>OX336398.1:121668752-123080331 GCA_946902985.2 Meconema thalassinum
TACCGGGAGTATCGCGTGGTGGCTCAGCCAATCAGTGGATACCGGGCGAGTGGAAGACGGGTCCGGAGAGGGGGTTCGGCGAGTGCATATATTGTTTGCGGGCCGAGAAGGGAGGACGATTATCATTGTAAAACTTGACCGTTGTGTTTGCTCGTGTGGTTGGTTCCGGTGTGATCGGACCATAACTTAACATTTCTACAACAATCTCCAGAACTGACGAAGAAGATGGTGACGTCCAGAAGGCTGTGGGAAGCTCTCTTCAGCATCAAGTACGAGGGAAATGCCACGGCAATTTCCAATGGTAAGCGCGAATGACTCAGAACCACATAATCTCTCGCTTCATTGTTTCATATTGAAAATTTCAGTAACTTCTTAGCTTGGGAATAATCAGTAAAATCAGTAATTCATCCGACTCCGTTTTCACGTAATTCTCTAGTGGTAAATTCAAATCGTTACGCTCCAATTTAAATTTATTATTATTATTATTATTAAAATTGCCACTACTTGTTTTTTATATAATAAATCTTTTTCTTATACTATGCAATCTTTGCTTTCAGTAGGTAGTCTAGCAATATATATAGACCAAATTCCTTCTCCTGATACAATTGTTAGTTGGGTTAATGATCAAATCATACCACGATCTGAGTGTGAAGATTCTTAAAGGTGTTCTGCCAGAGCTAGGTGTTGTTAAATATAAATTTAGATGTCAACATTGCGTTGAGGTCTTGGCGCCCATTAATACAACGTATCTTAGTCAGAGTAAACATTACACTTGTCATCCCAACGTAGAGAACCGTTACACTTGCCGCCAAACTGTGGAGCTTCTTATGTAAGTATTTTAAAGTGCAAGGCAGGGCTAACGAAACCGTCACATTTTACGCTCAACGTGGAGCAAAAGGAACCGATACAACCATTATCAATCCTCAGTTTGTGCACTTTCATGTTGAATTTAGCTTGAGCTGTAGTGATGTATTCCTGCAGATACACTTCCAGAAAATGGGTGTAGTCATCTAGCACTGTTATAAAATAATTTTTGCCATTGTATGTTTGTGGATCAAGCTTTCCACATACATCACTATGTATTATCTCCAATGGGCGTATTGCTCTAGCTCTCACAGTATTGAAAGGAACTCATACTTGTTTAGCTTCTGTGCACACATCACACTTGATTTCTTCACATTTTGACAGGCTGCTTGGTAGTCCTTGGCTGAGTTCTGGCAGTTTCTTCAGATATGTTGTACTGATATGGCCCATCTTCCGATGCCACATCATAGCGGTATTTGTTTATTCTTTCTTTGTCACGTGAGCTTCCAAGTTGTATTTCATGTCTATCACGAACAGACCTACTTCATTTTTACTGCCTGTCATTAAGACATTTTCATTTTTGTCAAATATTTTAACTTGGTTGCCATTAAACAGAACTGTTCCACCTCCATTTGTGACACAGTTCACTGACAGTAGATTTCTACTCAGCTCAAGCACATATGAGACATTCTGAAATATGATATCTTTGGTTTCAATGTCTCCTTCAAGTTCAATGACCATAGTCTCACCTTTCTTTGCAACTTTTATATTTTGAGGCTCAGTTGTTCTCCTGTTGGTGAGCAGCGCATCTTGTTTGGTCATATGGCTCGTGCATCCACTATCCACAACAAACTCTTCAAGAAACTCTTCTCCAGATTTTTCTTCTGTTGTATGGCATTGTTTTTCAACCACGTATAGCTCCTGTTCTCTATTTTGAACCCTTTTTCTACGCAGCTTCTCTCTGTGGCAATTCCAATGTGGATGATTGTCTAACCCACAATATTTGCATGGTTCAAAAGTTTTACCTACATAGCAGTCAGAGGTTTCGTGTCCACCTTTATTACAACTTTTACACTGTAGATCACTTTTTCCTGAAGCTTGCTGCTGTTGCTTCTGTTTTGGCCTTCCCTGGTCTTGCCTGTTAGGAGGGCAGTTGTTAGCTTTATGTCCAATCTTGTTGCACTTGTAGCATTTCACTTGACTTGGATTGTTGGATTTCTTTTCAGTCTTGAAAGCTACTTTGAGTTCTACAGTTGTATTTGATTCTTTTTGTATCATATGTCTTGAAATGAGATTTTCCAGGGTTCTCTCAGCAGCGGGTGTGGCCTCCTACACTGTATTAAAATATCTGTATTGGCCTGGTAGAGTGGTAATTATTTTGGTGATTACTATCTGTTCACTAATGTCTTCTTTTAGACTCCTGAGTCTTGCCACTAGATTTCTTACTTCGGATATATTTTGCATGAGGGTTTTGTTGTTATCATACTTGTATCCGCAGAAAGATGACAATAGCTGATACTTCTGTTGTTCGGTGTCTCTCTTGTATATTTTTGTTAGGAGATCGAACATCGATTTTGATGTTTCACAAGTTGGCACTAGAGGTTTCAAAGAGTAATCTATTGTCTTGAGAATGTAGTACCTAACTTTGGCATCCTTAGCCTCCCATTGTTCCAACTCCTTTGCCTTATCCGTGTCTGGTTTTGTTGTTGTTTGAGTCTTCAGTCTTTTGACTGGTTTGATGCAGCTCTCCATGCCTCCCTATCCTGAGCTAATCGTTTCATCTCTACATAGCTACCACGCCCTACATCCGAGGCTATCTGTTTAACATATTCTAACCTTGGTCTACCCCTACAGTTCTTGTCCTCGACCCTTCCTTCCATAACTAAGCTTGCTATTCCTGGGTGTCTTAGTATGTGTCCTACCAACCTATCTCTTCTCTTCATTAGCAGTCGCCAGAAACATCTCTCCTCTCCCACTCGTCTTAATACCTCTTTGTTTGTAACCCTATCTACCCATCTGATCTTCATCATTCTCCTGTAACACCACATTTCAAATGCTTCAATTCTCCTCTTTTCTGCTACACCAATAGTCAAAGTTTCACTTCCATAGAGCGCCACGCTCCAGACAAAGGCTTTCAAAAATGACTTCCTAATACCTAAATCTATATTCGATGTCAGCAGATTCCTTTTTTGTAGAAATGCTTTCTTTGCCTGAGCCAACCTACTTTTTATATCCTCTTTGCTTCGTCCATCACTGGTTATTCTGCTTCCTAAGTAACAGAAGTCTCCTACTTCCTTCAGCTTTTCACCTGCCAATTTGATCTCCATAGAGGTTTCTGATTTATTTCGGCTGCATTCCAGTATTTTTGTTTTACATTTATTAATTTTCATCATGAATTCTTTCCGTAAGATGGAGTCCATACCATTCAAAAACTCATTCAAATCCTCAGGCTTGTTGGCCAAGATGACGATGTCATCAGCAAATCTCAGAGTTGAAATTATTTCTCCTTGAATCTTCACTCCCACTTTACATTTTTCTCTAATTTCCTTCATTGCTTGTTCAATGTAAAGATTGAAAAGTATGGGTGATAAGTTGCAGCCTTGCCTTACACCTTTCTGAATACCAGCTTCTCTCTCATGTCCTTCAACTCGAATGACTGCTGTCTGGTTTCTGTATAGATTGTATATCACCCTCCTATCCCTGTACTTTATTCCAATCGATTTCAAAATGTCAAACAATTTAGTCCAATCAACGTTATCAAAAGCCTTTTCTAAGTCTACAGACCTGTTGAAGTAATCTTTTATTTTATATTTTTAGATAACTTCTATTTGATTCTATTAGATTGTATTGTTCGATTGAATAAAACGGACATGCACTTAGAGATGGGCAGCAGTCGACTGAAAACAGTCGAATTAGTCGATAGTTAAAACAATCGACTTATTCGACTGCTTTTAAAAACCAGTCGAATGAATTCAACGACTAGGCCTACTCACCGTATCATAAACAAGTCGTTTGAAAACGACTGATCCCAAAGCTATCGTTGGAAATCATTCGAATGAAACAAGTCGATGGCAAATGACTACTTCCAAGCGAATGAAATCATTCGAATAAAAGTAGTCGTTGTAAACGACTGATCCCAAAGCAATCGTTGGAAATCATTCGAATGAAACAAGTCGTTGGCAAACGACTACTTCCAAGCGAATGGAATCATTCGAATAAAAGTAGTCGTTGTAAACGACTGATCCCCAAGCAATCGTTGGAAATCATTCGAATGAAACAAGTCGTTGGCAAACGACTAATTCCAAGCGAATGGAATCATTCGAATTTAAGTAGTCGTTCTAATCAAACGACTTCTTCAGGATAACTTCATGCTACAATTCACTGTGCTGTATGTTTATTGTAGAGCTTTAATTAATAAGTTAAGTATACCTGTAGGTGCCTATAGTTTTATACAGTTCGTTGATTCTTTCAATGAAATAGCCTAAATCCAATTGTCCAAGTTATTGGACAATTCAATATTGTCATTCAATATTTAGGTTATGTTTGAACTCCAGATACCGGTTTTGTGGCACATCATCCCAGGCAAGCCGGTAAATACCTTTGCCTCCCAGTCAGATGGATCATTTAGCCGTAATTTTGAATTAGAGTAAGGTTGTAGTATGCGTGGTCAGATTTAGACAATAGCCTACTCCATGAAGAAGTCATGGCTACGCCTTCTATGTTTGTTTAATGAATAGAGTAACTGAAATGAGGGATGTATACTGATTTTAAGATTTGTGGAATGAGTTTATGATTTTTTAATAGAATTTAATGAAGTCTTCAGTAAAGTTGAAGGAGACATGATCGTGTTTAGACAATAGCCTACTCCATGAAGGGGTCATGACTATGCCTTCTATGTCTGTTTAAGGTGTAGTGTGGCTGAAATGAGTGAGGTTTACTGATTTTGGTGTTTGTGGAGTAGTCTTTTCGTTTATAATTTAGTTTTTTGTGAAGCTTGTTGCGGAGTTGTTTTATGGATTTTATTGCTCTGCAAATGAAGTTTATTAGGGGGTTATGGGTTTGGTTTAGCTGTAGTTTACAGGGTTATGGCTGAGAGTTGTTGTAGCAGGCCTAACAACTGTGTCAGAGCAGTGGCGTGCTGTGTGGGAGGGGGGAAGGGGTTAGTGGCAAAGACATGAGGGCAGGGATGGAATAGTTGTAGCGTTGTCTGTGGTTAAACTGCCGTTGCCTTATGGCTGATTTTATGTACTGACATCCATCATAAGATAGAGTGGTGATGTGAATCTCGACATCTATTGCAGCGGGTACTGTGAGGACAGCTTGACTGTACGCACAAATTGATTCTGGTCGTCAATTGTTTGGAGATGGGCAGCACCGCAGCAGTCGACTGAAAAATGTTAAATCCATCGACTTGTTTGACTGCTTTTAAAAAACAGTCGAATGAATTCAACGACTACTCACCGTAACATAAACAAGTCGTTTGCAAACGACATATCCCAATTGTGTTTTAACTTTTAACATGTAGAACGCGCTCGGATAGTTTTACGTTCTGGTCGTCAATTGTTTCAGCACATGGATAGCGCGCGCATTAAAAAAAACTTAGTATTTACATTGTTGCCAACATCTCCACTGCAAGTTCGCCCTCGTTGCTGTTCTAAAGTGTTCTATTTTCGTGTGTATTTACTGTAGGCCGTAATTTTCTTGTTCAAGTCGTATTTCAGCTCTACGTTCTTAGTACTTCAGAGAGGATTAAATTAGTGAACACATAGCCTAACTTGTTTATGACTCTATGGACATATTTTACATTTACTATTTTTTGGCATTAAAATATGAAGTGTGATATTTCAATGTTGGCTATGGAATTGTTCCCGGTACTTAAGAACTCCCTCTCAGTATTAGTGATTTAATTTACTCTTAGGTTAATTAAGTATTGGTCTCTTACTTCACTTATCCACAGTACATACAGGTAATGTGCCCTGTATCAATACCGGTATCGGAGAACATTTACTCACACATTTTGCATTAAATGAAATGTGCAACATTGCAAATAATGGCTGCACTCTACACGACGTAAACCACCATTTCGAAGCACAGTAAAAATAAATAAATAACTTTGACCAATTGCATGTTGCCGAGCTTCGAGTAGTCCAAACTAACGTCTGTAAAAATAGGTGGGTTAAGGAGAAGTTTGATTTTCATCTGTTGGTACGACTCAACTCAGCCGGTAATGGCTTGCAGTGCTTTGTACGCTGCCTAGAAGCGACTACTTTCAGTCGAATACATGAAACAACACGCTTAGGAGCTATGCGAATTCAGGTAACCATTCGACTGAAAGTAGTCGACTATCTAGTCGATAGTTTCTACCAATGAATGACTAGTCAGTCGATGGTTAAAAGTAGTCGATAGTCCCATCTCTACATGCACTTATTTTTCACGTAACGACTATACCGCAGTGTAGATTTTTATTTTGTTTTAAAACAAAAGAGCAGCGGGTTGCCAACTTCCATAGATAACAAAATGCCATTGTTAGCCAACCTCAACAAGATGTTGTGTACACTCCAGGGAAGGCTTCTGGCTTAGTAAATCAATTTCACAATAGGTAGCGCACGACTAGATTCAATAAATGGGTGACGACGCGCGAAGCGTTTCAACAAAATCCCGTATAAGTATATATTCCATTGATCGATTGAGATGAAACTTTGATGAGTTGTTGTGTACACTTAAGTGAAGGCTTCTAACTTACAAGGGAAGTCTCTGAACCGGGGAATCTCGGATCTTGCTGGAACTTTGCAGATACGTTGCGTGAGCCCAACTAGGCAGAACCGTGAAGAAAAATCTTTCGCAAATTAACTTCCCCTTCTACTAAATGAAAAATTAAGATTTACACGTTTAAATTGGCGCGCCAGTGGCGTGAGCTTCATTGGCTGCGTCAGAGGTTGCTTCCCGGCCTACGGTGTACAGGCACCGAATGAGAGGCGACAGACCCGGCATACGCTTATATCCGTATACTGGGAGTATTCCTTGCGTTGCATAATGAATGTTAACATTGAAAAAGTTATCTGTTGTCTGGAGGAAAAATATGGAAAATGTATGGAAAGGCTTCTCAGGATTCAAGAACAGGACCTGTTGGACAGTTTGGATGGTTTTGTGCCTATCTGGCTTTCTGGCGTCCGTCTCTTGTAACAAGTGTGTTAGGTATGAAATACAAACAAGATGCTGTTGAGTATTGGAAAAGCGGTAAGAGGCGTCCGCTTTCCTTTTCGTCGGTAAAATTTAAGTTTTACCGTTTAAGAAGTAAGATAGATTTATATTTGTGGGCAGAGCAAGTGAAAAGGGGTGGCACCCACCGCGACATATTGAGGAGAACAACATGTGCCTTAAAAGCCCAATTTGACATTGCCCATCAGAATAATGACGTAATATATGACGTGACAATTCAGCAATGGGCTATGCTAGCTGCGCAGGACGTAAAATGTGCGGGGTTTAAAGCCAGCCATTCCTGGGTGCAGCACTTTAAAGATCGCTATAATATCATTTCGCGAAAAATAGCAACTGTGGTGATATCAAAGAATGCCCATCGAAAAATGGATATTATATCAGCAGCAGAAATATTCGTGGAAGAGGTTACATCGGTTCTAGATTCTCTCCTCCCTGGAAACGTACAGTATGTTCTGTAATAGTGATCAAAGTGGGTTCAATTTGGAGATGTGTTCGGGTAGGACACTGGCTATAAAAGGGTCGAAAACGGTTTTCTCCAAAGTGCAATCAGTGCGGGCCACAATCTACAGTTATACAATAATGCCAACAGTAACAGCAGCGGGCAAGCTGCTTGGACCTCTCTTCATAACTTTCAAAGTACCAAAAGGTGTGTTTGGTAAAAGGGTAGGAGAAACTATGTTTGCACATGACTATATTTACGGTGTTCCCACAAAATCTGGCAAAATGGGATCCGCACAATTGAAGAATTGGTTTCATAATGTTTTCAAACAGCATCTACCGTCTGGCAATGTGGCACTCCTTCTGGATTCCTTTTCTGGACATAATCGTTAGAAAGTGAAGAGCGCATACGACTGATGATCATCCCTCCTGGGTCCACAGCCTATTGTCAACCATTGGATGTATACGGCTTTAGGATCTGGAAAAGCTTTGTCCGTAGATTTTTGAACACCGTTCGGTTATTGAATTTTGACATCAATTTGGCCCAGAGAAATACAATCTTGAAAATGCAGTCTCTGACCACCAATTGTCGTCCTCTCGTTTTACTTCAATGTGATAATACGCATGGTACCGAAATCAGTATCCGTCCGACAATCCCGAACGGTTTTAACACCCTGTGCCATATTGTTTCGATATCAGTGCAATACAATGTAGTACTTGCACTCGCCCGTGTCTTATACGGTGAGGATGGTGTAAAAGCAGTATGTGTTTCCAACATTATTATTACGAACATCACTGTTGTCAGAACTATGTGAACTCACTCGTGTGACCATTGGTTCAGTTTACTCTGTGTTGTATTGTAATTATATGTATTTGTGATACTTTACATTGCATGATTAATAATAAAGCACGACGTGCAATATTTTGTAAAGATGCAACATTTATGTCCCTTGCCGCAGCGAAGCTTATGAGCGCGAGTAAACTTACGGGAGGGCAGTCGTTTGGAACGTGATCTTTTGAGCCACCAATCAGGAGTGAGGCACACTCCCGCTTGACCACGCGCACAGTTCAAAATTGTTGTTCTTACTGCCGTCTACGGTGGGTAGGAGTTAATTTCCGAAAGATTTTTTGTCACGGTTCTGCCTAGTTGGGCTCACGCAACGCATCTGCTAAGTTCCAGCAGGATCCGCGATTCCCCGGTTCAGAGACTTCCCTTGTTAGTAATCCATTTCACAGGAGGTTGCGCGTGAGTATATTCAACAAATGAGCGACGACGTGCGAAGCTTTTCAACAAAGTCCCGTATGCGTTCAAATACCATTCGTCCGATAGCGATGAAACTTGGGTGAGATGTTGTGTACCCTCCAGGGGAGGCTTCTGTATTAGTAAATCCATTTTACAATAGTTATCGCACGAGTAGATTCAACAAATGAGCGACGACGCACAGTGGTCCTTTTGCACTATCTGGGCGCTCAAAATGTAAAAAATAAATGTTATGTATTTTCATGATTTATGACGTTTTTAGTATCAGTAATGTCCAATGACCTCAGAACTGTGCCTATATGTCATATTTGTTCACCCCCTAGAGAGTGAGAGACCGCTGAAGTAGGATGTTTCTTATCGCATCGTCAGCTGGAAGCGGAGCTGATGTTTTTGTTTTAATCTTGTGCTTGTAAAGACGTGTTTGATGAGCTATCTTGATCGTTAGCCACTGGATATGACAGACCAAGGTATGCTCTTTCTATATTAAATTTGCAAAATCGCGAACAAATTGCTGTGTTTATGTGATAAACGTTTGAAAATAGTGACTTCTAAAATAGATTTTATCCTTCTGCTATGGGTTTTTAGACCCGGAAATTCGCAATTGTCAACGATTGTTGAAATTCTTTTCATTAGACTATAGCCTATATCCTATTCCACAAGTTCGTAGAATTGGACCATCTCTGCGCATCTGTCAACTGAATATCGAAGGGATAAGTCGAGCGAAATGTGATTATCTTTCCAGGCTCTCGCAGAAATATGCAGTTGATGTCATCGTGCTCCAAGAAACACACACAGCAGACGAACTACAGTTACAGAGTAGAGGTAAAATACCAGGCTTTAAATTGATAGCCTATAACTGCCATCAAAATTACTGCCTTGCAACGTACGTCAAGAATTATATAACAAATTACCAGCCACTCTCAGTAAACTCTGAAAATGAAATTTTTACTACTGCAGTCAAAATTGAAAACTTGACGATAGTTAATGTTTACAAGCCACCAAATACTAATTGGCCTAATCCCCCTCTACCATCTCAACAACATCCAACTATATTCCTTGGCGACTTCAACAGTCATCATCATCTTTGGGGATACAACAAGAATGACCTTAACGGCAAAGCTCTTGTGGACTGGATGGAAACGGAAAACCTGAAATTGATTTATGATGCTAAAGACCTGCCTACTTTTAATTCAGCTCGCTGGTCTCGTGGCTACACCCCAGATCTATGTTTCACAACTCAGCTTCACAATTCACTCACGCAAGTTCGACGAACGGTGCTCAACGATTTCCCACATAGTCAACACAGACCTGTTATCTTGGAGGTGGGGATGTCTATACCTGTTATACAATCACATCCTAAACCGAGATGGAACTTCAAGAAAGCCAACTGGACTGAATTTGCAAAGCAAACAGACTCCAATATCAGATGGATCAAACCAACATACAACAACTACAGCAGATTTGTTGGGGTCATTAAAGGTGCAGCCAGGCGATGCATTCCTAGGGGATACCGCAAAGAGTACATCCCTGGTTGGAGTGCAGAGAACGAGGAATTGCTACGAGAATATGAAGAACATCCTACTTCTGACAATGCAGCAGGTCTC
Source organism: Meconema thalassinum (assembly GCA_946902985.2). Taxonomy (NCBI): domain Eukaryota; kingdom Metazoa; phylum Arthropoda; class Insecta; order Orthoptera; family Tettigoniidae; genus Meconema; species Meconema thalassinum. The sequence goes on from OX336398.1 coordinate 121,679,079, forward strand.
CTCCAATCCCTGGATGAGAGTCGAAGAAAGATCTGGCATGAAACAGTAGAATCCCTAGATTTCACCCACTCTAGCAGGAAAGCCTGGTCTATCATTAGGAAATTAGATTCATCAAACCCTGCAACTAAAAGATCGAAAACTGCCATCGACCTGAATGATTTTGCTAAACATCTAGTATCAGTTTCCAAGAACACAAAAGACAATCAAACCAAAAGGATATCAAATTACAGTTGAACACCAAGAAAAGAGCAGCCATACAGTCTTCTGAATTCTCCATTGCATTCCAAGAAGAGGAAACTAAAGATGCAATGAAAAGTATGAAACTAGGGAAAGCAGCTGGATTTGACGGAATATACCCTGAATTTCTGGTTCACTGTGGACCAGCTACAGTAAAATGGCTAACCAACTTCCTTTCAAATATCCTGCAAACTGGAAACATCCCACCTCTGATGAAGAAAACAAAAATAATAGCCATACTGAAACCAAATAAAGATCCCACAAAAGTGGAAAACTATCGTCCAATAGCACTTCTAAGTGTCACATACAAGCTTCTTGAGCGCCTGATCTATAATAGAATTTTTGAAACAATCAACAACCACATTCCTATAGAGCAAGCAGGATTCAGACCTGGGAGAAGTTGTAGCGATCAGGTACTTTCTCTCACTACGCACATAGAGAATGGGTATGATAATAAATCAATTAGTGTGGCTGCCTTTTTGGATCTGTCAGCGGCCTATGATACTGTCTGGCGAGAAGGACTCCTATTGAAATTTGTGAGTGTTATCCCATGTCGTAGACTTGTGGCCTTACTTAACAATATGCTAAGTAATAGGTACTTTCAGATCTACTCTGATAATGACAGAAGTAGAGTGTTTACATTAAACGATGGTTTACCTCAAGGATCTGTCCTGGCTCCCCTCCTTTTCAGTCTGTACATACACGACTTACCGGAAACATCTTCAAGAAAATTCATTTATGCTGATGGCATTTGTTTGGTGACTCAGTGCTCCGAATTTTCTGACGCTGAAACTACTTTATCCGCTGATCTGGAAGCCTTGGGTGTATACTTCAAGAAATGGTGCCTCCACCTAAATCCTCAGAAAACAGTTGTATCTGCATTTCACCTACGCAACAGACAATCTAATTACAAACCAGAAGTCGAATTCAGAGGCCAAGTGTTACCGTACTGCAGTACACCAAAATACTTGGGAATAACACTAGACAGAACTCTGAATTTTAAGCAGCATCTATCAAATGTGGCTGCTAAAGTCAAAACTAGAAATAATATACTTCAGAAACTTGCTGGTACATCATGGGGAGCTAATACTCAAGTTCTAAGATCCACAGCTTTAGCCCTATCGTATTCTGTTGCTGAATACTGCTGTCCAACCTGGATCAATAGTGTTCACACTAAGAAGATAGATGTGCAACTCAATCAGGCAATGCGAATAATCACGGGATGTATTCGGAGCACGAACACGCTACGGCTGCCTGTTCTCAGCAACATTCCACCTCCAGCCCTAAGAAGATCAGATGCTCTCCTAAATTTATGGGAAAACATTCAGCAGAATCCCCAGCTACCCATTCATCACGATATTGCACAAGCAGAACATCAACGCTTGAAATCAAGGAAACCACCATGGCGCACAGCAGTCAACCTTGAAGGATCCTCTTTCAACGTTAACAATTCATGGAAAATACAGTGGGAGCAGTCTTCAGTAATCAACAAACATCTAGTTGAGAACCCTTCTAAGCGGATACAAGGATTCGACCTCCCCAGGCGACAGTGGAGGATCATCAACCGGATTCGAACTGGACAAGGCAGATGTGGTTACCTACTGCACAAATGGGGATGGGCTAGCTCTGCAAATTGTGACTGTGGTGCCTCCTTACAGACAATCCTTCACATTGTTGCTGACTGTCCTCTTCGAGCTTTCGAAGGAACGATAATAGACGTCCACCATACATCGAAGGGAGCAGTAGAATGGGTCAAACAACTAGACCTAGAATTATAAAATTGTACGAGCTTGTGACTGCACATTTGTCCATTCATTTTGTATATATATATGTAAAATCCATCTACATGCATTCTTCATACGATAAATAAAATAAATTGTGTTTTCTGTGTAAAAACTGCTTGCTACTTTTTGCAACTTTGGCTTTTTTTTCTCCTTTTAGTGCGGTCGGAAGGAATTTCGCGGAAAGATCTTTTCGATGTTTGGCGCCATGCATGTGGGAAAGTGAAAGAAAGTTATGTCTTACTAAACTATTTGATAGAAAATACTAATCTGAAAACCTTTGGACAATCTTTTAAAGATATTGTTAGAAAAAACGTATTAACTTTTCCGCGCAATTAAGAAAAAAAGTGGGTTGCAAGTCACACGACATTAAGCAATTTTTTTTCTCGTCCAAATTTTTCTTTAATCGAATAGATGTGCGGTACTTCAGTTTAATTCTGTACAGCCCTGAAAGATCATATATTGTGTTAATTAATTCTTTCCCTTCTTAAGTGCTTAGTTGCACCACACGTTTAGGTGTGATGAGAACCAGATGGAAGGAACAGCATGTGTTTCGCCTGACTCGTGAAATCGCATTTCAGTGACAAGTTAATGTATTACTGCGTTGACCAGAGATACAGAGATTGTGAGGACAAGGGAGATTAAATATGTGTTGTGTATTCATGCACAGTTTTTTATTATGGTTACTAAAAGAGTACAATTGTTGTTAATGTACCTCCACATCAAATACTATTTTGTAATGTAGTACATTCTCAAATGAAAATTAACCTATTGTGACATAATATCTGCAATAGTTCAATTAAAATATCTATGGATTGTATGAAGCTAGGAGTCCAACATAGCATACAAAGAGTTGCTGATTTTTTTAAATCTGGAGTATTTTTCAAAATCCTGTAGTCACAAAATCACCTACGCTCAGCAGCATTAAGGAAAGCCTTCATCCAGTTGAACATTATCAAAATTAATATTATTTATATTATTGTTATTATTAAGACAAGTTTAACCTCAATTCTTATAAATAAGAATAAGGAAAATGTTTAACATACTTTTAAACAGTTATTTGAAGGTTTATACTCCTTTTCCATATGCAAAAGAATTTTGCGCGGCCAGATAGGCTAAAAGGACCACTGTGCGACGCGTGAACGTTTAAACAAAGTCCCGTATGGGTTCATATACCATTCATTTGATTGCAATGAAACTTGGGTGAGATGTTGTGTACACTAACGTGAGGGTTTCTAACATAGTAAATCCATTTCACAGGAGGTTGCGCACGAGTAGATTCAACAAATGAGCGACGACGTGCGAAGCGTTTCAACAAGGTCCCGTATGCGTTCAAATACCATTCGTCCGATCGCGATGAAACTCGGGTTAGATGTTGTGTACACTCCAGGGGGAGGCTTCTGGATTAGTAAATCCATTTTACAATAGGTAGCGCACAAGTAGATTCAACAAATGAGTGACGGCACGCGAATCATTTCAACAAAGTACCGTATGCGTCCATATACCATTTATCCGATTGCGATGAAACTTTGGTGAATTGTTGTGTACACTTCAATAGAGGTTTCTGGCTTAGTTATTAATTTTACACACGTGAAGCTTTCTAACTTAGTAAATCCATTTCACAGTTGGTAGAGCACGAGTAGATTCAACAAATGTGCGATGGCACGCGAATCGTTTCAAACAAGTCCTGTATGCGTTCATATACCATTCATCCGATTGCGATGAAACTTGGGTGAATTGTTGTGTACACTCCAGGAAAGGTTCCTGTCTTAGTAAATCCAGTTTTTAATAAGTAGCGCACGAGTAGATTTAACAAATGAGCGACGGCGTACGAATCTTTTCCACAATGTCCCGTATGCGGTCATATATCATTCATCCGATTGCGATGAAACCTTGGTGAATCATTGAGTACACTCCAGAGAAGGTTTTAGGCTTAGTAAATCTGTTTTACAATAGGTAGCGCATGAGTAGATTCAACAAATGAGTGACGGCACTCGAATCGTTTAAAGAAAATCCCTTATGCGTTCATATGTCATTCATCCGATTCCGATGAAACTTTGATGAGTTTTTGTGTACACGCCAGGGAAGGTGTTCAGCTTGGTAAATCCATTTTACAATATTGGTAGCGCACGAATAGATGTAACAAATGAGTGACGACGCGCGAATCGTTCCAACAAAATCCTGTATGCGTTCATGTACTATTCATCGAGTGCGATGAAACTTTGATGATTTGTTGTGTACACACGTGAAGCTTTCTAACTTGGTAAATCCATTTCACAGTTGGTAGAGCACGAGTAGATTCAACAAATGTGTGACAGCGCACGAATCATTTAAACCAAATCCCGTATGCGTTGAATGCCATTTATCCGATTGCGATGAAACTTTGGAAGGTTGTTGTGCATGCTTCCACGAATGTTTCTAGATTAGTTCATTCAATTCACAATAGTTTAGAGGCAGTTGACAGAAATTGAAAAAAAAATATTGTGTATCCAAAAGCACTACAAGAAACAAAGTTACAACACTTACTTTGATTGGCAGGACAACGTCTGCCGGGTCAGCTTGTAAATATATAAAATACGATTGGTTTGGAGTTATACTAATATATGAAGAGACGTAAATGTTATACATGTTATGTTGTTGAAATATGCCCAACAATAATAGACATAACAGGCAAATAAAAATATCTATTGTTTCGGAGAGAGGGCTTGGTTAACCTATATTTGTTAATCTATGAATAAAAAGGTAAGCCTAGTAAGCATGGAATATGATTTACCACAAGTTCAAAAATATTATTAGCATTTAATATAAACTCTTCCCGTCACTTTGCATGTGGTATTATCGGTTTCATCACAATATATATATTCACTTCCTTTTATCCTTTGAATCCTAGTTGGTGAGATTTCACCCTACTACTCGAAGATGACGAGTCTTCTTGCTCTACCATTTTATAAATTGCTTACAGACCATCATTTTGTTCGCTGGCGCCTGACGGGATATTTATTACATTCTGCATCCACGGATTTGGGTTATTTGCCGTTGGTGTGCCAATAACTTATATTGATATAAATATAAGTAAACATTACACTCCGTTCCCCGCGCGGGAAGCCGAAGTTAAAGGGTAATGGAGTCTGTTGAGTCTGAGTTTACTCCTGGGGTCTGGTGCTATGCGCTACGGAGACGGCGAGTGCGTGACGTCATGCTGCAGAGTGCACCTCCTGCTCTCCATTCCCCACGCGGGAAGCCTAAGTTAGAGGGTAATGGAGTCTGTTGAGTCTGAGTTTACTCCTGGGGTCTGCCGTTATGCGATACGGAGACGGCGAGTGCGTGACGTCATGCTGCAGAGTGCACCTCCTGCTCTCCATTCCCCACGCGGGAAGCCTAAGTTAGAGGGTAATGGAGTCTGTTGAGTCTGAGTTTACTCCTGGGGTCTGCCGTTATGCGATATGGAGACGGCGAGTGCGTGACGTCATGCAGCAGAGTGCACCTCCTGCTCTCCATTCCCCACGCGGGAAGCCTAAATTAGAGGGTAATGGAGTCTGTTGAGTCTGAGTTTACTCCTGGGGTCTGCCGTTATGCGATATGGAGACGGCGAGTGCGTGACGTCATGCTGCAGAGTGTACCTCCCGCTCTCCGTTCCCCGCGCGGGAAGCCGAAGTTAAAGGGTAATGGAGTCTGTTGAGTCTGAGTTTACTCCTGGGGTCTGGCGTTATGCGATACGGAGACGGTGAGTGCGTGACGTCATGCAGCAGAGTGCACCTCCCGCTCTCCATTCCCCGCGCGGGAAGCCGAAGTTAAAGGGTAATGGAGTCTGTTGAGTCTGAGTTTACTCCTGGGGTCTGGCGTTATGCGATACGGAGACGGTGAGTGCGTGACGTCATGCAGCAGAGTGCACCTACCGCTCTCCGTTCCCCACGCGGGAAGCCTAAGTTAGAGGGTAATGGAGTCTGTTGAGTCTGAGTTTACTCCTGGGGTCTGGTGCTATGCGCTACGGAGACGGCGAGTGCGTGACGTCATGCTGCAGAGTGCACCTCCTGCTCTCCATTCCCCACGCGGGAAGCCTAAGTTAGAGGGTAATGGAGTCTGTTGAGTCTGAGTTTACTCCTGGGGTCTGCCGTTATACGATATGGAGACGGCGAGTGCGTGACGTCAAGCAGCAGAGTGTACCTCCCGCTCTCCGTTCCCCGCGCGGGAAGCCGAAGTTAAAGGGTAATGGAGTCTGTTGAGTCTGTGTTTACTCCTGGGGTCTGGCGTTATGCGATACGGAGACGGTGAGTGCGTGACGTCATGCAGCAGAGTGCACCTCCCGCTCTCCATTCCCCACGCGGGATGCCTAAGTTAGAGGGTAATGGAGTCTGTTGAGCCTGAGTTTACTCCTGGGGTCTGGCGTTATGCGATATGGAGACGGCGAGTGCGTGACGTCATGCAGCAGAGTGCACCTCCCTCTCTCCGTTCCCCACGCGGGAAGCCTAAGTTAGAGGGTAATGGAGTCTGTTGAGCCTGAGTTTATTCCTGGGGTCTGGCGTTATGCGATATGGAGACGGCGAGTGCGTGACGTCATGCAGCAGAGTGCACCTCCCGCTCTCCGTTCCCAACGCGGCAAGCCTATGTTAAAGGGTAATGGAGTCTGTTGAGTCTGAGTTTACTCCTGGGGTCTGGCGTTATGCGATACGGAGACGGCGAGTGCGTGAGGTCATGCAGCAGAGTGTACCTCCCGCTCTCCGTTCCCCGTGCGGGAAGGTTAAGTTAATGGGTAATGGAGTCTGTTGAGTCTGAGTTTATTCCTGGGGTCTGGCGTTATGCGATATGGAGACGGCGAGTGCGTGACGTCATGCAGCAGAGTGCACCTCCCGCTCTCCGTTCCCAACGCGGCAAGCCTATGTTAAAGGGTAATGGAGTCTGTTGAGTCTGAGTTTACTCCTGGGGTCTGGCGTTATGCGATACGGAGACGGCGAGTGCGTGAGGTCATGCAGCAGAGTGTACCTCCCGCTCTCCGTTCCCCGTGCGGGAAGGTTAAGTTAATGGGTAATGGAGTCTGTTGAAGGAGTCCTGGGGCTTCGAGCGAAGCGAGAAGACCTCCTGAGCCTTTCTAACATGTGTAGCATTTATAGCATGCGTCATTTGAAATGATATAAAGTTTAGTCTCTCAGACTGACTGTATCTCTTTAATGCATATTTTCTACATTTTTAGTGCATACTTGCTTGCATATTGTAATCGTTTTCAGTGAATAAATGTCCGGTCCTTAGTGATGACATAGGAGCCCTTCAGACAGTTATTACAACTCTCAACAGTGAATCAGCTGTAGATAGAAAGTAGTGAGACGCAATAAAAAAGGGGCTCTTAAAGTAGTGAGTAAAAGCAACAATCAGTATTAATATGCTAGAATAATATTTAGAATACTATTTAGAATATTTAGATCTGGGTGGGGACACCAAGAGCCCGCTGATGAGCCAGCTTGGTGTCCTAGGTGAAACCCCACACAAGACACGGCACAAATCTAGAATAAATGCTGAGTTTTAATTCACTGCCCGTGAAAGCCAATATACCATCTATTTAGAATAATGATTGTTCATGTTAGAATATACAGTGAGATTCTTTTGCAGGAGCGGGGCCGGTGGCCGAAAGCCGGGCACGCGTGCCTTCCGCCTGTCAACCGAGCTCAGGCCGCGGGGTTGGGCGAGGCGGAGGTGAGCTAACCAGGGTCATTCAAGTCATTAAGTCACTAAACTTTCAGCGAGGGTGTGTAGTGTCAGCGCACAGATAAGAAGGTAACATAGACAACAGCTGCAAGATTTAATTAAAGAAGCACAGATGTTTTCTTTTAATTTCTTGGTAATCTGGATGACCTTACGTCACCAGTTAAAGGTTAGAACTTATCTTTTCAAAGAAGATACTAAAAATGTTCTCCTTCAGCTGACAGACAGTAACTTTGGAAGTTGCATCGTTTACTGTAATTAATCGAAGCACGGACCTTAGCCCGTTTGATGTTCAATTTTGGGTTAGTTTAAAATAAAAAGTGTACCGTTCAATTAAACGTACTCCAGTGGAGCTGGAGAACAATATACGGCAGCAGATATCCCTCACAACAAAAGGGAATTACAACGTGTAAACGCTGAATTATTTGCATGGTACAACGCCTGTCTGTCAGTTGAAGGAGAACACTCTCAACATCTCCTGTGGATAGGTAAGTTCTTTAATCTTGATTTGCTGGAGAATTTACCATTAATTAATGTACTTTGTTACGGTTTCCACCTGCGCGCAATCCGCGGTGTGAGCTCAGCCGGCCGCTGGCCCCACTCCAGCAAAAGAATCTCCCTGTATTATAACGTACATAATGACCATTATACAGCATCTCCCGGCACTTACTATTATTGAATGCAATGAAATACGCTTTCATCGGGTGCCATTTAGGGGCAGATGATCTCGTAATTACACCCCTTAAAAAAAACTAACTAATGTGTGCTATTTAGGCCCTAATCCTATTAACATAGCTTATCTCTAAAGAATGCTGAGACCTAACATATAAAGTTAAATCAATAATAGTAGGCTACATTATGCAACGAGCCTATAACGGCAATAATTAAGACACGAGTATGTTTATAAAACGAGCGTATGCGAGTTTTATAATTTCCATACGAGTCGATGTCGAAATGTAAACATTATGTGTCAGAAAACTGTATCATAATGATAGTCATTATAACACTATTTTTCATTACGATACAGTTTCTCCAGCTAATCAGAGCTCATTCATTGACCATAAGGATACCTTCGCGCATGCGCTCAAAATCCAACATGTCGGACATAAACGCAGCATCTTTCTATATAAATTACCTACATGGAATACGCACCGTCCATATGTTCGCGTAAATAAACTGGCGAATATGAGACAAGAAATAGCACTGTACCTTAATATCACCAACTCCAATTTCTACACAGCGCATTGCTTTCAAACTACTTCGGTGACAATATTAGTGAATGCTAAAGAGCTGGACGGCAGATGTAAACATATGAATTGCATATGGCATTGCAAGCACACAGAGTGCATGCGTCGGTCGGTCAGAGAGCTTGAAAGACAGAGATATCATACCCAGAGCAAAGAATTCATGTGGCTGACTCTCAACAGATATTTACCGAATATTTCTGTTAAAACATATAATAAAGTTATAATTATCGTCGAACATAAACAGTCGTATGCAACTCGCCTACAATGATAATTAAGACACTTGTATGGAAATTATAAACATACTCGTGTCTTAATTATTGCCATTATAGGCTCGTTGCATAATGTACTATTATAGGCGAGTTGCATACGACTATTTTATGTTCGAACATAAATATTCACAAATATATGTCGAGATTTCGCCAGTTTTAGGTACTGAACAGAGCGTATGGGACGCAGATAATACCCTGTATTTGGCCGTGGCCTCCTCGATTACCCCACTATGCCACTAGGCCACGCAGTGAAATTTAAATTAGAAGGCCTTGGAACTCAGCTCATGTGCGATGCTATCCTTACCTAATTGGTCAAACAACTGTTTCTTGAGCTCTGATTGATGGGAGAAACTGTCCCATAATGAAAACTTGTGAGTACAGTTTTCTGACATATAATATTATATTTCGACATCGTCGAACATAAATTAGAATTATGCTAAAGCAGAATATGTTGTTCGTTTTTCCAGTAAAACTATATTAAAAATGACTTACAAGGAAAGTGTTCGGTAAGACAGGTCGAAACCAGACCAGACATCATGGTACGCAGTCATGATGGCTGGAGGAGCTGGACATCCCTGTGACACTCGGAGTAGTAGCGAGGTGGGGGTTATATCCTGACTGGAGCGTGCGGCTCCTTCCCACCGGCCTTGAGTGCTTGGGCGGTCAGGGCTGTCCGTTCCAACATGTACGGTACTCGCTACTTCCCATTGATTTATATGAGAGATTCGCCACATTATTTCGGAGCCTTGCAGTTCAATCTGGCGGCTGATTTTCCGCACGTTGTCCTCTTATAGTACAACGATCGCGTCCACAAAGTTTCAAGATAGGTTTCGACCTGACTTACCTGATACTTCCCTTGTAAGGTGGAGTTTGCTAGAAAGCTCCTCAATACTATGTTATTTTAGGTAGATTTCATTAGAAAGCTAACTATTGCAATGGGTACTGTGCCCATGGGAGTGGCACAGTATCGAACCCATATCCTTTTATTTTAAAAAGAAAGAATTAATGCAGGTTTTAGAACGGAGTTCTGAAGTTAGTTGAGGAGTAATACAGCATCATATTGCGTGACGCATGGATAAGTTGTGCAACTCAACGGAGCAGGACCACAGCTGCAAGATGATGTCACTGACGACTCGGCGGAAACCAAGTGACACAACGGATCGAAATAGCACTGGAAATTTTCCGTTCTTTAGAGAGAGAAGAATTTCTCGGATAAAGCCCTTAGTCGACACTAAAATGGCAACGCCGCAGCAAGGGAGGAGTCATGAAATCAGAGAAATAATTAAAATTTAGCCATTTGCGGGCATTAAACTAAAGAAAGGACTCCGTCAATGTTAATTATCCAGGGAAAGAGATTTTTAGAGTGGATAAAGTTAATAGTAATTGTACAAGAAAGAAGTGTCAAATCAGCATTACGTAGTCGGTGAGTTACCGAACCAGGAGCTTGTGGTAGGGGACAAAACGAAGACACCACCCACGTAATTGAGGAGCTCATTTTAATTAATATTAAAGATTTGTACGATCGATTTTTGGATACTTAGATATTTTTGAAACATTTAAAACCTCAGCTTTTCAGAGATATTTTTATAACATCATACGACGATTATTTTGGAAAATGGTGGTGGAGAAGACGAGAAATTGATTTATTTTTAGCAGATTTCAATATAAACCCTGGAAGTGCCAGGAAATTCATTCAGTCTTGAGCGACCGCTGAGGCGGGTTGCGCTGAATCAAGTACATTCAGTCTTCAGCGTCCGAGGGCGTGTTGCTGTTTCACAACGTATTCAGTGGTATGAACCTCAGGGGAGGTCATACTGTGCAACAAGTATTCAACAGTACATGCAGTAATCATCAGACCACGTACGGTCGTGCTGCTTCATAGCACAGACAGTTTTATTCAGTCCGGTGGGACTTGAATCTGTATCACGACGCGGAAGTACTCTTGAGAGAAGTACCGTTCCTGCATTCATCAGTGTCGCCGTGCATTAAAACATCGAAGTCCTTGTCAAAAGGAATAGTATCGTCAATTTTCGAACACTTAATTGTCTACGGACTTAGGCCAAGTTTTATACTTTGAGCAAAAGACGTTAGCCGGCGAGGGTATTCGAAGCACAGACACCAGTATTGAAGTTACATCGTAAGATCTCGAAAGTATACGAAACATCATTAGAGAAGTGAAACTCTAAACGTTTTACCCAGTGCGTTAAGTAACCACGGTAAGTTCGAACATAGCAAGCACCTAATTTTCCTGAATTGAGGAGGTTAGCGTGATAAGTGGCGATAGAGTTAGAAGTCTACAATATAGGCATCAGTAGCCACGTGGAATTACAGGGAAGTAGTCCACCAAGCAGTGGCGGCTGGCGGATATTTGTTCTGGGTGTTGCACTATTTTCATTAAGGTGGTACATGGGCACCTGCAGGATTTTTTCTAGGGGGAGGGGGGGGCATATATTATTTATTTCATTACCTATATGTCACTAGGTGATATTGACGCGTACACCCCCACGCCCCTAAAATTTTCGTTTCAATTCTTTCTAGTTTCATGACATTCATTATTTGACTGCTCTTAAACCGTTGGGTACATGGAATTTATACCATGAATGCGAGGAATATATATATATATAGATCAGAGTTTTAGTCCATTGGAGTTCGCTTTTCTTGTGGATCATCGTCATAATGTTCATTTCTTAAAAACGGGTAAAAGTCAGTTGTATCACCAGGTATCGACAAAAATAAAAACTCAAGCAGTTAATTAAAATGTTAGTGTTAATCCAGTTCGCCGATTTTTTAAATAACTGAAGATATTCTCAAATATTCCCAAATTACCAAGTTAAGTAAAACTGTGGAATTACCCCTACATCTAAATCAGTTAACCATTAGTAACTTCAATTTATGAAATGAACTGGTGAGACAATGAACAATCATTCATAACGAATGCCGCAGTTCAGAGACATCACATTTTCATGGAATATAAGTTAGTCTACATGAAAACCTTCATGAGAACAAAACAACGTAAGTTATATACGAGGACGAGAACTCTGAGTCCGAGTCAAGTACGCCCAACATTGCAAGATATAGTATCGGCAGTTGACGGAGCATGTCGGATGTTTCCGTACGCGCCTGCGCCTCGACTTCCTTGTTGCAGTCAGCGGGCAACGACTAGCCGTGTTAACTGTTGGAATAGGGATTACTCGGTCTAGCATCTCTGCAATACCCTTCACTATTGAGATCTGGTCGGTGCTAGGGGCTGGCAACGACCAAATGTACGAGCGCTCCTAGACGGCTGGCGCGCTACGCTTTCTCAGGCAGTTCACAGTAACTTACTGTAAGATTTCCTGAATTATTAAAGAACAGAGTTAGGAATTCCTATACATATAGAAGGAAACATACAACTTTTATTACTAAAGATATTATTTAGGTATTGATTGTTTTTCATGAATTAATCTGGTCGTTGTGCAACACTGCAACCTTATTACCGGCCGCCACTGCCACCAAGTAAAGACAATCGTCGTCAGAATTCAGTTCAGACGCGAAGTACTAAAGACAAATGTAGAGCGCAGTAAAGTGAGTACCGCGACTACAGGGGTAAACGTTAAACCATAGACCGTTTGCCATATAAACAATTGCATACCGAAAGAGACAATATTATCGTGCAGAAACTGTAAGTGCCGATAAATTCAACACCAGAAGTAGGAGAATCTTCGTAGCCAAGGAGGGGAAAATTCGAACGAGACTGTCATTATCCAAATAGGAATTAGGAGGCAGCGGTTAAAACTTGCACCCCTAGGATCTGGATCGAAAGAATTCACGTGTGTAAGGCAGTGCTAGATGCCACAAAGTGAAATTTACTGTGTAAATATAATTATTAGTGAAATTTATAGTTTAATGATTCTCTTTAGTGTATGTGAAATAATGTGTGTAATCCCTCATATCAATTTAAATGTGTTAAATATGTGTAAACTAGAGGGAAATTTAATTAGTGACAATATGAGTGTCAACATGGTGTGAGAAATTTGCTTGGGCAAAATGTCGCTCCACTGGGATCCGGACAGTTTGGCCGGATAAATCATGTAAGTAGAACCAAATTTTATTATGTGTTTTGGACTCGGGAAGCTCGTGTAACAATAGTAACCATGGAGAAAGTATTCTCCAACGTTGAAAATTAGGGATGTAAAACTGTGTAATAATGAGAAATGCGGGATCTAATAATGAAAGTAATAATCACTTAAATGTAAAATGTGTAATCAAAGAAATAGTATTCAGTGGAATACCAGTAAATGGAAAGGAATAATGTTATTTAAAGGCAAGCAGGATAATAATAATAATAATGTAATGAAAGAACAAATTGTTGAATTAATATTCAAGTATGAGCCGTTATGTGCTGAAATAATAATAATAATAATAATAATAATAATAATAATAATAAGGAAATGAATGAATAAGTTGTTGGATTAATATTCAAATATGAGCCGTTATGTGCTGAAATAATAATGATAATGATAATTATTGAACCAGTTGTGTTCTTGTAAATGAAAAGTCAAGATTGCGTTAAAGGCAAAATTATTATTTTTGGACGGAGAAATTAATTATGTTGGAATAAATATTTGGCTTTGAAAGGAATCACGAATGTATTGATTGTCGCCAATGAGCGCTAATAATATTAATTGTCATGCTAATAAATGCGGTGAGATAATGCCAGGAGATTATGATTGTGGGGATCAGCTGGACAGAGTAAATGATTATGTGTGTGTTTGCCATGACAAACTTTGAAGGGTGCTAAGTTTATTATTGTTAAGCGCGGGGATGAGTGCGAATACCTCCCCAAAATCCGCTATTATTATTCGGACGAGTGGTTAAATACCATCGCTCCATGTGTTAGCCCTAAGCCCTCGAAATGGAGATGTCCTAGAGGCAGGCCAGAGAATCGAACTAGTGTTCTCTTACGTCGAAGCCCCTTAATTATTATTGGTTTTACTGAGTTCTTACCTGCCAGTGATAAACCTCCGCAATTATAATTATACCTGAGCCACAGAAATAGGTCATTAGAACCTCATATGTTTTGTTAAATGAAGTGATATGTCGCCTTTCCAAGTCTTAAGAAGTCACGCTTGTTTGAAAGCAGTTGTAGTGTCCCGTCTAGGAGGGAGGAAGGTATTGACTCTCCCTCGCTTGTCATAAATCAAAGCCTCAAGGGTCTTGACTTTAATGAAGGCCACTGTTGAGATAGGTCAGTAACAGAGCCAGACACTGTCTGCGGTCTGTCGTTATTTAAACCTTTTAATGGACCGGTAATCTGTACCGAGTTTTGCTATGATTATTTATCCTTGCCGTTGCAGTTTAGATCCGCATTTCATGAATAATTAAATTGTCATTTGAGACAATAATGGAAATCCCTTTGGTATTGTTACATTATATATGTTATTGTTCCCAAGTATTTATGGAAATATTCGGACAGCTGGGAGTCTGTCTTGATTTGATTTTATCATTAATTTCCATAAATTGTGGTACACGAGTTTTCCCTAGGACAAATACAGTTTGGTAGTTTGGAAAGAGAGATGATACAGTGTGAATATCATGTGGTACCCAATAGATGGTAATTGTTGACACCATTTTTAAACATTAACTCAAATTTATAATAATATTCAAGTTAAGAATATTTAGTGTGTTTTGAATAGATAATTTTTTGTAATGATTTTTACCGAGACTTTTAGAGCTCGTTTTGAGTAATTTTTGTATTGATGCTAAATGGAAGTGAGAGCAGTTTTGATATTTTTGTTATGTTCAGTGGAACCTCAAATAGTGATTTTTATAAACTATTGTTGTAATTATTCCTTGTTCACTAGAACAAGTGTGAAGCTTATTCAGTTTATTATGTTTGTAGCGCCTAATTTTGATTAATTAAATCGTTTTTATAGTAGGATTTGGAATTTTATTTTATTGAAGTGTTATCCTAAGCTTGATCCTATAATGTGTGAATCACTCAGTGGGAAGACGTTCTACGCCCCGAATATATAAGATTGAGCAGTTGGACAGTGATTTGCATATTTCTTGTACGCAAGGGCACAGTACCATGTCTCGACTTCCGGAAAATTACGACATATCTTCGGGTTTCACATCCCCCAGACCCCAAAACCACTGTCAGGTCAAAAGTTTATATATAATTTATGTACCGGTATATGTATATAAGGGTGCGAACAAAAAGTAACGAGCTGGAGGCTGGAATGAGCAAACCGGTGACGACATCGGCTAATCGTGGCGTGTGTATCGAGGTGTGGTTCCAACCAGAGCGTGGAAGGTCACAGTCCGTCGCTAGAGGGCAAGTGTGCACGTCACGTGACGATGCAAAGCGAGCAGCATCATGCATCAATCGTCCAACGCTGCCACTCACATTGCAAACGGTGACACGGAGGCGTCAAACGAAGAGCAAAGAGGTGTTGTTCGGTTTCTGACAGCGAAAGGAGTAGGGAGAAAGGACATTCATCGCCGAATGTCACAAGTGTACGGCGAACACTGCATGTCCCTTGGAAGGGTCAAGGCGTGGCACAAGCGCTTTAGGGAAGGACAGGTGTCGTTAGCCGATGATGCCCAGTCTCGGGAACCCCCTGCATTACCGGTGACAACGTCCAGCTTGTTGATGCACTCATTACCCAGGACCGCCGAGTGACAGTGAACGCCATAGCCGCCGTGGTCAGATTGAGCATCGGAAGTGTGCACACCTTCATGAAGGAACGACTGCACTTGCGGAAAGTGTGTGCCCAATGGGTACCCCCACAGTCTTCAACCACACCAGGAAGCATGTCGAATGGCCTACTTTCTTGGTCTTGGTTGGACGATTGATGCATGCTGCTGCTCGTTTTGTATCGTCACGTGATGTGCACGCGTGCCCTCTAGTGACGGGCTGTGACCTTCCACGCTCTGGTTGGAACCACACCTCGTTACACACGCCACGATTAGCCGATGTCGTCACCGGTTTGCGCATTACAGCCTCCGGCTCGTTACTTTTTGAACGCACCTTATATATATATCAGTTTCTTGTGAACACGATAACTGCCGTAATTTTGCACCAATCACTTCGAATATTTTACATAATATGTATCCCTTTAAAATCTCGGTCGAGTTCGTTAATGGGCAAAATCGGTTGAAGGGGGTGAAAATGGGGGGCTTTTTTTTCTTCGAAAAAGTGAAATATCGCTATAACTCATTTAATACGTGAAATATCGAATCCATTCAAAGTTCATAGTTACTATGTGTCGGATAAGTGCCAAAAATTTATGTTTGAAAAGTTGTTTGATAGCACCAACCATTGACGAAAGAGATGGAAAAAAGTGGGTTTTTCAGAAAACATTAATCATATCTCTCTTAATAGGCACAATATCAAAACCGTACAGAATGGAAAATATTCCCCTTATAATTACCTAAAACTCTTGTCTGAAAGTTTTTTTTCTTCTTCAAATTTCAAGGGTAAAATTTTCTAAGTCGTTAGCATTACGTTGTGGGGTTTGAAGCCATTTTTCAGTGTTGCCTAAGTAAACAAAAGTTTGGTGCTTTTCAGTCGGTCAACACGAATGTACCTCAAAGGAGCTGGGTTATGCCCTAATCCTGAAATATTAATTTTTTTTTTTTTTTTTTGTCGTTTACCCTCCAGGTTGGTGGAACCCACGGACTCAGTGAGGGAACTCACTACTACCGCCTCTACGGGCAGTGTCCTAGAGCTGGGAACATCGAATACAACTGGTGAGGTGGGATTGGCACCTCGCCCAGGCGGCCTCACCTGCAAAGCGAACAGGGGCCTCATGAGGGAAGGTAAGCGATGGTGAGGATGGATAGGCAAGGAAGAGGGTAGGAGGCGGCCGTGGCCTTGAAGAAGGTACCATCCCGGCATTTGCCCGAAGACGAAGTGGGAAACCAGGGAAAACCACTTCGAGGATGGCTGAGGGGGAATCGAACCCCCTCTACTCATTTGGGCCACCCGAGGCTGAGTAGACCCCGTTCCAGTCCTCGTACCACTTTTCAAATTTCGTGGCAGAGCCGGGAATCGAACCCAGGACCTCCGGGGCGGCAGCTAACCATGCTGACCGCTACGCTACGGAGGCGACAATTAATTTATTAATCTCATTTATTTCAGGTTTAGGACATAACCCAGCTCTTTCTTGGGTACATTCGTGTTGACCGACTGAAAAGCACTGAACTTTTGTTTTTGTCGTTATCATTAGTCGAAAATGTTTTCTCACACGCTTCACTAAGCGTTAAACTCTATCTATTTCCTCCTCTTTCAAATTTCAAGGGGAATAAATAAATTAAAACGTAAATAAATAAAAATAAATTAAATAAAAAACATAAACAAACTAGTTGTTCCTTCTTTTTAATAATAATTGTTCAAGGTGCTTATAATTCTGCCATGATGTACTCTATTAACTTGACTTCCAATCAAGACGTCAACCCCATATTTTCTTTTATTCTTATTGTACTTATTTGCTTTCTCTTTAGTTTTAACATCGTCCTTTTGGTTGAGGTATTCTAATGTTGCTCTGTCATCGGCACCGCCATTACGTTTCCTTTTTCTCATCTTCAAAACTAACCTTGCTGTTTCTACGAAATGTTTCTCCATCTTTACTGCCTCTACGAGGAGATATTCCTCCAATTTTAAGAACACCTGATCGTGTACTATCAGTAGACGAACGACGTGTGTCTTGATCCTGTGGTACACCTGGTCGTGTACTATCTGTAGACGTACGCCGTGTTTCTCCATCTTTACTGCCTCTACGAGGAGACATTCTTCCATTTTTAAGAACACCTGATCGTGTACTATCTGTTGACGTACGACGTGCATCTTGATCCTCTGGTACACCTGATCGTGTACTATCTGTAGACGTACGCCATGTTTCTCCATCTTTACTGCCTCTACGAGGAGATATTCTTCCATTTTTAAGAACACCTGATCGTGTACTATCTGTTGACGTACGACGTGTGTCTTGATCCTCTGGTACACCTGGTCGTGTACTATCTGTAGACGTACGACGTGTGTCTTGATCCTCTGGTACACCTGGTCGTGTACTATCTGTAGACGTACGACGCGTTTCTTGATCCTCTGATACACCTGGTCGTGTACTATCTGTAGACGTACGACGCGTTTCTTGATCCTCTGGTACACCTGGTCGTGTACTATCTGTAGACGTATGCCATGTGATTTGATCCTCTGGTACACCTGATCGTGTACTATCTGTAGACGTACGACGTGTGTCTTGATCCTCTGGTACACCTGATCGTGTACTATCTGTAGACGTATGCCATGTGATTTGATCCTCTGGTACACCTGATCGTGTACTATCTGTAGACGTACGACGTGTGTCTTGATCCTCTGGTACACCTGATCGTATACTATCTGTAGACGCATGACGTGTGATTTGATCCTCTTGTACACCTGCTCGTATACTATCTGTAGACGCATGACGTGTGATTTGATCCTCTTGTACGCCTGATCGTGTACTATCTGTAGACGGACGACGTGTGCTTTGATCCTCTGGCACATCTGATCGTGTACTGTGTTTTCGCGAATTACGTGGGCTTTGATCCTCTGGCAGAACTTCCCCCTCGTCATCTTTCTCTATCGTTTCTTCTAGTCCTTCTTCATATTGATTGTCTTGATTTTCTTCTTTCGATGTCTTTCGTTCCTCTTCATGTTTATTTCCTTCTTTTAATGACTTTCGTTCCTCTTCATCTCTATTATCTTCTCTCAATGACTTTCGTTCCTCTTTATCTCCACTATTTCTTTCTTCTTTCCTTCTTCTTTTCAATGTCTCTGGTTCCTGTTCATCTTGATTTTCTTCTTTCGATGTCTTACGGTTTTCTCCATCTATCTTTTCTGCATCCTCCTCCTTAGATGTCCCAGCTTCATCCTCTTTGAGACGAACGTACTTTATGTAGTTGAGGATACCGGCGATATTTGGAGGTATCCTGCCATTCTCATCTTTGATTGTTCCCAAGAAATGCTCAGTCCACAGTAGATGATCATTGGAACAAGAGTTTTTTCCTTCAGCCAAAATCATAACTGTACTAACAACCACTGCCAGCATACTGTCTAAATCTGCTTCAAGTGACTGGGGATTATCACAGACATCAATACCAGAGACATTCTCTTCAGAGCTCCTACTTTCTTCAGCAAATGAGGTACACGAACACACACATGGCGTTGATATTCGTGGGCAAGTTGATGAATTAGAAGGGTTTCTACGGACCTTAGAAGAATACGATAATTTTATACTCCGCAGGAGTTGTGCTCGACTATATGTCATTTCAACTCCTTGGAAACTGGTTTCACTTTCTTTGGGTTTACCATTCTCTTTGGAAGGTTTAGCAATCTTGACAAAACCTCCAGGTCTGGGAGTTGCTGACAGCGCTCCATTGCGACCATTCGGAAGCTCTTTCTGCTTCGAAGAGGAGCCGTTTTTCGACGTCATTTTATTTAAATTTGAATTTGATTGATTTATTGAATTGAATATTGGACAATGATACTGAATTCATTTGCTTTCATTAAGCCAAGCAGGGCACCTCTCATAGTTGGGAAATATAATCACTTTGCAATATCATTTAGTTTACGTTTGAACTTGAATTGATTGCAGTCTCTTATTGAATTCATTTGCTCGCATTAAGCCAAGCAGAGCCCATCTCATGACTTGTGATCCCATTTTGTTTACGTATCAACCTTTATTGATACTGAATATTCGAATGCTCGCGTTAGGCCAATCATGACAGTTCCTCTGCTTGGATATTATATTGCTTCGTGACATCATTTACGCCTTAATTGGGAGTAAGATTGGAGAATGTTATGCTTGTACTAGGTCTACATTATTCGAGAATAATCTGGATTGCTTGATATCCCACTGCTTCCTTTTTTCATTCTTACGAAAATTACTACTTATGCTCTATAATTATGGAATGGTACAAAATTAATATATTTAGATTTGGACTGAAGGAGTACATCCCATATTCTCTGGGAAAGGAATTGCTTTGAGATCCCATTCTACTGGATTTCAGCCACAATTAATATCGATCATGAACTTATAAATTTGACTGAACAAATTCCAAGGAAACATGAGGTGGCCTGTGCATCATTATTAATTACATTGGTGTGATATATATTCAATTGTTGTTTACAATCCATAGCAACCATGGAGCTATAGAGCATCCAGCGTTGAGAAAGGACTGTGGCATCTTATGGCGACAGTGTTGCTAACTCTAGGCAGAGGTAGCGCTGACGTCATACCCGCTTCGAGTACTGCACTTTCATAAGTTAGTGACACAACACAACCCCTGAAATAGAACACGCCCTGGAAGGAGCAGTTTTGCAGGTGTTAACGTATTAGACTAGTATTAAGGATAAGCGAACAGAACCAATAACGACGTTCATTTTGCATTACTGATTGATAGATGTCGAGAGCACAACTCTTGCAACTATTGTCCTCTCCTTACTTCTCAGCATCTCACCTCGTTTTCGTTTCACCAAAACACTAGCCATTTCGATTCGATCGAACAGAAAATAAAACAGACACACAACAGTAACACCAATGACGGATAGTGCTTCAGAACTTATGTTGCCGGCGGAACTGAGCACGTGCTCCACTCCGGGCGAGCATGCAGCGCAGGAGATGGCTCTTCTTTCCAGCGTACAAACCTCGAAAATTTTTAAATAACTAAGACGTAATATAAACGATACTTGTATGCAATAACGAAGATAATCAATTGGCAGATAATTGTAGGAAGCTATTATGACGAAAAATATATATGTTCAGAGTTCCTTCATGATAGTGAGGTAACAAAACCAGTGCAGAGGGGGGGGGGGGGTTCCATTAAAAGTAAAATCCCAGAAGACCCACAGTCTTCTCTAAATGCTGGATGCTCCATAGATAGGAATATACCACTGCTAATTCTATCTTCTTGGCAATCATTTATCACACAAGTTTATCCTATGATACAGCCCAGTGATGTATTTTGTTGTCGAGCATTGTATTGTTGAGGCTCTCTGTAACTGCATGCATAGATTATGTAACTTAATTAGATGCGTCACTAATGTATATAAGGTTTCTTGGAGGGAAGGCGTGCTTTGGCTGATGTTCAGCTATTTTGGCCTACATCATCATAAAGTCAACGTCTCTACTGTACTACTCGCGGCCAACGAGAAAGACTGGCCCTGGTGCGCTTTCGTGACGTCAGCAATGTAGTGCTGTTGCACCACTTCCGGTATGGTTATGTATGACGGGAACATAAACCCTATTGCCTACAAGATGCAGAAATCACAGAATTAGAACATCGTAGTTAGCCCATATCATATCAGAAAACACGATGTAAAAAGCATTGACCCAACACAACCATGGCTTCTGGCAAAACATACATGGTAATTGCAACTCATGTCTTACACTGATCAATCTCATGAAGTCCAATACTGCGCCACAATTTACTTTCATTACTCTAAGTAGAACCAGTAGATCACTTATCTTTAATCGTTGTAGTTGATCACAATAATACTTTTCAGGATTATGTTATCTTTCCCTGGCGGTTGCTTGTTAATTATGTGGAATTACTTGACGGGTACAACGCGTTCAGGAAGGTTATGAAAAGCTATGAATAGTGCCGGACAATGTATGCATGCTTTCTTATAGTTGAACGATATGCATAAATGTATCAAAGGTTTTTGTAATAGAAAGATATTCACGAACATAATATTCCATGGTCTTCGTCTTACTGCCGGTGTGGTAGTCATCTTGTCTTCATCATTGGGTCTGTATAAATGCCGGTATTCATTTACCACTTGTCTTCATAGAAGGTATTGATATGAGTGGTTAGTCGGTGGCGAGTGTATCCGCAGATCTCTTCTATAAACGTATTAATTTCTGTTCCGCCCCTTAAAACAACAATAACTGAGTAATACTTTCACTGCAAGTTTCTTTGATCTAATTACTGTATACTCTTGTCACTGCTCATGTCCGCATACGTTACTCACAACGAAGGTCACAGGCTCTACTACTCAACTTACTGTACTCGTTTCAGCTATTGAAGACACAACAAATCCTTAAATCCTAGTTCGCGTGGATTTTTGTTACGAGTAACTTCAACATGTAAATAGGCATTCTATAGCTGGTGTAATTTTCTATACCTATACAGTATAATTTATCGTGCTTGAAAACACACTGAACTTCTAAAGTAGGTTCATTTCAAGAAGATTGATATAAAATATCGCATTTCTGCTGCTCATGAATTGCTCTCGACATAAACGCACAAGCACCATCAAGCACTACATTGCCTACATCACAAAAGGATCAGGTTTACGCGCCATGGCCTGTCTTTCTCGTTGGCCGTGTGTACTACTCGTTAATCAACTTCTTTTCTTGAGAATAATTGCAATTACTGAGCTATATAAGTAACTTATTTGCACCTCGAATGAGATACACACGCATATTTTGTGGTAACTAAAGAAAACTAACCGTTATGGATTTGCAAGTTTGGTATCAAGATTTATTACGACGAATCTTCTCATAACCTCAGTGTTTTAATTGAGTATTAGGAGTCTTTAATATTGCTTATTTGAATATCTCGATGCCCGTATATAGCCACGATGTTCACTAAAGTACTAACCTAATTATGGGACTTCCATAACCTCACTTCTCAGCTACAATTTTCCCATAACCCCACTTCGTGACTACCATAATCTTTACAAAATTAAAGAAATGATCAAAGGAACATGATATAATGATGTACACATTTTTTCTTTATTCAGTCACAGCAATTAACAATACAGAGGTAACAGAGTAATTCATTTCTCAACGTTATTCACACAACACTTAAAGAATACACAAAGGTACTATTCCAATAAATAAGCACCTACTTGAAAATGGTACCCCTTTCCATAATGGGTCGCATGCGGCACTGTAAGCTACTAGCAGGGTCGCTACTGGCACGATTTTTGGTGGGTCGCATCCGGCACGGTCGCACTCGGCACGTAACCCATCATTTGGACCATGTCTAGTGATCTGAAGAAGTCAACCGTCAATAACCATTGTTCGCTACCGACCAATAACTGACGGTTCATAACCAATACCATACGTCCTCTATCACTCCACGTGAACTCCAATGTCCCGCCCTGGCGGCCAGCTCGCGTGTCACGCAGGTGTCAAGTGTTGCACACAGATCTGTCCTGTCTCGCTGCTTGCTCTCAGCAGCTACGGTGTAGAGTTGGTAACACTGTGCCTCGCGCATGGAGGAAAGAAATGGAGGAGATGCCTTCGCTGCGTTGCCTAGCGCAAGCTGCTGAAGCCAAATGGCTCACCCACTTTGGTTGCAAGAAAATGGCTGTCCCTATGCTTAAAGCCGTAAACCACTCCAACAAGTCTTGGATTTTAGTGACATAAAACTGCAATGACAAGTCAATATTTTTTCTTGGATAGGCAGAATACACTCGGTACATCACGGTACTTGGCAGAAATAAGTTGCGTTATCGTTTTAAAAGCTAATTTAATTAGACAAATGAGAGCATCTTTGCAAGGCTAGTTTTGTAAGAAAGACGCGGCAAAACGTAATAATACGCTGAAACACTGATTAAATTGAATTCAGGTGTCTAAAGGTGCGAGTTATACCAAAGAAGGAACATCTTGGAAACTAATGATGCCGAACTAATTACGGCATTTACACCAAATTGATTTTTATGTTCTGATTGGTGTTGAGGCATTCGTCAGTTTTTAGGCCTAATTTCGAGCACAGCAACTTTCACTCATTGTTCGTACACATTTTGATATTCAAGACTGCGAACCTTAAAATTAATAAACAGAGCACTTATTCGATTCGTACAACCATATGCAAGTCACGCAACACCGAATACAAGATAAGGTTACGCCCACTTTGGACTCAGAGCTTGGCTACACTCAAACGAGCTCAGGGGCATCTCCTCCTATTCTTTCCTCCATGGAAGGCCAGATTTCAGGCCAATAGAGAGCTCCACATAAAGTGCGGTGGGTCTGACTGCATGTAGTAGCAGCAGCGTAGGGTGAGCAGTAATTAGTAATTGTTGAGGAGTGCTGAAGCTGGATTCTACACTTGGATTATATACTGTACTAGAATTACCCGTCGCGGCCTCGGCCGCGAATATTGCACCGGTAGTTGTAAAGAGTACACTCAGCAACGCCTCAATTATGAATGCTATGAGTTATTTATCCTTAATTTTTAATAATAATGATAATAATTTGGTAAAGACCGTGAACAATCAGACAATAAAAAAATACTACTAAAAATGGAATATCAATATCAAGTCACGTCGCATCACATGTATAAAATTCGGCTAAAAGTCACAACACGGTTTCAGACCACAATCGTAAATATAAAATAAATGAGATATATTAAACACACTGACTAAACACAAAATCCATTGACCTAAATTCCTATGAAAAAAGTACACATCATAAAATTACACAAATCGAAATCTTCTACGCATTCATTTTCCCCCGTTCACCTCATAATATACACGGCATGTCTGCTTATTTTTAGCTGCAGGTCCCCATCCCCGTGATGGCACACACGTATAGAGGGAAATCTAAGGTTGTGCAGCGGTTGTCCTTCTTTAGTGGACGTTATTTTTTTTTCAGAATTTCACCCCTCCCCATGGGCTGCTTAAATTGGATTTATGAAAAAACGGCCGAACACCTATTTACTTATTTTTTTAGCTGATGTTTCCCTCCCGAGTTTCATTCTTTTCGCCTATGTCGTTTAAGAGATACACGCTCCGTTAGGAATCCTTCATCCCCCACTTTTCACCCCTTTCACCTCATAATATACACCACATCGAAAACCCCTTAGAAACGTGTCTGCTTATTTTTAATGATTAGTTTATATGCCGAGTATCACATCCCCCAATGAAACTAATCGTGAGATATTGTTATTCAATGAAATGCAGGTCTACCCCCTTAACACCCCTTTAGAACCTGAATATCCAAAAATCCTTCTTCCTTAGTGGACGTTTTCGACATACAACGAACATATCCGCAAAATGCCATGTTTCTAACTTAAATAGTTTTGGCTGGGCGATGATGAGTCTGTCTGTCAGTCAGGCAGTTAGTCAGTCAGTCAGTCAGGACACTTCGAACGGTCTTCGGTATTAATAGACAGACGTAATCAATTGAGCTACTGTTGCAATGGTTAGGGGCTTGGAACCTGTTTGTCGACAAAGTAAAATGATTAGATAAAATATGCCCTGAAACTAAATTTATCTAACGTGTACTTCCTGACGTGAAAATAAAATTGAAAACCTCGTAGACGAAACGCAATACACGTGACATAAAAACTGACCCTCACTATTGTGTCAAGTCCCCATCCAGAGGAAGACCCCTTTAATAAATTATAAAGGCTTGTGGTGCATGAAAATTCAGGTATTTTAAGCCTCCAATGGCCCAAATTCCTAAAAGCAAGAAAAAATACTATTTCAATTCAGGAATTTTTGAAAATAATGTTGCTGTTTGGAGATATAATAGACCTTCTGTACGACATATCGCACGTTTAAGTCGTGTGAAAAAAATCTATGGTAACCCCTGACCCCCTTAAGCGCATTGATGAATTTTACATTTTTAGTTGGTTCCATGATAACCTTCTAGCCATTTGCAAACGTTCACAGAAATGTAATAAATGGAGTGGCATTACTTCTTGCAGAAATAAATATAAAGTTGGATGTACCTTTTGAGATGCTGTTGTCATGGCTACTGGCGTGCATTCTTTCATTAGTTTATTGAATGAAATTAGTTTTCTGGGAATATATCAGAAACTGTTGGTTTTAGAGCCTTAAAATTTATTTTTCGGGGACCCTTTGCGGCTATTTAGGGTCCCCGAGTTTTGTTTCTGACACCAAGGGGCAGAAAATAGGCATTGTCTCGTCGCTGTACGCCGTAGTATAATAATAATAATAATTATAATAATAATATACAGTAACCGGGTGAAGATTTGATAATTGCTGAACTGTGGAAACATGCAGGGGAAAAGGCAATCGACAAGCTTGTTGCAATTATTCAAGAGATCTGGGAGAGCGAAAAACTCCCAAGTGGATGGACCTCTGCCGTAATTCATCCACTACATAAGAAAGGTGAGAAAACCGATGTGAACAATTACCGTGGCATCTCTCTTCTGTCAATAACTTACAAGATCCTCTCAAAAGCTCTACAAAATAGGGCGGAACAACAAATCGATCCACAACTGGGGGAATACCAAGGGGGATTCAGAAAGGGACGGTCATGTGCTGAGCAGATTATGAATCTGAAGTCCATCCTCTCATATCTGAAACTCAGGAACAGGGAATTCGTGGTGACCTTTGTTGATTTTAGAAAAGCGTACGACTCAATTGATCGAACCACCCTATTGCAAATCCTTGAAGAGTTTGGCTTAGATAACAAGACACAATCAATTATCCAGCAAACCCTGACCAACACCACCTCCAAAGTGAAGTTCAGAGGAGAGATGTCCGATGCCTTTGAAATCAGGACAGGAGTGAGGCAAGGAGACGGACTCTCACCTCTACTCTTCAACTGTGTTTTAGAAAAGGTCATCCGAGAATGGCGGAAGGAAATGAAAAATTCAAGGGTAGAAAATGGGGTAAGGCTAGGGTACAAGTATATGAATCTTACAATCGACTGTCTAGCCTTTGCAGATGATCTAGTGATCTTTTCAGATTCCATTGATACGGCAGAAGAACAACTTAACCAACTGAAAAATCAAGCACTGAAGGCTGGGCTTCAAATCTCCTTTGAGAAGACACAATTCATGACAAACATAAAATCAGCGCCCAGGGAACTGGAGGTCGGACTAGGAAAAGTTCAGAAGGCAGAAAAGTTTAAATACCTCGGTGAATGGATAGAGCCTAACCTATCAGAGAAAGAAGCCTTCGTGTCACGCATTAATAAAATGGAAATGGCATACAACCTGACTAAAGACATCTACAATAAGAGATCGATATCCTTAAACGCCAAAATTAGACATTACTGCACTGTTATTCGACCAGAGTCTCTGTATGCGGCAGAGACTCTAACAATGAACAAGAAAGGTCTAATGGAAAAACTAGAGGCGAAAGAAAGGAAGATTTTGAGGAAAATCCTGGGTCCTATCAAAGAAAACAGCGAGTACAGAAGGCGTCACAACCACGAATTATACAAGCACGTGGAGAAGATCAGTGACACGATTCGAAAAAGAAGGATTGCCTTTTATAGCCACGTGACACGAATGAGCCCAGGCAGGATATCAAAACGGATATTGACGTACTTTCAGGATAAGAAAACCAAAGGGGCATGGTTCACGGAAGTTGAGAAAGATCTACGTGAAATGGAAATTTCCCCTGAAGATATCCAGGAGCGTGTTCCACTTCAGGAAAAAGTACGTACGCACAAAGGTTTCCAGGAAAAGCCGAAGCTGAAGACAGGGAAGGTGTGGTCCCAAGAGAGAAAAGAACAACACCGGAGACGAATGCGGGAACACTGGGCGGTAGTTAAAGCTCGGATGAAGAGACAGTTGAACTGACGTGGTCCCTAGTTGGCCGAATCGAGGAAAGAAGAAGAAGAAGAAGAATATACAGTAACAATATAGGGATAGGGACGTAATAGACCTTACGTACCACACCCGCACGTGTAAATCGCGTGAAAAAAATCGAGTACCCCTTGCCCCCCTTAAGCGCATTACATATATTGATGAATTTTACAGCTTAATTTGGTTCCGTTATAACCTTATAGCCGTTTGCAAACTATCTCAGTAATGTAATAAATGGAATTGTATTGCGTCTTACAGCAATAGATGGACCTGTGACGTTCTGTTGCCATGGTAACCGGCCTGCATACTTTCATTATTGTATTAAATGAAATTAGTTTTCTGGGAATATCTCAAAAACTGTTGGTTTTAGGGTCTAAAAAGGTGGTTTTCGGGGGCCCTCGAGTTTCGTTTCTCACATTGAGGTGCTGAAAATTAGATTTGTCTCGCCCTTCTACGACTATTTCAGCAAGTGTTTTAAGGGGGTAGGCCCCCTTTTATGAGAGGTACAGTGAAGAGTTACACCAATGATTAGTGTCGTGCCTCTGAAGGGTATCTGTGCCCAATTTTACGTTGATCCACCCAGCCGTTCTGGAGTTATAAGGGAACAAAGTTGTCCACAGACAGACAAACAGACAGACATATAGACTACACAAATTTTAATTTCGCGCGTATCCGTTATAAAACAGTCTAAAACGCGTAAATAACGCACACTTCCGTAGAAATTCAGAAAAAAAACCAGACAAACTTTAATTTTTATATATATAGAGACAATTATTCAAATACAGTAATTTTCCAGGCGGCTTCGGTGGCGTAGTTGGTAGCATGCTGAGCTTCTATGCCCAAGATCGCGGGTTCAAACCCGGCCTAAGTCGTCGGATTTTTTAAGAACGTTAAAAATCCCTCAGTATGTCTTCATTCGGAGGGGAAGTAAAGCCGGCGGTCCCATGTCATAGATTTATGCCTTGTTAAAGAACCTTCCACTAATTACACCTGTGTGAAGCTAAATTAATATAGGTTAAACATTTGACTAACGTTCTTAGGTTCCTACGTTCGTCGTCAAGAGCTTACTGCGGTGGCATCTGGTAACTAATTTCTAAACTAGTTGGTCGTTGACGGTGGCGTTTGGCGGCAAAAGTAGGAACTATTAGAAAATTGATCGACTGCAGTCCTTACTTGAATTAAAACAGATACACACACTAATACAGTCATCACAATTAACACCGGTTATCAGACAGATTCTACACACACCCAAAGTACACGGGGTACATGACTGCGTTGTCGCAGCCCCTAAACTGAGGAACCAACCAACCAGTAATTTTCCAATAATTGAAATAATATTTTTTCAGCTCATACTGCAAATTAATTATGCTTCGCCGACGTTGCAGGTCACCACCCCAGGTTGTGCAGAGCGGTTGTCCTTTAGTGGACGTTCTTTTTATTTTATTTTCAGAATTTCACCCATCCCCATGGGCTGCTTAAATTGGATTTATGAAAAAACGGTCGAACACCTATTTACTTATTTTATTAGCTAACCCCCCCTCCCCCCGAGTTTCATTCTTTTCGCCAATGTTGTTTAAGAGATACATGCTCCGTTCGGAATCCGTCATACCCCACTTTTCACCTCATAATATACACCACATCGAAAAACCCTTAGACACGTGTCTGCTTATTTTTAATGATTAGTTTATATTCCGAGTATCACATCTCCCAATGAAACCAATCGTGAGATATTGTTATTCAATGAAATGCAGGTCTACCCCCTTAACACCCCTTTAGAACCTGAATATCCAAAAATCCTTCTTTAGGGGACGTTTTCGACATACAACGAACATATCCCCAAAATGTCATGTTTCTAACTTTAATAGTTTTGGCTGGTCGATGATAAGTCAGTCAGTCAGTCAGGACACTTTGTTTTATATAATGTACCCATGTGATGACTTTCCATGGAAAATATGCTTCCGCTTCCAGCTAGCAGCAGTCCTCGGGCGTGTTACGTCCAACCCACTGAGCGGTTACATATTTAGGATTAGAAACTAATAGGTATCAACTCTACAATGACAACACACAACTCTATTCTAATGGGTTTAATTTGAGCTAATATCATGGCTTATACACAGCATACAACATTACATTTACATTTATAAACACAAAGCAATAAAATTGGAGCGTTGAGATGATGTAAACAAAGAATCCCTTAAATTACTCTCATCTCTGCCCCCATGGCTGGCATTCTAGTCCACTGACTAGCCCTATATCAGTCCATGTAGTTTAACAACCATGCCGTGTCACTACGCTTCACAAACAAAATAATACTCCTTCCCTTAATTAAAATTCACACTTAACCACATCACAAATCCAAATAACTGTCAATTTAAGTTTACACTGCAATTACCATTGCAATCACTGTCACGTGCGCTTATGCACTGATTAAACAAGCACAAACAACGTTAATCTCACAACTTTCTACATTAACTAGTGCATACAATTTTTATCTATACAATATGTGTACATTCATGTCTTATTCTTTCTCCCCACCAAAACATCTGAGTTCTACCATGCTTTAACCAAACCTGTAATAGTATATCCGCTATATGCCGTAATGGGTCTCTTCCAAATCATTAATATGTTATTGTTGTGTCGAGGTAGGAAACAATGCTTCCCGTCGCTTAGGTATAGCGTAAAATGTGAAGTTCCTCCCTTCAAACTAGGTGTCTCTGTCAGTACAAAAATATAAATTTTACCAATTTGTAACTTGGCCAAATATTAAGATATCAGGATGATTCTTAGATAGCAATGTGTCACATCACACATGTAATTAACATTCATTAACATTATATTCAATTTACAACATTTTAGGGTAACAAAAATTATTATACTTAAATCCTACTACAGCAAGACAATGATTGAGGCTCGCTCCCAACCTTTAGCTCTGTATACAATGGACCTTCACTGCGGGTGCCAATAAACATGGCCGCTGCCTCCCCTTGTGTCACACTCTGTCTCTCTTTCTCCGAGCTTCATTGCTGCCTTCTGACCTAAACAAACCATTGCAAGGTTACACTGACCCTCGTATACGGGTGACCTACTTGTTACAGAATGAATTTGGAAATATGGAACTGTTTAAAACAGTTAGGATTTAATGGCTAGCATATCACTGGCACATTTACATTCAAGCCAAGGAAACGAGATTCATCATACATGGAGTCCTAGCGGATTAGTCGGTGGTTAGGGTTCCCACTATATACACCTGATTGCTCACAATATCATTCGTATGCCCTTGGCTATACGAGAATTCATACGTCGACTAGCAGACCTGACTTCCTGACTACGCATGAGGATGATCCTTTCCTTATATCATTAAGAAAATCTATATTAATTATTCTTATCTTGCTTCATCAAGCAGCAATTCAAATCTCTTTTAAACATTTCCATTTTCCATATTCTGATTATATTTCCCGTGCATTGTTGCTTATATGATTTCTAGTGACATCATAATGCTGATTTTTCATTGAGCGGTCCCTTGATTTTAATAACACTACTTAACATTGCAGTTGTTTTACTTTAAAACATGTTAACATACACTTTCCCTGATGTTTATTTATTATTATTATTACTGAAACACCTTTCCCTGTTCCGACACAACGTAACGATAGTTATATCATCAATAAGATGAACTTCCGTGAAATGACTATATTTTGACCCTTTAATTAATTGCCATTTCTACAATAACTGTAACGGAGTTACACACAACTTGATGAAAAACGAACATCTTTAACTTGAACAAATTATTCCAACACAAAATTAAGGCATGAAAGTCATACCTCCAAAGATTCAAACTTTCATTGGCATATTATTTCTTTACATATTTCGTCATACAGTGGACTACATTTCACAATAAAATCATGGTTTCGTGTACTCACGTTTCTTTCTCCATGGTGGCCTCGCCCACTTTCATTCCATGTTGCCTGCCATAATTGCACTTAGCAAGGCATCTCCACGTTATTTACATACATGTTGCGTGGATTTTCACTAAGATATGCACTTCACTTTGATTCATAACACTGAAGCTACTGCTTCGTTCTGACATTTTGTCTGTTAGGTAGTCAGCCCGAAGGCTGGTTGGATCCTCAAAAAGTACCGCCGTTAGGTTATGTGAGTAGATACCCACAAAAACCCAAGGCAGCGCTAAATTGAGGCGTACTAGGCAAGAAGAGGAGTGAGGTAGTTTGCCATTGCTTTCCTCACTGAGTCAGAACGGTAGTACTAACCCTATGAGTAGAACTTTTCACAGCAATCACAGGCACTGACTGTGCCCTGAATGTCATTACTAAGCACCACCCATACCTCAGTAGCTTCCATATAATCACAGCCATTAGTGAGACTGAGACATCGGTGAAAAGCCACCTTTTACTCTAGCCTGTGCCAACAGACAAATGCAAATGTACTGCATTCATCGAGAGATGGCAAGCAGGCCTTTTACACATTTCTATTTATCATTGCACTTTAAAACACCTACTTTAAAATATACAAAACACTTAAACACACGATATTTATGTACACTGGCTTCACTCGGCGATCCTTCCTGCAGTATCTCAGAATTATAAGTTCCGTTGAGTTTTCCTCCCCGGGTAATCCTGTTTCCTGATTGAAAGTCTCGTAACATCTGCGCGAAGAATATCTAGTGACCTCTGTTCCTGGAAAATCCCCCACGATTCCCAACGTTCCAGTCTAGTTATAGCTCCTAGATTCCATTTCAGTCGAAACATGCCTATCCCAGCATCTCCTTTGCTCCCAATGTCTATCAACTTCTGCCCAATTGCACATTGTCGATAATAGCATAACCGTGCTCTAATATCAGTTCAAACATTATACAATGTGGCCTTCGCATAAAATGCTTCACCCTTTTGAACAAATGTATTTACCTGCGCGTTTCTAAACAACGTAAATTCAGCTGACTGACATTTTCTACGCTGCACTTGTCTACTGTACATTTCACTTGCACAAATACAACTTCTATTGTTCTCAGACTGCGCGTACTATTTCCCTGAGCGGTGCGCTCGTAACATTGTCCTGTATAGTCACACGTATACTTGCGTATAATACATTGTCCTGCGCTACGATGCTTCTCATACTGTTTTACTGAAAAATATTTGCATATGTATAAAAAGACATTGCCTTTGCATTGTAAGGTTCTACTGACCTATTGTGATTTCTTTTACTTGACATTGTACGTTGCACTTGAGAATAATACTCACTGATTACTTATAAAGTTAAAGCCTTTGTGTGCGGCGTCATTTCAGGGATCAGACCGACGTGCTCTCTGCCCCAGATTCTGTTACAACTGTTTTAATTTGTATATTGCACTTAACTGCAATCACCATTCCGCATGTATAAAATACTTTGTCTTGGTCCGCGGCGTCATTTCAGGGATCAGAGCGACGTGATCTCTACCCCAGATTCTTGTACAACTGTGTCGACTGACTCGTCTAGCGAGCTTATATGGTTTTCCACAAGAAAAGTAGATCCCTAAATTCATCGGAGCTTCATCTCTCTTCCCAATGCCTTTCCTGGCTTGAAATAGCGTTTTTCGGGTCCGTCTTGCAGCGCTGGTTTCATAACTGCTTGCGTGCTTGAGGTTCGATCAGCCAATTAATTAAAATTAATTAACTTCTTCAGCGCGTCCTAACGCTATGTCGGCGGTATTCCCCTTCTCACTTCCGTGATCCGTCCGCTGAGCTCTGTAAGACATGTTCATCCGCACCTTCCTTATTCCAGCTTCGATTTTGACGTTTTATGGCTTGACAATTAGCCTCCTTGAATTTGATTCACATTGGTGTAACTCTCATATGTGTATCATGTTCCAAAAGCGAGTAATCTCCAAATTACTGTTCCCGTGCCCTCTTCCATAGTGTCCAGCCTTTGTATTTAGGGGAGTTTACAGGTCCATATGTGGTCCACTCACCCTCTCCAGACAGTATAAATAGTTCCAAGTTACTGACGTGACGCCACGAAAACACGCCTTCTTTCCGAAGCAATTAGTTGACTGCCACGAGTTCCAAATCCTTGTGCTAGGCTCAGAAACTCATGTACATTTCAGCCATATAATGCTATATTCTTCAATATTTTCTGTGTTATTTTGACTTATAATAGCAGAATTTGCTTCATATCACCTTAGTGATGCCATGTGTCCTGTCTCTAGGGGTTTATCTTGACTAAACTCCCTCAGAGACCCTGGGTTCGTTCCTCTTTGGCAGTTCCACTCTGTTCTCTATTTTCCAGTGTCCCAGGTTCGACACCAGTCAGCCTAATGCCCTCGGGCACAATAATAGATGTCATTTTTATGATATTTATACCTTATTTCCTATTCTGGGAGTCATCAATTGAAATTACTGTCCATTCACTACTGCACTGGAAATATGTGCTAAATTACGTAATTATGAAGTTGGTTGGTTCCTCATTTTAGGGGCTGCGACAACGCGGTCATGTAGCCCCGTGTAGTTTGGGTGTGTGTAGAATCTGTCTGATAACCGGTGTGGTGATGACTGTATTAGTGTGTGTTATCTGTTTTTTTTAAATTCAAGTAAGGACTGCAGACTTTGAATTTTTTGCCACCAAATTACACCGTCAACGACTACTAGTTCAGAACTTAGCTACTAGACGCCACCGCAGTCAGCTCTTGGCAACGAACGTTGGAACCTAAGAGCGTTGTTTACATTTTTAACCTCAAATTTAGCTTCTGACAGGTGTAATTAGTGGAAGGTTCTTTAACATGCCATAAATCTATGACATGGGACCGCCGGCTTTACTTCCCCTCCGAAGGAAGGCATACTGACTGTGAGGGATTTTGAACGCTCTTAAAAATCCGACGACTTCGGCCAGGTTTGAACCCGCGATCTTGGGCATAGAAGCTCAGCATGCTACCAACTACGCCACCGAAGCCGCCTTAACAAGAGCATCTTGGAAAAAAGAATCAGAATAGATGTTGAAGAGGAGTGGAGAAAGAATGCAACCTAGGCGAACTCCCTTCATAATCAATACTTCTTCAGACAGATGAAATTACAAACAATGACACACTACACAAAATTAAGAATGAAAAAGAAGTCCTGGAAACAGTAAAATGCAGAAAGCTACAATATTTAGGTCATGTATTCAGGAACGGATACGGGTATAAGCTGCTGCAGAACATTCTTCAAGTAAAGATTCATGGTAAAAAAAAGGACGGGGAAGAAGAAGAACATCTACTGTCGACCAAAATATTATGTGCACTCGAGTTTGAAGGTTGTTTGTTAAGTAACCAATAGACCTACATAAAATCCAGTAACATCATCATTTTAGTCGTTCTATTTTACGTTAGTTCATGTAGGTTTGGAATTTTTAATTTATTTCTTAATATTTTTTTTATCGCAGCAAGAACACAAAAAGTGCCCGTATTTAAGCGTGTTTCAACCATGCGTCACATTTAAGAAATATTATCTCACAAACCCGTCATCAGATCGAATCCAAATTTTAACAAAATATACATTGGAATGTTGTATAACTGGTTTATTAATTTCAAAATTTTGTCTGTCCAAGAAACAGAGTTGTTATCATTTTTGTAAGGTAACTTTTTCTCGGCTCGGGTTGGTTGGAAATTGTAGTTCTTGGTCGCGTTTTAATCCTTATACATCAAATAGTTATGCTGTATGACTGTGAAATGCGTAAATTAATTCACTTATTTTATATCGGTTTGTATTTGTTCGGGGAAATAAGGCATGGTTCACCAGCTAGCCGCTCCGGGAAAAGCTGTACAGCGTTGCTGAGATGGAGCCCATCTCTTCCGAGCGAGGCGCGCCATGGCGCGATGTGGGCTCCATCTCAGCAACGCTGTACAGCTTACTTAACAAACAACCTTCAAACTCGTGTGCACAAAATATTTTGGTCGACAGTAGGCTTGGAAACTTAAAGAACATGGACTTCACACACGAGTGAAGAACTATTCAGAAAATCCAAAACTGACATAACTATGATGGTCACCAACATCCGGAACGAATAGGCCTCGGGTGCGAGGTTCAAGCTTTGTTATTTGTCGCCCAGGAGGCAGCTTGCATGTCGAATTTTGTCGGTCCTTGGAACGCTATGAAAGTCAAGGAGGTTAGATATCTAAGCTCATTGACACTATAGCGCTTTCTAGTGAAGTAAGGAGGAACTTTTTGTGTTCTCGTAAAATCCGGCGATTAATGTTGCTATTATGAACACGGCCTACTGAATTCAAATGGGTTCTTTAACATGCCAACAACGAATGGTATGCGTGCCGAGATTTTGGTGGCCTTTCAAAAATCACTTACTACGGCCAGGAGCAAACCAAGCTTGGGGTTGGTAGTCCGACACGATAACCACTCACCCACCGTGGCTAGCGCTAAATCACGTAAATATGTGTTTTTATGTATTGCTCATTTCACAAGGGCAGTCATGTTCGACAAATTTTCAACAGCGTATTTAATGTGTTAAACTGACGCCAAAGCGCTCACAACAACGCACACACATTGTCGTCACTAGTTGCCAACATGTCCGATACAAAATACACCACAAGACACACGTAACGTGGTAAGGGAGCACGGTTGTGAAAAAGAAACCATTGATCTGGATGCGTTAGGCTGTAACCATTGTGAAGAACCATTGGTTTGTATGAAAAGCATTGATGCGGTCTACCTCCACTGTGCGTGACAAAAATCAGAGGTGTTTATATTTCTGGCCACGCTACCCAACAATATAGGTTTAGGCAAAAACCATTGGTCTGGATTAAAATATTGGGCTAGGTAAAATCCATTGGTCTGGATTGAACACATTTTACTATTGATAGAACACTAATTAAGTGATGAAAAAAAACAAAAAAACAAACAAATAAACCCACATTCATTGTGGAGTTAAAAGAAAACAAGGAACACTCCTTGCGCAATGTATATATTAAGTTTATTATTTACAAGGCACAATGTGCACTTAAGACGCGTTTACATGAATTTATAGGTCTTTGACGTAATTGGCGAGCGTAATTGTCCTTTTAGAGCAGATCTTCAGGTGGTACTGCTTACATTTCAATCCACACAGTTGGCATTTGCAGTTGTCGTCCGGTGTGTGTTATATATACAGGGTGTTCCAGGAGGAATAGTAAATATTTAAGGAGGTGGTAGTGTAGATGAATTGCAATAAAAAATTCCATATAACATGTGTCCCATTTCTATTGCGTACCGAGATACAAATGTTGGTATGTAACCAGGGCATTTGTCGTTTCGTGTGTTGGTACACCCGCTGCTATGGCCGTATTTTACGATTGTCAACAGTCGTGTGTTGATGTTCACGTTGTGAAGTTGTGCTTCAGTTTCCATTGAATGTGTTCACCTGTCAGTGTGCTTTGTTGACCAAGTTGACTGTACTGTATCGTTTAAACATGCCGCACGTTTTTTCACATGATGAGTATGCCGATATGGTATTTGTGTGTGGGTTTTGTAATGGAAACGCTGCTACGGCTTGTAGAGAATACGGAATACGATTTCCTAACCGCAGACGACCAGATTCAAGAGTGTTGACAATACACTGCGTGACTCTGGTGCAGTACCCAGCTGTCGATATGGTGATACAACATCTAAACCTAACATTCCCCGGACCTTACCCTTTTGGATTCTTGCCTGTGGGGATGGTTGAAAGGTGAAGTCTACAAGCAAGAAGTTAACACAAGAGCCGAGTTGGTCGTTCGAATTATGCATAGTGCAGCCCTCATCAAAGAACGCCAAGACGCCCTCCAAGAGCTACACAGGATGTTATCAAGAGACGTGCAAAATGCATTGAAATTGGTGGTAGAAGTTTTGAAAATCAACTTTGAACGTCCTCATTTGCCTTTGCTCTACATTTGTTAGGGTTAAATACTACCAGCTGTATCTCGGTATGCAATACAATTGGGTCACATGTTATATGGAATGTGTTATTGCAATTCATCTATACAACCACCTCCTAAAATATTTACTATTCCTCCTGAAACACCCTGTAAATATAACTTATATTGGTGCCGTAAGCGCGGGGTTAGCCAGTAGACCAGTACCGCCCTATGACGTCACGCTATCACGTGACTTTATTTACAAACCGGTGTTGTGGGCAACCATGATTAGCTTGCGTGAGTTGTAGTCAAGGTAACTTGATAGTATTCTAGTTACCAGGGGGTGTCAACCAGATAGGGATCATTTGGCACCATCTGTATAGTAGCACGTGCCAGTCGTATGGAGCGCTGTATATCGTGTATATCGTGTTGCCAACATATGCATGATACAACGTTGTAATTAAATTGCAAACATATCACTATATTTAGTCAATAAATATACACATAATTCCTAATTGACATTTCCTTGCAATTATCTTGCTCACAGACGATAATTACGGCACTTATCATTAAATAAACATTATTTTTGTCGGTTGGCGGCATTGCCTTCCCGCACACTACTTCTGTTCTGTTCAAACATGGCGGTGTATTTACATTTCCTGTACATTACAGCAATATTTCTTCCCCAGAGTTTTCGATTGATTTCGCCTTAAATAGGGGCCGATAACGTAGATGTTAGGCCCCTTACAGCAACAATTATCAATATCAATCACCTTAAATACATGTGTTTCTTGATGTTCTGTGAAAAAAAAGTGCCGTAATCTTGGCGTTTTCAATTGGATGGAACCTGTAAACCAGTACCGGTATTTCCATTTCTGTTGTGAGTACCGATAATGCATTATGTATTATTAAATTGATTTCTTAAGAGAGTGCTGATATTATCGATAGGATTCTTATGAGAGCCATGCATTATTATTTGTGGACTTCCGTAGTCGTAGAAAGCTAGATTTAATGACTTTAGCCTAATTTAATTTTTTTTTTTGTTAGATTTTGTATTTCATGTTTTCTGTACCTCATTCTGTATATTTTGTATGTAGGTTATGGGAAAACATCACTCAGAATCTTGTGTTCTTGGCTGCAAAAGTAGAGGTTGGTGATACGCTCCTTTCATCGCTTCTCAGTCGATGAATCAAGGTATGTATCAATAATTAGGCTATTCTGTAATTATTTAGTCAGATTCCTTTGATGGCACTTTTTAAATTAAATTTAAAGTGATGATCCTCACGTCCTACATGGAGTAATCGCCACTGGGAGGGAGTATGGAACAACAACGCTCAGGATAGCTTCTGTCAGTGCGGGGAATCAAATCTCCAACCTCCAGAGTTGCTGCAGCCCCTCATTGGGGGCGCTATGCTCCCAGTTTATATCTTGGTTTAGAGTTCCCACATTTCTATACTCACGGCAGTGTCCCCATGAAAACTCCACAAACAATACGATCTTGAAAAGGAAGCGTGCTAAAGCTTGAAAATGTGACGCATCTTGTTCTGCCCCTCGCTCTGAGCACTGTACCGCTGTTGTGTGTTCAGAAACAGTCAGCAATGCTGTGATCATCCTACAGTCAGCTCTCAGCTGTAACTGTTTAAAAAGAAAATTAATTGTTTTGTAAAATAGTCTTTGGGACTACCTTGCCCGCCCTCTCGATAACCTCTGTCTCGCTGTCACTGGCAGTACTTGTAACTACTGTAGTTCTACATCTCAGCCCTAGATGGGTGAAGTGTGACCTTCACCGCCCGGAGTAGAATGCACTGTTTTATTAATTCATTCATTAATTTTGTACACTTGAATTAATCGTACAGCATGTGGGCTGTAACATGTAGGCCTACAATGACTACGATGCGACTAACATAACCTAATCAATTTGTAAGCGACTTGAAGTGTTCGAAACTTGTAATTACTGTCTAATTAGGTCTACTCACTCAGCCAATCTGAAAACTGCCATGTTTTAAGTTTTTTTTTTTTTAGTAAGATCTCTTGATCCAAAACCTGACTTAATGAAGCTAGTTATTTTTATAATAATAAATTTATTAAAGCACAAAATATGCAGTATGAAATTACAACTAGTTTGAACAGAACTGAGACAGAGATAACCTCCTCTGCCCACACCACATCACGTGGTATCGATCACATCTTCTACCACATAGGGCACATGTGGTATCGATCACATCTTCTACCACATAGGGCACATACACAATTTAAGTCTGGCTGATGAAATCTTCTGTTACGGTATTACACACTTTGAAGTGGAAACCATGTACCGAGAATCTCGTTACCAGGTGCCTCAGCTCGTAGGAGCTCTCTGTCCAGTCCCGTGATGTCATCGCATCAGTCGCGTAAAATTCTTGCCAGATGCTATCTTTCTTAGACTTCATTTCCTGAACTAGTGTCTCAAAACCATGTGTTGTTGGCAAAAGCATCTGCAGTCTCAGTTCTTCAACAAAGGGAAGCTCACTTGAGAGTTCATAAACCAAACGAGAAAGAGTAAATCGGAAGAGGCATAAGACATGTGGTTCAATTTTGTTTTTTGTGTGGGGTGAGGTATACCTCTGCACCGCCCTATTAAAATAAACATATTCTTGGCGTGCCTCCTAGCTGCATCACTGGAACCAACTAGAAAAGAAAGGAGTACGCAGTGGAAATGGATGTTAATTTCTGACCTGTGCTGGGCCCGTACTTGCAGGCCAGATGTGCCGAGCGACTCCAGACTCCGTGAAGGTGGTCCCACGACGAGTGGTAGGAATACCCTCCTGGTTCTAGACAGCTAGAATAAGTTAGGCCTAGGTTTGAAGAGAGAGAGAGCGAGCAGCCCGATCGCCAAACACTACTAAATAAGACACATGGGTAAAGAAATGGAAATTTAATGAATTGAAACCGAACACACAAAGAAACCCGGCCAGAATAACACACACAAAAAAAAAGTACCCTAGGGGTCAAATACAGTCACTTTCAAACGGGAAGGATGATTATAAACAATAAATTACTTACAATAATAAATAACGGAAACAAATAAAATAAATACCTGTGCCACTTCCAATAAAAATGATGTAAAAAGGGAGGAGGTAATTGACCAAAAAGGCAATCGAGCCGGTCGCTGGTCAACAACAATCACTTCTCAGCCTAGAGATGGATGGTTGTCATGACGACCACAAATAACAAGCATAGCAAAGATAAAACAAGAGGCTGTGTGCGTGTCGCAGAGGCTGTGGCGAGCAATGGGGATGCGATCGAGCTGGCAGTCCCCAGAGAAAAGAAATGCAAAAACCAAAGATACTACAAGGAGAAACAAATGACGTCAAGTGTCCGTGAAATATATCATGATACATACACGCAATCAAACACACAAAATGCCAGCCGTCGATGCAGTAATAAAACACAAAGCAACTCGTGCTTGTAGGTAGTCTAGCAAAACATGCTAAACCTATATGGTCCCCAACTTACGTTCCGAGTTCGAGCTGAATACGGTAAGGCCTACTTAAAGTTACCGCCGTGATTCAGTTGCACGAAGCATGGAATGAAGGGAATACATAAGGGCTAAAATATATGGTGTCATGCCTCGTGTTGGGAGAATGGTCGAAACGCCAACGTCCACAAACAACGGGAGACCCATTAAAGATATGCCCAAATCAAAACAACTTCAATGCACCTGGCAGCAAGAAAAACATACACTCACAAAATCACTCCCAGATATATTTCACGGCACAAATAAAAGGTTAAACGAAGATTCAAACAAAATAAAACAGGAGACCGCCATTTCGATTGGTTCCACAGCAAATCCAAGCACACGACGAAAATCAAAAACAAAGGTTAAATTTAGGAAATGAGCATAGTGGACACAAGGTTAGATGTATTACTTACATGAGTAAATGGAAGGCTTCGGCATAATAACAATGTTAAATAAAAAGGAAAAACATTACATTTTAAATAATAAGGCGGAGAGCCTCAAGGCACGTCCGGACAGAACGTATCTCACATGGCGACTGAGTCTACCGGGACGGCCGCCAAAGAAAATAAAGAAATGAGAGATGTTAAACATGGCTCAGGATCCACACCACCCCCCAAAAGAAAAATTATTTATAATAATAAAATATTTTTCTTTTGACATCACTAAGCACCACCGCTTTGAAATCAATCATGTCCCAAGTGTTCCTAAATACACAACATCCTTATCACACAGGTGGTTTGTCAACAACTATAACAGTACACAAAATATGATGGGGGAGGGTGATCGATATAACAATCACTCGATCAATTGAGCCATATCAGAAAGAATACAGTTATAAAATGAAGTAATATATAAAAATAATCAGATCGCTTCGGCGATCGCAATATCAGGACAGAACTCCTTCGGGGTCCCCAAAGGCGCGCGTTCCTTTGACGATCCCTGGGCTTGTCATAATGGTATTACGGTTCGCCTGCGCGTTACAATGACAAGAAAAGTAGATAGAGACACGGACGAAAATCATAAACAAAAGACTTTCGCCCTTTGACGCCGAAGTCTGCCATTCTCCTTATACCCATCATGAAAGTGACGTATTAAAATAACAAAGAAGCGATATAATGTGTCCATTATTTATAGAATATAAATTCTCTACTGGCCGAATTCGCAAAAATACATATTTTTACAATAAATATTAAGTTACACAGAGTATGTAGGCCTATTTCTTCTTGTATTATTTTCTTTCTTGAGCTCGTAAATTTGTACTTGACTCTGCCTCGGTCAAAATTGGTTCAATAATAGGCAGGTCAAGGAGACGCCATATGAATACTAGCTTCCTTGGATAACATAAGCAAATTATGATTGGCTAACCTATGCAGAAAAAGGACAACATTAATCACAGCAAATAAGAAGGTTACACAATAAATGGTTTCAATTGAGATATGTGAGCTCTGG
The DNA here is from genome assembly GCA_946902985.2 of Meconema thalassinum. NCBI lineage: Eukaryota > Metazoa > Arthropoda > Insecta > Orthoptera > Tettigoniidae > Meconema > Meconema thalassinum. Next base: position 121,721,645 of record OX336398.1, read on the forward strand.
ATACGTCGGTGGGATTCTCCTTGGAGATCAATTCAACAGTGACAGGTGTTAAAAATCTAGTGATAGTTTTGGGCGTGCTCCAGCGAAGCATTAGTTTAGCTGACTCCTTATTCTTGGCCGAACTCTGTGGGTGCAGGCGCACTAGCACGTCGTCATTCACCTGAAAACAAACAGGTTGCCTACCCTTGTTATAGCGAGACGCCACGCGATCTCGTGCCCTTTTCAGATGCCGTACAGCAACTTCCCATTTTTCTTTGACTGAGGTACGGCGGGATGGCGCAGCCAGATAATCTATTTTCCACTGAAGCTGAAGTGGATCAACAATACGCCTTCCTAAAAACAATTCCGAAGGGGTAGAATTCGTCGATTCATGAAGAGCAGTGTTAAATCCTAAGGAGAAAAACTGAAGATTTGCGTCCCAACGTGACTGATCTGCGTTGTGGAACGCACTCAAGCAAGCCTTCAAGTTACGATGAAACCTTTCAACGTGATTTGGCTGAGGGTGGTAGGGTGCCAAAAAGACATGATCAATTCCCCAAGAAAAACACATTGATCTAAAAGACTTGGACCGGAAAACGCTCGCGTTATCGGACACTAAAAACTTTGGAGGACCAAAAACACCAAAAATATGATTGGTCAAAAGCCTAACAGTGGTACGTGTCGTGATTTCCCTGACAGGAAATAACCATACAAATTTTGAAAATCCATCAACGACAGTAAGTATAGCTTTATGACCAGAAGATGACCTAACTAGGGGACCAAAATAATCTATAAACAGGCGCTCATTAGGATATGACATCGTGTCAGCGTGGTGAAGTCCAATGCGAGAATTCTTTGCTGGCTTAGAACGTTGACACGTAACACATTTTCGGACGAAAGCAAAAGCATCCGCTTTCAAATGAGGCCAGAAGAATTCCTGAGAGATTTTATGGAAAGTCTTCGTCATACCTAAATGTAATCCAAAACAGGATTCATGGAAATACGCCAAGAGCATACTTCGTATATTCTCTGGCACGAAAATCCTACATTTCGAAGATCGAGGAGCGGTATGCACTATAACATCATTGCGCAATGAAAACTCAGATACACCAGGATCTATCCCGAGAATTTTTTCACGCAATGTGACACAAAATGGGTCATCTGCTTGGTACGTACGGATGTCAGTAAAAGACCATGGAATGTGTTGGAGAAGATTCACTGGCTCGGGGATCTCAACAATGGGAGGAGGTTCCTCAAACATGCGTGACAAACAGTCCGCTACAACATTTTCACTGCCTCTGACGTGAATGATGTCAAAGCTGAAAGAGGATAGACGAAGAATCCAACGATTTATACGTCCCAATTTTTTGACATGCGAGCGCATCCAGGACAGAGCTTCATTGTCGGTATACACTATGAAATGCCGATGTTCTAGAAAAGATCTGAAACGTTCACAGCCGAATACGACAGCCAGACTTTCTTTCTCGAAAGTGGAATACCGGCGTTCGCAATCATTAAGCATCCGACTGGCAAAAGCGATGGGTGCCAAATTACCATTCACCTGCTGACTAAGCACACAAGAAACTGCGACATCACTCGCATCACAATGTAACATAAAATCTTTCCCAAAATCCGGAGTTCGAAGGACGGGAGCAGAAGAAAGACACTCTTTCAATTTCTCAAAGGCGAGACACTGGTCGGGGCCCCACACGAATCGTACATTCTTCTTCTTCAAATAATTCAGGGGCGCTGAAATGTCCGAAAAGCCCTTAATGAACCTACTGTAAAAGCCCGCCATTCCCAAAAAACGTCGGACTGCTTTCACATTCGTGGGAGTAGGGAACTCTTGGATACATTGGACACGCTCTCAGTGTTCACTTCTATGCCCACATCCGAAAGAATGTGACCTAAAAATTTGATTTGCTTCGAAGCCAAAGAGATTTTGTCCGGGTTAACAGTGAGTCCGGCTCTGCGAAGACGACATAGGACTTCACGTAAATGGATCAGGTGATCCTCAAAAGACTGACTGTAAATCACGAGGTCATCAAGATAGTTAAACACAGATGAATACTTTAAATCTCCAAATAACTCATCCAAAACCCTACTCAATACTTGTCCGCCGATAGAAATGCCCATGGGTAACTTATTGAACTCAAAAAGGCCGAACGGAGTGGAGAACGCAGTTACCTTACGGCTCTCGGGATCGAGAGGAATTTGACAATATGCACAGTTCAAATCTAGGACGGAATAGTACTTCGCCCCGTGAAAATGCTGAAAAGCGCTCTCCAGAGTTGGAAGGGGAAAGTTGTCGAACACCACCTTAGAATTGAGTCGACGATAATCAACTACTAAACGAAAAGTACCCTCTTTCTTAGGCACCAGGAATGCTGGACTACCATAAGAAGACTTAGAAGGGCTCACAACACCGCGTGCCTTAAGATCATGAATATATTCTCTCATGGCAATGAGTTTGGGTGGAGAGCAAGAAAATGGCGCCGATCTAACTGGAACCTCATCAGTCAAATCAATATGACACTCGTAGCCGATAGCGGAACCCAGTTCCGACGTGAGAACATCTGGAAATTCATTCACCAAATCAGATAAAGCGTCACGTTGACTCGTGAATAAAGTAGGAGGGATTAGAACAGCAGAGATACCAGAAAAATTACAAGGAACACTCGCTTCACAAGTATTAAAATGAAACCGCTCCTTGGATTTAAACAAAAAACTGAAGGAATGATCCGAAAAATCAAGCCTCAACCCTGCTTTGTGCATAAAATCAGAACCTAAGATCATAGGCGTAGATAAGTCATCCACCACATGGAAGTTCCAATCCCAAGAATAACCACATATCTTAATATGACATGTTACAACGCTAGAAACAGAAATAGATGACTTCACCGCAGAATAAAATTTTAAACCCCCATCTTGTGGACAAATCTGAGTAACAGGAAGCTGTTCCGCGATGGAGCGCTGAATAAATGAACGTGAAGCACCAGAATCCAGTAAAGCGGGTATCGACAATTTCTTAACACTTACAGGGACCCAAGGACAGAAGTTTCCAGTCGTGGAAATGTTCATTTCCCGGCGAACTTCATTGCATGGCCACTCCGGCGGGTCTAAACCGGGGACCCATGCTCGTTTCCCTGACGCGAAGCACATCTAGGACAGGCTATGTGCGTCACGTCACGAAGACCACATGTGTGACAAAACACACGCGAGGGCGCACGGCAGGAATTAAAATGATGCCCCAAACGATCACAATTCCAACATTTTATACGGTTATACATGTTCGGGTTTCGAGGTAACTGTTGATCCTGAGGAGCGGGATTCGCAGAAGAAGTAGCTTTGGGAATACTCCCGACAATATGCGAGTGGGGACGGTTAACTGCCCGGTCCTCCTGACGAGATATTGAAGATGGGTGCGCAGTCCTCTGAATCTGGGATTGCGCGCATGCAGTCTCTGGAAACAAACTGTCAGAGGGGAGGGGTGGGGGTACATATGACTTGCGCAGGCGCCGATTGAACTCGCATTCACGTCCTTGATCAACAATGTCACCCACACTATACACACTGGACCGGCGTATGAAAGACTTGTACTCAGGTGCCAGATTTCTATACACAATATCAACAGTTTCAATAAGGGGAAGGGGCTGCGACAACCTACTTATTAAAGTCATTAGCCCAGTAACAAAATCGTCTACAGGCTCTTCCAAACCCTGGGTACGGCGATGAATTTCAGCCTTCAAGTCATGTTCAAAATCATAAGTCGTAAACCGCTCCTTTATTGACTTACAGAAATCAACCCACGAGATGAAAGATCTGTTGGTAAGTCGATACCATTTTAAAGCTAAGCCACTCAACAATAACGGTAGGCAGACAACAATGTCGTCTGGTTCGAGGTCATAACAATGGCAGAGTTCACTGACCCTGTCTAAGAACTCAAATACAGACGAAACTCCCAGTTCACCAGAAAATGAAATTCCCCACTTGGACACTATATTGGCTACGCCTCCCTTGCGATGGTTTTTCACCTCAGTCAATGGATTAGTGTCTTTCCCACAGACACTTTCAAACGATAGCAGATCATCGTCAGACTGGATGAGCTCCTTCTTCACGTTACAACCTGGGAGAGAATACATGGCTAAACTACAGAAGTACTGCTAGCTACAATTCAAAACAATAACTACAAATGTCTTGCCTCCGTCCTGCGCCTGAAATGAGTACGAAACAAGAAGTAGGGTTGTTTAGTACATTACCAATGCTGGGGTTCGTTGATAGGGTCCAACTCATTGCACTCTCCTTATAGTTTGTTATTTTTATGGTCCATACTCCTTGGAAGTTCACATTGACTCTCAATATTTGTTTGCATAGTATGCATTAGGGAACATGAAACAGAATAAAAACAACATTGAAAAATATGCAGCAAAATATTAAAATCTAATGGATATGGCTAAGCGACCAGGAGACTTAACCTCGCAACTGATACCATCTGCACCGCCCTATTAAAATAAACATATTCTTGGCGTGCCTCCTAGCTGCATCACTGGAACCAACTAGAAAAGAAAGGAGTACGCAGTGGAAATGGATGTTAATTTCTGACCTGTGCTGGGCCCGTACTTGCAGGCCAGATGTGCCGAGCGACTCCAGACTCCGTGAAGGTGGTCCCACGACGAGTGGTAGGAATACCCTCCTGGTTCTAGACAGCTAGAATAAGTTAGGCCTAGGTTTGAAGAGAGAGAGAGCGAGCAGCCCGATCGCCAAACACTACTAAATAAGACACATGGGTAAAGAAATGGAAATTTAATGAATTGAAACCGAACACACAAAGAAACCCGGCCAGAATAACACACACAAAAAAAAAGTACCCTAGGGGTCAAATACAGTCACTTTCAAACGGGAAGGATGATTATAAACAATAAATTACTTACAATAATAAATAACGGAAACAAATAAAATAAATACCTGTGCCACTTCCAATAAAAATGATGTAAAAAGGGAGGAGGTAATTGACCAAAAAGGCAATCGAGCCGGTCGCTGGTCAACAACAATCACTTCTCAGCCTAGAGATGGATGGTTGTCATGACGACCACAAATAACAAGCATAGCAAAGATAAAACAAGAGGCTGTGTGCGTGTCGCAGAGGCTGTGGCGAGCAATGGGGATGCGATCGAGCTGGCAGTCCCCAGAGAAAAGAAATGCAAAAACCAAAGATACTACAAGGAGAAACAAATGACGTCAAGTGTCCGTGAAATATATCATGATACATACACGCAATCAAACACACAAAATGCCAGCCGTCGATGCAGTAATAAAACACAAAGCAACTCGTGCTTGTAGGTAGTCTAGCAAAACATGCTAAACCTATATGGTCCCCAACTTACGTTCCGAGTTCGAGCTGAATACGGTAAGGCCTACTTAAAGTTACCGCCGTGATTCAGTTGCACGAAGCATGGAATGAAGGGAATACATAAGGGCTAAAATATATGGTGTCATGCCTCGTGTTGGGAGAATGGTCGAAACGCCAACGTCCACAAACAACGGGAGACCCATTGAAGATATGCCCAAATCAAAACAACTTCAATGCACCTGGCAGCAAGAAAAACATACACTCACAAAATCACTCCCAGATATATTTCACGGCACAAATAAAAGGTTAAACGAAGATTCAAACAAAATAAAACAGGAGACCGCCATTTCGATTGGTTCCACAGCAAATCCAAGCACACGACGAAGATCAAAAACAAAGGTTAAATTTAGGAAATGAGCATAGTGGACACAAGGTTAGATGTATTACTTACATGAGTAAATGGAAGGCTTCGGCATAATAACAATGTTAAATAAAAAGGAAAAACATTACATTTTAAATAATAAGGCGGAGAGCCTCAAGGCACGTCCGGACAGAACGTATCTCACATGGCGACTGAGTCTACCGGGACGGCCGCCAAAGAAAATAAAGAAATGAGAGATGTTAAACATGGCTCACCTCCCACCTACACCCACTCCCCAAATATCAAGCTGGAGGAATTTTGGGTATTTGTGACCCATGTGGACTCACATGTGGATTAGTTACATTAATCATAGGCTTAAAATTTTAGTTATTTATTGAAAGGTGAGGGTGGCAGTCCTATGGGTTGGATCAATCATAGATGTCCATTACATTAATAAATAGCTTCTGTGTTTTACTAAAATAAAGGTAGCGCTAAATGAACATAGAACGAGCGATAACATTCTCTATAATAGATGAATTAGCCAAAATACCTTATGAAACGATGAGAAATAAATCAAGGAGCGATGTTTTAATAGATGTTTCCTCCTCTGCCGTCAGTGACCCACCCAGCCATCCCAAATAGGATCACAGCATATAGGCTATAGGCTAGCGAAAATTACAGCTGTGGGTGCCATTGTTCAAATCAATCATCTTCAAAACAGTACCATAACAGTACTGCCAAACAAAGAAGTGCCCAGTTTAGTCTCTTAGTGCGCAGCACTCGGTTCACTGCTCTTAATTAGGCTAGTGTGTGCAATATTTTCACTTCTCTGTAATGATTTTTTTCCCCCATGGCTGAAATGAGTTATTTTTGTTATATGCTCTGTAATTATTATGCAGTATATCGCTCCGCTGTAATAAATATGTATTAATTTTTTCGTACAACATTGGTTTTGATAATGGTTACAGCCTAACGCATCCCGATGAACTTCTTTTTTTGATCAACAGTGATTTTGTATCCCAGTTCTTTTTATCAACAGTGATTTGGTATCTCGCATGTTGGCAGCAATGTGTTCGCCTTGGTGCGTGCTGCTAGAGTGAGCGATGATGACAGTTGAACGAGATGCAAGCGCTGTCGAAACATGGCAGCCGTTTTTAAAATATCAATAAATAGAAAAACATATTTACGTACTTTAGCACATCATGAGGTTTGGTAGTGATCAGGGTTCCTAATTTTAATATGTAATATCGCCCAGAAGATAAAACAAGGACACAAGGTATGTAAAAGTTACATTCATGTCTGCTGCAAGTATAATCCGCATTCCACTTACATTCAGAATTAAGGTAGCACTGAATGAAAGTAGAACGAGCGATAACATTCTCTATAAGGGGCCGATTATATTCTTGGTAATTAGTGTCGATGATTTTCTGTAACAGCGAGATGGATACAAGACAAATATAATTGGTTTATTGTATGCCAAAGTAATGGTTGATATAGGCTAGCTAGTATATTTATTCCCACATGTTACTTTACCTAGGTATTAATTCTGAATGAAAGTAGAACGCAGCTTATACACTTGCATCAGACATGAATGTGACTTTTACATACCTTGTCTCCTTGTTTCATCTTCTGGGCGATATTACGTAGGCCTATTGAAATTAGGAACCCTGGTCACTACTGCACATCATATATGTGCTTAAGTACGGGGCGCCAGGAAATGTTCTCTGCAGATGCGAGAGATTGCGTCATCAGTTTAGTTCGCAGCACGGTGTCCCTGATAGGGCGAAGGCCACGTGTGTGGGCTGTGAGCTGTCGAAATCGTCAGTGCGTATAGTTAGATTATTGGAAGAGTGCAACAGTATGTTATGAATGGCTGGGTGAGTATAAAGTTTACTGTTTGTTATGATACAAGCGACAGCCGTGCTACCAACGTAACTGCTGACTTAATCTCTCGCAGCAGCTTGTAGGCACTGCGGACAACATTCCCTGGCGCCCAGTATGTAAATATGTGTTTCTATATTTTGCTCTTTTAAAAACGGCTGCCATGTTCCGACAGCACTTGCATCTCATTCAACTGTCAACAAAGTCCACTCGAGCGGCACACACTGAGGCGCACAAATTGTTGCCAACATGTGGGATACAAAATCACTGTTGATAATAAAAAGTGGCATACAAAATCACTGTTGATAAAATAATCATTGATCTGGACGCGTTAGGCTGTAACCATTCTCAAAAACCATTGGAATGGACGAAACGAAGGTTAGAATGGTCAGGTGTTGGCGAGGTTGGTAGTACTGTTTTGATGATAGTTGATGTGAACAATGGCAGCCACAGCTGTAATTTTGCCTATATAAGTCGTGATTAAGCCTCCGTGGCTTAGGCGGCAGCATGCCGGCCTCTCACCGCTGAGTCCGTGGTTCAAATCCCGGTCACTCCATGTGAGATCTGTGCTGGACAGAACGGAGGCAGACAGGTTTTTCTCCGGGTACTCCGGTTTTCCCTGTCAAAATTTCATTCCAGCAACACTCTCCACTATCATTTCATTTAATCTGTCATTCATTTAATCATTGCCCCAGAGGAGTGCGTCAGGCCTCGGCAGCCGGCACAGTTCATATCCTCGCCGCTAGATAGGGGCTTCATTCATTCCATTCCTGACCCGGTCGGAGACTGGAAGCAGGCTGTGGATTTTCATTTTTCAAGTCGTGATTCTTTTTGGGATGGTTGGGTGGGTCACAGAGAGCGGAGGAGGAAACATCTATTTAAACTTCATTCCCTGATTTATTTCTCGTCGTTTCATAAGGTATTTTGGCTAATTTATGTACTATAGAGAATGTTATAGGTGTATTATCCAGAGTTGGGATCTGACAGTTCGGCGGAGAACTGTTGAACTAAAGGCAGCGGTGCCACGAATGCTGCTGTCCACCACGCGCATACTTCCATCCTCCCGCTCTTTTCCTCATGCTCATAATATCATTAGCACCGTTATTACATTTATTACTTTTTTATTCAGATGGTTTTCAAAATCTTAAACAAACCAATGCTTAAATCTGTTCGGTGCAAACTGTAAAACAAAATATTAGCCCGTCAAATTGAGGAGAGACCTAAATTATTGTAATGAATAGCAATAACAATATTACGAATACTATCATAAAGCAAAAATGATCAAAGCGAAACGACAACACGTGATTGTTTCCGTGATTTTTAGTTATTTATATTTCCTGTAGAATAAGTTTCAAGTCACAAGTAACACACAATTGTATTACAAAATATAGGCTCATTGTGTAGACTATTAAGTCACCCTTTAGAAGACAGAAGCTAATCACAGTAGTCTTACTAATTACAAGAGCAGAGGCGGTAGCCTACGTTCCTGCGCGCGACTGAATGGAATTAATGGTTCGCCTGATGCTCAGAACTGACACTAACACTGCTACATACATAAATAATGGTCTCTAATGAATCATAAGTATAAATATAAGTATAAAGTATAAATAAGTATAACTCAAACAATTATAACTCATTAAAACAACAGATTATGAAACGCAGCAAGGTGAGTGTGCACTGGAGGCAACCAAACAAGCGACTGATCGGCGACAAGCAAGCGGTGAAATAGCATCATTCAAATTGGCAGCGCTGTATAGTTTCCATGGCAACAAGCCATGCGGGCGATCTAGTCGTCAGCTGTTTTTGCCCAGTGGTGCTGAATTGTCAGATTCCAACTCTGGAAAATACACCTATAGGTAGTGAGTTATTGTTCTTTCAAGGGGCGGAACTACGAGGTCATCTGCCCCTTATGGAGACTGTTATCACGCGTGCTACTTTCATTCAGTGCTACCATAATACCACCTTGTGGTGTGGTAACTGCCACTCCTAAGGTCCTGGGCTAGTTTCCAAGTAATTTAATTCTGGTCTGAGGGTTGGAACGACTCACAATCAGCTTCGTGAGCCAGAACTGAGAAGAGGTAGGTTCGATTCTCACCTCGGCCATCCAAGAAGTGGTTTTCCGTGGTTTCCCCACTTCCACTCCAGGCTAACGCTGGGATTGATCCTAACTTAAGGCAATGGCTGCCTCCTTTCCACTCGTCACCTGAATTACAAAAAGTAGGCTATACTGCTCGGGTTCATTTTCCATGTTCTGTGAACTTGCGGGGTGAGGAGAAAGAACAGGGGAGGGTCAGGCGAGAAGAGAAGGGCCTGTCAACTGCCCGCCGTGATATCTGGTATTCCTTTCTATTCCAATAATGCTAACTTAGGGCTGTTGCTCAAAACACTGTGGTGTTACGAATGAGTGAGTGAGCCACCGACCAATGTATTTGGTTCTGTACTATGCACGGACCAAGGAACCTCATCACTCATCAACACCACTGCGATGCACATTTCTCTCAGGTTCACGCAGCTTAGACCCGAGCAGTACACACTACTACAGGTACTACAATAACACAGATTATCATACAAATCCTACATACTTCCAAATACATGGGGCTAAATGAATTAATATCAACAACACAATGATTCTACAATAAGTGATTATTTTAAAATGTAGTTATAGTAGGTGCAACTATATACATATCAGCAAATTCAAGTTCTCCATTTGAAGCATTACATATTTTATTAAGTTTACTGCTTCAACATACAAACTTGCATGTGTTGTAGGAATTTGCTGTTCATCAGTGTTAGCCATGGCATAAAGGAGGGAAGAGGTTCATTATCCTGTGCTATAGCCTACTGTTATGCCTTGGCAAGAAAGAAGAAAGGAACATGCCTCAACACGTGCTTTTAGGAGGACCAGATTTGATTTCTGTATTTTTGCTAAGTGTGATCTTGGCTCTCGCTGTTATTTTTCTTCGTTGACAACTTTTTAAATAAAACGATGATTTCTAGCAGTATTGAGGTTTTTCTTGTTTTTCATTGAAAGTCCTATTTCTCCTTTCCCCTTCACAGGATGTCATAGAATTTACTGTATTAGTGTGCGATGATTTTTTATGTACTTACTGTATTTCACCCTTTAAAAATTGGTGAACTGGATATATTTTAAAAGGGAATATGAAATGAACTACTGTATAGACATTTTGTAATATCCAATTATTTTTCTGAAATTTCAGTCTCCCAATGAATTTGGCACTAAGTGCACTAACAATTTTAGGGTGATCTGGTTACACCACCTGTTTACTTAGCATTCTCTCTTAACATTTTACTGTTATTGTTAACAGCATCAAGCATTTTAAGATATGAATATTCTCCCTTCCCAGTACTTTTCCTTTGCAGTTTATTCTAATAACTGATTGGTTATAGGCCTATAGGCCTAATGTGGTTAATTGGAAGGGACCCTATTTTTAAGGTGAGTAGTAATATGCTGCAGGCCTTTTAGTAGCCTAATTCTTGTCACCAATGCAATATGCTCCAATTGCAACTGAAAGAAATGTAAACATGTAAATTATTGATGAGGTCATGTCCTAAAATAGGGGCAGATGACGTCGTAGTTCCGCCCCTTAAACAACAATAACTAACTAACATGTCCTAAATGCTGTGATTGTTCATTTCAGAGTTCAGGAATTCACAATTTCCCACTTAGGTATTATTTAAAAAAATGTTATTGGTATTTTGATTGTGATTTATTTCTTGTTGATCATATGATTATCTCCTCACTTAAAAACGTGCTATAAGTATTGGGAAGATTGTGATTTTCGGAACATTGAAGTGGATAGAGTATTTAGGACGAGAATATTTAGTGGAACGAGGGGAAGGGGTGGGGTAGGCTACCCGCACGGCCGTGCTACACGTCAACTAGTACCACGGCCAAACACCAGACAGCGCTGAAGTCTTAGGTGCCAAGAATTAGCATGGCTGTCGGCTATCTGTAGTAGTAGGTAATCGGTGCTATCAGGTAGGCCGATATCGCAGTTCCCGCTTCAGTCACCAGGTGGCTCCCTTTCCGCTGACGTCATCTCGCGGACAAGCCAGTGTCGCCTGAAGTAGGAAACGTGCTTTGTAATGTAGTTGTATGATCCATTTCGATATGAAATAATGAGCTTTTAAAATGGATAGCCACAGTAACTGTGCCGTTTCTGAGTACAAAACGATGGCCGCAGAAATTCTGAAGTGATTTACCACTCTTCTTCTAACGATAAGGAAGTTCGAAAGCTGTGGATTTTAAGATGCAGGCGAAAGGATAGCGTCAATGTTAGAACTGCTTGACGTTGTTCTGCATATTTTCTTACCATAGGACTGCGAACTGGAGCTCAAAAATAAATTATTGGGTTTGCCTCTGAAGTAGAAATCACGCTTTGGTGTAGTTCCTTCGAAGAATATACCTAACTGGCACCAGGCCCGACGAGAGGGAGGGGCAAGCGAGGCTGTAGCCCCAGGACTTAGTTTAGCTGAGGGAGCCGAGGCGGTAAAAGGACTTAGGATGGACAACTTTATTTAATTTAAGGTCAAAACTATTACGACATTTTCTGATGACACACTTTGATGTAAACACAGGCCGTGAATAGTATACAAGACATTACAATAAGTATTAATTAATATACCGGTAATTAATTTTATAAATAACCATTCTGTTTTTCGTTTTCCGGGGAAATGGTTAAGTTGCCAAAGTCATGCATTTTATAACGTGTTAGAGTTCAAGAGTCCTTAACGTTTCTAATTCAATCTCAGAAAAAATGCATTTCTGAAAGGAGTGTGGGTTATCCTTGTAGAGCCTGAACACGTTCCAATACACAGAAAACTGATTTTTAAGGCACAGTGATCAAAATCTTAAAGTAAAAGAACAACCAATGATATAAAATAAAGGCGAGTGGCTGAATAACTAAAACCAAAATAGATTAATAATCATTTGGGCAAGTTAAATTCCACGGATGATAATGATGATTGAAGTTTTATGGGGCAGAATAGCGAAGAGCTTCTTCTTTGGGTTATCTTAGGGCCTGTGATCGCTCTCTACGGCCCTGGCTGGCATTGGGACATTGTGCTACTGAGCAACAGGTATGTTAAAAAGACTACTGTTTTTTTAATATTGAGAAATATATCTGCTACGAATAGACCGACAGCGGTAGCTACGCTCGCTAATGCGCAGCACTAGACATGGGGCCAAGCTCTCTGCGGACTTGATATGTTTTTGGTGCTTTCCCCATGTTCAACTTCAGGAAGCTTGCCACGGTGGGTGAGTGGTTATCGTGTTGGATTACTAACCCCAAGATTTCAGGTTCGCTCCTGGCCGTGGTAAGTGATTTTTGGAAGGCGGTTAACATTACGACTCGCATGTCATACGATGTTGGCAAGTCAAAGAACTCATTTGAATTCAGTAGGCCGTGTTCATAATGGCAAAATTAATCTCGGGAGTTTCCACCAGCACAAAGTTCCTCATTTCTCTACTAGAAAGCGCTATAGTGTCAAGGAGCTTAGATATCTAACCTCCTTGACTTTAATAGTGCTTCAAGGAACAACTAAATTCGACATGCAAGCTACCCTTTGGGTGTCAAATAACAAAGCTTGCACCCGGCACCCGAGGCCATACGATATTATTATTATTATTATTATTTTTATTATTATTATTATTATTTACTTCAGAAAAATGCTAGGACGGTACCTTCTGACAGGCCACGGCCGCTTCCTTCAACATCCTTGCCGAGTTTCATTCACCGTAATTAATTTCATCTCTCATTAGCTCCTCTCATGAGGTTGAAGTCAGGAAGGGCATCTGTCCGTAAAAACAATCCGCCGCAACGACTTTCACCGCATCTCATCACGAGGTCCAACAGTCGTCATACCCAGCTAAGCTAGTCATCTCACCAGTCTCCCGAAGGCAATGTTTTGTTACCCTTACAACGCAAGTCTGTCAACGACGCGTTAGGAAAAGCTAATGATCAAATAATGATGACAAAATACCTACTTTTAAACCCGGGCATACAGCCTGAAAATCCGCCTTGCTGAGTAGTGGTTATCACTCTTGGCCGTCACCGCGGAGGCCCGGGTACGATTCCCGGCTCTGCCAATATATTCAATTCTGGTCTGAGGGCTGGAACAGGGTACAGCCTCGTGAGGCATAACTGAAAAGAGGCGAGTTCGATTCCCACCTCAGTCATCCTGGAAGTGGATTTCCGTGGTTTCCCACTTCTACTTCAGGCGAATACCGGGATGGCCCCTAAATTAAGGCCACGGCCACTTTCTTCCCAATCCTCATCTGAATTAGAAATACACACACTAATACAGCCATTACAATAACACACGCTATCAGACAAATTCCACACACATACCCAAACACACGGGGCTACACGACCACGATGTCTCAAAGGCCCTAAATAAATCAACAACAACATACAGCCTAAAGTGAGTGCAGCACCTCCCAAGTTATCAAGACTGCAGCCGCTCTTTCCGTTCAGTGTATGATGTCTCCTTGCCAACGCCTCAACCCTGATAATCGGGGACATGTGGATTTGCATTCCATCGTTTGCCGGACTTGAAGTGGTTTTCCATTTCAACTCCAGGTAAATGCCAATAATGTTACTTACCTCTCAGATCATGACCGCTTTCTTCTGAATTCCTACCACAACCCATTCTTTGAAACCGTAGACCATAACATTATATAATGTCCTTACACGCACAGTAGGGCGTCTCATGTTTCGTTGATGAAATAAAAATAATAATTATAATAATAATAGTAATAATACAAGTATAGTGGGCCATTTAATTACAGGTCAATCATAAACGGGAGATGCGCAACCAGAAGAGAACAGTGCTTAAGAGAGCAATGTCAACGATTGAAACGTTGTCACCCAAGAAAATACCAAAACTGGATGAAAGTATCTCCAGATGAGTCGACTTCTGCGGAAGTAGTACCTCCAGACATGGAAATTGAGACACACAATTGACCACAGAAATCCTAACCCCAATTACAAATAAACACATCAGTACAGCCATCATAATGACACGAGTTATCAGACAGATTTAACACATACACCCAAGTACATGGGACTACTGGACCACGATGTTTGAAATGTTGTTTGTTGTTGATTCATTTATGGACTATGTTAACCCACCATAACTGTGATGGATTGGTTTTAAATATAGACATTTCCAATATTTTTAGACATATTTTCTGACCCCACAGCATAGCCATGTTCGTTAAGTCGTGCACCACAACTGCACGGAGATCAAATGTTCGAATTCTGACACCGTGTGAGGTTTTCCTGAGAGTTCTCCACACTCCCTCCAGGAAAATGTCGGTATGGTGCATATTTCAAGTCTTGAGGCGCCAACGTCAATCCTAAATGCTGAAAATTACCATTACACATACTACTGTATTACAAAAACACAGGTTATCAGGGAAATTCAACACGTCCAAGTACATGAGACTCATGACCAATATGTCCCAATCCTCTAAAATGAATAGTTAAGAACAGAAATGTTGGATTTTAAGATGTGTAACATTTCATAGCCGTTAATTAACTCATATTCATTTATGTGTTAAGTCACCGTTAACATTTCCAACATCATTCAGAAATATTCTAACATTAGTAGATCGAAAGGTGTGTGCAATTACGTAGCTATTAACTCGTATATATTAAGAAAACGTGCCTCAAGCAAAATATATGCAGGTGCTGCAGTGCTGTGGGACTCGCCTATGTCCGCGAGGTGACGTCACATACTGCTAGACCAATGGCTACCATTACTCCCGCAAAGCTCGTAACGGTACCCCCTGGAGTTGTAGTTACGAATTACGCTTAAATATTCCTTGTTTTATACATTATAGAATAATGATTGAATATCGTGCAGTTCCCCAGTGCAAAAACAAATGTGGCAAGTACACAGTAACGTTTCATTCCTTGCCATTGATCGTATTTTGAGGAAATAGTGGCTTTTCCAAATTCGTCGTGCTGAAAGGAAATTACATATCAGCCCACATGAGAGTATGTTTGGCCCATTTCTTACGTTTTACACTACAGGCCAGTATTGCCTGGAAGGAAATTTTAAAGTGATGATTCTGTGCCAAATGTATTTCCCGCTTTTTCTCCAATAAAATTGAAGCCGCCACGCCATAAGATGGCATATAAATTACGCCATGACGGTATTATTCACACTGTCTTTGTTAAACGCTTGGCATAATATGTTAATATACAGGGTGCGGCCGAAATAACTGACGAATTTCAAACGTAAATAACACAGCAACGCAATACGATATTCACACACTAGGATTTGAAAATAATGTCATCCAAATGTCGACCACCCCTTTCGATGCACTTCCGAAGTCTCCCCCTGAAGTTCCGCATGACCCTCCTAGTCATGTCTAGTGGTATTGCCTCGATATCCTCACGGATAGCAACTTTCAGGTCGTGTAGTGTTCGCGGCTTACGTTGGAAGACGCGAGCCTTCAGGTATCCCCAGAGAAAGAAATCGCAAGGGGCGAGATCAGGGGAACGGGTTGGCCATGGAACGTAACCCCGTAAGGAGATTAAACGTTCTGGAAGCATCTCTCTGAGGAGATTGCGTAAAGGCATGCCTCACTGCACGGATATTCTCTGGTGTTCTAACGCTGCGACGCCTACCAGGCGGTTTCGTTTTAAACTTGAACCAGTCTCTCAAATTATTCACCCATACCAGAATGGTATTCCTGTTATAGCGACTGACTAGCCCTGACAAGGCAATGCACGTGTTCTCCCAGGCCGCGCGCACATCCACAATAACACCTGCTTAAGCCCTGTGGCCAATAGAGGTGTTAGATCTGCCGCTCCAATCTATGTAACAAAAATGGCAAACACTGCTCTTTTAAACTGCGCAATAAATTTGTGAATATCGTGTTGCGTTGCTGTGTTATTTGCGTTTGAAATTTCGTCAGTTATTTCTGTCGCACCCTGCATTAGGCTAGTATAGGAATAGAGTAACGAGATTAATTTCTGAATTTTAACTAATTATCTTCCTATTGGTGAATACGATGTCAGTGTAGTGCCTATAACAAGCCAGAATTCAGAGTAAAATAAGTGCAATTCGCAAGTGCAGGCACAGCCTAAGATAATATATCTAGTTATTCTAACATATTGAAAATTCTAAGGAACCGTACCGATATTTTAGATGAGGATTATGAGCTTATTTACTTTCACATAGGCCTACCGGTAGGACTACGGCAGTTCTAGAGAGTATCTTGGGCGTTATCTTTAGTTGACATTTTTGAAATTAATTGGCTTAAGGTAACCTTCTTACAAAACATCAGATTTCCAATACAAGTCGATTTATTTAAAAAAGATATAAGGTGGAGTTAAAGGCTCCGTGGCTTAGGCGGCAGCACGCCGGCCTTTCACCGCTGGGTCCATGGTTCAAATCCCGGTCACTCCATGTGAGATTTTGAGCTGGACAAAGCGGAGGCAGACAGGTTTTCCCTGTCACAAAATTTAATTCCAGCAACACTCTCCACTATCATTTCATTTCATCTGTCATTCATTTAATCATTGCCTCAGGGGAGTGCGACAGGCTTCGGCAGCCGGCACAGTTCATATCCTCGCCGCTAGATGGGGGCTTCATTCATTCCACTCCCTGACCCGGTCGGTCGACTAGAAGCAGGCTGTGGATTTTCATTTTCATACCGGTGGAGTTGATTTAATTGTCAGTTTTTAAATTAGACATACCGGTACTTGTAGGAGCCTACAAAGGTTTTATGAACTTGGCATTTAACAGGCTAAAAATAATGAAAAGAGGAAGAATGATGTATAGACCTATGAGCTATGTGGCCTTAAATCCAGGTCGTCAGTCAAAAACTGAGGATGAAATATATCTATGTGTAGAACTAGGCCTACTGTAAATACACACATCAAAAAAAGTTTTGCATCACCTCGGTTCCAAGAGTTCCGGAACCTTTAAATACAAAGGGAATAGAGATCAACACAAACAACATTTCAGCTCGTTTTATTGCTCATGAGACCCACACATTGCATGTTGTACCATCATACAGCTAGACTTTCAGCATTTGTGGTCCAGATTGCAGTACACACCACTACCTCTAATACCCAGTAGCACGTCCTCTTGCATTGATGCATGCCTGTATTCGTCGTGGCATACTATCCACAAGTTCATCAAGACACTGTTGGTCCAAATTGTCCCACTCCTCAACGACAATTCGGCGTAAATCTCTCAGAGTGGTTGGTGGGTCAAGACGTCCATAAACAGCCCTTTTCAACATATCCCAGGCATGTTCGATAGGGTTCATGTCTGGCGAACATGCTGGCCACTGTAGTCGAGCGATGTCGTTATCTTGAAGGAACGCATTCACAAGATGTGCACGATGAGGTCGAGAATTGTCGTCCATGAAGACAAATGCCTCTCCAATATTCTGCCGATATGGTTGCACTATGGGTCGGAGGATGTCATTCAGGTATCGTAAAGCCGTTTCGGAGCCTTCCATGACCACCAGTGGCGTACGTCGGCCCCACATAATGCCACCCCAAAACATCAGGGAACCACCACCTTGCTGCACTCGCTGGGCAGTGTGTCTAAGACGTTCAGCCTGACCAGGGTGCCTCCAAACACGTCTCCGACGATTGTCTGGTTGAAGGCATATGCGACACTCATCGGTGAAGAGAACGTGATGCCAATTCCGTGGGGTCCATTCAGCATGTTGTTGGGCCCATCTGTACCGCGCTGCATGGTATCGGGGTTGCAAAGCTGGACCTCGCCATGGACGTCGGGAGTGAAGTTGCGCATCATGCAGCCTATTGCGCACAGTTTGAGTTGAAACACGACGTCCTGTGGCTGAACGAAACGCATTATTCAACATGGTGGCATTGCTGTCAGGGTTCCTCCGAGCGGCAATCCGTAAGTAGCGGTCATCCACTACAGTAGTAGCCCTTGGGCGGCCTGAGCGAGGCCTGTCATCGACAGTTCCTGTATCTCTGTACCTCCTCCATGTCCGAACAACATCGCTTTGGTTCACTCTGAGACGCCTGGAAACTTCCCTTGTTGAGAGCCCTTCTTGACACAAAGTAACAATGCGGACGCGATCGAACTGCGGTATTGACCTTCTAGGCATGGTAGAACTACAGACAACATGAGCAGCGTACCTTCGTCCTGGTGGAATGACTGGAACTGATCGGCTGTCGTACCCCCTCCGTCTAATAGGCCCTGCTCATGCATGGTTGTTTACATCTTTGAGCAGTTTTAGTGACATCTATGAACAGTGAAAGGGACTGTATCTTGGATACAATATACACAGTCAACGTCTATATGCCGGAGATCTGGGAACCGAGGTGATGCAAAACTTTTTTTGATGTGTGTACTAGTATGATTTATAATGCAGCTTACAAAAGGATTCTCTACACTCTTATTTGCTTGTAAACACATCACATGGAATTAGGCATAGGTTGCTATTATCCTCTACTGCAGTAAATTGGGGCAGATAACCTCGCCGTTCCGCCCCTTAAAACAACAATAACTAACTAGCAGCAGTAAATTCAGACAAATTAAAATTTACAGCTGTATTTTAAGAAGCCTACTTGTATGTCTGTGGAATTTGGAAAATTGACAAAATTAAGAATTCTCCTCTTCCTGTTAGGTTTCGAGAATACCATGATCATCACCGGTTCTGGGTCTATGCACTTTCCCCTAGGTTTAGCCTATACCATTGCTGCCCAACAGATGTGCAGGATATTTTAGCAGGAATTTCAGTGGCTCCAGTACAGCAAAGATGAGGTAAAACAATCCAGTGGCTTTTGTTGCTGTTGTTGTTGTTGTTTCATTTGAGAGCCTTGGACATCGTGATCATTTGGTCCCATGTACTTGAACAAGTGTGGGATGATTGTTTGATAACCTTTGTTATTGTGGTATTTGTAGCAGTGTGTATATTTATAATTCAGGTGAGATATGGGAAGGAAACGGCTGTTGCCTTTTAGTTAGGAACCATCCCGGTGTTGGCCTGGATTATAAGAGGGAAACCTTGGAAAACCACTTCCAGGATGACTGAGGTGGCAATCGAACCCACCGCTTCTCAGTTTTGCCTCACGAGGCTTAGTGTAGTTTACTCCATTTCAGTCCTCAGACCAGAATTAAATGACTTGACAGAGAATGGAATCGAACCCAGACCTCCGGGGTGACAGCTAACATGGCATGTTAAAGATCCTTTCACCAATTACACCTGTGTGAAGCTAAATTGTATAGGTTAAGAATGTAAACAACGCTCTTAGGTTCCAACGTTCGTTGCCAAGAGCCGACTGCGGTGGCGTCTGGTAGCTAAGTTCTGAACTAGTAGTCGTTGACGGTGGCGTTTGGCAGCAAAAGTTGGAACTATTTGAAAAATTCAAACGTCAGCAGTCCTTACTTGAATTTAAAAACACAGTTTGTCTGAAAGACTAGACGTTATATCATTTCAAATGACGCATGCTAACAATGGCCCCGGACTCTTTCAACTGACTCCATTACCCATTAACTTAGGCTTCCCGCGTGGGCACCTCTTTAAGGGTCACCCTGTATTTGAGTCTGACATCTTTTACAACTCTTTAAGGGTCACCCATTATTTGAATCTGATATCTTGCAAATCTGTATTTGATTGAATCTAACATACTGTACACCTCGTTAAGTGTCACCCTGTATTTTGCTCTGACATCCTGCACACTGTATTCTTATCTGGCATCTTGTATATCTTTTTAGAAGTCACCCTGTATTCTTGTGTGACATCTTGTACACCTCTTTAGGAGTCACCCTGTATTCTTCTGTGACATCTTGTACACCTCTTTAGGAGTCACCCTGTATTCTTGTCTGACATCTTGTGCACCTCTTTAGGAGTCACCCTGTATTCTTCTCTGTCATCTTGTACACCTCTTTAAGAGTCACCTTGTATTCTTATCTGGCATCTTGTATATCTCTTTAGGAGTCACCTGTATTCTTTTCTGGCATCTTGTACACCTCTTTAGGAGTCACACTGTATTCTTTTCGCTTAACAAGTATGGATGAGCTACAAAAACTACTGGATTCTATTTCTGAAGAGAGTAATGCCATGGGATTACATTTAAATGTCAAAAGAAAAAAAGTGGATGGTTGTTAGCAGAAACAAAGATGAAATTCAGGGCATTCTTACACTTGGTTATGAAAGAATTGAATGGGTTTCATCGTATAAATATTTAGTATGTCAAATCAATGATAACCAGAATTAAGTCAGAAATTCGCTGTAGAATTGAGCAGGCCAGAATTTCTTTGATGAAAATTAGAAAAAAATTGACCAGCCGTGATTTAAGTCTATCATTACGCACCCGACTGCTTCGATGCTACGGTTTTAGTGTCCTGCTCTATGGAGTTGAATCATGGACACTTCGTTTAAAGTAAGAAACTGATAGCATTTGAAATGTGGACGTATCTCAGGATTTTAAGGATATCATGGACAGCTAAAGTCACAAATATGGAAGTACTGCTGCGTATGAACAAAGACTTGGAAATTCTCAGTATCATCAAAAGGAGAAAACTAGAATACTTTGGTCATTTCATGCGCAACAACAAATACCACCTCTTGCAATTAATTATCCAATGGAAGATTGATGGCATTAGGGGTCCAGGACCCAGACGAGTATCCTGGCTAAATAACTTAAGCCAGTGGTTTGGACTTAATACAGTGTCACTGTTTAGAACAGCTATGGACAAACAGCAGATCATGCAACTGATCGCCAATGTTCTTGGAGGACGAGGCACTTGAAGAAGAAAATGGCACTCTAAGCATTCTCCTGTAGAGCCACATCTCAAATGCCTCAAGTCGCTTGCCCATTGTCTCGGTCAAAGTCCAAGTCTCACCTCCATAGAAAGAAATGGAAAATATATAGCAACGTAGAAATCTTATTTTTTTCCATCGAGAAGTAATGGCTCTTAAACACATTAGCCATTTTACAAAATGCAGCTCTGTATTTCTCGATACGAACTTCAATTTCCCGTGAATTATCCCATTGGTCATTAATGCTGGTTCCCAAATATATGTGTTTGCTTACTTGTTCAATAGGAGTACCATTAATATTGAGATGGTAGTTTGGTAGGCCTATGTCTTTCTTGCTGATTACCATGAATTTTGTTTTATTCATGTTGATATCTAAACCAAAAGATCACTAATTTCACCGATTCGAGAGACAAGGTGTTGAAGACCATCCAAACTGTCAGAAAATATTACAGTATCATCAACGTAGCGAACATTGTTTATCTTCTCACTATTCACGGGTATTCCTTCTTCCACATTTTCGAGGGCTTTTTTGAAAATATACTCTGAATAAAGATTAAATATTCATCATCATCATCTTGCACAGTTTTCAGCCACTGGCCGGGTCTGTTTGGAACACAAGCCTCTCCAACGTCTTCTGACTTCCCACCATATCTCAGCCTCCACCCTTGTCCAGTCTTCTCCTCTCTTCTTCACGCTTTCTTCCACCCCCTTCAGCCACCTGTCTCTCGGTCTCCCTCTTGGTCTCTTTCCTTCCCACTTCGTCTCGTGTATCCTCCTGGGTATCCTCTTCTCCTCCATTCGTTTTACATGTCCATACCATCTAAGTCTAGATTTCTCTATACCATCCTGTAATGGTTCCTCCTTCATTAATTCTCTGGTCCTCTCATTTCTTATTCTGTCCATCTTTGTAGCTCCAATACTGCTTCTCAAGAACCTCATCTCACTGGCCTGTATTTTGCTCTTCTCCCTTCCTTTCATAACCCAGGTCTCCGAGGCATACGTCAGGGTAGGGACATAGTACGTTCGATATATGATCTTTTTGCTGTTCTGAGGGACATCCTTGCTCCATTACATGCTTCTCACACTCCTCCGGAATGCTTCTGCCTGTCTCCCCCGCTCATTTATTTCTCTATCGTTTCTTCCATTATCTTGTATCAGGCTTCCCAGAAACTTGAAACTCTCCACTTTCTTCAGCTGTTCCCCACCAATTGTTATTCCTGTTGTGGTTCTTTCCTTATTCCTTGTTGTGATCACCATCTCACTCTTATTTATGCTAAATTTCATCCCATATCCTTGTATTATTCCTTCCCACACGTCCAACTGTTCCTGTACCTCCTCCTCCTTGTTTCCCCAAATCATCAAATCATCTGCAAACACCATTGCTTTCATCTTTCCTTCCCCAATTACTTGTGCCACTCGGGTCATTATGTCATCCATCACCACAATGAAAAGTAACGGTGACAGTGCACTTCCTTGTTTCAGGCCGTTTCTCTGTTCCAACCAGTCCGATCTCTCCCCTCCCACTTTCACACAGCTCACGCTTCCCTTGTACATCTCCTTTATCATCCTTATAGTCCATTTCTCTACTCCTCTATCCTCCAGGGACTTCCATACTTAGTTTCTGCATACACTGTCATATGCTTTCTCAATGTCCAGGAAGGCCATCAGTAGATCTGTTCCATACTCATAGTGCTGTTCTTGTAACTGCCTTACAGCAAAAATCAAATCCACTGTGGACCTTCCTGCTCTGAAGCCATGTTGTTCTTCCCTCATCCCTCCTTCTATCCTTGTCCTAATTCTCCTTTCCAAAACTTTCTCAAACATCTATGCACAATGACTCATCAGTGTTATTCCCCAATAGTTTCTGCATTCTGTTCTACTACCTTTCTTGAAGATCGGGACAATTAAATATTAATGGCGACAAAATTCAGCCCTGCCTTACTCCTCGGCATATCTTTACAGTGTCGGATTTCTCATTTTCTACCCTCACGGCTGCACATTGATTCCAATATAGATTAATTATGAGCTGGAGATTTTCGTCGTATATCCCACTGTTTTTAGTACCTCGGCCATCTTGTAATGTTGCAGTCTATCATAAGCTTTTTGATAGTCAATAAAACAGGCATAAACATCACAGTTTATGTCTCTACACCTCTGGAATAAGATGTGGATACAGAACAAAACTTCTCGAATACCAACTGCATTTCTGAAGCCAAATTGTGTAGGTGACATTTGTTCTTCGCAAACTTTGTAGAGATCGCGGGTTCAAACCCGGCCAAAGTCGTCGGATTTTTAAGAGCGTTAAAAATCCCTTAGTATGCCTTCCTTCAGAGGGGAAGTAAAGCCGGCGGTCCCACGTCGTAGATTTATGGCATGTTAAAGAACCTTCCACTAATTACACCTGTGTGAAGCTAAATTAGACTATAAGTTAAACATGTGACAAACGCTCTTAGGTTCCTAGGTTCGTCGCCAGGAGCCCACTGTGGTGGCGTCTGGTAACCAAGTTCTGAACTAGTAATCGTTGACGGTTGCGTTTGGCAGCAAAAGTAGGAACTACTTGGAAAAATTCAATGTCTGCAGTCCTTACTTGAATTGAAAACAGAAACACACACTAATACAGTCACCACAATTAACACCGGTTATCAGACAGATTCTACACACACCCAAAGTACACGGGGCTACATGACCGCGTTGTCGCAGCCCCTAAACTAAGGAACCAACCAACCAAACTTTGTAGATTCTTCTGTGAATGATTTTCAAAAATATTTTCAGTAGATAGCTCATCAAACTTATGGTTCTGAAATCACTGTATTTTTAGCTCCTCTTTTCTTCGGCAAGATTACAAACTCTGATTGAAGCCATTTTTGTGGAATGTTCCCTGAATTATAAATTTTATTGAAGAGTTGTGTCGAGCACTCAATTTGTTTTTCATCAAACAACTTAAGGAATTCAGAATGTATCCCATCTGGTCCTGCTGCTTTGCCATCTTCCATTGCCTTTACTGCTGATTTTACTTCTTCTGCTATAATACCTGGTCCTGTTTGTCCATTAACTTCAGGCGGATCTGGTCTATCATCGTGAAAAAGGTCTTCTATATAGTTCTTCCAAACAAGTATTCTTTCATTTTTGTTGATGATTAGCTTACCATCACTACCTACTAATGTAGACGAAGGCCTTGTACGGTAGTTCCCAGCCATTTCTTTTACTTTCTCATGAACATTGAAGCTGTCGTATTTATTTTGTAAAGTTTCAATCTCTGCGCATCTTTGTTTCAGTTCTTCTTCTTTTGCTTCTCTAATTTTTCTCTAAATAATTTTGTTCAGTCTTCTGTATTCGTCTGGGTTTGTTTTGCAGCTTCTTCTTTGATCCATTATTTGTAATATTTCGTCAGTCATCCACGACTTTCTTTTTCTTGTTTCAGGCTGTAACATTTCCTCTTTGATGCCTTCGATTCTTTCACATAAATAAATGATCATTTCTCCTACATTTTCATCATCAGATGGCGCTTTTATATCTTCGTTCAGTTGATCTTTTACTTCACTTCTTAGTGAAGGATCTTTCAATTATTATCTTATATCGTATTATAAGGGAATTTTTTCTTCATTCTTTTCAATTTTACTCTATTGGAGGGAATTCAAAGAATGCGTTAAATATTATAAGACCATGTTCAACAGCAAAAGTTCATTTCTCTCGCCAAGCCCATAGGGACCTATATGGTTACCCAGCCCAGACGGCCTTTCCGTACTTCAGCATTAAAATCACCCATTATTATCAAAATGTCCTGTTTTGGTAATTTATATATGACGTCTGTAATTTGGGAATAAAATTCTTCTATTTCTTCATCACTATACTGAGTAGTCGAGGCAAATTTTTTAACAATATTTATCTGTGCTGATTTAGCATTTATTTTCAGAGGACATTGGAAATCTGGTGTAACGATACGACACATGTTGCAATCGTTTTGGCGATTATGTTGAGACATACGAATAAAACAAGCAAACATTTAGTAGTAAAATAAGTTTGGTATGTCAATCTGTTATTTTTATATAGCCCATCGGAACTTAAAAAAATAAAAATAAAAACAGCCCTCGTATGTACTATGCGCCGCTTTTAATAGTATAGCAGGGGGCCATGGCGCGCCACAAGCTCGGCCAAGACCACCGCAGCAGCGAATAACAAAACTGCCGCTTGCCGTTCTTACTTTATATGAAAGACCCTGTAGAAGTGTTAGACTATTTGCAAACAAGTCTTGTGAAAGAGTACACAATGATGAAACTTTTTGTTCAATTTACGTTCTTGGGGTCCAGACGTCGCTGCTCCGCCTCACATGGTTACAAGATAAATTGGAAGAAGATAACTAACAATTATGCAGTTACAATGTTCTTGTAAGGCAGGTCCATTAGAATGTTGCAAACATGTTTTCTTCATTGCTTCTTTTCTGTCACAGGTGATTGGAGCCTATTAGTCCATTTTTATTTTTATTTTTGCCATGCGAATTGACCACTTAGGATCACGCAACAACTTTATTTTCTTTTTCTTATCCTTTGTCTGGAGTTTCCTCTGTCTCCATGCGGTCACTGGCGTGTTTCCTTTCATCTTCTGTCCAAGTTCGTCCACTCCTCTTAGGTCTTCCTTCATCTTGAAACCCTTCCAGATTTTTCACTTTACTTTTAAATTCACTTCCCTCTAGCATCTGAGACTCTGTGATGTACAGCTTTTCTAAATCTATCCTAACTTCCTTAGTCAACGTTGGGCACACTGGATTGGCTGGTAATGAAAGAGCAGACCAATTAGCAAAATCAGCGGCTACGACACATCTTGAAATAACATATAGTAAGTCTCCAATATGTTACGTTAAAAGGCAGATAAGGAAATACATATTACACGAATGAAATATCGCATGGACATGTAGCTTGAAAGGATCTGTAACAAGAAAAATATTCTTCCCGGAAGTACAAAATCGACTGTTATCAAAATTATTAGTGCCAAACTTTGTCCTCAGACAATTTTTAACTGCTCATAGAAAATTCAAGTCTTATTTTGAACGTTTTCAAATAGCAACAGACGACTATTCATGTTTTTGTGGATTGTCTCAATCGGTGTGTCACCTTATATTTGAGTGTCCTGTTTTTGAAAAGGAAATATACTATTTACTATGCCACCTTAATAGCTGTAACCTGGAATTTTCAAAACCGCTGTACCATGTTTTCAAGAGGCAGTGCTGTTTAGATAAATTTTTCACTTTCATCAACATTTTTTTTGTAAACTGTGTTAGTAATATGTGTATTTGCTTTTTTTAAAATCTACAACCCTACTAATGTACCTCTGGTAAAATAGGGCTCCTGTATTGTTTTTTGGATATTCAATAATAATAATAATAATAGTCAACGTTGGAGTGGTCTTCTTCTTCTTCCAGAGATAGTCGAATATTTATTAAGTTAATCTTATTTTTGAGCATTCTGTATAGATGTTTGAGGAATGTCAGCCTTCTCTTCCGCATTGTATCCGAGATTATTTCCATGTTCTGGTAGACTTTAGTCGCCTCCGTAGCGTAGCGGTCAGCATGGTTAGCTGCCGCCCCGGAGGTCCTGGGTTCGATTCCCGGCTCTGCCACGAAATTTGAAAAGTGGTACGAGGACTGGAACGGGGTCTACTCAGCCTCGGGTGGCCCAAATGAGTAGAGGGGGTTCGATTCCCCCTCAGCCATCCTCGAAGTGGTTTTCCGTGGTTTACCACTTCGTCTTCGGGCAAATGCCGGGATGGTACCTACTGTAAGGCCACGGCCGCCTCCTTCCCTCTTCCTAGCCTATCCATCCCAATCTTCCATCCGTTCCCATCCCTCATGAGGCCCCTGTTCGCTTTGCAGGTGAGGCCGCCTGGGCGAAGTGCTGATCACACCTCCCCAGTTGTATCAATCCCGACCAGATGGTCGAAGCTCCAGGACACTGCCCATAGAGGCGGTAGTGGTGAGTTCCCTCGCTGAGTCCGTGGGATCCACCAACCTAGAGGGTAAATTGACTAAATAAAAAAATAAAAATAAAAATCTGGTAGACTTTTCTGTTGCTTCGCATTTTCCATCCGTCTTCAGTCTGATCTGCACCCATGATTTTTCTTAGAATTTTCCTTTCCAGAACTTCTAGTTTTTCGAGGCTATAGCTCATCGAGAGGCATTCACTGGCAAAGAGACTTTCCGTTTTTACGACAGTGTTATGATGTTGGTATTCCAGGAGATGCACTTCTTGTTGTTGATATTTTTCGTTAATCCATATTATGCTCTTTCCATTTTTAGAATTCCATTATTATTAGACTACGTATCTTATTATACAGGGTGTATCTTAATTATACCGACAAAAAAATCAGGGACGCTCTGCGTGTCATGTAAAAGACGATGCCGCAATCGGATTGGCGGAGAAAATATTTCCCTCCGAGAAAATGAGGTTACTTTGTTACTTCCGGACACGCGATTCAAATCTACGAACTCGCCGTATTTGCTGAGCTAGAGAGCAAGCCGCTGGCCACTGATGTGCTTCAGGCAAGGGAGGGGAGTGTGATAGAAGGAGACAGAGATATGCTGGCGGGCATGCGGCAAGCCGAGACGATCGAGGATACTTCACCTTCTATCACACTCCCTTCCCTTGCTTGAAGCACAGCGGTGGCCAGCGGCTTGCTCTCTAGCTCAGCAAATACGGCGAGTTCGAAGATTTGAATCGCGCGCCCGGAAGTAAGAAAGTAACCTCATTTTCTCGGAGGGAAAAATTTTCTCCGCCAATCCGATTTCGGCATCGTCTTTTACATAACACGCAGAGCGTCCCTGATTTTTTTGTCGGTATAATTAAGATACACCCTGTATAATACGCTAAGGTGTATGTTTCACAAAACTCAAGCTCCTAAACCAGAGGGAGTTAGAAGGTGTGGTTTGTACCAAAATCTTCCAAATCGTCTCAATAGTATAGGAAAAATCTTGCATTTCTTGAAAAGTCAACGAAAATATATTTATTTGTTTATAAAATGGTTTTAGACAAATAAGTAAGACGATAGCCCCTGGCAGAACTGTGTCGCGTAAAGCCGCATAGCACTAGAGCCGGGCGGGTTGTCTGCACACATGGGGCGCACACAACCCAGTACGCGAGAGTTCTCGCATGGGTCCGTTAGTTATTATTATTAGATAAAGTCAAGAATAGGAACAGGTGTTAACTTGCTGCTCTCCTCAAACGTCTCTAAAAGCTGAACTTGACAGTGTACAAAACGGTTATAAAACCTGTTGCAATGTAAGGGTCTGAAACATGGACGATAACACAGCAAGTTAGAAATATGGGGCATTATGTGAAAATGGCATGTGGAGAATCCGAACAGATGCAGAACTGTATGAACCAGGGTCGTAAAACTCCTCGCAAACGTGGGGGTCAAATTTATAAACTGCGGTTACCTACCTTCCAGGGAATGTTTCATTTTAGTTTAAGGTTAAACTTGAAATAACACGGTAATGCAGGCCTAACGCTATATTAAAAAAAGAAAGATGATTTTTATTCATTATTTCTAATAATAATAATAATAATAATATCGTATGGCCTCGGGTGCCGGGTGCAAGCTTTGTTATTTGGCATCCACAGGGTAGCTTGCATGTCGAATTTCGTTGTCCCTTGAAGTCAAGGAGGTTAGATATCTAAGCTCCTTAAGCACTTTCGCTTAGCGCTTTCTAGTAGAGAAATGAGGAACTTTGTGTTGGCGGAAAATTCCGAGATTAATTTTGCCATTATGAACACAGCCTACTGAATTCAATTGGGTTCTTTTTCATGCCAACATCGTATGACATGGTGTCGTAATTTTTGCCGCCTTTCAAAAAAATCACTTACCACCGCCAGGAACGAACCTGCAAGCTTGGGGTTAGTAGTCCGACACGTTAACCACTCATCCACCGTGGGAAGCAGCGAATGGATGACCAGAAAGTACCAAAGAAGGTGTTAGGTACAAAACCAGAGGGCAGTCGGTCAGTGGGACGACCAAGATTAAGGTGGCAGGATGACGTAGAGGCGGACTTGAGAAGATTAGGAGTGCGGAATTGGAAAAGGCTGGCGAAATCGAGCGACGACTGGAGGAGACAGGTGGGCGACAAGGCCCGGGCCTTACCTGGGCTCTAAAAAAGTAATTGGTATTCTGCCCGAATTCAGGTCCGAGCCTCCGAAGAGGCTACCCCCCAGCCGGAGTTTACGTGCGGTAGGGTGGCCAGGGCCTTTTTCGCTCCTCCGTATGTTAGCCAACAGCGCGCAGTGCCTCGAACCAGCATACCATCCAAGTTACGACCACGCCCAATGCTTAACTGCGTAGTTCTCATGGGATCCAGTGTTTCAACATGGCCAGGCCGTTGGCTACATGGCCTCTAGCGCCGGGTAAACAAGCATTATTATTATTATTATTATTATTATTATTATTAGTCTACCTTAAGTGGCTAGACTATCCCCCAACGTCCACACCAACTGTAATACAACTCGTTCCTGATCTCCGTATTTATTTGTTATCGTCACCTTTAGGTCCGGGCCGAAGCAACGGATTTCTTAAGAGCGTTAAAATCCCTCAGTATGCCTTCCTTCGAAGGGGAAGTAAAGCCGGCGGTCCCATGTCATAGATTTATGGCATGTTAAAGAACCTTCCACTAATTGCACCTGTGTGAAGCTAAATTGGATAGGTTAAGAATGTAAACAACGCTCTTAGGTTTCTACGTTCGTTGCCAAGAGCCGACTGCGGTGGCGTCTAGTACCTAAGTTCTGAACTTGGCCTAGTAGTCGTTGACGGTGGCGCTTGGCGGCAAAAGTAGGAACTATTTGAAAAAATCTAAGTTGCAGTCTGTACTAAAATAAAAAAAAATAAAAAAACATATACACACACTAATACAGCCATCACAATTAACACCGGTTATCAGACAGATTCTACACACACCCAAAGTACACGGGGCTACATGACCGCGTTGTTGCAGCCCCTAAACTGAGGAACGAACCACCTTTAGGTCATTGATATTTGCATCTTTTGGAATATAATGAAAATTTATGGTCGACGATGTCGAAATATGAACGTTATGTGTCAGAAAACTGTATCATAATGAGGGTCATTATAACACTATTTTTCATTATGAAACAGTTTCTCCCACCAATCACAGCTCAAGAATCAGTTGTTTGACCAATTAGGTAAGGATACCTTCGCGCCTGCGCCTAAAATCCAACATGTCTATATAAATTACCGAAAGTGCACCGTGCACATGTTCGCGTAAATAAACTGGTGAATATGAGACTAGAAATAGCACTGTATATACCTTTATGTTCGACCCTGACTATTATGTGTTTGAAAACTGTATCATAATGATGGTCATTATAACACTATTATTCATTATGAAACAGTTTCTCCCACCAATCACAGCTCAAGAAACATTTTTTTTGACCAATTAGATAAGGATACCTTCGCGCATGCTCTCAAAATCCAACATGTCTATATAAATTACCGAAAGTGCACCGTCCAAATGTTCGCGTAAATAAACTGGTGAATATGAGACAAGAAATAGCACTGTACCTTAATATACCTAAATCCAATTTCTACTCGGCGCGTTGATTTCAAACGACTACGGTGACAGTTTTGCTGAATACTGGTTCACGATCTGTACATCTGGCATTGAAGCACATAGAGCGCATGCGTCGGCCGGCCAGAGAGCTTGGAACAGGGAGATGTGCTACCTAGCGCACCACCCGATCATAAAATTCTAGTTACTGAACAGATATTTATGAATATTTATGTTAAAACATGTAATAAAGTTATAATTATCGTCGAACATAAACAATCGTATGCAACTCGCCTATAATGGTAATTAAGACACTCGTATGGAAATTATAAAACTCGCTAAAGCTCGTTTTATAAAGACACTCGTGTCTTAATTATAGCCATTATAGGCTCGTTGCATAATGTACTATAATATCCCCAACTCCAATTCCAACACAGCGCATTGCTTTCAAACGACTTCAGTGGCAGTTTGACTGAATGCAGATGCACATCGGCAGGCTGTAAACATTGCCAAGCACACAGAGCGCATGCGTCGGTCGGTCAGAGCACTTGGAAAGCAGAGATATCCTACCCAGCGCTTGCGTTCTGATCACAAAATTCTAGTGACTGAATCTCAACAGATATTTATGAATATTTGTGATAAAACATATAATAAAGTTATAATTATCGTCGAACATAAACAGTCGTATGCAACTCGCCTATAATGGTAATTAAGACACTCGTATGGAAATTATAAAACTCGCTTACGCCATTATAGGCTCGTTGTATAATGTACTATTATATCCGCAGCCCTCGTATACATCGGCCTAAAGCCATAAACTGAGCAATATACTTTGCTTTTACAGTTTTACTCATTTTGTATTCTGGTTGGCTGGTTCCTTAGTTTAGGGGCTGCGACACTGCGGTCATATGTAGCCCCGTGTACTTTGGGTGTGTGTAGATTCTGTCTCACAACCGGTGTTAATTGTGATGGTTGTATTAGTGTGTGTATCTGTTTTTAATTCAAGTAAGGACTGCAGACTTTCAATCTTCAAGTTGTTCCTACTTTCGCTACCAAACGCCACCGTCAACGTCAACTAGTTCTGAACTACCGGGTGAGTTAGCCGTGGTCGTTACGGCATGACTGATGGCAGTCGCTCACATCCGGGAGGCGAGGAGGTTCGAATCCCCCCGCCGGCAACCTTGAAGATGGTCTTCTGTGGTTTCCCATCTTCCTTCCAGGCAAATTCCGGAGTTGGTCCCTAACTATCGGCCACAGCCGCTACCTTCCAACTCCTCGACCTTCCATTCCAACTTCCTCCCCAACGGTACTTGTAGCTCACCCATTGTGTGTCCGTCTCGAAGTAGCTACAAAACTGGCGAGCCGAACATGTCCTCGGACACTCCCGGCACTAAAAGCCATAAAAAATAAATAAAACAAATTGATACTGATCATACGCTAAAAAAAATGTTCTGAATGGCGTAAAGAATTGTGTAATGATGGTGTAGAGAATGGGGTCAGACTAGGTTGTAAGAATAAAAACCTGACAATCGACTGTTTAGCTTTCGAAGATTATGTTGCAATTTTCTTTAATTCTCTTGACACGGCCACACAACAAATCAATCAATTACAGGTGCAAGCAGCAATGGCTGGTCTTCAGATTTCGTTTCAGAAAACGCAGTTTATAACGAACATCAAGTCAGAACCCAGAGAACTTATGGTGAATGGAGGACAAATAACACAGGTAGAGAAATTCAAATACCTGGTGAATGGATTGAGCCCAACAATCGTGAAAAGGAAGCTTTCGTGGCACGGATTAACAAAATGGAAATGGCTTGCCATTTAACCAAAGACATTTGCAAAACACGATCACTGTCTTTCAAGGCCAAACTGAGGCACTACGGTACCGTTATTCGCCCGGAGGCGTTACATGCATCAGAATGCCTGGCGATGAATAAGAAAGGCCTGGCAGAACAACTCGAAACCAAAGCGAGGAAGATACTGAGAAAGATCTTGGGCCCGGTCAAGGAACGAAAAGAGTATAGAAGACGACACAACGATGAGCTTTATCTACATGTGGAGAAAATAACGGACACCATTCGCAAAAGAAGACTCTCCTTTTATGGCCATTTAACACGAATGAGCTCTGGAAGATTGTCCAATCGAATCTGTGCCTACTTTGTGGGAAAGAAAACCAAAGGGATCTGGTTTAGAGAGGTAGATAAAGACCTACAAGAACTAGGGATATCACACGAGGACATCTTGGAACGTGACTCTTTGAAGAAGAAACTTGGGGAGATATCAAGTTTTCAGCCAAAACCTATATTGAAAACCGGCAAGAAGTGGACCGAAGAACGGAAGGAAGCTCACCGAAGAAGAATGCGCGAACACTGGGCCAATGTGAAAGAAAGAGGGAAAAGGCAGTTGAAATAACGTGGTCCATAGACGACCGAAACGATTATAAAAAAAATAATAATAATAATAACACATAATTTACTATTCTTAGAACACATCAAAGTTCAACAACTTTTTGTAAATAAATTTCATGCATTCGTACATTACGCCAAGGTGTTAAAGGTTAACTATTTATCTTTGCTTATATATAAAAAATAATAAAAAATAACCACCACAACAACAACAACTGCTGCATGTGCAGTTATTGGAATTGAACAACTTTTGTTTATTTCACTCTTTAGCTGTCACCTGTGTTGCTTTTAGTCCAATAATGTTGGTCAGTTCTTGTGAAATAAGACAGCAAAAGTACGAGTTTATTAGTCTTGAATGTTCGTGGGAGTTTCCTGTCTATGATAGGATCATGGATAGCAATATTTGTTACAGTATGAAATATAAATATTTCAATCAGTCTCTGCGCCCCCCTACTTTGAGGACCTCTGGCCAAGAGAAAAGCCATTGGTCTGATGATGATGATGATGATGATAATTGTTGTTTTAAGGGGCCTAATATTTAGGTTATCGGCCTCTAATGGTCTGGGTGATAGCAAAAATGACAATGAAATGGAAACCAGAACAAAAATTAAGTTGGACTGAAAATACTTAGAAAATGGAACTCAGATTGAAGAGTGGAAATACTCACAAAAGGAATTTAGATTGAAAAATACTCACAAAATGTAGTTTAGTTTCGAAATAGGCGACTTCGGTGGCGTAGTTGGTAGTATGCTGAAATTCTATGCCCAAGATCACGGGTTCATACCCGGCTGAAGTCGTCGGATTTTTTAAGAACGTTAAAACTCCCTCAGTATGGCTTCCTTCGGGGGGAAATTAAAGCCGGCGGTCCCATGTCATAGATTTATGACATGTTAAATAACCTTCCACTAATTACACCTGTGTGAAGCTAAATTATATACGATAGGTTAAACATTTGACTAACGTTCTGAGGTTCCAACGTTGGTCGTCAATAGCCGACTGCGGTGGCATCTGGTAACTAAGTTCTGAACTAATTGGTCGTTGATGGCGGCGTTTGGCGGCAAAAGTAGGAACTACTAGAATAAATTCAATGTCTACAGCTAGTAGTAGGTAATCTGTGGTCTACAGTCCTTTCTTGAATTAAAACAGACTATACAGCGGACCCGTGCGAGAAATCTCGCATGTTCATAAACCACACTTTCCCCAATAAGTTTATAATGAGAGACTTAAGGAGAAAGGTTGTTATGTTTTTATTTCAACCAAATGATTATAGAACACTATTTACATTTCAGTTAGAATTCCAAGTTCTATGTTCTCTAACTTAAGAAGGCAATCACTGAAAATTGGACTCACCTGTTATTCGATATTTATGAAAATATACGATTTGAGTACTCATTCCTTTGATTTACTGTTTCAGAAATCCATGCAAAATCATAATGAAAATACCTCAGAATGTTAGAATGACACGAAACAGGCGTCACAGCGGCCAAATTGTGAAGTGGACAGCAATTATGGAGCGTATTTTCCTACACCAACAGTATCTGCAAATCGCACACTTCGAAAAAAAAATTAAAGTCATTAAAAAAAATATAGGTATTTATGAAATTAGAGTGCAATTCGTCACTGGTAATGTCTATTCTCTTTCATTTGAATGCTCATTGTCACGATCGGTCGCCTGTGAGCGCCACAGGAGGGATCTATACTACTGAAATAATATATAAATACAGAATAATACAGCCATCACAATTAACACCGGTTATCAGACAGATTCTACACAACCGACAGTAGTGGCTACGCTGGCTAAAGCGCAGCATTAGGCCATGGGGCCAAGCTCTCTGCTGACTCGGTAGACGCGTGGGTTCGAGCCCCATCGTCGGCCGTCCTTGAAATGGTTTTCCGTGGTTTCCCATTTCCATAACCAGGCAAATGCTGGGACGGTACCTTCTGACAGGCCACGGCCGCTTCCTTCCACATCCTTGCCCAGTTTCATTCACCATTATTCATTTCATCTCTAATTAACTCCTCTCATGAGGTTGGCGTCAGGAAGGGCATCCGGCCGTAAAAACCATCGCCACAAAGACTTTCATCGCATCTCATCCCCGACCCCGTTGGAAAACGGGAATAATAAGGGGTAGACATACAATCAGACAGATTCTACACACACCCAAAATACACGGGGCTATATGACCGTGTTGTCGCAGGCTCTAAACTTAGGAACCAACCAACCAGTTTCGAAATACTGACAAAATGCAATTGAAATTGAAAATACGTACAATATGCAATTGAGGTTCAAAATACTCTACAAAATGCAATTTAAATTGATAATACGCAATGCAAGTTAGATTGAAAAAGGCTGGTTCACATTCAAAATACTCACTAAGTGCAGTTGGAATTCAAATTACTTGCAAAATGCAATTGAAATTGAAAATGCTTACAAAATGTATGGTAGATTCAAAATACTCTCAATATGTAGAAGCCCGCCATTCAAAATACTGTACTGACAAAATGCAATTGAGATTCAAAATACTTACAAAATGGAGTTGAGATCGAAAATACTTACAAGATGCAATGTAGGTCGAAAATACTTACAAAATGTGGTTAAGATTGAAAATACTCACAAAATCTAATTTAGATACACGGGGAGTCAATTCAGAA
The DNA here is from genome assembly GCA_946902985.2 of Meconema thalassinum. NCBI lineage: Eukaryota > Metazoa > Arthropoda > Insecta > Orthoptera > Tettigoniidae > Meconema > Meconema thalassinum. The sequence goes on from OX336398.1 coordinate 121,757,609, forward strand.
AAACAGGGCGGGAATCTTAAAGAGAAAAGGAACTGTAATGAAAAGAAAAAGATGGCTGATCCCCAGAAGAATGAGGGATCAGGAAAGATGAGAGAAAGGGCAATGAAGGCGGGAAAGGAAGAGACTCCCTAGGCCTCGGTTACCCTAATACCGTCGGGGTCGGAAGAGAACAAGCGTTGACCAAGAGAGGTTGAGAGGAAAGAAGACGGAGAGGAGCCCGGCACAAGTAAGTGGAAGCAACGCCGGACACAGCTGGGGTCCCGTGGTCGCCAATTCACGTCCCACTAGACGTGAGACCCTGGAGGGGATACACAGTAGTATTATACCGTAAGAGCGGTGACCAAAATTTTCCTCTTGCATGATGCTCTTGCTTACTAAAAAGTCTTATTTCATACTGCTACGACCACCCAAAGCCGGGAAAAGTTGGTTTACGAAATTAATAACAGCTAATTTCAGAACTTTCAGATCACATTAAAACTCCGTATACACGTTGACAATTAGCTCGGTTGGTTGATTCCTTAGTTTAGGGTGCGACAACGCGGTCATGTAACCCTGTGTACTTTGGGTGTGTGTAGAAGTTGTCTGATAACCGGTGTTAATTGTGATGGCTGTATTAGTGTGTGTTATCTGTTTTTTAATTCAAGTAAGGACTGCAGACTTCCAATTTTTCCAAGTAGTTCCTACTTTTGCCGCCAAACACCACCGTCAACGACCAACTAGTTCAGAACTTAGTTACAAGATGCCACCGCAATCAGCTCTTGACGACGAACGTAGGATCCTAAGAACGTTAGTCAAATGTTAACCTATATATAATTTTTAGCTTCTCACAGGTGTAATTAGTGCCACTGATCTATGACATGGGACCGCCGGCTTTACTTCCCCTCCGAAGGAAGGCATACTGAGGGATTTTTAACGTTCTTAAGAAATCCGACGACTTCGGCCGGGTTTGAACCCGTGATCTTGGGGATAGAAGCTCAGCATACTACCAACTACGGCACCGAAGCCGTTGACAATAAGTTCCTTCAAGACGTATTAAAGTTTCATTAGGATCTGATTAATACTAAGTGAGCGCTCCGTTAGACTTGATAAAGAAAACAGCACTCTTTTTGTTCAATCAGCCATAAAATTGTAACGGGTTACAATACAAATACCGGTACATAGCTAAACGCAGAATAAAATAAGGAAAAGTTTGGTGTAGCTATTTTTTAATTAAGACTACGGGTAACGTTTATATTGACGTCTAAACTCCCCTGGTCACCCCAAGACCTAAGCGGTCCCTTTGATGTTCTGGTCTGTGAAGAGGCTGACGCGCCAGGAAATAGTTCCCACTTTTTCTGCTAGTTTTTGGCGCACAAGATTTTCCAGCACTTGATTCCATATTTTAATAAGCTGGGTAGATTACTTTTCAGAATATCCTTTGTAAAAGACAATGAATAAGTTTTTAATATTTGGTTAATTGGGAGCTTTTCCAACTTTGCTTTCCATGCGATGAAAAAGCAAAATTCAAAAACAAATGCAGAAAACAAACACAAAACCAAAAGCAGAAAGCAAAATTCAAAATCAAAAGTAAAAGCAGAAAGCAAACACAAAATCAAAAAACAGAAAACAAATAGAAAAACAAAAAACAAAAAGCATAAAGGAAAGTTTAAAAACAAAAACAAGAAAGCAAAATTCAAAAACCAAAGCAAGAGCAGAAAACAAACACAAAAACAAAAACAAAAAACACAAAGCAAAAATCAAAGTTCAATAGCAAAAGCAGAAAACAAACACAAAATCAAAAAACAGAAAAAGCAAAATTCAAGACAGAAAAATGCAAAAGCAGAATACAAAAACAAAAACAAAAAAGCAAAGAAAAAAATGCAGAAAGCAAACACTAAACCAAAAGCAAAACGCAAAATTCAAAAACAAAAGGAAAAGCAGATAATAAACAAAACATCAAAAAATAGAAAAAACAAAATTCAAAAACAAAAGCAAAAGCAGAAAACAAACACGAAACCAAAAACAACAAACAGAAAAAGCAAAATTTTAAAAACAAAAGTAAATCAGGAAACAAACTCAGAACCATAAACGCAATTTGTTCAGATTTGACTCCGCTCATCCCTTTCCAGAAGCAAACCTTAGTTACGTCACTGTGAAGGAGTACTGGAAGAGGAGAAAACAGAATGCCCAAACGTCAAAGAAAAAAATATACGAGCCTTACAGTAGTCGCATATGTTGTGTAACATCTGACATGTTATCTACTCGTATACTACACAGCTTGGACATTCTTAAGATATTAATTTACGCTCCGTTTTCATACTGGTACTATGATGAATGTATAGATTGAATTGGAGATATGCTACTGTCACACTTGTGGCGCAGCGGTCAAGCTGTTAGTCTCTCACCAAGGTAGACCGCGTTCGATTCCCGGTCAATACATGTGAGATTTTCGAATTGAAATGCCATGTCCTGTGGTTCGCATTCCACGTAAAAGGGAGGTACCGTGGATCATGATCGTGAGATTAACGGTCACACAAAACCACAAGCTTCCTTCCTTCCTTTTACATGAATAATTCATAATAACAAAGTGACACACAACGTCGACTGTACTCTGAAATACTGTGTGCACACTCCTCAGAAGCTATAACATTCATTATTCTCAAGGCTCTCATACAATTCGTCGTAAACAATCAAAACATAGCTTCCTACAATCAAGAAATGACCTTGTCTCACATATGCTGAAAATACAGCTTTTATTCCACTCATATAACAACATTCTGTTATGCATTTAATATTTGATTACTCACCCACAGTTTGACAATAATGCCGCTTACTTAAATGTCATTTGTCGTCTTTATTTTATCATACAATCAACAACATTAATCTCAAGTTTTCACTTCCTACCCCATGTGGTATTCAACCTTGAACGTGAAGCTTCATAAACTGCTCAATGACAAATGAAAGTCGGTGAAACATTTGCCACTGTGCTCGTCAAACCAGTGCCTGCTAAATGCACTGCCTACTGTATTACCTACCATAACATTCTCGTGCTACAGAGCACACACTGCCTTGTTTCCAATACACACATTTTCAATTCTACAAAAATCACGCTGCCTTTGCATGGTACCACTGCCAGCTAGTACACTTCCGTTTGATCGATCAAGCGGGCAGTGCATACTTCCGTTGGCCATCACTGCCAGCTAGTACTCTTCCCTTTGATCGATCGAGCGGGCAGTGAATACTTCCGTTGTCCACCACTGCCAGCTAGTACTCTTCCGTTTGATCGATCGAGCGGGCAGTGCATACTTCCGTTGTCCACCACTGCCAGCTAGTACACTTCCGTTTGATCGATCGAGCGGGCAGTGCATACTTCCGTTTGATCCACCACTGCCAGCTCGATCGTTCCGTTCCACTTCCGTCCCCAATTTTCAAAACCACTCCCATAAAACTATCCAGTAATCGAGCGGAAAGATGTTACACATCAATAACAATATTTTTTTCTGGAAAAAGGCCATCCGTGCCAGCATACGCCATTGTTCACGTGCCGAGACATCCCAACCCCCACTATACCTCAGGTCACTTCAAGCCCTTTGATGTTCTTGTCTGTGAAGAGGCTAACGCGTCAGGAAATAGTTCTCACTTATTCCGTTTGTTTTTGGCGCACAAGGTTTTCCAGCACTTGTTTCTATATTTTCATAAGCTGGGTAGATTACTTTTCAAAATTTCCTTTGTAGAAAACTATGAATAAGTTTTTCATTTTTAGGTTAATTGGGAGCTTTTCCAACTTTGCTTTCCATGCGATGAATTGTGTGTGTGAATATAGTTTTTAGTGGTATTTGGAACGATAGGCAGAGTAATTCAGGATGAATTTAATACAGTGGAACTTGGATAATTCGAACCAGTAAAAAAATCGAATTATACAAAAAATTCGAATTAATAAAATGTACTTTGAAAAGGATAGAGAAAATATATTGTATTACGTTTGCATAATGATTTACGTTCAACAAAGAAGATTAACAGACAACGGTACTTTATAAAGACTGTATCGTGAATTAACTCAAAAGTTTCAAATGATAAAATAAAACCAAAATGTACTATTCACCCATTTAACGACAGTAGTGATCCAGCAATCTAGTTAAATCTTAGAGAAATCTACTGTTTTTCAAAAACGTTTGAGATTTTTACCTGTTTCCTACAATTAAGTCTCTCAGCCGTCACAAAAGAATCTAACAAATGTAAGGAACGGAAAGCAGAATCACTTACGTCATTTCTACTTGGGCTGCACTCGGAACAGTTTTTTCGGGAACTTCCTCCACGAGTTCATCGCCAGATGCGTCGTCACCATCTTGTTTTTCGGAGTTCAGTACATCGGCGATGATTTCTGCGTCAGTCTGCTCACCACAAACTGCGACATTTTCGTCCACGTTCCTGACCCAACTGTTTGGCTTCCGATCGGCTTTTATCATTTTAAATGATCTTGTCGCCTTCGTCGTTACGCTGGGGTCTGGCATTACGTTACGGTGACGGGACGAAATGTACCCAGATGCACTGAGGTGTGTGACGTCATAGTACTGCTTGGTGCATGTGTACCCCGACAATCTCTACTTTGTTAGTATAAGACAAAAATCCCCGATTCTTGGATGTCACGGGTAATCTCGAGAACCACTGGATGGATTTTGATGCGGGTTTCACCATTCTGTAAAGGATATATCGTGGAAAGATTCTGTAGAAAATAATTTATGTATGATCAAAGGAAGCCAAGCAGTAACGATTTCAGTGAAAAAGTCGAAAACAAACTTGGCGTCCGTGCGCTTCTTAAGCTTACGCTGGGCAAACCGTTAAAAATATCAACATACTATGAGCGTAAGAATTGGTCAGCATGAAAAGTTCTACAAAAAAGTCCGGGAGAGCATATCTCTATCTTCAATACATCGCCTACTATAAGTGTTTTAGACTGGATGGAAGGGGCTCGTCCCCGCGTGCTCTGGTGAGCGCGACGGCATCCCGCGCGCTTGACGTTGCTTTGCCCTTGGTTTGCACTTGCCGTTCACGAGTAATTTGAAACAAGATAAGCAAGATAAGTATTATGCAGATAATTTTCTAAAATGTTAAGAGTCTTTGGCTTATAGCATTTTTCAGCATTTGTAGCATTTAAAATGATACAAAGTCTAGTCTTTCAGACTGACTGTCACTTTTTTATTACACGTAAAAACTTCGAATTATCCAAAATATAATTCAAATTAACCATGATATTTTAGCATTGATTGTATATAAAATTCTAGGGACCAAGAGAGAAATTCGAATTATAGAAGTTCGAATTAGCCACGTTCCACTGTATTACATTACATTTTGTTGTGTGTGTATATAAACCTAGTTTGAGCGGCAAAAGAGCACCCGAGTAATTCGATTTTATGACGAATCAGGCTCTAAGGTTGACAACACTACTACGATTTCACAAAGTTCAACATGGTCTGCTTAAGTACACAGCGTGTTCAAACCAGGCGCGGATTCAGGGGGGGGGGGGGGGGGGGGGGTGTCACGGGGGTCATGACCCCCCTCCCCACTCAAACGGAGGCCTTTTTTTTGCAAACTCAAAAAAGCAACACAATAACCAGACAAATAAAACTTAACGAATTTTAACTGAAAAACAGTTTTTTCTCATTTTATTCAATACTGAAAATATCTTTATTGCAATTATTATGTTCTGTTACAAGTGTACATATTTACAACTTCATACCTGTGTTATAAAAACGATTATTTATATAACAAAATCAACTCGTCTATTTTGTTTAGCAAACCTTGTGATTACCGAATCGTTGTCTATAGTGATGTCACGATGAATGTGCAGCAATGCACGGATAGGAATTTGGGGCTTTTTTCGCACCAAAAACATTTGACGACATCCAAACTGCAAGCCTGGTTGGCAATTTAAGCTGTGACTTTCACCCTTTCTCGGTACCAACTCGACTTGCCGAAATTGTAACGTACCTTGATACTTTTCTCGAAGCTCGATGTAAAAGTCGCAAAACACACCGTTGCAATTTGTACGAATATTTTTGGTGCGCTAAACGCATCAAATTTAGATCCATGTAGCTTGCAAAAAAAATGGTTTGGTTTTGTACGTTTGTTTATTTTGTGATTGCGTTTTTAGTGATATCATTTTTCTTAACAAGTTCGATTCTCTGACCCACTCCAAAGCCAAACTCTAGATCCGCGGTTGGTTCAAACTGCAGTTTTTAAGCTTGAGTCACCAATAAAATACTTCAAAGGTAATACAAGTGGCGAGAAGTTGAGTAAAAGGTGCAAACAAATGATTTTAAATGTGTACTGTATAGTAGGTTGAGGAATGACAATCTAAAGTTTCCATGCCGGAAACATAAGAAGAGACAGAGAGAGAGAGAAGATGCGCGGAGGGAATTTTTCCTCAGAACTTGACCTGAGGTTTGATATCCCTCCCTATATTATTCTGCTAAGGTCCCATTCCAGTTTTGTACCGAAAATAAGGTCCTATTAACACCAACCTACACATATGGGGTACCTACAGGTTCAGCATAACCCAATGCGTACGTGAAACGCACTCACTTACTCTTTAAATGCCTGACAATTAAATAAATACCTTAAAACATGTATATTTACCATGAAATTTAAAATGAAATTTATGGGAGAACTGAGCACAGACTTTCAAATAGAAACAGGAGTACGACAAGGCGATGGACTGTCCCCGTTGCTCTTCAATTGTGCCCTTGGGAAAGTTGTACGGGAATGGAGAAAAGCTGGTGCACCAACTCACCGACTGGGGCCAAAACTGAACGGCATAGAATTAGACTGCTTAGAATTTGCTGATGACATGGCACTAATTACTCAAGATATCTCTGACGCGCAAAAGCAAATTGAACTACTACAAGAACAAGCGGCGAAAATTGGATTACAAATCTCGTTTGAAAAAAACGAAATTTATGACTGACATCAAAAGAACTTCAAATTGGCAACAACAAAAACTTTCGAGTAAACGAATTTAAATATTTAGGTGAATGGATTACAGCAAACTATAACGAAAGGAAAGCAATTGAATCGAGGCTTCAGAAAATGGAAACTGCTTTTCAATCAACAAAAAATAATTATAACAAAAATAGTCTCTCCTGGAACTGCAAAATTCGGCACTATACAACTGTAATCAAACCTGAAGCTCTCTATGCTTCAGAGACACTCAATCTCCAACACAAAACACTGAAGCACCAAAAAGAAGTGAAAGAACGTAAAATAATGAGAAAAAACCTTGGACCGAGAACAAAAGATGGTGTACATTATCCAAAGCCTAATACAGAAATATACAAAAAAGTTTCCAAAATCACAGACACAATGCGAATGCGAAGAATCCAATTTATGGGACACATAGAAAGAATGGCCCCGAACAGACTGACACACAAAATACATTTCTTAAAGAACAAGGCTACTATACCGAATTGGTATAAATTTACAGAGAGAGACTTAAAGGAATTAAGATCACCAAACTTACATAACCGGAAGGAAATCAGGAAAATCACTCAGACGCGGGGTTTCGAGGAAGAAGAGAAGAAGACTACACAACATCGATGGTCAGAGCAGCGGAAACAGACCTCGTTGCGAATGAAGGAATACTGGGTCAACAGGAAGGCTAGAAAGTGTTGATTTCGCGTGGTCCTAAGCGACCCATTCGCGAATAAGAAGAAGAAGAAGAAGAAAAAGAAGAAGAAGAAGAAAGAAAGAAAGAAAGAAAGAAAGAAAGAAAGAAAGAATGCAACACGGTAACCATGGTAACAGAATCTCACAGGTCCATCTATTTCTGTAAGACGCAATGCAATTCCAATTATTACATTACTGTGAAAGTTTCCAGACGGGTATAAGGTTATCACGGAACCAAATTAAGCTGTAAAATTCATCAATACGTACAGTGTAATGCGCTTAAGGGGGTCAAGGGGGCACTCTAGAATTTTTTCACGCAATTTTCACGTGTGAGTGTGGTACGAAGGGTCTTTTTCACCCGACTATAAAGGGTCTCCGAAAACCATATTTAAAGGCCCTTAAATTAGCAGTGTCTGTGATATTCCCAGTAAACCAACTTCGCTCTGATATAGGCCTACCTATGAAGGAATGACAAACCCCTAACCACTGCACCAGTAGCTGAATTGATAAAGTCTGATTATTCATACCAAGGATAAATCAGTCATAGCATTCATAATTGAGATTTTGCTAAGTGTACTCTTTACAACTAGAATATTCGCGGGCTATACGTTTTTCCCTGACAGTAGTCACCATGTTTAACTATTGTAGGCTTATTATAGGTCCATCAACAGATCGTTTTTCCACAGTCACCTGACATTGCAATTTGCTTCTAGCTGGCCGTGACAAGTTCAAGCTAATTTGAGAACACGATCTTGCTGACCTTGAAACAAGGAGGTTATAAATTCAGTTCAAGTCTCTGGCGCAAACCAGTTGTCACAATGTTGGCGGGATATTTCACAGCCGTTCTGTTGCTCGCAGCGCACCAGGCAGAAACAAAGGCACCGCAACTCCGTAAGTCTAGAGAGTTTAATCGAACCGCGTTTCGTAAAACGTTTAATTATTATATATTCATACGAAATTAATCATAACTAAATTGGGTTGTTATTGACTACTAATTAACTTAAATGCCAATGGCAATGAAAGTAATTCACCAAATGTTAATAAAATAAATTACTTTATAGTACATTATGCAACAAGCCTATAATGGCAATAATTAAGACACGAGTATGTTTATAAAATGAGCGTAAGCGAGTTTTATAATTTCCATTCGAGTGTCTTAATTACTATTATTGGCGAGTTTCACAAGGCTGTTATGTTCGACGATAATTATAACTATTTTATGCTCGAACATAAATATTCATAAATATCTGTTGAGATTTCGCCAGTTTTATGTACTGAACAGAGCGCATGGGACGCAGAGAATACCTTGTATTTGACCATGGCCTCTTGAAATACCCCACTATGACACTAGCGACGCAGTGAATTTTGAAATAGGAGGCCGTGGAAGTCAGCGCAGGTGCGATGCTATCCTCACCTAATTGATCACACAACTGTTTCTTGAACTTTGATTGGTGGGAGAAACTGTTTCACAATGAAAAATAGTGATATAATGACCCTCAATATGATACAGTTTTCTGACATATTTACATTTCGACATCGTCGAACATTTTTTTTTTTTCGCTATCGTTTTACCCTCCAGGGTTGGCTTTTCCCACGGACTAAGCGAGGGATCCCACCTCTACCGCCACTGAGGGCAGTGTCCTGGAGCTTGAGACTCTGAGTCAGGGATACAACTGGGGTGTGTGACCAGCACTACGCCCAGGCGGCCTCACCTGCAAAGCAAACAGGGGGCCTGATGAAGGGATGGGAAGAGTGGTACGGTTAGGCAAGGAAGTGGGAAGGAGGCGGCCGTGGCGTTACAGTAGGAACCATCTCGGCATTTGCCCGAAGACGAAGTGGGAAACCACAGAAAACCACTTCGGGGATGGCTGAGGTGGGAATCGAACCCCCTCTACTCATCTGGGCCACCCGAGTCTGAGTAGACCCCATTCCAGTCCTCATACCACTTTTCAAATTTCGTGGCAGAGCCGGGAATCGAACCCAGGACCTCCGGGGCGGCAGCTAACCATGCTGACCGCTACGCTACGGAGGCGACCATCGACGAACATAAAGACGTTAATTGGACTAGTTTCGACCACATTGTTATCAGTTCATTCGACAAAAAACTCAAGCTCCTGAACGAGAAAGAGTTAGAAGGTGCGTTTTGTGCCAAAATCTTCCAATTCGTCTCAATAGTACAGGAAAAATCTTGCATTTCTTGAAAAGTCAACGTAAATATATTTATTTGTTTATAAAGTGTGTTTAAACAAATAAACAAGACGATAGACCCTGGCAGAACTGTGTCGCGTACAGCCCGCATAACACTAAAGCTGGGCGGGTAGTCTATACGCATGGGGTGCACACAACCCATTGTGCATTGAAAATAATATTCAAACAGAACTACCCGAAGCAGTGACGAATCGCACTCTTTTTTTCTCATAAATATCGACAATTTGTTTAAAAAGTGTGTTTAAACAAACATATTTATAAAGGCCCGCATAACAGTAAAGTCGGGCGAGTGGTTAATGAACATGTGAGATATCTCGCCTAGGTCCCCTAGTCAACTACAATTAATCTTAAGAAACAATTGGTAATACACTTGCGAGTATATTAGTATATTAAGTGGTTCAGCGTTTCAAGAAAGCTCATTACTATAAAGCTAAATAATCTTATGTCTCCTTATCTATATATTAAAAATATTTATGAAAACTTATCCGAGTCCGTGCGGCCATTCTATCCGGTCGATTTCCTTCATTCTTTTTTAATTAAAGGTATTCATGCCCAGCTTTGTCATCAAGTATTACAAATCACTTAAATTCCGCCTTTCTCAAATTATTTGATTTTTTCCACTTTTTCCTACTTTTTCCCAACTTTGAAGCAATCATATCTTTGGTTCTAATTGAGATACGCAGGTCTTTTGGTCTAAGAACACTCAGTGAATCAAGCGCTTTCATGTGAGCTCTTAACTATTCAAATCGGCTGATTCTGAGGTAAGTTATGAGTGAACATTCGATATTACATCTCATTTTTTTCAACATTTTTTCTCATTGTAGCAATCATATCTTTGGTTCTAATGACGGAAATTTCCTATTACACTAGCGTTTTGTATTACAATCAACAAAGCGCAGGGTCAAACGCTTCATCGACTGGAATCTACTTGCCTGATCCTGTTTTAGGCCATGGAATGTTCTATGTTACCTTATCCCGAGGAAAATCATTTAAAGATGTAGAAGTAGAAATTAAACCTAAGGGTCGACGCACAGCGAACAATGTCTGGAAGGAAGTATTGTGAAATAAAAGTTATAAACTATTACATAATGTCGTAATTTTTTAATTCCAATACTGAAAAATACTGCTGCGGAGCAGTACAGGCGCCCTAGTTATCATTAAAATTGTTATTTCTACATAGATTGTTGTTTGTAAGTCCTTAAAATTATCTAAAATAAACCGTAGATATCTGTTACAAAATCATTTAAGTATAATTTTCTGAACAATATGAATAGTTAGTAAGTTATTTTAGTTTTAAGGGGCGGAACTACGAGGTCATCTGCCCCTAAACAAACAATATGAATAATGCTGTGCGAGAGGAAAAGCTGTTATTAATTAGAATATATTATGAAGTTTCAATCGTAAACTTATTCTATAAATGATAGCACTCATCAAGTTGTAAAATTTAAATTCAAAAATGTCGACATTATGAAAGAAGGAGGTACGGTATTAGTTTGCCTCGTCTAGTTAACATTGTAAATATCAATAGTGTAAATATCGGTTGCACGAAAGAGAACAAACAGCTACGGGAGATGATCAGAGGGGTTTCTTATAGACGAATTTTGCCTACGTCACTGATTGTTTTATGACTGGTCAACTCATTTTAGAGTAACGACCGGCATTTTGCATAATAATGGACTTGGACTTAAACTGGTTCGGTCCAAGCAAGGAGAAGCGCGATGTATCGTGACTCAAGGACATGTAGTCCTACAGTAATTCCATTTACATTGAGCACATAAATATAAGTGCGTGGAATCAGGCAGTGTCGTACGCAGGATTTCCTTGGGGGGGGGGGGGGGCAATTACAATGGAAGGGTAATTGTGTAGGTCTACACCAGGGGTACCCAACCTTTTTTAACTAAGGGCCACATTGTAAATAGACCTTGCGGGCAAATAACACTACGGGAGTGGGGTATAGAAATTTTTAAATATATAGGTGCAATATGGTGAGTTTTGTGGCTGTCTATGAGCTTAATTTTATCATTTTAAATGATAATGTCGACTTCGCTGGGATCTGGCGTTACGTTACGGTGACAGGACGAAATGCACCGAGAATGCACTGAGGTGTGTGACGTCATAGTACTGCTTGAGCTTCCTCCTTTCCCCGCGCGCTCCGGTGAGAGTGACGTCATCCAGCCAGCTACCTCCTTTGACCTTGGTTTGCACTTGTTTATTTGTAATTTAAAAAAAATGCTAACGGACTTTGAGTTCACGCAGCATTTGTAGCATTTAAAATGATATAAAGCCTAGTCTTTCAGACTGACTGTCAGTGTTTTCTTAGTATTGTTGCCGTTTTCTATATGAATTTGTAGTCATCGTCATTTATTGCATTAAACAGGCCATTGAGGCCTATAGCAGAATAACAAAAGGAAAGATAAATATTACAAAAACCAAAAAAATATTACAAAACACAAAAAAGATCCAATAAACGGAAAGTCAGTCAATCACAAGAGGAGGTATTTGTTGCAGATGGCACTCCATCTTTTCCGGTCTCTAGCATCATCCTCCATGGCTGTCGGTTCCACTTCTTGAAGGATCGTCGTCACTCGATCCTTCCATCGTGTTCTCGGGCGTCCTCTCGGGCGTTCCCCCTGGGTTGAGATTGGAGGACTCTCTTAGGAAGGGATCCGTCCGCTCGTAAGATGTGTCCAAACCATTGTAGTCGCCTCTGTCTCATTATCCGTCCAATGTGTGGCTTCCCAAACCTCTGGTACAGGGGCCTGTTCCACGAATGAACTTTGCAACTTTTCACATTGCACTTTTCAGTTCATATTTTGTTCCACCATCACTTTTCAGATTTGTCTTGCAAAGTGAAAAGTGAAAAGTTAGGAATCTTTTCACTTTTGAAGACTGTTATGTTCCACCATTGGTGCAGAAATGCAAAGTGCAAAGGAATGATTGAAAAGTTTTCAGAATTCTTTGCAAAGAGACGATTCCCTTTCCAGCTGTTAATGAACAAGTCTCTACACTAGTTTCTCGGCGCAGAATTTGGTTTAGTGTTATAAATATGTTACGCAGGAGCTTTTGTTGTCATCAAGTGAGGATAGTGATGAAGAATCCAACAAGAAGACGGACAAAGACGGGATGAATTTTCATAACCTCACTTTAGTATAAATAGGTTAAAAGTCCCTCCTGATCAATACTTGTATTAATTAAGATCACTGTGTGGTATTGATCAGAGGCTGAACTTTTAACCTGTTTATACTAATTAGTTTATCAATACGGAACCAAAATGAACCTTTTAAGTTCTAAAATAACCTCACTTTGACGGAATTTCGTGAGTGTTTTCGTATTACCCCAATACAAACTGACTATATTCTTGAAATAATTGGCCATTTATTGAAACCTGCACCAAAAAGAAGTCGATCTCTTTCTGAAACGGAACAAATTCTTATATGCTTAGGCTACATTTGTTAGGAAACGGTATAGCAGCCTATGTATGGGACAGCAAAATCAGCTATTTGCAGAACTGTTACTAAAGTCCTCAAGTTCACCATGAAAAATAAAGCATTAAATCATGGAAAAAATATACAGTTTGTTCATGGAATAAACATGATCGGATCATTCCTATGCAAAGACTTTTTACTTTGCAAAGAAATTGAAAAGTAATACAGAGATCATGGTGGAACAGAAAGACTTTGCACTTTGCAAGAATTGAAAAGTGCAAAGTGAAAAGTGAAAAGTTGCAAAGTTCATTCGTGGAACAGGCCCCTCAGTTCTTCTTTCTTTCTTCTCTCCCATTTACCTTCCATGTTATTGTAGGCGGATCCATATATCTTTTGAAGTACCTTTCTTTCAAAAGCACATAGGCTATTGAATCCATCTTTATTTGTAGTGGATAAAAACATATAACACTAAAAACAAATGTACATATTTTTAATAAATCCCTTTAAAATAGATGTACAATGATATTCAATACACATACAGCATGAATGACAAAGAGTGAGTATTTATGTTCATTTGACACAATTATTAATCAAATTATGACATAAAGTTCATGATAATTTAGTTTAGTGTGACGACTGGAACTGCTTTGTGTAGGGGGCGTGCACTTCTTTGTCCCGTTGGCTTTAGCTGTTTAAAAGTTTTGGAGACGCGGCGCGGTCGCCGAGCGGCGGGCCAGGGAAAATAGTCTCGCGGGCCGTAGGTTGGGCAGTCCTGGTCTACACTATTAAAGGGGCAGATAACCTTCCTGTTCCGCCCCCCTAAAACGACAGTCACATCATCATCATACATTATTAAAATATTTCGATTAATATTCATAAAAAACAGTAATTAAATAAACAATCTCTTTGGATGAAAACTATTTTGGGCCTCATTATATTTTCGGCACAAAAAATGACAAGAAACGATTCTTTTATAATATGGAAAACAGTGCAGTGGTATCATCGAAAACGTCCACCAAGGATGCATTTTTGGATATTCATGTTCTAAAGGGGTGTTAAGGGGTTTAAACCTGCATTTCATTGAATAACAATATCTCAAGAGTGGTTTCATATGGGGTTGTGATACTCGGCATCTAAACTTCTTCTTCTTTTTCTTTAGCGTTTGTCCCACCTTGTGGCAGGGTCCGCTATGTGGGATCGTAGTCTCCATTTCCCTCGGTCATGGGCCATGTCTGGATGAAGATTGACAGCCTTTAGATCATTGTGCAGTGTATCGGCCCACCTTTGCCTTGGTCGCCCTCTGGGCCTCTTTCCAGCCACATCCAGTGTGTAAGCTGCTTTTGTCATTGTGTCGCCCTCTGCGCGCAGCACATGTCCAAACCATCTCAGACGGTTTTCCTGCATTTCTTTCCCGATTGGAGCAACACCAAACCGATTTCTGATGGCATCATTTGAAATATGATCCAGCCTAGTGAAACCTGCTGACCAACTAAGCATCTTCGTCTCCATGACACATAGGCGACGTTCTGCTTCCTTAGTAGATGGCCAGCACTCCGTGCCGTAGAGAGCGACAGGACGAATGACAGTCCGGTAGATCTTAGATTTCAGATGGTCATTCATCCTACGGTCACAGGTGACGCCAGTTGTCATTCGCCACTTCGTCCAGGCTGCGTGTATCCTTGTGTTGACCTCGTCAGTAAGTCGCCCATCATCAGAGATAGTGGAACCAAGATACTTAAATTTCGCTACACGTGGTAAATCTTCTCCGTCAACAGTAATGGTGCCCACTTCTTGTGTATCGGATGCCATGTATTCTGTCTTCTTCTTGTTGAGGCGTGGACCATATTGTACAAGTCGATTGTACCACTCTTGTGTTTGACGTTGGAGATCAAGGTTCGTCTCAGCAGCCAACATGACGTCATCTGCATAGAGAAGTGTCCTTGGTAGCGGCTGGTGCAGGTCTGACGTTACAGTGTCCATCACAAGAACGAACAGCATTGGTGATAAGGCGGAGCCCTGGTGGACACCTACGGTGATGCGGAGGTCATTAGACGCTCCCGCGGCAGCTAGGACATAGCTCCTTGGTTCTGCGTAAAGCAGCTGCACCCATTTAAGAAGGTGTTCTGGGATGCCGTGTTGACGGAGCGCTAACCAGATTAGGTCATGTGGCACCCGATCAAAAGCCTTCTCATCGTCGAGGAAAGCAAGATGCAAAGGTTTATTTCTTTTGGAGTATTTCTCAACCAGTTGCCGTACAGCGAAGATTGCATCTGTTGTGCCGCAGTTTTTCACAAAGCCTGCTTGGTTCCTTGTGATTTTGGCAATCGCACGAATTCTTTTGTCAAGGATACGCTCGAAAACTTTCATTGCGTGGCACAGAAGTCTGATCGGGCGGTAATTTGAACATTCGGCAGGGCTTCCCTTCTTTTTGAAGATTGGTACTGTGATACTCAATTGCCAATCTGTTGGTATTCGACCTTCTTTGGTAATCCGATTGAAGAATTGTGTTAACCATACTGCAGCATCCCACTCCTTAGAGCACCATAACTCTGCTGGAAGATCATCGGGGCCGGTGGCTTTCCCAGGCTTCATCCCATTCAGAGCAGCCTCAACTTCGGCAATGTCGATCTCCTTAATTGGTCCTTCAACAGCACAGGTGGTTAGGATTGGTGGATGGGGAAATTCTTCAGTCGAAATGTTCTCGAAGTAGCTCCGCCAGCGTTCCCTTACTTTCTCCCAGTCTACTAGCAGCTCACCCACTTCAATGTTGATGCCATAGAAATGTTGGATATCTTCCGTTTTTCGAGGCCTCGATTTGATTATCCGATAAATGTCACGCTCGCCCTCACGCGTATCAAGTTTCTTGTAGAGGTCTGCATATCGCTCTGCTTTTGTTGAGGCAACAACTTTCTTGGCCTCACTACAGGCTAATTTATAGGCATTCCAGCGAGATGGATTTTTATCTGCAAGAAACTCATGGTACAACTGCTTCTTCTTATGTACCGCTTCCTTGACAGTGTTGTTCCAGAGCCACGTATCTTTCTCAATCCGCCGTCGTCCTGGTTTTGTTGTTCCGAGAATGGCATGTGCAGCTGCATGAGACGAGTCTGTTAGTTTTGTCCAGCTCTCTTCAACTGTCGTAATGGGTGGTACAGTGATTTTTGCAATGACATTGGACTCCATTTCCTTAAAGCGCCACCACTTGATTCTTGAAGGACCCGTTCTGGCCGTGCATACAGCTCTTGGTGGCGTTATACGCAGTTTACAGATGACAGGTCGATGTTGCATCGCAACGGTTTCGTATGGAACAACTTTCGTGTCTAAAACGTCTGTAAGGTTACGACGTCTCACAAGGACATAGTCAATCTGAGTAGCATTTGGACCACTCTAGTACGTGATTAGATGGGTATCGCGCTTTTTAAACCAGGTGTTTGTGATGACCATGCCATGAGTTTCTGCGTAATCAAGGATTCGTTGTCCGTCATCATTCTTCAGTCCGTAGCCGTGTCCACCATGGGCAGCATGATCTTCTTTCTGCTGGCCGACATGTCCATTTAGATCGCCAGCAACAATGAGGTAATCTTCAGATGGCACTTCCGCAGTCTTCTCATCAAGCAGCGTCCAGAAAGCATCTTTAGTTTCTGTGTTTAGGCCTGTTTGTGGGGCATAAGCGCTGAAGAAATGAATTTTTCTCCTGGCTGCTACGTAAACAATTTTCATAAGGCGGTCATCATACCTTTGCACTTCACATACAGAGCCATCAAACTTTGCTGATATGACAATGCCGACAGCATTAGTTGTTCCGCGGGTTCCATTGTATATGAGTTTGTATCCACACCCAATTTCGTAAGACTTTTCTCCGCTCCGCCTCGTTTCCTGCACTGCACAGATATCGATGCGCCTCTTTTCGAGTGCTTTAGCTAATCCGCTACTTCTTCCAGTCATAGTCCCGACGTTCAATGATGCGAGACAGAAAATGGGGGCTCGCTTGTTTAGCCGTCGCCGCCCTTGCGACGGTAACCCTTGCATACTTTTCACGCTGACTGGGCCCTGCCCGCGCGCGTCGCTTACGGGGGACGCCCTAGCCTTGGTTCCGAAATCTTGAGACGACATTCCCATAAAGATGTGACATTGTGTTTTTACGGCTGGCCTGTCACAAAGCCTATCGCCAAGCATTTTTGCGCTACTGCCAGCGTATAATTCGGCCGCCCCTAACATGGGGTACAGACGCCGTTTGTAGCCGCCCGATCCGGGTCAAACGCTACAACTGATATCCACCCCGAAAGTGAGGATGATATCTTTTACTCAATTAATCCCGAGCACTGGGCTGCCCCGTCCGCCATCTACACTGTACCGAGGATTAACCTCTCCACTGCAACTGCCGTTGAGGTCTTCGCCGTAACCCTGGCAAGGGACCCTTACATGGGACTACCAGCCGGGTCAGCTGGACCAAGTTTTTTTGAGAGATGTTACTCCTCTATCACTCGCCCTTTGTCCTGACTTGTGACAGGCAGAGCCTGGCTTCCCAAACATTGGGTCCAGGTTGGTGGGGCATCTAAACTAATCATTAAAAATAAGCAGACACGTGACTAAGGATTTTTCCATGTATTGTACATTATGAGGTGAAAGGGGTGAAAAGTGGGGGTTGAAGGATTTCTAACAGAGCGTGTATCTCTTAAACGAGATAGGCGAGAAGTTTGAAACTCAGGGGAAAAATCACCTTAAAAGATAAGTGAATAAGTGATCGACCAGGTTTTCATAAATCCAATTTAAGGGGCCCATGGGGAGGGGTGAAATTCTGGAGAAAAAATACGAAAGAAAGTATCCTGACTGACTGACTCATCATCGCCGAGCCAAAATTATTGACGTTAGAAACATGTAATTTTTGGGTTATATTCATTGTACGTCAAAACCGTCCACTGAGGAAGGATTTTTGAATATTCAGGTTCTAAAGGGGTGTTGGGGGGGGGGGGGGTAAAACCTGCATTTCATTGAATAACAATATCTCACGAGTGGTTTAATTTGGGAATGTGATACTCGGCATGTAAACTAATCATTAAAAATAAGCAGACACATGTTTAAGGTTTTTTCGATGTGGTGTAAATTATGGGGTGAGAGGGGTTAAAAGTGGGGGTTGAAGGATTCCTAACGGAGCGTGTATCTCTTAAAGGACATAGGCGAGAAGTTTGAAACTAAAGGAAAAAAATCAGCTTAAAAATAAGTAAATAGGTGTTCGACCGTTTTTTGATAAATCCAATTCAAGGGGTCCATGGGAAGGGGTGAAATTCTGAAAAACTAATGAAAGAAAATGTCCTGACTGACTGACTCACTCATCATCGCCCAGCTACAACTATAAGTATTAAAGTTAGAAACATAACATTTTGGGGATATGTTCGTTGTATGTCGAAAACGTCCACTAAGGGAGGAGATTTTAATTCAGGTTCTAAAGTGGTGTTAGGGGGTAAACGTGCATTTCATTGAATAACAATATTTCACGAGTGGTTTCATTTGAGGATGTGATACTTGGCATATAAACTAATCATTAAAAGATTTAAGCAGATACGTGTCTAATGTTTTTCCGATATGGTGTAAGGGGTGAAAACTAGGGGTTGAAGGATTCCTAACGGAGCGTGTATCCCTTTAAGGACATAGGCGAGAAGTTTGAAACTGAAGGGGAAAATATCAGCTTAAAAAATAAGTAAATAGGTGTTCGACCGCTTTTTCATAAATCCAATTTAAGGGGTCCATGGTGAGGGGTGAAATTCTGAAAAAAAAAAGGAAAGAAAGTGTCCTAACTGACTGACTCACTCATCAAACTCAGGGAAAAAACAGCTTAAAGATAGGTAAATAGGTGTTTGACGTTTTTTTTATAAATCCAATTTAAGGGGTCCATGGGGGAGGGGTGAAATTCTGGAAGAAGAACGTCCACTAAGGAAGGATTTTTGGATATTCACTCATCCTCGATCAGCCAAAACTATTAAAGTTAGAAACATGAAATTTTGTGGTAATGTGTGTTGTATGTTGGAAACGTCTACAAAGGAAGGATTTTTGATATTCAGGTTCTAAAGAGGTGTTAAGGGGGTTAAACATGCATTTCATTGAATAACAATATCTCACGAGTGGTTTCATTTGAGGATGTGATACTCGGCCTATTAACTAATGAAACAAAAAAAGCAGACACGTGTCTAAGGATTTTTCGATGTGGTGTATACTGTTTTATGAGCTGAAAAGGTGGAATTGTGGCCGTAGAGGTTTTTTAATTGTGCAATTTTATTATGTGTATTTCTTTTCACAGGAATTTAGGCAAATGGATTTTGTGTTTAGTCAGTGTGTTTAATATACTGTAGCCTATGTCATTTATTTCCTATTTACGTTAGTGGTCGGAAACCGTGTTGTGAATTTGAGTCGAATTTTATACTTGCGATTCGACGTGACGTTGGGGAGATTCTGATGATTATGTGCCATTGTTGTGTTATATTGTCGTTATTGTCTGATTGTTTACGGTCTTTACCAAATTATTATCATTCAAAATTAAACGAGAAGTCAGTCGTAGCATTCATGATTGAGACGTTGCTAAGTGTACTCTTTACAACTACAATATTCGCGGTCGAAGCCGCGAAGGGTAATGCTAGTCATCATATATATTAATTCAGTAGTATAGATCCCTCCTGCGGCGCTCACAAGCGACCGATCGTGACAAATGAGCATTCAAGTGAAAGAGAATAGACTTTAGCAGTGACGTATTGCACTCTAATTTCATAAATATCTTTATGTTCGACCCTCACTATTATGTGTCAGAAAACTGTATCATAATGATGGTCATTATAACACTGTTTTTCATTATGATACAGTTTCTCCAGCCAATCAGAGCTCGTTCATTGACCAATTAGGTAACGATACCTTCACGCATGCGCTCAAAGTCCAACATGTCGGACATAAACACAACATCGAACTACAATAAATTACCGACATAGAATACGCACCGTCCATATGTTCGCGTAAATAAACTGGCGAATATGAGACAAGAAATAGCACTGTACCTTAATATCACCAACGCTAATTTCTACGCAGCGCATTGCCTTCAAACGACTGCGGTGACAATATTACTGAGGGACGGCAGATGTAAACATATGGCCTGCATATGGCATTGCAAACACACAGAGCGCATGCGTCGGTCGTTCAGAGATCTTGAAAGACAGAGATATACCCAGCGCTCGCTCTGCGATCACAAAATTCATGTGGCTGACTCTCAACAGATATTTATGAATATTTATGTTAAAACTAATAATAAATTTATAATTATCGTCGAACATAAACAGTCGTATGCAACTCGCCTATAATGGTAATTAAGACACTCGTATGGAAATTATAAAACTCGCATACGCTCGTTTTATACAAATATTCGTGTCTTAATTATAGCCATTATAGGCTCGTTGCATAATGTACTAATATTTTCTTAAAAACATGACTTTAAAAAAATGTACGAGGGGTGCGATTTGCAGATACTGTTGTTGTAGGAAAATACGCTCCATAATTCACATTTTGGCCATTGTGACGCCGGTTTCATGTCATTTTAACATACTGAGGACTTTCCTTTATCAATTTGCATGGACTTCAGAAACAGGAATGAGTAATCACATCGTATAATTTCATAAATATCGAATAACCGGTGAGTGTTGTGGTGATCCAATTTTCAGTGATTGCCTTCTTAAGTTAGGGAGCGTAGAATTTGGAATTCCAACTGAAATGTAAATAGTGTTCTATAATCATTTTGTTGAAATAAAAACATAACAACCTTTCTCCTTAAATCTCTCATTGTAAACCTATTGGGGAAAGTGTGGTTTATGAACATGTGGGATTTCTCGCACGAGTCCGCTAGTAATTATAAATGTAGTAGAGGTTCATTGCAACATTAAGCTACACTGCCACTGGTTTACAAGACAAATTTGTCAGACATAGAGTAGAGTAGATCGGAAGCTGCTTGAATGTTGTTCTTGCAAGATCTTATCACTTTTGATCTCCTCTATGTCACTTGCAGGGGGATGACAGTTAATAGGGAGCGCGTGGGTCGGAGTAAGGCCCTGTACTGGATGTTCTGCCAACCAATGAAGAATTAATTTTAGCACTAAGGTTACGTAGTTGGCACTCATGAACGTTCACATCAAACCGGCTGGCGAAAGCGGGAATAGTCTGTTTTTTGATTGATTTTCCTCGTGGTGTTGTTGGTTGTTTTGATTTGTTCAGTATTTTGATTGTTTATTTGAATTGAATTGGGAGTCAATCATGCCACTGCAAGGGAGGAAAAATTGCCAAGCACCGGGATGTAAGAATTATAATGATAGTAAGAACAATACGGCAATTTTCATCTTCCTGGTGTTGACCATGTGTAAAACTAGTGGGCAATATGGACTACTCTCGAATAAAAATATATAGAGAATAAATGTGTGCATTTCATCTCTAGTTTGTTTTCTTACCCATTCTCCTTTGCATTGCAATAAAATTTGTGGTTTAGGGCTACGGGGATGGGTGGGTGGCAGCGGGCATGCTAGGCCAAAAGTGAGGTTATGGCAATGTAGTGTGTGAATTTGGACAGTTTTCTTTATATTCATCGAATATCCCAACAATTCTGTAGAGTATGAGAGGATTTTTAATTAGCCTAGAGCTGAATTAAGCTCTAGAACGGCATAACTGTGTCCTTCGTGACAAATCTATTGCCAACATTGATATATATCAAAATGTATTATTTTCCTATCTGGACGTACATTTCAGCGCATAGCGAAAGGCGCAGTTATGTTTGTGTTATTTTCATCAATAATCAATAACTCATCGCAGAACATACTGTTCATTTACGTGTAATAAAGGCTACATTCATAGGTCTTTTTACTTTTTATGTTGCCAGACTTGCCAGTACAATCCATAGCCTCAGGCGGTGTTCTCTCTCGGAAATTCTATAACCAAAAGTGACGAATCTCCTATACTTACATGATCCTTGGTCACTTGTATATGACACCGAGTACAAGGCAACCAAGGAGACAGGCCTGAGTGAATGTCTGCCCATGATTCTAATCAAGCCCAGTAAAGAACAGGATGGTATCTATGTCACGGTACGCCTGGCTTCAAGAAAGCAATGTTGCTACATCTAGCATAATTTATAATCCACTTCACCTTAAATAAGTTTATTTGTTTATTTGTTATCGGTATACAACAGGGCTCAGTGTGCGTCCCAATAACAGTGCACCTACACAGTAAAATACAATGCCAGGTATTTCTACATTAACTATTAATATCTAAATGAAATTCTTAAAACCAGGAAGTTCACACAGATCAAAATGCATAGTAGTAAAAAACATTTCCTATTTTTATGTTATTTTATTTTTCGATTTTCGATTTTAAATTTTCGATTTCAGATTTTAGATATTATTTATTTATTTTTAGATTTTTGGTTTTCAATTTTTAAATTTGAGATTTTAGATTTTAAATTGTCGCCTTCGTAGCGTAGCGGTCAGCATGGTTAGCTGCCGCCCCGGAGGTCCTGGGTTCGATTCCCGGCTCTGCCACGAAATTTGAAAAGTGGTATGAGGACTGGAACGGGGTCTACTCAGCCTCGGGTGGTCCAAATGAGTAGAGGGGGTTCGATTCCCACCTCAGCCATCCTCGAAGTGGTTTTCCGTGGTTTCCCCACTTCGTCTTCAGGCAAATGCCGGGATGGTACCTACTGTAAGGCCACGGCTGCCTCCTTCCCTCTTCCTAGCCTATCCATCCCAATCTTCCATCCCTTCCCATCCCTCGTGAGGCCCCTGTTCGCTTTGCAGGTGAGGCCGCCTGGGCGAAGTGCTGATCACACCTCCCCAGTTGTATCCATCACGACCAGATGTTCCAAGCTCCAGGACACTGTCCATAGAGGCGGTAGTGGTGAGTTCCCTCGCTGAGTCCGTGGGAACCACCAACCTAGAGGGTAAATTGACTAAATTAAAAAAAAGATTTTTAAATTTTAGATTTTAGGTAAAATCAAAATAAGCAAATAAACAAACAAGTAACAAAATAAAATAAAATAATCAAAATAAAATAAAATAAATCAATTATGTAAAGATAAGATAAGAACTAAATGTAAATATTATCTAATGTCGAATATAAACAAAGGTTTTGAAATTATTACATAGAAAACTGAAGTCTCCGTGGCTCAGGCGGCAGCACGCCGGCCTCTCACCGCTGGGTCCGTGGTTCAAATCCCGGTCACTCCATGTGAGATCTGTGCTGGACAAAACGGAGGCAGACAGGTTTTTCTCCGGGTACTCCGGTTTTCCCTGTCAACATTTCATTCCAGCAACACTCTCCACTATCATTTCATTTCATCTGTCATTCATTTAATCATTGCCCCAGAGAAGTGCGTCAGGCCTCGGCAGCCGGCACAGTTCATATCCTCGCCGCTAGATGGGGGCTTCATTCATTCCATTCCTGACCCGGTCGGAGACTGGAAACAGGCTGTGGATTTTCATTTTCACATAGAAAACTAATAAGTAATATTAATAACTAGGGAACAGGCCTATCCACATATATACATTGTTGGTTCTGTTTTGTGTGATAATTTTTATTTCAAGTATGAATTAGGGTGACTGGATTATAATTTCCAAGAACGGTCTGATTGAGAGACAGAAATCTAGTTTCCAGTTTACACGAACCGCATCGTTGTAAATACTGCAAAGCCTCCATACAGGTGAATTATTATGTGAAGTAGTATTTGTTGTATCATTTTTAGCCTACTTTTCACATTTTGCAAAAATGAGCAAAAAGTAGACTTATGAGATCGATCCGGGAAAATGTGTGTCTGTCTGTCTGTCCTTCTGTCTGTCTGGCTGTGTGTGTGTCCCCCCTATCAACTCCTAAACGGCTGCAGCAATCGAAACCAAATTTAGTATGAGTAAGATGTATACCGGAATATCTCACGTCCATATATGAAAATGATGTGAGTGCAACCAACTGCTGAAAAAACGCACTAGAAATTTCAGCTCCATGTTGGATATCTTGGAAGGCATGCATGGAAGCTATTCAAAAATAGGCACACATGTAGATAATACAATTTCAGTTTAATTTCCAGGAGGCCGTACATGACAGTATTGCCAACATGATTTTAAGCCTTCCGATAGGTCCAATTTTTAAATGCATATAACTTCTAAACTATCAATTGGATTTCAACCAAATTTTGTATGTAATATGTGTACATAAACAGATATGACTGAGCGTATTCTTAAGAACCACCAGGGCTGCCAACTGTTAAGAATTTCTCTCTCTCCATTTTTTATATCCAAATACCAGTATATCAGAAAGTATGCAAGCCGACAGCTTTAAACTATGCACACATATAGTACCTGACATTTTAGATTAATTTGGAGTAACTTATATACGTTAGTTCTACCAACATGATTCTAAGCCTGCTGATAGGACCAATTTTAAATACATGTAACTTCTATACTATCAGTTGGATTTCAACCAAATTTCGTATGTGCTATGTATAACATAACAAATATGACTACAAGTATTCTTAAGAGCAATTAGGGCTACCAACTGTTAATAAACGCTGTCTATAAGTTTTACCCTAATATAAATATATCAGAAAGTATGCAAGCCAACAGCTCTATACTTTGCACACGTATAGTACCTGGATTCTAGATTAATTTGGAGTAATTAATATAAGTCAGTGCTGCCAACATGATTCTATGCCTGCTGGTA
Source organism: Meconema thalassinum (assembly GCA_946902985.2). Taxonomy (NCBI): domain Eukaryota; kingdom Metazoa; phylum Arthropoda; class Insecta; order Orthoptera; family Tettigoniidae; genus Meconema; species Meconema thalassinum. The sequence goes on from OX336398.1 coordinate 121,782,610, forward strand.
GGTCCAATTTTAAAATACATGTAACTTCAATACTACCAAATGGATTTCATCCAAAATTGGCACAACAAGATATCATAATATTCCAGTTTATTTCTGACCAGCACACGCATGACATTGTTGCCAACATGATTTTACACGTGCTGATAGATCCAATGTCTAACTGCATGTAACGTCCATTGGACTTCAACCAAATTTTGTATTCTGTACCTTAAGAGATAGAACTAAGAATATATTCAGTCACCAGGGCTGCCAACTGTAGTGCTCTATTAGGCTACATTATACCAGGTATATTTCGAACTAATTAGACATTTCGATATTACCAAATTAATTTTGTCATTCTAGATATGTTCATATACTGTAGATTAATCATTGGCATGAATCTTAATTTTAAGAAAAGTAGGCTCTTTAGTTCGTCACGGAACTTCTTGTTGAATGTTATGGTTGATCTTGTAGTTAAAATTTAGGAGCGATAGAAAAACATGTGTTATCAATTTCACCGTTAATAACTTTATAAAGGAATTTCATATCATTCACTTGCCTTCGAGACTCCAAAATAGACATGACGAAATTCAACAAAATTTCACCGTAGGGTACCATGTGTGGGTAATTACCCGTTATTTTGAGGTATAAATATCTGAGGAATTTCTTTTGAACTTGCTCAATGGATTTAATGCATGTTTTCTGCCAGGGACTCCATACCTGGCTGGCGTACTCGAGCTTGGATCTCACCATGGCAATGTAAAGGTTTATGCAGGTACTGGTCCTAATGAATGGCTTAGTGTTTCTTATTATAAACCCTAACATGCGGTAAGCATCCCCGACTGTATTGTACACATGACAAGTGAAAGCAAGCTCTCGGTCAAACAGAATCCCTATATAGATCTTCCTTCTAGCTTATTGTTTGCAATGACTGAGGTCCAATTCCATAAACAAATGTGATTGGGTTCTTCTTACGTGTAAAGGTCATAACAGCACACTTCGGTACGTTTAAGTATAATTTGTTTTCTATACTCAATTTGTGTATATTATTTAGGTCATTTTGTAGTAGAGTGCAGTCATTAGTGGAAGAAATTGATTTAAAAATATTGAAGTCATCTGCATATAAAAGACTATTTGAGTGTACTATACAACGTGGCAAACCGTTCATCATTGCTAGAAAAAGCAGGGGTCCAAGGTTCGAGACTAGGGGTAAATTATTCCGGAATGAACTATGTATTCCTTTCAGACAATTGTTTCCTGTCTCTGAGGTAGGAGCTGAATAATTTGAGTACATAGATAATGACCCTGTTTCCACTTTCGCTAGCAGATATCACTGATTTCTAGTGGTGAACGTTGGAACTTTGATAGAGTGTTTCAATGAAATACAACCTAAAAATTTAGCTTCACACAAGTTTAGTCTGTGGAAGGATCTTTTACATGCCATAAATCTATGACAAGGGACCGCCGGCTTTACGTCCCCTCCGAAGGAAGGCACACTGAAGGATTTTAACGCTCTTAAAAAAATCCGACGACTTCGGCCGGGTTTGAACCCGCTACCTGGGGCACAGCAGTTCAGCATGCTACCAACTACGCCACCGAAGCCGCTTAAATAAATTACTAGCAATGTAACCTTACCATTTGTCCCCCATCACTACAAATATGGTGATCACATTTACGGTAAAATATAATTTAAAGAAATTAATCGGCACAATTTGGTTTAATTTTGAGTTGAACCTGGAACATTTTATTCTGTAGCGGCAACACTGTTTTAAATCACCTCATAATTATGTGTTCTAAATTAATGTACAGCATAACTTTATGTTACAGCATCCTTCATTACGCCTTGTAGCAGAAGTGATCCAAATCTTGGAGAATGCATCTTGAAGAGAGGTCGAGAATACCTTCCATTGGTAATTAAAGGTGAGTTCAAGCAGCTATGTTCGGTGTGCTGCCATTTCTACGGAGACAGGGGGATGTGGTGAATGAGTATCAATGAAGTGGGTGGATATTTTACGGTTGAATACCCTTCTTGACGCCAGGCAATGCTATGGACATTACGTCTCATTTAACTACCGCAGTTTTAGATACGGCAGGGTGTCTGAATTTTATCCTTTTGTTGTTGTTGTTGTTGTTGTTGTTGTTGTTGTTTTGTTAATGGTATTGAATCCATCATCCTCTTCAGTCCCATGTATTTGGAGTATGTTTAATTTATTTTAGAGGTCTGCATCAGGGGCGGCTCCTGATAATAAAAATGAGGGTGCGCCAGATGATACTATTGTAGTTTCATATTAAATATTGTTTCGTATTTGGCATTTATTGTTGCCAATATTGCTATTATCATAATTCCACACAACACAACATTCGAAACAAGTTTTAATAAATAGATGATGCATTAAAAACTGTACTCACATGGTTCCTTATTTGTAAATATATTCTCTCCTGTGATTGGATGAAGCAAATTTATCTATCAGCTTGGTTGATGAGGTCATAATTATTTAATTTCTAACTTTGTGTTCAATGCTATAAAAGAAAATGGATTTGTTAATATAAATTCCACTTTCATTTTCCTATGTCGCATACAATCGACACATTAAATTACTACGCACCGTGCCTAGAAAGTTAACAAGTAGTTCCGAGAATAACTAAATAGCCTATTTTCATATATCCTACTAATGTTAATTGCCCCTATCAACATACAAATTGCCAGTTTGATTGCTGTAATAGATTCGTAAATATTGAGAACCGTATAAATATTTTGGATGGTCACCATGTTGGATTTTATATTATAGGCCTTAGATTTAAGTAATATTACATGAAGATTATTGTGTAGGTGTTTTATTCAAACTTCAATCGCATGATTACGACACAAGAAATAAAAGTGGGATTTTAAAATTTCGCTCTGCCGCCATCTTGTGGTTATGAATTAAATTTAAATGAATTAGATGCCAGTAGATTATAATTTGTATAAGCATATACCGTATCATGTTTCACTGCGCTTGGATGGTTAAAACGCAAGAAACGTCCATTTGAATATTTAAATTTCGCGTTGCCGCCATATTGGATTAGTGCTCGCCAGGTTATTGAACGTCCAATAGGTGAACTTATGCTTATAGCCTCTATACACTTCGCCAGGTTATTGAACGTCCAATAGGTGAACTTATGCTTATAGCCTCTATACACTTACAACATTTCAGTTTGATTGCTGTAGTAGATTAATAGATATTGAGAACCATCTAAATATTTCGGATGGTCGCCATGTTGGATTTTAATATATGTAGGCCATAGAGTTATATACTATTAGATGATGATTATTGTGTACGTTTATTATGCAAATGTTGATTTCGATCTCATAATTAGAACACAAGAAATAAAAAAATAATTTTCGAAATTCGCACAGCCGCCATCTTGAGGTTACGTAAACAATTGAACAAAATTAGATACCAGTGCATTACAATGTGTATAAACATTTCCTATACGAATTTTCATTGCGTTTGAATCATTAAATCGCGAGAAAAGTATTTTTAAAACTTTCAACTTCGCTTGGCCGCCGTGTTCGTATTGTAGTTAACCGGTTTTTGAAAGCCTCATAGATTAACTTCGAGTAGTTCCTTTTATCTCCGAACGAAATTTCATGGTGATACCGGTAATAGTTTCTGAGATATAGAATGGTGGTGAAATATTTCGCACAGCCGCCATCTTGAGGTTATTTAAACAATTGAACGAAGTTAGATGTCGGTGCATTACAATTTGTATAAACATATACTGTACCGAGTTTCATTGTGATTGGATGGTTAAATCGCGAGAAACGTCTATTTAAAAATCGCAACTTCGCTTTGCCGCCATGTTGGTTTTGTAGTTACCAGATTTCCAAAAGTCACATAGGTGAACTTCTAGTAGGTCCCTTTATCACCGTACAAAATTCCAGGGTGATATCTGTAATAGTTTTGGAGATATTGAATGCTGGCGAAATATTTCGCATAGCCGCCATGTTGGATTGGTGAGAGGTAACAAAATATGAAGGGAACGGTCGGGGTTGCCCGAAATAGTGCTATGAGCTTACCGAGTTTCATTGAAATCGCTCCAGCCGTTTAGAAGTTATTAGGGGGGACACACACCATCACACACAGACAGACACACGGACAAAAGGTGATCTCATAAGCCTATTTTTTTTTCCATAAATGAAAATAGGCTAAAAACACACTTATACAGTAGAAATTAACTTCATCCACAGAACTCACTAACACACCTGTACTGCACTTGGAACATCAGACAACTGAAAATGTATAAATATATTTTTGCCGTATGTCAACAAGCTGCGAACAACAGCTGAATACCTGTTTAAGGTCGTGGGGTGGGATGGACCCTTCTCCCGTAGTCCAGTTTAACAGAGACAGAAGCAGGAAGTGAAATGGAGAGCATCGTCTATTTCGCTCGCCATGGGCCCAATTTGCTGGACCTTGAAGAGAGAGAAAATTCCCTTCATAGCACAGAAGAATTCGCGAGCAAGACAGTGCTATGTCCACTGTTTCCTCACCGGCCTATGAAGCCATATACTTAACATGGGATGAGTTATTTATAATGAATTCTCTCTAGAGATTCTAGAAGGGTAAAACACTTATTTTAAGTTGAGTATCTGCAATATAAAGTAATGTTAAAAGACATTAATTAAACAAATTATTTGCAATGCCTCCTAACGGCCTTGGGTGGGCAGGGCCCATTCGGCTCTTAATGACGCACCGTCCCTGGTGTGGTGTCTGTATTGATGTTAAGGCTAAACTTGTAATGTGATGGCCGTGACACTAATTTGGGCACCGTCCTAGCATTTGCCTGGAGTAGCAGTGGGAAACCTCGGAAGACCACTTCTGCAATGAATGAAGTGGGAATCGAATCCAGGACCTTAGGATCGGAGTACTCTAGGCCACGGAAGGCGGCTTAAGATTACCCTGAAACGAATCTAACTACACATTAAAAGACAAAACAAGAAAAGAATAAAAATAAAATAAAAAACAAACAATTTAATCTGTTAAGATAAACGCTCACTTTAAAAGTAACTTCCAGTTAACTCTCACCCTCCAGTTAACATAATTAAAACTTTAAAGTCAACCTCAACTTAACATAACCCTCACCCTCCGGCTAACATAACTCTCACTTTACAGGGAACTTCCAGTTAACATAGCGCTCATTTTAAAGGTAAGCTCCAGTTAACATATCTCTCACCCACCAGTTAATATAGGCTATCTATCAATTTAAAGGAAACCTCCAGTTATCATAATTCCCACTTTACTGAGAACGTCCTGTTAAAATATCGCTCACTTTAAAGGTAACCGTCAGTTAACATAAATCTCACCCTCAAGTTAATATAACACTCACTTTAAAAGTAAACCTCCAGTTCACATAACTCACACCCTCCAGTTAAGATAACTCTCACCCATCAGTTAATATAACTCTCACTCTAAAGGTAACCTCCAGTTAACATAACTCTCATCCTCCAGTGAACATGTCTCTCACCCACCAGTTAATGTAACTCTCACTCGAAAGGTAACCTCCAGTTCACATAACTCTCACCCTCAAGTTAAGATAACTCTCACCCATCAGTTAACATAACTTTCACTCTAAAGGTAGCCTCCAGTTAACATAACTTTCACCCTCCAGTGAACATATCTCTCACCCACCAGTTAATATAACTCTCACTTTAAAGATAGCCTCCAGTTAACATAACTCTCACTCTAAAGGTAACCTCCAGTTAACATCACTTTCACCCTCCAGTTAACATAACTTTCACCCTCCAGTGAGCATATCTCTCACCCACCAGTTAATATAACTCTCACTTTAAAGGTAATCTCCAGTTAACATAACTCTCACCCATCAGTTAATATAACTCTCACTCTAAAGGTAACCTCAAGTTCACATAAGTCTCACCCTCCAGTTAAGATAACTCTCACCCATCAGTTAAGATAACTCTCACCCATCAGTTAATATAACTCTCACTCTAAAGGTAACCCTCAGGTCACATAACACTCCCCCTCCAGTTAAGATAACTCTCACCCATCAGTTAATATAACTCTCACTCTAAAGGTAACCTCCAGTTAACATAACTCTCACCCATCAGTTAATATAACTCTCACTCTAAAGGTAACCTCCAGTTCACATAACTCTCACCCTCCAGTTAATATAACTCTCACCCATCAGTTAATATAACTCTCACCCATCAGTTAAAATAATTCTCACTCTAAAGGTAACCTCCAATTAGCATAACTTTCACTCTCCAGTAAACATATCTCTCACCCACCAGTTAATACAACTCTCACTGTCAAGGTAGTCTCCAGTTAACATAACTCTCACTTTACAGGCCTTCCCAAACTGTTGCCGGTGCTAGACCCCTTGGTCATCCCCGAGGTTGTCGTGGAGCAGACTGGTTCAGGAAGAGCTGTAGGTGCTACCTTCATCACGAGGAATATCACCATCACAGGAATCAAAGACATCACCTTTGATGACGTCAAGTAAGTCTCATAAACAAGCTCTGGATTTTTAGGTGCTAAGAGGTTAATATGGGGTTCTAATAGGATTTTATAATGTAGGATTTTATATGTTCGTTTTAGGAATTTATGTTCGACGATGTCGAAATGTAATAAAATTAAAATATTATATGTCAGAAAACTGTATCGTAGGTTCATTATAACACTATTTTTCATTATGAAACAGTTTCTCCCACCAATCAGAGCTCAAGAAACAGTTGTGTGACCAATTAGGTAAGGATAGCATCGCATCTGCGCTTACTTCCACGGCTTCCTATTTTAAAATTCACTGCGTGGCGAGTGTCATAGTGGGGGTATTTGAGGAGGCCATGGTCAAATACAAGGTATTCTCTGCGCCCCATGCGCTCTGTTCAGTACATAAAACTGGCGAAATATCAACAGATATTTATGAATATATTTATGTTCGAACATAAAATAGTCATAATTATCGTCGAACATAAACAATCGTATGCAACTTGCCTACAATGGTAATTAAGACACTCGTATGGAAATTATAAAACTTGCTTCGCTCGTTTTAAAAACATACTCGTTTTTAGAACTTACAAGGTTCATTCTGGTTCCGTATTGATAAACTAATTAGTATAAACAGGTTAAAAGTTCCGCCTGATCAATACTTATATTAATTATGATCACCGTGTGGTCACTAGTGGGACATGTGTCGAGGCCTAATTAATATTTTTGGCCCCTTCATCAGCCGATATCACAGAGAACGATACAAGATTATTCCTCACGTAGCACTCAAAATTCAATCTTTTATGGTGCACCATCAAGCGAGATTGAAACATCTCACGCCCAACATGAGCCATGTCAAAAGTCTTAATGAACTAGGCCCATAAACAGTTTCAATAGACGCCTCACGGTGGTCCCCAGACGCTATTGAAAGCACAAATGCACGGTACCGGTCCAGTACGACATTTGTGCTTACTATGGTCTTTTTCGCAGAACAGATGCACATACCAAATTGTTTTAAAGTCCGTGTAAACACTCGCTGCAAATGCGTCACACATGCATAATTTTCAAAAACTACAAACAATATCTCACAGTTCTCGACATTTTACTATCAAACACCCGTCACCAACATGTGGCTACAAAATACACCACACAAGTGACAGAATTCTTCTCTTGTGGGCAGGCATTGTTTCATTCGCTTGTGGTGTGGTTAGTTACCACGAACCATTGGATCAACCAATTAAAAGTTTCCAGTATCAGACAGGGCATTCAGAGTCAAAATAGATTTGAGCCTTAAGGTATATGAGGGACATATCAGCAAGAACAAATGCAAGACGAGAGAGAGAGAGAGAGCAATTTCCTCAAATGATTCGGTAATGACGAGCTCCAATTTTCAGGATGTTTGTGGTGATCTTAAAAATACTCTCGACCTGACGTAGCCCCAAATGAAGAAATCCAGCATGGACAGATCAGGTGAACGTGGTGGGAATTCTATAAAGCCCCCAATTTCTATCTACCGGCCAGGAAACAAACGGTTTAAAACTTCTCTCGCCAGTCTGGAGGAGTGCGCTGGATGACCATCTTGTTGAAAAAGCATGTTGTTCAACTCCGCCAACACAAAGTTCCTCATTTCTCTACTAGAAAGCGCTATAGTGTTCAAGGAGCTTAGATATCTAAACTCCTTGACATTCATAGTGCTTCAAGGAACAACGAAATTCGACATGCAAGCTACCCTTTGGGTGTCAAATAACAAAGCTTGCACCCGGCACCCGAGGCCAATGTAAAATCATCCAAGATGTCCTGGAGTATGAAGTAAGACTAAACTGCCTGTGTTCGTCGTTCTATCATTTTACATTGTTACAGGTAAATAGTTCTGAAATAGAAATCGTTGAAACTTATTCTTAATTAAACTCAATTTTGTAACAAAACATTTCCAAATTGTATCTCGTGTAGTGGTATAGGGTTAAAAAGCATAAATTGTGTTGTAAATAAAATACAACATAAACAAGAAGTTCCGTGACGAACTAAAGAGCCTACATTTTATAAATTTAAGATTCATGTCAAAATTGGCAGCACTAGATATAGACCTATCTAGAATAATGACGACATTAAGTTGTTAATATCGAAATTTCTAATTAGTTCGAAATATACCTGGTATAATGTAGCCTAAGAGAGAACTTCAGTTGGCAGCCCTGGTGACTGAATATAGTGTTAGTTACTCTTAAGGTAGAGAATACAAAATTTGGTTGAAGTCCAATGGATAGCTTGGACGTTACATGCAGTTAGACATTGGATCTATCAGCGCACGTAAAATCATGTTGGCAACTATGACATGCATGTGTTGGTCAGAAATAATCTTGTTGTGCCAATTTGGATGAAATCCATTTGTTAGTATAGAAGTTACATGTATTTTAAAATTGGACCAATCAGCAGGCTTAGAGTCATGTTGGCAGCACTGTCGTATATAAGTTACTCAAAATTAATCTGAAATGTCAGGTACTATACGTGTGCATAGTTTAAAGCTGTTGGCTTGCATACTTTCTGATATATTGGTATTTGAATAAAAAAATAGAGAGAGAGAGAGCAATTATTAACAGTTGGCAGCCCTGGTGGCTCTTAAGAATACGCTGTCATATCTATGTATTGTTTTATCCCTTGGTTGGGGGTGGGATAAACACGGTAGTGTAGCTGTGCTAATTGTGAGGACTGCTTCCGAATGAGGGTAGTTTCCCGTACTTGGGAGAGACTACCAGTGTAGTGTGTTGGTGTGAGTGCTTAAGCTATTGGGGGCGTCCCTGCAGGATGCAATTACCTGCCAGGGGATGGATGTCTAAGTGCAGGCTGCTAATCTAGCCTGCCAATTAAGTAGAGTGAGCAATTCAGCAAATGTGCAGAGTCGGTGACTCGGCACTCTGCAGTCGAGTCGCGTGCTCGAGTACAATAGAACCTGACGATGCGATTACTGGCCTCTACGGTCAGGGGCAATTATGACTAAGGTCAGGTGGGGTATAAGGATGTGAAATGGAGTGTGATTAGTAATAAATGTTGTATGTTTACTGACCATGTGTTTATTGGCCAGTAGATGTGATGTGATGTCCCCCTTGGGGAGTTTAAACAAATATGAAATGTAGTACAATTTGTAAAGTGTACAGTCGTTCAGGGTAGGTGTTTTACAAAGATAAAGGACTCTGAGCACAGCTAGATCTCACCTGGTGTAGAGCTGGAACGGACCTCGTCGGACAGGGCCGCTGGCCAAGAACAGCACAGAACAGAACAGATGATGGGGCTCCTCCGGGTCTAGGTTTTAAGGCCTTCCCCCACTGCCTGGTCAGCATTTCCCCATAGTTGTCGCTCCATTTACCGTGTTTATGTTTATATTTCGTAAGCGTAAAGGAAGGAAGGAAGCTTGTAGTTTAACGTGACCGTTAATCGTGAGATCATGAGCCACGGGACCTCCTTTTTACGTGGAATCCGAACCACAGGACATGGCATTTCACTTCGAAAATCTCACATGCATTGACCGGGAATCGAACCCGGACCGCCTTTGTGAGAGGCATACAGCTAGACCGCTGAGCCACCACGCCTATTTCGTAAGTGTGGCCGTCAGCAGTATGCCGGGCCCGCTCGTGACTGAGGAAATGCATGAGGCTTATGGTCTGCCTATGCGGGTAGTTTTGGTAAAAGATGGCGGGGTGGGTCTCAGGGGGTACTGCCCCCGGGCTGTACAGTATGTATCCATATTACATACAAAATTTGGTTGAAATCCAATTGATAGCGTAGAAGTTATATGCATTTTAAATTGGACCTATCAGAAGGCTTAAAATTATTTTTGCAACACTGTCATGTATGGCCTCCTGAAAATTAAACTGAAATAGTATTATCTCCATGTGTGCCAATTTTCCAATAGCTCCCATGCATACCTTCCAAGATATCCAACATGGAGCTCACATTTCTAGTGCGTTTTATCAGCAGTTGGTAGCACTGACATCATTTTCAAATAAGGGCATGAGATATTCCGGTATACATCTTTACTCATACTAAATTTGGTTTCGATTGCTGCAGCGGTTTAGGAGTTGATAGGGGTGGGGACACACACAGCCAGACAGACAGAAGGACAGACAGACATACACACATTTTCCCGGATCGATCTCATAAGTCTACTTTTTCCTCATTTTTGTGAAAAGTAGGCTAAAAATACATTGTGTTGTAATAAACTATGTCGTTAAATAAAATGTTATTTCATAGAAATGCTCTGCAAAAGCCATTAACAGAAGTGTAAAATAATAAGTTCTGAAACAGAAACCGTTCAAACTTACTGTGAAGCCTGTGTAAATATATTTTGAAAGAGCGAAATACTTTACAATGCTGCATAAGAAGGCGGCAATCAGTGAAATGGAACTCAGCCCCGTCGCTAGCGCGCTGCGAGCAGATTTCATGCTGATTGCGGATGGATAGGCAACCCATTTTACAGTTCCGTGTTGAATCGGAACACGCTGTATATGAATTTCAGAGTAGTCGCTGGAAATGTCCTTCAATTTCTAAACACAAAGTAGCCTACACCTGATGATGATAATTGTTGTTTTACGGGGCCTAACATCTAGGTTATCAGCCCCTCATGGTCTAAAAATCTGAGTTGGCGACGTCGTCTTGGTTCAAGAAGACGGTCTTCCACGCCATACAGTATGTGTAAGAAGGCACATGTCAAAGAAATCCGAGTAGGGAGAAACGGACTCATGAGAACCGGACGGTAAAGAAACGTCAAGGCCCATTCAACTGGTCATACCATTAGAGGTAGACCAGGGTGGGGAGGATGTAGTAGAGGAATGTCTTTCCCCTAACATTCTCTAAATCTATGTGCTTGACGTAAGAGTGTAACATCGTTATGTTTTCTCTATTATTAATAAAGTTTCTTTGAGACAGATGATGCGAAGTTCTTCAAAGTGTTGTGCTAGTTGCCACACTCCAGCCCGCCGGCGGCCATTTTATATAACTCCCGCAGGTATAGTTCTGTTTTGTTTTCGTGGCAAACTACCTCAGTAATCACTAGGGTTCGGAAGTTTAAGACCTAAAGAAGAACAAAATATGCAGGCAAATATGCCCTAAAAACTAGCTAAATATGACCTAAAAATATAAAATATGACCTAAATATCTATGAAATATGACCTAAAAATCTATTAAATATGACATGAATTTTTGGGATAGGTCGAGTATCACTAACATACAGTAAACGTCTTAAGTGCCAAAACAATTTTCCAGTGTATCGGACATGTGATATTTCGATTTTACAAGTGATTTTTTTTAACGAACTATGTGTATTTGCAATATATTTTATGCCCATAAGTTTTTACAATGTGTATATTTGGCTGATGAAGAACAACATTATTGTTCGAAACATGTACCAGTACTAAACAGAGCTAATAATGTTACAAGTATTGAAAAGACGGAAATAAGAGTAAGTCATTTAGTGGAATTTTAATTCAATACGGACCATTATGGATAAAAACAATTTCCTTGTTTGCCAATTGCTTCTGAGCTAAATATATCTACTGGAGTGACATCCTATTGAAAGGCGGAAGCACACTATCGTCATGTTCCGTGACCTCATGCGTTTAGTGTCGCAATCCAACTTGTCCAGAAAGATGAGCTAAAAGACGTCCGCAGAGGAGCGCCTTTTTGGAATTAGATTTTCTAAACCTGCTATCTGCCTGTTCCGGGAAAAGAAAGAAAAATATATCCACTACACTATTCGGAATCCTGTGTTTGATACTCGACACAGATAACACGTACCTTGTTATCGACGCCTAAATTTAAACAAAAATGCTGATATTATAACCAAATATGAGCTTATATCACTAAAATATGACCAAATATGACCAAAACAATAAAAATGGCCAAAATATGCATTTATAGGCAACATCAAATTGCTTTAAACGTGGTCAGGGACCCGTCATTCAAACTTATTTTTCAGATTTCGGGTAAAATGAGCTCAGGAAAGAAATATGAATTTTCCTTAACATCCGAACCTTACTAATCACGTTGCCTAGTATGCCTCATTATAGTGATGCCTTGAGTATGGCGGTACTTTTCCAAGATCCGGCTAATTTGCGGTCGAAAAGTCTTGGAGGCCAATGTTTTTATATTCAGTGTTGCCTTCTTACCGTTGTTGTTGTCAATACAATCAGGGGGTTGGGAGAGATGATTTCTTATGTGTCTTGTTCCATTTCAGAGCTGACTTAAGGACAGATTCGGGCCGGTTTGATTCTTGGTATTCGATTCCTAAAATACAGATCATCAGTCAGTACGAGATCAAGGGCAAAATTCTCGTTCTGCCCATCCAGGGTAAAGGAGACGCCAATTTCACACTGGGTAAGTCTAAGTTCACTGCTTGATTTCTTTGAGGGGGAGGGGGACTTCGGTGTATATATTGGTTTATGTATTCTGTGTACAAATGGAGTTTCGAGAAAAAACAAGAAGTTCCGTGACTAACTAAAGAGCCTACTTTTCATGCCAATGATTATTCTACAGTATATGAACCTATCAAGAATAATGACGAAATCAAGTTGCTAATATCGAAATGTCAAATTAGTTCGAACTATTCCTGGTATAATGTAGCCTAATAGAGCACTACAGTTGGCAGCCTTGGTGACTGAATATATTCTTAGTTCCATCTCTTAAGGTACAGAATACAAAATTTGGTTGAAGTCCAATGGACGTTACATGCAGTTAGACATTGGATCTATCAGCACGCGTAAAAGCATGTTGGCAACAATGTCATGCGTGTGCTGGTTAGAAGTAATCTGAAATATTATGACATCTTGTTGTGCCAATTTTGGATGAAATCCATTTGTTAGTATAGAAGTTACATGTATTTTGAAATTGGACCTATCAGCAAGCATAGAATCATGTTGGCAGCACTAACTTATATTAATCTAGAGTGTCAGGTGCTATACATGTGCAAAGTACAGAGCTGTTGGCTTGCATACTTTCTGATATATTGATATTAGGGTAAAAAAATATAGACAGCATTAAAGTTGGCAGCCCTGATTGCTCTAAAGAATACTTATAGTAATATATGTTATGTTACTCAAAGCACATACGAAATTTGGTTGAAATCCAACTGATAGTATAGAAGTTACATGTATTTAAAAATTGGTCCTATCAGCAGGCTTAGACTCATGTTGGTAGAACTGAAGTATATAAGTTACTCCAAATTAATCTAAAATATCAGGTACTATACGTGTGCATAGTTTAAAGCGGTCGGCTTGCATACTTTCAGATATATTGGTATTTGGATGAAGAAAATCGAGAGAGCAATTATTAACAGTTGGCAGCCCTCGTGGCTCTTAAGAATACACTCAGTCATATCTGTTTATATACACATATTACATACAAAATTTGGTTGAAATCCAATTAATAGTGTAGACGTTATATGCATTTAAATATTGGATCTATCAGAAGGCTTAAAATTATTTTGGCAGCACTGTCATGTATGGCCTTCTGGAAATTAAATTGAAATAGTATTATCTACATGTGTGCCAATTTTGCAATAGCTCCCATGCATACCTTCCATGATATCCAACACGGAGCTCAAATTTCTAGTTTTTTTCAGCAGTTGGTAGCACTGACACCATTTTCAAATATGGGCTTGAGATATTCCGGTATACATCTTTATTCATACTAAATTTGGTTTCGAGTGCTGCAGCCGTTTAGGAGTTGATAGGGACACACACACACACACAACCAGACAGACAGAAGGACAGACAGACAGACAGACAGACAGACAGACAGAAGGACAGACAGACAGACAGACACACACACATTTTCCCGGATCGATCTCATAAGTCTACTTTTTCTTCATTTTTGCAAAATGTGAAAAGTAGGCTAAAAATAACTTCAATTGCTTTTTATGAACGAGTTGTCCATTATTACTGGAGATGCGCCCAGCGAGCGGAATGTCTTGCTCGATTGCGCATGCGCGTGTTCTTACTTCTTCGCTACTTAGCTATTCACCATGGAAGATTGATCTTGCGGGCTAGTCCGTTTTATATTCTTTGGTCCGTTGAATGATGCAGAACAAACCAAAACAATAGCGGACTGCGTTCTTTTGTGATGTGTGATATCTTGTAGTTGTGAGAAAAGAAACGTGTCCTTGACTGAATTATTATATCTTGTAGTTTAGTAATGTAGGTATTAAACGGAAATACAACAGTGCGGAAAAATGTATTCAATGTTTTTTTTCTCCGTATGATTTTTTAAATTTGATTAGTGATGAAATGTAGCCTATGTTACGCTTGGCGGAAATCCTTTAAACCAGACCAAGCAAACATATAGCTCTAATAAGATTCGCTTCCCATGGATTCCATCATAAGATTTGACCAAAATTGCATTTCCATCGAAATGTATTTACCGTAGTAAAATATCACAGAACGCTTCCCCGCCACAATTTTATTACACAGTAGCCTACATCATTGTGGAAAACTATGAACCGTCACATCAAAGAAGTTTCATTCCGTAACTTAATGCAGTTTATAGATTGCTATAAATGCCAGTCTCAATCAACGTTTCCATCCTGAACAAAATTGCGACATTTACCACGCCATACTTGATTTGATAAAGTGGCTTCCGGTTACTTTGGCCACGGAGAAAAAGCTTTGGTTGCTCGACACTGGCGCATGCGCACTGGAGCAAGACCTTCTGCTCGCTAGACCAAGACCAACTACAATCCTCAGACCTTAATGTAGAAAAACATGGTGGCGATGGTTGCCCTCCCAATAGCCAAGATCATGTCATCGGGCTTGTCAAAGTTCGAGTAAATTATTATTTTAACTCACATGAGAGCTTACAAGATATCACAAGACGAGACTAGGTTCCGAAGAAATATGCATCAATAATTTAGACTTACCTGAATTAATTTATCTATATAGTGTTGTTGTTGTTTGAGCCTTCAGTGTTTTGACTGGTTTGATGCAGCTCTCCATGCCTCCCTGTCCTGAGCTAATCGTTTCATCTCTACATAGCTACCACACCCTAGATCCGAGGCAATCTGTTTAACATATTCTAACCTTGGTCTACCCCTACAGTTCTTGTCCTCGACCCTTCCTTCCATAACTAAGCTTGCTATTCCTGGGTGTCTTAGTATGTGTCCTACCAACCTATCTCTTCTCTTCATTAGCAGTCGCCAGAAACATCTCTCCTCTCCCACTCGCCTTAATACCTCTTCGTTTGTAACCCTATCTACCCATCTGATCTTCATCATTCTCCTGTAACACCACATTTCAAATGCCTCAATTCTCCTCTTTTCTGCTGCACCAATAGTCCAAGTTTCACTTCCATAGAGTGCCACGCTCCAGACAAAGGCTTTCAAAAATGAATTCCTAATACCTAAATCTATATTCGATGTCAACAGATTCCTTTTTTGTAGAAAGGCTTTCCTTGCCTGAGCCAACCTACTTTTTATATCCTCTTTGCTTCGTCCATCACTGGTTATTCTGCTTCCTAAGTAACAGAAGTCTCCTACTTCATTCAGCTTTTCACCTGCCAATGTGTTGTCCATAGAGGTTTCTGATTTATTTCGGCTGCATTCCAGTATTTTTGTTTTACATTTATTAATTTTCATCATGAAGTCCTTCCGTAAGACGGAATCCATACCATTCAAAAACTCATTCAAATCCTCAGGCTTGTCGGCCAAGATGACGATGTCATCAGCAAATCTCAGAGTTGAAATTATTTCTCCTTGAATCTTCACTGCCACTTTAAATTTTTCTCCAATTTCCTTCATTGCTTGTTCAATGTAGAGATTGAAAAGTATGGGTGATAAGTTGCAGCCTTGCCTTACACCTTTCATAATACCAGCTTCTCTCTCATATCCTTCAGCTCGAATGACTGCTGTCTGGTTTCTGTATAGATTGTATATCACCCTCCTATCCCTGTACTTTATTCCAATAGATTTCAAAATGTCAAACAATTTAGTCCAATCAACGTTATCAAAAGCCTTTTCTAAGTCTACAAATGCCATGAACGTTCTCTTATCTTTCCTTATTCTACCTTCCAAAATCAGCCTAAGACTTAGTACAGCTTCCCTTGTTCCTACATTTCTCCTGAAACCAAACTGGTCTTCACCCAACTCCGTTTCTATCTGGCTTTCAATCCTCTTGTAAATTATTCGACAGGATCTTTGAAGCATGAGTAATCAAGCTGATTGTACGGTAATCTTCACATCTGTCAGCTCCCACTTTCTTTGGTATAGGGATGATAACATTCTTCTTGAAATCAGGGGGTACCTCACCTGTCTCATAAATCCTACACACCAAGTGAAATAACCTGATCAGACCTTCATCTCCTATGCAGCGTAGCAACTCAATCGGTATATTATCTATGCCTGGTGCTTTGTTCCTGCCTAAGTCCTCTAATGCTCTGTCAAATTCTGATCTCAATATTAAATCTCCTTTTGCATCCTCATCAATTTCCTCCTCCCTTTCCATTACATGATTCTCTATCTCCTTTCCCTTATACAAGCACTCTATGTAAGCTTTCCATCTCTCAACATTTTCTTCCCTATCTGTTAGAGGCTTTCCATTTGTGTCCCTAATATTACAGCACTTAGTCTTCTTTTCCCCAAAAGTATTCTTAATCCTTCGATAAGCTGTGTCTACTTTTCCTAATTTCAGACACTTTTCTATACCTGTACATTTCTCTTTCAACCATTCTTCTTTCGCTTCCTTGCACTTCTTGTTAACCTCATTTCTCAGACGTCTGTATTCTGCTTTCCCCTCTTCATCTCTTAGATTCTTGTGCCTCCGCCTTTCATCCATCAATTCTAGTATATCCTGAGTGATCCACGGTTTTCTACCTATTCTTTCTTTCCTACCAATGTTTTCTTCTGCCGATTTTGTTATTTCATTCTTCAAAAGTGCCCATTCGTCTGCAATTGAAGTTTGTTTAGGGGTTTTGATTAGTCCTTCCTTTATACTCTTCTTGAATCTTTCGTTCACATCCTTTACTTTCAGTCTGTCTATTGCCCACCTTTTTGGCTTTTGACTTTTCTTCAGTTTCTTCAACTTTAATCTGCATTTCATTACAACCAGATTGTGGTCAGAGTTTATGTCAGCACCAGGATATGTTTTACAATCCAAAATCTGGTTTCGAAACCTCTGCTTGACCATAATGAAGTCGATTTGGTAACGCCCTGTATCTCCTGGTCTCATTCATGTGTATATTCTTCTATTGTGGTTATTGAATAAGGTGTTAGCTATGACCAACTCATGTTCGGTGCAGAATTCCATCAGCCTGTTTCCTCGATCATTCCTTTCACCTAATCCGAAATTTCCTACTATCTTCCCTTCCCTCCCTTTTCCTACCACAGCATTCCAATCTCCCATTACTATAACATTTTCATCACCTTTGATATACCTCAGAATATCATCTATTTCTTCGTATACCTTTTCAACATCCTCATCATCAGCTTGACTGGTAGGCATATAGACTTGTACCACTGTGGTGCACGTAGATTTAGTATTTATTTTTGCTACAATAATCCATTCACTCTATTGCTCATAATATTCCACCCGCTGTCCAAGTTTCCTACTCAATATGAGACCAACTCCTGCTTGGCCATTGTTTGATTTAGTGCTAATGACCCTATAGTCTGCTGACCAAAAGTCTGTTCTTCCTGCCAGCGCATTTCACTAATCCCAACCAAATCCAACCTCAACCTATCCATTTCCCTTTCTAAGTTTTCTAACTTTCCACTTCCTAGCAGACTTCTAACATTCCACGCTCCGATCCGTAGAATGTCAGATTTCCTCTTTGTCACTTCTGTGATGTTAACCCCCTCTCGAGTAGTCCCCACCCGGAGATCCGAACGGGGGACTAGTTTACCTCCGGATTGAAATTTTACAAGGGAGGAGGCCATCATCACATGTAATTATGCATAGAGAGGTGCATATCCTCGGGAATAGCATTACGGCTGTAGTTTCCCGTTGCTTTCAGTCGTGCAGCAGAACGCAGTGTAGCCATTAGTTGGCTTATATTATCAATATCTTAACCGTCTATTAGACTAGTAAAGAATTGATTTATTCAGAAAGGCTGCTACTCCCTTTCAGAATAAGTAAAGAGCAATTCTACTACAAAATACTAACCTTCTACTAACAATTAAATACCAAAATTCTACTAACGAAAAAAATACTAAAGTTTCGCCAACAACAAATACTACCGCTAAAACAGTCTGTCACCAGGCCCACTCACATGCACCCTCACCAGACACACTCACACACCACAGTCTAATAGAACAATGACATATATCTAATAAACAAATTAACTTCATACTTACAACTAAAACTAACTACATACTTACTGTACTGTAATTTGAATTGACAATATTTACAAAATTTAAAATGATAATCTGGTAGCAAAGGTATCTACCCCGTCCCGGATTCGAACCCGAGATCTCTAGGTAGGTCGGTAGATACCCACAAAACCTCAAAGCAGACATTATAAATTAAGGACATTACGTAAGTTTATTTTATACATAACCTAAGGAAATCACAACTAAGGCATTGCATTAGCTTTGCATTATTGTTCGTCTAAGTCATACAAGTCCATGCAAAAGCATTTTTCTTTGCCCAGCACCAGGTCATTAAGAAGCTGGTTACAAAATGCCCGAGTTGAACCTGGTGTTAATAAAATGGTTCTAAGCTTACTAGAAATTAAAGCTAAAAAAATGAAAAGGGAGGAGAAGGTTATTTCCTTGGTAGTTGATGAAATTTCCATCAAGTCGCCTCTGTCATATGATCCTCAGAAGGATCAATTGGAGGGCTATGAAGATTTTGGTGTAGATACTCCTGTACAGCCAATCACAGCTCCCATCCGCCAACAATGTAACCAGGCTATGGTATTTATGATTAAAGGTTTGTACCTCAATTATAAACAAATAATTGGCTACTTCTTATCAAACAATGCTATGGCAGGGCACTACATCAAAGAGCTGGTGCTATTTATTGTCAATCAACTTCAGGCAATCGGGTTAATTCCTAAAGCAGTTGTGTGTGATCAAGGAAGTAATAACATGAATGTGAGGAAACTTTTAGGTGTGACTGCAGAGAAGCCATTCATTGAGATAAACGGTGAAAACATTTTTTTTCATGATCCTCCGCACTTGATTAAGTCAGTGAGAAACAATCTGAAAAAGTATGATTTTGTTTCTAGTGGTAAAGTTTGTAGTTGGTCTCACATAAGAGAATTTTATGCTAAGGACTCCAAAATGATTCCAAGGTTGGCTCCAAAGTTAACAAAGAAATGTATCACACTTCCCCCTTTTTCAAATATGAGGGTATGTTTAGCTACCAGGGTTCTCAGTCATTCTGTAGCTTCTGGAATACTAGTTCATGTATCATTCAATTCTTTGCCATCGAGTGCTGCACACACTGCAGAGTTTATAGAAATGTGTGACACATTGTGTGATATTTTTAATTCTTCCACTGTCAGTAGCCCCAAGGAGTACAGGAAACCTTTAAGCAATGAATCAAGGCATATGCAAAAACTGAACGAAATTTGTGACTGTCTCAAAAAACTGGAAGTACTGCATTCAGGGTTGGGTAGACAATATTTCTGCATTGAAACTATTGTGGTCAGAATTACACAATGATTATGATTTCCGGTATTTGCTAACTAGGAGGACCACACAGGATTGCATTGAAAACATTTTTTCAATCGTTAGATCAAAAGGAGGCAACAATGTAACCCCAGATGCAACCAAATTTCGCAGTGCCATAAAAAGTGTTATGGTAAATCAATTACTTTGTGCTTCTGACGACAGTAATTGTGAATCTGATGCTGCAAACTTTCTATTGACTCATAATGATGTGATGAAGAGTAATTTTGAAGCAAATGTCAGTGAAGAGTGTGTCCTAAGTGATAAGGCAAATGATCATGACTTTGATGTAATTCAAGAAAATGCTGACCACTATGTCATGGGCTGGGCCTGTAGCAAGTTTCCCCATGCTGAGTGTAGAAATGTAATATCATCTTATAATAATGATTCTAGTATGGGAAATTTGCACATAGAAATGAAGAAGTATGATGATAATTCCAAAATGCTATTTCCAAATGTGTGTGGTGGAAAGTTGTCTGCCTTAAATTATAGGTTTCTTCGCCTTCGCCCAAGGGTCAGCTACAATAGTCTCACTCTTTTTGGGGTTGAATAAGAAGCTTTTTTGGCGAGTTATCAGGATTTGTATTAAGTTCAGTAATTATAGGTAAATATTATTAGCAAGAAATCACAGATTCCGAAGTAGGAGAGAAGAAAGTACCCGGGTACTTCCCAGCACATGAAGAGTATTTGTGTACACAATCGGAATGAGAATATTTGCCTGAAATAATCAATCCAACGCCATATAGATACAACTCAATGAAGACCTCTCATGGAATTGTCTAAAATCTCGGGTAAAACATCACACCGAATTAGTTAATTAAAACATGCAAAGAAGTCGTCGCTTGGGTATCAGAGCATAATTACTGTATTTAGATTACTACACACAAGGGACACAATAATACCTTACCATTTAACCTATTAAACATTCGCTTTTACCGTTTGGAATAGTTGTACGTTGGAAATAGTTGATTTAATAAAGTAGATAGGCAAGCACCATCTCCCTGTTACAGAATTATCATGACACACCATCTCGCAATATAAGCACATAATTGGCAAGGTACCCATAACACTTTATTACACACATCACAATTAAAAACAAGAAGTTCCGTGAAGAACTATACAGCCTACTTTTCATGCCAATGATTATTCTACAGTATATGAACCTATCTAGAATAATGACAAAATTAAGTTGGTAATATCGAAATATCTAATTAGTTCAAAATATACCTTGTATAATGTAGCCTAATAGAGCACTACAGTTGGCAGCCCTGGTGACTGAATATATTCTTAGTTCCATCTCTTAAGGTACAGAATACAAAATTTGGTTGAAGTCCAATGGACGTTACATGCAGTTAGACACTGGATCTATCAGCACGCGTAAAAGCATGTTGGCAATAATGTCATGCGTGAGCTGGTCAGAAATAATCTGAAATATTATGATATATTTTTGTGCCAATTTTGGATGAAATACATTTGTTAGTATAGAAGTTACATGTATTTTAAAATTTGACATATCAGCAGGCATAGAATCATGTTGGCAGCACTGTCTTGTATTAATTACTCCAAATTAATCTAGAATGTCAGGTGCTATACGTGTGCAAAGTATAGAGCTGTTGGCTTGCATACTTTCTGATATATTGATATTAGGGTAAAAAAAATATAGACAGCATTTATTAACAGTTGGCAGCCCTGATTGTTCTAAACAATACTAATAGTAATATCTGTTATGGTGCACATAGCACATACGAAATTTGGTTGAAATCCAACTGATAGTATAGAAGTTACATGTATTTAAAAATTTCTACTATCAGCAGGTTTATAATCATGTTGGTAGAACTGACATATATAAGTTACTCCAAATTAATCTAAAATGTCAGAATATACGTGTGCATAGTTTAAAGCTGTTGGCTTGCATACTTTCTGATATATAGGTATTTGGATGAAAAAATAGAGAGAGCAATTATAAACAGTTGGCAGCCCTGGTGGCCTTAAGAATACGCTCAGTCATATCTGTTTATGTACAGATATTACATACAAAATTTGGTTGAAATCCAATTGATAGTGTAGAAGTTATATGCATTTAAACATTGAACCTATCAGAAGGCTTAACATTATTTTGGCAACACTGTCATGGTTGGCCTCCTGGAAATTAAACTGAAATAGTCTTATCTACATGTGTGCCAATTTTGGAATAGCTCCCATGCATACTTTGCAAGATATCCAACATGGAGCTCAAATTTCTAGTGCGTACTTTCAGCAGTTGGTAGCACTGACATCATTTTCAAATATCGACGTGAGATATTCCGGTCCATATCTTTACTCATACTAAATTTGGTTTTGATTGCTGCAGCCGTTTAGGATTTGATAGGGGGGGACACACACACAGCCAGACAGACAGACAGACAGACAGAAGGACAGACAGACAGACAGACAGACAGACAGACGGACAGACAGACAGACAGACAGACAGACACACATTTTCCCGGATCGATCTCATAAGTCTACTTTTTCCTCATTTTTGCAAAATGTGAAAAGTAGGCTAATAACTTGCAAGCTGTAAGAATCACAAAAGTATGAATAATGACGGAAATCAATGACTTCACTGTTTGGCACAGGGGAAACATCTTCCTTAACCTATAAAACAGAAGTTCACTGTTAGTATACAAGGAAGTGTAGATCATCTACAGACTGATACGGATTTATGGAGGCACATTGCTGAGTGTTCAAGATAACGTCAACGGTTTGGTCTAGCCGTAGATGCTCTTTGCGTTTTCCCTTTACGTACTTACTTACCGTAAGTTCGACACTACTGAAGTGTACTAAGCTATTATTATATTGTCACTAACTAGCAAATAATAGCGGAGTGTATTCTTGAGACACTTATATTAATGCGTAAGTTTTAGGTACTTCAGCATCTGCAGTAAATGACACAATGCCATCGGTCGACTGAACAATGATCACACAAACGGACCAACCCATAATAAGCGTATTCCCACATATTTACATACGGTTGCAGTACATTAATGCGAACTGGAATTTACAGACATACTGAAGACACTTCAATTTACAGATGAAATATAGTTTATTCCAACTTTCATCAAACGAAGCTAATCAAAACAACGAATGTAAACAAACACTATGTCGGGCTTCCGCATACGCCATTTTCACACTTTCGAGACCTGCATTAAGGTCTGAGTATTGTAGTTGGTCTTGGATGAACATTCCCTTTTACTGGGGTTTAAACGATATGTTCGCATTTCATGAGACAAGAAATAGGTTGTTGTTGATTTAATTAAGTACATGGACATCATTGTCATTTCTCTGACAACAAGAGTCTGTAGAAATCACCGAGGCACGGATTTTTTTTTAAAGGCAGAGGGTGACCTTAGGTTAGAAACCATCTAGGCATTTGCCTGGAGAAGAAAGGCTAAATTACTGAAAACCAATTCTTGCAGTTTTACCCCATGAGACTGAGCCTTGTTATCTGGCTAAAGAAGTGCAGATTAGATACCCTCTATTACGTCACACGGACATAAGACGATCACCTATTGCTGCCAACCTTAATTTTACAATATAAGTGCCAGTTTCAGTGTCTACAAACATGGTGATTTTGAAACATAAGTGGCGAACATAACATAACAGCAAGAAATTATACTACAACTCACCATGTTTGTAATGCTGGGGGACATATGGTAAGGTTACATTGTTAGTAACTTATTCAAGATGACGCGGACTAATAATCACCATGTTGATAATGATGGGGAACAGATGGTCAGGTCACATTGTTAGTAATTTAATTAAGGTGACGATGACTGTAATCACCATGTTTGTCTTGATGGGAGACAAATTGTAAGGTTACATTGTTACCGGTAGTAACTTATTTAAGGTAACGCGGACTATAATCACCATGTTTGTAGTGATGGGGCAAATGGCAAGGTTACATTGTTAGTAAATTATTTAAGGTGGCGCGGACTATAATCAGCATGTTTGTAGAGATGAGGGACAAATGGTAAGGTTACATCGTTAGTAACTTATTTAAGGTGACGCGTACTATAGGATAATCACGATGTTTGTAGTGATGGGGGACAAATGGTCAGGTTACATTGTTACTAACTTATTTAAGGTGTCGATGGCTGTAATCACCATGTTTGTCTTGATGGGAGACAAATTGTAAGGTTACATTGTTACCGGTAGTAACTTATTTAAGGTGACGCGGACTATAATCACCATGTTTGTAGTGATGGGGCAAATGGCAAGGTTACATTGTTAGTAACTTATTTAAGGTGGCGCGGACTATAATCACCATGTTCCTAGTGATGGGGGACAAATGGTAAGGTTACATTGTTAGTAACTTATTTAAGGTGACGCAGACTATAATCACCATGTTTGTAGTGATGGGGCAAATGACAAGTTTACATTGTTAGTAACTTATTCAAGATGACGTGGACTATAATCACCTTATTTGTAGTGATGGGGCAAATGGCAATGTTACATTGTTAGTAACTTATTTAAGGTGGCGCGGACTATAATCACCATGTTTGTAGTGATGGGGGACAAATGGTAAGGCTACATTGATAGTAACTTATTAAAGTGGCGCGGACTATAATCACCATGTTTCTAGTGATGGGGGACAAATGGTAAGGTTACATTGTTAGTAACTTATTTAAGGTGACGATGACTATAATCACCATGTTTGTAGTGATGGGGCAAATGGCAAGGTTACATTGTTAGTAACTTATTCAAGATGACGTGGACTATAATCACCATGTTTGTAGTGATGGGGCAAATGGCAAGGTTACATTGTTAGTAACTTATTTAAGGTGGCGCGGACTATATTCAGCATGATTGTAGAGTTGAGGGACAAATGGTAAGGTTACATTGTTAGTAACTTATTTAAGGTGACGCGGACTATAATCACCATGTTTGTAGTGATGGGGCAAATGACAAGGTTACATTGTTAGTAACTTACTCAAGATGACGTGGACTATAATCACCATGTTTGTAGTGATGGGGCAAATGGCAATGTTACATTGTTAGTAACTTATTTAAGGTGGCGCGGACTATAATCACCATGTTTGTAGTGATGTGGGACGAATGGTAAGGTTACATTGTTAGTAACGTATTTAAGGTGACGTGGACTATAATCACCATGTTTGTAGTGATGGGGCAAATTGCAAGGTTACATTGTTAGTAAATTATTCGAGATGACGTGGGCTATAATCACCATGTTCGTAGTGATGGGGCAAATGGCTAAGTTACATCGTTAGTAACTTATTTAAGGTGACGTGGACTATAATCACCATGTTTGTAGTGATGGGGCAAATGGCAAGGTTACATCGTTAGTAACTTATTTAAGGTGACGTGGACTATAATCACCATGTTTGTAGTGATGGGGCAAATGACAAGTTTACATTGTTAGTAACTTAATCAAGATGACGTGGACTATAATCACCATGTTTGTAGTTATGGGGCAAATGGCAAGGTTACATGGTTAGTAACTTATTTAAGGTGGCGCGGACTATAATCAGCATGTTTGTAGAGATGAGGGACAAATGCTAAGGTTACATTGTTAGTAACTTATTTAAGGTGACGCGGACTATAATCACCATGTTTGTAGTGATGTGGGACGAATGGTAAGGTTACATTGTTAGTAACGTATTTAAGGTGACGTGGACTATAATCAGCATGTTTGTAGAGATGAGGGACAAATGGTAAGGTTACATCATTAGTAACTTATTTAAGGTGACGCGGACTATAATCACCATGTTTGTAGTGATGTGGGACGAATGGTAAGGTTACATTGTTAGTAACATATTTAAGGTGACGTGGACTATAATCACCATGTTTGTAGTGATGGGGCAAATAGCAAGGTTACATTGTTAGTAAATTATTCGAGATGACGTGGGCTATAATCACCATGTTTGTAGTGATGTGGCAAATGGCAAAGTTACATCGTTAGTAACTTATTTAAGGTGACGCGGACTATAATCACCATGTTTGTAGTGGGGCAAATTGCAAGGTTACATGGTTAGTAACTTATTCAAGATGCCGTGGACTATAATCACCATGTTGGTAGAGATGAGGCAAATGGCAAAGTTACATCGTTAGTAACTTATTTAAGGTGACGCGGACTATAATCACCATGTTTGTAGTGATGGGGCAAATGGCAAAGTTACATCGTTAGTAACTTATTCAAGATGACGTGGACTATAATCACCATGTTTGTAGTGATGGGGCAAATGGCAAGGTTACATGGTTAGTAACTTATTTAAGGTGGCGCGGACTATAATCACCATGTTGGTAGAGATGAGGGACAAATGGTAAGGTTACATTGTTAGTAACTTATTTAAGGTGACGCAGACTATACTCACCATGATTGTAGTGATGTGGGACGAATGGTAAGGTTACATTGTTAGTAACGTATTTAAGGTGACGTGGACTATAATCACCATGTTTGTAGTGATGGGGCAAATGGCAAGGTTACAGGGTTAGTAACTTATTTAAGGTGGCGCGGACTACAGTATAATCAGCATGTTTGTAGAGATGAGGGACAAATGGTAAGGTTACATTGTTAGTAACTTATTTAAGGTGACGCGGACTATAATCACCATGTTTGTAGTGATGTGGGACGAATGGTAAGGTTACATTGTTAGTAACATATTTAAGGTGACGTGGGCTATAATCACCATGTTTGTAGTGATGGAGCAAATGGCAAGGTTACATCGTTAGTAACTTATTTAAGGTGACGTGGACTATAATCACCATGTTTGCAGTGATGGGGCAAATGGCATGGTTACGTTGTTAGTAACTTATTTAAGGTGGCGCGGACTTGAATCAGCATGTTTGTAGAGATGAGGGACAAATGGTAAGGTTAAATCGTTAGTAACTTATTTAAGGTGACGCGGACTATAATCACCATGTTTGTAGTGATGTGGGACGAATGGTAAGGTTATATTGTTAGTAACGTATTTAAGGTGACGTGGACTATAATCACCATGTTTGTAGTGATGTGGCAAATGGCAAGTTTACATTATTAGTAACTTATTCAAGATGATGTGGACTATAATCACCATGTTTGTAGTGATGGGGCAAATGGCAAGGTTACATTGTTAGTAACTTATTTAAGTTGGCGCGGACTATAATCACCATGTTTGTAGAGATGAGGGACAACTGGTAAGGTTACATCGTTAGTAACTTATTTAAGGTGACGCGGACTGTAATCACCATGTTTGTACTGATGTGGGACGAATGGTAAGGTTACTTTTGGTAGGTTAAGCCTGAGCTCAGACAGTATCTGAGGGAATATGATTTGAAAAGAAAAGGAAAAAGGTTTAGGAGTGGAAACGATCTTAGGCAGAAAGAAAAAGAATCCAAGACAAAATAAATAATTAGATAGTGAGAAAAAAATGGTTATCTTGCTTAAAGCTTGTGGAAGAAAGGTGAACAAGCAGGTGCTTAAGCGAGAACAACGGAGAGAGCAGCGTGATCTGATATTACAGCAGGCGGGCGCTGAGTGCTCCGTCCCTTCCGAGCGTTAATTATGCTACTACAGTATGTAGTAGGATGCAGGTACACTGCTCGCTTGCGAGGAAGAACAAACAGGGAATTTTAAATTCAACCCTTTCCTTTCTGAAAGGAAATGTTTTTGAGCGAATAGTGATATTTTGAAGAAATTGATGCAAATAGGAACAATTTTATTCCCCACCACGTTCGGATCCCTGATAGAGAGACCAAATAACCCCAGAGTGGACAGAGATAAAGTGCTTTCAGAGCTTTCAGTAAAATATTATTATTATTATTATTAGAAATTGTTGAAATGAACCAATCGTTGCGTTTAATGAAGGCTAAACTCTAACCCAGCGGAGTGACGACTAAGAGTATAGAACGGATTAGAAACCCAACCTAACTTGAACAAAACCGAAATTCTAAACAGTGAGTCACAGGACAAAGCGAAAATCGCTTCAAGTAGGAAGCTGGCTGAGCGAGCTATACTTGCCTTAATAAGTCACTAGAATTAGCTAGTATAGCTAGAAGAAACGTTTTGAGTGATTTTAGCAGAAGAATTGCTCTAAACGCAACAAGTGATTGAGTTTGTAGTAAACTTATCATTCAGTAATTTTAATTGTTTCTTTGAATGCAATAATAATTCGAATGAAAAATAAGGAAAGGAAGGTCATGCCTAACCGCTCTTAGAGCAATATAATGCAACTCAAAATTATTGCAATTTAATTGCTTCAATGATAATGTGTTTGAACAAGGATTACAATTAACAAGTAATTTTTATTTTAACAATTTGAAGGTCTGAGACCTATGACAAAAAACTCGAGACCCTTACAAGGGTTTACGAACAATGCAAGAGATTAAACGGTCTAAAGCCTATAATGATAGTGATAAAAGTTTTTTTTTCAAATTAGGGGATATTTCTTATAGAAATATATAAACATTGCTAAGATTGGTTAGATTAAATACCAACGCTTTAAGAATGCCTTTGTAGTAGGCAAAAATGCTTTAAATTAGTATTTTTAAATTCCTGGGCGCAGCAGGAGAAGAACAAAGAGATTTAGAAATGGATTTGTAATCACTAGTATATTTACACAGAAATCAAAAGATGCTAAATTCAAATGGGGCAGGTCGCATTAACGAAGCCTGGATTAGACAAAATTATATATAAACCTTTAACAATTTAACTAGTCCCCCGTTCGGATCTCCGGGTGGGGACTACTCGAGAGGGGGTTAACATCACAGAAGTGACAAAGAGGAAATCTGACATTCTACGGATCGGAGCGTGGAATGTTAGAAGTCTGCTACGAAATGGAAGATTAGAAAACTTAGAAAGGGAAATGGATAGGTTGAGGTTGGATTTGGTTGGGATTAGTGAAATGCGCTGGCAGGAAGAACAGGACTTTTGGTCAGGAGACTATAGGGTCATTAGCACTAAATCAAAGAATGGCCAAGCAGGGGTTGGCCTCATATTGAGTAGGAAACTTGGACAGCGGGTGGAATATTATGAGCAATATAGTGAACGGATTATTGTAGCAAAAATAAATACTAAACCTACCTGCACCACAGTGGTACAAGTCTATATGCCTACCAGTCAAGCTGATGATGAGGATGTTTAAAGGTCTACGAAGAAATAGACGAAATTCTGAGGCATATCAAGGGTGATGAAAATGTTATAGTAATGGGAGATTAGAATGCTGTGGTAGGAAAAGGGAGAGAAGGGAAGATAGTAGGAGATTTCGGATTAGGTGAAAGGAATGATCGAGGAAGCAGGCTGGTGGAATTCTGCACTGAGCATGAGTTGGTTATAGCTAACACCTTATTCAATAACCACAATAGAAGAATATACACATGGATGAGACCAGGAGATACAGGGCGTTACCAAATCGACTTCATTATGGTCAAGCAGAGGTTTCGAAACCAGATTTTGGATTGTAAAACATATCCTGGTGCTGACATAAACTCTGACCACAATCTGGTTGTAATGGAATGCAGATTAAAGTTGAAGAAACTGAAGAAAAGTCAAAAGCCAAAAAGGTGGGCAATAGACAGACTGAAAGAGAAGGATGTAAACGAAAGATTCAAGAAGAGTATAAAGGAAGGACTAACGAAAACACCTAAACAAACTTCAATTGCAGACGAATGGGCACTTTTGAAGAATGAAATAACAAAATCCGCAGAAGAAAACATTGGTAGGAAAGAGAGAATAGGTAGAAAACCGTGGATCACTCAGGATATACTCGAATTGATGGATGAAAGGCGGAAGCACAAGAATGTAAGAGATGAAAAGGGGAAAGCAGAATACAGACGTCTGAGAAATGAGGTTAACAAGAAGTGCAAGGAAGCGAAAGAAGAATGGTTGAAAGAGAAATGTGCTGGTATAGAAAATTGTCTGAAATTAGGAAAAGTAGACACAGCTTATCGAAGGATTAAGAATACTTTTGGGGAAAAGAAGACTAAGTGCTGTAATATTAAGGACACAAATGGAAAGCCTCTAACAGATAGGGAAGAAAAGGTTGAGAGATGGAAAGCTTACATAGAGAGTTTGTATAAGGGAAAGGAGATTGAGAATCATGTAATGGAAAGGGAGGAGGAAATTGATGAGGATGTGAAAGGAGATTTAATATTGAGATCAGAATTTGATAGAGCTTTAGAAGACTTAAGCAGGAACAAAGCACCAGGCATAGATGATATACCGATTGAGTTGCTACGCTGCATAGGAGATGAAGGTCTGATCGGGTTATTTCACTTGGTGTGTAGGATTTATGAGACAGGTGAGGTACCCCCTGATTTCAAGAAGAATGTAATCATCCCTATACCAAAGAAAGTGGGAGCTGACAGATGTGAAGATTACCGTACAATCAGCTTGATTACTCATGCTTCAAAGATCCTGTCTAGAATAATTTACAAGAGGATTGAGAGCCAGATAGAAACGGAGTTGGGTGAAGACCAGTTTGGTTTCAGGAGAAATGTAGGAACAAGGGAAGCTGTACTAAGTCTTAGGCTGATTTTGGAAGGTAGAATAAGGAAAGATAAGAGAACGTTCATGGCTTTTGTAGACTTAGAAAAGGCTTTTGATAACGTTGATTGGACTAAATTGTTTGACATTTTGAAATCGATTGGAATAAAGTACAGGGATAGGAGGGTGATATACAATCTATACAGAAACCAGACAGCAGTCATTCGAGTTGAAGGACATGAGAGAGAAGCTGGTATTCAGAAAGGTGTAAGGCAAGGCTGCAACTTATCACCCATACTTTTCAATCTTTACATTGAACAAGCAATGAAGGAAATTAGAGAAAATTTTAAAGTGGGAGTGAAGATTCAAGGAGAAATAATTTCAACTCTGAGATTTGCTGATGACATCGTCATCTTGGCCGACAAGCCTGAGGATTTGAATGAGTTTTTGAATGGTATGGACTCCGTCTTACGGAAAGAATTCATGATGAAAATTAATAAATGTAAAACAAAATACTGGAATGCAGCCGAAATAAATCAGAAACCTCTATGGAGATCAAATTGGCAGGTGAAAAGCTGAAGGAAGTAGGAGACTTCTGTTACTTAGGAAGCAGAATAACCAGTGATGGACGAAGCAAAGAGGATATAAAAAGTAGGTTGGCTCAGGCAAGAAAAGCATTTCTACAAAAAAGGAATCTGCTGACATCGAATATAGATTTAGGTATTAGGAAGTCATTTTTGAAAGCCTTTGTCTGCAGCGTGGCGCTCTATGGAAGTGAAACTTGGACTATTGGTGCAGCAGAAAAGAGGAGAATTGAAGCATTTGAGATGTGGTGTTACAGGAGAATGATGAAGATCAGATGGGTAGATAGGGTTACAAACAAAGAGGTATTAAGACGAGTGGGAGAGGAGAGATGTTTCTGGCGACTGCTAACGAAGAGAAGAGATAGGTTGGTAGGACGCATACTAAGACACCCAGGAATAGCAAGCTTAGTTATGGAAGGAAGGGTCGAGGACAAGAACTGTAGGGGTAGACCAAGGTTAGAATATGTTAAACAGATTGCCTCGGATGTAGGGTGTGGTAGCTATGTAGAGATGAAACGATTAGCTCAGGACAGGGAGGCATGGAAAGCTGCATCAAACCAGTCAAAAGACTGAAGACTCAAACAACACAACAATTGGGAAATTATAACTTCCTGGACGCAGCAGGAAAAAGTGCACGTTAAAATGCGGGTTTATAACCACATAGATATTTAAGCAGAAATTACAAGATGAGAAACCAGAAAAATGGGAGGGAACTTATTTAGGCTAAGCCCCAATGAGATACAAGAAAATAGTTTAAATATACCCTAAATTGTTAGTAAAGGAAATTGGGAGTATAGGAAATGGAGAATCAGAGTCCTGGCTGATTTCGAATGAAACGCGACGCGGAAGGTAGCCACACATTCACTTTTGAAGCACTGAAAAGTCTTTCTTCACAGTTTAGAGTCTATTGCAAATGGAAAATTCCAGAACTGTAGTTACAGTTTAATAGGGCAACAGAGATCCCTTGTAGGCAGAAAAGTTGTGTTGGCATAAATCCCTCGATGCAGGGATGCACAGGAAGTACTAGTTTTCATGGCTTTAGTAGCAAGCCCAGTTAGCTTGAACATGGCAATTCCCACGTAGGGCAGTAACAAAATTTGCACAATGTTGCACTACATTGCGAAATTCAAATACTGCCTATAAAATTCATTAAAGCTTTCTTGATTAGATTTAAACACTTTAAAGCATGGTTAAAATCACTTGAAGCGGTTACTTATCTTCCCATTGTAATTATGATGTTTCCTGCAGCTGTTAGACCTAACTTTAAGACATGGCGTCGATTTGAAATCACCTCATGTGTGAAGGAGGCGAGCCTCTTGAGAGAGGACATCACTTTTCACTTAAGCGTCCATACGAGTAGTGAGCGAGGGTTACAGGCAGTCCGTTAGCCAGCGCGAGGAGAAGAAGGCATACATTGTAGGAAACATGGGAAAAACAAACAATTCGACACAATAAAGATTCTACACATAGTATAAGTCTTCATGGATATTGCAGATAACGACAAGGACGACATCTGCTTGCGTGGGTTGAAACCATTCTTGAAGTTGCTGAATTCAAAAGCTTCGGCGGTTACCGCGTGGAACGCCGTTCATAAGTTGCAGGGAATACACAACGGAAACAGACTTAAACGCAAAATAAGCACATATTCAAAGAAACGGGAATACAGAAAGGTTGCTGTTGGTGTCTGCGAAAAGGGGAATAAAAGAACTAATGAAAAAGAAAAAAAAGAAAAGGGCAGCGACTGCTAACTCTAACTAAACGTGTATTCCAAGGAATACACCAACATTGTTGATAACTTACATTAAGATGACGCAGACTATAATCACCATGTTTGTAGTGATGGGGGGGGGGGGAGAGGGAGGGGGGGGGGGGAAGATGGTAAGGTTACATTGTTAGTAACTTATATAAGATGATGCGGTTATAATCACCATGTTTGTATTGATGGGGGACAAATGGTAGGGTTATGTGGAGGCCATGAGCGAAGAGCTCTTTGGAGAACTTAGAGTTCTTTGATTGTTTCTTTACTCTGTGCTAGTTTTTGTGTACTATTCTTTCTGTTAGCATAAAAGGTTTGCAAGAAGGAATAAAAGTTTTCCTAGTCGCCAGCATCAAATATAATTTATTATTATATTATAATACCTCATCCCAGTACCTAAATTGGTGACCCCGACGTGATGTCGTGCAACGGAGAAGAAATACCAGGCCAGTCATTACAGATACGACCAGTGTCTCAAAACGAAGCGGAGATAGCCCGTGTCGCAGTAAAAATTCCTCCTATCTGGCGCAAAAACGTCAAGGTTTGGGCCATGCAAATAGAAGCGCAGTTTGCTATAGCAGGGATAACGGCCGAACTTACCAAGTTTAATCATGTGCTAGGTGCGTTAGATGCCGATGTAGCTGAATTAATATCTGATTTTCTGTGCAAGTCCCTGTCCAATACGCCTTTCTCCGACTTAAAAAAAAACGGCTTGGTCAAGAGTTCGAAGAATCGGAGGGACGTAAAGTTAACAAGCTTCTTACGGAATTACACTTAGGAGACAAGAAACCGTCCCAATTGCTTAGGGAAATGAGAAATTTGACTGGAACACAAGTTAAGGACGATTTCTTACGCACGATATTTATCCAGCGGCTACCCGTCAATGTGCGTTCTATATTAGCGTCAAGTAGTGATATGTTGGACAATTTGGCAATAATGGCCGACAAAATAATGGAATTTTCAGCTCCCACACACAACATATACAATACCTCAACCTCAACTTAGAAACAGACAGACTTTCACGCCTTGAAGCGCAGATTTCTCAGTTAACTTTAAGTGTCAACGAACTGAGAACCAGATCTCAATCTAGATTGCGAGACTCAAGGTCACGTTTCAAAACACCAACAGGTAGATATAACCCAAACAAATCATTTTGCTGGTATCATTTTAAGTTTGGAGATAGAGCTAAGAAATGCATTAGCCCTTGCTCCTACCGTTGCAACGTTAGTGTGCCGGAAAACTAGCTCGCTCCCCACTGGACGCGGCATGTGATCGGAGCGTGGTATCGCGCCGCTTGTTTATTATTGATAAATTAACTGGCTACAAATTCATCATAGATTCAGGAGCTGATATCTCCGTACTCCCTACTTCTTTCAAGGAGCAAGGGCAAGTGTCAAAAAGGCAACTGTATGCAGCCAATGGCAGTCCAATCAAAACGTATGGTGAGCGACTTCTCAAACTAGATTTAGGTTTACGCAGACATTTCTGTTGGAATTTTCTGATAGCAGACGTACAAACACCTATAATTTGTGCTGATTTTAACCACAATTTCAACCTGCTAATCGACCTGAAAAACAGATGTGTCAGAGACAGTACG
This sequence comes from Meconema thalassinum, assembly GCA_946902985.2. Lineage (NCBI taxonomy): Eukaryota > Metazoa > Arthropoda > Insecta > Orthoptera > Tettigoniidae > Meconema > Meconema thalassinum. The sequence continues at coordinate 121,817,118 of OX336398.1, forward strand.
ACTAACCTCTCCTCACCAGCTACCTTGATCAAAACAGAAGTGATCGAATCCCTCCATACCATCCCTTCAGATCAAAAGTACGCTGAAATTATCAAAGAGTTCCCTGATCTCCTGAAAGAAAGAATCAATTTTTCAAGTCCTCATTCGAGTGTGATGCACTCCATCATAACAACTGGTCATCCAGTCTCAGCTAAGGCACGGCGATTACCACCAAAGAAACTTGCAGCTGCCAAGGCAGAATTTCAGCTGATGATCGATATGGGAATCTGTCAACCTTCAAACAGCTGTTGGGCTAGTCCTCTCCACCTTGTACTCAAAAGAGATGGATCTTGGCGTCCTTGTGGTGATTATCGGGCATTGAACAACATCACTCAACCTGATCGCTACCCAATACCCAATATACAAAACTTCAACAGTCAGCTGGACGGAAAAAAAAGTATTTTCCAAGATCGATCTCCTACGCGCATACCATCACATACCAGTTCATCCTGACGATATTCCGAAGACTGCAGTAATAACCCCCTTCGGACTGTTTGAATTTGTTTCCCTACCGTTTGGATTACGCAATGCAGCACAGACATTTCAGAGATATATGGATAACATTCTACGAGATTTTGATTTCACCTACTGCTACATCGATGATATACTCATAGCTTCCTCCAGTGAAGATGGATATAAACGGCACCTGTATTTATTATTTGAGTGCCTCAGTCAGTTCAATATTAACATCAATATTAGCAAATGCATCATTGGAGTGACAGAAGTGCCATTTCTTGGTTACCTGACCTCTGCCAATGGTATCCTTCCATTACCAGATCGCGTACAAACAATCAAAGACTATCCTCTACCGGAAACAATCCAAGACTTGCGTCGTTTCTTAGGACTAATCAACTTCAATCGTCGAGCACTTCCTCATGCAGCCAATATGCAGGCTAAACCCTTTGACATCACTCATGGAGCAAAGAAGAACGACAAAAGAAAAATTACTTTGACAAATGAACTTCGAACGATATACTCAGATTTGAAGACCAGTCTTGTTAATGCAGCTCTTCTCGTACATCCTTCCTATGAACTACCGTTGGTTATGATGGTTGACGCTTCTGACTTTGCTATGGGTGCTTCACTTCACCAAGTTAGAGGATATTCTCCAACCCTTATCGTTCTTTTCAAAGAAACTCAGCGACACACAGAAGAACTACTCGACTTATGACAGAGAACCTCTTGCTGTGTATTCAGCTGTCAAACATTTCAAATATATGCTAGAAGGTAGAGAATTCTCAAACTACACGTATCATAAACCTTTGACGTTTATGTTTAATCAACGGCCTGACAAAGCTACCCCTCGGCAACAACGCCACATGAGCTTTATAGGGCAGTTCACCACTGACATTAGGTATGTGGAAGGAACAAATAACTCGGCTGCTGACGCTTGTTCTCGAATTTCTTCCTTCGGTATTCCTTTACGCTTTACTACGGAGGAGATTGCCAAAGCTCAAGCTACAGATGAGGAATTGAAACATCTGCAGCAATCAAGCGCATGTTCACTGAAATTCCAGATGTTTCCTTTACCCAATAACCATGAACTTATCTGTGACAATTCCATCGGCAAGCTCAGACCAATCATCCCTACTGCATTTCGTCATCGCATATTTGAGTCCATCCTCAACCTGTCACATCCTGGGGTAAAAGGATCGATCAAACTCATCCAACGACGTATGGCCGTCGATGAAAAAGGATATTACGTTATGGGCATCACCATGCGTCCCTTGCCAGCGAGCAAAAGTCTGGCGACATACACACTGCGCTATGGGCCTATATGAGCAAGTCGCAGAACGATTCAGCCATGTCAACATTGCCATTGTTGGACCTCTCCCATCATCCCAAGGTTACTCATATGTACTCACCATGATCGACCGGTTCTCACGGTGGACTGAAGCAGTTCCAATAAAAGACATTACCGCAGAAACAATTGCATCCACCGTACTCTTAAACTGGATTGCCCGCTTCGGAGTTCCCAATACAATCACTACTGATCGTGGACGACAATTTGACTGTGAACTCTTCAGATGTCTCACGCAATCACTTGGCGTCCAACATATCAAAACTACAGCATACCACCCGGCAGCAAACGGGATGATTGAACGCTGGCATCGGCAATTGAAATCATCTCTGAAAGCTCACCTAACATGCGACTGGGTCCCCAAACTTCTATTAGTTCTGCTAGGACTGAGATCCTTCATCATCCCCAATCACAACACAACTCCAGCAGAGATGACCAATGGAACACCAATTAAACTACGGTACCTTCAGACTTCTTCAATGGACCTTCAAATACAGAAGATATTCCAACTTTCTTATACAAGCTGAAAGAACAAACCAGGACACTTCAACCTGTGCAATCAGAGCACCACTCTGGCAACAAGATTTTTGTTCACCCGGAACTAATGAAGTGTGAATACGTGTTTAATCGGCAGGATGGATACCGACGTCCTCTGCAACCAGTGTACAACGGACCATATCGTGTTCAGTCAACGAATAACAAACATTTCAATATCGAGACTCCATCAGGCTCACAAAGAGTGTCCATGGATCGACTTAAGCCAGCATTCCTTCTTAAGGAACCCCAACCAACGTTGACAACGGACACTGCCGCAACATCTCCACCTCCGGAACCAGCTACTCCTCTGAAACATCCTGAGCCTCGTCCCAGTGTCACCACAAGAGTTGGCAGACGAGTGACATTCCCTCGTCGCTTCCTTAGCGTTACCACTGGGGAGGGAGTGTGTGGAGGCCATGAGCGAAGAGCTCTTTGGAGAACTTAGAGTTCTTTGATTGTTTCTTTACTCTGTGCTAGTTTGTGTACTATTCTTTCTGTTAGCATAAAAGGTTTACAAGAAGGAATAAAAGTTTTCCTAGTCGCCAGGATCAAATATAATTTATTATTATATTATAATACCTCATCCCAGTACCTAAAGTTACATTGTTAGTAACTTGTATAAGATGACGCGGACCATAATCACCATGTTTGTAGTGTTGGGGGACAAATGGTAAGGTTACATTGTTAGTAACTTATTTAAGATGACGCGGACCATAATCACCATGTTTGTAGTGTTGGGGGACAAATGGTAAGGTAACATTGTTAGTAACTTATTTAAGATGACGCGGACCATAATCACCATGTTTGTAGTGTTGGGGGACAAATGGTAAGGTTACATTGTTAGTAACTTATTTAAGGTGACGCGGACTATAATCATCATGTTTGTAGTGTTGGGGGACAAACGGTAGGGGAACATTGTTAGTAACTTATTTAAGGTGACGCGGACTATAATCATCATGTTTGTAGTGTTGGGGGACAAACGGTAGGGGAACATTGTTAGTACCTTATTTAAGGTGACGCGGACTATAATCACCATGTTTGTAGTGATGGGGGACAAACGGTAGGGGACCATTGTTAGTAACTTATTTAAGGTGACGCGGACTATAATCATCATGTTTGTAGTGCTGGGGGACAAATGGTAAGGTTACATTATTAGTAACTTATTTAAGGTGACGCGGACTATAATCACCATGTTTGTAGTGTTGGGGGACAAACGGTAGGGGACCATTGTTAGTAACTTATTTAAGGTGACGCGGACTATAATCGTCATGTTTGTAGTGATAGGGGACAAATGGTAGGGGAACATTGTTAGTAACTTATTTAAGGTGACGCGGACTATAATCACAATGTTTGTGGTGATGGTGGACAAATGGTAAGGCTACATTGTTAGTAACTTATTTAAGGTGACGCGGACTATAACGTTATATTCCCTGTTTGTTGCAGTGGGTAACAAGATGCACTACTGGAACACCTACAATCTGAAGGACAAGAACGGAGAGCAGTTCATGTTGCCTGCGGGAGACGATTTACTGTTCAACACTTCTAGAGCCTACTTCAAGTTAACAAATCTGTTCAATGGAGACAAGGCCTTAGGTGGGTACTCATGAAATAATAATAATCATATCATTGTCATCATTAAGGAAAACTGAGAGGCATTAATGATAGATATCGCATGTCTCAACACACGAAACATCCATACAACAGCTGCTACTAAAATATCTACAGTCGACCAAAATATTATGTGTACTCGAAATTGAAGGTTGTTGTGAAGTAACCAATATATCTACATAAAATCCAATAACATCATAATTTTTGTCGTTCAATTTTGCGTTAGTTCATGTAGGTTTGGAATTTTTAATTTATATTTTAATATTTTTTTTATCGCAGTCTGAACACAAAAATTGCCCGTTTTTAAGCGTGCTTCAACCATGCGTCACATTTAAGAATTATTATCTCACAAACCCATCATCAGATCGAATCCAAATTTTAACACAATATACATTGGAATGTTGTATAACTGTTTTATTAATTTCAAAATTTTGTGTGTCCAAGAAACAAAGTTGTTATCATTTTTGTAAGGTAACTTTTCTCGGCTCGGGGTGGTTTGAAAATGTAGTTCTTTGCCGCGTTGTAATCTTTATACATCAAAAAGATATGCTATATGATTGTGAAGTACGTAAATTAATTCACTTATTTTATATCGGTTTGTATTTGTACGGGGAATTACGACATGGTTCACCAGTTAGCCGCTCCGGTGAAAGCTGTACAGCGTTGCCAAGATGGGCTCCATCACGCGTCATGGCGCGCCTCGCTCGGAAGTGATGGGCTCCATATCAGCAACGCTGTACAGCATTTCCCGGAGCGGCTAGCTGGTGAACCATGTCTTAATTCCCCGTACAAATACAAACGGATATAAAATAAGTGAATTAATTTACGCTTTTCACAGTCATACAGCATAACATTTTGATGTATAAGGATTACAACGCAACCAAGAACTACATTTTCCAACGACCCCGACCCGAGAAAAGTTACCTTACAAAAATGATAACAACTATCGTTCTTGAACACAGACCATTTTGAAATTAATAAACCAGTTATACAACATTCCAATGTATATTGTGTTAAAATTTGGATTCGATCTGATGACGGGTTTATGAGATAATAATTCTTAAATGTGACGCATGGTTGAAACACGCTTAAAAACGGGCACTTTTTGTGTTTCAACTGCATTAAAAAATATTTAAATATAAATTTAAAATTCCAAACCTACATGAATTAACGTAAAATAGGACGACGAAAATGATGATGTTATTGGATTTTATGTAGGTCTCTTGGTTACTTCACAAACAACTTTCAAACTCGAGTGCACATAATATTTTGGTCGACAGTAAGTAGGCTACACAGAGCTGGCAATTAAGATAAAGCAAATGTGGAAACTTGAGCACGTGACTACAATCCCAATAATTATATCATACACTGGTGTTATACCCTAAACCCTCCACAGTATCAGTATTGAATCCGCATCCGCAGATATATACAGGGTGATTATTTTGCTGGAGCGGGGCCGGCGGCTGGCTGCCAGGCGCGCGCGCCTTCCGCCAGCCAACCGAGCTCGCACCGAGGATTGCGAGCAGGTGGAAACTGTAACAAAGTGCATTCATTAATGGTAAATTCACCAGCAAGTCGTGATTAAAGAACTTACCTATCCACAGAAGATGCTGAGAGTGTTCTCCTTCAGCTGACAGACAGGCGTTGTGCCGTGTAAATAAATTAGCGTTCACACGTTGTGATTCCCTTCTGTTGTGAGGGATATCTGCTGCCGAATATTGTTCTGCAGCTCCACTCGAGTACGGGTAATTAATCTGTACACTTTGTATTTTAAATTAACCCACAATTGAACATCAAACGGGCTTAGGTCCGTGCTTCGATTAATTACAGTAAACACGTAGGGGGATGCAGGAGTAGCTACATAATGTAATGATGTAATTTCCAAAGTTACTCTCTGTCAGCTGAAGAACATTTTTAGTATAGATATTTCACAACCTAAATAAGTGAAAATGTCTAGCACTCTGAGGGGTCCACCATCCAACTCAATATTCCCATTTATCTTTCTATCTCTTCCGAATATCATAACTTCACTCTTATCTTTATTTTTAATCCATACCTTTCCATAACTTCCTTCCATGCTTACAGTTGTAACCCCATATTACCATATCGTCTGCAAATATCATCTTTTTGTCCTTTTCTTCTACCAACTCTTTTACTAATATATTCATGCCCTCCATGACAACATTAGATAGAGCAGGAAATCAACATCTCAGAAGACATTGTATGGGACAGATGTGAATTTAGAACCAAAATCGACAATCACCAATTTGGAGACAAACCCAACACCAGAGCCGCTATAACTTGGACGGAATAACGAAGGAAGAAGCTTAGCGAAAGGATGAAGAGATTTTTGGAGAAAATAAGGCCAACACATCAGCTAAGCAGGTTCAATCGTACGGCGTAAAAAAAAGATTATTACCTCTCTTGCTCGCCGCTATGTTGTGCCACCGTCTCATCCAAAACAGGTCGTGCGGCGTGGACTCCTCTTACAAAATTGGATCGAATCACAGAACAGAGTTTCAACAAAAAACAATTACGAGATTATTATAAAACCTTTGGCAAATACTTTGAAAATATGAGCTGAGGGCTAAAGCTGGAAGGTTGACTCACAGAAAATGCTGAGATCCTCGCAGAGACATTCAACAAACTTTTAAATTGCGATGACCCACTGGAGACGTTGGAAGTAAATACTGACACACCTATTTTAACCACCCCACATCTAATTGATCCGCCTAATATCAGTGAGGTAGAACTAGCGATTAAGGAACTAAAAAAATATAAGGAATGTGGTGAAGACTTAGTCTTTGCAGAAATCTGGAAAAACGCAGGGAAACCAGCAGTCATAAATCTACATCAGCATCTAGTCAAAATGTGGATCACAGAGAAAATCCCAGAATATTGGACCTCTGGTGTAATCCATCCATTATTCAAAAAAAGAAGATAAAACTAATCCAGACTATTACAGAGGAATAACCCTTCTGGACTGCACTTACAAAATTTTCTCCCGCATAATTTACAATAGGATAAAAAATATTCTAGAACCACAACTTGGAGAATACCAAGCAGGATTTCTCCCATACTGAAGTTGTCCAGATCAAATTCTCAGCCTGAAACTAATAATGGAATATTACAAATACAGAAACAAACAACTGTTTACTTCATTCACAGATTTCAAAAAGGTTTATGATAGTATACACAGACCTACTCATTTAAAAAATTTCAGATCATATGGCCTTCATCCTAAGTTAACGAAAATTATTGAACTAACTTAAACCAACACAATTTCAAAGGTCAATTTCAGGGGAGAAATGTCAAGTGATTTTCCAATAAATACAGGCCTTAGACAAGGTGACGAATTATCCTCATTACTTTTCAATGTGGTCCTCGATTACATCGTGAAAATTTGGCAAAAAGAAAACCTACATAATATCAAAATTGGAGCAAAACCCTCAATCAGAACAAGCTGCCTAGGGTTTGCAGATGATTTAGCTCTCTTAGCCCTTGACATGGAAGAAGTTAGTGTTCAGATCACCAGTCTCCAGAAAAATAGTATTGCAACTTCTGAGAAAACTGAGATCATGCCAATGAAACGTCTTGACATAAAGGAAGTCATCATACATTATCAAAAATTTAACATAGTTCTACAATTTAAATACCTAGGAGAAATCATTATGCATAACTTAAGCGAAAAAACAACATGGATAAATAGAACCAACAAAATGAAAATAGCACAATTTCTAACCTGGTCAATTTATAACACAAAATGCTTGTCAATAGGCACTATATTCCAACACTACAAAACTGTAACTTTGCCCGAAGCCACTTATGCTTGCGAAACCTTGTTCCAAATTAATAACGAAAGAAGAACTGATCAGCTCCTCAAAACTGAAAGAAGAATTATCAGAACCTGCACAAATAAAAAGTACCAGGTTGAAGGAGTCAGGAGAATCCTCTCCAATGAAACAGTCTATCGAGAGATTGACCCAGTTACCAGCACGATGAAGAAGAAAAGAATCTCTTATTTCTTTCACATCCTACGATTACCAGAAAACAGTATTTTATGACTAGTGATGAGAAATCTGGGAAAGAAGACTGGAGGGCATTGGATCCCAGAAGTTCAAGAGGATCTCAAAACAGTTGGACCCGGAATTACAGATGCAGAGAACAATAATAGAATTAACACCCTTCTTAAGAATCACGAATTTTCAGCAGAAATGATGCACAAACGGCCTGCAGAGATTTCGGACGAATTAAGAACACTGCAATCAGAACGATTGAAGAAGTAGGCCTACAGGGAAGATAAGAAGAATCAAACAATAGAACCTTCAAAGAAAAATTGTACATGGAAGAGTCAAGTGTTCAAATGTGGTCAATAAAGTTAATAATAATAATAATAATAATAATAATAATAATATACTTGGTGGAGTCTTTTGGGTTGTAGCCATTTAATCGACCTACTCCCTGAGCCGTCTGGCCTTTCGCAGATGTTGTCGCAGTGGAAGAGTTAGTTCTTATTAGCCTGGCGCTGGGCCCAAGAAAGCGGACTAAAGTAAAGAAGGCATCAGAAGCAGCGGATTGAACGTACATTCACTGCGATGTGAATGCAAGTTCTATTCGAATGCGCTAATCATAAGAATCATGGGCCTAGCTTAGCTTACCCTAATTGCTTAAGAAATAAATATCTAAACAAATAGTAAATAAGGTACGCAAATGCCACACTTAAAATGAGGAACGATAATGTATGTATTCTCAAAGCAAATGGTCTTGAGAAATTACGAGGAAGCGTATACATGTTAAGGTAAGGTAATATGCTCGTCTAACATGACACAAGAGATAACCTAACCGAACGGGGAACCGTAACATTCAGGTTATGTGGGAATATGCAGTAAAGGTAGGGGAGGAAATGTAAATGGGGAAGATATACTCGTAATGAGTAAAATTACATTGTGAAGGGAGACAGATTATAAGGACTAGACAAGAAGTCAGGAAACGTGAGACTGCCGTCAAAGAGGGATCGGCAGCTCTGATAGCCCCGGAGAAATCAAGAGGTGAGGGAATCTAAGAAAGGTCGGAGAATAAATAAAATTACGCGTAGACATGACGTGAACAAAACAAACACAAAACTGAGGCGCAAGAAACCGAAATGAAATATATAATGGAAAGTTAACGTTACACATTACAAAGATATCCATCAAGATAAGTTCCGTAAAAAGGTAAGTCAATCTCATGGACTTGCGTATGAAAACACAATCCTAAGATAAGGTAGACCTATAAAGATAAAAAGGTAAGGTGCTGGTCTTACTGTGATGTACGTACCATCCAGTAAACCGAACCATAACACCAACATAAAAGGGACGACGATAAAGAGACAAACGATAAAGGAACGATAGAGGCATACAATGGACATACTAGAAAAGGCTGAATGCCCTAGTATTCCATACAAAAGCCACATATCCACACTCATACACAAGGAATATTAAGCCGTGACTCACCTTTACGGATCCAGCTTATTCGACATCACGAAATAGAACAAAAATAACCTAAACACACGTATCTACGCGCACCTTTAAATAAATAAACATAAAAAGGGGAGAAACCCGAAATAAAGAAAGGCATCTCGAATACGAGAGCGGGAACACAAACAAAAAGGTCCTACCGGGATTTTAAAAAAACAGAAGACTGCTTGAGAGGGTAACAAAGGGTTGTTACAGGTGACGGAAAAGAGAAAGTAAAAGGAAAGAGGTGTCACTGATCACGATTCGGCATAGTAAGAAATCACTATAACGAACCTTGATCAGCAATTATAGAAATGTCCACTGATCTGCTCGGTTACCCTGGCCAGTAATAACCCTAAAGAAAAGAGAACAATTCCGATAATTGACACGGCGAAGAAAAGAGAAAAGGGAAAGACTACAGGTGGAAAAGAAAAACGGTTCATCCCTCAATTTTGATGCTCTGCTTGCACTGACACCTAGCATTGGAAACCAGAACTCTACTGGGTAACCTGCGGCTGAGTTGTAATCACCATATGACTGAAGGTATGGTTTGACTACGGCGATGATCGCTGGGCGCACATCGCTGGCGATCTTCGTTGCATGAACGCATGTAAACAAATGAGACTGGTTTCCCTACAGCGATCTGCGCTGGCGTCAATTCATTGCATTTCGGCAGCGATGATCGCTGGCCATTTTGTGAACAAAAGAATAACGATAAAGCTCTCATCTCTTTGGGAAACAGTATCATAGCTTCAATACAGACAGTATTTGGTAATTTCTCAAAATAAACTGATTATTTCTTAATAAATTATGTTGCTTGTCACAAAAACGTGGTTAAATGTATTTTAACACATGCTATTTAGGATCGACACACGGTATGATGACTTCATAGCCCTTATTCATAGATGTCATCAATCCAAAGGTTATTCAAAGTTAAATACTTCATAAGTTTAATAGTTTCTTTAGTTGGCTCGGGGGGTGTTGATCCCCCTGATCAACCCTCCCCCCCCCCCCCCTCTCTCCCGTAGTTACGCCACTGGCCTTAAGTATTTCTTAAATGTTATTTGGTCATTAAGCAGATGTCTATGAATCAGTGCATTACAACATCTTTCTGTACGGTACGCCTAGTTTTGTACATGTTATTTATTTTTTGGGTACAGAATGTAGTTCAAGGGGGACTACCCTTTACAAACATCGCTCACCACTATTAGTTTGAGTCTCATTTGCTCCATGTACATATTGTATACTTAATTGGATCATCATTTCTTGTTCCTCTTCTAAAAAAAAGCAATATTGACGCTGATGTAATTCTGCTTAAGTTCATTCTGGCAACGTTATATTATTTCAGACTATAATCAGCTGATTATTATTTACTCCACAAACCTGTATAAGCAAAGAGTAGGCTACTGAGCTGTAGAGAAGTGAAAGTGATCCTGTTGTATGAGGCAGTGGACGAAGGACGATGATCGTCAGCTAGGGAAACCGCTTTTCTGACTTTGTGCGCCGCCGATCATCGCTGTAGCCAAACCGTACCTTTTAGACGAGTCAGACCAACTTCACTGCTTTGTTTATGTAACTGTTTACCGCCCGGCTTCTGGCTTCGACCTGCACGCGGCTATCAAACGTGGGCTGGCGTATGGAGAAAACACTGCACACACGGTGTAATCAGGGGTGTACAACCTTCTTATAAGTGGGGGCCAAGTTTATTTTTACATAATAAGTGGCGGGCCGCAAGTTACCTTTCCACATAGGCTCTTGCCAAACCCTACCGCTAAAGCTAATTTTACTATTATCTGAATAACCTATTTTACCAGCAGACAAAACATGTATTTCAATACCATTTTTGTGTCCTCTAAATCTGTGTTTCCCAATTTTTTTTTATGTGTGTACCACTGTAAGAGATGAGAACCTCTCGCGTACCACCTAATGGTTGGGAGATGTAGTAATTATAACCCCCCACCACTACCACTACTTAGTAGGCCAAAAGGCGGATTGTAAATTGTGTTTGTTAGAGTTAGACTGTTGGAGTTGAAGTTCAAATAATAAAAATTGTGTCCAGTTGTTTTATTATTTATTACTATAAGTATTCAATTCAAACATTCAGAAATGACACTGTACAAATAATATTAATAAAAGAACTCTTAAAATGTAAACATAAAAACCAAAGTTCAACTAACAACTTCAATGTGAAAGGTGAGCTTGAAGATTAGAAGCCAACTTAGGAATGTCTAGTATAAGATTGCTGAGTTTCAAACGAAGATCGTTTTCCACTGTAAGGAGCCTATTCCGGTATTTATTCTTGAGATAAACCAGTGAAGAAAATGCAGTCTCACACAAGTATGAAGTAGTGAAAGGCAGTAAAAATTCAACTGCTTTGTCAGCTATGTATGCACGCCTCTCAACCCAAAAGTTCACAAGAGCCATTTTTTTTTTAAGTTTGCCTTAGTTCTGAATCACAATTCAATTCAAAAAACTGCTCCTAATCTTTGGCCTTTAAGTCCTCTGGCAACATATCAATGTTTTTATATTTTTAAATTTAATATTTTATATTTTTTATATATTTCGTAACATCACCGCGTATCACCAGTGGTACGCGTACCACAGTTTGGGAAACGCTGCTCTAAATGATTTAAATCGATTTTTGAAGTTTTTTGGCAATTGCGTTATTAAGTCATCAGATTACTGATTTACAATCAACTTACTCCTAATTCGAAAAGGTTCAGGGGTATATAAAATAAAATAATACAAAATAATGCAAAATTTAAAATCTGTCCAAGAATTGTTTAATTTATAATTTACATTTAACGAAACATTTTTATAATTTTCTTGTTTCAACTAGGGCCTACAATAATGGGGAATATCTCAACATTCACAATATATATACGAGTATATTCACGTTTTCAAGAGTATAAAATATTTATCCGCGGGCCGCATAAACTGACTTTGAGGATCGCGGGTTGTGCACCCCTGCTGGAAATCATCATTGATCACTCAGAAGGATCTACATCTGATCTATGTAGAGTTTTGTAGTTCCTCCTGAATTATTAAAGGTTTATTTTTACAATTCTAGTAGCCGTGATGTTCTTAATTATATCATTTTCAGACTCTAAAACATACACTAAGTAAATAATGGGATGAAATACTTAACAGTAGTAAGAAATATGGAATATTCCCCCCAGGGGCTCACATCTAGTGGGACGTGGGTTGGGTACCACGGGACCCCAGTTGAGTCCCGCATTGCTTCCACTTACTTCTGCCGGGCTCCTATTCGTCTTCTTTCCTGTCGACCTCTCTTGGTCAACTTTTGTTCTCTTCCGACCCCGATGGTATCCGAGGCCTAGGGAGTCTTTCACTTTTCCGCCTTCATTCGCCCTTGTCTCATATTTCCTGATCCTTCCTTCTGCGAGGGGTCAGCCTTCTTTTGGTTTTCATGTTATCTCCTGCCTTGTGCTCAAGGCCCTCAAGAACGCAGGGTGTATGTAGCCCCACCACGTCTGGTGCACCCTGGATATTGCTACACCCTCAGGGTGAGTTCGGGTGTTGGCGATACCGAGGGATTCCTGAGCTGGGTCCTTTTTTTTCCTTTTTGCACTGACTTTAGGGCGGGCTGTCTCCTCTTTCTCTTTCCTATCTGTCTTTCGTGCCTCTCCCACCTTCCAAGTCCCTCAATCCTCATTCTTCGAGGGTTGAGGACATTTCTTTCCTTCCTGTCCTGTATTTGCCATAGCCTTTATTTATTTACCATTTTTTCTCCTAGTATGTAAGGCTGTAGTTAGTATTACTGATATCTCGCCAGGAGATGGCAGTCGGGTTTGAACTGCACTTGTCTTCCCGCTCACTGCGTACCGCGCATTCCAAAAATATTAAGGACACCACGTACTCTTGCATGATGAAAAAATCGATTTTTTGATTTTGGCGCCATAAATTTCTTCATTCTTTTCTGAATCCAAATATATATAGTTTGTTGGGGTTTAGATGTCTACAACTACCTTAAATTCGTTTTTTTTTTTTTAATTAGCGTCCCATGCTCTGAATAATACACTTTTAACTTTGCCAGCTGTTTTCCGTTAATACTCATTTTTCATGTTTAGGTACCAATAACTAGGAAACTATTTAAGATAGAGGGCTATTTTTTTACATTAACTTGCCTAATGGAGTACTTGAATGTTAACCTATTTTCACTTCCAAAACATAGTAGAGAAAAATTGAGACATATTTTTGAATAAATTTAAAAAGAAAAAGTTCGTTTTTTATTGCTTTCTGTCCCAATAATAATGAAACAAAGTGATTACTCATCTGCCATGATCCATTCCAGGTATGTGAACAAAATTTGAGAATATTTGATTGAAAAACAACTGAAAAATGTGTACCGGTACCTGAAGCAACTTATACAACATTTTTTTGAAAATGTACCTGTCCAAATTTGTATTCATTTCACACTTCCTATAAAAGCAAAGTAGCACTACATGGTCAAAAACAGCTCAGAATATACCGCTTCTTACATGTGACTAGTATCATAGCTGTACCTTTAGCATAAACCCCGAAAATACTTAGTAAAGTGATGCCACAAAAATAGACTTTTTTTTATCGTGTAAGAGAACGTGCTGACCTTAAGTTGGTCACTGTTTCCATTACTGTACCTGATACTGCCACACTGTTAAAAGTAAACACAAAGGCTTGTAAGAATATCGACAGTAGGAAGGAAGGTAACAATACGCACTCACGTGAAGCCCGATAACAAATAATCATTCAGGAAGTAGCAGTAACTGACTGCCAGTCGATATATTTAGGTTTGGAATAGGAGGGCCGCGCATTCGTATTGAAAGACCCCACTTTCCCCGTCGCAGCGTGTTGAACTGGCATCTCCTGGCGTGATGACATTAGTTATAGTTTTCATTCTCATGTCATTTTTCACTATCACCCAAACAATTTCGGGCCGATAACCTAGATGTTAGGCCCCTTAAAACAACAATTATCATCATCATATTGAGATATTATATTATTGTGATTCTTGTTGCAGGCGACCACATGAACCAGTTCCTCAACGACAACTGGTTTGACGTCATTCAAGAGATAGGACCAGACCTAATCGTGGCAGTCAAGCAAGTCATCCACAATATGTTTTATGGACTCTACGATACCTTCTCTTACAACACCATCTTCCCCGAAAAATAAATACATTTCTATACATTTTTACTTATATGTATTATTCCAAAATCTGTGCCCCTTATATGCTGAGCTCTAGGTTTGGTGTACTCGACTGCCGAATACTGTGCTCCTGTCTGGCTCAATAGTGCTCTCACAAATATTGTAGATACCCAACTGAACAGCACAATGCGTCTCATCACTGGCACAATCAAATCTACTCCCACATATTGGCTACCAGTGTTAAGTCATATTCCCCCTCCAGATCTCAGAGGTAAAGATGTTCTCCTGAGAGAATTCAATAAAAAAATGAACAATCCAGGACTGCCGATACATGATGATATCAGCGATGCAAATACTGGTCGCCTGCGTTCCAGATGACCATCAACAAGAGACGCCACGAACTTGAGGAACAGCAACAACCAAACTTTCGTTGAGTGGCAGAAGAGACTCAACAACAGATGTTGTCCAACAATGTGCCTCCTGTGAAGAAGACGCCGCCACCTAGTTCAGTAGCGTAGCCAAGATCGACCAATGGGAGGGGTTATAACAACGGCGGGATAACCGTAAATCGGGGAATTGATGGATATCTGTAATATGGAGCAACTCGACTATATCACATTCAAGACGTTAACGATCTCCAAATTAGTAGGGGCAGATGACCTCGCTGTCCCACCTCTTAAAACTACAACAAAAACAACCATCAATCAACCAAATTACTGTTAATGGACCCAGAGAATTTTCTAGGTATTTATTGAAACATTATATATTTAATTAATACTAAATATATTATTTTAGCAATTTCCCTCCCGCTAAGGAAAGAAGAAAAAGATAATTGTCCCACTAGGCGGTATTTAAAATTATTTGGCGCTAGCCTCGCCTTGAAATAAGCTATATTTACGGGAAATAAGCTAGATTGGCAACCCTGAGAGGACGGTCATGAAGACGTGTGTAGCCTCAAATGAGGAGCCCGGCCGAAAGGCGACAACAGTACATAGTAAGAGTTTAAGATACATCAGCATGATATAATTATTTCATTGAAAATGTGTTTATCTTTGGTTTATTATCAGTTCCTGTTTCATTTTTTGTAAAAATTCCAAAAGGGGAGGGGGGGGGGTTTCTAACCACCAGTTATACCCCCCTGGGTAGGTTATTAGCTTGGGAATAACCTGACCCCCAAGGGAAGATGATGAAGAAAAAGACGTGGGTTTCGGACTGGAGAAAAAGGATGGATAGATAGGACGGGAGTCCAACAAACTTATAAGAAATAAATTTTAAAAAAGTAATAGTTAGCAAGTGTCACCGCAAAGCCGGTGAAACCACCAAAGTGAGTGGGGACCTGAACACAGCTAGCGGTAAACGCAGCTGAAGCTTGGGCTATTAACACGCAAGAAGCGATGGTATCTTCCCTTCCAAGCCAAGATTTTGCTACCGGTACTCTAGGGAAGGGTGGTAGTCTGGCAAGGCAAAGAATGGCAAATACACTGAATATCCTTTCGAAGGAGTTAGGTTTAAACGAATTCTCTATGATGATTTTAGTTCTTTGAACTGTGGGATTTTCCGAGAACGACCGAATATTCCCAGAAAGGGTAATATTGAAGCAGTTATGCTTTTGGGGATAATTTTGGTAAGAACCCCAATAGTTGCATTTAAGACTGGCTAAGCATTTACCCAGCAAAGCGTCGACTAAAAGTTTAGACAATGAGAAAAAACTTAAATTTTGAAAACGAACCACAAGTTTAGAGAAAATCTCAACAAGCAGGAAGCTTGCGGAGCTAGCTATAGTTGCCCTACTGGCTTGTTGGAATTAGCTATAAAAGCTAAGAAAGATTTTGAGAAAGTTTGTACTGAAATGTTTTGTTCAAATGCAATAGTGGAACCTTTATTAATTTTATGAGTGAGTTTCTTGTAAAGAACATAAGCCTATAGGGAGAGTCAGAGAAGATAGGATCCTGCCTAATTGTTATTCTGGTGTGAAGTAGAAATCGAAAAATATAAATTTCTTTTATTTAACAATGAGTGGAAGTAATATAATTTTTACAATATAACAGGTACAAGTTAATTTTTTAACGTTCTAGGTCTCAGACCTCTAGAATGTTGAAGTTTGCACTTGCAATTAACAATTTTTTCGTTTGCAACCTTTTAAAGGCCCCAAAATCTGGATAAGATTTTAAAATAGTGCTAAGATGAACAAATTGAAAATTTAAAGATAATTAACGTAATAAAAGTTAAACAAATACGTCAGGTACAATGTGTGTACTTTGAGAATTCCTATATAGGAATCTTAAAAGTATGAACAAATAAATTTTAAATTATAACAAAAGAAAGAAAGAAAGAAAGAAAGAAAGAAAGAAAGAAAGAAAGAGAAATTAAATAGAAGTTTCTATAACTTCTTATATTTATACATTAATTACGATTATGGGTTGTACAAAGGGGGCAGGTCACTTTTTGTGAAACATGAAGAGAAAAATTAAGAAGAAGTTTCTAGGACTTCTATATTTAAACAGGGATCACGAGAGAAAATAGGGAAAGTTACCCTTTCGTGAAACCTGGATCAACGAGATTAATGAAAAGTTGAGTACTTAGAACATAAACAATTCCTGTACTAGCAAGAAAAGAAAATAGATTAATAGGCAGTTTCTAACTGCTGATATTTAAACAGAATGAATAAGTTATAAATTGAGAAAAGTTGGGAGGGCGCCTATGGTTTGGCGAGGCCTCATTGAAATAGACATAAATTTAAGGATTAACCTAATTTGTTAGTAAAGGGTGGTTAAGGAAGAGGAAATAGCAACTTTAGGAGAAAGTTTTTGGCCGTATTTATTTTTCTCGGACGAGCGCGACGCGGATGAAAAGTTGAACGAGCACTGTTTTTTCTATAGTCTATTTACGTGGTTGAAAAGTTCACTATTGTAGCACAGAAAGTTTATTGAGTTGAGAAGGTTGTAGGTTATAGTTGAATGCAGCGAACAATTTCCCACGAAGGAAGACAAATTAGATGTTGATTAGCGGTTCGTAAAGAAAATTCATTAGTTAGGAAAAGTATTCCCATATGTGAGTGAAAATTACTCGAAGGTTTAGCTTGTAGATGAATTGTTTGGCGTGGAACATTCCAGAACAATCATGACTGTAGAATTGGGCGAATAAAGTCCAGCGGTGGAAAAGAGCTAAGTTTTCTATAGACAGTGGGTAATTTAATGTTGCCCGACGTCGTGAGAAAATAACTCAGTTAATATGCACAAGAAATGCTGCTTCATTTTATAAGATTAGCTTAGATAGACAAAGCTCAGCATCAAAAATCCCGCGAAGATGGTTATTGCCACACATTTCGCAATTTCACACTGTCTATAAAATGATAGTTAAAAGAATATAGCTATCTAAAAGCAATTAAAAAATGGGTTGAAGAACGTTGAAATAGTACTTAGCTCATTTCAGTAGAAAAGCGATGCTCCTGATGATCGTTGGTCTGGAATTTACGACATGGCGTCTGATTTAAAATATGTCTCTCTAGGAGAGGAGATGAGCCTTAGTTAGGCTCCAACTGTAAGCTTTGACGTCCGAAGCAATAGGGAGACCAGCTCAACGAAGCGCGGAAGGACCAAGGAGGGAAGATGGGTGGGGGAAACAAACAAAGTAACGTACATAAAGATTACAAACTTAAGAAAAATTAAGTATCTTCATGAACTAGTCTTCAAGGAGTTGATAATAGGCGTCACTAGCGAAGCCTGGTGGATGGGTATGTAGACGAAGTCCTCTCGATCACGGAGATGATAGCTGGCGATAGCGACGAGATCTGGTGGCTTGATTGGTAAGGAAGTCCTCTTGTAGATGGAAAAATTGAGGAACTTCAGAGATTCACTGCTAGATGACGCTAGGTTGATCATGGTAGATATATATCTAGAACAGACTTACAGGTAATATAATCAGGTAATATAATCAAAGTGCTCAAACAAAGTAAAACCAGGAAATCACTGTTGGTGTTTGCGAAAAAGGAAGGAATGGAATAAAGCAAAGAGCAGCAAAAGCCAACTCTGTCTTACCGTGTATTCCAAGGAATTCACCCCCCCCCCCCCCCCTGGCTACGCCACTGACCTAGTTTCAACCTCCCTCGTAGACTATGGTCCATATTGCACAGGATACGAACCAACCATGGGAACTGTGCAGCCTTCCACGACAAGTGGAACAGAATTTGAACGCCAGAGTGTGACTGTGGTGCTACAGAATAGACGATCCATCACATCATCACCGTGTGCAGCTAAAGAAAGTACAGTGGCAGTGCTAGTGACTTTGCTCTCCTGACTCCAGAGACTACTGGCTATATCCAGAATTTGGACATAGGCTACGTGTATAAATTCCTACTATATCTCTAGCCATAAGCTAAATAAATAAATAAATTAATTAATTAATTAATTAATTAATCTATATATATATATATAACAAGTAGTTCCGTGAAGAACTATACAGCCTATTTTCATACAACCTACTTATGTTAACTGCCACTATCAACATACAACATTTCAGTTTGATAGCTGTAATAGATTCGTAGATATTGAGAACCGACTAAATATTTCGGATGGTCACCATGTTGGATTTTATATATGTAGGTCCTAAAGGTATGTACTGTTACATGAAGATTATTGTGTACGTGTAGCATTCAAACTTCAATCGCATGATTAGGACACAAGAAGTAAAAAAGAGATTTTAAAATTTCGCACAGCTGGCATCTTGTGATTATGGAAACAATTGAAATAAATTAAATGCCAGTGGATTAACATTCGTATAAGGATTTACTGTACCAAGTTTCACTGCAATCGGATGGTTAAATTGCGAGAAACGTTCATGTGAATATTTACACTTCGCGTCGCCGCCATGTTGGATTTGTGATCACCAGGTTATTTAAAGTCCTATAGGCGAACTTAAGTTCATAGCCCCTATGAACATTAAAACATTCAGTTTGATTGCTATAATAGATTCGTAGATATTCAGAGCCGTCTAAATACTTCGGATGGTCGCCATATTGGATTGTTAAATGTATAGGTCATAGAGTCATGTACCATTAAAGGAAAATTATTGCGTAGGTTTATTATTCAAATTTTCACTTCGATGTCATGATTACGACACAAGAAAAAAATCGAAATTTCCACAGCCGCCATCTTGAGGTTATGTAAACAATTGAACTAAATTAGATACCAGTGCATTGCAATGTGTATACACATTTCCTGTACCATATTTCATTGCGTTTGGAATATTAAATCGCGAGAAAGGTCTATCTAAAATTTTCAAATTCGCTTGGCCACCATGTTCGTTTTGTAGTTAACCGGTTTTTGAAAGTCTTATAGATGAACTTCCAGTAGTGCCCTTTATCTCCGTACAAAATTTCAGGGTGATACCGCTACTAGTTTTAGAGATATAGAATGCCGGTGAAATATTTCGCACATCCGCCATCTTGTGTTTATTTAAACAATTGAACGGAGTTAGATGTCGGTGCATTACAGTGTGTATAAACATATATTGTACCAAGTTTTATTGCGTTTGGTTGGTTAAATCGCGAGAAACGTCTATTTTAAAGTCGCAAATTCGCGTGGCCACCATGTTGGTTTTGTAGTTACCAGTTTTTCAAAAGTTACATAGGTGAACTTCTAGTCGTTTCCTTTATCTCCGTAATAAATTCCAGGGTGATATCGGGAATAGTTTCGGAGATATTGAATGGTGGTGAAACATTTCGCACAGCCGCCATGTTGGATTGGTGAGACGTAACAAAATATGAAGGGCGCGGTCGGGGTCGCCCGGAATAGTGCTATGAACTTACCGAGTTTTATTGAAATCGCTCCAACCGTTTAGATTTTATTAGGGGGACACACACACACACACACCTCACACACACACACACACACACACACACACACGCGCGCACACACACACGGACAAAAGGTGATCTCATAAGCCTATTTTTTCAAAATTGAAAATAGGCTAAAAATCAATTTTACGAGATAGTTTGTCTGTGGGTGGATCTGTGGGTATGTCTCCTATGCATTCGCATACCATTCATCCGATTGCGATGAAACTTGGTTGAGATGTTGAGTACACTCCAAGGAAGGTTTCTGGCTGAGTAAATCCATTTTACAATAGGTAGCGCACGAGTAGATTCAACAAATGAGCGACGATGCGCGAATCGCTTCAAAAATGTCCCGTGTGCGTTCATATACCATTCATCCGATTGCCATTAAACTTTGGTGAGATGTTGAGTGCACTCCAGGGAAAGTTCCTGGCTTAGTACATACATTTTAAAATGGGTAGTGCACAAGTGGATTCAACAAATGAGCGACGATGCGCGAATCACTTCTACAAAGTCCCGTATGCGTTCTTGCATGATTCATCCGATTGTGATGAAACTTGGGTGAGATGTTGAGTACACTCCAGGGAAGGTTTTTGGCTTAGTAAATCCATTTTACAATAGGCAGCACACGTATAGAATCAACAAATGAGCAACGACGCACGAATCGTTTCAACAAAGTTCCGTATGCGCTCATATACCATTCGATAGCAATGAAATTTGGGTGAGATGTTGTGTACTCTCCGGGGAAGGTGTATGACTTAATAAATTCATTTTACAATAGGCATCACTCGAGTAGATTCAACAAATGAGCGACGACGTGCGAAGCGTTTCAAAAAAGTCCCGTATGCGTTCATATACCATTAGTCCGATAGCGATGAAACTTGGGTGAGATGTTGCGTATATTCTAGGGAAGGTTTCTGGCTGAGAAAATCCATTTTATAACAGGTAGCGCACGTATAGATTCAACAAATGAGCAACGGCACGCGAATCGTTTCAACAAAGTTCCAAATGCGTTCATATACCATTCCTCCGATTGCGATGAAACTTTGGTGTGTCGTTGAGTTCCCTCCATGGAACGTTTCAGGCTTAGTAAATCAAAGTTATAATATGTAGCGCACGAATAGATTCAACAAATGAGTGATGGCGCGCGAATCGCTGAAACAAATTCCCGTATGCGTCCATATGCCATTCATCCGATTGCGATAAAACTTTCATGAGTTGTTGTGTACACGCCAGGGAAGGCTTTCAACTTAGTAAATGCATTTCATAATAGGTAACGCACGAGTAGATGCAAAAAATGAGTGACGATGCGCGAAGAGTTTCAACTAAATCCCGTATGCATTCATGTACGATTCATCGATTGCGTTCAAACTTTGATGAGTTGTTGTGTACACTTACGTGAAGGTTTCTAATTTAGTAAATCCATTTCACAATAGGTAGCGCACGAGTATATTCAACAAATGGGTGACACAACACGAATCGTTTAAAAAATCCCGTATGCATTCATATGGCATTCATCCGATGGCGATCAAATTTTGGTGAGTTGTTATGCACACTCCCGGGAAAGTTATACGCATAGAAAATCCAATTTACAATAGATAGCGCGCCAGTAGCTTCAACAAAATGGTGTGCGATTCGTTTCAACAAAGTCCCACATGTGTTCGTATATCATTCATCCCATTGCGATGAAACTTGGGTTAAATGTTGCGTACACTTCAGGGAATGTTTCTGGCTTAGAAGATCCAATTTACAATAGGTAGCGCACGAGTAGATTCAGCAAATGGGTGATGGCGCGTGAAGTGTTTCAACAAAGTCCCGTATGCGTTCATATACCATTCATCCGATTGCGATGAAACTAGGGTGATATATTGTGTACACGCCAGGGAAGGTGTCTGGCTTAGTAAATCCATTTTACAATAGTTAGAGCATGAGTAGATTCAACAAATAAGCGATGACGTGCGAAGTGTTTCAACAAAGTCACGTATGCGTTCATATACCATTCGTCCGATAGCAATTAAACATGGGTGAGATGTTGTATACACATCAGGAAGGGTTTCTAGCTTAGTAAATCCACTTTACAATATGCAGCGCACAAATAGATCCAACAAATGGGCGACGTCGCGCGATCCGTTTCAACTAAGTCCCATATGCGTTCATATACCATTCGTCCGATAGCGATGAAACTAGAGTGAGATGTTGTGTACACTCCAGGGAAAATTTCTAGCTTAGTACATGCATTTTACAATAGGTAGCGCTCGAGTAGATTCAACAAATGACTGACGGCACGCGAATCGATTAAACAAAATCACGTATGCGTTCATATGCCATTCATCCGATTGCGATGAAACTTTAGTGAGTTGTTGTGCATTCTCCCATGGATGTTTATAATTTAGTTAATCCATTTTATGACAGTTTAGAGGCAGTTAAAGGAAATTGAAAATAAATATTGTGGATCCAGAAGCTATTCAAGAAACAAAATTACAACGCCAACAGATTCTTTGATTGGCATTGCAACGCATGCCGGGTACAGCTTGTAAATAAATAAATAAATAAATCTCTACTTAGTATAAAACTAAGTCCCCGATTCTTGGATGTTACGGGTAAACTCGAGAACCACTGGATGGATTTTGATGCAGTCTTTACCATTCTGTAAAGGATATCTCTAGGATGATTTCTGTAGAAAATAATTTATTTATGATCAAAGGAAGTCGAGCAGTAACGATTTCAGTGAAAAAGTCGAAAATGAAACTGGCGTCCGAGCGCTTTGTAAGCTTACGCTGGGCAAACCGTTAAAAATATCAAAATACTATGAGTGTACGAATTGTTCTGCATGAAACGTTCTACAAAAAAAAGCCATCTAGAGCATATGTCTATCTTCAATACATCGCCCACTATAAGTGTTTTTACGTTTTAATTTCTTCCAACCATGTCCATTCAGTAACTGAAGTGACAGTTTACGAGCTAGCTAGGGGCGAGTCTATCACCCCAGTTACAGCTTAGCTAGCGGACGGGCTTATTGCCCCAGATACAACCAGCAGCAAACTGTCCAGTCGTGTTGAGTTAAAAACTTTAGAGAAGAGTGATTGTGTTGGGAGTTTCCCTGGAAGTGCAACTCGACTTTTCTTCATTTCGCCTGTGAACTTTTCGTTCCGCAAAATTCACAGTCAAGTTAAGATTGGACGGAATGGGGATTTGTGTTTCATGCACCTCGCCATTCTTAAATTACGTCTGACAAGAATTTGTTGCACGTGCATCTCCATGATAATATAATTAATAGTCCAGTCAGTGATTTTAACCCATCATGCCGAGACGTAAAACGGATATTGGTCGTTGTTCATTGACATTGAAAAAAAAAAAGCGCTTATCACGTAATGCATTTATAACTGTTCCCGGGCAAAGCCGGGTCGGGTTGCTAGTAAATAAATAAGGTGATTATGGAGGTACTGGATTTAAGAGAGACAATATCCAACATGAAAGTAATGCACTTTTACCACCAAGTAAGACAAATCCTCTGGGATAAACAAGTGCCACTCAAAACCAAGACGACATTGTATAAATGATACTACACGTACACACCAATCCTCACATACTGCCTCGAGTTGTTTGTGAAGTAACCAATAGACCTACATAAAATCCAATAACATCATCATTTTCATCGTTCTATTGTGCCCGTCTTTGCACCTGGAGCGACAGACAACCACATGCGAGACAGCAGTGAGCACAGTGTTAGCGCGAGATCTCTCTCAGGGCGTTCTGGGTTTGGGCGATAATTACCAACACTGTGCTCATGCCGCTCGTAAAGGAAAAAGGAAAGACATGACATGCAATTGAGAATTGAAGACCATGTTTCAAGACGAACCAATTCAAAAAAAATGTATTCATTAAATTCCAGCATTCTTGCAGAAGCACAAAAATAGCACACGCATTCAATAGCAGATTTTATGTCTCTCTTATATGAAAATAAACCATAGTCGTATTTAAAATTGTCCATATCTTGACTATGTTTATGAATTACACTTCATTCTTTAATTTATACAAGTCGAGATGACATAAAATAATTTTTCCCTATTATGTTGCATAGTTACTCTATTTTACTATTTACAAGTAGTTCTGACATTAGTACGGATTAGTTCACACACGATTCTTCATTCAATTATGAAATAAACACACTTCTTAACGCAGTTATGTCAAAATGTCATGATGACTATTACTTGGGCACAGCAGTTAATTTTTATAGCAGACAATTAAGAACAATAATAATTATTATATCTGGTTTCATGGAGTTAGTTAGACATATTCCTTCATAACTTTAAAGATCTAATGCACTGACCCTGAATTCATATGACCATAAAATTTTCATGACAATATTGCTTGTAATAATCCATAATAATTTGAGCTATCACATCACAGGAAAATCTTTAGGATTTGGAATACACAGAAGCATTATGGGACAGGAGACAATTCCCGCAACTCCCATTTTATTTTTTCATCAAAGCATACAGCTTTCGGTGGATTTCGGATACAACTCCTCTAATCTCCACTCAACACGAGGATCTAGGCCTCTTTAAACGACTTTTACAAAGTGCCTTAGCAATTTAACTTCTATTCTCAACATCCTAAAAGATAACAAATATTAAGCATTCAAATGGATATCAACAGTAATTATTATTCAATATTTTATCAGTAGCTTTCATGACAATTATTCATTTGGAATATCACTTCCATCATTATTTATAGAATTCAAGATTATTATTATTTATTCAGAAAAAATATTTCTTCTTCTTATTATTATTATGAAAAACCAAATATATTGAACACAGACACACTGGAGAAAAATATCTAACAACTCAACATGGACAGATTCAAAGAGTTGATAAATTTAAATATTTGGGAGAATGGATCCAGTCAAATGGACTTGATAACACATCCTGCAAGGTGAGATTCAGAAAGATGGAAAATGCCTATAAATTCACCCAACATAGATACAACAAACGATCAATTTCATTCCAGGCAAAAATCAGGCATTACACAACTGTAATTATACCAGAGGTATTATACGGATCAGAATGTTTAACGTTGAACAAAAGAGGTGAACAAGAGGAACTGGAAAAGAAAGAAAGGAAAATACTTAGGAAAATTTTGGGTCCCCAAAAGAATAAAGATATTTGGATGAAGAGAAAAAATGAAGACCTTTACCGAAATGTGGAAAAAATTACAGACTCAATTAAAAGACGGAGACTACAATTTTATGGTCACCTTCATAGAATGGATAGCAGCAGGCTAACTAAGAAAATTTTGACTACATCTCCAAATTAAAAAAACACCACTAGATGGCTGGAAGAGATACGGTGTGATCTGCAAAAACTGAAGATCACAAATAACATCATTTCTAATAGGGTGGAATTCCGGCGACTGATCACTACTGCAGATTTTTCGATTCTGCAAGTTCCACATCAACCACGGAGAGTGTTATCAGCGGAACAGAGGCAGGCCATCAGCCAACGTATGAAGAAGTTTTGGGAAGAAAAGAAAAAACGAAACAATGTACCGTAGTCTTAGGTTCAAAGCGGTCTATAATTGGCCAAATTCTAAATATATATATATATATATTATTATGAGACATCATATTTTTCTGTCATGCAGAATAAAAATTATTTAATGCATCTAATCATTGAAAATCTTCTGCTTTATGAATTAGGATAGGAATCCTCATATTATTTACTGCAAAAATGAAACATTGAGGATTGCACCTCGGCTGCAAGTCTACCCTGACTAGGCCCTATATGGAAAAATTACGCCTACAAATATGCAACCATTCTAACTGTACAGGTGTTACTTAATAGGGATGTAGCGGGAGAAAGTTCGCGCCAGATAGCGCTCGTGTAGTACTGGGTAAGCGCAAGACGATCGTCTTATGTTTCTTCCAGTCAGCTGCGACGAATGTGTAAATTGTGACCGAGTTTTCTAAGCTAAAGTAAATTATATCTTCTCTAATTTTACTTCAAGACTATATTAATTAATTCTATAGGTATATCTCCTAATATATGATAAACGATTTTCAGCGTTTAAGCGTTAAACAGCTGCAAAATGAGCTACGGACTAGAGGCACTAAAACCAGCGGGAGGAAGGAAGAATTAATAGCCTACAGCGGTAATAACACAATTCTAACACGCTTTATTATTCAAATAATGAATATGAGTCAGCATGCTTTCTCCTAAAGATTACAATTACTAGAGTATTGTAGGCCTATATTGATAAATATATCTCCAAAAGACTTAAATCATAAATTGAGATTTAAATATTCACTTGCTCCCCCTGCTTACAGACTTCGATTCATGTATTTTTTTTAGGTTGATAGCTTGCATGAAACTGTCGTGTTTTAAGGTAAACATAAGCAAAGAAAGTTGATACCGGTAATTAAATGTGTACCTCGAAAATGCATCGCAACGTTTGGTTCTTATGTAATTTTGTCAATTTCGCAATAAGAATCGTTCCCTTACCCCTGGGAAAGGACTTGAGGGTACAATTTTTTAAAGTTTGAGAATCCCTGCTTAAGGGCCACGAACTGTTTCCATTCGTCTGACTATGTCTCAAGAATGTAGAAGACAGTCGCTACCACATTCTCCGTCAGGCAGATGGAAATTGACGATTAATTCCGATTTCAAGAAACCAACCATAATACGTTTGTGACTGTTAATGTTGCGACATTTATTCTTGAAGTATTTGACCGAGTAGCCTATTGATGTCTTTGAAAATGGGAGTCAGAAATGTTACATTCATTTCTTCGTGTATATTGACGATTTCTTCCCGTACTTCAATGGAGATGATTTCTGCAGATTCCGATATTGTAGGCTTATCGTGATAATCCGGCAATTTTCTTGTGTATGGCCTCTTCCTAAATAATTATTTTTGTTGTGTTCGTGGTCCACGGAAAAAGCGGTAGAACAGCGCCCGGTTTTTATCTTGCTCTCTCACCTTCAAATAGGCCTACAAACGCATAAATTCAGTGGATGTTATCGAAATGTCTAATCAGTTTATAGGTACAAAATAGGAATTATTTTCCATTGTAAGTCACACTTATCCAACACAGTTTTCGTGAAGTCATCGGGTTGTAAATGATGGAAACACACTTAAATATATTCGGTCAGATTTTTCTCACCGAAATGTTTCCTTCTAAAAGCATGTGACCATTTCTTCCTCATTTCTTTATTTTGTGGAAATTGGTGAAACGAAAACGGGCTTCCCTGATTTTTGCAAAGAGGAACACTGCAATAGCTCGGCACAGTTACGAAAATAACAATTTAAACAACTTAAATTCGTGGATATTAGCGGCATGAGAACATAGGAGAAAAATGAAGAGCGCCTTGCGCTTACCCAGTACAACAGCAGTGCGCTCTATCGGTGCTAGTTCTATACATCCCTATTAAGAAGGTGAATTGGTCTATCAGAACGGAGGAATGTTCATGGCCCTCTGAAATATTTAAGCTTGCGGAAGTCTACGTTATCATGTTTCCGTGGCTATCAGACCTCCCTCGATGCAGATCAACTCCACGCACCACGGATCTGAAAAGGTTAACATGGGGCATGATGTCGCGTTCAACTCCCCCGGTGCAGGTCGACTCCACGCACCACGGACCTGAGAAGTTGAAACGCAGGGCATTGGGGTATGATGCAGCATTCTGCTTGGCCTACGGACCTCAGCCGCAGGTGACTTTATTCCTCGTTCCTAAGGACATCCTGGTCTGGTCCCCTCACATCCTGCCTTCTAGCCGCTAGTCATCTTCATGGACTGGGGTAATGAAATATCTTGGGACTGGTATCCATGCGCATAAGGCATGCTGCTAGTAATGTTCATGTTTAATAATGGAGTTCACTGGTATGACCCCCCTGGTCTGACGGGACAGGCAAATAACAATAATTCCAGGTGATAATGTCTTTGTGAATATAGGTGGAATCTGGCCTGATATTTCCCCGTATAAAAATATAAGTTGTGAGGGTAGCCTGTTAGCCTTTGCAAATGTTCGATTGCTAACTTATAAGGTGGTCCCAGTTCTTAGCAGTTTGTTGTTGGTAGTGGGACTATACACAAAAACCACAGTGAAATACTTGTAAAATACAAGTCGCACTCACATACCTTTTGATGTCTTGAAGTGTTCTATCAGATGCAGAATTATAAGTTCGAAGCACTGTAAATTATGGCTATGTTCACCACCAACGTCGCACCTAGGCTATGTCCAAACGGACAGAGTAACGTCGCACTAATTGCCTAGTTCGAAGGAGCACTTGCTCATACTGACGTCGTATTCAACTATATCGATGACACACACACACTTCGTGGTTCGATGACGGGTCAGACTATGTCCGACTGTGTACTTGACCTGTGTCAAGGCCGGTTTTTATTCAGTCTCACGGGCGCATATTGATCATTCAACTCGCATTACGTAATGCCTGATCTTCCATATCATTGGCTATGTTCATAGAACCCTCCAGAAGGTTTGTAATTTCCAATAGAATATCCTGAGTAAGCAAGCATATTACTCCCCATACAATACTGAAGCGTTGAGATAAGTTTCTTCTATAACAAAAGCTTATAACGAATATGGATTCAATATCCACTAGCTACACGTGGAACATGTGGCCGGTTCAAAGCTTGCGTTGAGTTGGCTGCTAGACCTTGACTCGCTGACGTCACGAGCGCGCTCTCTTTAAACTCACGCCAGACCATGACATCGTAAATGGGCACATTATTTTACGTTAGTTCATGTAGGTTTGGAATTTTAAATTTATATTTTAATATTTTTTTTATCGCAGTTGAAACACAAAAGTGCCCGTTTTTAAGCGTGTTTCAACCATGCGTCACATTTAAGAATTATTGTCTCACAAATCCGTAATTAGATCGAATCCAAATTTTAACACCATACTCGTACATTGGAATGTTGTATAACTGGTTTATTAATTTCAAAATTTTGTGTGTTCAAGAACGAAAGTTGTTATCATTTTTGTAAGGTAACTTTTTCTCGGCTTGGGGTCGTTGGAAAATGCAGTTCCTGGTTGCGTTGTAATCCTTATACATCAGAAGGTTATGCTGTATGACTGTGAAATACGTAAATTAATTCACTTATTTTATATCGGTTTGTATTTGTACGGGGAATTAAGACATGGCTCACCAGATAGCCGCTCCGGGAAATGCTATACAGCGTTGCTGATATGGAGCACATCACTTCCGAGCGAGGCGCGCCATGACGCGTGATGGAGCCCATATTGGCAACGTTGTACAGCTTTCACCGGAGCGGCTAACTGACGAAACATGTCCTAATTCCCCGTAAAATACAAATCGATATAAAATAAGTGAATTAATTTACGTATTTCACAATCATACAGCATACCTTTTTGAAGTATAAGGATTACAACGCAACCAAGAACTACATTTTCCAACCACCCCGAGCCGAGAAAAAGTTACCTTACAAAAATGATAACAATTTTGTTTCTTGGACACACAAAATTTTAAAATTAATAAACCAGTTATACAACATTCCAATGTATATTGTGTTAAAATTTGGATTCGATCTGATGACGGGTTTGTGAGATAATAATTCTCAAATGTGACGCATGGTTGAAACACGCTTAAAAAGGGCACTCTTTGTGTTCCAACTGCGATAAAAATATTAAAATATAAATTAAAATTCCAAACCTACATGAACTAACGTAAAATAGAACGACGAAAATGATGATGTTATTGGATTTTATGTACGTCTATTGGTTACTTCACAAACAACCTTCAAACTCGAGTACACATAATATTTTGGTCGACAATAACCAGGAAGGACAATTCGAAACTCCAAGCAGCAGAAATTAAATTCCTGCAGGAATGTTAAAATCAGAGAAGAGGTAAGAATAGAAGGCTCTATACTACAAAAGATCCAGAAGGCTAGCATGAAGTGGTTCGGCCACGTGAAGAGAATGAGTGCCAATAAAACTGCAAGAAGGGTGTATGAAAGAGACCTAGGCGGGAGGAGACCAGTCGGCAGACCTAGAAAACAATTGACAGATCTGGTGAAGAAGGTCCATGATGATGATAATTGTTGTTTTAAGGGGCCTAACATCTACGTTATCAGCCCCTAATGGTTTGGGTGTACGTGAAGATGATAATGAATTGTAAACTATAACAAAAACGAACTACCTACTTACATAGTAGAAGAAGAAACGGAAAACAAAAAGAGAATAAGGCAAATAAAGGACAGGAAACAAATGAAATGCCCTCAACCCTCGAAGAATGCGCATTGAGGGACTTGCAACGAAGGAGAGCCATGAAAGGAAGTTAGGAAAGTGATAGAGGAGAGGGTCCACCCCAGAGGTAAGGGATAAAAGGGGGAAAACCGGTCGCTTGCATGGGTCAGGTCAGGTCAGCTCAGGAATCCCTCGGGGTCGCCTACGCCCGAACTCACCAGCCGTGAGCCCCTGAGGGTGTAGCAATATCCAGGGTGCACCAGAAATGGTAGGGCTACATACACCCTTCCTCCTTGAGGGCCTCGAGCAGAAAGCAGTAGATAACATGAAAAGAAAAAGAAGGCTGACCCGTCGCAGAAGGAGGGTATCAGTAAAGATGAGACATGGGTCAATTAAGACGGGAAAGGAAGAGACTCCCTAGGCTTCGGATACCGTAATACCGTCGGGGTCGGTAGAGAATAAGTGTTGACCAAGTGAGGTCGACAGGAAAGAAGACGGAGAGGAGCCCGGGACAAGTAAGTGGAGGCAATGCTGGACTCAGCTGGGGCCCCGTGGTCGCCAACCGACGTCCCACTAGATGTGAGCCCCTGGGGGAGGGGGGGGGGGTGAAGAAGGAAGTAGGACGTACAGGAGAGAGGCCAGGACTGGGAGGGGATTGTGAACGAAGAATGGTTCATGGATCGAGAGAGATGGAGGGGGCTCGTATACCACACCCGGGAACCTGGAGTTGGTCAACGATGATGATGAATATCCAAATATCCATCTCAGCTAGGAAAGTCATACATTCATGATCAATTTGGCGGCTTCGGTGGCGTAGTCGGTAGCATGCTGAGCTTCTATGCCCAAGATCGCGGGTTCAAATCTGGCCGAAGTCGTCGGAATTTTTAAGAGCGTTAAAAATCCCTCAGTATGCCTTCCTTCGGAGGGGAAGTAAAGCCGGCGGTCCCATGTCATAGATTTATGGCATGTTAAAGAACCTTCCACTAATTGCACCTGTGTGAAGCTAAATTGTATAGGGTAAGAATGTAAACAACGCTCGTAGGTTCCTACATTCGTTGCCAAGAGCCGACTGCGGTGACGTCTGGTAGCTAAGTTCTGAACTATTAGTCGTTGACGGTGGTGTTTTGTGGCAAAAGTAGGAACTACTTGAAAATTGATCGTCTGCAGTCCTTACTTGAATTAAAACAGATACACACACTAATATAGTCATCACAATTAACATTGGTTATCAGACAGATTCTACACACACCCAAAGTACACGGGGCTACATGACCGCGTTGTCGCAGCCCCTGAACTGAGGAACCAACCAACCATGATCACATCATCTTTCATTGAAGTTCAATGATGAAATTCCAAGTTGACTAGAATGGGTGGTTGCTAGGTTCCTCAGTAGCCCCGTGTACTTTGGGTGTGTGTAGAATCTGTCTGATAACCGGTGTTAATTGTGATGTCTGTATTAGTGTGTGTTATCTGTAATTCAGGTAAGGAATGCAGACGATCTATTTCCAGTAGTTTCTTACTGGCTGCGTGGCTCACAATCAGCGGTAACGGTCTCGCTTGCTGGGCCCAAGGTTCCAGGTTCGTATCCTGGCATTTGAGGGAGCGCAAATGCGAGGTAGCCGTGTCAGTAGATTTACTAGCACGTTAAAGATCCCCTTTGGGGCAAAATTCCGGCACCCCAGCGTCTCTAAAAGCCACAGTAGTTAAAAGGGACGTAATATCAATAACATTATTATATTCAAGTAGTTCCTACTTTCGCTACCAAATGCTACCGTCAACGACACCTAGCTGTGAACTTTCCTACTAGATGCAACCACATCCGGCACCTAGTGGTGAACGTTGGAAATTATAGTGTTAATCAAATCTAACCTAAAAATTTAGCTTCACACAATTATTGTAGTTAGTAGAAGGTTCTTTTACATGTCTAAATCTATGACATGGGCCCGGCTTTACTTCCCCTCCGAAGGAAGGCATACTGAGGGATTATTATCGCTCTTAAAAAAATCAGACGGCCAGGTTTGAACCAGTGCTCTTGGGCATAGAAGCTCAGCATTCTACCAACTACGCAACCGAAGCCGCTTTAAATGTATTCATATATCTACATTTTATTTGTTCATCTTCTTCAAAACGACCATTTTATTATACGTTAACATATCGTGATATTATTTGTAAAATGTGTTAAAACAATATATGTTTTAAGAATAATGTACATATGGTAAGAATCTCTGCTTAGTATAAAACCAAGTCCCCGATTCTTGCATGTCACAGGTAATCTCAGGAGCCACTGGATGGATTTTGATGCGGTTTTCACCATTCTGTAAAGGATATCTCGAGGAAGGTTTCTGTTGAAAATAGTTTATTTATGATTAAAAGAAGTCAAGCAGTAACGATTTCAGTGAAAAAGTCGGAAAAAAAACAATCGTCCGTGCGCTTTTTAACCTTACGTTGGGCAAACCGTTAAAAATATCTTTATACTTTGCGTGTAAGAATTTTTCAGCATGAAACGTTCTACAAAATAGTCCGCGAGAGCATATCTCTATCTTCAATACAAGTGTTTTTAGGTTTTCATTTCATCCAACAATCTCCATTCAATTACTGAGGCGACAGTGTACAGCCTAGCTAGCGGGCGAGCCTATTACCCCAGATACAGCCAGCAGCAAACTTTCGAGTCGTGTTGAGTTAAGACTTCAGAGAAGAGTGGTTGTGTTTGGAGTTTCCCTGGAAGTGCAACTCGACTTTTCATTTCGCCTGTGAACTTTTCGTTCCGGAAAATACACAGCCAAGTTAAGATTGGACGGAAGGGGTATTTGTGTTTCATGCACCTCGCCATTCTTAAATTACGTCTGACAAGAATTCGTTGCACATGCATCTCCATGATAATATAATTAATAGCCCAGTAAATTATTTTTATCCATCATGCCGAGACCTAAAACGGATATAGGTTCTTTGACATCATAACTGTTCCCGGCCGAAGCCGGGGTGGGTTACTAGTATAAATGATAAATGCATTTCAAACCTCTTCTTAAATCACAACAAGTCACTTTATTTCACCATTCTTTCTTCATTTACAGTTTTGATCCAGAAGATTCATACATGACCATATATTGTTTGCTACGTACGAGGAGTTATTAATGTCAGCATTTTGTTCAAAGGCTCCCATTTCATCAGACAAAGCACTTGGTTGAATTCATAACTACCACATATCTAAGTATATATGTTTCCATCTATACAACACGGTAGGTGATACTAATATTATATTCAGGGCTGGGTTTACCAATAGTCCCCATAGGCCTAGGAGCGCAAAATTAATCCTCAAACCTTTTTTGGTCAGAAAATTTCTATAAATGTTATAATCTTTTTGCACTTCCGGAAAAGTTCTTTTTACAGTTCAAAATAGACTAAACAGACTTTTACTACTTATGATTTTTTAAATCAATTTCGTCTAATTTTTTGATTTAACTTAAACTTTCCAAAATTTTGACATTTCTCCAATTTTTATTGTGGTCATCATTTTCTAAGAAATGTTTTGTTACAGAAGATTTTTCAACTTCAGCTTTAGAACAGATATGTTTTATGATTTATTAGGAGAAAATTTATGTCTTGAATATTAATATCAGTTTAATTTTAATAATTCATTATGCATAGTTGCAGGTTGTATGATGTAGTACATACAGGGTCTTTCATATAAAGTAAGAACGGCGAGCGGCGGATTTGTTATCCGTTGCTGCAGTGGCCTTGTCTGAGCTTGTGGTGCGCCACGGCCCTCGGCTGTAGTATTGAAAGCGCGCGCATAGTACATATTTGACCTTGCAATAAGCGTGCAGTTGTTCAGTCACCAGTCTGAACCTCAGATGCTAACATGGTGAGACAGTTATCATTACAACATCGTATTTTTGTAAGTAAACCTCATTTTAAGTACGAGTCGGCTGGGAGGGTACGTGATGCATTCGTTCAGCAATTTCCCAATGAAGTGCCACCTTCACTAGCACAGATTCACGTAATTGAAAATAAGTTTGGCACAACTGGCTCGGTGCTCAATAAAATACATAAAATAAAAAATCAGAAACATTACAGTGGCAGAACTCACTCACGTCAGCCACAATGTGGTTGCCAGATACAATGCCTGTATAACACAGGAAGGACGACACATCCAGCATCTCTTATAAGGTAATATTTCATAGAGGATTGTACACACGCTTAGAGCAGGGGGCCACGGCGCGCTACAAGCTCGGTCAAGGCCACCACACTAGCGGATAGCAAACCCGCCGCTTGGCGTTCTTACTTTATATGAAAGACCCTGTATGTGCTGTATATCTGTAAGTGTAAAATGGTTCAAACTTATTTTAATACCTCGTTTGCCTATTTATTTATAGTTTATATATACAAATTTAAAAACATTTGATTCTCTCATTAATTTAATTTATTTCATTGATTTTACTTCACGATACATTAGAATAAAATACAAATTACCTTCACAAAGATCTTTCTGAGGTCTAAATTCCCCCTCTTTCACGATGGTATGAAGAGGGGCGGCAAAATCCCACGGGTCAAGGAGCGCATAAAATCTAAATCCGTCCCTGGTTATATTAAGTACATGAAAATGAAAATCCACAGCCTGCTTCCAGTCTCCGACCGGGTCAGGAATGGAATGAATGAAGCCCCCATCTAGCGGCGAGGATATGAACTGTGCCGGCTGCCGAGGCCTGACGCACTCCTCTGGGGCAATGATTAAATGAATGACAGATGAAATGAAATGATAGTGGAGAGTGTTGCTGGAATGAAATTTTGACAGGGAAAACCGGGAGTACCCGGAGAAAAACCTGTCTGCCTCCGTTTTGTCCAGCACAGATCTCACATGGCGTGACCGGGATTTGAACCACGGACCCAGTGGTGAGAGGCCGGCGTGCTGCCGCCTAAGCCACGGAGGCTTCTATATTAAGTACATATTTGTCACAATTCATCTGCAGGCTAGTTATTTTCTATCATAAAAATAAAACAAAAATTCTCTGACATAGTATTTCCTAATCAATTTGGTTGACAATTCAAACGACGCACTAACTGGTTGGCACCTGAAACAACATTCACACTCGATATTTCGGAAGAAGATTTAGTTTTACTCAATTCAGGCACTGAGTTAAAATATTTGTTGATATTCGGCACTTGTTTCCTCTATATTTAATTTTATATATTTTTGAATTTTCAATTTTGTTGTTGTTGTTTGAGTCTTTGGATTGGTTTGATGCAGCTATCCATGCTTCCCTGAGCTGAGCTAATCATTTCATCTCTACATAGCTACCACACCCTACATCCGAGGCAAACTGTTTAACATATTCTAACCTTGTCTACCTTTACTGTTCTCATCCTTGAACCTTCCTTCTAAATATATCTAAGTTTGCCATTCCTGGGTGTGTTAGTAAGTGTCCTACCAACCTATCTCTTATCTTCATTAGCAGTTGCCAGAAACATCTCTCCTCTCCCACTCGACCTAATACCTCTTCATTCGTAACCCTATCTACCCATCTGATTTTCATCATTCTCCTGTAACACCACATTTCAAACGCTTCAATTCTCTTCTTTTCTGCTGCACCAATAGTCCAAGTTTCACTTCCATAGAGCGCCACGCTCCAGACAAAGGCCTTTCATAATGACTTTTAAATACCTAAATCTATATTCGATGTCAACAAATTCCTTTTCTGTAGAAATGCTTTCCTTGCCTGTGTTAACCTACTTTTTATACTATTTGCTTCGTCCATCACTGGTTATTTTGCTCCCCAAGTAACAGAAGTCACCTCCTTCCTTTAGCTGTTCACCTGCCAATTCGACATCCATAGGGGTTTCTGATTTCTCTCGAATGAATTCCATAATTTTTAATATAAAGCCCAATATTTCATTTACACTTACTACTACAAAATACGAAGTACGTCCAGAAAGTAAGTTCCGTTTGGTAATAACATTAAATTGTGTACAGATACAGAAAAAATATTTATTGCACAAAATTCTACAACCCTTAAACTACTTTTCCACATAACTGCCGAAATGTTGCAGGCATTTGTCGTAGCGTGGCACGACTTTTTGTATACCTTCTTCATAGACGTGTGCCGCCTGTGTCTTCAACGTTCCGCTGCAGCGCAGCTCCGCATATGCGCGGTAGACGCTCTGTATCAAGGAGAAGAAACGTGCGCCATTTGGAGAGCGCTGTCAGCCACGTACGCGTTGTTGTGCATGTTTACTCGTACAATGTCGGTGTTGATTGAAAATCCCGCCGCTTGTGAAATCAGATCTGTGATTCGTTTTCTGAATGCTAGCAAAGTGAAACCAATTGAAATGTATCGACAAATTTGCGAAGTGTATGGACAAAATGCGATGAGTGATTCAATGGTGAGAAGATGGGTCCGACAGTTCAATGAAGGACGTAGTGAAGTGCACGATGAAGAACGAAGTGTGCGTCCATCTTTGGTTACAGAAGAACTGGTTCACGCGATTGATGACAAGATCCGGGAAAACCGCAGGTTTAAAATTAGTGCTCTCGCTATGGAATTTTTCCAAATCTCACGATCACTAATTCATGGAATTGTTACCGAAAAACTGAACTTTCGTAAACTTTGCCGACGATGGGTACCAAAGATTCTTACGGAGCAACACAAAACAACACGGATGGGTAGTGCACTTCAGTTTTTGACCCGTTACAATGAAGGCGGCGAAGAATTTCTGACACAGATAGTCACAGGAGATGAAACTTGGGTTTCTTACGACACCCCTGAAAGTAAGCGGCAATCAATGGAATGGAGGCACACTTCATCCCCAGCAAAGGTTATGCCGAAACAAATCTTGACACCTCGGAAAATGATGTGCACAGTGTTCTGGGACTGGAAAGGCATCTTACTCATTGATTTCTTACCGCGTGGTCAAACAATCAACGCAGATGCTTACTGCGAGACACTTAGGAAATTGCGCCGCGCAATACAGAATAAGCGCCGAGGATTGCTGTCAAAAGGTGTTGTTTTTCTTCACGACAACGCACGACCACACACTGCAAAAGTGACGAAAAACCTCCTACTGGGATTCGCTGGGTCATGTTTGACCACCCTCCGTACAGTCCTGACCTCGCTCCTAGCGACTTTCATCTGTTCACACATCTCAAGTCTTTCCTTGGCGGTCAACACTTCAACAATGACGAACGAGCTGAAAGAAGATGTTTCCAACTGGTTGAAGACACAGGTGGCACACTTCTATGAAGAAGGTATCCTAAAACGTGTGCCACGCTATGACAAATGCCTGCAAGAGTTCGGCAGTTATGTGGAAAAGTAGTTTAAGAGGTGTAGAATGTTGTGCAATAAATAATTTTTCTGTATCTGTACACAATTTAATTTTATTACCAAACGGAACTTACTTTCTGGACGTGCCTCGTAGCTTGCCACGGTGGGTGAGTGGTTAACGTGTCGGTCTACTAACCCCAAGATTGCAGGTTCGCTCCTGGCCTTGGTAAGTGTTTTTTTTTAAGGCGGCAAACATTACGACACCATGTCATTCGATGTTGGCATGTCAAGGAACCCATTTGAATTCCGTAGGCCGTGTTAATAATGGCAAAATTAATCTCGGGAGTTTTCGCCAACATAAAGTTCCTCATTTCTCTACTAGAAAGCGCTATAGTGTTCAAGGAGCTTAGATATCTAACCTCCTTGACTTTCATAGTGCTTCAAGGAACAACGAAATTCGACATGCAAGCTACCCTTTGGGTGTCAAATAACAAAGCTTGCAGCCAGCACCCAAGGCCGTACAATATATCTATATATACTGTACTAGTAGTAGTGCCCGGCTTCGCCCGGTGGATTCATTTGTTTTATGGATGATAATGAATACTACTACAGAACTGCCAAATGATATTTAAACTAACAGAAAGAAAAATATAACTTTTTGTGGTGGTCGTGGTAGTGGGGGGTGATAAGTAGTACAGTATAATGGACGAAACATTCAGGACATTTTTCCGTAATGATAATGATAATAATAATGAATAGGGAAACTGCTATTTACTAACTACAGTACTGACACATGTACTGAATTGAAA
The DNA here is from genome assembly GCA_946902985.2 of Meconema thalassinum. Lineage (NCBI taxonomy): Eukaryota > Metazoa > Arthropoda > Insecta > Orthoptera > Tettigoniidae > Meconema > Meconema thalassinum. The sequence continues at coordinate 121,855,871 of OX336398.1, forward strand.
AATATGATTAGAAAGAGGAGTAAGTGAAATGAGACACGGTCTAGGGTCTATATCTCATTGGCTGTTAGGAAAATAGAGACCAATAGTGTCGTCTGTTGTCGCATAGCGCTGTAGGAAAATAATCAGAGCACTTGGCTGTCCCAAGCTCCTGAGGCAGCAATAGTGTCATTTATCGGCACATAGCGCTCTAGGATAAGGATCGGAATAAACAAAAGTAATTTTGAAAGCACCATCGCTTATTGCAGCTGATAACCTCAATGTACTGCACCAACACCATCGCACTTACAGAGACATAATATTCATACTGACAACTGTTTTAAGGGGCCTAGGTTTTTTTTGCACTAATCATTCCTCGTGACTGCAATTTATAAGCAGCGCAAGATGTAACTATTTTCGCAATTCTGCACCAGAACACTGGTAGGGGCGACGTGATGCAGCCCGAATTACCAGCCAACAATAGACTTATTAAAATATTCTTAGAGGTACACTACTACGGACATGTTCTAGGGCCTAAAAACGTGGTTTTCAAGTTCATTTTGTCTGTTTTCTAAATGTAGGGAATGGAAAGGGTTTTCCAAACTATCAAGTGGACAGTGGTACCAGCAAGATTTCAAAGGTTATGTATGTAAAATTTGATGCAATTAAGTGAAACGGTGTAGATTTGTGCAGGGAATGGAGTGGTCTGTCCGAAAATTCAAGTGGACATTGTTACCCACAGGGTTCCAAAGGGTAAGTATACAAAATTACGTTAAAATCGGTGAAACATTGTAGATTTGTGCCAAAGGGCCTAAACGCAGGGAATAGAGTGGTCTGTCCGAAATTTCATGCAGCCAGTGTTACTTGTCGGTTTCCAATGGGGGAAGTATTTAAATTTTGGTTCAGATCGGTGAAACGGTGTAGATTTGTGCCAAAGGGCCTAAATGCAGGGAATGGAGTGGTTTGTCCGAAATTTCATGTAGATAGTGTTACTCGCAGGGTTCCAAAGGGTAAGTATACACATTTTGGTTCAGATCGGTGAAACGGTGTAGATTTGCACCTAAGGGCCTAAATGCAGGGAATGAAGTGGTATGTCCGAAATTTCATGTAGATAGTGTTACCCGCAGGGTTCCAAAGAGTGGTTGTTGTTTGAGTCTTCAGTCTTTTGATTGGTTTGATGCAGCTCTCCAGTATAAAAATTTTGGTTCAAATCGATGAACAGGTGTAGATTTACACCAAAGAGCCTAAATGCAGGGAATGTAGTGGTGTGTCCGAAATTTCATGTAGATTGTGTTACTCGCCGGGTTCCAAAGGGTAATTATACAAATGTTGCTTGATATCGGTGAAACGGTGTAGATTTGTGCCAAAGGGCCTAAATGCAAGGAATGGAGTGGTCTGACCGAAATTTAAAGTAGGCAGTGTTACCTGCTGGATTCCAAACGGTAAGTATACAAATTTTGGTTCAGATCGGTGGAACTGTGTAGATTTGCGCCAAAAGTTCCTAAATGCAGGGAATGGAGTGGTCTGTCCAAATTTTTTATACAGACAGTGTTACTCGCAGGATTCCAAAGGGTAATTATACAAATTTTGGTTCAGATCAGTGAAACGATCTAGATTTGTGCCAAAGGGCCTAAATGCAGAGAATGGAGTGGTCTGTCCGAAATTTCATGTAGATAGTGTTACTCTCAGGGTCCCAAAGGGTAGGTATACACATTTTGGTTGATATCGGTGAAACGGTGTAGATTTGAGACAAAGGGCCTAAGTGCAGGGAATGGAGTGGTCTGTCCGAAATTTAATGTAGATAGTGTTACTCTCAGGGTCCCAAAGGGTAGGTATACAAATTTTGGTTGATATCGGTGAAACGGTGTAGATTTGAGACAAAGGGCCTAAGTGCAGGGAATGGAGTGGTCTGTCCGAAATTTAAAGTAGATAGTGTAACCCGCAGGGTATACGAATGCATAGAGAATACTATAGTTCAATAAATCCTTGAGCAACACTGAGAAATGGCTTCAAATACTATATCCTATCTCCAATTTACACATGCTAGTGCAACAATCACAATAACGCAGGTTATCACAAAAATTCGACACACACATCCATGTACACGGGGCAACATGACCACGATGTCTAAGCCCTGAAAATGAAATAACAACTGTCCACACATGAAAGCTGCAAAATGGTGATGGGTGAATGTGAGGATGTATGCCACTATGTTTCTCTGACAGGAGAGCATTACATCGGTCAATTTTCTCATGTGTCCTTGAGCAAATTTTACCGGACTATCATGATACAGAGTAAATCGTTGTTGCCTAGTGACAACCTGTCCATCAATGGTGCGGCGTTGACTATTATGATATAGTGCTAGTCGTTGTCGCCTAGCGACAATATGTCCTTCAATTTATTAGATCGGTGAAATGGTGAAAATTTGTGCAAAAGAGCCTAAATGCAGAGAATTGAGTGGTCTGTCCGAAATTTAAAGTTGACAGTGTTACCCGCTGGTGCCCAAAGGTTAAGTATACAAAATCGTCGAAACGGTGTAGATTTGTATAAATAACAAACAAACAAACAAACAAACATTGAGTTATATATACTAGTCGGCCCGTGCGAGCTTTCGCAACGTGAATGTAGGTTTATGGAGCAGTAGGGAAGAATGTGGGAGAAGGAAGTTTTAAATATTAAATAAATGTATTTATTGTTGTTAAATGCCATATGTATATGAGAAGGACAAAGAAATATGTATAACAGTGTATTGTACTTGTCACGGCACCTCTTTGTAGACAATATTCGATGTTACAACGAATTCATCGGTTATTGTTTGCTCGGGAGTTTCTTCTACTGCAATTTTTACATTTGCTAAGGATTGAACCCTAGAGAAAGCGACATGCAGAGGATTGCTGTACGTAATAAGGTGTGGATGATGTCCGCATTGATTTGGCTTCCGAAAGTGTGCTGTACTAAGTCCTGAGGGGAGCAATAGCATTGCTTGGGTATTCGTATACTGGTGGGGTTGACGGTGTCATGTGGTGGCAAGGTTCCATTTCCCATCTGGCGTAACCAATGAGAAATTCTTGCTCGCATGTTGGTCGTGAGGCGGCGAAGTGCTACTTGCGACCACAGTGGCGAGTACTTGACACACGCCTCTACGATGGTGATTCTATTTCCGCGCCTCACAACTGGAAGGACCTGCCGGAAATCCCCTCCAAAAACGATAACATAAGTTCAGGCAAAAATAAACATGCCAATGCAATGCAAGAAATGCAAAGCATAAATACAGTCTGGAAATACAGAAAGAGATATAGGTTAGGTATCTTGCCAATGCCGCCGCGCTGCCCTGCGCTGTAGCGGCAGGTTCGCCTAGCAGTACGCCGTGTTACAAATAGTGTCAAGTCTTTGTTAAGCTATACTGGGTTGACAGTGCTGTATGAGCAGTAGAGTAACTAACGGGATTTCATGTAAAGAGCCTCATTTTCTATACCGGAGTGGAGAGCGCTACTCGCATCAAGTCTGCCGTGTCTCGTCAAGAGCTACTGTTGCCTGGAAAAGACATGACTTGCCATTCCTTCATGAGTTTATTTTATGACTTTATAAGCCTTTTCTCGAGTGCAAAATGGTATTTATTTAATTGTGAGGCATTTAAGGAGTAAGTGAGTGTATTTCGCGCACACATTGGGTTATGCGGAACCTGTAGGTACCTCATATGTGTAGGTTGGTGTTAATAGGACCTTATTTTCGGTACAAAACTGGAATGGGACCTTAGCAGAATAATATAGGGAGGGATATATATTACAAAATGTCTTTTTTTCTTACTGTATTTTGAAACATTTAAGGTAAAACCCAATATTATATTTTATTTTATTTACAATTAATTTTACATTGTAAAGATATTCATTGTTATTATTATTTTATTTCATTCTTTTATTACAATATAATATCTCATACACATTTTTCATATCAAACAAACATTAGACTTTAATACCTACATCTCTAGTATTTTATTTTTATTCTTAATTGATTTTATTCTTAATTGAGCTGAAGAAGATATCATTGTCAGGTCGAAACTTGTACAATATATAATCGATATATTTGTGGAAGTATCGATTGGCGTATATTATAAACTTGGAAAACAGTTTAGTTGGATTACTGAATTATCCCAGATAAAGAATATGCCAAGAGGTTGTTAGTGGATGAAAATTAGATGATCTCATGCAGCTTTGTAAATTGATGATGATGATTTAGGACCCAGATGTTGATGACATGTAATCTTTTTACTGAACTGTCGAAAACAATACTGAAGTACATAGAAACTCCGGACGGGCCACCCCGTCTTCAAATACGTCATTTTTATTTTGCATCTTTTTTGTTGTTGCTATTTATCCATTTTAAGAGCATTTTTAAAGCTTGGTAGATCTTTTTGGGTCATATTTTAGAGAAATCGGCCTTTTAAGGTAATCTTTCCAATTTAGTCATGTCACAGCTTTATATGAGGGAGTTGCGTCTCTCAGAGTTAAGAAGAAGCTATTAGCTATGAACATAAATCTTTTGTTAAGTGCTAGAAATCTATTTCGATTGACTTTTCAGTTTGAGCTTCAGATGTCATTTTTGAAATATTGGTGAGTAAAATATTATAAGATCATTTTCTCCATTTTACAGTGCAATTTTCGAATTTTTGAAATTGTAACCTAACATTTGTGGGTTACAGAGGCTCCTCCTTGTTTCTTTCATTTAGTTTATTTGGTTGTTTTTTTATCGGGTTGCCAGCCGTGTCCACAATTGTAGACCACCACAGAATGTCTTATATGTTCTGGCCAAAGAGATTCTTGGTGGTGGTCTGGCCATTGCTGGTAGGTGGCGGTGCAAATTAGCCAGGTGGCTTTGGCAGCTTGGCAAAAGGTTCCTGGGCATGCGAGGTTGCCATGGGAATGAGTTGTTAGAAGCTGGAATTCAGGCATGATGGATGCCAGTGGGAGATAAAATTGTGTGATGATTTGTTATGTATGGAAGCTGTCTGATCATGACAAACAAGATATTGCTAATTAATGATTGCTAAAGATCAACTCAATCTGGAGAAGGATTATTATTAATAAATTGTGTGTGAATTGGGAAGTTGGTGTACTGTCTTTGCAGATTCATTTAAAGATAGTATTATAGCCCCTATACCCTGAGGTGGCAAGTTCACAATAACAAAAATATTATAAAATATTGATGAGTTTATTATTATAAGATCATTTTCTCCATTTTATAGTGCATTTTTCGATTTATAGGTCATTTACTATAGTCATTTTTGAAAATTTTTAGTGCATTTTTAAAACTTTCTTACGGCATCAACATCCTGGCCCTAATGATGAGCATTGTTGTTTTAAGGGGCCTAACATCTAGGTTATCGGCCCCTAATGGTTTGGGTGATAGTGAAAATGAAATATGATCAAATGAAACTTACAACGAAAACTAATTACTCTCTTAAAAACTAGAAGAAGAAACTGACAAAAAATAGAGGATAAGGCAAATAAAGTATAGGAAGTGAAGAAATGCCCTCAACCTTCGAAGAATGCGGATTGAGGGACTTGGAAGGAAGGAGAACCATGGAAGGCAGATAGAAAAGGTAAAGAGAAATGGGCCCGTCCCAAGGTCAGAGGAAAAAGACGACAAAACAAACCCAGCTCAGGAATGCCCCGGGGTCGCCAACTCCCAAACTCACCAGCCGTGAGCCCTTGAGGGTGTAACACTATCCAGGATGCACCAGAAGTGGTGGGGCTACATACACCTTGCCTCCTTGAGAGCCTTGAGCAGAAGGCAAGAGATAATATGAAAAGAAAAAGAAGGCTGATCCCTCGAAGAATGAGGGTATAAGAAAATATGAGGCAAGGGCCAATTAAGGCGGGAAAGTGAAAGACTTCCTAGGCCTTGGATACCCTAATACCGTCGGGGTCGAAAGAGAACAAGAGTTGACCAAGAGAGGTAGACAGGAAAGAAGACGGCACAAGTAAGTGGAAGCAATGCCGGACTCAGCTGGGGTCCCGTGGTCAGCAACCCACGTCCCACTAGATGTGAGCCCCTGGAGGGGGGGGGGGGCTGTAATAAAAATAATTATGATGTTATTTACATTTCCACGCATCGTAGGCAATTCTAAAACATGGGAAAACGTTATCCCAAAAAACGTGGGAAAGCAGCTGGCTAACCTCAAAATTTAGCATACGTAAATAATATAAATGCCGCGCCATTTTGTCATGTTATTGCGCTGCCCTACTCGTCAGAGTGCAGTAAGGAGTAAATAACAGCTGATGATCGAAATTAGAAAGTAATAATAATAATATCGTATGGCCTCGGGTGCCAGGTGCAAGCTTTGTAATTTGACACCCAGAGGGTAGCTTGCATGTCGAATTTCGTTATTCCTTGAATCACTATGAAAGCCAAGGTGGTTTGGGAAATGAGGAACTTTGTGTTGGCGGAAACTCCCGAGATTAATTTTGCCATTATGTACTCGGCCTTCTGAATTCAAATGGGTTCTTTGACGTGCCAACATCGTATGACATGCGTGTCGTATTTTTGCCGCCTTTCAAAAAAATCACTTACCACGGCCAGGAGCGAACCTGTAATCTTGGGGTTAGTACACCGACACGTCATCCACTCACCCAGCGTGGCAAGCTAATTAGAAAGTGATTACTATGGACTGGGTTCTTTAAGATTTCACCTAATTTTTTCCTTATTACTACCAAATAGAAAACATTGCTTTCAACAGATTAGCCTCCGCTGATGATCTTGTGCTGCTGTCAGAGGACATCGAATCAGCTATAATGCAAGTTCACATTTTGGAAGAAATAGCGGGGAAAACCGGCCTTCAGATATCGTTTGAAAAGATCCATTTCATCACCAACATTAAAGAATCCCCGAGATAGGCTACATAATGACAACAAAAGAGGATATGATAAGTAAAGTTGTAAATTTCAAGTACCTTGGTGAGATCATCCAACCTAATGGACTCGACAAAGAAGGAAATCATGAGAGAGACAGGAAAATGGAGCTTGCTTTCCATCTTACAAGAAAGCGATGTCTGTTAGGAATTAACTACGCCACTATCAAACAGTAATTCAACCAGAGTGCCTGTATGCTTCGAAATGCCTAGGACTAACAACTAAAAAAGGAATGGAAGAAATTGAAAAAAAAAAGGAACGAAAAATTTTTAGAAAAATTATCGGACAAAAATATGTGCTGACATACCGATTACGTAGTAACAAAGACGTATATAAAACATGCAGCAGAATCTCGGTTACCACACGAAAACCAAGGGTTATATTCTTTGGACATATTTCAAGAATGCCTGACGACAGACTCACTAAGAAATGTTTTAACCAATTCCACAAGCCCAATAGAAAAGGCAACTCTTATAATCTCTCTATATATAAGAATGAAAGTTTGTCTGTTTTTTCTGAATATCTACGGAAATTTGCGTTACGCGTTTCAGACTGTTTTATGATAGATGCGCGCGAAAATAAATTTTGTGTCTGTCTGTATGCCTGTCTGTTTGTCTGTCTGTGGACAAAGTTGTTGTTCCCTTATAACTCGATAACGGCTGCGTGGATCAACGTAAAATTTGGTACAGATATCCTTCAGAGGCACGACACTATTCATTGATATAACTCTTCTCCGTACCTCTCATAACAGGGGGCCTACCCCCTTAAAATACATGCTGAAATAAGCGTAGAAGGGTGAGACAAAGCTCATTTTCAGCCCCTCAATGTGAGAACTGAATAAGGGCCCCCGAAAACCACATTTCAAGGCCCTAAAACCAACAGTTTTTGAGATATTTCCAGAAAACTAATTTCCTTTAATACAATAACGAAAGAATGCAAGCCGGTTACCATGGCAACGGAATCTCACAGGTCCATCTATTGCTGTAAGACGCAATACAATTCCATTTATTACATTACTGAGATAGTTTTCAAACGGCTATAAGGTTATAACGGATTCAAATTAAGCTGAAATATTCATCAATACATACAATGCGCTTAAGGGGTCAAGGGGTACTCTAGAAAATTTTGACGTGATTTACACGCGCGGGTGTGGTACGGAAGGTCTATTATATCCCAAAAATGAATGTCTGTCTGTGTTTTCTGCATTTCCACGGAAATTTGACATATTTGCCCGTTTCAGACTGTTTTGTGACGGATGCACGCAAAAATATTTATTTTGTCTGTCTGTCTGTCTGTTTGTCTGTGGACAATTTTTTGTGTCCTTATAACTCGAGAACGGCTAGGTGGATTAACGTAATATTTGATACAGATATCCATCAGAGGCACGACACTAATCATTGATGTAACTCTTCTCCGCACCTCTCATAACAGGGGGCCTAACCCCTTAAAATACATGCTGAAACAGGCGTAGAAGGGTGAGACAAAGCTCATGTTCAGCCCCTCATTGTGAGAAACGAAACTCGGGGGCCCTAAAAGGACCCCGAAAACCACATTTTAAGGCCCTTAAACCAACAGTTTTTGAGATATTCCCAAAAAAAAAACTAATTTCACTTAATAAATTAATGAAGGAATGCATGCCGGTAACAATGGCAACAGAATCTCAGAGGTCCATCTATTTCTGTAAGACGCAATGCAATTCCATTTATTACATTACTGTGATGGTTTGCAAACGGCAATAAGGTTATAACGGATCCAAATTAAGCTGAAATATTCATCAATACATATAATGCGCTTAAGGGGTCAAGGGGTACTCTAGAAAATTTTAACGCGATTTACACGTGCGGGTTTGGTCCGGAAGGTCTATTATATCCATATCCGTATATTGTTATATTATTATTATTCTTTTAATTATTATCATTATTATGGCGTACAACGACGAGACAAAGCTCATTTTCAAACCCTTGGTGTCAGAAACAAAACTCGGGGCCCCTCAAGAGCCGTAAAGGGTCCCCGAAAACTATATTTTAAGGCTCTAAACCCAACAGTTTCTTAGATATTCCCAGAAAACTAATTTCATTTAATAAACTAAAGAAGGAATGCCAGCCACTAACCATGACAACAGTATCTCAAGAGGTGGCATCCAACTTTCCATCTATTTCTGGAATACGTAATGCCACTCCATTTATTACATTTCTGTGAAAGGTTGCAAATGGCTATAAGGTTATCACGGAACCAACTAAAACTGTAAAATTCATCAATGCGCTTAAGGGGTTTAAGGAGTAGGCCTACCCTAGATTTTTTTCAAACGACTTACACGTGCGATATGTCGTACAGAAGGTCTATTATATCTCCAAACAGCAACATTATTTTCAAAAATTCCTGATTTCAAATAGTAGACTGTTTTTTGCTGATTTTAGGAATTTGGGCCATTGGAGGCTAGAAAAAACTGAATTTTCATGCACCACAAGCCTTTATAATTTATAAAAGGGGTCTTCCTGTAGTTGGGCACTTGACACAACGGTTAGGGTCAGTTCGTATGTGACGTGTATTGCGATTCATTACGAGGTTTTCAATTTTATTTTCACGCCAGGAAGAACACGTTAGGTAAATTTTAGCTTGAGAGCACATTTTAACTAATCATTTTTCTTTGCCAACAATCAGGTTCCAAGCCCCTAAACATTGCAACAGTAGTTCAATTGATAACATCTGGTTATTATTACCGAAGGCCGTTCGAAGAATGGGTACTTCTGCTAGTAATTTAATAAGATGCGCTCGAAAGAGCATTACTTAACCTACATAATACACGAAAATATCATTCTAAATACAATTTGATCTTACAGTGCTATTTAGTTTTCACTGTAGTCTCTGATGGATTTAGTTCTTTTTGCACACTTAGTTATATACTCCCCGTGACTGCAATTTATAAGCAGCTCGCAATTCTTCTCCAGAACACTGGTAGGGGCGCCGTGATACAGCCCGCATTTCCAGGCAACAATAGACTTAGGTATTATTGAAGCTGTTCGGGAGCGCTTGTTTTCCGACTTACTGAACAAAAATCAATCTTTAAGGTTACCTGAGAGGAGTAGCCTAATGCTACATAGCTTAAACTATTCTTCTTGAATCTGGCTATCATGTACAAAATGAATTTTTCGAATCCGACTGGTAGTACCAGAGATTAGCGCGTTTAAACACAAAAACAAACAAACTCTTCAGCTTTATTATATGAGGTGCGTTCAAAAAGTAACGAGCCGGAGGCTGTAATGCGCAAACCGGTGACGACATCGGCTAATAGTGGCGTGTGTAACGAGGTGTGGTTTCCACCAGAGCGTGGAAGGTCACAGCCCGTCGCTAGAGGGCACGCGTGCACGTCACGTGACTACACAAAGCGAGCAGCAGCATGCGTCAATCGTCCAACCAAGACCAAGACATTAGGCCATTCGACATGCTTCCTGGTGTGGTTGAAGACTGTGGGGCATCCATTGGGCACACACTTTGCGTGAGTGCAGTCGTTCCTTCATGATGGTGTGCGCACTTCCGACGCTCAATCCGACCACGGCGGCTATGGCGTTCACTGTCACTCGGCGGTCCTGGGTAATGAGTGCATCAACCAGCTGGACGTTGTCATCGGTAATGCAGGGGGTGCCCCAGACCGGGCATCATCTACTAACGACACCCGTCCTTTCCTGAAGCGCTTGTGCCACGCCTTGACCCTAGCAAAGGACATGCAGTGTTCGCCGTACACTTGTGACATTCGGCGATGAATGTCCGTTCCCGCTACTCCTTTCGCTGTCAGAAACCGAACAACACCTCTTCGCTCTTCGTTTGACGCCTCCATGTCACTGATTGCAATGCGACTGGCAGCGTTGGACGATTGCTGCATGCTACTGCTCGCTTTGTATCGTCACGTGACGTGCACGCGTGCCCTCTAGCGTCGGGCTGTGACATTCCACGCCCTGGTCGGAACCACACCTCGTTACTCACGCCACGATTAGCCGATGTCGTCACCGGTTAGCGCATTACAGCCTCGGCTCGTTACTTTTTGAATGCACCTTATATTAGTATAGATAAACAAAGTTAATTAAACGGGCTAGAGTGTGAAAATCAACTCTGACATCCTTCGTTTTATTGAATTTGAATTTTATTATTATTATTTTAATTATTATTGTCCCCCGTGGTGTATGGATAGCACACTTTTCTCTTACCGAGGAGGCTCTGCATTAGATTCCAGCCATAAACTTAAGATATATATATAATGTTATTGGTTTTACGTCTCTTTTAACTACTGTGGCCGGGGTGCCTGAATTTTGTCCCGAAGATCTTTAACGTGCCAGTAATCCTACTGACACAGCGCCATCGCAATTACGCACCCACAAATGCTAAGTGTCTGCGCCAGGATTCAATCCTGCAGCCTTGGGTACAGTGGGCAAGATCCTTACCAGTGAGCAACGCAGCCAGTCATACTTAAGATCTGACTTGAGGGCTGGAAAGGGGTGTCTTTTGTCGTTTATTCATTTTGAAGGCTTTGCGATCATGTAGTGCTGTGTACTTTGGCGTGTGTGAAATCCGTCTGATAATCTGTGTTATTGTAACTGCTGTAGCGTACTATTGTGTAAATTACTTGTAATTTGGATAGGATATGGTTAGAAGGGTGCCATGGCCTAAATTTAGGTACAATGTAGGCATCTGCCTGGAGTACAAATGAGAAACCATGGAAAACCACTTCCAGAATGGCTGACGTAGGAATCAAACCCGCCTCTTCTCATTTCTGCATCAGCAGAAGGAAAGGTGTACACTCAGCCTCATCAGGACAATTAAGTACCTGCTTGATATGAGAAGTAGTTCCCCATGACCTAAAATCGAGGTGATGTGGCTAAGGGTGTCGTCGCGCAGGTTATTCGTTCCCCACAATTTGTAGGCTATGAGCTGGGTTGCAGTCGGCTTGATGTTTGGGTCCTCCCAACCACGGGTTTGTTAGACCATTATTGTTGATTCATTGAGGGGCTTTGCGACAACGTCGTCATGTAAACCCGTGTAGTTGGTTGTGTGTGTGGAATTTGTCTGATAACTTGTCTTATTGTGATGGCTGTATTATTGTGTGTAGTTGTAATTTAGATGAGGATTGGGAAGGAGGCAGCCGTGGCATCCAGTCAGGACTCAATCTGGCATTTGCCTGGAGTAGAAGTGGGAAACCACGGTAAACTACTGAACCCATGTACCATTGGCTCAAGGGGGTCGAATCCATGTATTTTTGTAAAAGGAAGGAAGGAAATATACAGTATTTATAGGAACATAGAAAGATTTCATGCAAGGGATGCTAGCATCACGTAGTGTAAGAAGCTGGACCCAGGTGGCCAGGAAATGAGATCATGCCTGACTCATTGATAAAGAGCCAGTCACGAGTATAAATAGACTGAGTGGAAAGTTCCAGGCGTATGACAGAGAACACGTTTCGGAAATCGCCCTTACCTTGCATTAAAACGGCAACAGCGCAACTGTGCCAGAAGAAGAAGAATTAGATTTAACCCATTTGGAAGAATAAATGTAAGTAAATAAATACAGCGTTGTGAATGATTTCAGAAGAGAGATTTTTGTGTGGAGAAAAAGCTTTTAATAACTGTCCAGGAAAGAAGTGCAAACGTAGCCATACGTCATAGGGGATTTACCGAGGCCCGAGGAGTGGGGAAATAAAAATCAACACCAACACCCACACAGCTGAAGACTAAAAATTATTTAATATCTCAGAAATGCACGATCGATTTTCATGCGCAGTGAGGTCATTTTACGTTTGGAAGACGAGCTTTCTGGAGATATAATTTTTATAATTGTGCGACAATTATTTCAAAAGTTGGTCACGAAAAGGACTAGGATTTTATCTTTTTTTGACTAAATGGTATAAAAGTTCAGGCCAAGCCAGACCAATTATGCAGTTTCCGATAGCCCAGGGGGCGTCATAGTGCTACATCACACCGAAGACAGTCTACAAGTATTCCTTGAGGGGAAACGCTGTATCTCATCGTATAGACATTATCCGACAGCCAAGAGCGTCGTGGTATCGATAACCAACGAGCATCCGAAAGGAGTAGCCAAGAAGTATTATTACAGTATCACCGTGTGGAGAATTAGGAAAATCCTAGTTACAGGATTTAGTTCCGACAATATAAAGTATACAGTGAAAAGTTCAGTAATTACAGTCAAAGCAGGCTGCGATCTTAGAGCCCAGGGCGATAGGTCTTAATTTAAACGACCAAAAGTATCATAACGTATTGAAGTAACGTAACAGCGAGATAAACATTCTATCAACTTTAAAGAACCCGAGTAGGGACGGACAGAACAAGGTTCGCAAAGTATTCTGGAAAGATAGGAATTCGAGAACCGAATAAGCGGAAAGGAGAAGGAAACTCTAGACATTGTTACAAGGAAGCAGACGAACTATTAAAAAGCACTAAGTTACGAGGAGTATTAGTTGCTAGAAATCAATAGGTCACCGATAGATTATCTGGGGGACCGTGGACAGAATAGACTTTCACTAGACCAACAAATAGGGTCTAGAAAGGAGCCGTTCGAGTTAATAATAATAGCAGATCGACAGGAAACGGGATTTGAAGGAGTACTATTCCAGGGAGGAAGTAGATGGTTCGAGACTTTCACATTCTGGCAAGATAGGAAGCCGACATTTACTAAATTTCACCCTTGGAGACTGGAGGTCAAGAAATCACGTGTGAAAGGCTTAATAGCAGCCTTAGTGATTAGAATCTGTGAAGTGTAAATATATAAAAATTTGTGTTAAAAAGTAATATTTTCAGTGTTTTTATCGTGTATTCTAAACGAATACACCAGTGTATTTTAAAATGTTATCAGTGTTAAATGTATACGAGTTAAATGTGTGTCAAGATATGTCGGTCCATGAAATGAATTTGTACAAGATGGTGTAATTACAAAATAGTGGGCAAAAATGAAACATCGCAAGAAAAGGAAGGTCAGGGACCGACCTATAACATGTGAGTAAAGATTTTCATTATGTTTTGTGTTGGGAAAGTGTTTGTGTACAATCCACCGGAGTTTGAGATAGAGGGATGTTTCTGAATAACAAATAACAGAATAAGAGCACGGTCTGAACAAATAAAATTTGAGAAATTAAAATAATTATGTGAAATGAATAAATCCTGTAGAGGAAATGTATGAAATAAAATGTCAGTGTATTTGACAAATGTTACAAAAGCAAGCGTAATAAATAATAATAATAATAATAATAATAATAATAATAATAATAATAATAATAATAAAAGAAATATAAATAAAGATTAAATTGAATGATATGAAAGTAAGAGCGTTTGAGCCTTAATAAAAGTATAAAGACATGGTGTTAATGCATGTTCTTAAAATATAGCGATTATTGTCAAGGGAAAGGAGTAATATAAAATTTGAGATATGAATAAATTGTTGATGTTGAATTTATAAGTTCTTTGGAAGACGCTAGGCCTTAAAATAATGTATAGCGCAATGTAGCGCATTAAAGTAAATTGTCACGCTAGGAATGCGTAGAATCTAAATGTACTTGGTAAATTACTTATGAGGGATAGTTGATTGCGGTAATTGAGCCATGATAAAGTCCTCCAATAGTGACGTAGATCACGAGGCTATGTGTGTTATGTTGTATTATAATAGGGAGAAAATGTACGGTATTATGAGCGCAGGTAATATAGGCCACGGCCGACCCTAAGTCGTGTTTATATAAGTCCTCTAGTATGGGAATGGTTCCCGAGGCATGTTAAGAGAGTCGAACCCAGACTCGTCTAGTTGTTGAAGCCCCTAAGTATTCGTCGTTGTATGTGAATTACTCTTACCAATCAATGATGACACTTCATAATTAATAAATGCCAAGGTTACGAAAGTGGTTTATGAACCTAATAATGTTGTTGAAAGTAAATGAAAGAAACGCCAGGTCTCCCCAGAGAACTGAAGAAAAGAAAAATCTGTTTTAAAAGCATTGAGTATAGCTGCCACGCGTGGGCAAGGCGGGAGGCTCCCCTCTTAGCCATGAATCTCGCCCAAGTGATTACGGTCCAACCCTTGTTATTGTAAGTGTGCTAGGTCGGGAAAGGACCGTCTGAGAGAAGTAATAATACACCGTGAGTGTTTAAAAGTTGTAAATGACCCGGGATTTGAACCGAGGTCCGTGTAGATGAAAGTACCGCTTGCCAGTTCAGATCGTAGCTTTCTTATGTGATAAAGGTCTTATAAGACAAATAAATAAATAAAATCCCTAGTGTAATGTTGTATGGATGTAGGATTCCATGAGTTCAATGAAGATAACTAGATTCCGGGAGTAATCATAGTTTTTGACTTTGTCAAGTAATCTTCGGTAACTCTGGAGTACACAAGTATTTTCCCGATCACTGTAGTGAATTTGTGAAACTTGAGAGAGATGGTAACGTGGAGAACATAGTTGAATGCCCAAACATTTAAGTAGAGAAGTAATATGTACTTTAAATATGATTATATATTTGTTTGATGAGAAGAAACTCATAAAATAGTTATTGAGGTGTGTGAAAGAAGGACACCGTCATTATTGGAAAGTATCGAGCCAATAGAGCTCGTGATTATATTGGACTTTAAGATAGATACTTTATGGAAGTGAAAATAATTATGAGTTGTTGGTTTGAATGAAACCATGTATTTTAATATAATGTTTGTTTAATTTTTATCTCTTCCTTGTTCACTTGGAACAAGTTTAGAAGGATTTGGTCAATAGTTTATTTGTCTTATTTGTTTGTAGCGCCATAATTTTGGTTAATTAAATGTGTTAAATAGGAGTTGAATTTGTTTTTATTTTGGAAGTGTATCCTCTATTTAATCCAAAATGTGTAAGTCACAGAGTGGGAGAACATACCATAACCCCGAAAATCCCGAATTGAGCGTTGCTGGCATACTGTGATTTGCATATTTCTTGCTGGAAGGGCACACTACTTCCAGAATGGGGAGGTGGGACGAACCCTCCTCCACTCAGTTTTAACTCACGAGGCTAAGTGTTTCCCGTTCCAGCCCTCAAACCAGAATTAAAATTCTTGGCAGAGCCGGGTATCGAACCTGGGCCTCCACGGTGGCAGCCACTACGTAACGAGGTGGACATATAATGCTCAGTGAAATTACATCAAAAAATACTACAAAAATGAATGAAAACGACTTTAAAAGAAATTATTCCATCAAACTGAAATATGGCGACAGTTTTACTGAGGATTCATAGAAGCAATCCTGTTTTATTAACTACTCAATTACCTACTCTCATTAAAATATACTTGAATTTAACAAGGAAATGGCAGTTAAAATGTCATTCTTAATCTTAGTGTTTCTTTGAACCATATTGATTAAAATCTCTAAAACCAACTTCCCGGATAGACAAAAAGAAAAAACGATTAGCTGGAGTAATTTAATACAGCAATACTTTGGAATTAATTTAAATTATGTAGAACACTTTTCTCATTTAACTTAAAACAACTCGTTTACTCGTGTCAGTCGTAGGATTCTTTTTTCTAATCATTTACAAAACTAACTACATTCCCCGAACTAGTCGCTTTACTAGCCTATGAAGAGTATTTTAACATTTTTCATCGTATGAGAAAAAATATACGATGCATTAAAATTATGTAAAAAAATATGATATTGGTAAATATTGTCGTAAAATTGTCTAAAATGCATGAATCATAAAATGGCAAAAATATAAAATAATGTTGAATTGAGCGTGTGTTATTCCCCTTCGCTACTGCGTAGAAAGTATTTCTACGGCAATAGGCGTCGTATTACTGTAATTTGAAAAGGAAACATATGACATTTCAACAGCATCTGCCCTCTAGTCATCACTATGAGAATTTATAAGGTAGAATTTACTTGGGATATCTACCCTTTTCTCGCCGGGAATTAGGTGCCATGAACGTGGTGGTTTCTTTGACGGCCGGATGCCTTTCCTGGAGCCGACCTCACAACATGAGCTACTGAGAGAATAAATGAATGAACCTAAGTAAGGAGTTGGAAGGAAGCAGCCGTGGCCTATTGGAAGGGTCAGTTCCTTAATTTGTATAGAGTTGAAAATAGGAAAGCACGGAAAACCATTTCAGTCTGGCTGCGTGGTCAAAATATAATTGCTAAATAATATTGCGACCCTTGATTAGTATATATATATATAATTTACACCAATTAAAAATTCAGTACACGGGGCTGATTGACAAGCTACCCCAGCCCTTAAAATAAATCTCCAACTGTTAATTACGTTACTGGTATTAAGTATGTTTTAATTTCATCTAATAGGTTAGGCTATTCAATGAAAATTGTTCATTTGGTTTATTAAAAATTAATTTTGTTCATTCATTAGTGTATGCAATGAAGATCGGGTAAAATATTAGAGCTTGCACTTAGGTTATATTAACGCTGTCAGTTTATCGAACACAATCTCATGGATGTCCATATTTGTGAAACTATTGAGGACATATCGTATTCCTTGTATAAAGCTCCTCCACATACAATAGTTGTCACCATATCCTGAACGCTAGGTCATACATAGAGTATGTGAATTTATAGTAATTGACACCCCTGGGACCGTCAAACAGAGAGCCACCTCCCCTCCAACAGTTTAATGACGAAATGTTGGAACATGTGAACAGTATGGAATGTGTTGGCTGCAGAGTGGGGGAAGAGAAGGGAGTTTGCTAATGAGCTATCACTGGCCGAATTGGACTATGTCTTATCAAAGGGGCAGATCATGGTGGCCAGAAAAGTCTGTCCGATTTTATCAGTGTAATTAACTGGCCCAATTTGACTGCGCCCATCTGCACTTCACATTCACGTCGAATATTTCATAGTTCATTGGTCACCGAGGTTAGACGATTAGTCTACGGACAGAATTGGGCATAATACTCCCAAAATGTATTTTCGATACAAAATACAAAATACCCTTATAAAATTCCTGAAAATACAAAATAGCATTTTAAAATACATTTCAAAATACAAAATACTTTAAATAAAATATGCTTCATTTTCCATTAACGAGGGCCGATAACCTAGATGTTAGGCCCCTTAAAATTACAATTATCATCTTCCAATCAAACCTTAGGTCCTGGATTCGATTCCCGGCTCTGCCACGAACTTTGAAAAGGGGTATGAGGACTGGAACGGGGTCTACTCAGCCTCGGGTGGTCCCAATGGGTAGAGAGGGTTCGATTCCCACCTCGGCCATCCTCGAAGTAGTTTTCCGTGGTTTCCCACTTCGTCTTCGGGCAAATACCAGGATGGCACTGTACCAGTAATTTCCTGGTGAGATTTAAACAACTTTGGTTGAATATTTTTACGCAAATCTTATAGACGCGCGACATTAACACTCGTGAACGAGTTGTCAAGGGGAGGAGCCCGGCACAAGTAAGTGGAAGCAATGCCGGTCTCACAAGGGAAGTCTCTGAACCGGGGAATCGCGGATCCTGCTGGAACTTAGCAGATGCGTTGCGTGAGCCCAACTAGGCAGAACCGTGACGAAAAATCTTTCGGAAATTAACTCCTACCCACCGTAGACGGCAGTAAGAACAACAATTTTGAACTGTGCGCGCTGGTCAAGCGGGAGTGTGCCTCACTCCTGATTGGTGGCTCAAAAGATACGTTCCAAACGACTGCCCTCCCGTAAGTTTACTCGCGCTCATAAGCTTCGCTGCGGCAAGGGTCATTAATGTTGCATCTTTACAAAATATTGCACGTCGTGCTTTATTATTAATCATGCAATGTAAAGTATCACAAATACATATAATTACAACACAACACAGAGTAAACTGAACCAATGGTCACACGAGTGAGTAAGAGACCAAGCTATTTCACATAGTTCTGACAACAGAGATGTTCGTGATAATAATGTTGGAAACACATACTGCTTTTACACCATCCTCACCGTATAAGACACGGGCGAGTGCAAGTACTACATTGTATTGCACTGATATCGAAACAATATGGCACAGGGTGTTAAAACCGTTCGGGATTGTCGGACGGATACTGATTTCGGTACCATGCGTATTGTCACATTGATGTAAAACGAGACGACGACAATTGGTGGTCAGAGACTGCATTTTCAAGATTGTATTTCTCTGGGCCAAATTGATGTCAAAATTCAATAACCGAACGGTGTTCGAAAATCTACGGACAAAGCTTTTCCAGATCCTAAAGCCAATGGTTGACAATAGGCTGTGGACCCAGGAGAGATGATCATCAGTTGTATGCGCTCTTCACTTTCTAACGGTTATGTCCAGAAAAGGAATCCAGAAGGAGTGCCACATTGCCAGACGGTACATGCTGTTTGAAAACATTATGAAACCAATTCTTCAATTGTGCGGATCCCATTTTGCCAGATTTTGTGGGAACAACGTAAATATTGTCATGTGCAAACATAGTTTCTCTCACCCTTTTACCAAACACACCTTTCGGTACTTTCAAAGTTATGAAGAGAGGTCCAAGCAGCTTGCCCGCTGCTGTTACTGTAGGCATTATTGTATAACTGTGCGTTGTGGCCCGCACTAATTGCACTTTGGAGAAAACCGTTTTCGACCCTTTTATAGCCAGTGTCCTACCCGAACACATCTCCAAATTGAACCCACTTTGATCACTATTACAGTACATAATGTACGTTTCCAGGGCCGAGAGAATTTAGAACCGATGTAACCTCTTCCACGAATATTTCTGCTGCTGTCATAATATCCGCCGGCCCCATGGTGTAGGGGTAGCGCGCCTGCCTCTCACCCGGAGGCCCCGGGTTCGATCCCCGGCTCCGTCAGGGATTTTAAAACTGACGTGAGGGTTGGAACGGGGTGCACTCAGCCTCGTGAGGACAATTGAGTAGCTGTCTGACAGTGAGACAGCGCCCCGATCACGAAAACCAAGATTAACGGCCAAGGGGACCCGACGCGCTGATCACGCGTCACCCCAATATCTGCAGGCCGAATGGCTGGGCATGCGGTCGCTTGGTCGGCCTTAGCCCGTCATGGGCTGGATAGTGCCAGGGGTTGACTTTTTTTTTTTTTTGTTGACACAATATCCATTATTCGATGGGCATTCTTTGATATCACCACAGTTGCTATTTTTCGCGAAATGATATTATAGCGATCTTTAAAGTGCTGCACCCAGGAATGGCTGGCTTTAAACCCCGCACATTTTACGTCCTGCGCAGCTAGCATAGCTCATTGCTGAATTGTCACGTCATATATTACGTCATTATTCTGATGGGCAATGTCAAATTGGGCTTTTAAGGCACATGTTATTCTCCTCAATATGTCGCGGTGGGTGCCGCCCCTTTTCACTTTCTCTGCCCACAAATATAAATCTATCTTACTTCTTAAACGGTAAAACTTACATTTTACCGACGAAAAGGAAAGCGGACGCCTCTTACCATTTTTCCAATACTCAACAGCATTTTGTTTGTATTTCATACCTAACACACTTGTTAAAAGAGACGAACGCCAGAAAGCCAGATAGGCACAAAACCATCCAAACTGTCCAACAGGTCCTGTTCTTGAATCCTGAGAAGCCTTTCCATACATTTTCCATATTTTTCCTCCAGACAACAGATAACTTTTCCAATGTTAACATTCATTATGCAATGCATGGGACACTCTCCGTATACGGATATAAGCGTATGCCTGGTCTGTCGCCTCACATTCGGTGACTGTACACCGTAGGCCGGGAAGCAACCTCTGACGCAGCCAATGAAGCTCACACCACTGACGCACCAATTTAAACGTGTAAATCTTAATTTTTCATCTAGTAGAAGGGGAAGTTAATTTCCGAAAGATTTTTCTTCACGGGTCTGCCTAGTTGGGCTCACGCAATGTATCTGCAAAGTTCCAGCAAGATCCGAGATTCCCCGGTTCAGAGACTTCCCTTGTCAGCTGGGGTCCCGTGGTCGCCAACCCACGTCCCACTAGATGTGAGCCCCTGGGGGGACGAAGAACACTGCGGCACAGTGACGGCAGAACAGAAGAAAACACTTGGGCGGTGGAAGTGACTTCTTGCTCGCCGACTAGTGGTGATACGGTATTCAGACAGACACTAGTGTAATAACCCGCGATGTCTATTAAGGCCCAGGGTGGGGGGTTTATTCACCATTTTGTGGTACATTCAAGGGGGAGAAGGTGAAGCGTGTGAGTGGCCCGGCGTAAGAGGGGTAAAATCGAAGATTGAAAATTTGGAGCGCTGCTTGTTGCATTTGGGTAAGGGCCAATGGGCTTTGGAAGGGCATTAAGTTTTGTAGGGAGATGGTCAGGAATTCGAGGAGGTTTCTCACCGTCAGGGGGGGGGATTGGGTGTTGGTGGTCTCCGTTTTCTTTTCTGTCGACCTCCCTTGGTCAACTCTTGTTCTTTTCCGACCCCGACGGTATTAGGATATCTGAGGCTTAGGGAGTCTTTCACTTTCCCGCCTTAATTGGCCCTTGTCTCATATTTCCTGATCCCTCCTTCTTCGAAGGGTCAGACCTCTTGTTTTCTTTTCATTATAGTTCCTTTTCTCTTTAAGAATCCTGCACTGTTTTTCTTTTATTGGCTCTCCGTAATTAGTAAGAATATGTGTATCATCATGGAGTGAGAAATCTAATGTGGGCCAAGTGTCGTGGCTCTCCATCCCTTTCCAAAATTTCTTTTTCCTGCTCTTCCAATTACTGAGCTCTTGATGGATCTCTCCTTTCTTTTTCTTCCTCCGCTTCCAACAATAAAATGTCTTTGGATCATCTCTTACCTTATGATTCTGAGTTGTTTCTGGCCATTTTACACTGCTAATCTGGCTCTTGTCATTTTGCGGTTTTTCTAAGGTCAATGGTTCTTTTACAGGGGTATCTCCTCTGTTTCCTTCATTATCCGTACTTAATTTCTCTTTCCTTATAAGAATTTCTTTCCTGGCATTAGAGTCTACCTCTATTTCAACTGGCATTGCCTTTTTACGTTCCTCCCTACATGCCTGATATTTTAATAATAGTTCCATAATCTGTGCCTTCAATTGTTCTTCTTTCACTTCCATGTCCTCATTCTCATTTTCCCGCATTCGAATTTCATCTTTCGATTCGGAATTATTTTCAAAATCTTTTTCTTGAATCTCCAATTCCATCTTGCCTTCCTCAGACTTATTACTTCCTTCTGGAATTTCTTCGACTTCTTGTAGCATTACATTTTGGGATTCAACAAAGCTTTCTGCTATTTCGGTTTCCTGATCTACTTCTTCTGTTATAACCACTTGATCTGGTTTTTCTTCCTGCTCATTCTTTGCATAAGAATGGTCCTCTTCAATTCGAGACTCGTTTTCATTTCGGCATTCTCTCTGACATGGAATTATCATTTCCCCTTGAATGTCCGTCACTTTTTCTTCATGTGGCTCAATAGTTTTCTCTATTTCCATAGGTGCCACAACAATTTCTACTTCTTTTTCTTCTTTCTCCAAATTAGTACAAGTTTCAAGGTCTTGCACCATTATTTCCATTTCCTCTGCTTCTTCTGTGTTACTTTTTTCTGGGATAACTACTTCTTTTTATTTGAGGTCCTGCGCTAGTATATATTCATCATACGTTTTCCTAGAAGCCTCTAATGTTTCTTTATATTCAAGGATTTTAACCTTCCTTATCTCGGCTAATTACTGTATAGTTCTGATATCCATTTTATCCAGTCTTTCTTGTATGAAACTATTCATTTTCATGTCCTTGTTTCTTACCTGATCCCTCTGATCTGTAATGTACTTCATCCTATCTACTTCTTTGTAGTTAATTTCTGACCGGATCTTATTCCATTTCTTACTTATTTCATTCAGTTTCCCCATTACTTCCTGGATTTCGTCTATGAGTTCCATCGTTTGTTCCCAAGAACTTAATTCTATAAATTTCTCTCGGTCCAGATGTTTTAAGAATTCCCTTCTTGTCATCTCCATATCTACTGCAACTTGAACATATACTTACTTTACTTCTTGTGTAGATACCTTACCCAATTTTCCTCTTAACTCATTAAGGATTTTAGCTACACTATTTTTTTAAAGATATTCTGTAGTTGCTCATCAATTTCTTCGAATTCTTTAGGCCCTAGTCCTGAATGCAAATTCTCGAATTTCTCTATCGTTATATCATATCCCTGACGTACCTTTTCAATCATCCCTTCATACAACTCTATATCTCTTAAAGAAGCTATTTTTATCTTCTCCTGATCCTGAATGCTAAGGCTATCATTCTTTTCCCCTTCGCTTTGCAAGCCTACCTTAACCTGCGTTTCTACTTGAGACTTGACGCTTCCCTGACAATCATCAACTTTACCTTGCACATATTTCCCTGGAATTTGTTTACATATTTCATCCTTATTTGTGAGCTCCATAAGCTCAACCATTTCCTTATGTTCCAAAGGCATATTAACATCTCTTCGTGTAACAATGTCTTTGGATTCATATTTACATTTGAGAACACTTTCCTTAGGCTTATATTTTATCATTGGCCTTAATATTATCCTCCGACATAATATCATTTAAGAGCATTTGCTGCTCCTCACTGAAATCCATTTGCTCCATCATCGTACACCTCTTATCAATCTTATATGAGAATACAGTGGGCCACTCTACCCCACCACTGGCTCATGCATGAGAGATGATAACCTGAATTCATTTGTGGTCCCTTCTCCAAATTTATTTTCCGTACGGGTGCTCACCTGAGCCGTACCCGTCTGGTCTATTAACTCATTGACACCTTAAAATCGTTATGGAAGTGATTTTTCTAAAAATTCAAAATTTTGGAAAAAAAACTAATTTTCAAAAATGAAAATTTGGATTTTTTCAAGTAAAACTCGGGGTTTTCCATGAAAAACTCAACCCCAAAGTTCACGGGCGCCATAAAAGTAAAAAGGGGGGTTATCTTGGGCTTGCCGGTACGAATTTTCATGGTCCGAATGCGGTCAGTTAATTCTATGTTATTATAGCTAGCCTGTCATTATTTAATTTTAATCTGGTGACCAACTTCTAGTGTTCCATAAAGCATTGATCCAGACACATTATTTATATCCCCCCCCCCCCCATGTGCCCTTTTGTACAAGAAATATGCAAATCACTGTCCAGCTGCTCAGTCTTACCTCTTTGGGGGCATAGAACGACCTCCCACTGAGTGATTCACACATTATAGGATCAAGCTTAGGATAACACTTCACTGAAATGTAATTCAAAATCCTACTATAAAACAATTTAACTATCAAAATTTGGCGCTATAATACACAAAACAAACTGAATCAACTTCACACTTGTTCTAATGAACAAGGAACAAATACACATTAATTAAAAAATCAATAACTGAGGTTCCACTGAAACCTAAACAAAATTATCAAAACTAATTTCACTTCCATTTAGCAACATTATAAAATTCTCTCAAAACGAGCTATAAAAGGCTCGGAAAATTTATTACATGTACATTTCTGTTTAAAGACTCATTAAATATTCTCAATTTGAATATATTAAAATTATGAATTAATAAAATTTAATGGTATCAACAATTACCATTCATTTGGGTACCATCTGATATTCACAATATATCATCCCTCTCTCCAACACTACCAAACTGTATTTGTTTTCGGAAATCTCATGCACCACAAGCGTTGGAGATTACTGATTTACTCAACTCAATGTAGACTCCCAGCTACCCGATATCTCCAACAATCACTTGGGAACAATAACATTAATCATGCAACAATACAAAGGGATTTTCATTATTGTCTCAAATGACAATCTAATTATTCATGAAGTGCGGATCTATAATGCAACGGCAAGGATAAATAATCATAGTAAAACTTGGTACAGATTACCGGACCGTGAAAGGTTTATATAGCAGAGTGCAGACAGGGTCTGTCTCTGTTCTTGGTCTATCCCAACAGTGACCGTCATTAAGAAAACGCCGAGACACTTCAGGCTTAAATTTATGAGGGTGGAGGCGAGTCAATGTTCCCTCCTTCCTGGACGGACATTTACACACAGCTTTCAAACAAGCGTGAATCTGAAACTTGGAAAGGCTACACATCACTTTCAATTAACAACAATATTCTGAGGTTCTAATGACCTATTTCTGTAGCTCAGGTATAATTATAATTTCGGAGTTTTAACACTGGGAAGTAAGAATACCATAAAACCAATCATAATTAAGGGGCTTCCAACGTGAGAGAATTCCGGTTCGATTCTCTGGCCAGCCTCTAGGATACTTCCATTCTCGAGGACTTAGGGCTAACTCCTAGAGCGAGGGTATCTGACCACTCCTCCAAATAATAATAGCGACATTGGGAAAAGGTATTCGCACACAATTCCGCACTTGACAAATAATGTAGCACCCTTGAAAGTTTGTATCTGCAAACACACACATAATCATTTACTTCTGTCCAGCTAATCTCCGCAATTATAACCTCCTGGCATTATTTTCACCGCAATTATAGCGTGACCATTAATAATATAGCGCTCATTGGCGACAATCAATACATTCGTGATGCCTTCCAAAGTCTAACATTTATTTCAACGTAATTAATTAATTAATTTGTTCGTCCACAAATAATAGATTTGCCTTTAACTTAATCTCGACTTTTCATTTACAAGAACACAACTGGTTCAATAATTATCATTATCATTATTTTTATCATTATATTTAGCACACAACGGCTCATACTTGAAGATTACTTCAATAAATGGTTTATCCATTACATTATTCTTATCATTTTTAGCACATAACGGCTCCTACTTGAATATTATTTCCATAATTTTTAACATTTTTCTTTATATTATCCTGTTTGCCTTTTTAAATAACATTGTTTTTCATTTACTAGTATTCCACTGAATACGATTTCTTGTGATTACATAATACAATTTTTAGTAATATTTTTACTTTAATTATTAGATCCCGCACTTATCATTCTCACACAGTTTTACATCCCTGATTTTCAATGCTGGAGAATACTTTCTCCAGGGTTACCATTGTTACACGAGATTCCCGAATCCAAAACACATAATAAATGTCAGTGTTACTTACATGATTTATCCGGCCACATTGTCCGAATCCCAGCGGAATGACACTTGGCCCACATTAGATTTCTCACTCCGTGATGATACACATATTCTTACTAACTAAATTGCCTCTGAATTACACACTTTTAGATTAATATGAGGGATTATACACATTTTTCACTACACAAAAAAATTATAACTTTCATTAATATTTATATTTACACACACAGAATTTCACTTTTGTGTCATCAAACACTGCCTCACACATGTGAATCCATTCTGATCCAAATCCTAGGGGTGCAAGTTTCGACCGCTGCCTTCTACCTCCTATTTGGATATTGACAGTCTCGTACGAAATCAACCTCCTTGGCTACGAATTCTCCCCTAATTCTGGTGTTAAATTTTATCGGCACTTTCAATACTGCACGATAATATTGTCCTTTCCGGTTTACAATTCTCTATATGGGAAACGGTATGTGGTTATGTTTACCCCTGAAGTCACTGTACTGCGCTTGACAATTGTCTTTAATACTATGCGTCTGAACTGAATTCTGACGGCTATTGTCTTTTCTTTGCGGAGTACTTCCTTGAAACTCCACGTGGCTACTGATATCCATTTGTAGACTCCTAATTCTATCGCCACTTTGTCACGCTAATCTCCTCAAATCAGAAAAATTAGGTGTTACCTATATTTGACCCTACTGTTGTTATACTAACGCACTGGGAAAAAGTTTTAGAGTATCTACTCTCTGCTGATGTCTCGTATACTTTTGAGATACTACGATGTCACTTCAAATACTAGTGTCTGGGCTTCGACTACCTTCGCCGGCTAACGTATGTTTTTGCTCGAAGTTTATAACTTGGCCTAACACCGTAGAATATTTTATTTTCGAAGTTCTGATGATACTTTCCTATCGAAAAGAACTTCGCGATTTTAAAGCTCAGCGACACTGAAGAAAGCTGGACAGTACTTCTATTTAGAGTACTTCCGCGTCGTGATACAGGTTCGAGTCCCACTGACTGAACAAGACTTCCGGTGCTGACGAGCCACACGACCAATACGTGGTCGGATGGATTACTGCATTTACTGTTGAATACTTGTCGAACAGTATAACCTTCCCTGAGGTTCGTTGTATGCTGAATTGTTGGTTGATCCAGCACGACCCGCTCCCGCGGTCGCTCAAGACTGAATGATTTTGCTTGGGCTCCTGGCCCTTATATTTGATTCTGGTAAAAATAAATAAATCTCTCTTCTTCCCCACTACCAATTTCCAAAATAATCGTCGTACGATGTTAAAAAATATATCTCTGAAAAGCTGAGGTTTTAAACGTCTCAACAATATCTAAGTTTCCAGGAATCGACCGTCCAAATCTTTAATATTAATTCAAATGATCACTTCAACCCTGTGGGCGGTGTATTCTTTTTATCTCCCACCATCAGATCCTGGTTCGGGGACTCACCGACTACGTAATGATGAATTTGCATTTCTTTCCTGTACAATTTCTATGGACTTTATCCACTCTAAAAATATCTTTCCCTGGATAATTAACACTGATGGAGTCCTTTCTTTATTTTAATGCCCGCAAATGGCTTAATTTCAATTATTTCTCTAATTTCCTGGCTCCTCCCTTAAAGCAACGATGCCATTTTACTGTCGACTCAGGGCTATTTCCGAAACTACATCTCTCTCATTCAATGGAATATTTTTCAGATCTATATTTATCGCGTGCGTAACCAGCTCTCTGGTGACTGTTCAATGACCTCACCGGGCAGCTGTGGCCTGGCAATCTATGGTTGCACAACCTATTCATGCCTCACGCAATATGATGCAGTATTACCTTGTCAACTTACTTCAGAACTCCATTCTAAAGCATGCATTTATTCTTTCTTTTCTATAATACAAGGATATGGGTTCGATACTGCACCTCTCCCATGGGTTCGCTTTAGCGAATTTTTGGCATCTACACTCCAGTTTGTAGGTATTTTCAATCTACGTTGTATTTTGTAAGTCTTTTCTATCTAAATTGCATTTAGGGAATATTTTCAACCTCAATTGCATTTTGTAAGAATTTACAATCTATATTTCTTTTTAGTAAGTCTTTCAATATAGAGCCTGGGACTTTGTGAGTGTTTTGAATTTCAATTGCATTTGTAAGTATTTTCAACCTAAACAGCTTTTTGCAAGTATTTTAAATCTAACTTGAATTTTGTATGGTGGGCATTTTGTAAGTATTTTGATTCTCAATTGCATTTTGTGTGTGTTTTGCATCTAAATTACATTTTGTAAGTATTTTCAATCTAAATTGCATTTTGTAAGTATTGTCGATCTAAATGAGTAGTTTGAATCTACCATACATTTTGTAAGCATTTTCAATTGCAATAGCATTTTGTAAGCATTATGAATTTCAATTGCACTTTGTGAGTATTTTGAATCTGAAATGGGAGTTTTTCAATCTAAATTGCATTGTGTATTTTCAATTTCAATTGCATTAAGTATTTTGAACCTCAATTGCATTTTGTGCGTATTTTCAGTCTCATTTGCATTTTGTGAGTATTTTGAATTTTATTTGCATTTTGTAAGTATTTCGACTCTACATTGCATTCTGTACGTATTTTGAACCTAAACTACATTTTGTGCGTATTTTTCAATCTATTCCTTTTGTGAGTATTTTCCTTCTAAATTCCCTTTTGTAAGTATTTCCACTCTACTTTTTGTGAGTTGTTTCAATCTGAGTTCCATTTTGTAAGTATTTTCAGTTCAGCTTAATTTTCGTTCTGGTTTCCGTTTCATTGTCATTTTCGCTACTACCCAGTCCATTAAGGTCCGATAACCTAGATGTTAGACCCCTTCAACAATTATCATCATCATCATCATCATCATCAGTTTTCTTTGTTTGTATCTAGCTGCAATGTGTTCTGCCACAGCGTGCTAATTATTTACCCACGGCGTCATGTAGAGTGTAGGTACGTAAAGTAGGCTATCAGGATCTCTAGTTGGTGTACCATTTACTTTATGTTGCCTGCAAACTCGTGAAAAAGTCGAAAAAAAAACCTGGCGTCCAAGCGCTTTGTAAGCTTACGCTGGGCAAACCGTTAAAAATATCTAAATACTATGAGTGTAAGAATTGTTCAGCATGAAACGTTCTACAAAAAAGTCCGAGGGGGCATATGTCTATCTTCAATACATCGCCCACTATAAATGTTTTTACGTTTTAATTTCTTCCAACCATGTCCATTCAACTACTGAGACAGCTTACGAGCTAGCTAAGAGCGAGTCTATCATCCCTGCTACAGCCTAGCTAGCGGGTGAACCTATTGCCCCAGATACAGCCAGCAGCAAACAATTGAGTCGTGTTGAGTTAAGACTTCTGAAAAGGATGGTTGTGTTTGGAGTTTCCTGGAAGTGAAACTCGAGTTTTCTTCATTTTGCCTGTGAAACACAGTCAAGTTAAGATTGGACGGAAGGGGGATTTGAGTTTCATTCACCTCGCCATTCCCTGGAAGTGCAACTCTCATTTTGCCTGTGAACATTTCGTTCCGCAAAATTCACAGTCAATTTAAGATTGGGTGGAAGGGGGATTATATTATATTAAATTATACTGATTGGCGTATAATATCTACTTTGTATAAAACAAAGTCCCCGATTCTTAGATGTCACGGGTAATCTCGAGAACCACTGAATGGATTTTGATGCGGTTTTCACCGTTCTGTAAAGGATATCTCGAGGAAGGTTTCTGTAGAAAAAAAATTATTTATGACCAAAGGAAGTCACGCACTAACGATTTCAGTGATAAGATCGAAAAAACAGGCATCCGTACGCTTTTTAAGCTTACACTGGGCAAACCGTTAAAAATATCTATATACTATGAGTGTAAGAATTGTTCAGCATGAAAAGTTCTACAAAAAAAGGCCGGGAGAGCATATCTCTATCTTCAATACATCGCCTACTATAAGTGTTCTTACGTTTTCATTTCTTCCAACAATCCCCATTCAGTTACTGAGGCGACAGTTTACGAGCTAGATAGGGGCGAGTCTATCACCCCAGTTACAGCTTAGCTAAGGACGAATTTATTGCCCCAGATACAGCCAGCAGCAAACTGTCGAGTCGTGTTGAGTTAAAAAAAATTAGAGAAAAGTGGTTGTGTTCGGAGTTTCCCTGGAAGTGCAACTCGGCTTTTCTTCATTTCGCCTGTGAACTTCTCGTTCCACAAAATTCACAGTCAAGTTAATATTGGACGGAATGGGGATTTATGTTTCATGCACGTCGCCATTCTTAAATTTCGTCTGACAAGAATTTGTTGCACATTCATCACCATGATAATATAATTAATAGTCCAGTCAGTGATTTTAACCCATCATGTCGAGACGTAAAACGGATATTGGTCGTTGTTCATTGACATTGAAAAAAATCGCTTATCACGCGTGTCACCATTCCTCTGATACGTCCTGTCCTGCTGTCTATTTCCTCTCCAATTAGAGTATCCTCGCTTGTACGGTACAATATCTTGAATGAGCCCAAACACCAGTACTCAGTACTGGATTTTGATGCTGCCACTGTCCCTTTAGTCAGCCTCCAAAATTTGTAGGTTAGGAAATACAGAACACAACAGCTTCATGAAAAATCTTCAAATTCATCCTTTGTTATTGTATTGCAACCATAATTGATTGATTTGTGCTAAAAGAAAGCATAATACTGACCTCTCAATCGATGAGCTGCAGTTAGTTCAAAAATTACAGTCAGTCTGAAGGACTAGACGTTATATCATTTCAAATGACGCATGCTACAAATGCTACACATGTTAGAAAGGCTCAGGAGGGCTTCTCGCTTCGCTCGAGCCCCAGGACTCTTTCAACAGACTCTATTACCCATTAACTTAGGCTTCCCGCGCGGGCACCAATTTAAGGGTCACTCTGTATTTGAGTCTGACATCTTTTACAACTCTTTAAGAGTCAACCATTATTTGAATCTGATATCTTGCAAACCTCTTTAATGGTCACCCTGTATTTGAATTGAATCTAACATACAGTACACCTCGTTAAGTGTCACCCTGTAATTTGCTGTGACATCCTGCACACCTCTTTAGGAGGCACCCTGTATTCAGGCGCGGATTCAAGGGGGCAAGGGGTCACGGGGGTCATGACCCCCCACAAACGGAGACCAATTTTTTTTTGCAAACTCGAAAAACGAAAGCACAATAACTAGATAAATAAAACTTGGCGAATTTTAACTGAAAAACAGTTTTTTTTTCATTTTATTCAATACTGAAAATATCCTTATTGCAATTATTATGTTCTGTTACAACTGTACATATTTACAACTTCATGCCTGTTATATAAAAACGATTATTTATATAACAAAATCAACTCGTCTATTTTGTTTAGCAAACCTTGTGATTACCGAATCGATGTCTGTAGTGATGTCACGATGAATGTGCAGCAATGCACGGATAGGAATTTGGGGATTTTTTCGCACCAAAAGATTTTGCCGACGTCCAAACTGCAAACTTGGTTGGCAATTTAAGCTGTGACTTTCTCCCTTTGTCGGTACCAACTCGACTTGCCGAAACTGTAACGTACTTTCATACTTTTCTCGAAGCTCAATGTATAATTCGCAAAACACGCCGTTGCAATTTGTACGAATATTTTTGGTGCGCTAAACGCATCAAATTTCTGTCCATGTAGCTTGCAAAAAATTGGTCTGGTTTTGTACGTTTGGTTATTTTGTGATTGCGTTTTTAGTGATACCATTTTTCTTAACAATTTCGATTCTGTGACCCCCCCCCCCCTCCTCCCAAAGCCAAACTCTAGATCCGCGCCTGCCTGTATTCTTATCTGGCATCTTGTATATCGCTTTAGAAGTCGACCTGTATTCTTGTGTGACATCTTATACACCTCTTTAGGAGTCACCATGTATTCTTGTATGACATCTTGTGCACCTCTTTATGGGTCACCCTGTATTCTTCTCTGCCATCTTGAACACCTCATTAAGAGTCACCTTGTATTCTTATCTGGCATCTTGTATATCTCTTTAGGTGTCACCCTGTATTCTTATCTGGCATCTTGTACTGTATTTTGCTCTGACATCCTGCACACTTCTTTAGGAAGCACCCTGTATTCTTGTCTGACATCTTGAGCACCTCTTTAGGAGTCACCCTGTATTCTTCTCTGCCATTTTGTACACCTCTTTAAGAGTCACCTTGTATTCTTATCTGGCATATTGTATATCTCTTTAGGAGTCACCCTGTCTTCTTGTGTGACATCTTGTACACCCCTTTAAGAGTCACCTTGTATTCTTATCTGGCATCTTGTATATCTCTTTAGGAGTCACCCTGTATTCTTATCTGGCATCTTGTACACCTCTTTAAGAGTCACCTTGTATTCTTATCTGGCATCTTGTATATCTCTTTAGGAGTCACCCTGTATTCTTGTGTGACATCTTGTACACCCCTTTAAGAGCCACCTTGTATTCTTATCTGGCATCTTGTATATCTCTTTAGGAGTCACCCTGTATTCTTATCTGGCATCTTGTACACCCCTTTAAGAGTCACCTTGTATTCTTATCTGGCATCTTGTATATCTCTTTAGGAGTCACCCTGTATTCTTGTGTGACATCTTGTACACCCCTTTAAGAGTCACCTTGTATTCTTATCTGGCATCTTGTATATCTCTTTAGGAGTCACCCTGTATTCTTGTGTGACATCTTGTACACCCCTTTAAGAGTCACCTTGTATTCTTATCTGGCATCTTGTATATCTCTTTAGGAGTCACCCTGTATTCTTGTGTGACATCTTGTACACCCCTTTAAGAGTCACCTTGTATTCTTATCTGGCATCTTGTATATCTCTTTAGGAGTCACCCTGTATTCTTGTGTGACATCTTGTACACCCCTTTAAGAGTCACCTTGTATTCTTATCTGGCATTTTGTATATCTCTTTAGGAGTCACCCTGTATTCTTGTGTGACATCTTGTACACCCCTTTAAGAGTCACCTTGTATTCTTATCTGGCATCTTGTATATCTCTTTAGGAGTCACCCTGTATTCTTATCGGTCATCTTGTACACCTCTTTAAGAGTCACCTTGTATTCTTATCAGGCACCCTGTATATCTCTTTAGGAGTCACCCTGTATTCTTGTGTGACATCCTGTACACCCCTTTAAGAGTCACCTTGTATTCTTATCAGGCACCTTGTATATCTCTTTAGGAGTCACCCTGTATTCTTGTGTGACATCTTGTACACCCCTTTAAGAGTCACCTTGTATTCTTATCTGGCATCTTGTATATCTCTTTAGGAGTCACCCTGTATTCTTGTGTGACATCTTGTACACCCCTTTAAGAGTCACCTTGTATTCTTATCTGGTATCTTGTATATCTCTTTAGGAGTCACCCTGTATTCTTATCGGTCATCTTGTACACCCCTTTAAGAGTCACCTTGTATTCTTATCTGGCATCTTGTATATCTCTTTAGGAGGCACCCTGTATTCTTATCGGTCATCTTGTACACCCCTTTAAGATTCACCTTGTATTCTTATCAGGCATCTTGTATATCTCTTTAGGAGTCACCCTGTGTTCTTCTCTGCCATCTTGTACACCCCTTTAAGAGTCACCTTGTATTCTTATCTGGCATCTTGTATATCTCTTTAGGAGTCACCCTGTATTCTTGTGTGACATCTTGTACACCCCTTTAAGAGTCACCTTGTATTCTTATCTGGCATCTTGTATATCTCTTTAGGAGTCACCCTGTATTCTTATCGGTCATCTTGTACACCCCTTTAAGAGTCACCTTGTATTCTTATCTGGCATCTTGTATATCTCTTTAGGAGGCACCCTGTATTCTTATCGGTCATCTTGTACACCCCTTTAAGATTCACCTTGTATTCTTATCTGGCATCTTGTATATCTCTTTTAGAGTCACCCTGTGTTCTTCTCTGCCATCTTGTACACCTCTTTAAGAGTCACCTTGTATTCTTATCTGGCGTCTTGTATATCTCTTTAGGAGTCTCCCTGTATTCTTTTCGCTTCGCTCAAAGCCCCAGGACTCTTTCAACAGACTACATTAACCGTTAACTTCGGCTTCCCGCGTGGCTGCGTGACGTCACGCACTCGCTGTCCTTTACCCATGAACTTAAGCTTCCCGCGCGGCTGCATGACGTCACTTCCGTCTCCGTAACGCAACCGTCTCCGTCCCGCATAACTTTAGACTCAAGCATAACGACGAAGTCGACAAGATCATTTGAAATGATAAAACTGCAACTGCCTTGATGCTGGTAAGCAGCAAACTAGTCTCTTCTTGGAAGTTTCAAATAGTACCGGTAGAGGGCAGCATTAGTCGGAATATATGAATCAAGGGTGGCTGAGTACTGGGACTCGGATTAATTGACAGTTAGGTTCTAAACAAATTTATTACGGGGAAAATATCACGACATGGCTGACTACTGGGGGCTGGTTTACCTTAGGCACCGTTACCGTATATATCGCAATATTAATCACTACAAATACCGTAATTGATTGTATGGAGAGAACATACATAATAATTTGAAAACCGATTACGCTTGTACTTCTCCTGCTGCAATTAACTCCCTTTCCGTGGTTCCTTTTTGGTTTTGGTCAACTCCTCTAGTAGATAGATAATAAAACTCAACATCACCTCACCATACATACTCACATCTGCATCAAACAGCTATTATTTCTTTTCTTTCTCTCTTATTTTCTATTCTCTTCTCTCTCTCTTCTACTACACCGCTCCGCTTCTCATCTCTACCAACGTCCTCCATCTCAACAAACAACATCATCCATTTCTCCCATCGCATTCATTACAAAATCATTAAAACATCAATTACCAAATCTCATCACTCACACTCCCCCTCAAACACATCATCTCATCTCATACCATATTCAGGTATCATCACTAGAGACGGGAATTTGCCTATTTTATTCCTGTGTTTAGAAACGTAGGCTTTCGAGATATAAATCCGTTTTAGGTTCTTTTAGGCTAGATTTCGTTGGTTTTATTGTGCCTATAAATGCCTATTTCAAGGGTTTGTGCCTATTTGGAGTATAATTGCCTATTTGATGCCTTTTGACTGTATTTTAAAGTGCATTATATTGCAGCTGGTGTGCTCGACAGAATTATATTCTCATTTCTCAATATGTGTTTACCCCACGAAGAAGAATGGGAATTCTCGGAAGTCACCAGAAATAGCGCCTGGGATCTCGATATTAAGCCTCCAAACTTAACAACCCTCCGTTTTGAATTTCGCTTTTCTTGATACTGAAAATTTACCCGTTAGTATGTGTGTGAATTAATATCATAAACTTTATGCTGATTGAATAACAAAAGAACTAACTTAGTGCCATGTTTTCGCGTTTTTTCAATCTCGATATTAAGCCTCCAAAGTTAAAAACCCTTCGTTTCAGGTATTGTCCCCTTCAAAAGCCGCGTTAGGTTGGCGCTGCAACCTAACGGTGAATTAATATTCAGTATATCCTGTACGCGTCTGAGTGTTGAATGGCAGGCAGTTTAAAGCAGCCAGGAGGGATGCGATCCAGCTGGCAGTTAAAATGCCGCGGCGATCACAGTTGGTTGGTGCTGTAACCTATCTTGTGTTGAATGGACAGGCAGTTTAAAGCAGCTTGGAGGGATGCGATCTAACTGGCAGTGGATGTAGCATGGCCTCTTACCGAGATAGATGGAAACTTGGTGGTCCCGTCTTGAGCTACTGATGCCATGCAGCCAGGAGGGATGCGATCCAGCTGGCAGTGAAAATGCCGCGGTGATCACAGTGCGTTGGTGCTGTAACCTATCTTGTGTTGAATGGACAGGCAGTTTAAAGCAGCTTGGAGGGATGTGATCTAGCTGGCAGTGGGTGTAGCATGGCCTCTTAACAAGATAGATGGAAACTTGGTGGTCCCGTCTCGAGCTACTGTTGCTATGGAGATGGCCGGCCTTGCTATTACTTCATCAGTTTATTTTATGATTTTATTAGCCTTTGCTTGAGTGCAAAGGGGCCGAAATCAGAAGAATCAGAAGAATGAGAAAGACTACAAACTACAATAGTACAATGCATAAAAGAGCAATTTTCTCAAAACATCAAAAATTTCAAAACCTTAATCTTAGCCTTCTCCAACTTACACAATACACCACCACCCTTTTCCTATAACTCTCAACCTTCCAAACAAACCCCTCCTCTGGCCCAAGAGATGGTGTGGCCATCTATAGGGGCCCGCCCACCCTCGTTGAGTGGGAATGAAAAGACCCTTTATTACTATTATTCGAAAACTTCAAATTTAAATATAAAATAGTGTCATTTTAATATTTATAATGTTCATTGCAGCAAAATTGCCATACAAATTAACACAACAAAACTTGATCGATGATATATATCTTTCTGTACATGTAACGACATGATATCTGTCACATAACTCTCCACAGAGACGACATATACAGGTCACGCATGGGTCATGGAATCTCTCTGTCCGGCATAACTTATGGTGGAAACCGCAAGCCTTGTGACAAGATGTCTAAGATGGTAATTCGCCTCCTTCCAAACCTTTCTAGTCATAGCATTTGTACTGTAGAAATCGACCCATATTTCTCGTTCCATTTTTCTTGGTGTTCAAGTACTACTTCTTCATAAGCTGGCGTGGATGGTAGCAACATTTTCAATCGTAGATCTTCAAGCAAAATTGTTTCATTCGTCATCTCGTAAACCAGTCTGGATGGCGTAAATTTAGAAAGGCAAAGTGCTCGCTTCAAGAACGTCGCTTTAATTTTATCAATGTCTTTTAAATTATTTCTTGTAAGGTACTGCCAAATTACTTGTATACCATAAGTGATTATTGGTACAATTTTGGTATTAAAAAGCTTCATCGCAGTTTGGATTGAAATCTTGGAGAGGTGTTGAATGTCGTTCATGGCCAGCACAGTTGTTATGCATTTGTCCTTCACATGCGCCGTATAGGTGAGTCCTTGGGTTTGCAGTATAACGCCCAGGTATTAGAATTTATTCACATTGTTAAGTGGTTGGAGATCTTGGATGATTACATCATCCATCGCTTTTCTGCCTCCTGTTCAGAACGTCAACCGTCTTATTCCTGTTTATAGTTAGGTCTGTTTCTTTGGCCCATGACGTCAACTTGTCAACAGCTGTTTGTAGGGAAGTTCTCGACACCGAAGTCAAAGCCATGTCATCAGCATAGATGTAAATCATGACATCTTCTGCTTTAATTGCTCTTACCACGTCGTAGGTAGCGATGTTGAATAATATGGATCCCCTTGTAAGATGCTCGTAGTTTGGTCGATCGGATCTGAAATAGCGATCGTGTCATCAATTTCTATGCTGTTGCTTGACAAAATGTATTTTATGAGTTGCACTATAGGGTTTTCTTCTCCCATTATATAGTGTTAATGTATTGGCATTCGTCCGTAGAATTTGTTAAAACGTACAGTAATAGACTACATCAGGGTGATGTTCATGACTGGTGGCTGCTGTACGTAAGAGTATTGCGGCGAGGCCCATCGCACCGCACTCCGAGACCATGGGCTTCTGAAGCCCAGCCCGTCTAGTGTCGTTCTCATCTAACGCGGCCGCGTTCTGGTGGTAGGTTAAGCCTGAGCTCAGACACTACCTGAGGGAAGATGATTGTAAAGAAAAGGAGAAGGGTTTAGGAGTGGAAACGATCTTAGGTAGAGAGGAAGAGAATCCAAGTTAAAATAAAGTGTTAAGGTAATGAGAAAAATTAAATATACTGCTCTAAACTTGTAGAAGTAAGGTGAACACGTGAGAGAGGATAACCGAGAGAGCAGCGTGCGCTGAGGTTAACGGCAGGCTATCGCTAAGTGCTCTTCCCCCCTCCCCCCGAGCAGGTATTTGGGTACTATGGTGAAGGGTGTTGCGCTGGCAAGCAAAGGTATGTCAGATGAAACTGGTTTATGTACTTTCCCTTCAAAAGGGTGAGATTTTCTGAAGCATTCTAAAATGCTAGAAATATTTAAATTAGCCGGATTAATTTTATTACCCGACACTGTCGGATCCCGAACAAAAAGGCCGAATGCCCCCAGATTGGGCAGAGATAAAGCAACTATAGTGCTTTTAGCAATAAGTTTATTATTACAAGTAGAAATCTTTGGAGAGAACCAATTGTTGCGTTTAAAGAAGGCTAAACTCTTACCCAGCAGGATGCCGACTAAAAGTTTAGAAAGGATGAAAACCCAAACCTAACTTGAACAAAACAAAAGTTCTAAACAGTAAATCATAAGTCAGAGCGAAAATCTCTACAAGTAGGAAGCTGGCTGAGCGAGCTATACTTGCCTTAATAATTTACTAGAATTAGCTGTGATAGCTAAAATAAACTTTATAAGTGATGTTAATAGACGTTTTTCTCTAAACGCAACAAGTGATTGGGTTCTTAATAAAGTTATCATGTGGTGATTCGCCTTTTTCTTTGAATAACGAATAATTCAGGAGAAAAAATAGGGAAGAGAAGGTCTTGCCTAACAGTTCTTCTAGCAATAGGAGTAGAAAACAAAAAATAAAGAATTTATTTAACAAAGTGGTTAAGTTGAACAGTAATAACTAAGGCCCGGATAGTTATGTGTT
Organism: Meconema thalassinum; assembly: GCA_946902985.2. NCBI lineage: Eukaryota > Metazoa > Arthropoda > Insecta > Orthoptera > Tettigoniidae > Meconema > Meconema thalassinum. Next base: position 121,894,361 of record OX336398.1, read on the forward strand.
TAAATATTTTTATTTAATTAAATATTTTCTATTTATTAACATATTTTTATAGTTTTTATAAATAAATATATATTCTGGCGTATTTATTCATAAGCACATATTTCCTATATTTGGTCGTACTATATGTTGTACTTCTTGGATGACTGCTGCCCACATTTTCGACCCTTTGAAATTCCAGTAACTGGCTTCTCTATTTCGTCTCTGCTCCATTGTCTATGTACTGTAGTAGTATTTCTAGACAGGAATTTCCCTGTCATTGATTACAGCAGGGGGGCTGGAGTTAACAGGTTCATCAAGCCTCCACTAGTCATTATCTAGACGGGAAATTTAATTTGAAATCACAGTGGTCTGCGAAACTTGTGAGTATACTGGCAGTGGCGTTCTCGTTTCAACGAATACGATGCGTCCAAAAAGTGCGAAATGTGTTACTTTGAATCGTTTAGTGTGGGAGTTCGGAGACATTTTTAGAACTGATGGAACTGTTTTATTTTGTAACATTTTTGGGAAACCCATAGCGGCAGACATGCGTTCACAAATTACGCAACATGTTGCAACAGCGAAACACGTGAAATGTGCATCTTTAAAGAAGTCGACACAACGTTTGCTTCCTGAAATGCAGGCAGGATGTGAGGTCTGGTCCAGCAAACAGCCAGTACTCACAAGAAATTTGTCATGCATTTCTTGCGGCTGATATACCACTGAACTAACTGCAGAATCCAGTGCTACGTGGCACGGTAGGAAAGTACGTCAAAATGTCTCTCCCTGACGAGTCAACACTGCGTAAGAACTATTTATCTAAACTTTACTCTGAGGCAATGCACAGAATTCGTAGTGAAATTGGCGACAACGCTGTGTGGATTACAATGGACGATACGACCGACGATACTGGCCGTTACGTAGCCAACATCATAGTTGGTGCGTTAAAATGCGATCCATCACAGTCATTTTTACTGACAGCTGTTCATCTGGAGGAAACCAACAGTTACACAATAGCTAAAGCTTTCAATGATGCTATGGTGCTTCTGTGGCCTGATGGCATCCGATATGATAAAGTGCTTCTATTAATTACAGACGCTGCACTTTATATGGTTAAAGCATCCCAGGGGATGAAAATTCTGTACAGCAAGATGATTGATTTAACTTGTTCAGCGCACGACATGCACCGTGTTGCTGAAAGTGTAAGGAGTATTTTTCCAAATGTGAACAGAGTAATATCATCCGAAAGGAAAGTGTTTATTAAAGCTCCCAGTCGAGTGAGTTTATTCAAACAATGTGCCCTGATTTGCCGCTACCTCCCCAACCAGTTTGAATCAGGTGAGGTACTTGGCAGGAAGCGGCGTGCTATTATGTGGATAATTTTGAGGGTTCAAAATCAGTCCTCGAAAAACTAAACAAGGATGATGCTGCATTCATCAGTGAGTCTTTAGATGCTATGTGCGCAAAGGGAGTTCAAGGTGACTTGCTGAATATTAAATCTAACTTTGTTTTTTTAAGTTCCACAATCATGAAACTTGAGAAGAAAGACGTACCACTTTCGTCAGCTCTGCAGGACATTCTCCAAGTCTGTGAAAAGCTTGAGAATTTTCCCGGGTAACCCGGAAAACAAGTTATCGGCAAATTAAAAAACGTCTTATCAAAGAATCCGCGGTACAATAAACTTGTGCAAATAAGTCATGTCATTAGTGGCAACGGAGATCTGGAGCCCAACGAAGAAGATTTTTCAGTGTCAGACATTGCATGTTTTATACATGCACCAGTAACCTCGTGCGATGTGGATAGAAGCTTTTCGCGATACAAGAGTGTATTAGCTGCAAATAGGCAGAGTTTCGTTTTTGAAAACTTGAAAATGCTGCTTGTGCATTGCAATGTTAAAGGCTAGAACGAAGCTTCAACCCGTGTAGTGTTTTCTTCTATTGTACTTAGAAATTCGAAAAATTAAAACAATTTATTATTTCTGTGTGTATGTTACGTTCCAGTAAAGTAGTTTCGTGTAGCCTATGGCATCGAGTGGCGTAAGTCGAGTGATTTTCTTCTATATTATATTGTTCTAGACATTGACAATCAGCCGGTGGAATAACTGCGTACCGGTATGTTACAAATTGGAAATTATAAAATTCTGTTTATTTTTGGGTGTAGGCCTATATGTTTAAGTGTCTTGCACATGAAAATACTGTTGTAGTTGCTGATGGAAACCAAATAGTGGATTTTAGTTCATCTGAGGGCTATGTTGCTGTGTGTAACTGTCTAACTGCGCGTTTTTATAGCTGTGCGGGGGTGACATTTAATTTACTTTTCACCTCAATCGAGCAGATTTAAGCACTCAATTATCAGCATAAGACAATACAATCAGTGCTATGAAAGTTTCTTAAGTGATCTTTTCTTCCGTTCTTTAGAATGAAATTCGAAAACAACACACATATGATTTCGTATCAGTATCACGCATCTGCAGGAAGTATTGTAGGATTCGGAAATTGAGGCAAGCCCCGGTCTGTTAAGCGGGAATATTTGTACTGTGGACTGGGTTGTTGAAGCAGCTGGACGTTTCAACTATTTTTAGAGTAACTGGGGGACGTAAATATAATACAAATTTAAGAACATATTTTGGAAACTTAATCACAAAAAGGAAGGAAGCTTGTAGTTTAACGTGACCGTTAATCTCGAGATCATGAGCCATGGGACCTCCTTTTTACGTGGAATCCGAACCACAGGACATGGCAATTCACTTCGAAAATCTCACATGCATTGACCGGGAATCGAACCCGGACCGCCTTGGTGAGAGGCATACAGCTAGACCGCTGAGCCACCACGCCCCTGAAACTTAATCACATATTTTCCCACTTTTAAGCACATAAATACATACACATTTTTGAAAAGTTAAGCACATAACTATCCGGCCCCTAGTAATAACAATTTAGATCTCAGATTATATTGAGCTAAAGGACATTTTTGTTTTGTTTTATAACAATTAACATCCGAAAAATGGGAAGAATTCAACATGATACAAAAAGACTCGTCGAGAATAATCCGCATAGAAAAAAGAAACTACGATAACAACAGACTGAAGGAGATAGAAGAGGATTTTACCAAAAATAACACACGAAACTTCTACAGAACATTCAGAGAGAATATGACAGGATATCGACCACCTGGCTTATGCTTCAAAAGACAAGACGGAACACTGGAGACAAACCCGAAAAAGAACTGTGCGATACTGGAACAATATTTTGACTCACTGCATACCTGTGATAAACCAACACAGAGATTACAGTTCGAAAAGCCAGACCCTAACATGGATTCCAAACCTCCAACACTTGAAGAAATCGTGGAAATAATAAAATCACTGGAGAACAATAGAGCGCTTGGAGAAGACGGATTGATTTCGGAAATCTGGAAATTAGACCACGAAAATGTTACACCAAAAATACACAAAATCATCGAAAACATCTGGGAAACAGGGAAGGTACCAGAAGAATGGAAGTCAGCTCTAATACACCCCCTCCACAAGAAGGGAGACAAAACGAACCCTAATAATTATAGAGGGATTTCACTATTACCTGTCGCGTACAAAATTTTCTCCAAAGCCCTGTTAAAACGGATAGAGCCTCAGATAGATCCACAGATAGGAGAATACCAAGGAGGGTTCAGGAAGGGAAGATCGTGTGGTGAGCAGATCTGGTGCATGAGAACAATATTAGCAACGAGAAAAACCAGGAACACAACAATCACATTCGTCGACTACAAAAAAGCGTACGACTCCATAGATAGAGGAACACTTTTTAACACATTAGAAGAAATGAAGGTGGACAATAAGTCCAGAAAACTAATCCAAGAAACATTAACAAATACAATATTCAAAGGTAAATTCATGGGAGAGATCTCAGAACCCTTCAAAATTAATACAGGAGTGCGACAAGGTGATGGTTTATCACCCATTCTATTCAACTCAGTTTTGGATAAAATAATCAAGACATGGGAAAAAGGAGTCAAAGGCATAAAAATGGCAAAACACCAGGAAAGAACAGTCAACATTAAATGTCTGGCCTTTGCCGATGATGTAGCCAAAGAAGCTCTAGAGACGCTACATGAAATCTCTGCCAAAACAGGGTTACAAATCTCATACAAAAAAGCACAGTTCATGGACACAACATCTACAGACAAGCACCCACTGGAAATCAAGTATGGAAAAATAACACAAGTGGAAAGTTTCAAATACCTAGGAGAGATTATATAGAAAACAGGACTGAACTTGGCATCCAATGAAGTCAGGATCGCTAAATTGCAGAAAGCATACCGAATTACATGGAACCGCTACAATAAAAAAGTGACTGTCAGTCTGAAAGACTAGACTTTGTATCATTTTAAATGCTACAAATGCTGAAAAATGCTAGAAAGGCTGGAGGCTTCTCGCTTCGCTCGAAGCCAAAGACTCTTGACATGTTAGAAAATTATCTGCATAATACTTACCTCGCTTATCTTGTTCCAAATTACTCGCGAAGGGCAAGTGCAAACCAAGGGCAAAACAGGTCCAGCGCGGGGGATGCCGCACGCTCACCAGAACGCGCGGGGACTTGCCCCTTCCATCCAGTCTAAAAACACTTATAGTGGGCGATGTATTGAAGATAGAAATATGCTCTCCCGGACTCTTTTGTAGAACTTTTCATGCTGACCAATTCTTACGCTCATAGTATATTGATATTTTTAACGGTTTGCCCAGCGTAAGCTTAAGAAGCGCACGGACGCCAAGTTTGTTTTCGACTTTTTCACTGAAATTGTTACTGCATGGCTTCCTTTGATCATACATAAATTATTGTCTACAGAATCTTTCCTCGAGATATCCTTTACAGAGAGGTGAAAACCGCATCAAAATCCATCCAGTGGTTCTCGAGATTACCCGTGACTTCCAAGAATCGGGGATTTTTGTCTTATACTAACGAAGGATAGATTGTCGGGGTACACATGCACCGAGCGGTACTATTACGTCACACACCTCAGTGCATCTGTCCGTCCGTCACCGTAACGTAACGCCAGATCCCAGCGTAACGACGAAGTCGACAAGATCATTTAAAATGATAAAAGTATTTCCATCAATACCAGATTACGACACTACCGTACAGTAGTCTTACCAGAGGCCTTATACGCTTCAGAAACGACAGCAATCAAGGGACGAACAAAAATCAAGGAATTAGAAAAACAAGAGAGAAAAATTCTGAGAAAGATCTACGGGCCAGTTTAGAAAGAGGGAATATGGATGAAGAGACCGACAATAGAACCGTACAAACAGACAGAGACGATTACAAACAACATAAGGAAAAGGAGGGCAAAATTTTACGGACATATACATAGGATGACCGAAGACAGACTGACCAAGAAAATGTTTAATATAGTTACGAATAGCAGACTAAAAACCAATTGGGTAAAGGAAACCGTGGAAGACCTCAAGAAACTAAACATCTCTACAGAAGGCATGACAGACAGGAAAATATACAGAGAAAAACTTGGACAACAGAAGTTTGAGCGAACTCCCAAAGAGAGACAACCGGGAAAGAAGTGTGGACGGAGGAGAGAAAGAGGAAGCGTAGTGTTTATATGATAGGCTTTGGGAAGAAAGAAGAAAGGTCCGGAATGAAACATGAAAATTGATTGTGTTGTAACGCTCTCCTTATGGGGAAGTAACGAATAAATACAAACTAATTAAAGGTCTCAGACCTATTGCGAGCACTAAAAACTTCACAAGGGTTTTCGAACTGTGAATACAATTAAGAAGTTTAAAGTCTATAATGAAAATAATAAATGACTTACAAATTGGTTTAATATTTCGCTGAATTGGTTAGGTAGAATACCAATATTTCAAAAAATGCTTTTAGAATGCTTTAGTAGCAAGCGAAAAGACTGTAAATTCCTGGGTATAGCAGGATAAGAAAAAACAGATTAAAAAGTGGATTATAACCACTGGGATAGCTTGCCACGGTGGGTGAGTGGATATCGTGTCGGTCTACTAACCCCAAGATTGCAGGTTCACTCCTGGCCGTGGTAAGTGATTTTTGAAAGGCGGAAAAAATACGATACGCATGTCATACGATGTTGGCATGTTAAAGAACCCATTTGAATTCAGTGGGCCGTGTTCATAATGGCAAAATTAATCTCGGGAGTTTCCGCCAACACAAAGTTCCTCATTTCTCTACTAGAAAGCGCTATAGTGTTCAAGGAGCTTAGATATCTAACATCTAACCTCCTTGACTTTCGTAGTCAAGGATCAACGAAATTCGACATGCAAGCTACCCTCTGGATGCAAATAACAAAGCTTGCACCCGGCACCCGAGGCCATACGATATTATTATTATACCACTGGGATATTGAAACAGAATTTAAGAAATGCTAAATTAAAATAGGACAGGTCGTATTAACGAAACCTGGATTATATAAATTAGATAACTGGTTAACAATAAGAAAAGTAAAACTTCCTGGTCGCAGCAGGAAAAACAAAATGCTTATTAAAATGTGGGGTTATAACCACATGCATATTTTAACAGAATGAATGAATGTTAAGTTTAGCAAAGGCGGGAGGGCGCCTATTTATAGGCGAGGCCTCGTTGTAATATAAGAAAATAGTTTATATATTTTACCCTTGGAGAGAAGCACTACACGAGACAGACATTCGGGGGTGATCGGTCCATACAAAGTATAAAGAGGAGAACGTGCTTCTTAAAAATTTCCAGGATTCATAAAGGAACTTAAGGCTATAAATGAAATATGACAGGTTAAACAAAACAATTTAATACGGATAAAAAATAACAATTAACAATAAACCACCCTCGTCGAAGTATTAAAATACTGGTTCAAACACCAGTCCAAGAAAAACTACCTCCAAACTCAACTTAGACAGTTGTAAACGAGGGATACAAGACTATCACCTCCAAGAACATTAAAGTTTAAACAAAAAAATATAAAATACAAATTGAAACAGAAGAACATGTTTATTGTGCTGTGTGCGCGTTCGGACAAGGAATGATCTGAGTACTTGACGGGTAGTTCACTTCCGATCGACCACACGATTAAGTCGTGAACCCCGTACTGCGAGTTGGTAAATCATGATAATTATGGGAATACACTCTTAAATGGTTAATACAAAATATAAAGACACTGACATAGTCTACCATTACAGAAAATCAATCATACACGGATAGTATATTTACACTTATGTGACTGCCGAACAGACGGTCTTAGGTCAAGCAAAAATAACACAGAGCACCCACGTGACAACAAAGATAACGGCATGCCGCTTGCGACCTTTGAACTGACAAGTACAATGCTTGGCAAAAATCCAAGCAACAACAACAACCAAATTAAAATACCCCAGCGGGCTGAATACAACAATTTACATGTGACACTTCGATTAATACGAACTGAAATATTTAAATAGGGGCGTGGGCAACTATCCCAATTAATATCAAAAGCAAGCTATAATATGCCAGGCAAGCAATCTACCAATTAGTTACAGGAAAGCGTAGTGCGCACACTATTTCCTTATCAACATTCAGAGATCTGAGTACATTGGTCAATCAAGCTCAATGTGGCATAGTGTGTCAGCAGAAACTCACAGCCTCTGAAATCGCGAAAAATACATCATAAAACATCAATATGTCTTGTCCAACCACTCATGGTGTCAAGATCCAAATATCAGCAATACGTCCCTCGGGTACGTTTACTGAATCACGAGGAGCAACGGAAATTGGGTCGCCACCCCCATATCCTGCTACCTCTTCGAAGATCATCATATAGCACACACACATCTCCATACCTGACCAAAAGACCTCTATCGTACCCCAGATCCCGAACACAAATACCACACAAAAATTCTACTATATGACTACAGCAAGGCGGACGGCCTTCTGTAACAACATAAGTTGCTCAAAGCAAAACAATCTAAGCATTTGCCTGGATAAAAATTTACAACCAAGAAGATGGAAAATCCCCCCATTGCCTAACATAAAATTTAAATGCAGTCCCACTTATCACCCTTATCTAAGTTCTCAGCCGTAAATAATCTCGCTAGTGTCTGACATTCATGCACGCTGCAACATGAAGGTAAGCACTCTATCAAACAAAGCGACGGGTAAAAACCCAAGAAAAACACACAAGGAAAATTAATCTAATATTTACACAAAGTCACGTGATGCTATTTAACTTATTATGTCAGTGAAACGAATCTACATGTAATCACAGCAAAGCAAAATTATTTACAAAAACACAATTTCCCAATTAATTATACGTGATCCCTCCCCAACAAAATTAAATAAATTTAATTTGTACTCATCGCATTCCAAGCTGCCCGGTGCCGGGATAGCACCCGCCACCTTCCATGTTCATGGCCTAGCCCATCATGCTAGACATCAAAACATTGGATACGACACTATCCATTCTTAAAGCCATGGTGACGGTCATCTTGCTAAAGAAATATACAGTTATAGTTATTATTTCAGGCTCCTAAATATACTGCATAATTGATCTACTCAATTCACCCATAAACTACGTGCAGTATCGAAGACTTTCCCTATACTGTGTGGATATTTTCCACCTAAAAACACAAACACAAATCTATATTGCACGTCACGCAGCACAATAAAAATATTCAAAGTATCTCGTGCTGCCCAAGCACCCGCAAAAGTTAATCAATCAGCGTGCCATGTCTTCAGAAAAAATGACATCCTACTCGCTCGAAGATATCTATAATTGTGACGGCGTCTGTTCACAGACCACTATATTTATATGATTCAATCAAATCTCATGTGGAAGGGGTAACTCGCTCCACAAAAATAGTAATAATAGTCGCACACGCATGGGAGACATCTCATTCAGCTCGTAAAAATCAGAACAAACAATTGACACTAGCGTGCAGAAAATCGCATCGTAGGAACATCTATTTATCAGGATTCGCGCGCAAACACACTGCGCGGGCAAATTTGGCGTCTTGCTCTCATTGGCTATATTTCAAATTATACGGTGACAGCAGGGTGATGACCTTTCTCCCACTCTCATGTTTGGTCATAAACTCACTCATCAGTTGGCCTATCAACTTCCTTCTCCAGCGTTTAATACCATGAAACATTTATACCACTCATTTTGAACAAGTCAACGGCTCCCTGGCTTGCATCCACCTTTCTCTTTTTCCTGGAACTGGCTATATTTAACTTAGCGTTGCTTCAATTGCGACAGCGGTAGCAATGCATCGTCCCAACAGACAGACTACTGTTTCAAATATGACCAACATTTTCTCAACTGAGCTGAATCTTTAGCTGAAGAAATAAAATTATTTGAGGACTTGAATGTAGGCATACATCCAAGGGCTCAATATATCCTAAATTGTTAGTAAAGGGAATTAGGAGTATAGGAAATATGGGATTAGAGTCTTGGCCCATTTTATTGATACGAGCGAATCGCGACGCGGTATATCGTTGAACGGACACTGTTTTGTAGCACTAAAGTGTGTTGAACAAGAGAACAATTATTGCAGTTTATGGAGATGCAGTGAGTTGAACTTGAATATGTTTCTTGCGTTATAGAGTTTTAGGTTGCAATTAATAGTTCCATTTAAGTTAAAGTTGACAGTAATTTTGATGGTGTTGAATATGGATCTTCATGGTTTAGAGTCTATTGAGGATGGAAAATTCCAGAGTTGTAGTGACAGTTTAAAGGAGCAAGTAGAAATCTCACGAAGGTAGACAAGTGGGAAGATATTGAAGTATTACCCTTTCACGAATTGATTGCCGGCGGACGAGATGGGAACTAGTCTCTGTTTACTTGTGTCCACGTCACTCTGCTTCGTTGACAGTTACAGTTGCGTGAGTAGGATATGACTCAGCTCCAGTAGCTGTCCGTGGTGACATGACTTTTATCTGCGCTTCTAAGACAGGTAGCGCGCGCAATGCTGCTTGACTTATGTGCAGACTGCACTCTGTCATCACTGTGTCCTCCTCTTTACCCTGCGGGGCTCCTGCTACAATAATCAACAAACGGTGGAGCAGCCACGCTCAGCGGCAATCAAATCTTAAATGGGTAATACAAGTTAGTAGTGGTTTTGTGAGAGTTAAAAACCCTCCTCCTCCTCACCCTCCTCACAAGATGGCGGCAGCCCGATATCTCTCGAACGCATGGTCGGATTTTGACAAATGAGGTGTCATTGAACTCGGGCTGACACCCCCTTTCCATTGGACAACATATGTCCACCCCAAAATTAAACCTACCCCTAATAGGGGGGTGAAATTGTAATTTCTTAGTAAATCTCGTTTTGAAGTGCGGCATGTGGGAGTTTGAATGCCAATATGGAATTAAACGTTGTTCTACTTAAAGTGCATGTGTTCGGTGGAAAGCCACTATGAATTAACATGCTTGTTATCCGTTTTTTACACACATGTCCACTCATGGCTTTTGTAAGAGGGCGGGCTTTTTAAAGATGGTGGTTGTAGTGTAACCTAACCTAACCCAACCCACGAGTGGTGATTAAAAAGTATTTCAAGCGGTGCTTGTCGATAGGCAAACCAATAATCAAAGAGGGGTATGTCAGACCTTGAGGCGATAACCCCTTTTGATTGATCCCAGTTGACTGGTCCCTTTTGATTGATCTCTGTTGATTTGTTTCTTTGGACTGGTCCCTGTTGACTAGCCCCTTTGGACGGGTCCTTTTGAAGGGGGTCCTTTATGACGGGTCCCTGTACGGGTCATTGTTGACGGGTCATTGTTGGCGAGTCCCTGTGGACGGGTCATTGTTGACGGGTCATTGGTGACGAGTCATTGCTGACGGGTCCTTGTTGACGAGTCCCTGTGGACGGGTCATTGTTGACGGGTCATTGTTGACGAGTCATTGTTGACGGGTCCTTGTTGACGAGTCCCTGTGGACGGGTCATTGTTGACGAGTCCTTGTGGACGAGTCCTTGTGGATGAGCCCCTTTGGACTGGTCCCTACGGACTAGCCCATGAATTTATTTAAATTATGTCAAAGGGCCTAACTACATTTTGCGTGTAAAGCAATGTGTTGAACTGACGTTGTTCACTAATCCCCCACTACTATAATGGGATAACGATATGAAAGGAAAGTGACGAAATACATGTGAACATACAAGGGATCTAACATGGTGGATGGATGTGTTCTAACGAGTCATTTGTAGTTGAAAGAGAATAATATATGTTCTTAAGATTTTAAAACTGAGGAGATGGTATGTGCAGTAAGACGTCTTGATATATTTCCTGTGTCATATTACAGACATGGCAGAGAGCGCACAGATCTATTGCTATTACTAACGCTGCAGTAATTTGAAACCGCAAGTGTTCATGAAGACAATGGGTGATGATCATGCAAAGTTAGCAGTTATTGGATATTACACAGGTGTTCCTTCCGGTGTCATGTTGCTGACATGGCAGAGAGCGCACACTGCTGTTGCTATGACTGACGCTGCAGTAATTTGAAACCGCAGGTGTTGATCAAGACAATGGGTGATGATCATGCAAAGTCAGCAGTCATTGGATACCACACAGGTGTTCCTAGTGTACTTTGGACTCTCAGCTGTATTGGGAAAGGAATTGCAATGATCTGCAAAAAACTGCTGACACGAGCGATGGGAGTTTATATAAGAGGGGTGTCATATATCTCCCTACTGTCAGTCTTTATTACTCGCTTTGAGTGAACAGTGCTCTATTACTGCTCAAGCGTTGTAAAAAAAAACGTTTTGGTAGAAAATCATTAAATTATTTTGCAAGGTAAGTACTTATTATTAATGGATTGTAGTATTTTATTACTAATTGATGTTGAAGTTATTGATTGGAATGTATTTATTGATTGATTGATTGATTAATTTGTTTACAGATAATTGGGTACCTGTAGGTTACCAGATTCCTACAATCTGTTCATTCAGTGGCAGCAGTTGATCAATTATAAAAAGGCAAGTGCCCCTCTAATAACTTTTAAACAGCTAGAGTGATATTTTCCAATGTTCACCACTACATGTCAGTGAAAATGGTATATTTAGCAGTCAAAAGTTGGAACTACTTGACCATGATGTGTAAAGCTAAATTTGTGGGTTAGATTTTGATTACCGCTCTATTAAGTCCGAATGTTCATTGCTAGGTGTCAGTGACAGAGGCAATATTTAAAGACTTAACCTCAGTTCACCTAACATAACCTAACTTTACCTAACTTAACCTTGTCACGTGACATGTTTTACAAGTTTAGACTTGCTTTATGACTGACTATGACGTCACACTTAGGTCACTTAACTGGTGATCGCTGGTTTCCAATATGTGACATGTTCTACAAGTTTAGACTTGTTTTAAGACTGGCTATGACGTCACACTTAGCTCACTTAACTGGTGGCTGCTGGTTTCTATCACGTGACATGTTCTACAAGTGTAGACTTGTTTTAAGACTGGCTATGACCTCACACTTAGCTCACTTACCTGGCAATCACTGGTTTCTCCCACTCTATCAAGTTGCAATGTTCACCGCTAGGTGTCAGTGACAGTGGTATATAGTAACCCCAGTTAGAACTATATGAAGTTAGACTTGCTAGGAGTTCACAGAATATCGATTTAAATACCCTGCTATAACCATTGACTGGAATGTAATTAAACTATTTATATTTTACTTTGTTTTATCTTTTATTAACATTTATGATTTCTTTCTTTTATAGGTAATTTTGAAAGTGATCATCATGTTCAAGTGTGCTGACTGTAAGAAACAGTTTTCAAGACCTGACAACCTTCAACGACACGCAAATGCTAAACATGACATTAAAATGTTTGTGTGCAGTCATTGTGCTACCACATTTAACAGACAAGATAATCTTGCACGTCATGTAAATTTAATGCATGTTAGTTCAGCACCTTTTTCATGTTCAGTTTGTGATCTTGGTTTTTCTGTTGTAAAGCGATATCAATCCCACATGGTTGAAGTGCATGGAGAACAACAGGAATTGAAATCTGTAAAACCATCAACTAGCACGGAACCTTTAAACAAATGTGATGCTCAAAAGCGTAAACGTTCTCAAGATTGTGAAAATAGTTGTGCAACAAAAAGAAAGAAGAATGGTGAACCTTCGATAACACATTGTAATGTATGTAATATTGATATACCTTCTTCAATCATTCATGGACATTTACGCAGTATTCATCATAAAAATAACGCTTGCCATGAAAGAAATTCTGGAAATATTCAACAAATTGGTAGTGCATTTAAAAGTCGAATTGCTAGTTACAGACTTTATAGTGAAGAAAAAACTCAAAGTATTGAAACATTTTTACAGAATGTTCAACCTACTGTGTTTGGCTTAGTAGAAAATGTTTTAGTAGAGCATAAAACAATTAAAATAATTTTGAACTTTTTGGACTCTATGTAAAAACTGGGAGTGACGGTGAAATTATGGATATCAAATCCTTTAATACAAAAAACATAATTGTTAGCGAATCAACTAATATTAGTGATATGTATCGAAATATTTCAAGTGCTATCATTGTGAAGAGTGAAGAGTTCCAGGAAAGGGAGTCAGGCTGGGCGTTGGTTGAAGTACTTTATTTAGAAACCAACATGAATAAATACAACCCCCTTCGAGCATCATCATATATTGATTTACCTGTATGGATCAAACGAAAGAGAGCTGTTGTGAATGTTTTGAATAGTGATCAAGCATGTTTTGCGTGGGCTGTAACCTCAGCTCTCCATCAAGCAGTGGGGCATGTAGAGAGAACATCATCTTATCCTCACTATTCTTCAGTGTTAGATTTAAAAGAAATAGAATTTCCTATGGCGATAAAAGACATTCAACGTTTTGAAGAGCTGAACAATGTAAGTATTAATGTTTATGAAATCGAAAACAAGAGAATAGTAGGTCCTCTATATTATACTCAGGAAAAAAAGGATGCTCATGTAAATTTACTATACATAACCGAAGGTGAAAATGCTCACTATTGTTGGATAAAACATTTAAGTAGACTTGTCAGTAGTCAGGTTTCAAAACACAATGGTAAAAAGTGGTTGTGTGATGGCTGTTTGCTACATTTCCAGAAAGAGGATCAACTATCACAACATCAAAAATGGGGATGTAATCATGTTTGTACGGTATTACCGACTCCTAAAAATAACATTCTAAAATTTAAGGATTATGAGAAACAGCTTCGAGTACCATTTGTTATATATGCTGACTTTGAGGCTTTGCTAAAACCATTTAATACATGTTCATCGAATCCAGCCCAACCTTTTACCAACACTACTCACATTCATGAACCTTTTAGCTTTGCATATTATATTAAATGTAGTTATGATGACTCTTTAAATAAGTTTGAGCTCTATAGAGGACCTGATGCACCTAAAGTTTTTATGGAAAGGCTTGAGAAATATGCCATCCGTATATCCTCTATTTTAAATACGATCATTCCAATGGGACCACTAACTTTATTAGAGCAAATGAATTTTGAAACTGAAACTAATTGTTTTATATGTGGTGAATGTTTATATACAGACAGGGTTCGCGATCATGACCATTTAACAGGACAATATCGTGGTGCTGCTCACCAAGAATGTAATTTAAATTATAGAGTAAGTAAATTCATTCCGGTCATTCTACATAACGGTAGCAAATACGATAACCACTTTATCGTTAAAGAATTTGGAGCTTCAGATGTGAAAATTGATGTGATTGCAAATAATAAGGAACAATATATATCGTTCACAAAATACATCAAAACTGACAATAAGAAAACGATAAAACTGCGATTTTTAGATTCATTCCGCTTTATGCCGAGTAGTCTTGATAAGCTTGCTAGTAATTTAAAATCAGATCAGTTTCATGAAATTCAACGTGTCTTTCCTAAAGAAGATGATTTTAATTTGATTTGTCAAAAGGGTATATTCCCTTACGAATATATTAACTGTGTGGAACGTCTTGAGGAGTGTTCTTTACCACCGAAAGAGGCATTTTGCAGTTCCTTAAACACAAGTCATATCAGTGATCAGGAATATTTACATGCACAACGTGTATGGGCACAGTTTGACATTCAAACTTTAGGAGAATTTTCAGACCTATATTTGAAGAGAGATGTGTTGTTATTAGCAGATGTTTTTGAACATTTTCGGAATGTTTGTATGAAAGCTTATGACCTTGATCCTTGTCAGTATTTCACTGCTCCTGGGTTAAGTTTCAGTTCAATGTTGAAAAAAAGTAAATTTAGAATTAATGACTGATATAGACATGATCAATTTTATAAAATCATCAATTCGAGGTGGATTAAGCCAATGTAGTGGACGGTACTCTAAAGCGAATAATAAATACATGCCTAGCTACAACCCTTGTGAAGAGTCAAAGTATATTGTCTACCTCGATGCAAATAACCAATATGGTTGGGCTATGAGTCAATATCTACCACCGAAAGATTTTCGCTGGCTGACACAAACTGAAATTGATGTCTTACATGTTGACACTCTTAATGATAACGATGATAAAGGATATATTTTAGAGGTAAATCTTGAATACCCTAAAGAGTTACATGATGATCATAATGATTTACCATTTTGTCCTGAGAATATGAAATCTCCATACATCACATCACGAACAAAAATGTTAATTGCTAATGTGAATGATAAATGTAAATATGTAATACATTATCAAAACTTGAAACAGTGTCTACAGCATGGATTGAAATTAACTAAAATTCATCGCGTAATGCAATTTCATCAGTCAGCATGGCTCAAACCGTATATTGATCTGAACAATAATTTAAGAACACCGTCAACAAACGCGTTTGAAAAAGATTTTTATAAACTCATGAATAATAGTGTTTTTGGAAAGACTATGGAGAATGTTGATAAACGAGTTGATGTAAAGCTGATAACAAAGTGGGAGAATGATGGTAAAAGGTATGGTGCGAGCAACTTAATAAGCAAGCCTAACTTTCATAGCTGTTCAATTATTCATGAGGATTTAGTTGTAATACAAATGAATCGTCTTAAAGTAACTTACAACAAACCCATATATGTGGGTTACACCATTCTGGAATTGTCAAAAACACTTATGTATGAATTTCACTATGATTATGTAAAGAAAAACTATCTTGATAATGCTAAATTACTCTACACAGACACAGATTCTTTTATTTATGAGTTTAAAACTGATGATTTTTATGAGGATATCAAAACTGAGCTAAATAGGTTTGATACAAGTGACTATCCCGAGGATAATATTTACCATTTACCTATAGTAAACAAAAAGGTTCTTGGGAAATTTAAGGATGAATGTGCTAGTGTTATTATAGACACCTCTGTAGGCACAAAATCTAAATCATACAGCTATATGACAATTGATGATGTAGTAGTAAAAAAATTAAAAGGAGTGAAAAAGAATGTTGTTAGTAAAGAGTTAGATATAAGTGATTATAAAAACTGTATAGTTAGTAACCCACCTGTATTATATAAGAAAATGAGTGTATTTAGAAGTAAAAATCATCAGCTACATACCAATTTGCTGAACAAAGTTGCTTTAAGTAATGAAGACAACAAACGATTCATTATACCGAACACATTTGATACTTTTGCTTGGGGAAACAGTCTCATTGACGACTATTACTTTACTTAAGTCTAATGATCACTATATTGTAATATTTGTAGTGTGTTTTATATTGTAATATTTTTTGTAAAAAACTGTAAGTAGAATGTATAATGTTAGGCTACTGTAGTTTAGTAAAAATAAGATAAGTAATACATTTTAGTGTAAAATGTTTGCTTTTGTATATTACGAAAAAGATTTTTAAAATATGTACAGAATGTGTGAACTAAACAAGGGAAATGTAAAAATGTAAAGTGGAAATTGTAAATATCCATGTGTGAAAAAGTGAAATTGTTATCACCATTTTAAAATTAAAAGACATTGTGATCTGGTAAACCTTGTTATTATTTCACAACAACAAAAATGTACAGAATGTGTAAACTAAACAAGGAGAATGTAAAAAAATGAAAAGTGGAAATTGTAAATATTCATGTGTGAAAAAATGAAAATAAAGAAATGGCTATCACCATTTTAAAATTAAAAGACATTGTGATCTTGTAAACCTTGTTTTTATTTCACAACATATATGGCTTTACAAAATAGAATACAAAGAAATGCCATTTCCTCAATCCTTTTCAATGTTCATGTCCACTCATCATTAACTTCCCTTTTATAGCAGTAATCACAATGAGGGCTGCCAACCTCTCCCCCACTGAGCCATTATAGGATGGCAAACGTTGCTTAGCTTTTCAACGATACTTTATCCACCACCCGTATTAAAGCATAATGACAGGGACCCGTCAACAAGGACTCGTCAATAGAGGCTGGTTCGCGAGATATTAACAAAAGTGCACTTAGACCCTTTGTCAAAATTTCAAAAAATAGATTAAAAAGGGGGCGTTAGCGAAATTCAAAAAGGGGGCATTTTTTCACCCACTTTTGTACCTACCTTTGCACCCACTATTGCATTCACTTATGCACCCACTTTTGCACCCACTTATGCACCCACATTTGCACCCACTTATGCACCCACTTTTGCACCCACTTTAAACTATTATTTATAGTATTGAGTGAACTTTGCTAGAGATTAGTTCATGCTTGACAATTGATATGGAAGTATCATTTTCATTTCTCTTTATTTGTTACTCTATTTACACTTTGGATGTTTATCATTCTCTTTTAATACACCGTTTCAAACACTTATAAAGAAAAGAAAAAAGCAAGTCCAAGAAAAAAAATACTGTGGCTCATGACAGTGCATTGTTTACTGAGCAAAGTCTCACTCCTGTTGATGTAAAAGTTATGTTTAATCCATCTTTCACGTCTCAAGAGCCATCAACATCGCAGATTATGCAAGAGGTAGTGTTGTTGTTTTAAGAGTGGAACTAAAAGGTTATCTGTCATCGATATGCAGATAGTTTTACCAAAGAAGAATTATTGGTGCTCTCCAAGTTGTTCATTTATTATGTGACAGTCAATGCCGTGAAAGAAATCTGGCAACTTATACCAAAATCATGGACTCAAGATCCTGGATAGTCTTACCAAAGATGAATTATTGGCGCTCTCCAAGTTTTCATTTATTTTGTGACAGTCAATGCCGTGAAAGAAATCTTGCAACATGTATCAAACTCATGGACTCAAGACCCTGTGTTAAGTAAATACCTATTATTTATTTGGATTAAGCATGTAAAGAACACAACCTTTCTTATCGTCATAGTCATTATGCTTTAATACGTGTGGTGGATAAAGTATCGTTGAAAAGCTAAGCAACGTTTGCCATCCTATAATGGCTCAGTGGGGGAGAGGTTGGCAGCCCTCATTGTGATTACTGTTATAAAAGGGAAGTTAATGATGAGTGGACATGAACATTGAAAAGGATTGAGGAAATGGCATTTCTTTGTATTCTATTTTGTAAAGCCATATATGTTGTGAAATAAAAACAAGGTTTACAAGATCACAATGTCTTTTAATTTTAAAATGGTGATAGCCATTTCTTTATTTTCATTTTTTCACACATGAATATTTACAATTTCCACTTTTCATTTTTTTACATTCTCCTTGTTTAGTTTACACATTCTGTACATTTTTGTTGTTGTGAAATAAAAACAAGGTTTACCAGATCACAATGTCTTTTAATTTTAAAATGGTGATAACAATTTCACTTTTTCACACATGGATATTTACAATTTCCACTTTACATTTTTACATTTCCCATGTTTAGTTCACACATTCTGTACATATTTTAAAAATCTTTTTCGTAATATACAAAAGCAAACATTTTACACTAAAATGTATTACTTATCTTATTTTACTAAACTACAGTAGCCTAACATTATACATTCTACTTACAGTTTTTTACAAAAAAATATTACAATATAAAACACACTACAAATATTACAATATAGTGATCATTAGACTTAAGTAAAGTAATAGTCGTCAATGCGACTGTTTCCCCAAGCAAAAGTATCAAATGTGTTGGGTATAATGAACCGTTTGTTGTCTTCATTACTTAAAGCAACTTTGTTCAGCAAATTGGTATGTAGCTGATGATTTTTACTTCTAAATACACTCATTTTCTTATATAATACAGGTGGGTTACTAACTATACAGTTTTTATAATCACTTATATCTAACTCTTTACTAACAACATTCTTTTTCACTCCTTTTAATTTTTTTACTACTACATCATCAATTGTCATATAGCTGTATGATTTAGATTTTGTGCCTACAAAGGTGTCTATATTAACACCAGCACATTCATCCTTAAATTTCCCAAGAACCTTTTTGTTTACTAGAGGTAAATGGTAAATATTATCCTCGGGATAGTCACTTGTATCAAACCTATTTAGCTCAGTTTTGATATCCTCATAAAAATCATCAGTTTTAAACTCATAAATAAAAGAATCTGTGTCTGTGTAGAGTAATTTAGCATTATCAAGATAGTTTTTCTTTACATAATCATAGTGAAATTCATACATAAGTGTTTTTGACAATTCCAGAATGGTGTAACCCACATATATGGGTTTGTTGTAAGTTACTTTAAGACGATTCATTTGTATTACAACTAAATCCTCATGAATAATTGAACAGCTATGAAAGTTAGGCTTGCTTATTAAGTTGCTCGCACCATACCTTTTACCATCATTCTCCCACTTTGTTATCAGCTTTACATCAACTCGTTTATCAACATTCTCCATAGTCTTTCCAAAAACACTATTATTCAAGAGTTTATAAAAATCTTTTTCAAACGCGTTTGTTGACGGTGTTCTTAAATTATTGTTCAGATCAATATACGGTTTGAGCCATTCTGACTGATGAAATTGCAATACGCGATGAATTTTAGTTAATTTCAATCCATGCTGTAGACACTGTTTCAAGTTTTGATAATGTATTACATATTTACATTTATCATTCACATTAGCAATTAACATTTTTGTTCGTGATGTGATGTATGGAGATTTCATATTCTCAGGACAAAATGGTAAATCATTATGATCATCATGTAACTCTTTAGGGTACTCAAGATTTACCTCTAAAATATATCCTTTATCATCGTTATCATTAAGAGTGTCAACATGTAAGACATCAATTTCAGGTTGTGTCAGCCAGCGAAAATCTTTCAGTGGTAGATATTGACTCATAGCCCAACCATATTGGTTATTTGCATCGAGATAGACAATATACTTTGACTCTTCACAAGGGTTGTAGCTAGGCATGTATTTATTATTCGCTTTAGAGTACCGTCCACTACATTGGCTTAATCCACCTCGAATTGATGATTTTATAAAATTGATCATGTCTATATCAGTCATTAATTCTAAATTTACTTTTTTTTCAACATTGAACTGAAACTTAACCCAGGAGCAGTGAAATACTGACAAGGATCAAGGTCATAAGTTTTCATACAAACATTCCGAAAATTTTCAAAAACATCTGATAATAACAACACATCTCTCTTCAAATATAGGTCTGAAAATTCTCCTAAAGTTTGAATGTCAAACTGTGCCCATACACGTTGTGCATGTAAATATTCCTGATCACTGATATGACTTGTGTTTAAGGAACTGCAAAATGCATCTTTCGGTGGTAAAGAACACTCCTCAAGACGTTCCACACAGTTAATATATTCGTAAGGGAATATACCCTTTTGACAAATCAAATTAAAATCATCTTCTTTAGGAAAGACACGTTGAATTTCATGAAACTGATCTGATTTTAAATTACTAGCAAGCTTATCAAGACTACTCGGCATAAAGCGGAATGAATCTAAAAATCGCAGTTTTATCGTTTTCTTATTGTCAGTTTTGATGTATTTTGTGAACGATATATATTGTTCCTTATTATTTGCAATCACATCAATTTTCACATCTGAAGCTCCAAATTCTTTAACGATAAAGTGGTTATCGTATTTGCTACCGTTATGTAGAATGACCGGAATGAATTTACTTACTCTATAATTTAAATTACATTCTTGGTGAGCAGCACCACGATATTGTCCTGTTAAATGGTCATGATCGCGAACCCTGTCTGTATATAAACATTCACCACATATAAAACAATTAGTTTCAGTTTCAAAATTCATTTGCTCTAATAAAGTTAGTGGTCCCATTGGAATGATCGTATTTAAAATAGAGGATATACGGATGGCATCTTTCTCAAGCCTTTCCATAAAAACTTTAGGTGCATCAGGTCCTCTATAGAGCTCAAACTTATTTAAAGAGTCATCATAACTACATTTAATATAATATGCAAAGCTAAAAGGTTCATGAATGTGAGTAGTGTTGGTAAAAGGTTGGGCTGGATTCGATGAACATGTATTAAATGGTTTTAGCAAAGCCTCAAAGTCAGCATATATAACAAATGGTACTCGAAGCTGTTTCTCATAATCCTTAAATTTTAGAATGTTATTTTTAGGAGTCGGTAATACCGTACAAACATGATTACATCCCCATTTTTGATGTTGTGATAGTTGATCCTCTTTCTGGAAATGTAGCAAACAGCCATCACACAACCACTTTTTACCATTGTGTTTTGAAACCTGACTACTGACAAGTCTACTTAAATGTTTTATCCAACAATAGTGAGCATTTTCACCTTCGGTTATGTATAGTAAATTTACATGAGCATCCTTTTTTTCCTGAGTATAATATAGAGGACCTACTATTCTCTTGTTTTCGATTTCATAAACATTAATACTTACATTGTTCAGCTCTTCAAAACGTTGAATGTCTTTTATCGCCATAGGAAATTCTATTTCTTTTAAATCTAACACTGAAGAATAGTGAGGATAAGATGATGTTCTCTCTACATGCCCCACTGCTTGATGGAGAGCTGAGGTTACAGCCCACGCAAAACATGCTTGATCACTATTCAAAACATTCACAACAGCTCTCTTTCGTTTGATCCATACAGGTAAATCAATATATGATGATGCTCGAAGGGGGTTGTATTTATTCATGTTGGTTTCTAAATAAAGTACTTCAACCAACGCCCAGCCTGACTCCCTTTCCTGGAACTCTTCACTCTTCACAATGATAGCACTTGAAATATTTCGATACATATCACTAATATTAGTTGATTCGCTAACAATTATGTTTTTTGTATTAAAGGATTTGATATCCATAATTTCACCGTCACTCCCAGTTTTTACATAGAGTCAAAAAAGTTCAAAATTCATTTTAATTGTTTTATGCTCTACTAAAACATTTTCTACTAAGCCAAACACAGTAGGTTGAACATTCTGTAAAAATGTTTCAATACTTTGAGTTTTTTCTTCACTATAAAGTCTGTAACTAGCAATTCGACTTTTAAATGCAGTACCAATTTGTTGAATATTTCCAGAATTTCTTTCATGGCAAGCGTTATTTTTATGATGAATACTGCGTAAATGTCCATGAATGATTGAAGAAGGTATATCAATATTACATACATTACAATGTGTTATCGAAGGTTCACCATTCTTCTTTCTTTTTGTTGCACAACTATTTTCACAATCTTGAGAACGTTTACGCTTTTGAGCATCACATTTGTTTAAAGGTTCCGTGCTAGTTGATGGTTTTACAGATTTCAATTCCTGTTGTTCTCCATGCATTTCAACCATGTGGGATTGATATCGCTTTACAACAGAAAAACCAAGATCACAAACTGAACATGAAAAAGGTGCTGAACTAACATGCATTAAATTTACATGACGTGCAAGATTATCTTGTCTGTTAAATGTGGTAGCACAATGACTGCACACAAACATTTTAATGTCATGTTTAGCATTTGCGTGTCGTTGAAGGTTGTCAGGTCTTGAAAACTGTTTCTTACAGTCAGCACACTTGAACATGATGATCACTTTCAAAATTACCTATAAAAGAAAGAAATCATAAATGTTAATAAAAGATAAAACAAAGTAAAATATAAATAGTTTAATTACATTCCAGTCAATGGTTATAGCAGGGTATTTAAATCGATATTCTGTGAACTCCTAGCAAGTCTAACTTCATATAGTTCTAACTGGGGTTACTATATACCACTGTCACTGACACCTAGCGGTGAACATTGCAACTTGATAGAGTGGGAGAAACCAGTGATTGCCAGGTAAGTGAGCTAAGTGTGAGGTCATAGCCAGTCTTAAAACAAGTCTACACTTGTAGAACATGTCACGTGATAGAAACCAGCAGCCACCAGTTAAGTGAGCTAAGTGTGACGTCATAGCCAGTCTTAAAACAAGTCTAAACTTGTAGAACATGTCACATATTGGAAACCAGCGATCACCAGTTAAGTGACCTAAGTGTGACGTCATAGTCAGTCATAAAGCAAGTCTAAACTTGTAAAACATGTCACGTGACAAGGTTAAGTTAGGTAAAGTTAGGTTATGTTAGGTGAACTGAGGTTAAGTCTTTAAATATTGCCTCTGTCACTGACACCTAGCAATGAACATTCGGACTTAATAGAGCGGTAATCAAAATCTAACCTACAAATTTAGCTTTACACATCATGGTCAAGTAGTTCCAACTTTTGACTGCTAAATATACCATTTTCACTGACATGTAGTGGTGAACATTGGAAAATATCACTCTAGCTGTTTAAAAGTTATTAGAGGGGCACTTACCTTTTTATAATTGATCAACTGCTGCCACTGAATGAACAGATTGTAGGAATCTGGTAACCTACAGGTACCCAATTATCTGTAAACAAATTAATCAATCAATCAATCAATAAATACATTCCAATCAATAACTTCAACATCAATTAGTAATAAAATACTACAATCCATTAATAATAAGTACTTACCTTGCAAAATAATTTAATGATTTTCTACCAAAACGTTTTTTTTTTTACAACGCTTGAGCAGTAATAGAGCACTGTTCACTCAAAGCGAGTAATAAAGACTGACAGTAGGGAGATATATGACACCCCTCTTATATAAACTCCCATCGCTCGTGTCAGCAGTTTTTTGCAGATCATTGCAATTCCTTTCCCAATACAGCTGAGAGTCCAAAGTACACTAGGAACACCTGTGTGGTATCCAATGACTGCTGACTTTGCATGATCATCACCCATTGTCTTGATCAACACCTGCGGTTTCAAATTACTGCAGCGTCAGTCATAGCAACAGCAGTGTGCGCTCTCTGCCATGTCAGCAACATGACACCGGAAGGAACACCTGTGTAATATCCAATAACTGCTAACTTTGCATGATCATCACCCATTGTCTTCATGAACACTTGCGGTTTCAAATTACTGCAGCGTTAGTAATAGCAATAGATCTGTGCGCTCTCTGCCATGTCTGTAATATGACACAGGAAATATATCAAGACGTCTTACTGCACATACCATCTCCTCAGTTTTAAAATCTTAAGAACATGTATTATTCTCTTTCAACTACAAATGACTCGTTAGAACACATCCATCCACCATGTTAGATCCCTTGTATGTTCACATGTATTTCGTCACTTTCCTTTCATATCGTTATCCCATTATAGTAGTGGGGGATTAGTGAACAACGTCAGTTCAACACATTGCTTTACACACAAAATGTAGTTAGGCCCTTTGACATAATTTAAATAAATTCATGGGCTAGTCCGTAGGGACCAGTCCAAAGGGGCTCATCCACAAGGACTCGTCCACAAGGACTCGTCAACAATGACCCGTCCACAGGGACTCGTCAACAAAGACCCGTCAGCAATGACCCGTCAACAATGACCCGTCCACAGGGACTCGCCAACAATGACCCGTCAACAATGACCCGTCAACAGGGACCCGTCATAAAGGACCCCCTTCAAAAGGACCCGTCCAAAGGGGCTAGTCAACAGGGACCAGTCCAAAGAAACAAATCAACAGAGATCAATCAAAGGGGACCAGTCAACTGGGATCAATCAAAAGGGGTTATCGCCTCAAGGTCTGACATACCCCTCTTTGATTATTGGTTTGCCTATCGACAAGCACCGCTTGAAATAATTTTTGATCACCCCTCGTGGGTTGGGTTAGGTTAGGTTACACTACAACCACCATCTTTAAAAAGCCCGCCCTCTTACAAAAGCCATGAGTGGACATGTGTGTAAAAAACGGAAAACAAGCATGTTAATTCATAGTGGCTTTCCACCGAACACATGCACTTTAAGTAGAACAACGTTTAATTCCATATTGGCATTCAAACTCCCACATGCCGCACTTCAAAACGAGATTTACTAAGAAATTACAATTTCACCCCCCTAGTAGGGGTAGGTTTTATTTTGGGGTGGACATATGTTGTCCAATTGAAAGGGGGTGTCAGCCCGAGTTCAATGACACCTCATTTGTCACAATCCGACCATGCGTTCGAGAGATATCGGGCTTCCGCCATCTTGTGAGGAGGGTGAGGAGGAGGAGGGTTTTGAACTCTCACAAAACCACTACTCAAGTTGTAATCAGTCTTGAAACTTCTGATTTATTAAACATTAATGACGATATTTTTGGTGATAATTGTAAGTGACTCAAACCAATGTGTGTTTATGTCTACCCCTTATTATTTCCGTTTTCAACGGGCAGGCGCGGATCTAGAGTTTGGCTTTGAGGGAGGGGGGGGGGGGTGTCAGAGAATCGAAATTGTTAAGAACAAGTAGTTCCGTGAAGAACTATAGAGCCTATTTTCATATATCCTACTTATGTTAACCGCCACTATCAACATACAAAATTTCAGTTTGATTTCTGTAATAGATTTGTAGTTATTGAGAACCGACTAAATATTTCGGATGGTCGCCATGTTGGGTTTTATATATGTAGGTCCTAGAGTTATGGACTGTTACATGAAGATTATTGAGTACGTGTAGCATTCAAACTTCAATCGCATGATTAGGACACAAGAAGTAACAAGGAGTTTTTAAAATTTCGCACATATGCCATCTTGTGGTTATGGAAACAATTGAAATAACTGAGATGCCAGTGGATTAACATTCGTATAAGCATTTAACCTCCAAAGTTTCACTGGATTCGGATGGTTAAATTGCGAGAAACGACCATGTGAATATTTATACTTCGCGTCGCCGCCATGTTGGATTTGTGATCACCAGGTTATTTAAAGTCCTATAGGTGAACTTAAGTTCATAGCCCCTATGAACATAAAAAAAATCAGTTTGATTGCTATAATAGATTCGTAGATATTCAGAGCCGTCTAAATATTTCGGATGGTCGCCATGTTGGATTGTTAATGTATAGGCCATAGAGTCATGTACCAATAAAGGAAAATTATTGCGTAGGTTCATTATTCAAACTTTCACTTCGATCGCATGATTACGACACAAGAAATAAAAACTTAATTTTAAAATTCGCACAGCCGCCATCTTGAGGCTATGTAAACAATTGAACTAAATTAGATACCAGTGCATTACAATGTGTATAAACATTTCCTGTAGCAGATTTCATTGCGTTTGTAACATTAAATCGCGAGAAAGGTCTATTTAAAATTTTCAAATTCGCTTGGCCGCCATGTTCGTTTTGTAGTTAACCGGTTTTTGAAAGTGTTATAGATGAACTTCCAGTAGTGCCCTTTATATCCGTACAAAATTTCAGGGTGATACCGCTAATAACTTCAGAGATATAGAAAGCCGGTGAAATATTTCGCACTTCCGCCATCTTGTGGTTATATAAACAATTGAACGAAGTTATATGTCGGTGCATTACAATGTGTATAAACATATACTGTACCAAATTTTATTGCGTTTGGTTGGTTAATTCGTGAGAAACGTCCATTTAAATGTCGCGAATTCGCGTGCCCGCCATGTTGGTTTTGTAGTTGCCAGGTTTTTAAAAGTCACATAGGTGAACGTCTAGTAGTTCCCTTTATCACCGCAATAAATTCCAGGGTGATATCGGGAATAGTTTCGGAGATATTGAATGCTGGTGAAATATTTCGCATAGCCGCCATGTTGGATTGGAGAGACGTAACAAAATTTGAAGGGCACGGTCGGGGTCGCCCGGAATAGTGCTATGAACCTACCGAGTTTCATTGAAATCGCTCCATTCGTTTAGAATTTATTAGGGACACGCACACACACACACACTCCTCACACACACACACACACACACACGGACACACACGGACACACACGGACAAAAGGTGATCTCATAAGCCTATTTTTTCAAAGTTGAAAATAGGCTAAAAATGGTATCACTAAAAACGCAATCACAAAATAAACAAACGTACAAATCCAGACCAGTTTCTTTTTGCAAGCTACATGGATACAAATTTGATGCGTTTAGCGCACCAAAATTATTCGTACAAAGTGCAACGGCGTGTTTTGCGACTTTAACACCGAGCTTCGAGAAAAGTATCAAGGTACGTTACAGTTTTGGCAAGTCGAGTTGGTACCGACAAAGGGAGAAAGTCACAGCTTAAATTGCCAACCAAGCTTGCCGTTTGGACGTCGGCAAAAATTTTTGGTGCGAAAAAAGTCCCAAATTCCTATCCGTGCATTGCTGCACATTCATCGTAACGTCACTATAAACATCGATTCGGTAATCACAAGGTTTGCTAAAAAAAATAGACGAGTTGATTTTGTTACATAAATAATCGTTTTTATATAACAGGTATGAAGTTGTAAATATGTACAGTTGTAACAGAACATAATAATTGCAATAAAGATATTTTCAGTAATGAATAAAATGAAAAAAAACCTGTTTTTTTTTTTCAGTTAAAATTCGTTAAGTTTTATTTGTCTGGTTATTGTGTTTTCGTTTTTTGAGTTTGCAAAAATAAATTTGGTCTCCGTTTGGGGAGGGGGGTCATGACCCCCGTGACCCCCCCCCCCCCCACTTGAATCCGCGCCTGTCAACGGGGTCGGGGATGAGATGAGATGTGGCGGGTCAAAACAATTTTCCAGTCGCGAAAGAAGGAGAAGAAGGAATATTGAGTTGCGATTGCGAGGGGAGTGCGGTGATAATATGATTTATGTTCGACCCTGACTATTATGTGTCAGAAAACTGTATCGTAATGAGGCTCATTATAACACTATTTTTCAGTATGAAACAGTTACTCCCACCAATCACAGCTCAAGAAACAGTTGTGTCACCAATAAGATATGGATACCTTCGCGCATGCGCTCAAAATCCAACATGTCTATATAAATTACCGAAAGTGCACCGTCCACATGTTCGCGTAAATAAACTGGTGAATATGAGACAAGAAATAGCACTGTACCTTAATATCCCCCAAACCAATTTCTACACAGCGCGTTGTTTTGAAACGACTTCGGTGACAGTTTTACTGAATACTGGTGCACAATCTGAACATATGGCATTGAAGCACACAGAGCGCATGCGTCGGTTGGCCAGAGAGCTTGGAAAACAGAGATATACTACTCAGTGCAGCACCCGATCACAACATTCTAGTGACTGAACAGATATTTATGAATATTTATGTTAAAACATATAATAAAGTTATAATTATCGTCGAACATAAACAGTCGTATGCAACTCGCCTATAATGGTAATTAAGACACTCGTATGGAAATTATAAAACTCGCATACGCTCGTTTTATAAACATACTCGTGTCTTAATTATAGCCATTATAGGCTCGTTGCATAAGGTACTATTGTGGTGCTATGAATGTGTACCCTTTCCGGGAAGAGCGTTTCATATTTTTGCGATGTTTCTTTTTTTTTTCAATCATTCATTCATTCATTCATTTGCAATTGGGGTGTTTCCCCATGTGACAAATTAGATATACATAACAACAACAACAAAAGATACAGTCAGTTTGAGAGACTAGACTTTATATCATTTCAAGTGACACATGCTACAAATGCTACACATGTTAGAAAGGCAGGACTCTGTCAACAGACTCCATTACCCATTAACTTAGGCTTCCCGCGTGGGCACCTCTTTAAGGGTCCCCCTGTATTTGAAAAACGAAGGAAGCTTGTAGTTTAACGTTGCTGGCTGCGTGGCTCAGCGGTAACGTTCTTGCTTGCTGGGTCCAAGGTTGCAGGTTCGTATCCCGGCGCAGTCAGCTGGCATTTGAGGGTGCGCAAATGCGAGGGACCCGTGTCAGTAGATTTACTGACACGTTAAAGATTCCCTTCGGGGCAAAATTCCGGCATCCCGGCTCTCTAAAAGCCAGAGTAGTTAAAAGGGACGTAAAACCAATAGCATTATTATTATTATCTTTTACAACTCTTTAAGGATCACCAATTATTTGAATCTGAAATCTTGCAACCCTCTTTAAGGTTACCCTGTATTTGAATTGAATCTAACATACTGTATACCTCGTTAAGTGTCGCCCTGTATTTTGCTTTGACGTCCTGCACACCTCTTTAGGAGTCACCCTGTATTCTTGTTTGACATCTTGTGCACCTCTTTAGGAGTCACCCTGTATTCTTCTCTGCCATCTTGTACACCTCTTTAAGAGTCACCTTATATTCTTATCTGGCATCTTGTATATCTCTTTAGGAGTCACCCTGTATTCTTATCTGGCACCTTGTAGGCTACACCTCTTTAGGAGTCACCCTGTATTCTTATCTGACATCTTCTATATATCTTTAGGAGTCACCCTGTATTCTTGTGTGACATCTTGCGCACCTCTTTAAAAGTCACCCTGTATTCCTGTCTGACATCGTGTACACCTCTTTAGGAGTCACCCTGTATTCTATAATAATAACAATAATAATAATATCGTATGGCCTCGGGTGCCTGGCGCAAGCTTTGTTAATTGACACCCAGAGGGTAGCTTGTATGTCGAATTTCGTCGTTCCTTTGAACGCTATGACAGTCAAGGAGGTTAGATATCTAAACTCCTTGACACTACAGCGCTTTCAAGTAGAGAATGGAGGAACTTTGTGTTGGCGGAAAATCCCGAGATTAATTTTGCCATTTAACACGGCCTACTGAATTCAAATGGGTTCTTTAACATGCCAACAACGTACGACATGAGTATCGTGATTTTTGTCGCCTTCAAAAATCACTTACCATGGCCAGCGGCGAACCTGCAATCTTGGGGTTGGTAGTCCGACACTATAACCACTCACCCACCGTGGCAAGCTACCCTGTATTCTTATCTGACGTCTTGTATATCTCTTTAGGAGTCACCTGTATTCTTGTCTGACATATTGTACACCTCGTTAAGGGTCACCCTGTATTCTTATCTGACAACGTGTACATTTCTTGAAGAGTCACCCTGTATTCCTGTCTGACATCTTGCACACTTCTTTAGGAGTCACCCTGTATTCCTATCTGACGTGACGCACTCGCCATCTCCGTATCGCATAACGGCAGACCCCAGCAGTAAACTCAGACTCGGTGCACATGCACTGAACAACATGATGACGTCATACACGCCGTAACCGTAACGCATAACGTTAGACCCAAGCATAACGACGAAGTCAACAAGATCATTTGAAATGATAACATAATTATACATAACAATTCAATAACAATTAAACTGGAGTATTTACAGAAATAGTCAGTCTTTTCTTAAACACACCTACATGTTTGGGAAAGGGCTCTAAGACTGCGGCAGATAGAGAGTTCCAGTTATCAATGGCACGGTTTTCGAAAGAATATTTACCATAATTTGTTCGCTGTGGTCGGATCTTAACTTTGAAAAGATGATCACTCCTACTCATGTAAGTGGGCCTTCCCATACTTTTGCTAAGGTCGAACATCAATTCCGC
The DNA here is from genome assembly GCA_946902985.2 of Meconema thalassinum. NCBI lineage: Eukaryota > Metazoa > Arthropoda > Insecta > Orthoptera > Tettigoniidae > Meconema > Meconema thalassinum. The sequence continues at coordinate 121,925,020 of OX336398.1, forward strand.
CCGATTTTCCTCAATTCCACCCGGTCTTTCAAAGGACTCAAAAATAAGTTCCTCAACTCCACTCAGGCTTTGACAAGGGGTCGGCAAAGGGGTTATCCCTAATGACGTAAACAAATGTCATAACCCTCCTGTTCGCATACCACAAAGTACAACACCTCATCCAAATATATTTGTTTTTGTAAAGTGCCTACATCAGATACAGACAGACACGTACATTCTACTTAACAGCAGCGGGCGGGTGTCGAGCAAAGACAAGAATAGTCGTGTGAGAAAATAATTCATTGAAAACAAGCTCATGCAGTACGCCAACCAAACAATGAGTAGATTAGATCTTGTGAAGTGTGTTTCTCACACAATAGTTAGGGAATGAAAAGAGTTTCATCTAATGTTATTGTATAGTTTGAAATGAAGTAAAGATTTATGTGATTTTAAGATGCTGATTTTTCTTATTTTATTAAATTTCCTGTCCATATTTTTATTTAACAACAGTGATTAATATCTAGCTCTTTGTATTATGTTTATATCTGATTTAACGATTGAGCGGACTTGGTGGTGGTGACTTAAAATTAATCATAATATTCTTTTACGGTAAGTCTGCCAAGTTTTCTATTTTTAGCCTACTTTCGATTTTTGCAAAAAATGAAAGTAGACTTATGAGATCAACACAGGGCGAAAAAAAGTGTGTCTGTCTTGTGTGTGTGTGTGTGTGTGTGTGTGTGTGTGTGTGTGTGTGTGTGTGTGTGTGTGTGTGTGTGTGTGTGTGTGTGAGTGTGTGTACTCTGAATGTCTGTCCCCCCCTATCAATTCGAACACGGTGAACGCAAATTGAACGAAATTTGGTACAAAGGTAGCACTAGCAAAAGGCACCTCAGTGTCATGTTTTATATCGCCGCCATCTTGACGGAAACGTAATGGCGGCCACACAAATGTTCAAAGCTTAAATCAAATTATGACTAACCTAATCATCCGATCTCTACCAAATTTTGCAACAGCATACCATTATAGGGGGAGCATCCTTTGACCAAACTAATATGTCATCAGCCTAATAGTTTGTGGATGGCGGCCATCTTTGTGTGAAAATCGATTCCCCCTATTAATTCGAACACGGTGAAACCGAATGGAACGAAATTTGGTACAGAGGTAGTACTAGCAAATGGCACCTCAGTGTCATGTTTTATATCGCCGCCATCTTGACGGAAACGTAATGGCGGCCTCACAAATGTTCAAAGCTTAAATCAAATTACGACTAACCTAACCATCCGATCTCTACCAAATTTTGCAACAACATACCTTTATGGAGGAAGCATGCTCTGACCAAATTAATAGGTCATCAGCCTAATAGTTTGCGGATGGCGGCCATCTTTGTGTCAAAATCGATTCCCCCTATTAATTCAAACACGGTTAAACCGAATGGAACGAAATTTGGTACAGAGGTAGCACTAGCAAAGGGCACCTCAGTGTCATGTCTTATATCGCCGCCGTCTTGACAGAAACGTAATGGCGGCCATACAAATGTTCAAAGCTTAAATCAAATTACTACTAACATAATCATCCGATCTCTACCAAATTTTGCAACAACATACCTTTATGGAGGGAGCATCCTTTGACCAATCTAATAGGTCATTAGCCTAATAGTTTGCGGATGGCGGCCATCTTTGTGTCAAAATCGATTCCCCCTATTAATTCGAACACGGTGAAACCGAATGAAACAAAATTTGGTGCAGAGGTAGCACTTGCAAAGGGCACCTCAGTGTCATGTTTTATATCGCCGCCATCTTGACGGAAACATAATGGCGGCCACACAAATGTTCAAAGCTTAAATCAAATTACGATTAACCTAATCATCCGATCTCTACCAAATTTTGCAACAACATACCTTTATAGGGGGAGCATCCTTTGACCAAACTAATATGTCATCAGCCTAATAGTTTGCGGATGGCGGCCATCTTTGTGTGAAAATCGATTCCCCCTATTAATTCGAACACGGTGAAACCGTATGGAATGAAATTTGGTACAGAGGTAGTACTTGCAAAGGGCACCTCAGTGTCATGTTTTATATCGCCGCCATCTTGACGGAAACGTAATGGCGGCCACACAAATTTTCAAAGCTTAAATCAAATTACGACTAACCTAATCATCCGATCTCTACCAAATTTTGCAACAACATACCTTTATGGAGGAAGCATCCTTTGACCGAATGAATAGGTCATTCGCTTAATAGTTTGCGGATGGCGGCCATCTTCGTGTGTAAATCGATTCCCCCTATTAATTCAAACACGGTGAAACCGAATAGAACGAAATTTGGTACAGAGGTAGTACTAGCAAATGGCACCTCAGTGTCATGTTTTATATCGCCGCCATCTTGACGGAAACGTAATGGCGGCCACACAAATGTTCAAAGCTTAAATCAAATTACGACTAACCTAACCATCCGATCTCTACCAAATTTTGCAACAACATACCTTTATGGAGGAAGCATGCTCTGACCAAATTAATAGGTCATCAGCCTAATAGTTTGCGGATGGCGGCCATCTTTGTGTCAAAATCGATTCCCCCTATTAATTCAAACACGGTTAAACCGAATGGAACGAAATTTGGTACAGAGGTAGCACTAGCAAAGGGCACCTCAGTGTCATGTCTTATATCGCCGCCGTCTTGACAGAAACGTAATGGCGGCCATACAAATGTTCAAAGCTTAAATCAAATTACGACTAACATAATCATCCGATCTCTACCAAATTTTGCAACAACATACCTTTATGGAGGGAGCATCCTTTGACCAATCTAATAGGTCATTAGCCTAATAGTTTGCGGATGGCGGCCATCTTTGTGTCAAAATCGATTCCCCCTATTAATTCGAACACGGTGAAACCGAATGAAACAAAATTTGGTGCAGAGGTAGCACTTGCAAAGGGCACCTCAGTGTCATGTTTTATATCGCCGCCATCTTGACGGAAACGTAATGGCGGCCACACAAATGTTCAAAGCTTAAATCAAATTACGATTAACCTAATCATCCGATCTCTACCAAATTTTGCAACAACATACCTTTATAGGGGGAGCATCCTTTGACCAAACTAATATGTCATCAGCCTAATAGTTTGCGGATGGCGGCCATCTTTGTGTGAAAATCGATTCCCCCTATTAATTCGAACACGGTGAAACCGTATGGAATGAAATTTGGTACAGAGGTAGTACTTGCAAAGGGCACCTCAGTGTCATGTTTTATATCGCCGCCATCTTGACGGAAACGTAATGGCGGCCACACAAATGTTCAAAGCTTAAATCAAATTACGACTAACCTAATCATCCGATCTCTACCAAATTTTGCAACAACATACCTTTATGGAGGAAGCATCCTTTGACCGAATGAATAGGTCATTCGCTTAATAGTTTGCGGATGGCGGCCATCTTCGTGTGTAAATCGATTCCCCCTATTAATTCAAACACGGTGAAACCGAATAGAACGAAATTTGGTACAGAGGTAGCACTAGCAAAGGGCGCCTCAGCGTCATGTTTTATATCGCCGCCATCTTGACGGAAACGTAATGACGGCCACCCAAATGTTAAAAGCTTAAATCAAATTACGACCATCCTAATAATTTGATCTCTACTGACTACAAGGTCATCAGCCCAATAGTTTGCAAATAGCGGCCATGTATGTGTGCAAATCCATTCCCCATATCAATGCAAACACGGTGAAACCGAATTGAATGAAATTTTTTACAGAGGTAGCACTAGCAAAGGGCACCTCATATTCATGTTTAATATCCCTATAGCACGTTGTATTTCAACAAGCTACTTCAACCAACATTCAATTATACTCCTTGAAAAGGACAAAGAGTTATAACAATACCCATGCATTTAGGAGAAAGTAGGCTATATGTTCTTTACTGAACATCTTGTTTTCTACTCATGCGCTGCATAAGGTGTTTGACACGGCCCTTGGTATGCGAGCAGGAGGGTTATAGTCCAGTGAAATTAGTTTTAAACCTGGACAAAATTAATAACAAGCTGAAAATTGGTGGAAACGTTAAGAACCATGTCCTAAATGAAATCCCAAAAGTACCAAAAAATCCGAGCTGGGGAAAAGTCGCCATCTTGGAAAAACTGCCGCCATCTTGGATTTTTCCGTTTTTGGCCATAACTTTCAAACAAGTGGTCCTAGCGAGGTCAGACTGGTGTCAAATTGACCGGATTTTACTGCCAAAGTCTCAGGAACATTAATAAAATATGTTAGACGCGTTCTTACAGCTGTTTTATTCAATTAAGTACTATTAACTTAAATAGAGTGTTTAAAGTTCGATTTTGATCGTTCCTGTCACAATAGCTAAAACTGTCAATGCAAATAATGTATTTAAACCTAAAATTATAAATCATATTCTTGAAATTGTGAGTATCACATCTAAAATGCTTAAATTATTGTCAGTATTAAATACAGAGACACTATGAGAGATGTAAACTTTGACTCGTAATGCTTAGCGGCTTCCGTCGTTTGGTGGTTCCATGAGATCTGTAAAAAAAAAGGTACAGTGAGAATCTTATCTTTTGTGCAGATAATGTCTATATATATTTCGAAATAACTTTCCCTCGTACTAAAGCACAAGATCGTCAGGGTCGTGAACGTCGATGCTCTCCTCTGAGCGGTTCGCACATCCGTGACCGGCGCAGTATCCGCACATTGTTGTGCAGCGTAGGTCACTCAGTAGGCAAGCGCATTTGCGCTCACATCCGGATCTGCAGTTGTGGTGTCCAATCGGCTAGTTATGAGGCATCCATATAAGGAAAGGAAAGAAAGAAAGCCTCTCCTGCTGCAGCGATTTCTTTGTGCGGTGCATCTGGCTTGTTGAAAACATGGACCTTACTGCGCAATTTAGCGTTTTCTTTAAGCTGCTTGAAGGACCTGAGTTTTTCCTTTCTAAAGGGGGCGGATGTGGTGTCACAACCAGTAGAAGCGTGGAAGAAAGGGAGAATTGGAAGCAAGCTTCCAAGGCCAGACTTGAGTTTTCCGTTTTTGAAAATCTTGCCTTTTCCATTCTTCTTTCCGGCATAAACATGGAAATGTCTTCGTGAACATCAGGAACAGAATCCATCAAGACGAGCAGATCAGTATCTTCTCCCACAATCACAGAACTGACTTCTGTTTTCCTTGAAGTTTCGGCTGCCGTTGAAACAATCAGGGTATCAGCATCGTCTTCAGCTTGAATAACCTCAATGCCTGCTGTTGTAAGGTGTTTTGATTGGAGAGCAATGAAACGCGTCTTGTTGTTCTCGTTTAATAAAAAACACTCCTTGTGGTAGAGTAGTTGGCGTGAAATCTTCCATAACTGCGTCTGGTGCCTCTTTGCCAGTTCTCCTGGCATGTTCTGCATCTTTGGTTGTCGGGGCACCATAGGCATCAAACACAACGGTTGCCTTTTTGCCAAAAGAGATTTCAATATAATTGACGTTTTGCTGGCAAATTTGGGAGTAGGTTGCAGGACAGGTCCAAACAACTTGATGCAGAAGGAAACCTCCGTCGACCGTGAACACAGGGTTTGATGGCAAAGCTTCTTCGCAGCTTGAAAACTCTTCTTGGAATTTGTGCCTTTCCACAGAAGTGTGCCATCAAATAGAGCTGGTGGTCTTGCGGCAAACTCGTAAGTCAAGTACGTTGATAGCTCTTCTTTACTTCGTATTTTGCAAAGGAGGCGATGAAACAGTAGATTCGGGTCTATTTCCACTGTGGTGTCCTTAATTTTAATGATCTTGGCCATACTTCCAAGGGAACGAAATTTGTCCTTCCTCTTCAAGTGGACGTCGCTGAGGCATTGAGCTACGATTGACTTCATGGCTTGCAAACCAAGGGCGTGGGATTCGTCGCAGTTCACTGTGTCGTCGGCAACCACACGTGTACGCAGAGACAAAAGAAGAGGAAGTTCCACGAAAGGGTTGTGAGAACGCAGCCACTCTGTCATATTGTCAACACGCCTTTTGTCTCTGCCTTGTCGTGTCTCTCGAAGTTCGACGTGTTGATCGCAAAATTCAGAGAAAACGCCACTGAAGCGTTCCATTACATCAACAATACCAGACGTTGCAGGCATGGCGGTCACCCATCGAGCTATCACCTCTTCAGACATTCCGCGGCCGTGTGTCAGTCCTCCCGCTGACTTCATAGTACGCATCAGCATCTGTTCGATTGCCATATCCGTCCAAACTCCACACCAGAATTTGTCGGATCTTCGGACGGTGAAGAAGCCTTTCGTCACAAATTGTTCGATTTCGGACGCAGTCATGGTTTCATTTATCCTCAACATTTGCTGAAGGTAAATGTGAGCGTATTTGGCGTAATTAAAATGCCCTGCAGCATGTAAGTATGGAATCATGCTCTGCACACAATACAGGTGAAGATTCCATTCCCCGGAACGTTCGGCTCTCACGAAAAGACGCTTGATGGTTACCATTTTGAAATACTCAGTCCACAATTTCGCTATGCGACCTGATTTGGCGACTTCGTTGAACTTGGTGTAAAACCGACTGGAGGCGTCAGCGAGACATGCAGTGTTGCGGATGCTTGCAACTGTTTCTTCCCCTAAAAGTACCTTTCGGTGAACTGCTTTAAGTTCTTCGGTTAAAATCGTATCTCCTTTTATGTCGTCGATGAGGACACTGGCGAGAACAACTTGAGTCAGGAAATGGGCACGGATTGCTCGAGCATACGCGTGTCCAGACATCATATGAATTACCGAATTATTTGCATAAATTTCCATCCACAAGTCCTCTAAGCCGCTTCCAGCCATTAAAGATCCTATAGCCCCCATAAAGGACATCAAGAGGTGGAAACCTCCAAGCCGCAAAGTATTATTTGATAAGGGGCTATTTTCTTCGGCCGAGAGCACGATATCCAAAGCTTTTGCATAGAGCGGTTGGTCAAACGTTACCACACAGGACTGGTTTCTCGCTTCGCTCTGCTCTGCTGCATAAAGGAGGAAAGTGTGAATCGTCGACGGATTTGAAGGCGATAAGTTTGCATATTCATTTTATCTTTATAATTACTCTTATTCCACCAATTCAGGTAAATTTACTAAGTAAGTGCGTAAAAACAGGTCAACATCGAACTTTGAACACACTATTTATATTATTAACAGTACAACAATAATTTAAAAAGCTGTAAGAATGCGTCTAACATATCTTATTAATGTTTCCGAGACTTCGACAGTAAAATCTGATCAATTTGACACCAGTCTGACGTCGCTAGGACCACTAGTTCGAAATATATGGCCAAGAACAGAAAAATCCAAGATGGTGGCGGTTTTTTCAAGATGGCGGCATTTCCTCAGTTCGGATTTTTTGGGACTTTTGGGATTTCGTTTAGGACATTGCTCTTAACGTTTCCACCAATTTTCAGCTTGTTATTAATTTTGTCCGAGTCAGAGGTCAATTTTGTCTAATTGCACTGGACTATTATGACATTTGTTTACGTCATTGGGGAAAAGCCTGGGCGGAGTTGAGGAACTCATTTCTGGGTCCCTTGGAGGACCGGGTGGAATTGAGGTAACCCTGGCTACCTGACTGGAATTCCCGGGTGGATTTGATGCTCGCCCTTTGCTAAACTCACCCCATGCTGGTTGATTTGTATACGTGTTGTACATAGCGCAGAGTCTAGATTTCATCCTCCTAGCCTCAAGTGATTCCTACCCAAGTTTCTTTAACATACGGCTCCTGGAATTAAAGTCACTGAGCACAAATCTAACGGCATTTCTTTGTACTCATTGATGAGCCCTATTTGATATGGATCACAAACCGCCGAGGCGTATTCCAGAATAGGTCTTACAAGTGACAAATATCCTAATTCTTTAGCAGAGGTACTACTTCCTTTTAATACTCTCATTACAAAGTGCAGGGATTTGTAAGCTTTAGAAACTACACATCCTACATGACTACTCCATTTCACATCATTCCTTACGTGAACGCCCAGATTTGCAAGAATCTTCTTCTAGAAGTATTTCCGAGCCAATGTTATATTGAAAATCTTGCCTTCGCACTTGCCCTATTTTTATGAGACTACATTTCCTTGTGTTTATTTTCATTTTATTTTCAATCGCCCATTTATAGACCAGGTTCAGGTCATCTTGAAGTACTGCGTTGTCTTGTGAGTCGTGTATCTTTCGATATATTACACAATCATCCGCAAACAATCGACAGTCACTGCGAATCCCATTTGGTAAGTCTCTTTGTTGCTTGAATGTAGGCGAGTCAGCATTGTTGATTGGGATTACATTCTGTCAACACTTGTTAAATTAAACCACTGCTAAACGCGATTTTCTACAATGCCAAAGCGGAAGTGTAAATTTAACGCTGTTTTAGGAACTTTAAACCTTCCAAGTGGTAAGAAACGAACATGAAGCTCACTGTCTAATTTGTCCTTCAGGACAAATCAGTTACTCTTCGAAATATGAAGGATGTTTCACTGTAGTAATATATAACGAGAATGTATGTCTACCCCTTATTATTCCCGTTTTCCAACGGGGTCGGGGATGAAATTATTTTTGGCGGTTGGTTTTTACGGCCGGATGCCCTTCCTGACGCCAACCTCATGAGAGGAGTTAATGAGAGATGAAATGAATGATGGTGAAGGAAACTGCGCAAGAATGTGGAAGGAAGCGGCCGTGGCCTGTCAGGAGGTACCATCTCAGCATTTACCTGGAGTTGAAAGTGGGGGAAATCACGGAAAACCATTTCAAGGACGGCCGACGATGGGGTTCAAACCCACGCGTCTACTGAGTCAGCAGAGATGATGATGATGATGATAATTGTTGTTTTAGGAGTCCTAACATCTAGGTTATCGGCCCCTAATGATTTGGGTGATCGTGAAGATGATAATGAAATGTAAACCATAACTAAAACTAACTATTAACTTATATACTAGAAGAAGAAGAAACGGAAAACAAAAGGAGAATAAGGTAAATAAAGGACAGGAGGAAAAGAAATGCCCTCAACCCTCGAAGAATGCGGATTGAGGGACTTGGAAGGAAGGAAGGAAGGAAGGAGAGCCATGGAAGGCAAATAGGAAAGTGAAGGAGGAGAGGGTCCGCCCCAGAGGTAATGGACAAAAGCGGGAAAACCGGACCCAGTTCAGGAATCCCTCGGGGTCGCCAACTCCCGAACTCACCAGCCGTGAGCCCCTGAGAGTGTAGCAATATCTAGGGTGCACCAGAAGTGGTGGGGCTACATACACCCGGCCTCCTTGAGGGCCTTGGGCAGAAGGCAGGAGATAATATGAAAAGAAAAAGAAGGCTGACCCCTCGCAGAAGGAGGGTATCAGAAAACAAGGGACAATTAAGGCGGGAAAGGAAGAAACTCCCTAGGCCTCGGATACGGTCGGAAGAGAACAAGAGTTGACCATGTGAGGTCGACAGGAAAGAAGACGGAGAGGAGCCCGGCACAAGTAAGTGGAAGCAATGCCGGATTCAGCTGGGGCCCCGTGGTCGCCAAACCACGTCCCGCTAGATGTGAGCACCTGGGGAGTGGGGGGGGGGGGGTCAGCAGAGAGCTTGGCCCCATGACCTAACGCTGCGCTTCAGCGAGCGTAGCCACCGCTGTCGGTCTAGATAACGAGAATAATATGCATTAAATATGTATGTATGAAGCTAACGGCCTGGCTATGTTGAAGCACTGGATCACATGAGAACTCCGCAGTTAAGCAGCATTGGGCGTGGTTGGGCCTTGGATGGAATGCCGGTTCAGCTGGACCACGCGTTGTTGGCAACGAAAGGAGGGACGGAAAGGCCCTGGCCACCCTACCGCACGTAAACTCCGGCTGGGCATCGCCTCCTCGGGGGCACGGACCTGCCTTCGGGCACAATACCAATAATAATGCTTGCTACGGTGGGAGAGTGGTTAACGTGTCGGTCTACTAACCCCAAGCTTGCAGGTTCGCTACTGGCCGTGGTAAGTGATTTTTGAAAGGGGGCAAACATTACGACATGCATGTCATACGATGTTGGCATGTCAAAGAACCCATTTAAATTCAGTAGGTCGTGTTCATAATGGCAAAATTAATCGGGAGTTTCCGCCAACACAACATTTCTCTACTAGAAAGCGTTATAGCAGCGATCCTCACTACGGTCCCGCGAGCCGCATGCGGCCTTGGGAACGAATTTTTGCGGCCCTCAAGACTGTTAGGGATAGGAATAAAAACATAAATTTAAGAATTATGAAATAGTAATGCAACGAGCCTATAATGGCTATGATTAACACACGAGTATGTTTATAAAACGAGCGTATGCGAGTTTTATAATTTCTATACGAGTGTCTTAATTACCATTATAGGCGAGTTGCATACGACTGTTTATATTCGACGATAATTATAACTTTATTATATGTTTTAACATAAATATTCATAAATATTTGTTCACTCACTAGAATGTTGTGATCGGGTGCTGCGGTGGGTAGTATATCTCTGTTTTCCAAGCTCTCTGGACAACCGACGCATGCGCTCTGTGTGCTTCAATGCCATATGTTCAGATTGTGCACTAGTATTCAGTAAAACTGTCACCGAAGTCGTTTCAATACAACGCGCTGTGTAGAAATTGGTTTTGGGGATATTAAGGTACAGTGCTATTTCTTGTCTCATATTCACCAGTTTATTTACACGAACATATGGACGGTGCACTTTCGGTAATTTATATAGACATGTTGGATTTTGAGCGCTTGCGCGAAGGTATCCATATCTAATTGGTCACACAACTGTTTCTTGAGCTCTGATTGGTGGGAGAAACTGTTTTATAATGAAAAATAGTGTTATAATGAGCCTCATTATGATACAGTTTTCTGACACATAATAGTTAGGGTCGAACATAAAAATATTTTATGTAAACATTATACAATATTTTATAAATATATGTTATAGTTATTTATTACGTGTATTGAAAATCTGTCGTTTTTCTCTACTTAATCATTTTTGCATCTCCATATGTCTGTGAATCTACATTCAGTAAGATGAAGTTCATAGAAAACAAGTACAGATCCAGGTTAACGAGTGAAAACGTTTACAACATTTTGAGAATTTCAATTTCTTCCCAACTGCTAACATAGATGCCATATTAGAGAGCTGTGAAAGATTTCGCCCATCGACATCAAAGAATTAACAAATTCAAGTATTCCTGAGTCAAGTAAAAGACATTTCCCTGCTTTTTTTATATGGAAAACAGTTAATTTTATTGATGTAATAAACTTATGTTGTAATCATATAGTTTGTAAGTTATTTAACGCCACTTCATAGAGTAGTATTGCAATAAGAAAAATATATTTTGTAATTATCCTAAATTATACAGTTTGTACTTGCGGCCCTGAGGAAAATTTGATACGAACTATTTGGCTCTCGACGAAATCCTAGTGAGGATCCCTGTTCAAGGAGCTTAGATATCTAACCTCCTTGACTTTCATAGTGCTTCAAGGAACAACGAAATTCGGCATGCAAGCTACCCTTTGGGTGTCAAACAACAAAGCTTGCACCCGGCACCCGAGGCCATACGATATTATTATTATTATTATTATTATTATCATCATCATTCAACATTATTCCACGCCACACTTCTATACATCGCACTACGCCCCGCTTACACCATCTTCACCATGATCACACTCTCAATCGTCTTTTACTTGCTTACTTACTTGTTTGCTTACTTTTACTTTTTCTCGAACTCCACCAAAATTACACCGGATTTTGCCCCATTTACACACCACCCCCACCTGAGCAATATAAGTCTATATAAGTCTACTTTTGGCAATTGTGAGTGTTTATTTAGCGTATGGCTTCATCACAAAATGTACAGTTAAATAATATTACAATCATAAACATAATTATAACAGACTACAAACTAATATCAAGTCCATGAATATAGTCCAGTGATCCCTCCGTCATCACCAGGAACTCTGATTGGTCGCCAGCGAAAGCTCTCCTTCGTGCACAACATGGAAGACAGTCTGCTTTTCAGCACCACAGTCACAGCTTGGAGTCTCTTTTCTTCCACTTGTACAGAAGGTCTGCACATCTTCCAGTGTTGGTTCTTATTCTATTAAGTACTGACCAGTCCTTGCGTGGTAATTCAAAACCGGGTGGCTTCGTTGATATGCACGGCATCTTCAATTGTTCTGCTGTTGCGTTAGTCTGCCATGATTGCCTCCAGCAGTCATCAGCATTAAAGTTGTTGGCATCTAAAGTTCTCGCGGTTTCAAGGAGTGGATGAAGAGAGCGAAGCCTTCCTCTTCCGATGTTTGGTATGTCTTCATGCACAGCAAGGTGTGGATTTTTGTACAGCTTTTTGTACTCGCGTAATAGTGCATTTTTCCGACGCAGAGATGGAGGTTGTATGTTGTATGGGTAGCCAGAAAGTCGGCGTGGGTCTGATTGTTCCAGTTATAAGGCGCATTGTATAGTTAAGCTGAGTGTCGATAAGCTTAGTGTGTGTGCTGTTTAGCCAAGCTTGCGAGCAATATTCGGCAATTGGGTAAACCAGACCCAGAGCTGTCACCCCAAGTCTAAATTTTCACCATTAATAAAGCAGTCGCCCCCACCTCTCATGCCTGCACCCAAATCCCCCCCCCCAGAAGCGATACATCTCCTCCCAACAACCCATCTCCAACCTTCACCACTCTGCCCCAAATTAAGAACCATACACACCACCATCCAATTCCAAAAACCAAACTTCCCCATCACCCAAAATCACACCTCTCACTAACACATATATCCCTGGCCCGAAGAGACGGCGAAACCATCTAAGGAGGCCCGCCGCCGCGGAATGAAACGACTGCAAATAATAGCAGAGAAATGTTAATCATCAACGGCTTCGATGGAGTAGTTGGTAGCATGCTGAGCTTCTATGCCCAAGATCGTGAGTTCAAACCCGGCCGAAGTCGTCGGATTTTTAAGAGCTTCGCTCGCAGCCAGCGGCTTTTAAAACAGATTAGCAGCAGCAGCAGCAGTCCCAATGAGCACAGCTGTCCACGTTTCGACGAAGTCTCATCAAGTGCCGCCAGATCGTAGCCAGAATTAGTCGAAGGGTTGCAAAGAAGCACCGCTAGATGGCACGCTGAGAGTTGAGTTTAAAATCAATAATGGTGCAGGAGCTGGAGGAATTAAAATGGCAAAACATCATGGAGCATTAATTTTAAAAATCTCAGACTTGCATTTTACGGCCTTGTACAGTATATAGCGTAGGCAATGAAATAAACGGACATTTAAATACAGAATCGATAGTCTGATGATGATATTATAGATAGAAATCGCATGTATCGATAAACCTGAATAGAAAGAGTATCGTTCATTACACATTCAGCGTCTATTAGTCAATATAAATAAATTAAACGTTCCCATGATCAGACAAGATAATACTACTTGTTTATAAGATAGTAATACATGTTGAATTAGATTGAAAAACTAAAAGTTTCACTAACATCCAAAATTATCCAGCCATCTATTGGCAGTAAGCAGAACTATTGGTATACAGCGATGACTACCGCTTTTAATGCTGTACTACTCGAGTTGGCTTCTAAACCTCAATGCAGACCAAAAAAGGAACTTTATATTATCAAATTACCTCCACACCTTTCCCGTATGGCTGAATAATGTTCCACCGTTCGACGCAAAATAATTATGTAACTCATAAAGTTTGCTATAATTAAAATATATAAGTCTGTCTTAGTTACATTATGGCATTTCTTTATAACCAATCATACGTTCCTGTTCACTGTTGTGACATAAGTAAAATAAAATCTTGAATTATCTTAACCTTCTAAACTTCCCTCGGACATTAATTCCTACCGTCCAATCTCCCTTCTCCCTGTTCTTTCCAAACTTTTTGAACTTATCATAACCAAACGCCTCTATCCCTATCTTCACTCTCTTCATCTTATCCCCGCTCATCAAGCTGGCTTCCGCCCTAACTTCTCCACCCACGATCACCTCTTTCACATCACTGCCTCCGTTGAAGCCTTCCTAGCCTCCCCCAATAACAAACATGCCCTTCTCCTCTGTTTCGATATTGAAAAAGCTTTCGATAAAGTCTGGTTCCCTGGCCTCCTCTTCAAGCTCCTCCACCTCCCCTTACCCATCACGTACGTCCGCCTCATTGCAAACTTCTTGTATCATCGCACGGCCCAAATCCTCATCCATGGTACTTCTTCCTTCACTTTCCCTATCCACGCCGGAGTCCCCCAAGGCAGCCCCCTTTCTCCCCTTCTCTATGTCCTCTACACCCATGATATCCCTACCCCTTCTCCTCCGCTCCGTTTGTATCAATACGCAGACGACCTTGCCATTCTCGCCCTCTTCCCTCGTTCTCACACCCTCCAACGCCATGTACAACGTTACCTTCATACCCTCCAAACTTGGTGCAATCACTGGCACATTCAAGTCAACCCCCAGAAGTCCCAATACATCCATATCAAACGCTCCCGCACCCGCCGCCGCCCTTCCCAGCGCCTCCATTTCACCTTTAATGACTCTCTTATTCCTCAACTTAACCAGCTTAAATACCTCGGCATTACCTTCCAAAACAACCTCAAATGGAACCTTCACTTCGATTCAGTCTACAAGCGCTCCCTCTCCCGCTTCCGCATTCTCCGTCTCCTCACCGGTAAGACCTGGGGCCTACGGCCCCCTCAGACCCTTAACGTTTACAAGACCTTCATTCGCCCAGTTTTCACCTACGCCTCCCTTACCTGGCTCACCGCCCACCCCCGCCTCTATTTTCGTCTCCTCACCCTCGACCGCCACGCTATCAGAATCGCCTATCACTGTAAACTCGATACCCCTTCCGCCACCCTCACTGGTATGCTCACTTTCCCTTCTGCACTCGCCCATGTTCACTCCCTTCGATTCTCCTACCTTACTCGCGCACGCCGCTCCCACGCCACCCAACCCCTTGAAGCTCTAGAGCTCTCCCCCTTTGCCACTGCTATCCTCAACTCCACACGCACCCCTGAAACCGGTCATCTCTTCCCTCCGCTCATCGACTAGCCCCCTCTCCCGCTCTCAGTATTCTGTTCTGTGCACATTTTCCACATGTTCTACTTTCTTTTGGGGGGCTATAGTCAGCCCCGCCTCTTTGTTACTGTTGGCACCACAAGTGCCCTCTCAATGTTTATTCTTCGTCCAGTTTTATCCTATTCCCATCGCCCCTGTCGCAGTTACATACATTTTATTTTTTGCCCCACTAAACCTTATTTAGTCTACTTCGTTCTCCGGAATGGCTCCACGCATCGTCACACAGTGCTCCCAGTGCTCCAAAAATTTAACGGCCTTGTTGCCGCTACACCCCAGTGCTTCAAGTGATGCGTGTGCTTCTGAAATATTTTTGTTTCTCTTTCAGCATGGACAATAGACACTCTTTTGAACTTTCATACATATCAATTTATTCATTTCCTGTGCTTTTTCCAGTGTCTTTATCTTTTCCAGCCATACGAACAATAGACATTCTTTCTGGACATTACTTTTCAATTTGTTATATATAATTCTGTATTTTACCCACGGCCATATTTATTTTATGTATTATGTATATTTTTGAATAAACGGGGCTAGTGGGGTAATGCTCCGGCGAGTGTGGTGGGGGGCCTCGTCTGGGGGGGGGTCCGCCCTGGGGTCGCGGTGACTTCTGCGCCATTGAATCCTCCTTCATCCCTCCTATCCATATGCCTAGCATATTTTCTTCCAATATAATTATTCTCTAACCCTTTCCTCTTCTTTGGCACAAGAGCTCCCTGTTGAGCTGGGTGCCCGCCCTGCCTCGCTTTGCGGGGCAGGGAATGAAATAACTCCTGTTCATTCATTCATTCGAATTATCTTATATCTACTTTAAATTAGCGTTTTATACGCATTTTAATTTTTGAAGACTAACTCTTCATATTCTAGAGGCGGATTTTGTGAAGTCATGAAATCTGTCTGGGTATGTTTGTAGTTGGTTAATAAAACATGGAATTATAGATGAGCTTAACCGATATTTCGGGATGTCGGTGACTCTGTCACAGGAAGCACGTAATATTCACATTTTATAATTAAAATGTTTTTTATACCAAATGCATAGGGAAATATTTGTTAATATGATGCGCAATAAACTAACTAACGGAATGTCATTACCCGTGTCGTGTCTCTGAGATACCAATTATTGGCTGTAGCATACATCGCGAGTCCCTGCTTTTAGTGGGACTTTAGTGACTTTTATGACGAGTGTTCATACAATATAATATCATACAACAGGGACTGGTACTTAACCTGGAGGTTTGTTACAGAAAAAATCTTAACCTTATTTATGTACAGTTATACATTACAATACCTAGGCTTGCCATATTTTTGGTGAGTGAAACCGGGACACATTAATATGGGATGGCCTTACCGAGGGGTCTGGGAGGGTATGGAATACCCCCCCCCCCCCCCAGTAGGGGGTCCGGGGGTCCTCCCCGGGCAATTTTTTAAAAATGGTGAGTTTTAAGCCTTATATTAAGCTTCGCAAGGGACGGGAGGGGGGAATCTGGCACCCTAAATTGTTAGTTCTACACACCTTTTAAAAATAAAAAAGGAATTTTTGCTACGTATAATTATTATTTTTCCTTTTTAATAACAATATTTTCTGGTCTTCCATCTAGGAAGAAGTGTTAATAAAATACAATTTAAAATACTTCATAAAGATGTTTGATTGAACAATTACTCTTATTATTCTTTGCAAAACTACAACTTTTTGTCTAACTACAAAAACAATTACAAAAAAAACTTTTTTTGTCAAACTAAAAAAAATGAGTTAACAATGATATTCATTGCTTTCAAACCACTCATATTTTTTACTTCTTTGCTCACAGATTACACTATCCTCGCAACGCGGTGAATTAGCAGTTTGGGCTATTGTTTTGTGTCATTCGTTTGAATACTTCTGACCTCTTTGACGCTTTGTGCGATAGTCAACGATGTTGAATGTAACCGATTCATAAAAGATTCATAAACACATAAATTCATTACTTTTTACATCTTACAGCCGTTTTACGGGACATTGATAAAACCGGGCGGGACACCGGGACAAGAGCAAAATACCGGGACTGTCCCGGTCAAACCGGGACGTATGGCAAGCCTAACAATACCTATAATGAAAATCGAAGAAAATGGAACTGAAAGATTGAGGCATATTATATAGAGTATTGATAGTTTCTTTGCTGAAAATGGATAGGAAATGTATTAACTTAATACAAAGATTCATCCCATATATCTTTATCATTCAATACTGTGTTACACTGGTGCACACTTTTTAAAGCTTAGAACAGTTGCAACTTGCAAAGTACTGTAACCAACATTAATCAAGCTTATAATTGGACACACGTGCTGCTCTGCATGATAATAAGTCCTGTAACAAATCAGTTTCTCTTTTTATATCTCTACAGGCAACAACATTCACAGTCAGTATTGTAAATCTATCTCAAACTCACGGTCGCAGTTTGCTCGTTGCCTAGTAGACTGGTAGGCTGTAGGATCTAGTGACCAAAATTGGAAGTATGCAGAGCTTATTTTGTCACAGATACTTCCCTGACAGCGTATCTGATATATCGGTGACACCGTAGCAGGCTGTGATTTATCGATCATCTCTAAATGGAACCGTTATTGGTCACTCAAAATCTCGCCCTAGCGGGACGTGTTTTGTTGGCAGTACATTCATGTTATGTTGTTACAAGGAAAACGATCACATAAAATTAAGTACTGCAATTATACGGTACTCACCACTATCACAATGAGCTCCGTGAAGTTTCCACCAGCACGGAAACCCTCTTCCTCTAAAAACACACGCCCATCAGTAGTTAGCATTCCCACTGGACTCAGCTTACACAAGAACACAGCGTCAACACTGTCGGCAATAATAAACCGGTATTCCCCACCCTATCACTCCAGTTGAAGGTCAACACGGAACAAGTGCATGCTTATGCCAACCACTGCGGCGAGACTTTGCGTATACAGCGACATGAATGTGCTGCCAACCTAACACGTCCCCAAGGCGAGACCCACTTAGCTCACTGCTGCGGAGTGACTTCGCGGACGCTCTGTACAATATTAGGTTAAACGGAATTTCGTCAGTCCCATATGTCTCTTAGCACAGGTTATAACATGATGCCTATCATAAATTTTCTTGCACAATACCAACGAGCTAGAGAAAGGTATATAGAGTGGAAATGGCGCCGCCATGTTGGAAGCAGGTTGAACTGGCAGCCACCATGATATACACTGTCAAGAGGGTGGGAGTCAGGGAGGGAGAGGCGTGACTAACGAGGCGTAATATAAGATTAGGCCTACGCAAGACCTGACAATTTAATTTGTACATTGAACGAAAACTAACACAATCATCTTACAAGACAATACGCTACGTTGCTTATGCACAGTAGCCTACATTACATGATTTCATTGTCCTTTAAAAAGAATAAGTTTTGTGTACAACTGACGGACCTGTTGACCTCTCTCACGTTGAGCTGTTTTTCTGCAGAAGTGGTGAAGCCTGCATTTATAATACTGTTTCACAATTCGCTCGATGAGTAAAGCATAGTGAGACTTTTCCCCAGGTTCAGTAGCTGTAAATACACACATCAAAAAAAGTTTTGCATCACCTCGGTTCCAAGAGTTCCGGAACCGTTAAATACAAAGGGAATAGAGATCAACACAAACAACATTTCAGCTCGTTTTATTGCTCATGAGACCCACACATTGCATGTTGTACCATCATACAGCTAGACTTTCAGCATTTGTGGTCCAGATTGCAGTACACACCACTACCTCTAATACCCAGTAGCACGTCCTCTTGCATTGATGCATGCCTGTATTCGCCGTGGCATACTATCCACAAGTTCATCAAGACACTGTTGGTCCAAATTGTCCCACTCCTCAACGACAATTCGGCGTAAATCTCTCAGAGTGGTTGGTGGGTCAAGACGTCCATAAACAGCCCTTTTCAACATATCCCAGGCATGTTCGATAGGGTTCATGTCTGGCGAACATGCTGGCCACTGTAGTCGAGCGATGTCGTTATCTTGAAGGAACGCATTCACAAGATGTGCACGATGAGGTCGAGAATTGTCGTCCATGAAGACAAATGCCTCTCCAATATTCTGCCGATATGGTTGCACTATGGGTCGGAGGATGTCATTCAGGTATCGTAAAGCCGTTTCGGAGCCTTCCATGACCACCAGTGGCGTACGTCGGCCCCACATAATGCCACCCCAAAACATCAGGGAACCACCACCTTGCTGCACTCGCTGGACAGTGTGTCTAAGACGTTCAGCCTGACCAGGGTGCCTCCAAACACGTCTCCGACGATTGTCTGGTTGAAGGCATATGCGACACTCATCGGTGAAGAGAACGTGATGCCAATTCCATGGGGTCCATTCAGCATGTTGTTGGGCCCATCTGTACCGCGCTGCATGGTGTCGGGGTTGCAAAGCTGGACCTCGCCATGGACGTCGGGAGTGAAGTTGCGCATCATGCAGCCTATTGCGCACAGTTTGAGTTGAAACACGACGTCCTGTGGCTGAACGAAACGCATTATTCAACATGGTGGCATTGCTGTCAGGGTTCCTCCGAGCGGCAATCCGTAAGTAGCGGTCATCCACTACAGTAGTAGCCCTTGGGCGGCCTGAGCGAGGCCTGTCATCGACAGTTCCTGTATCTCTGTACCTCCTCCATGTCCGAACAACATCGCTTTGGTTCACTCTGAGACGCCTGGAAACTTCCCTTGTTGAGAGCCCTTCTTGACACAAAGTAACAATGCGGACGCGATCGAACTGCGGTATTGACCTTCTAGGCATGGTAGAACTACAGACAACATGAGCAGCGTACCTTCGTCCTGGTGGAATGACTGGAACTGATCGGCTGTCGTACCCCCTCCGTCTAATAGGCCCTGCTCATGCATGGTTGTTTACATCTTTGAGCAGTTTTAGTGACATCTATGAACAGTCAAAGGGACTGTATCTTGGATACAATATACACAGTCAACGTCTATATGCCGGAGATCTGGGAACCGAGGTGATGCAAAACTTTTTTTGATGTGTGTAGATGGTCAGATTTCTGAAACAGATAACCCGGCAGCATAGCATAGACATCTGTCTGCAACTTCAACATGAGATTCTTCGCGTTCTTTCGCAACATACTGTCATTATTCCTGATGACAATCTCAGCAGTTTTACATAATTTCACTACATCATTTGATGGATTCAAAAGGCCATCTTTCACGTCTTTCTCTTTAATCAGTCCTTCTTTCTGAACATCTTGACCCGATAAAAGCACTTCTAGGCATTCAATACAAGTTAATTTTTGAGACACTTGACGAACGACACTTCCTGCTCTGTAGGCCTACTGAACAAAATTTTCTACATATATATCGTTCATGTGCATACCCCGCCCAGGGGCTCACAACTTGTGGGACGTGGATTGGCGACCACGGGACCTCAGCTGAGACTGGCATTGCTTGCAAATCCACCCGCCAACCTTCCTTAGTCACCTCTTGTTCTCTTCAGGCACTAACGGTATCCGAGACCTGGAGAGTCTTTCAAATTCATGTCTTATTTGGCCCTTGACTCATCTTTCCTGATACCCTCATTTTTCGAGGGATTAGACCTGTTCTTTCCATTGTATCTCCTGCCTTGTGCACAAGACCCTAATGGAGGCACAGCGTGAGCAGCCTCTTGAGAATTAGTCATCGTTACCAACGAGCTAGAGAAAGGTATATAGAGTGGAAATGTTAGTTCCTGCTTCTGGAAAGGGAATCTGAAATGTAAATATCACACAAACTTGAACTGCTGCATCAAGCTTTCGTAAAGAGTCTTCCGTACCTCATTAATTTATGAATGAATTTGGATGACATTTCTTACCTGAAATATGACACTCCTGTTGTCTTATTACTTCTATTCGTACAATTGAATGACGAACACACTGACGGCATGGTCTATGTATTTTTAAATAAATTTCATTCGACGCATGTTCCAGCACAGCCCGAATAATCGCAACAAGCTCTTGTCCGACGACGTTTTGAATCATGGCCGCCTTAACTCTGGTTGCCTCCGCCCAGAGCGCTGCTACGCGGCTCCTTGCCTCTCTATATTCCTTTCTCTAGCTCGTTGCACAATACACAATTTCATTTTGTGGTCGGCGTGTGGAACACTTCGTTGGTACCCACTCGGGTGATGAAAGCCGTGTGTTGCCAATCCTGTTACTATGTGTTTGAGTTCAAAATGTACCTTTTTCAATCCGTGTTAGTCATAGCCTCCGTGGTATAGACATTTTCCTATTTTTTTGTTTTTGTTTTTTTGTTATGAAGGTCTGTGTGCACTTGGTTAAAAGCAGCTGTAGATTGTAAGATCAGGTGATATCGGAGTTCTTTTTATGTAGAAAAGTTCTCTTGTTAACTCATAGTCTTGACCGGGTAAATTTGGACTAACATAGTAGTTTTTTCATGTAAATTGCTTTCACATTTTTAGCCTACTTTTCACATTTTGCAAAAATGAGGAAAAAGTAGACTTATGAGATTGATCCGGGAAAATGTGTGTCTGTCTGTCTGTCCTTCTGTCTGTCTGGCTGTGTGTGTGTGTGTCCCTATCAAATCCTCAACGGCTGCAGAAATCGAAACCAAATTTAGTATGAGTAAAGATGTATGCCGGAATATCTCACGTCCATATTTGAAAATGATGTCAGTGCTACCAACTGCTGAAAAAACGCACTAGAAATTTGAGCTCCATGTTGGATATCTTGGAAGGTATGCATGGGAGCTATTCCAAAATTGGCACACATGTAGATAACACTATTTCAGTTTAATTTCCAAAATTGCCAAAATAATGTTAAGCCTTCTGATATGTCCAATTTTTAAATGCATATAACGTCTATACTACCAATTGGATTTCAACCAAATTTTGTATGTAATATCTGTACATAAACAGATATGACTGAGCGTATTCTTAAGAGCCACCAGGGCTGCCAACTGTTAATAATTGCTCTCTCTATTCTTTTATCCAAATACCAATATATCAGAAAGTATTTAAGCCGACGCACACGTATAGTACCTGACATTTTAGATTAATTTTGGAGTAACTTATATACTTCAGTTCTACCAACATGGTTCTAAGCCTGCTGATAGGGCCAATTTTTAAATACATGTAACTTCTATACTATCAGTTGGATTTCAACCAAATTTCGTATGTGCTATGTGTAACATAACAGATATGACTATGAGTATGTTTAAGAGCAATCAGAGCTGCCAACTGTTAATAAATGCTGTCCATATTTTTTTAACCAAATATCAATATATCAGGAAGTATGCAAGCCAACAGCTCTACACTTTGCACACGCATAGCACCTGACATTCTAGATTAATTTGGAATAATTAATATAAGTCAGTGCTGCCAACATGATTATATGCCTTCTGATAAATCCAATTTTAAAATACATGTAACTTCTATACTAACAAATGGATTTCGTCCAAAATTGGCACAACAAGATATAATATTTCAGATTAGGCTATTTCTGACCAGCACACGCATGACATTGTTCCCAACATGCTTTTACGCGTGCTGATTGATCCAATCTCTAACTGCATGTAACGTCCATTGGACTTCAACCAAATTTTGTATTCTGTACCTTAAGAGATGGAACTAAGAATAGATTCAGTCACCAGGGCTGCCAACGGTAATGCTCTATTAGGCTACATTATACCAGGTATATTTCGAACTAATTAGACATTCCGATATTACCAACTTAATTTCGTCATTATTCTAGATAGGTTCATATGAAAATCCACAGCCTGCTTCCAGTCTCCGACCGGGTCAGGAATGGAATGAATGAAGCCCCCATCTAGCGGCGAGGATATGAACTGTGCCGGCTGCCGAGGCCTGACGCACTCCTCTGGGGCAATGAGTAAATGAATGACAGATGAAATGAAATGATAGTGGAGAGTGTTGCTGGAATGAAATTTTGACAGGAAAAACCGGAGTACCCGGAGAAAAACCTGTCTGCCTCCGTTTTGTCCAGCACAGATCTCACATGGAGTGACCGGGATTTGAACCACGGACCCAGCGGTGAGAGGCCGGCGTGCTGCCGCCTAAGCCACGGAGGATTAAGATAGGTTCATATACTGTAGATTAATCATTGGCAGGAAAAGTAGCCTCTTTAGTTCGTCACGGAACTTCTTGTTTATGTCTAGAAGTACTGATTTTTTTTGGTGAGATATTCCCATATAATTTGTAATCCATACGTGATTATCGGTGATATTTTTGCATGAAACAACCTCATTGCAATTTCAATCAATAGCAGATCCATCCTTAATGTGTTTAGTGTAAGTACTGCCTGATGTCTGCAGTGTAATGCCGAGATATTTGAAACTACTTGCAATTTATATAGATTCTCCTCCGTTCTGGTAGGAAATTTATCTTGACTGATTACGTTCTGCCTCCCTTGCCCAAAATCACCTTCTGAATTGTCATCTTTCTGTTGATTAGGAGTTTATTGTCCTCTGCCCAAATATTCAGCTTGTGAAGGTAGTCTGTAATATCCCGGGTCTCTTCGCTATTAGGATCATGTCATCTGCATACATGTGCACATTTATCTCGTCATCCTCGTCCTTTATTTTGTCTATTAAATCAGAAACTGCTATATTGAACTGCAACCCTACTTTTGGATGTATGGACAGATCTCATTAATCATTGTTTGAACACAGGCCAAATACCTGAATCATGGAGACAATCAGTCATAAAAGTATTATATAAAGGGAAAGGGAACCATCCTACCCACACTCCTACAGAGGTATTGCACTTGAAAACAATGATTTCAAAATATTTACAAGAGTGATTACGGACCATCTAGTTAAGGAAATAGATCACCTCCTTCCTGATCAGCAATACGGATTCAGGAAACAACGAGGCACCATACAAGCAGTTAGCAACCTTGTGAGTGAAATAGAACAGACATTGCGATTTCCAAGAGGAAAATATTATGCAATATTTATAGATTACACTAAGGCTTTTGATCTTCTAGACAGAGTTACAAAAATTGGCAACAATGATAGCAGAAAGCCATAGTATTACAATATTACTAAGAAACTGTTGGTTTATTTGAAATAAATTAACAAACATAAATGAATAAACTTTGAAAGCGATCTTTGTTTTTATTCAAAACGGCGACTGAATAGTATTATTGTAGCATCAAAGAAGATAAAAAATAAGAGTGGTTACTCCAGCTTTTGTGAGTGGGTGTTCTCACATATGGCGCTAGTGTAGTTAAATATCCGAGTTATTAAATAACAATAATGATGTGAAATACATCAACACTCTCCATTATTTAATAACTTTACAGACCTCCATGTCGTTACATAATTTTCGAAAACGAATTGAAAACAAAGGTTTGGTCAAAATATCCGCTAGCTGATTTTGTGTGTCAACTCTTGAAATGTCTATTTCTCCTGCTGTGACCAATTCGCGAACAAAGAAGTGTCTGATACGAATGTGTTTCGTTCTCCGATGAAACACAGGATTTTGTGCTAGCCGGATGGCTGCTTCGTTGTCGACTTGCAGAATGGGCGTCGACTTCAACTGGCCTAGTTCAGTCAGAAGCCTCTTGATCCAGATGATCTCTCTTGCGGCTTCACTGGCAGCCACGATTTCAGCTTCGGTTGTGGATATGGCAACAGAGGGTTGTCTCTTGCTCATCCACGAGATAGGCGATCCAGAGTACAGACACAGGACCCCTGAGGTTGAGCGACCCGTACTGAAGTCACCACCGTGATCTGCATCGCTGAAACAATCAAAAGCCTCCTCTCCCAGGTTGGCTTTGTAGAACAGTCCAAGATCTGTTGTACCTCTCAAGTACCACAGGATCCTCTTCACTCTGATCACGTCTCGTTCGGTTGGTTTGTCGAGGTTCCTGGAGGCCACGCTGACAGCATACGCTATGTCTGGTCGTGTCCCGCACATGAGAAACATGAGTGCTCCAACAGCTTGTCTGTATGGAAACTCGAAGTTCTGAGGGCTCTCTTCTGTATCGTTGTCCTTGGTGATTGGAGTAGTCACAGCCTTGCAACTACTCATGTTGAATCTCTCCAGTATGGTTTCCGTGTAAATGAGCTTGATGACCCATCTTTTCCTTGGTTGATTTCCAATCCTAGGTAGTACTATGCTGGCTTAGAGGTGATTTTAAACTCCCGTTTCAGATCGTCGATAAATTTATGGAGTTCCTGCTCATCTTCTGCTGCAATCATTCCATCGTCAACGTAGAGAACGAAGAACATCTTCTTTCGTCCTTTTTGCCTCACGAAGAGACAAGGATCCGCTTCACTTCGCCGAAATCCCAGGCTGACGATGTAGTTGCTGAACTTCTCATTCCAGCATCGAGGAGCTTGCTTCAGTCCATACAAGCTTTTCTTCAGGCGGCATACCCTGGCAGATCCATCACCATATCCTTCAGGTTGTTGCATATATATAGTTTCCTGGAGGTCACCATAGAGAAATGCCGTTGAAACGTCGATCTGTGCTAGTTTCATTTTCTCTTTTGCAGCAACACTGAGCAATGTTCTGATGGTTGATGCCCTGGCCACTGGACTGAAGGTTTGATTATAATCTACTCCTTTCCGCTGTGAATAGCTTTTGATGACCAATCTGGCTTTGAATTTATCGACCGATCCATCGGCGTTCGTTTTAACTCGGTAGACCCATTTGTTTGAAATAGCTCCTTTTCCTAGAGGCAGTCCAACCAGTTCCCAAGTTTTGTTCTCTTCAAGAGCTTTCATCTCACGACCCATGGCTTCCTTCCACTGGTCCTGTAGATCTGATCTCATGGCTTCACTGTAGGATTCAGGTTCTTGTTAAAGGCTTGAGAGATACATCACGAAGTCTTGATACTTTGATGGAGGATTGAGAGACGAACGCTCACGAAGTCGTCGAACGATGGTTTCATCTGAGATTTGTGTACCTTTTTGTTCTGGTTGACCAGCTTCGTCTTCTTTATTCAGGTCCCAGAATTCATCTTCCTCCTCTTCGCTCTGCGTTTCGTCGTCAGCTTGATATTCTTCTGGGATCGAATCATGTTCTGGTTGAACAGAGGAGTCTAAGCTTCCCGGAAGATTGACATCGTTCTTGTGCTGCAATACTTTCTCATCGAAGGTGACATCTCTCGATCGAATTAGTTTACCTTCCTCTTCACAAAAGATCCTGTAACCGTCATCGTTGTCGTATCCGATGAGAATTCCTTTGGTGGCCTTGGGATCCATCTTCTTTCTTTGCTGCTTGGGAACATGCGCATAGCAGGTAGACCCGATCACCCGAAGATGCTTCAGACCGGGTTTCCTGCCGTACCATAGCTCGTAGGGAGATGTTCCCTCAGCGTGGGAAGGTCCAGTCCTATTAAGGACGTAGGCTGCTGTCCGTACCATCTCGGCCCAAAGTTTTTGTGGAAGTTTTCCGTGAGCATACATCATTGCTCGAGCAGATTCGACCACGGTGCGGTTCTCTCTTTCGCTGGATCCATTTTGTTCCGGAGTGTATGGCGTGACGAGTCGTTGAACAATTCCTTCTTTCTGCAAGATTTTTCTGGCATACTGGTTGTCAAATTCTTTGCCATTGTCACTCGGCAGCTCCCTGATGTTGTGTCCGAGAGTCTTAGCTTCTGCAACAGATTGGGCTAATTTCTCTGGAACTTCAGACTTTTCTCTGATGAAGTAAATAGTCCTGAACTTCGTGAAATCATCCTTGAAGAGAACGAAATACTTGTATCCTGACATCGACTCGTCGAATTGGCCGCAGACATCTGTGTGAATCCGCTCTCCCGGTTTCGTAGTTCCAGACCTCGTTCCGAAAGGCAGACGATGCGCCTTGCCGTAGATGCAGCCTTCACACAGTTCGCTGTCCACCTCAACGCGGATTCCCAGCTCTTTGTTCAGGAGGGATCTCACGTGTCGCTTGTTCTGATGTCCGAATCGTTCATGGTAAAGTTGGAGAAGGTTGTCCTTTTCTGTTGCGTTGACTTCCTTGAATGCAGTGTTGTTCTAGCTCCTCACTCTCAGCTTGTAGAGTCCACCGAACCGCTCACGAACGCCAATTAATCTCACTTCGCCGTTGACGAAGAAATTGCAGACCTCTCTTGACGAGACGAAACTGCTGTCCTTGTTTCTGTCTTGGGCTGCAAGGACTGAGAATAGATTTCTCTTGATCCCAGGAACGCACCATACATCGGCCAACGTGAGCTTGTGCCACTCGCCGTTAACCACTGCTTCGATGTCGACGTCACCTTTTCCAATGGCCGCAACCTTCACACCGTTCGCTGTGGTCACTGAGTGTTCCGTATAAAATGGTTCAAATGTCCTAAAAATGTTCCTGTTATTAGAAACATGGCTCGTTGCTCCATTATCTACAAACCAGTCGTCAGAGTTGCATTCTGAGTTCATCACAGTCGAGGTTATAGCGACCAAAATCATGTTGGTACCGCTTTCTGATGTTCCTGAGTTGCTGGGCTTGGGCGGTCTTCCATCGGCGATCCACTTTTACACTGTTTGATAGTGTGGTTACCTTTCCTGCAGTAAGGACAGCATATTTTCTTTTTGTTGCTCTTTTGGAGATAGTTTTGCGAAGAGTGCTGCTGCTGGGTTTTCTGTTTGGACGAATCCGAGTAGAGTGCTTCTTGTTGAGGTGATTCTCCTTTGCCTCTGAGCGCCCTCTCGTACGCACACAGCTGATTGGTCAGGTTGTCGACAGTCCTGTCCCTTTTTGACATCAACATCCAGCTAGACTTGAATGGAAAATATTATTCTGGCAGTGTACCCAGAATTTTACAAATCATAAATACATCTGGCAGATCAGAGTTGATTTCGGCATCTCTGGACATTTCCTGCTTTAGTTCGCTCCACAGATTCTTTAATTTTGAAACGTGCGTTGCGATGTCAACCTCATTTGCCTTTTTGTAGCTGAAGAATTGCAGGCATAAGTTGTAAACTTTATCTTCTGAGACACCGTCAAATAGTTTGTGGAGTTCTAACCACACTTCCCGAGCTGACGTGAGACGCATGATTTTTTGTAACGTCTCTTCTGACATGTTAGTGGTTAATACAATCAATGTGTGGCTATCCGCCTTATTAAAAACATCAAGCTTACTCTGATACGCCGCCTTTGCTTCAGTGGTTGCATCCTCAAAAAGTGAGGTTGGCTTCACTAACCTGCCTTCAATTACGTCTATAGCTCCGGTGATGCCTCGTAGGCAAATACTTATTTTGTATCTCCATGTGTTCCAGTTCGCTTTTCCTTCCAGAAGGCCAACGTTGATTATCCTAGTTGAATCCATTGTGTGAGCACTTGGTCCTAACCTCAAGATTGGCTTCTCGGAGTTTACGTCAAAATATCGCGCACAAAATACTTTGTTTTTTATTTCGTCTAATTACGCACTTTATCTCAATGCGTGACTGAACCCATAAACTGTTGGTTTATTTGAAATAAATTAACAAACATAAATGAATAAACTTTGAAAGCGATCTTTGTTTTTATTCAAAACGGCGACTGAATAGTATTATTGTAGCATCAAAGAAGATAAAAAATAAGAGTGGTTACTCCAGCTTTTGTGAGTGGGTGTTCTCACATATGGCGCTAGTGTAGTTAAATATCAGAGTTATTAAATAACAATAATGATGTGAAATACATCAACAAAACATTTTATCATATAATAGAGTCAACATCAGTGATGGAATCACTATTTCCGAAGAAATATACCAGACAAATGGGGTGATGCAAGGAGATCCGATTAGCCCAATTCTGTTTAATATTGCCACAGCCGACCTACCTATGATTATTGAGCATGAGACAACATCATTACACGTATATGCAGATAACATGGTGCTGACCTCAGCCAATCTAATACACCTGCAGGAAGCAGTGAACAAGTTGACGGTATGGGCAGATAAAAATAACCTTCAAATTAACACAGACAAGACCATGCAAATGACTTCTAGAAAAGGAGGAAGGTTTGCAGAAGACGACCGCATAATGATAAGAGGGGGAAATGTTCCAATCGTTCGGGAATTCACATATCTTGGGATTACTACACAAACAACAGGTCACTGCTACAGACTTCACGTAAAGGAAAGAGTCTCAGCTGCAATTAGAGCAATATATACAATAAAAGAACTACAGAATGTATCAATAAAATCAGCAATGAAACTGTCTCATGCAGTAGTGAGCCCTGTAGCAACTTATGGGATACAGATTATATGGGATCACCTAACACTCGTAGACCTCCGATCCATAGAAAAAGTGAAGGCAAGGTTTCTTAAAAGAGCACTCTGTGTTGGAATAAACACTAAGTCGAGACTGGTAAATGAAATGGCCAAAGAGACTTTCTATATCGATGACATAAAGGCAAGGTTCTTACTACCATCCACTCAAAATAGTGCCAAGGTACTTGAAGAGAGAAGACAAAAGAGAGAGGATATTTGGCTTGAATTTTATTGTACAGACGCCACGTGGGACCGACACTGGACGGAGACAAATCAAGAATTAAGGCATGTCATCACAAGTTTAGCGTTTCATGGATATCACCACAAACTATGTGCGACGACACATTTCCATCAAGTAGGAAATGAGTGTGTGTGTACTTTGTGTGGTGCAAGATGTGAACGCTATCACATCAACCGATGCAAAAATAGGACAAAATCAATTTTAGAATATAGCAAAGATCAATAGACTAAATAACCAACATGAATATTGTATTTTGGCCATTCGGCCGCAATTAAATTTATTAATATCCATTACCCACGGCGTTGCTTGCCACGGTGGGTGAGTGGATAGCGTGTCGGTCTACTAACCCCAAGATTGCAGGTTCGCCCCTGGCCGTGGTAAGTGATTTTTGAAAGGCGGCAAAAATGCGATACGCATGTCAAAGAACCCATTTGAATTCAGTAGGCCGAGTTCATAATGGCAAAATTAATGTCGGGAGTTTCCGCCACCACAAAGTTCCTCATTTCTCTACTAGAAAGCGCTATATTCAAGGAGCTTAGATATCTAACATCTAACCTCCTTGACTTTCATAGTTAAGGAACAATGAAATTCGACACGCAAGCTACCCACTGGGTGTCAAATAACAAAGCTTGCACCCGGCACCCGAGGCCATACGATATTATATTATTATTATTATTATTATTATTATTACCCACGGCGTTCCTCAGGACTAATGAATATCCTCAAAATCTCACGTACGTGCGTATATTTATGTGAGTAGTGAATATCCTCGAAATCTCCCGTACGTGCGTATATTTATGTGAGTAATGAATATCCTGGAAATCTCCCGTACGTGCGTATCAATATGTGAGTAATGAATATCCTGGAAATCTCCCGTACGTGTGTATATTTATGTGAGTAATGGATATCCTAAAAATCTTCCGTACGTGCGTATCAATATGTGAGTAATGAATATCTTCGAAATCTCCCGTACGTGTGTATATTTATGTGAGTAATGGATATCCTGGAAATCTCCCGTGCGTGCGTATCAATATGTGAGTAATGAATATCCTGGAAATCTCCCGTACGTGTGTATATTTATGTGAGTAATGGATATCCTGAAAATCTCCCGTACGTGCGTATATTTATGTGAGTAATGGATATCATGGAAATCTCCCGTACGTGCGTATATTTATGTGAGTAATGGATATCATGGAAATCTCCCGTACGTGCGTATATTTATGTGAGTAATGGATATCATGGAAATCTCCCGTACGTGCGTATATTTATGTGAGCAATGGATATCCTGGAAATCCCCCATACGAACGTACCTTTATGTGAGCAATGGATATCCTGGAAATCTCCCGTACGAGCGTATATGTATGTGAGTAATGGATATCCTGGAAATCTCCCGTACGTGCGTATCATTATGTCTGTAATGGATATCCTGGAAATCTCCCGTACGAGCGTATATTTATGTGAGTAATGGATATCCTGGAAATCTCCCGTACGAGCGTATATTTATGTGAGTAATGGATATCCTGGAAATCTCCCGTACGAGCGTATATTTATGTGAGCAATGGATATCCTGGAAATCTCCCGTACGAGCGTATATTTATGTGAGTAATGGATATCCTGGAAATCTCCCGTACGAGCGTATATTTATGTGAGTAATGGATATCCTGGAAATCTCCCGTACGTGTGTTTATTTATGTGAGTAATCAATTATTTTATTATTTACTTATCGTATGTCTTTTAGTGCACAGAGTTTCCGAGGACATGTTCGGCTCGCCAAAGGCTGTAGCTGCTTCAAGCGGACACCCATGGGATGAGCTACAAGTTCCGTTCAATTTCAAGTAGTTCCGACTTTTGCTACCAGATGTCACTGACACCTAGTGGTGAACTTTGGAACTTTGATAGAGCATTTCAACGAAATCTAACCTAGAAATTCAGCTTCATACAAGTTAAGTTAGTGGAAGGATATTTTATGTTCGACCCTGACTATTATATATCTGAAAACTGTATCACAATGATGGTTATTATAACACTATTTTTCATTATGAAACAGATTCTCCCACCAATCACAGCTCAAGAAACAGTTGTTTGACCAATTAGATAAGGATACCTTCGCGCATGCGCTCAAAATCCAACATGTCTATATAAATTACCGAAAGTGCACCGTCCATATGTTCGCGTAAATAAACTGGTGAATATGAGACAAGAAATAGCACTGTACCTTAATATCCCCAAATCCAATTTCTACACAGCGCGTTGTTTTCAAACGATTTCGGTGACATTTTTACTGAACACTGGTGCTCAATCTGCACATATGGCATTGAAGCACACAGGGCGCATGCGTCGGTCGGTCAGAGAGCTTGGAAATCAGAGATATCCTACCCAGCGCAGCACCCGATTACAAAATTCTAGTGACAACCTCAACAGATATTTATGAATATTTATGTTAAAACATATAATAAAGTTATAATTATCGTCGAACATAAACAGTCGTATGCAACTCGCCTATAATGGTAATTAAGACACTCGTATAGAAATTATAAAACTCGCATACGCTCGTTTTATAAACATACTCGTGTCTTAATTATTGCCATTATAGGCTCGTTGCATAATGTACTATTATATGCCATAAATCTATGATATGGGACCGTCGCCTTTACTTCCCCTCCAAAGGAAGGCATACTGAAGGATTCTTTTAACGCTCTTAAAAAACCGACGACTTCGGCCGGGTTTAAACCCGCGATCTTGGGCACAGTAGTTCAGTATTCTACTGACTACGCCACCGAAGCGGCTTATTTTATTATAACCACCCCTGAGACATGAAGCTGGTAGGTCACGTGTACAGTAGCCTAGTTGCACCTACATTTTTATTATTATTATTATTATTATTATTATTGTTACGTGCAAAGGCCCGTCCCAACGTTTTTAAAATCCATCTCCCCTATATACATTTGTTCCTTGCCATTTAGAGCGCCCGCCTGATGGCTTGGTTCCGCAAATGAACTCGAGATGGCAGTATCTATCGGACTTCGGCGCCTCTAGCCGTGGTTGTTTCTTCGACCGCTAGAGTGAGTTTGTGGTGTCTTCTGATCTCATCCTAATCGAGTCATGTTTGAAGGATATTGTAGTCTACGTCATTGAACAAAAGACTATATATACATCATACCGCCAAAATAATTATACAATATGCACATTGTTACTTGATGTGTCAATCTGTGATTGGACAATTACAATTAACATGAATGCAGTGCGGTATTTGACTTTGGATTCTCCACCATCTTGTGCTCTTCATTGTCTGTCGTCAAGAAAGCATCAAGCCGGCTGTTGGTGAAAGAGTGTCTCTCCTTCTGCTGGGGGCTTGGCCCCTAGCCTCTTCGAAATATGGATAAATGCTATAAGGAATTGCCTGCGCTCTTAAGGCTGTATTTTCGCCATTTCGCATTGAAGATGAAGAATGAAATAATAAGAATCGCAACTAGCTGCAAACAGGAGTGCTTGTTTCCAAAACGGCGCATGTGCGTGTTAGCCATTTTAAGGCCATATAGTGCCGTATAATATTTTTAAAATTGTGTGTTAATTATTTTATTATTATTGTGTCTCCACAGAGAAGTTTTAAGGTACGTAATTATTTAAAATGTTATATATTGTTATGGAGCTCCGATATTGGCCTTATATTAATGTTTTAATTCTGTATTTTGTTTCGCCTCGTAGGCCTAATTTTTCTGTTTTGCTAATGTTACCAGATATGTAAATTTTGTTGTTTTCCTTCGTACCTTCTGGAGACACGTTTCTAGTTTATTTTACGTTGTAAATTTTTATTTATTTAGTTTTTGGTAGTCTTTGGGATAGCCCTATTATTAATTTTGATTTACGATCCGTTGCAGCCTAATATGCCTCGAGGTCAATAGTGTTAAGGCGTAATTCTTTCCTCCCTTTCCGTTCTCTCTGGTGATTTTAAATTTAATTTTATGCTAATTGTTTGCCGTAATTCGATTGGACATGCGGTCATCTTTTTGGTGGCCATGTTTGTTTTTTGTTTTGCCCGAGTGCATTCTGGTCTTGTGAGTGCATTCTCTAGGCGTCGAGCGGGAGACTCAAACGTGTTGTGGTGGTCGCTTAGTATGTTTTTGTTAATCTTGTTGGTTTAACTTTGTGTTTTTGTGAGTGTTCCCGAGTTTTTCTCCGTCATGAAAATTGTGGATTTGTTAATTGATCCTATTTTTATTTTATTAATTTAATTTTAATTTTTTTTTTCGTTTCATCGTGGCCTTGATGTCTGCATGTCGGGTCGGTATTGCGTACCTTAGTAAATTATCAAGCCCTTTCTCATTTGGTAATACCTGTATTCTGTTTTTTTTTTAAATCTTTTGGGCATTATTATTTCAATTTTTAATTAAATGTTTTCATTTCACTCAGCAAGCATATTAAACCGTCTCTTGCCTACTTATGTAAATAACTTATGTTGGCCTTAAGCCATATGCATCACCAGAGAGAGGTTGTTGTGGCCATAGAGTTTCTTTTTTTTTTATGATTTTGTTAAATGTTTTGTTTTTCTTGACCCCTTTTGGTAATTAAATTTTCTTTTAAATTTTAAGCAACTGTTGTGGCATTATTTCGTCGGCGACAATTCTATTAGTTACCGGAGGGTGTCTGTAGACGAGCCTGTGCGTTTCCCTCTTCTCCACCTTCCTTCCTCCCTTTAGGTGTTCTTCTGTTGGGGCATGTCATCTGGCGGTGGTTTTGCAGCAAGCGCCGCGGACCTCTTGAAAACAAGGTAAGTAGTTCCAACCACCCCGGGCGGCGCAATTATTATTATTATTATTATTATTATTATTATTATTATTATTATTATTATTATTATTATTGTTGTTGTTGTTGCAGCCATGTTTGGCATATGGTGTCTTGTGCATGGTACTGGTGTATTTACGCTCAATTAGGGAGCAAGCGGGTTAGATAATTGTTTTGACTACTTGGAATCGGCTGTGTATACATTCCTGTTATTACGCAACGTTTGGTGAGTGTGAAAAAAACTATTACTAGCCTATTTCAATAGATAAGTAGACTGACGTCGACATTTTGAGGTTAGATTCAAAAACAATAGACCTTGATATTACCTCTGGAAACAGACAGTGATAGCATTCGTCATTAATTATTTTGGACGGCTGTGAGGCTATTACTCCTTGGAAACAGCTACTGTAATCTAGGCCTTTAATATCCACAGCCATCTAGAGCAAGCTTCTAGGTCCTGTTGTTAGGAGGAGAGGGAGGGTCTGGACACTTTGGAGTCAGCGCCATTTTCTTCCCACACCACTGGCCTGACCTACGTTTTACCAGTTTCGGAACATGAATCGTCTTCTAACGAACCAAGAAAGAGATGCGAACTGGAAAAACGAGGTATGGCCTCGATTGTCTAAGGTGAATATAACGGGAGAGTCATCGAGTGATGGGGCAGTTGCGGAAGATACAATACTTCTCCCATCCCAACA
This sequence comes from Meconema thalassinum, assembly GCA_946902985.2. Lineage (NCBI taxonomy): Eukaryota > Metazoa > Arthropoda > Insecta > Orthoptera > Tettigoniidae > Meconema > Meconema thalassinum. The sequence continues at coordinate 121,959,978 of OX336398.1, forward strand.
TCTTGACAAACTGAGGAGAACGGAAGAAGAGGCATTGCAGAAATGCTATAATATTATTAAAAAGATGAAGCTTGCTGCGGCGAAACAGAAAAACATATCCAAGGATGTGAAGGATGGTATTGTGGAGATGGAGGAGGCCATTGACAGCATTGTCTTCTGTAAGAATGCTAGGTACAAGGAGAAACAAGTCGACGAAACCACAATGACTGATCGAGCACAAGCATCAAACTCTCTTGATGACGAAAGAGAAAGGGAAGAAACGGAAAGAGGAGAAGTTGAGTCATGGACTAAGGTTGTGTCCAGGAAGAAACCACGAGAGAAAAGGAATCAAATGCAGGTTGAATTACAGCGGGAAGATTCTCCAGGCAAGAGACAGAGTCAAATGCTCAAGAAGCAACTAACAAAGTCTCGACTGCCAGCTGTGTTAATTAAGCCAGCAGAAGGCAAGTCGTATGCCGATGTGTTACGGGAGATTCGACAAAAGGCAAATCCTGCTGGCACAGGAACGGAAGTTAGGTCTATAACCCAGACTAGAGCCGGTGAAGTTCTTGTTACTCTCGGGAAAAGCAATCGGGATAATGCGGCATTTAGCGACTCATTGAAGAATATCCTGGGACAAGATGCGACAGTCCGCAGTCTTGAGCCGAGGGTGACAATTGAGATTAGAGATCTTGATGCTCTCACGACCAAAGATGAAGTTTTAGAGTCCATTAAGGATATTATTAAAGAACCCCCGGATGGTCTGAGGATTATGGTAACGCAGACTAACAGTCGGAAACAGAGAATGGCTGTTATAACTCTGCCAGAAAAAGCTGCAAATGATCTTCTAAGGGAAGGCTTGGTTCAAGTAGGATGGATCAGTTGTAGAGTGAGGCGGAGAATATCAGTTCTTCGATGCTACCGATGCCTTAGTTATGGTCATATAGCCAAAATTTGTGAGGGCCCTGACAGAAGCAAGTCTTGCTTCTACTGTGGACAGAATGATCACAAAGCCAAGGATTGCATCAACCCAAAGAAGTGTGTCTTATGCGAGGAGAGGGGCGTTACGCAGCAGGATTTGTGTCATGTGGCCGGATCGGGCCAATGTAAGGTGTTCCGAGAGGCCCTGGAGAAAGCGACGTACCTGAAACGAAAATGATCTGAGTTCTACAAGGTAATATAGAAAGGAGTAGAACAGCCCATCATCTGTTGTACCAGGTAGCTGCCGAGAAACAAGCTGATCTGCTGTTAATTAGTGAACAGTACCAAGATAAGAAGTCACCTCTCTGGCTTAGAGATCAATTAGGCACCTCTGCTATTTGGATCTTAGACCCTGGAAAAATTCCAATTAAAGAACATGGGAGCGGGAAGGGATTCGTTTGGTTAAAGAGTAGAGGAGTCACCTATTTTAGTGTCTATCTTACTCCAAATGAAACAATGGGAAATTTTCGTCAGAAAGTCAACTCTTTGGAAGATGCCATTCTTAATACAACTGGAGCAATCATTGTAGCTGGGGATTTCAATGCCAGGGCAGTGGAATGGGGTATGCCACATACCAATTCCCGAGGTAAGTTCATTCTGGAAATGGCATCAAGGACAGGGCTTTTGATCTTAAATATAGGCGCAGTGTCAACCTTTCGGCGTCCGGGTTATACAGAGACCATTCCGGATATCTCCATGGCTTCTGAGACGTTCGTACCACACATCAAGGAATGGAAGGTTATAGAAGACTACAGTATATTAATTTTGATGTGTGCAGTAATATAAGTGGGAAGACCTTATCTACTCAGAAACAACGGAGATGGAATTTGAATAAGATCCATCTTGATGCATTTAAGGAGGCCTTAGCCAGTGGTGTAGAACTAATTGAGGATATGGAGCCTGACGGAGAGGCTGATGTTGAGAATCTCGTTTCCTCAACTATGAATCTTTTTACATTGGCTTGTGATACCTCAATGCCAAGTTTAAGATCACACCATCGGAAGAGCCCTGCATATTGGTGGACACATGAAATTGCAGAATTGAGGCGGAATTGCCTTACACTCCGACGTGCTGCACAACGGACAAGAAATCTGGATGATGCCAATGCCTTATCAGCCGAACACAGAGATGCAAAGAAGCTACTTCGGAAAACCATAAATCAAAGCAAAGCTGAGAGCTGGAGGAAGCTATGTGAGGATATTGACACTGATCCATGGGGATTGGGTTATAAAATTGTCAGAAAGAAGCTTGGGTCACAAAGAACACCGTGCGTCATGGATGCAAACAGTATGGCCATTATTGTCCAAACTCTTTTCCCAACACATCCAACAATCCCTGAGCAGAATTTCGATGTAGATGTTGAAATTCCTCTTTTTATTGAGGATGAGTTGAGTAGGGCTACTCAGTCTCTGCGAAGCAAAAAATCCCCTGGTCCTGACGGCATCTCAAATGAGATTCTCAAATTAATAATCGAGTTACATCCACAATTAATATTACGAATGTTCAACGAGTGTCTAAAAGCAGGAGTGTTCAGCATCTGCTGGAAGGTCTGTCGTCTGGCGCTCATTAATAAGGGTAAGGGAGACCCGGATTTACCATCATCATACCGCCCTCTGTGTATGCTCGATACAACAGGGAAGCTCTTTGAGAAGCTTCTGAGGGTCAGGTTGCGCCAAGCGATCATGGCAGCGGGCGACTTATCACCAAGACAATATGGATTTCGAACAGGAAGATCGACCCTGGATGCGATACAAGAAATTGTTGCAGCTGTCCAGCGGACGGAGAATTACAATCACCACTCTCGTCGTGTGGTTCTCTTTGTTACTCTTGACGTAAGAAATGCATTCAACTCTGTCAAGTGGAGTGACATGCTGAATGCGTTGGAGAATACATTTCATATTCCAAATTATCTCTTACGGATGATAAATTCCTACTTGAAAGATCGTTCGTTGATTTATAACACGACAGAAGGACAACGCAGGGTACGGGTCTCAGCCGGAGCAGCACAGGGTTCGATTTTAGGACCAGATCTATGGAATATCACATATGATAGCTTGCTGAGATCTGAAGTCCCTGATGAAACTATCCTAGTAGGTTATGCAGATGATGTTGCTGCTCTTGTAGCAGGAAGAAGTGTCGAGCAGGCACAGTTGCGACTCAATATGGTAATGCGTACAATCAATAGTTGGATGGAGGAACATGGTCTGTCTCTAGCACTTAGTAAGACAGAAATTGTAGTCCTAACAAAGAAGAGAATTCAGACAATATTCCCAATACAGGTAGGAGACATACAAGTAGAGACGCGGCCAGCAGCAAAATATCTGGGCCTCATGATCGACAATAAATTGAATTTTGGAGAACAAATTAGACGGACTGCGGATAAGGCGGCAAGAGGAGTAACGTCTCTCAGTCGGCTAATGGCCAATGTTGGTGGGCCAAAATCTAGTAAGAGGAGATTACTGATGACAGCCATCCATTCAGTTCTGCTGTATGGAGCGGAAATATGGGCGGATGCCCTGGATAAGGAAATTTATAGAAAGTCACCAGCACAAGTGCAGAGGCGGGGTGCTTTACGCGTGGCATCTGCTTATCGCACGGTCTCTAAAGAAGCAGTTCTTGTTATTGCTGGGATAATTCCAATTTTTTTTCTAGCGAAAGAACGCAAGTACATTTACTGGAGGAAATCGGAAGTAGGTTTACAAAATGCAAGACGAACAGCAAGAGCACAAACCTTTCACAATTGGCAGATCAAATGGGAGCAAGGACACCGAAGCCAGTGGACTAGGAGAATGATACCCCAGGTGCAGGTTTGGACAGAGAGGAAACATGGTGAGGTTGGTTATTATCTCACTCAGTTTTTGACTGGCCATGGGTACTTCAGTTCTTATCTTAAGAAGATGGGGAAAGTGGATTCACCAGATTGTATCTACTGTGTTAATGAGGTAGATAGTGCTAATCACACCTTCTTCTCTTGTGGACGGTGGGTCCAAAGTAGGCAGTCTCTTCAAGATGAAATTGATGTAGAGATATCTCCTGACAATATTGTTGCGGTAATGCTACAAAATGAAGTACATTGGAAACTTGTAGCAAGTTTTGTTGAAGATATCCTCCGAACAAAGAAGACGGATCTGGATCGCCACTGAAGATAATTCATTAAGAAAGAGTGCCCTACGGGCAAATATAAAATGACTCTAGCCTGAAGTAATGTGCTAAACGGTTCCAGGCTAGTGTTCAGAAGTAAAGGGGGAGTTTTAGTCGGTAGTCTGCTACTCAGTAGCAGGAGCCCGACACTCTGTGCGTAAATGCATTTCTTCCCCTAAAAAAATATATATATATATATATATATATATATATTATTATTATTATTATTATTATTATTATTATTATTATTATTATTATCCAGGGCCGAAAGGGTCCCGCCCTCCCAAAACAAAATTTGTTTAATTATTGTCTTTAAAAATTACTTTAAATTTCAGATATTCTCCTCTAAGTATTTTTTTAAGCCTCCGTGGTTAGGCTGTAGCACGCCAGCCTCTCACCGCTGAGTCCGTGATTCAAATCCCGGTCACTCCATGTGAGATTTGTGCTGGACCAAACGGAGGCAGACAGGTTTTTCTCCGGGCACTCCGGTTTTCCCTGTCTCAATTTCATTCCTGCAACACTCTCCACTATCATTTCATTTCATCTGTCATTCATTTAATGATTGCCCCAGTGGAGTGTGACAGGCTTCGGCAGCCGGCACAGTTCATATCCTCGCCGCTAGATGGGGGATTCATTCATTCCATTCCCTGGCCCGGTTGGTCGACTGGAAGCAGGCTGTGGATTTTCATTTTACTCTAAGTATTTTTCCCTTCTCCAATCTCTAAAAAGAATTCAGTAACTTATACACGCTGGTTCAAATGAGTTTTTGGAGATTTGCACTGGAAATGTGAATGGATATTTCTGTAAACACTTTCTCCTGCAGCCACCAATATGGACAATCGCCATTTAAAGTACTTTAAAACAAATCCCACTGCCAATTGCGCTATATTATTTAAAAACTCGTAAATTGGATGCATAAAATAAAGCTGCCATGCAAATCGATAAGTTTCCTGCCATCTATTGGATCTGGGATGAACTATTATTAGCATGCAATGACTACTAGCGCTCCTACAGAACCTAGTTCCTTACTACTACAAGCCGAGGTAGTGATGGAATCAAAAGCTCCATAATCATTAGGGTGCTGAAATGTCAGAAAAATAATTGGATTTCACTAGATATCTATAGTTCATTTCATATTCCCTTTAATATATATCCAGTTCACCAATTTTGAAGGGTGAAATGCAGTAAGTACGGCAAAAAAATATCATCGCACACTAATACAGTAATTTCTATAACATACCGTACTGGGAATTGAAAAGGAGAAATAGAACTTTCAATGAAAAACAAGCAAAACACTCAATGCTACTAAAAATCATCATGTTTTATTTAAAAAGTTGTCAACGAGGAAAAAAATAACAGCGAGAACAAAGATCACACTTAGAAAAAATACGGTAATCAAATCTGGTCCTCCTGAAAGTATGTGTTGAGTCATGCCCCTTTCTTATTTTCTTGTGAAGGCATAACAGTAGCCTATAGCTCATGATAATGAACCTCTTCCCTCCTTGATGCCATGGCTGACACTGATGAACAGCAAATTTCTACAACACATGCAAGTTTGTATGTTGAAACATTGAACTTAATAAAATGTGTAATGCTTGAAATGGAGAACTTGAATTTGCTGATATGTGTATGCCTGCACCTACTCTACAGTATAACTACTGTATAAGAATCTCCTAAGCATACGGAGATCTCCTGAATAAACACGCAATTTGCTTGACAGTGGTGGCCTAATGGCTGCATATCTTACAGGGGAGTTCTCTCTCTTGTCTACGAGTCGGCGGGACTCTCGATTGGAGATGCCATTTCAAAAGCTTTTCAACACACCTACTACACATGGGCGACTGTTGCCATAATAGCTTCTCAGCCTTGCCAATAGATGTACTAGGTAGGTACACAGCGTGCCTGCACAGAATGCCGACCGCAGCGCTGCAACGGCGTAATATCGCAACGGGTTATACTTAAGAAACGCGCCCCGTATGTTGTTATAATAATAATAATAATAATAATAATAATAATAATGATAATTATTATTATCATTATTATTATTGTGATTCATGTGTAATGCCATACGCTACATAAATAAATAAAACAGTTATCGGATAAAGCACGTGTATTATATTTAGCCCACAAATACGTCAGCTCGCAATATGCAAAACTTCTTTTGACCAGTGTAAGAGCAAAGTCTTTATTCTACATTCGCTTTACCGACTTAAGCCTAGTCCACACCGGCATATTTGTTTGCAGACTGTATGTAGATTGTTTGCATACTGTATGCAAACTGTTTGAAAACTGTATGAAGATGTGTGAATACTACTTTGGAGTCTGGAAACGGTCTCCATACAAGTCTGTGTACAGTATGCAGACTGTATTGAAACATTGTATCCGATACAAGTATGTTACTTGTTTTGCGTCCACACCAGAATTAGACCTCTAGTCCACATTCATACCTTTACTACAGGGTGATTTCTTATAATGTCTGCGAATGTGTAAATTTGGGGATCAAAGTGAAACGATCATGGTGGGAGGGGGATTGTGTTTAAATGTACCTCTAGTATTAGTCGAATAATTAACCAAAATACTCATTCTACTAATATTTCATATAACAACCGCTATTTTCTTTTTGAGGGAGGGGGTGGAATTTGACACCCCGCTGGTAGCCCCACTAAACTACATTTTGTGGCAATATAATGAGATCACTGTGTGGTCATTGGTGGGAAATGTTTCAAGGCCTAATTAGTTTTGGTCCCTTCATCAGCCGATATGAATTAATAAATGTCAAAGACACACGAAATGTATGGCGTAACAACAAAAAGTCCCTTGTTTATTAAACCTTATATGGTGCACCATAAAGAATGATGTGAAATTGAAACTAAATCAACAAAATATGATGTGGAAAAACGTGGCTAGCTGGATGCGTCTGTGGTTTGTATCCGGTGTACAGTTTCAAAACACGTCCACACAGGAAGACTTGAGACAAAATACTTGTTTCTTGTATGCGTGTTTTCCATTTCGTTGGAAAACAGAAAACATTGTATCTTGAAACACGAGATTTGTTTGTCATTTTGTATGTCAATTGTATGCAAACTGTATGCAGCCTGTTTCCAAACATCACTCGAGTCTCCCGATTGTATGTAGAATGTTTTCAAAAAGTATGCAAACATTCCGCATACAAATGAGAAACATTTGGGAAACAGTCTGCATACAGTGTTACTGGAAACAAATCTGCCGGTGTGGACGAGGCTTTACACGTTAATGTTTCAAATGAAGACATTTTAAATTATTTTTAATATTTTGGTGCCAAGAGAGATGTAACTTCATTCTAAAATTTATATTAATATAACTGATATAAAACGGTCTGAACTTTTAAATTGTAGCCATGCATTACCATCTTAAATTAAGCGCTTCAAAATTTATCTGTCAGAACTATTCAAGCTATATGAAATATTTGAATCAGTTTTATGTCTCTCCTGCACCAGACTCGTCAATTATAGCTTTTTATCATTTCAAATGATCTTGTCGACTTCATCGTTATGCTTTGGTCTACCGTTATGCGTTACGGTTACGGCGTGTATGACGTCTTCATGTTGTTCAGTGCATATGCACCGAGTCGGAGTTTACTCCTGGGGTCTGGCGTTATGCTGTACGGAGAAGGCGAGTGCGTGACGTCATGCAGCAGAGTGCACCTCCCGCTCTCCGTTCCCCGTGCGGGAAGCCTAAGTTAAAGGGTAATGGAGTCTGTTGAGTTTGAGTTTACTCCTGGGGTCTGGCGTTATGTGATACGGAGATGGGGATTGCGTGACGTCATGCAGCAGAGTGCACCTCCCGATCTCCGTTCCCCGCGCGGGAAGCCCAAGTTAATGGGTAATGGAGTCTGTTAAAAGAGTCCTGAGCGTGAAAAACACTGTTTTTCCTAGGGTTGAAAAATAATTAGAGTAAAAACACTGTTTTTCCTAGGGATGAAAAATAATTAGAGTAAAAACACTGTTTTTCATAGGGTTGAAAAATAATTAGCGTAAAAATACACTGTTTTTCCTAGGGTTGAAAAATAATCAGAGTAAAAAGACACTGTTCTTCTTAGGGTTGAAAAATAATTAGAGTAAAAACACTGTTTTTCCTAGGGTTAAAAATAATTAGCGTGAAAAAAACACTGTTAGGTAGATTTCATTAGAAAGCTAACTATTGCAATGGGTACCATGTTTCGACTTCCGGAAAATTTCGACATATCTTCGCGTTTCACATCCCCCAGACCCCAAAACCACCGTCAGTTTATATATCATTTATGTATATATGTATATATGTATCTATCTATATATATATCAGTTTCTTGTGGACACGATAACTGCCGTAATTTTGCACCAATCACTTTGAATTTTTTACATAATATGTATCCCTATAAAATCTCGGTCGAGTTCGTTAATGGGAAAAATCGGTCGAAGGGGGTGAAAATGGGGGGCTTTTTTTATTTCGAAAAAGTGAAATTTCGCTATAACTCTCTTAATACGTGAAATATCGAATCCATTCAAAGTTCATAATATGTGTCGGACAAGTGCCAAAAATTTATGTCAAATAAGTTTTTTGATAGCACCAACCATTGACCAAAGGGATGGAAAAAAGTGGGTTTTTCGGGAAACATTAATCATATCTCTCTTAATAGGCACAATATCAAAACCGTACCAAATGGAAAATATTCCCCTAATAATTACCTAAAACTTTTGTGTGAAAGAATGTTTGATATGACCCACCATTACGCCAAGGGATGAGAAAAATGATTTCGGAATTTAAAAAAATGTCAAGTGCCATCAGAGGTTACCATAACAACGCTTTTAAATTGATGAGGGATGATCTATCAGAGGTTGCCAAGACAACGCCATTGACGAAATCACATTCATGTTTAGCTTACTTTTCACACTTTTCAAAAATGAGGAAAGAGTAGACTTATGAGACATATCCGGGAAAATGTGTCTGTCCTTCTGTCTGTCTGTCTGTCTGTCTGTCTGTCCTGCTGTCTGGCTGTGTGTGTGCCCCCCCCCCCCCCCCTATATCAACTCCTAAACGGCTGCAGCAATCGAAACCAAATTTTGTATGAGTAAAGATGTATACCGGAATATCTCAGGCCCATATTTGAAAAAGATGCCAGTGCTACCAACTGCTAAAAAACGCACTAGAAATTTGAGCTCCATGTTGGATATCTTGGAAGGCATACACGGGAGCTATTCTAAAATTGGCACACATGTAGATAATACTATTTCAATTTAATTTCCAGGTGGCCATACATGACAGTGTTGCCAAAATAATTTTAAGCCTTCTGATAAGTCCAATTTTTAAATGCATATAACTTCTACACTATCAATTGGATTTCAATCAAATTTTGTATGTAATATGTGTACATAAACAGATATGACTGAGTGTATTCTTAAGAGCCACCAGGGCTGCCAACTGTTAATAATTGCACTCTATTTTGTATCCAAATATATCAGAAAGTATGCAAGCCGACAGCTTTAAACTATGCACACGTAAATTACCTGACATTTTACATTAATTTGGAGTAACTTATATACGTCAGTTCTACCAACATGATTCTAAGCCTGCTGATAGGACCAATTTTTAAATACATGTAACTTCTATACCAACAAATGGATTTCATCCAAAATTGGCACAAAAAGATATAATATTTCAGATTATTTCTGACCAGCACTCGCATAACATTGTTGCCAACATGCTTTTACGTGTACTAATAGATCCAATGTCTAAATCCATGTAACGTCCTTTGGACTTCAACCACATTTTGTATTCTGTACCTTAGGAGATGGAAGTAAGAATATATTCAGTCACCAGAGCTGCCAACTGTATTGCTCTATTAGGCTACATTATGCCTAGTATACCTTATTTCGAACTAATTAAGACATTTCGATATTACCCACTTAATTTCGTCATTATTCTCGATAGGTTCATATACTGTAGATTAATCTTTGGCATGAATCTTAATTTTAAGAAAAGTAGGCTCTTTAGTTCGTCACGGAACTTCTTGTTCCATCTGACTATGAGGGAAGCGGCTAACTGGTAGCATGCTGAACTTCTATGCCCAAGGTCGCTGGTTCAAAGCCGGCCAAAGTCGCCGGATTTTCTAAGAGCGCTAAAAATCCGTCAGCATGATTTCCTTCGGAGGGGAAGTTACAACGTTCGTTGCAAGTTTCTGGTTGCGGTGGCATCTAGCAGCCAATTTCACAGCTAGGTGTCGTTGACGTTAGTATTTGGTACAAAATTAGGTACTACTACTTAAAATTGACCGTCTGCAGACCTTACCTGAATTACAGACTAATACAGTCATCACAAATAACACCGTTTATCAGACAGATTCTACACACACCCATGTACACGGGGTTACATGACCACCTTGTCGCAGCCCCTAAACTGAGGAACCAACCAACATCTCTGCGGGAGATAAAATTTTGCGTGAAGAAGTAACAGACTGTTAGATAGTTACACATTAGTTCCAAACCTTGCATAAGGACAGTGTGACCACAAGTATAAAAATGAACCCCAAATGACAAGAAGGTTACCATCCCCATAAGACAGTAAAATGTTAAAAATATGCATAGAAAGACGAAAAAATGTTAACTAACCTCCAATTGTAAAATACTTTCTCGCAATAAATGAGGTCTGATCCTCCTACGAAAACCTGCATATTTTGACTATTATAGCCTATCCCCTAGTTTGCCCGGTGAAATCTACCTCCGCCTTCCGGCGTGCCGAGATGATTTTTTTTTTCCTAGGGTTGAAAAATAATTAGGGTAAAAAACACTGTTTTTCATGGGTTGAAAAAAGATTTGAGTAAAGAAAACACTGTTTTACCTAGGGTTGAAAAATAATTAGAGTAAGAAACACTGTTTTTCATAGGGTTGAAAAATAATTAGCGTAAAAAACACTGTTTTTCCTAGGGTTGAAAAATAATCAGAGTAAAAAGACACTGTTTTTCTTAGAGTTGAAAAATAATTAGAGTAAAAAACACTGTTTTACATAGGGTTTAAAAATAATTAGCGTAAAAAATACTGTTTTTCCTAGGGTTGAAAAATAATTAGAGTAAAAATCACTGTTCTTCCTAGGGTTGAAAAATAATTAGTGTGAAAAAACACTGTTTTTCCTAGGGTTGAAAAATAATTAGGGTAAAAACACTATTTTTTATGGGTTGAAAAAATATTTGAGTAAAGAAAACACTGTTTTACCTAGGGTTGAAAAATAATTCGAGTAAAAACACTGTTTTTCCTAGGGTTAAAAAATAATTAGTCCTGAGCCTTTCTAACATGTGTAGCATTTGTAGCATGCGTCATTTGAAATGATATAAAGTCTAGTCTCTCAGACTGACTGTATCTTTTTTGTGGTAATTTTAAGTCCATATATAATTCCAAATTTCTATAAAAATAACTAATTATATATGTACATATTTCATTAATTATTAGCATTTATAAATCCGTTACCTGGGTAGGAATATGAGATAGCATGGTTTCCGCCCCTGTATAGTGCCGACATCTTTCGAAGGAATATCCAACTACGTGCCCACCGGCCTAGACAATGAGACCTTTTTCATGAAATCTTGTTAGTTACTCAACTGCTCACACAGCGCTGTTCACCAAGCATTGCACGACTAAGACTTATCTCTACTTAGTGTAAAACAAAGTCCCCAATTCTTGGATATCACGGGTAATCTCGAGAACCACTGGATGGATTTTGATGCGGCTTTCACCATTCTGTACAGGTAATATCGAGGAAGATTTCTGTAGAAAATAATTTATTTATGATCAAAGGGAGCCAAGCAGTAACGATTTTAGATTTCAGTGAATAGGTCGAAGAAAGAACTTGACGTCCGTGCGCTTTTTAAGCTTACGCTGGACAAACCGTTAAAAATATCAATATACTATGAGTGTAAGATGTGTTCAGCATGAAAAATTGTACAAAAAAGTCCGCGTGAGCATATCTCTATCTTCGATACATCGCCCACTATAAGTGTTTTTAGTTTGGACAGGAGGGGGATTTGGCTTGCACCTCGCCATTCTTAAATTACGTCTGACAGGAATTCCTTGCACATTCATAACTGTTCCCGGGCGAAGCCGGGGCGGGTTGCTAGTGACACTATTATATTATCATTATAATTCCCACAATATCAAAATGCAAATTATATCACAAAATAAAATAGCGTGCTAATAAATCTAAGAGAAATTAGACATACCTTGCACCTCGTTACAGTTGAATTCGATCAGAATCACTCGGTTTTCATTAAAGTTTATGCATTTTTCTGCTGAACGGTTTGGAAGTTCGGCAACAGGAAACTAGGACTGTTATTTACTTAAACTATTCATTTTTGTATTTTTGTACTATTTGTGTTCATGATTTCATTACATTGTCAGAATTACCGACAGTAGTGGCTACGCTGGCTAAACGCAGCGTTAGGCCATGGGGCCAAGCTCTCTGCTGACTCGGTAGACGCGTGTGTTCGAGCCCCACCGTCGGCCGTCCTTGAAATGATTTTCCGTGGTTTCCCATTTTTCAACACCAGGCTAATGCTGGGACGGTACCTTCTAACAGGCCACGGCCGCTTCCTTCCACATCCTTGCCCAGTTTCATTCATCTTCATCCATTCCATCTCTCATCCTGAAGCGCAGGTCGCCCACGGGCGTCGACTAGAAAGACCTGCACTCGGCCTCTCAGGAGGCCACACGAAAAAAAATGTCAGAATTAATGCTTTAATTAGTAGGGTATACTATTCAGTGTACCTATTATAAATAAAAACCGTGAGGTTTCTCACCTCCCCATATTACGAAACCCGGTTACCTAATACGGGGAAAGTGCACTTTTAAAGTTAACAATAATATCAGAGGGTATTACAACATCAAACGTGCCCATATTTGTAATATACATAGTATATCGCCTGAGGTTTACATTGGTGAGAGAACCAAAATTATTCCGTTCCTTCTTATGTCTAATGTGAGCCCTATAAAAAAAACTCCACATATTTGGCGACTTTCCTCTACCCATTTTTAGAAGATCCCTTATGCACTGGACAGCTGAATCCGTGATTAATTGTATAGGTAGCTTCGTAAGTCTCAGAACTCAGGAAGTCCTTTCTAGCAGCGTTACTAGCAGCTTTCAAAGTTTCAAGGTAAGAAAGAAAATATTCCTCTAGCCAGTTTAGGCGACTGACATTTAATGAGAAAAAATGCCCTTTATCTGGATTTCTAGACTGAATATGATGATATGTGATGCTTAAGTCATGCATAGCGAACCATTTATTAACGTTTTTCAAAAAAAAAATGGTTGCTTCTGCGTCCATGAATGTGTACGCTTCCGGGTGCATGCCTATATTTTCTTTCAGTGTACTAATGGCACCAATAACTTCTGACGAGAACACTTCCTTGGCACGCCGAACATTCATTTTTTCAAATTTAGTGGGTTCGATGTGTTTTTAGTGAGGTGTCTGACCGGTTTGACGATCTCACCCTTTTGCATTGTGTATAGTAATGACAAGTATTTCCCTGAAATTATCCCAGTACCATCAGTCATCTCTCGTTACAGAAACTGCCTTCTAATGTTTTTTTTTTTTTTTTTTAGAATGTGACAATGATCAAAACTAGGGAATACATTCCTAGACTCGTCGTATGGGTGATTGACCATTGGTTGCAAATTCCCTCCCCCTAATTGCCTCATCATTGTAGTGTTAGTTTTGTGATTATCAGAGACAGTTATTATAATTATGAAACCGCATTGTTCAACCTCGAGAATAACGTCCAGCAGGAGTTTATGTAAGTCCCGTCCTGACAGCTGCTTCGTGAAAAAGAAGGCACACGGTATCTGATAATTTGTCGAAAGATCTCTTAGCACAAAACACAACACACGATTAGCTGCTACTTATTCCCGGCTGTAATTTTGATCCTCTCTTTCCTTTTAATGAGACGGTGCTGGAGTAGTGTCCTTGTAGCCGAAGAAAGTGCAAGGTATGTCTAATTTCTCTTAGAATTATTAGCACGCTATTTTATTTTGTGATGTAATTTTAATTTTGATAATGCGGAAATTATAATGATAATAATTATATAGTGTCATTAGCAACCCACCCCGGCTTCGCCCGGGAACAGTTATGAATGTGTAAGGAATTCCTGTCAGACGTAATTTAAGAATGGCGAGGTGCAAGCCAAATGCCCCTCCCGTCCAAACTAAAAAGACTTATAGTGGGCGATGTATCGAAGATAGAGATATGCTCTCCCGGACTTTTTGTAGAATTTCTCACGCTGAACAATTCTTACACTCATAATATAATGATATTTTTAACGGTTCGCCCAGCGTAAGCTTAAAAAGCGCACGGACAACAGGCTATTTTTTCGACCTTTCCACTGAAATCGTTACTGCTTGGCTCCCTTTGGTCATAAATAAATTATTTTCTACACAAATCTTCCTCGAGATCACCTTTACAGAATGGTGAAAGCAGCATCAAAATCCATCCAGTGGTTCTTGAGATTACACATTTAATATACGTACTGTACAGCTGATTCCTTATCGCGCCTATAATGGGAGGGGAGTTCGCTCTACCGGCAACGAGCAGAAACTTTCCAATTACATATTATACATGGGTTCTGACTGGGAATGTCAAGGCCGGTATAGAGCGCAGCTCGTATTCAGTCGGCCGTGCCAAGGGTCGTTATTGTTTCGCCCAAGAGGTTGCCACATGAGTGGTAGCCAAGGAGCATATAATAACAGAGTAGGGACTCTCTGGTAAATCCGCGGTTCGTTAAATTCTGTGCGATTGCGTCATTGTTTGGGCTCCAACTCAAAAGCACATGGTCGCCACGTGGCGAATTCCATCGCCACTGAGATGCAATAACTGGCCGTATATTATGCAAGAAATATAAGTGACCGAAAGATCTAGGTTGCTTTCGCCGAGTATGTTAGCCAACTTACGAAATGAGAGAAAATCGAATCGAGATTGATTAATCTGGATATACATCGTTATTGTTGCTATAAAGCAACTCCGTTTTGTTTTTGAACGACAATATATTACGTATATTGGATATTAAGAGGCAACGGACACCCGAAAATTAAATTTTGTACATGCATTCTGTTCTATAACGTTGGTATGAATTTTAGAAAAAAAATGGACTGTCGTTTATTTATATCCTACTTTTTAGTTGTTTAGCCCTTTTATTACGTGTAAAGTGCAAGCGATTGGCCTTTTTGAAGTTCTAACGTTAAAAAGAAATACATTATGAAGTTTCATGCAAGTTTGCAATATTATGGTACCATAACCTCAAAAAGACCGTACCCATATTCCGACCCAGTACGCCACTATGACTGATGTCAGATATACCTCCTTCCCTAAATAAATTGAATATGCCCAAGAAATGTCATTTCATTGCAATTTACTTGCCCTCAACGGTTAAATGATTTTCAACTGCATCTACAGAAAAACTATAGGCAGGGTAGAGGATTGTCGAGGAAATGAGAAAGCTGATTTTCCAGGCAGTTTCAATTGTTTTATTAATGTATGTTCAATCATGGTACACATTGTACATTCTTTCACACGTGAGTCATAACTTCTGATGTGTGAACGTCAATGGCTTAGTCGACTGGAGACAGGATTGAAGAAGACCATGCCGGGCTGCACTCAGATGATCGGCTACGCTGCAGGAAGGTGGAGAACAACTGATCACCCACAGCCAAGTACACTCCAACGCAGTAAAACCTCTTGGCTAGCTCCGATCAATCCTCAGGCTGAAGAAGCTGTAAACTCAAAGAGGATTATTTTTGGTGAACATGAATTTTCAGCCTGTAAAGCAACACAATTCCAGTTAACGCCCCAGCCTAGGGGCGCACCATGCTAAGGGTCGCAAAATTAATCTGCAATTTTTTTTGTCAGAAAATTTCCATAAAATGTTATAGACTACAATACACGGATTCCGTATAATTTGATTACTTAAATTAAACTTTCCAAATTTTGACACTTTTCCAATTTATATTGTGGCCATCATTTCCCAACGAATGTGTTGTAACAGCAGATTGTTCGACTTCAGCTTTAGAACAGGAATCTTTAATGATTTATTAGGGGAAAATTTAAGTCTTGAATATTAATATCAGTTTAATTTGAATAATTAATTAGCCTAAGCATAGTTGTAAGTTGTATGATGTAGGCCTAGTGTATATGTATATCCATATGTTAGTGTATAATGAGCCTTAAAAGGTTTCAACTTATTTTAATATCTCGTTGGGCCATTTATTTATAGTTGATATATACAAATTAAGAAACAGTTGATTCTCTCATCATTGTAATTTATTTAATTAATTTTACTTCCCGATACATTAGAATAAAATAAAAATTACCTCACAAAGACCTTTCTGAGGTCCAAATTCTCCCTTCATTATGATGCCTAGGAGCGCATAAAATCTAAATCCTGCCCTGGACATTTGGAAGATGTGGTTGAACGTAATGGTGCAACACATTACCAATTACATTCAATACCCCCACCTCAGTTTAATGGCAATTAAAACCTCCTGTTTCGGGCATGATAAAAGGACCCCTGCAGGCCAAATGTACGGAGCCACATCATATTACTGTGAAATACACAGAAAAAAATCTGCATCAGAGGAATATTGTATATTTAATAGTGTATTAAAAGAGAGAAGGGAAAGAGTGTGTCCTACAGACAAGTTGTCAATATTCTTGAAAATATTCTATGCCCTTTAAATATAAATTTACAATTGGTCTTTAACCTCACCCATTATCTCGCAACATGTGTGTTTTGAAATGTGCACATTAAATGCTAAAATCTATCGTTTTAAAGTTAGGCAAAGATGACATTGTTGCTTTGTTGAAGAAGGACTGGAGAAGTTCAAAACAAGTGCATGTATACCTACCCCGTCATATTTTGGTCGTGTGGCCTCCTAATAGGCCGAGTACAGGTCTTTCTAGTTAACGCCCGTGGGCAACCTGCGCACCGGAATGAGAGATGAATTAATGAAACTGGGCAAGGATATGGCAGGAAACAGCCGTGGCCTGTCAGAAGGTACCGTCCCAGCATTTGCCTTGAGTTGAACATGGGAAACCATGGAAAACCATTTCAAGGATGGCCGACGGTGGGGTTCAAACCCATGTCCACCGAGTCAGCAGAGAGCTTGAGCTTGGGCCCAAGGCCGAACGCAGCGCTTTAGCTGCCGGCATACCTACACCTAATTATTTTTTTTCAGAGGGATCCGAGATGAGATACAATGTATTGCTATAAAAATTGAAACAAGATTTCAATGAACCGCCATCCAATACAATACCACCATTGAAATATTGCATTAATTTAAGTCGATGCGGTTCCACCTAGCCAATGTGTACAGCCGGATGTCGTAACCAATGGCAACATCACAAGGAGCTGATAAAAGGATGAAATAAATGAATATGACCAAGCAGTTGGAATGAAGCGAGGTACCGGCCAGGCCATTGGGGGATGTTGAAAACGGTCAACATGACCAAAAAAATTCCAAAACCAGTCACCAGAAAGATTGGCCCCATGGCCTAGCACTGCACGTACATGAATGCAGCTACCAAATATGTAAAAACTTTACATTAAACTATATACAGTACACACACATGTACTGACAAAGTGCAATGTAAAGAAAAATGTATCTCCTTTGGAAATTACTACAACTTAAACATACTGTTACACCAGATTATATGTATTTCCAGAATACTTTCACAGCAAAGGAGTAGATGACCTCATAGTTCTGCCCCTTAAAACAACAATAATTAACTATTTTTCACAGCACGTGTGCCAACCGTCCAACTCTGCCTGTGGGTGTATTCCATCCCTCCCACCCTTGGGAGGGGGGCACAATTCATAAGACAAGTAGGAAGCCTCAAAGAATAGCCAAGGTTGATCCTTTTAGTCTCCTCGTACGATAGGCAGAGGATACCATGGGTGTAGTCTGAACCCCCACCCACTGGGGGCTGCAGTGTTGAAGCCACACAAAGAAATTATATTGTGTTGTTGATTCATTTCGGGGCTTTGCGACATTGTGGTCATGTGGCCCCGTGTACTTAGGTGTGTGTGGAATTTGTCTGGTAACTGGTGTTATTGTGAAGGCTGTATTAGTGTGTGTAGTTTTAACTCAGATGAGGATTAGGAAAGAGGCAGCTGTGGTCTTAATTAAGCATTCGCCTGGAATAGAAGTGGGGAAACCACAGAAAGCCACTTCCAGGATGGCTGAGGTGGGATTGGAACTAGCCTCTTCTCAGTTTTTGCCCAACCCTCAGACCAGAATTAAACTTCTTGGCAGAGCTGGGAATCAAACCCGGGCCTCCGCAGTGACAGCCACTACACAATGAGGCACAAAAGAAGTTATGTATATGGTCAGTCACTGTGCATAGTTGATGTGCGACAAGTGGCAGTATACCTGATCTGGCAATTGGTACCCAGGTTACAATAGCAATGGCATCCACATTCACAGTTGTTCCAATTAAGGCATTTCGTAATATTAGCAAGTCTATGAATTCATCGCTACAAGTCCAGATATTACAACCCACCAAACAGCAAGGCATTTGGGAGGAGTGAGTTAAGTACACCATTATCCGGGCCCTGCTTATAACTTATCATACTCCAAACAGTCACAAGCCTAATTTTTTGGCTCTATGTTAACCGTGGAAACTTGCAATTACATGTATAATTCTTCCAAGGTGTCAACATAGACATAATGATCATGATTTGTCTAACTGGAAACAAAACTTCCTCATGGAAAACATCTGGGTGAAGCTTACGCTATCTACTGATAGGGGCAGATGACCTCGTAGTTCTGCCCCTTAAAACCTCAATAACTAATTACCTAACTGACTAATAGCCTAACTACAGGAATGAACAGACACAAATCTACATCACAGATAAAGGTGACTAAAATGGAAAATACTGTACCTGGTTTATACAAAAGATTTGTATAAAACTACTACCATACGGTAATCCAAGGGAAATCTACACAGGTGCCTATGCTGGTTAGATATCGCCATCACAATTCAGAGCAGTACACGACCTTGCCAACACGGTAATTCTGCAATAAAGTGACAGACTATTCATCATGAACAACAAGTGAAACAAAGGTTTGAGAAATGATGAGAATGTAGGCTACATGTAGAGAATAAAGAGGATGTTCATCCTTCTCCTAAATATAATGTACAGCATTAATCCCAATAGAAAAAGTCTACTGGTATGTGTTAACACATTTTCAATATAATATAATAATTTCTCATTCATACGCGGGCATATTTTCTAAACTTCTAGCCGATGACTGGATTACGGGCAACACACACCACATCTATCATTACTTCTCAAATATTGAAGACCTTAAGATCAGTTAACCTATACAGGATCTCATTAAGTCTCTATTATTATAAACTTAGCACGACCAAATACAGAACTTAATTCACACTCAATCAACCAACAATATACTGCCATTTTATTGACTGAAACTACCATTACCTTTCCGTAAATCACCAAATGTCGAGACGTAATAATTACTTTGATTTGCGAACTCCACATCACATGTATCCAAAATCCATCACCGTCCATGATTACGTTGCCATGGCAATATATAATAATTTTCCCAATGACCAACAAAATAAACGGAAAGCCCCTAAAATCTAGTGACAACCAACTTTAGAAACATAAGTTACCGAGTTCGGGCCCAAACAAAAGAATAATTATTTAACGGACGGAGAAAGTAGTATGGACTTTTTTAGGCCTGGTGGTAGCTCTACTCCACTGTGGATGCTTGTTTGTACAAGTGATGTGGAAAGTTTTTGTACCTCGTCACGGAAGTGTGGTTTATATCGATATACATTCTAATTTTCCAAGAAACAATTACGGTTAGTTGCTCTTCTTTAATTGCACTCTTAGAATATCAGTGAAGTATTATAATGTAGTGACGTGTTCTGCGTGAGATAATGACAAACTCTAAAGTGACGCCTTGGTTGTAATATGACACACTTGGTTGGTAGAAATATGAGACTGTCTCATATTGCTACCACCTATAATCAGCATGATTTTTAATGCTTTAATCAATGTTAACCTCTGTGTCATATGCCAAGAAAGAAGTTAAAGAATGAAAGTACAAGGTCTAAGAAAGAACTACAACGAAGAGGATATGTTAAAAGCTATTGAAGCGGCAAAATTAAAGGAATGTGGCTACGTGAAAGCATCGAATAAATATAACGTGCCACGGTCTACACTTCCGCGCATGTGTTCAAAGGTGATACATTGTTTTGTTTTATTTTGCTGCTTTCTCTCCTCAAAACGTTTCTATACCAAGTACACTATTTGAAATGTTTTAGTGTAGATATGCATTTGAGTGTTACATTTTACAAGGGTTACATTTTAAATGATAGTTTCTTTATTTCTAGCTGAATGATGATACTAGGCTACTGCTGAAACCAGAATCAGAAGATGCGACCTGCTTATTTTGTGACTCAAATTTTTCAAATGATTCTGAAGGTGAATTGTGGATTCTGTGCTTTTTATGCAAAATGTGGACCCACAGTGATTGTGCAGGTGCGGAGAGTTTGTGGTTATTGTGAAACTACGTGAATCCTAGGTATTGTACAGGCCCCCGGGGGGCTGCACCCCCTGGAAGCCACCCCATGATCTAGTAAAATCACCCCTAACTGGCAAACATCATAAGTCCAGAACAGTATCTTTTACACAGCAAGGGCGGCCGACCAGCTTGGAAGGCTTGCCAAACACTTGCATCACACTCATAAACATCTACACTATAACTAACTGGGGCAGCTATGCCAATGGAATGCTGACAGTACAACAGCAAGACCTATAAGAAGTGAGGTCTTTTGGGACCTGTATCTGTCAAACAGTGTGTGTCGCCGGAGGCTCTGCTGCAAGCTGCTATCACCAGGTGAGCATCAGTGAAGTGTTCAGAGATCCTATATTTTGTAACATCCATCCACAAACTTGTACACTTAAACTTACAACATTTATTACATTCCCCTAAAAGGGACTTACAATTTCATACTCACTGACCAATAAACACTTGGTCAGTACACTACACTTGTCTTACTAATTACACGCCTCTTTACATCCTAACACCCTTCCTGATTCCCGTCACGTGTGACCGTGACAATAGTAGCCAAATAGTTGCCGGCTCAAGTCTCATTGTACTTCCCGCAGCGACCCAGCTGCATAAGCAGCGAGTCGCCTACAGAGCTGACGCAAGCACGTCGGTTATATAACTCTCTCCAACCAGCTGGGAGGCTAGTACATTAACCTGCACACAGAGGTTCATCCCTTGAGTTACGCTTACGTCTTTATAGGAGCACCCCCTAGCATTTAAACACCAAACAACACTCTACACTGGTAAGCTCACCCGGCTACGGGAAGCTACCCCCTCCTAGGCATCACCTTATAAATTGGTACATTAACACATACGTTTTAGATCTAGCTACCCCCAACTAAGGGATCTAAAACAGTATGCTGTGGCTGGGACTCATGTACAGGAATTGTATGTCAATAAATGCTTCCCAAAGACTTTGGTATGAATTTCACGATTTTATTTAATACAACTAATGGCTACATTGCGTTCTGCTGCACGGCTGAAAGCAACGGGAAACTACAGCCGTAATGCTATTCGCGAGGATATGCACCTCTCTATGCATTATTACAAGTGATGATGGCCTCCTCCCTTGTAAAATTTCAATCCGGAGGTAAACTAGTCCCCCGTTCGGATCTCCGGGTGGGGACTACTCGAGAGGGGGTTAACATCACAGAAGTGACAAAGAGGAAATCTGACATTCTACGGATCGGAGCGTGGAATGTTGGAAGTCTGCTAGGAAGTGGAAAGTTAGAAAACTTAGAAAGGGAAATGGATAGGTTGAGGTTGGATTTGGTTGGGATTAGTGAATGTTAAACAGATTGCCTCGGATGTAGGGTGTGGTAGCTATCTAGAGATGAAACGATTAGCTCAGGACAGGGAGCCATGGAGCGCTGCATCAAATCAGTCAAAAGACTGAAGACTCAAACAAAACAGAAGTGTCTCATATTACTACCCAATTTAAACATTCTTTCAAACTGAGTTTTCTTAAAAAAAAACGAACTATTGTAAATACTACCAGCTTGAGAAAATTCATATTCAAGCTGCACATTCCACATACAATTTACTAACGAATTTCCTTTCAATTTTTTATTTATGATTATTGTGACACTTTCTAGGTTCCAAAACAAAAAGGGAATCTCATATTCCTACCCCTTCCTCTAAGGTTATTTAAACTTTCGAAACCCTGAGTCCTATAGCGTCCGCTCCTGTTCAACTCAGATTGAGTTTTCATTTTTTTTTACATAAAAGCGTGTTATTTTGTGTTAGATATCTTATGTTGTATTTTTCAGGTTAGGGCATATAACTACTTGCTCTCCCGGCTAATGTAAGTGGGCACAATTTGTGTTGACCGACTGAAAAGCATTCTTTAATAGAACTAGGCAAGACTGAAAATATGGCTTCTATCACTTCAATTGACCATTCTTGCCACAGAATAAATAATTCGTTTCTTTAGTAATTCTTCGATCATTGATAATGCAGAGGGTATTTTGTACCCTTTCCACAGAATAAAACATATTCTTGATTCTTCCCTAATTGTTTGGTCATTGGCGGCTTCGGTGGCATAGTTGGTAGCATGCTGAGTTTCTATGCCCAAGATCGCAGGTTCAAACCCGGCCAAAGTCAGAGGATTTTTAAGAGCGTTAAAAATCCCTCAGTATGCCTTCCTTCGGAGAGGAAGTAAAGCCGGCGCGGTTGTCCCATGCCATAGATTTATGGCATGTAAAAGAACCTTCCACTAACTACACTTGTGGAAGCTAAAATGTTTAGGTTAGTTTGATAACGCTCTATTAGTTCCAACGTTCGCCACCAGGTGCTGACTGTGATGGCATTTAGTAGCCACGTCCGCAGCTAGGTGTGGTGGATGGTAGCATTTGGTGGCAAAACTAGGAACTACTTGAAAGAATTAATCGTCTGCAGTCCTTCTACGTGAATCACAGGTAGCACACACTAATACAGCCATCACAATTAACACCGGTTATCAGTCAAATTCTAAACACACCCAAAGTACACGGGACTACATGACCGCGTTGTCGCAGCCCCTAAACTAAGGAACCAACCAACCAACCTGTTTGGTATTTGATAATGGAGAGCGGTTATTTTTTGGGTGGGGGTATTCTTCCCACGGAATAAATAATCGTGACTCTCTCCTCATTCTTCGAATATTGATGATGCTGAGGGATATTTTATTTATTTGTCTTAAGAATAAATAATCTTGATTCTTTCCCAATGCTTTGGTTATTGATAATGTATGTTTATCACCTCGTGTTGGATGCAGTATTGCTGTTGACACAGGCTAGAGTAAAATGTGGCTTTCCACCGATGTCTCAGTCACATTCATGGCTGTGATTATATGGAAGCTACTGATGTATGCATGGTGCTGAACATTGGCATTTGGGGCACAGATAATGCCTGAGGATGTTCTACTCGTAGATTTGGTACTGTTGTACTGACTCAGTGAGGAAAGCAATGGCAAACTACCTCACTCCTTACCTTGCCTAGTTTGCTTCATTATAGTGCTGCCTTGGGTTTTGTGGGTTTCTACCACATAACCTATGATGGCGCTTTTGGGGGATCCAACCACCCTACAGGCTGACTACCTAACAGACAGACATTGACAATGCTGAGCGAATCTTTGTTCATTTGTCCAAAAAATAAATAATCTTGATTCCTTCCTAATTCTTCGATTATTGATAATGCAGAATTATTTTATTCATTGCGCAAAGAGTAAATAATTAATTGTATTTCTTCTAACATCGTTAGGGCAAAGAGATTTAGGTTTTTATAACAATCGACTACTACAATAGAAAAAAAGGATTGGTAATATTTGTCAATGTTGGAAGTTCAAGCAAAATCATATTTCTGCATATTTTGGTTAGTTTGGCACAATGCATCACATTTTTCTCCTTTGCCTGTTTAAGCGTAGGCCTATATGTATGCATGAGAAGGGCGAATATTCTAATTTCCTCTTATTTCGAAGCGCTTTTTGTTAGTTCGTGTTCTTAAAATCGAATATTTCGATTCACACTCCGAGAGTTTATCACCAGAATAATACTGAAATTAGTTTAATACCTAGTAGGCCTACGTTTCAGTCCGTTCTGCAAGTTAATGTCAATTATTTGTATACAGCATTCACTAAGTAAATTTTGTAAAATTATATTAATTTTAAAAAAATTCAATGGCTATTACAATATTGTATATCAGTTATACAGTACTTAAAAAATAGGTTAGGTGGTCAGCCCGAAGGCTGGTTGGATCCTCAAAAGCACCGCCGTTAAGTTATGTGGGTAGATACCCACAAAAACCCAAGGCAGCGCTATATTGAGGCGTACTAGGCAAGAAGAGGAGTGAGGTAGTTTGCCATTGCTTTCCTCACTGAGTCAGTACAGCAGTACTAACCCTATGAGTAGAACCTTTCACAGCATCCACAGGCATTGACTGTGCCCTGAATATCATTACTAAGCACCACCCATACCTCAGTAGCTTCCATATAATCACAGGCATGAGTGAGACTGAGACATCGGTGAAAAGCCACCTTTTACTCTAGCCTGTGCCAATGTACTGCATTCATCAAGAGATAGCAAACAGGCCAACTTAAAATTAACATAATAAGATGATTATTCATGGTCAACACTGCTTGAAGTTCCATAAAATAACAATTGCTACTATTCATAACTGATTCTTAGTTCAGATATTTAAAGATGATGATGATGATAATTGTTGTTTTAAGAGGCCTAACATCTAGGTTATCGGCCCCTAATGGTTTGGGTGTTCGCGAAGATGATAATGAGATGTGAACTATAACTAAAACTAACTACTAACTTATATACTAGAAGACGAAATGGAAAGCAAAAGGAGAATAAGGCAAATAAAGGACAGGAGGAAAAGAAATGCCCTCAACCCTCGAAGAATGTGGATTGAGGGACTTGGAAGGAAGGAGAGCCATGAAAGGCAGATAGGAAAGTGAAAGAGGAGAGGGTCCGCCCCACAGGTAATGCATATAAGGGAGAAAACCGAACCCAGCTCAGGAATCCCTCGGGGTCGCCAACTCCCGAACTCACAATCCATGAGCCTCTGAGGGTGTAGCAATAACCAGGGTGCACCCGAAGTGGTGGGGCTACATACACCCTGCCTCTTTGAGGGCCTTGAGCAGAAGGCAGGAGATAACATGAAAAGAAAAAGAAGGCTGACCCCTCGCAGAAGGAGGGTATCAGAAAAGATGAGACAATGGCCAATTAAAGCGGGAAAGGAAGAGACTCCCTAGGCCTCGGATACCCTAATACCGTCGGGGTCGGAAGAGAACAAGAGTTGACCAAGTGAGGTCGACAGGAAAGACGGAGAGGAGTCCCAAACAAATAAGTGGAAGCAATGCCGGACTCAGCTAGGGCCCCGTGGTCGCCAACCCACGTCCCACTAGATATAGTGCATTTTTGCATGCATATTTATTCATTTAATAGTGCATGAACTTCCGGCTCTTATTGATAACAATAATCTATGACAGAAGAAGAGGGGGGCGGGGAGGGGGGAGGGTAAAGGTTGGACAGTACACACCATGTGACTCATGTGACGTCACGCTACAACAAGGGAATTAAAGTCAATCCCGGCTGAACGAGCAGAGCCAGACCATACTCCCGTAATTAAGAATCTGCTTCAGTACTGTGAACATCGGATCGGGAGTGTCTCCTAGCGGGTAAGTGCCAGCCTGCTTTCTATTCTTTGAATAACGCGTTACATGGTAACTCAATTAGTTACTTTAACGGTAATGTAATTCAATGATAATGCTAGTTATTTTTAAGTAGATTTTATGGGAAAGCTACCTATTGCAATGTGTACCAGTTTTCGACTCCCAGAAAATGTCGATATATCTTTGCGTTTCACATTCACCAGACCCCAAAACCATCGTCATTTCAAAAGTGTATTATTATTATTATTATTATTATTATTATTATTATCATTATTAATTATCCCTTAATTCCCCATAAGGAGAGCCTTACAACACAATCAATTTTCATGTTTTATTCTGGCCTTTTCTTTTTTTTTCCAAAAACCTCTCATATAAACACTAGGGCGGGCATCAATTCCACTCGGTCCTCCAAGGGACCCAAAAATGAGTTCCTCAACTCCACTCAGCCTTTGGCAAGGGGTCGGCAAAGGGGTTATCCCCATGACATAAACAAATGTCATAACCCTCCTGCTGACTAATGTCTGACTAGGTTTAAAAACATACAAACATTTAATTATGCACATGCTAAAAACAATGCATAAAATTTGTAGTAGAAAACTTGGCAGACTTATTTAAAAGAATATTACGATTAATTTTAAATCACTTGTATTTTCTGCCATATAAGTTATAATGTGCCAAACACTTTATACCTGATTTAACGAATGAGCGGACTTGACATCAGAGCGGTTGACCAATGGCACAACAGTGTCTTGCGAACACCACCACGCCATCGGTCAAGCGCTCTGAAATCAATTTTTTTTTTCTACAAATTGTATATGCATTGTTTTTAACATGTGCATAATTAAATGTTTGTATGTTTTGAACCTAGTCAGACGTTATAAAATTAAATTTAGATAATATTAGGTGTATAATTTTTACCTAAAAATACTTTCGATATCAGCTGCGGATACTGAAAATACTGTTTTCCAGCCTAGAACGGAAAAATCCGCTGCATTCAAGAATTCACTCATGCGCTGCATAATGAGTTAGACCCGGCCCTTGGTATGCGAGCAGGAGGGATAAAACATTTGTTTACGTCATTGGGGATAACCCCTTTGCCGACCCCTTGCCAAAGCCTGAGCGGAGTTGAGGAACTCATTTTTGGGTCCCTTGGAGGACCGAGTGGAATTGAGGAAAATCGAGGGAAATTGATGTTCGACCTCACACTATGCTTCCTCTTTCTCCCCTCCGTCCACTTCTTTCCCGGTTGTCTCTCTTTGGGAGTTTGCTCAAACTTCTGTTGTCTAAGTTTTTCTCTGTATGTGCTCCTGATGTCTTCTGTAGAGATGTTTAGTTTCTTGAGGTCTTCCACGGTTTCCTTTACCCAATTGGTTTTTAGTGTACAATTCATAACTATATAAAAAAAATCTTGGTCAGTCTGTCTTCGGTCATCCTATGTATATGTCCATAAAATTTTGCCCTCCTTTTCCTTATGTTGCTTGTAGTCGTCTCTGTCTGTTTGTACAGTTCTATTGTCGGTCTCTTTATGCATATTCCCTCTTTCTGAACTGGCCCGTAGATCTTTCTCACAATTTTTCTCTGCCTTTTTTTTTTCTAATTCCTTGATTTTTGTTCGTCCCTTATTATTATTATTATTATTATTATTATTATTATTATTATTATTATTATTATTATTATTATTATTATTATTATTATATAATTCGTTGAGGCCATCTAGGACCACGTTAAGTCTTCCTACACTTGGCAATTTGTTTCGCTTTCTTCTGAGCCCAGAATTCCCTCATTCTCTGTATGTGGGCCATCTTGCGCTCCGCTGTCCAGGTGGTACCTTGTCTTCTTTTCGGGTTCGGTGTCTCGTCTCGGGTTAGCCCATTAGTGAGTATCTTTTTGCGGAAGGGATCTGTATTGAAGGCGTCGTCGGGTTTTAGATGCAGCATTTTGAGGTTGTCTATGGTATTCATAAACCTGGGCATTGTGGTTTTGGGTTTGGAGTCAAAGAAATGAAAAATCTGTTTAGTCAGCTTGTTTCCGTCCATTCGTTTGAGATGACCGTAATACCGTGCCCGCCTTTTACGGATTGTTTCTGAAATGTTCGCTATTTCACTGTAGACTTATTTGTTGGATTTTTATAATGGAGGCCATTCTTGTAGTTTGATCCCATTATACCTCTGACGATTTTGCGCTCTTTTTTCTCCAGTTCTTCAAGGAGTCTTTTATTAGCATTTAGGGATAGGGTTTCCGCTGCATACATAACTACTGGCTTCAGAACAGTTTCATAATGACGTGGTTTAGTATTGTTATTATTATTATTATTATCACCGATTTTTTCCCTTTGGGAGAGCGTGCGAACTTGGGCCAATCACAGCTTCACTTCCTTTTCGTCTTCTCTTTTCTTCCCAAAACCTCTTCATTAATTCACTGTGTTTTTTCTTCCTTTCCTGTGTCCATTTTATCCCTATTGTATCTTTTCTTGAGACTTGTTCAAATTTCTTGTTTCTGAATTGATTTCTGACCTTAATATCGTATTCAGAGATGTTGAATCGTTTCAGGTCCTCCTGTGTTTCTCCCGTCCAACCAGTCTTTAATTTACTTGTATTAATGATGGTAAAAATGTTCTTAGTGAGTCTGTTTTCATCCATCCTCCACAGGTGTCCATAGAACTGTAGGCGTCTTTTCCTAAATTTCTCTGTGATGGTGTCTGTGTTTCCGTACAGTTCCTTTGTAGGTCGTCTGTTCCTAGTTCCGTCTGGGAGAACAGCGCCGTGTATCTTTCTAAGATATAATAATTTATTTACACTATATCACTTTCTTGTGAACACGGTAACTACCATCATTTTGTACCAATCACTTTCAAACTTATACCCACATAAAATGGAACAAATCAAAGTCTCGATCGAGTTCGTTAATGGGCAAAATAGGACAAAGGGGATTCTTTTTTAGAAAAAGTGAAATATCGCCATAGGTAAAGAAAGCCCTGCACGGATATAGTTTGCCTGGCTGTGCGGAGAGCGGATAAGCTGCGGATAATGTTTGGAGAAAAGTTGCGGAAGTTTTTAGAGCACAATCCGAACTTCTTTAGGCTTAATATCATTACTAGGACCCTGATGTGTATTATGACATATCATATATTTCCATTATGGTTTTTTTTACATGACAAATGTAAGATGATTTAAGCTAATCTCATTCAAATAATGTCATTAAGCATAATTTAGCGGCTTCGGTGGCGTAGTCGGTAGCATGCTGAGCTTCTATGCCCAAGATAGCGGGTTCAAACCCGGCCGAAGCCGTCGGATTTTTAAGAGCGTTAAAAATCCCTCAGTATGCCTTCCTTCGGAGGGGAAATAAAGCCGGCGGTCCCATGTCATAGATTTATGGCATGTTAAAGAACCTTCCACTAATTGCACCTGTTTGAAGCTAAATTGGATAGGTTAAGAATGTAAACAACGTTTTTAGGTTTCTACGTTCGTTGCCAAGAGCCGACTGCGGTGGCGTCTAGTAGCTAAGTTATGAACGTGGCCTAGTAGTCGTTGACGGTGGCGCTTGGCGGCAAAAGTAGGAACTATTTGAAAAATTCTAAGTTGCAGTACTTAAATTAAAAAACAGATAACACACACTATTACAGTCATTACAATTAACACCGGTTATCAGACAGATTCTACACACACCCAAAGTACACGGGGCTACATGACCGCGTTGTCGCAGCCCCTAAACTTAAGAACCAACCAAGCATAATTAACGCTCCGAACAGGAAACGGTTGCAATTCTGGCGATATGATATTCATTTTAAACATAGCAAATGACGTACAAAACCTAAGGGAACGACTTTTTCCTTAAATGTCTAAATGTGTTCCTTTATGCTTTATATAATTTAAAATATTATTGTTATGCCATTAGATTCGGATAACAAACGTGGGAATACGGAAAAAAGTCGTGCAGATGCGGGGCGGATACGGATAAGGTTTTTTAAATCCACGCAGGGTTCTAGCTATAGCTTCATATACGTTCAAATTGTACGATTCCTTGAATAAGGGCCAAAATATTATCATGGTAATGATTTTTGATAGCACAAACCATTGACCAAAAGGGTGGGAAAAATTTATTTTTGAAAGAAAAAAATCACACCACCCTTAATATGAACAATACCAAAGCAGCCATTTTGAAATAGTCAATAGTCCTCTAAAAATAACCTAAAATGTTAGTCTGAAATAATGTTTGATATGACCCACCCTTACGCCATGGGGGAGCAAAATGTTTTGGGAATAATAAGATGGGGGAACATGTTGAGGTATACAACAATTGGCACATTTAGCGATTTTTTTTTCCAGTGAAAGGTACCTCCGCCTTCCGTCGTGCCGAGAGGGATTTTTTTCATGTCAATTGTATTTCTCAATTTATTTTGGATATTATTCTCATGTATCTATATACTAATATATAAAAATTAAATGGTGTGTATAACTCAATCACGCAAGAACCACTGGTCCGATTTACATGAAATTTTACATGGAAGTAGCTGATTTACCTGGTTCACATACAGGCTACTTTTGATTTAGATACTGTGCACTATTTAAAGATGGTGACCACTTTAGTGACGCCACTACACCCTTTGGTTTCAAACTTTCATATTTCCATTTCAAATAAAAAGAGAACGCTCAGAAATAGCAAACTTTTGATGGCTTAAAATTTAAATTTATATCCTAAAGATCCTTGTCACTTTTCGTGTATCTCCAACGGTTAGCGAGTAAAACCTAAATTTGTGCTATAAAACAAGGTCAATGTCAAGCGGTGTAGTTGGACAAAATGTTCCATCTCTCCCTCCGCGCAGCACCTCGCCTAGCCCCTGTTTTAACTGTCACCTTCACATCTTAATTTATTTATGACCCGTAGCGAAGCACGGGTACTTCAGCAAGTTCTGATATAAAATTACTGTAGGCTATATTCAGTATGTATTGAAATGTTATCAGATGTAGTTCCAAAGGAGACATTAACAAGTATTTTGAGTAGCCCTACTTTTTAACATTTCCGTTTATCCAAGTCTAAATTTGTTGTTAATATTCTACTTGATGTTTCAAATCAAAACATGGAAGAAAGTACGGTAATTCTATTTTCTAAGACTACACATGATGTAGAAAATTATATTTACTAGCATAATAAGCTTGCCACGGTGGGTGAGTGGATAGCGTGTCGGTCTACTAACCCTAAGACTGCAGGTTCGCTCCTGGCCGTGGTAAGCGATTTTTGAAAGGCGGCAAAAATACGACACGCATGTCATACGATGTTGGCATGTCAAAGAACCCATCTGAATTCAGTAGGCCGTGTTCATAATGGCAAAATTAATCTCGGGAGGTTCCGCCAACACAAAGTTCCTCATTTCTCTACTAGAAAGCGCTATAGTGTTCAAGGAGATTAGATATCTAACCACCTTGACTTTCATAGTGATTCAAGGAACAACGAAATTCGACTTGCAAGCTACCCTCGGGGTGTCAAATTACAAAGCTTGCACCCGGCACCCGAGGCAACACGATATTATTATTATTATTATTACTAGCATAATATTATAATTAGGACTAGCATGTTTAAGACCTCAAAATAGCCTGAATATGCAAGCCAATATGACGTTAAAAATGACGAAATATCACTAAAAATGAAAAAATATGACCTCAAAATGACATTTTAATATGGACTTTTCTTTTTAATTTTAAATCCAAGCAACAATCCCTTCGAGATTCAATTGTTAACCAAATTCTTTATTCCTAATTTTATATTGATTGTCTGAATATACATGTTGAAGTGGTTATTTACAGTATTTATCTGTAAACACTAGTTCCCGTTTGGTAAGTTGAGGATGATTGCACACCTACAGCTGCCCTCAAACTACCGATATATGACGTGCTTACCGAAAAAATGATCAAAATATGACCTAATGGTAAAGAAATATACGATATATACATTTACTTGACAAATAATAACCACTGTATTGTGACGATAGTCACTTGATTTATATCAGAAACCAATCGGGCATGAAAACAGAGGCAAAGAAAAAAAATGACTTTTTCTAAACATCCGAGCCCTAATTATAATTAACGTTATTTGATTATATTCTAATAATAATAAGAATTAATTTCTACCATGTTTTAATTTAAAAACTCAATTGAAATATTAACAAACAACCTTTGATGATGATAATTGTTGTTTTAAGGGGCATAACATCTATGTTATCGGTCCCTAATGGTCTGGGTGATAGCGAAAATGGCAATGAAGAGGAAACCATAAGGAAAATTAAGTTAGACTGAAAATACTTACAAAATGTAACTCAGATTTAAACGACTCACAATATGGAGAGTGGAAATACTTACAAAAGGGAATTTAGAAGGAAAATACTCACAAAAAGAATAGATTGAAAAATACGCACAAAATTTAGTTTAGGTTCAAAATACGTACAAAATGGGATTGAAATTGAAAATGTTTACAAAATGTACTTTATGGTAGATTCAAAATACTTATTTGGATTGACAGTACTTACAAAACGTAATTTAGATTGAAAATACTTGCAAAATGCGGTTGAGGTTGAAAATACTTACAAAATGCAAGTGAAATTCAGAAAACTCACAAAAATGGTAGCCTACCACACATTCAACGACTTGCTAAAAAGCAACTTAGATTGTCAATCCATTACAAAGCGGCTTCGGTGGCGTAGTTGGTAGCATGCTGAGCTTCTATGCCCGAGATCTCGGGTTCAAACCGTGCCGAAGTCGTCGGATTTTTTAAGAGCGTTAAAAATCCCTCAGCATGCCTTCCTTCGGAGGGGAAGTAAAGCCGGCGGTCCCGTGTTATAGATTTATGGCATGTTAAAGAACTTTCCACTAATTACACCTGTGTGAAGCTAAATTATTGCCTATAGGTTAAACATTTGACAAACGCTCTTAAGTTCCGACGTTCGTCGCCAAGAGCCGACTGCGATGGCATCTGGTAACCAAAGCTCTAAACTAGTAGTCGTTGACGGTGGCGTTTGGCGGCAAAAGTAGGAACTACTTGAAAATTCAATGTCTGCAGTCCTTACTTGAATTAAAACTAGAACACACACTATTACAGCCATCACAATTTTAACACAGGTTATCAGACAGATTCTACACACTCCCAAAGTACACGGGGCTACATGACCCCGTTGTTGCAGCCCCTAAACTGAGGAACCAACCAAACAATACTCACAAAATGCAATTTAGATAGAAAAGACTTTAAAAATGCAACTTAGATTGAAAATACCTACAAAATGTATCCTAGGCGAAACCCCACAAACCTAGAAAAATTGCTGAGGTTTTATCGTTGTAGAACTCATCATACCCAACAAGGTAATGTTTCAGGTCTTTTATCTACTTCACATTGATGGGAATCTGAAACAGAATCTGTTTGTAGGCCCTAGGCCAAAACTAGACATAGGATACAAGAAGTACGTGTTGAAATATTAGAACAGAAACAAGTCAAACAGCGTCACTTGACCCCTTTCTGCACTAAAATATGCGTGTACCCTAACAGAACATGGATGGTTGGTTCCTCAGTTTAGGGGCTGCGACAACGCGGTCATGTTGCCCCGTGTACTTTGGGTGTGTGTAGAATCTGTCTGATAACCGGTGTTAATATTGTGATGGCTGTATTAGTGTGTGTTCTGTTTTTAATTCAAGTAAGGACTGCAGACATTGAATTTTCAAGTAGTTCCTACTTTCGCCGCCAAACGCCACTGTCAACGACTACTAGTACTGAACTTGGTTACTAGATACCACCGCAGTCAGCTCCTGGCGACGAACATTGGAACCTAAGAGCGTTAGTCAAATTTAACCTATAATTTAGCTTCACACAGGTGTAGTTAGTGGAAGATTCTTTTTCATTTATGACATGGGACCGCTGGCTTTACTTCCCCTCCGAAGGAAGGCATACTGAGGGATTTTTAACTCTCTTAAAAAATCCGACGACTTCGGCTGGATTTGAACCCGCGATCTTGGGCATAGAAGCTCAGCATGTTACCAACTACACCACCGAAGCCGCCAAATAAACACTCTACTGCTACAGACTCCACAATAACACAAGTCTTCAGACAAATTCTATATACACACCCAAGTACACGGGGCTAAATGCCCACGATGTCCAAGTCTCTAAATTGCCACGGTCGGTGAGTGGATAACGTATCGGTCTACTAACCCCAAGCTTGCAGGTTTGCTCCTGGCCGTGGTAAGTGATTTTTGAAAGGCGGCAAAAATACGACACGCATGTCATACGATGTTGGCATGTCAAAGAACCCATTTGAATTCAGTAGGCCGTGCTCATAATGGCAAAATTAATCTCGGGAGTTTCCGCCAACACAAAGTTCCTCATTTCTCTACTAGAAAGCGCTATAGTGTTAAAGGAGCTTAGATATCTATCCTCCTTGACTTTCATAGTGATGGAAGGAACAACGAAATTTGATATGCAAGCTGCCCTCTGGGTGCAAATAACAAAGCTGGCACCCGGCACCCAAGGCCATACGATATTTTTATTATTTATTTATTTATTTATTCGTTAATTCCCCATAAGGAGAGCGTTACAACACAATCAATTTTCATGTTTCATTCTGGACCTTTCTTCTTTTTTCCCAAAAACCTCTCATATACAAAACTATGTTTCCTCTTTCTCTCTTCTGTCCACCTCTTTGCTGGTTGTCTCTCTTTGGGAGTTTGCTCAAACTTCTGTAGTCTAAGTTTTTCTCTGTATGTGCTCCTGTCTGCGATGTCATCGGTAGAGATGTTTAGTTTCTTGAGGTCTTCCACGGTTTCCTTTACCCAATTGGTTTTTAATGTGCTATTCGTAACTATATTAAAAATTTTCTTGGTCAGTCTGTCTTCGGTCATCCTATGTATATGTCCATAAAATTTTGCCCTTCTTTTCCTTATGTTGTTTGTAATCGTCTCTGTCTGTTTGTACAGTTCTATTGTCGGTCTCTTCATCCATATTCCCTCTTTATGAACTGGCCCGTAGTTCTTTCTCAGAATTTTTCTCTCTTGTTTTTCTAATTCCTTGATTTTTGTTCGCCCCTTGATTGCTGTCGTTTCTGAAGCGTATAAGGCCTCTGGTAAGACTACTGTACGGTAGTGTCGTAATTTGGCATTGATGGAAATACTTTTTTTTATTGTAGAGGTTCCATGTAAGTCGGTATGCTTTCTGCAATTTAGCGATCCTGTCTTCATTGGATGCCAAGTTCAGTCCTGTTTTCTGTATAATCTCTCCTAGATATTTGAAACTTTCCACTTGTGTTATTTTTCCATACTTGGTTTCCAGTGGGTGCTTGTCTGTAGATTTTGTGTCCATGAACTGTGTTTTTTCGCATGAGATTTGTAACCCTGTTTTGGCAGAGATTTCATGTAGCGTCTCTAGAGCTTCTTTGGCTTCTTTTCTGTTATTTGTTATAATCGCTACATCATCGGCAAAGGCCAGACACATAATGTTGACTGTCCTTTCCTGGTGTTTTGCCATTTTTATGCCTTTGACTCCTTTTCCCCATGTCTTGATTATTTTATCCAAAACTGAGTTGAATAGAATGGGTGATAAACCATCACCTTGTCGCACTCCTGTATTAATTTTGAAGAGTTCCGAGATCTCTCCCATGAATTTAACTTTGGATATTGTATTTGTTAATGTTTCTTGGATTAGTTTTCTGGACTTATTGTCCACCTTCATTTCTTCTAATGTGTTAAAAAGTGTTTATCTATGGAG
Source organism: Meconema thalassinum (assembly GCA_946902985.2). NCBI lineage: Eukaryota > Metazoa > Arthropoda > Insecta > Orthoptera > Tettigoniidae > Meconema > Meconema thalassinum. The sequence continues at coordinate 121,995,610 of OX336398.1, forward strand.
TTGTACGCTTTTTTGTAGTCGACGAATGTGATTGTTGTGTTCCTGGACTTTCTCGTTGCTAGTATTGTTCTCATGCACCAGATCTGCTCACTGCACGATCTTCCCTTCCTGAACCCTCCTTGGTATTCTCCTATCTGTGGATCTATCTGAGGCTCTATCCGTTTTAACAGGGCTTTGGAGAAAATTTTGTATGCGACGGGTAATAGTGAAATCCCTCTATAATTATTAGGGTTCGTTTTGTCTCCCTTCTTGTGGAGGGGGTGTATTAGAGCTGACTTCCATTCTTCTGGTACCTTCCCTGTTTCCCAGATGTTTTCGATGATTTTGTGTATTTTTGGTGTAACATTTTCGTGGTCTAATTTCCAGATTTCCGAAATCAATCCGTCTTCTCCAGGCGCTCTATTGTTCTTTAGTGATTTTATTATTCCCACGATTTCTTCAAGTGTTGGAGGTTTGGAATCAATGTTAGGTTCTGGCTTTTCGAACTGTAATCTGTGTGTTGGTTTATCACAGTTAAGCAGCGAGTCAAAATATTGTGCCAGTATCGTACAGTTCTTTTTCGGGTTTGTCTCCAGTGTTCCATCTTGTCTTTTGAAGCATAAGCTCGGTGGTCGATATCCTGTCATATTCTCTCTGAATGTTCTATAGAAGTTTCGTGTGTTATTTTTGGTAAAATCCTCTTCTATCTCCTTGAGTCTGTTGTTATCGTAGTTTCTTTTTTCTCTGCGGATTATTCTCGAGGAGTCTTTTTGTATCTTGTTGAATTCTTCCCATTTTTCGGGTGTTCTATGGCTGTAAAATTTTTTCCAGGCTTGTATTCTATCCTCTATGGCTCTGTCACATGTCACGTTCCACCATCTGTGCTTCCTTTTCCTCGGGGGCTGCCCCATTTTTATCAGTTCTTTCATGTTTTCGGACATGTCCGTCCAGTTGTTACTCTCAATTTTCTTAAGTCCTTGTGTTATTTCTTTCTTGTTTAATTGTAAATACTCTGGGTCTGTTCTGAAAATTCTGGTTGTTCTCTTAGTTTGTCTGTTTGGTATAAACTTAGCCTTGATTTGTAGTAGATGATGATCAGATTCGAAAAAACCTTTTCTCGTTCGTATATTCATAACTTCTCTGGTGTATTTTGTAGATATCGCAACGTGGTCTATCTGAAATTCTCCGAGGGCGCTGTTTGGAGATTTCCAAGTCCATAGTTTCTTGTAGGGTTTCTGGAATTGTGTTGACATAATTTTGAAGTCAAAATTCCTACAGAAGTTTATCAAATTCTCTCCATTCTTGTTTGTCCTCTGGTGCGCTGTATGTTTTCCTGTTGTGTCTCTGAATTTTCTTTCGCGGCCTAATTGTGCATTAAAATCACCAAGCAATAATTTTACATTCTTAGTGGGGATTTTGTTGGTGATTTCTTCTAAGTCTTCCCAGAATTCTTCTATCATCTGTGGATTTTTGTTATTGTAGTTATTTGTGGGGGCATGAGCATTGATTATTGTATACGCTTTGTTACCAGAACGTATCGTAAGTGTGGAAATTTTTTCAGATTTTGAGGTGAAATCTATTACAGAGTCCAATATTGAGTTGTGGACTACAAAACCTGTTCCGAAGAGTTTGAGATGTTTTCCTGGAATAGTTATGGCTGGTTTCCCCTTGTATATTCTGTAACTTCCCGAATCGAAGTGATTCTCATCTGAGAATCTCGTTTCCTGTATAGCCAGTATTCTGATATTGAATGTGTCCATGATGTTTGTTAGTTGTTTCACTTTACCTAGTTTCAGGAGTGTGTTTACGTTGAGTGTTCCCATGTAAAATATTATCTTAGTTTTGAGGGTTTTTGAGAAGCAATTCTCCTCTTCATGACATACCTGATCCCCTGGAATCCGATGATCAGGTACAATACCCAGTTTTATTGACTGGGGCCCAGGGTAGTGTGTTCGTTCACGTCGTTCTGTCATGATTATTGATTTATGTTCAAGTTGTGGTGGTGAAACCCCAAGGGATCTCACAGAATTACGACTGGAGTTTTGAATTCCAGAAGATTGGATCACAGCCGAGCTCACAGAGCTAACAGACGCCGACCAGAGTACCGGTGGTTACCACACAAACGTGTCTGGATTTAAAATTTTCACCTAGTAACCCTAGGCAGGGGCCCTCACAGGGTGCTACCATCCGGAGCCAGATGGACCCAGGTTTTTTAACGAGGTGTTACTCCTCCCCCTCCTTCCTCAACACTTGCGTGATGAGGCCCCGGGCTTGGGACCGGCACTGGCGGAGTTACGATATTTTTATTATTATTATTATTATTATTATTATTATTATTATTATTAATTGAAACAACAACAACGAGGCCTTAATAGAGTAGAAGTTGAGTTGCGATGAGCCAAGAGCTATTTAATTCAAGTGATAACGTACTATCACCATAACAAGTCTGTATGACGTAACTGGAGACAGTACAAGAAAAATCACTTGAAGGCTGATAAGTAGGGGCACTCTTTTGTTGTAGTTGTTAGTTCAATGTAGGGGCTTGGGACATCTTGGTCATCAGACCCATGTAGTTGGGCGTGTACTAAGATTATCTAATTACTTGTATTTATGATTGTGAGGTTTGAAGCCATTTTTCAGTGTTGCCTAAGTAAACAAAAGTTTGGTCCTATTTCAGGATTAGGACATAACCCAGCTCTTTTTAGGTACATTCGTGTTGACCGACTGAAAAGCACCAAACTTTTGTTGTATTTATGATGATGATGATTTATTTATTTATTTATTTATTTATTTATTTATTTATTTATCGTATGGCTTTTAGTGCCGGGAGTGTCCGAGGACATGTTTGGCTCGCCTGAGTCTGTAGCTGCTTCCAGCGGACATCCTTAGGGCGAGCTACACGTTCCGTTTAATTTCAAGTACGGTAGTTCCAACTTTTGCTACCAGATATCAATGATACCTAGTGGTGAACGTTGGAACTTTGATAGAGCGTTCCAACGAAATCTAACCTAGAAATTTAGCTCCACACAAGTTTAGTCTGTGGAAGGATATTTTACATGCCATAAATCTATGACATGGGACCGCCGGCTTTACTTCCCCTCTGATGGAAGGCATACTGAAGGATTTATAACGCTCTTAAAAATCCGACGACTTCGCCCGGGTTTGAACCCGCTATCTCGGGCACAGCAGTTTGCCCGTGTACTTGGGTGTGTATATAGGATTTGTCTGATGTATTGTGTCATTGTGGGGTCTGTAGCAGTAGAGTGTTTATTTGGCGGCTTCGGTGTCGTAGTTGGTAGCATGCTGAGCTTCTATGCCGAAGCCGTCGGATTTCTTAAGAGCGTTAAAAATTCCTCAGTACCGTATGCCTTCCTTCGGAGGGGAAGTAAAGCCGGCGGTCCCATGTCATAGATTTATGGCTTGTTAAAGAGCCTTCCACTAATTACACCTGTGTGAAGCTAAATTGGATAGGTTAAGAATGTAAACAACGCTCTTAGGTTCCTACGTTCGTTGCCAAGAGCCGACTGCGGTGTCGTCTAGTAGCTAAGTTCTGGACTAGGCCTAGTAGTCGTTGACGGTGTTGTTTAGCGGCAAAAGTAGGAACTATTTGAAAAATTCAAAGTTGCAGTCATTACTTGAATTAAAAAACAGATACACACACTAATACAGTCATCACAATTAACACCGGTTATCAGACAGATTCTACACACACCCAAAGTACACGGGACTGCATGACCGCGTTGTCGCAGCCCCTAAACTGAGGAACCAACCAACCAACCAACTTCCGAATTAATTGTAATATCTAGTTTGTTTTCTGGTGATACAGGCGCAAGTTTGAAAGAGAAAATGATTTCTATGTCTGTGTTATAGATTTATTAGGGGCAACAAAATTAAGGAATATCTTAGTCCTTGTGAAGTTCATATTCAGCATTTTCCCCTCCAATGCTTTTACGGAGAGAGATTTTTCTGTCATGAATATAAAATGGGCGAAACAGAAGGTCCATTAGTTTGATAATATAAGAATTGTTAACATATTACAATAAGTTATGACGAACATTGTAGTGAATTTTATCAGAAGGTACTTACAAATAAAAAGTCCTTGCAAAGGGTCGTTCAAATGGAAAGTATTTGTAAGTTGCTGGTGTCAAAGGCCAATATGATATGTCAGCAATATCCAGTTTTCATTTTGTGTATTTGATTATGTAATGCTTATATAATACATACATATGTGTATTATTTATCGCAACATAAGAAAAGACAATGTTTTGGGACGTGTGTTCCCTGTTTCCATTCTTGAAGTCTGTCAACCCTGCATGGTCCGCTCTTGAACTATGAAAGGTTCGTGGACCATGGATTGAAATCATCTGACTTAGAGAGTACATTCCAAGGTCATTGAAAAAGGAGAAACCGGACTCAGCTCTAGTGTCCCTCAGAATACCCAATTCTGAAAATTTAAGATGGTATTCCTTATGGAAAATGTTGAGAGTCCATAGGGAAGCAAACATTACTTAGAGGGTAATTTATTTATTTATCGAATGGCATTTAGTGCCGGGAGTGTCTGAGGACATTTTCGGCTCGCCAGAGACTGTAGCTGTGGACACCCATGGGGTGAGCTACAAGTTCCGTTCAATTTCAAGTAATTCCAAGTTTCGCCAACAGATGTCACTGACACTTAGTGGTGAACGTTGGAACTATGATAGAGCGTTCCGACGAAATCCAACCTAACAATTTAGTTTAGTTACTGGAAGGATCTTTTACATGCCATAAATCTATGACATGGGCCCACCGGCTTTACTTCCCCACCGAAGGAAGGCATACTGAAGGATTTTAGCGCTCTTAACGCATCCGACGAGTTCGGCCGGGTTTGAACCCACGATCTTGGGCACAGCAGTTCAGCATGCTACCAACTACGCCACCGAAGCCACACTAAGAGGGTAATAAAATGATTTAGAACTAAAAAATGAGAAAGATTTAACTTCTTTATTCTATTTTAATAACATGCACACCTCTGTAGTATGTGTATTAGAAATTCATTTGAGGATAGGTAAGGAGACGACCGTGGCTTTAAGTCAAGAACTAACCCGGCATTTGCCTGCACTAGAAGTGGGAAACCACGGATAACCACTTCCAAGATGGCTGTGATGGGAACCAAACCCCTCATTCTTGTTCTTCTTCTCAGTTTTGCCACATGAGGCTGATGGGACCTCCTTCCAGTCCTCAGACAAGAATTAACATTTCTTGGCAGAGCCAGATCTCAAGTATTACAGCAGCATATTGTGAATAGAGAGATATGAATTTTATTTTCGTCATCTATAGCGACAAGATAATATCTAACCTCATCGTGGTGTAGCGCCTAGCATTATTGGCTGTCACCCCTCAGGTCCGGGTTCGATTTCCATCTCTGCCATTTTGGAAGTGGTTTCACCATTTCTTCTCCAGGCAAATGCTGGGGTGGTTTCCTAACTTACGCCCACGGCCGCCTTCTTCCCAATCCTCACCTGAATTACAAATACACACACTAATACAGCCATCACAATAGCCCAGGTAATCAGAGAAATTCCAAACACTGCCAAGTACACGGGGCTGCATGACCACGAAGTCCCCGATATTAACCATAAGATAATGTGCCTGCAGTAATATTAAACGATAAAACGTTTGACTGGCCATAGATTTAAAGAAGAAACAACTGCATAAACGAGGAATTCTCCAAATTAAAACAAATAAAAGCGTGTTAGTAACGTGTAACTTGTCACGCAGTTATTACCCACCGTTACTTTTATAATATCGAGAGGGTAACGACGTTAAAAATGAAGCGGCTCCGGAATGTCTTATGCACCGGTCAATATTAAATGAAACAGAACGTAAAGGGTAGTGTTATCCGCCAGGTAATATTTAATGAAACAAAAAGTAAAGAATAGTGTTATCTGCCGGTCAATTAATGAAACTAAGCGTAAAGGATAGTGTTATCCGGCTGTCAACATTTGTTGTTGTTTGAGTCTTCAGTCTTTTGACTGGTTTGATGCAGCTCTCCATGCCTCCCTGTCCTAAGCTAATCGTTTCATCTCTACATAGCTCCGACACCCTACATCCGAGGCAATCTGTTTAACATATTCTAACCTTGGCCTACCCCTACAGTTTTTGTCCTCGACCCTTCCTTCCATAACTAAGCTTGCTATTTCTGTGTGTCTTAGTATGTGTCCTACCAACCTATCTCTTCTCTTCATTAACAGTCGCCAGAAACATCTCTCCTCTCCCACTCGTCTTAATACCTCTTTGTTTGTAACCCTATCTACCCATCTGATCTTCATCATTCTCCTGTAACACCACATTTCAAATGCTTCAATTCTCCTCTTTTCTGCTGCACCAATAGTCCAAGTTTCACTTCCATAGAGCGCCACGCTCCAGACAAAGGCTTTCAAAAATGACTTCCTAATACCTAAATCTATATTCGATGTCAGCAGATTCCTTTTTTGTAGAAATGCTTTCTTTGCCTGAGCCAACCTACTTTTTATATCCTCTTTGCTTCGTCCATCACTGGTTATTCTGCTTCCTAAGTAACAGAAGTCTCCTACTTCCTTCAGCTTTTCACCTGCCAATTTGATCTCCATAGAGGTTTCTGATTTATTTCGGCTGCATTCCAGTATTTTTGTTTTACATTTATTAATTTTCATCATGAATTCTTTCCGTAAGACGGAGTCCATACCATTCAAAAACTCATTCAAATCCTCAAGCTTGTCGGCCAAGATGACGATGTCATCAGCAAATCTCAGAGTTGAAATTATTTCTCCTTGAATCTTCACTCCCACTTTAAATTTTCTCTAATTTCCTTCATTGCTAGTTCAATGTAAAGATTGAAAAGTATGGGTGATAAGTTGCAGCCTTGCCTTACACCTTTCTGAATACCAGCTTCTCTCTCATGTCCTTCAACTCGAATGACTGCTGTCTGGTTTCTGTACAGATTGTATATCACCCTCCTATTCCTGTACTTTATTCCAATCGATTTCAAAATGTCAAACAATTTAGTCCAATCAACATTATCAAAAGCCTTTTCTAAGTCTACAAAAGCCATGAACGTTCTCTTATCTTTCCTTATTCTACCTTCCAATATCAGCCTAAGACTTAGTACAGCTTCCCTTGTTCCTACATTTCTCCTGAAACCAAACTGGTCTTCACCCAACTCCGTTTATATCTGGCTTTCAGTCCTCTTGTAAATTATTCTAGACAGGATCTTTGAAGCATGAGTAATCAAGCTGATTGTACGGTAATCTTCACATCTGTCAGCTCCCACTTTCTTTGGTATAGGGATGATTACATTCTTCTTGAAATCGGGGGGTACCTCACCTGTCTCATAAATCCTAAACACCAAGTGAAATAACCTGATCAGACCTTCATCTCCTATGCAGCGTAGCAACTCAATCGGTATATCATCTATGCCTGGTGCTTTGTTCCTGCTCAAGTCTTCCAAAGCTCTATCAAATTCTGATCTCAATATTAAATCTCCTTTCGCATCCTCATCAATTTCCTCCTCCCTTTCCATTACATGATTCTCAATCTCCTTTCCCTTATACAAACTCTCGATGTAATCTTTCCATCTCTCAACCTTTTCTTCCCTATCTGTTAGAGGCTTTCCATTTGTGTCCTTAATATTACAGCACTTAGTCTTCTTTTCCCAAAAAGTATTCTTAATCCTTCGATAAGCTGTGTCTACTTTTCCTAATTTCAGACAATTTTCTATACCTGCACATTTCTCTTTCAACCATTCTTCTTTCGCTTCCTTGCACTTCTTGTTAACCTCATTTCTCAGACGTCTGTATTCTGCTTTCCCCTTTTCATCTCTTACATTCTTGTGTTTCCGCCTTTCATCCATCAATTCTAGTATATCCTGAGTGATCCACGGTCTTCTCCCTATACTTTCTTTCCTACCAATGTTTTCTTCTGCGGATTTTGTTATTTCATTCTTCAAAAGTGCCCATTCGTCTGCAATTGAAGTTTGTTTAGGGTTTTTCATTAGTCCTTCCTTTATACTCTTCTTGAATCTTTCGTTTACATCCTTCTCTTTCAGTCTGTCTATTGCCCACCTTTTTGGCTTTTGACTTTTCTTCAGTTTCTTCAACTTTAATCTGCAATTCATTACAACCATATTGTGGTCAGAGTTTATGTCAGCACCAGGATATGTTTTACAATCCAAAATCTGGTTTCAAAACCTCTGCTTGACCATAATGAAGTCGATTTGGTAACGCCCTGTATCTCCTGGTCTCATCCATGTGTATATTCTTCTATTGTGGTTATTGAATAAGGTGTTAGCTATGACCAACTCATGTTCGGTGCAGAATTCCATCAGCCTGCTTCCTCGATCATTCCTTTCGCCTAATCCGAAATCTCCTACTATCTTCCCTTCTCTCCCTTTTCCTACCACAGCATTCCAATCTCCCATAACATTTTCATCACCCTTGATATACCTCAGAATTTCGTCTATTTCTTCGTAGACCTTTTCATCATCCTCATCATCAGCTTGACTGGTAGGCATATAGACTTGTACCACTGTGGTGCACGTAGGTTTAGTATTGATTTTTGCTGCAATAATCCGTTCACTATATTGCTCATAATATTCCACCCGCTGTCTAAGTTTCCTACTCAATATGAGGCCAACCCCTGCTTGGCCATTGTTTGATTTAGTGCTAATGACCCTATAGTCTCCTGACCAAAAGTCCTGTTCTTCCTGCCAGCACATTTCACTAATCCCAACCAAATCCAACCTCAACCTATCCATTTCCCTTTCTAAGTTTTCTAACCTTCCACTTCCTAGCAGACTTCTAACATTCCACGCTCCGATCCTTAGAATGTCAGATTTCCTCTTTGTCACTTCTGTGATGTTAACCCCCTCTCGAGTAGTCCCCACCCGGAGATCCGAACGGGGGACTAGTTTACCTCCGGATTGAAATTTTACAAGGGAGGAGGCCATCATCACATGTAATTATGCATAGAGAGGTGCATATCCTCGGGAATAGCATACGGCTGTAGTTTCCCGTTGCTTTCAGCCGTGCAGCAGGACGCAGTGTAGCCATTATTTGGCTTATATTATCAATATCTTAACCGTCTATAAGACTAGTAAAGAATTGATTTATTCTGAAAGGCTGCTACTCCCTTTCAGAATAAGTAAAGAGCAATTCTACTAACAAAAATACTAACCTTCTACCGTACTGACAATTAAATACCAATATTCTACTAACAAAAAAAACAACTAAATTTCCACCAACAACAAATACTACCACTAAAACAGTGTCACCAGGCACACTCACATGCACCCTCACACATCACAGTCTACTGAAACAATGAACTATAACTAATAAACAATGCAACTGCTACCAGACACACTCACACCCCACAGTCTAATAGAACAATGACATATATCTAATAGAAAAACTAACTACCTACTTACAACTATAACTAACTACATACTTACTGTACTGTTATTTGAATTGACAATATTTACAAAATGCAATTTAGATAGAAAATACTTACAAAATGTAATTTAGATTCAAAATAGTCACAAAATGCAAATTAAGGGGGACGTATGCAAAATTGCACTCCAGTAAAAAAAAAAGTATTTTAACTCCCAGAGTTTAAAATATAATGCTATAGAATTTGACACAGATGATTATCCCCTTATTAACGCTGGTTAACTCAACAAAAAAAAAAATGGTTAAGATTTTCACAAATCGAATTAAGTCACGTAGTTTATAATCGTTCAGAATTGCGAAAAATATTTCTTAAATGTCGAGAGACCAATGGACAAACCATAACCACGGAAAAGTAGACAGATTTGACCATATACCTACATAGGCCTATACATGCAAGAAATGAGTACGGTACTTATCAAAAATAAAGAAATAATAAGTACTTACCAAGAGTAAAAGAATAAATGACCAAGGAAATAAAAAGGGAGAGGAAGGAAATGCTTCCACCCTCGAAGAATAAGGTATAAAGGACTAAGCCACGCAAAACAGAAGGGGAAGTGAGTCACTAGAAAACTCGGACCCAGAGTTAACAATTCCCCAAACTCACCAGCTATAGGGGTACCACTAAACACACCCTACTCCTCTAACTGGCCCTTTTTTGCGTACCTAACAGATTTCCTCCATTTCTCAGAAAGTACTTATCTGATGTGGGAAATAATAATACCGTTGAATTTTGTCTCGGGGAAATCTGTTACCCTGTATGCAAACATTAGTACAGTTCCATTAAGAAAACCAAAGTTGGTAGCAATACCTCAGCTATTCACAATGAAAGGAAAAAATCATCTAAGTTAGTTTATGTTCGACCCTGACTATTATATGTCAGAAAACTGTATCATAATGATGGTCATTATAACACTATTTTTCATTATGAAACAGTTTCTCCCACCAATCACAGCTCAAGAAACAGTTGTTTGACCAATTAGATAAGGTTAGCATCGCATCTGCGCTGAGTTCCAAGGCCTTCTAATTCAAATTTCACTGCGTTGCCTAGTGTCATAGTGGGGTAATCGAGGAGTCCATGGTCAAATACATGGCATTCTCTGCGTCCCATGCGCTCTGTTCAGTACATAAAGCTGTCGAAATCTCGACAGATATTTATGATTATTTATCTTCGAACATAAAATAGTTATAATAATTATCGTCGAACATAAACAGTCGTATGCACAATGAATCATAACGTAAAGGATAGTGTTATTTGCCGGTCAATATGCAATGGAACATAACGTAAAGATAGTGTTATCCGCCAGTCAATATTTAATGGAAAATAACGTAAAGATAGTGTTATCTGCCAGTCAATATTCACTGAAACAATACGTGAAGGATAGTGGTATCCGCCTGTCAACATTTAATGGAACATAACGTAAAGGATAGTGTTATCTGCCAGTCAATATTTAATGGAAAATAACGTAAAGATAGTGTTATCTGCCAGTCAATATTTAATGGAAAATAACGTAAAGATAGTGTTATCCGCCTGTCAATATTTAATGGAAAATAACGTAAAGATAGTGTTATCTGCCAGTCAATATTCACTGAAACAATACGTGAAGGATAGTGGTATCCGCCTGTCAACATTTAATGGAACATAACGTAAAGGATAGTGTTATCTGCCAGTCAATATTTAATGGAAAATAACGTAAAGATAGTGTTATCTGCCAGTCAATATTTAATGGAAAATAACGTAAAGATAGTGTTATCCGCCAGTCAATATTTAATGGAAAATAACGTAAAGATAGTGTTATCTGCCAGTCAATATTCACTGAAACAATACGTGAAGGATAGTGGTATCCGCCTGTCAGCATTTAATGGAACATAACGTAAAGGATAGTGTTATTCGTCAGTCAAGGGGAGGGGAGGAGTATTGTTAAGCAAATGTTTTATTAAAAAAATAAGTATAACATGGCTATTTTCCACACAAAGTTACTGCAACAGCAAATGTAACTAGGGGCCTAATGCAGTTTTATCATTGAGAAGGAACTTAACGTATGGCTATGGAACTGACAGGGGCCTATTCACAGACAGAGATTTGGCCACCCCTGTGCGCTCTCCTTTGTCCAATAAGTCAGCTCTTCCTCTGCCCACCCAGCCACCCACAGAGCCTCTTATCGTCTGAGAACTGTTAAACTGTGCTGGTATTAGGTGCACAACACCATGCCGCCATACCGACCTAAATACTAGGACAAATCACAAACCTCTTTCCTCATATCACTGCTAACTTGAAGATTTATATCGTTGTTGTTGTTGTTGATTCATTTAGGGGCTTTGCGACATCGTGCTCATGTAGCCCCGTGTAGTTGAGTGTGTGTAGAATTTGGTCTCCTTCCCAGTCCTCTCCCGAATTACAAATACGCACACAAGTACACGGGGCTACATGACCACGATATTCAAGCCTCTCAAATCAAATAACAACAACTAGGCTTTCATGGTCAAGACATCGGCTAAGAAAAGAAATAAAAAAGAGGTTTTGCATGAATTTTCGTCGAATATTTCGCAATTTTATTTTTCCGCGCTAGGGGACCGATCGAGTCCCCCCTTCCCCCCCTCCCCCCCCCCTTCCCCCCCCCTCCCCCCCCCTTCCCCCACCCCACCCAATAATAACAAAACCATGGCAAAACCGTCACGTAAAGGTTTCTTGTTTTGACGGTAGAAGTAAGTTACGGTACATGAAATAATAAAATCTAGCTTGTTTCTTTAAATAAGGCTATAGATTTAGATCGTAGGCTTTGGCAGCCGGTGTCTAGTTTATCATCTAGGCTATAGATTCAGTTTTCGTTTTACGATGGTTCTAACCGACCGGATATCTTGGTATGGAAGAAATGTCATTTATTGTCCAGAGCTAATTTAGTGCTCAAAGATCGGAAAGGAGCATAAAAATGAAAAGAAGAAATTACGAGAATTATACCATTGATTTCCCTTAATCTTAGCAAAGAGACACAAGTAGGGAGAAGCGATTTTAAACAAGTAGTTCCGTGAAGAACTAAAGCCTATTTTCATATATCCTACTTATGTTAATTGCCACTATCAACATACAAAATTTCAGTTTGATTGCTGTAATAGATTCGTAGATATTCAGAACCGACTAAATATTGCGGATGGTCGCCATGTTGGATTTTTACATATGTAGGTCTTAGAGTTATGTACCATTAAAGGACAATTATTACCTAGGTTCATTATAAAAACTTTCCCTTCGATCGCATGATTACGACACAAGAAATAAAAACTTAATTTTAAAATTCGCACAACCGACATCTTGAGGTTATGTAAACAATTGAACAAAATTATATACCAGTGCATTACAATGTGTATATACATTTGCTGTGCCTAGTTTCATTGCGTTTGGATCATTAAATCGCGAGAAAAGTCTATTTAAAACTTTCATTTTCGCTTGGCCGCCATGTTCGTTTTGTAGTTAACCGGTTTTTGAAAGTCTCATAGATGAACTTCCAGTAGTGCCCTTTGTCTACGTACAAAATTTCTAGGTGAGACCGGTAATAGTTTCAGAGATATAGAATGCCGGTGAAATATTTCGCACAGCCGCCATCTTGAGGTTATGTAAACAATTGAACGAAGTTAGATGTCGGTGCATTGCAATGTGGATAAACACATACTGTACCAAATTTTATAGCGCTTGGTTGGTTAAATCGCAAGAAACGTCTATTTAAAGGTTGCAACTTCGCTTAGCTGCCAAGTTGGTTTTGTAGTTACCAGGTTTTCAATGGTCACATAGGTGAAATTCTAGCAGTTCTCTTTATCACCTTACAAAATCCACGGTGATATCGGTAATAGTTTCGGAGATATTGAATGTTGGTGAAATAATTCACACAGCCGCCATGTTGGATTGGTGAGACGTAAGAAAATTTGAAGGGCACGGTCGGAGAAGTCCGGAATAGTGCTATGAACTTACCGCGTTTCATTGAAATCGCTCCAGCCGTTTAGATTTTATTTGGGACACACACACACACACAAATCACACAAGCACACGCACACGCACACACAGACACACGGACAAAAGGTGATCTCATAAGCCTATTTTGTATCCTATTTTCATTTTATGAAATAATAGGCTTATGAGATCACCTTTTGTGTGTGTCCCTTATAACTTTCAAACGGCTCCAGCGATTTCAATGAAACTCAGTAAGATCATAGCACTATTCCGGCCGACACTGACCGTGCCCTTCAAATTTTATTGTGTCTCACCAATCCAACATGGCGGCTGTTCGAAATATTTCACCAGCATTCAGTATCTCCGAAACTATCACTGATATCGCCCTGAAATTGTGTACAGTGATAAAGGGCACTACTAAACGTTCACCTATGAGACTTTCAAAAACCTGGTAACTACAAAACCAACATGGCGGCCAAGCAAATTTGAGACTTTTAAATAGAATTTTCTCGCGATTTAACCATCCAAATGTAATGGAACTTGGTACAGCAAATGTTTATACACATTGTAATGCACTGGCGTCTAGTTTAGTTCAATTGTTTACATAACCTCAAAATGGCGGCTGTGCGAAATATTTCACTGGCATTTTATATCTCCGAAACTATCACAGACATCACCCTGAAATCGTGTACGGGGAGAAAGGGCACTGCTATAAGTTTATCTGTGTAACTTTCAAACACCTGTGAAGTACAAAACGAACATGGCGGCCAAGCGAAATTGAAACATTATAATAGACTTTTCTCGTGATTTAACTCTCTGTGCGCAGTTAAATATGGTACAGTAAATGATTATACATATTGTAATGCACTGGCATCTAATTTACTTCAATTGTTTACATAATCTCAAGATGGCGGCTGAGCGAAATTTTAAAATTAAGATTTTATATCTTGAGTCGTAATCATGCAATCGAAGTGAAAGATTGAATAATGAACCTACGCAATAGTTTTCATTTAATGGTACATAACTCTATAGCCTATACATATAACAATCCAACATGGCGAGCATCCGAAATATTTAGACGGTTCCCAATATCTACGATTCTTTTACAGCAATCAAACTGATACTTTTTATGTTCATAGAGGCTATGAACATAAGTTCACATATAGGACTTCCAGTAACATGGTAAGCACAAATCCAACGTGGCGGCGACGCGAATTATAAATATTTAAATGGAGGTTTCTCGCGATGTAACTATCCGAGTGCAGTGAAACTTTGCACGTTAAATGCTTATACAAATGTTAATCCACTGGTATCTAATTTATTTCAATTGTTTTCATAACCACCAGATGGCAGCTGTGCTAAATTTTAAAATCTCGTCTTTACTTCTTGTGTTCTAATCATGCGATTGAAGTTTGAATGCCACACTGTGCCCGTTTAGACCGAAGTCCAACGACCACATATGCATTTCACCAAAAATCAGTCAGCCCGAGAATCTTAACATCTCAGGGCGCCATATGGGTTAAAGTGACAACGAAAACATAGGTAAAAAAATGCTTTACTGATTTTCGGCTCGATGCAACAATAAGGATAGAAGGAGACTTTGAAAATAACACAATTCCTAAAATAATCTCCTTTATAAAATTTTAAAATTTACCTGAAAGAAATGCCAGAAGAGCATTAGGAATGCTTGAAGAATAATACATTTATGTACAAAAATATACAGGGCTACCAACACATGAACACTTGAATTTGAACGAAAGCCAGAATGTCAGTCCTGTTGACTTTGTTCAAATTAAATTTATTTACAGTAGTAGGTTCTTCAGGGCAAATTAAATTGTCCGGCCTGAATCCTAAATCATTAGCATTCACTTATTGAAAGAAAAATGTAATTGTTTCACTCGTTGTAAAAAAAAAACACTTTGTTTCTGGTTTCATTTTGTTGCAAAAATAACTATCACTTTGAAAGAATAATGGATTTTCCGCCTTCAATACTGTTGAAGTATTGAAGGCGGAAAATCCATTATTCTTTCAAAGTTATAGTTACGTCAATATGGACCTGAATAATCGACATTATTAACTATCACTTTCCAGGAATCATTATTCCAAAAATTGTTACATTTTTTAGGTCATAACAATGGGTTTAACACAACATCATCTTATAGGACATCTGAGCATCTTTGAAAAATAATGTTTAAACAATATGAGCATGGATTCGACGAACTTCGATGTTGAGCAGAAAATTAATTGTATCATCTTTTCTCGATCCAAAATAATAATTCTGACTATCAATTCATGGTCAAAAACTATTTAACAAAAACATAAATTCTTTAAATGTTAATTTAACCATCCAATCATTCAAATATTATTTGAAAATATTATTCAGAAAATTGTTATCAAAATAGTAACAAATACTATTATCAAAATTTGCAATTCTTTGACAGAATATAAAAATGTCAATCTTTACATTATTACATTATAATATTTATATTTTTAATAGGATCACAAATATCTTTTAAAAGGTAGTGGCCGTTCATGAAATAACTGTATTAATTTATTTATAGCATCGGCCCATTCTATTTAAACGTGTCAAAAATCACTTGATCATATTTAGCATTAGACAAACGGTAAAGTCTCGTTGTAATGAAAGGTTAATTTTAATAACAAATTCGGGTTGACAAGTACTGGGAAAATATTTATAGAACACGAGAATCAACTGTGAATCAACTGTGATGGTTTCAAAAAATAACCCTTGGTTATCGAATTCGACGAAAGTGTGGCTTGTAATAATATTTTCAATTCCCAATATATTTATAAAAGTCATCTAACCTTCACAATGGTTGATGCTTCATGTAACGACGACTTCATTCCTGCGACTTAATTGCACAATCAGAATGACAACATTTAACTATTCCCACACACAATATTTCTTCCCAAATTATACATAATCATGATAAGCAAGCCCTTGCTTGTTATCCAAACTGGAAGATTAAGAAACTAGTAAGCTCCTCCAATGAGTTTACTGTAAATTCACCATCATATCAAATCTTAATAATTTCACATCGTGTCTATTCATGGTCAAACGTTCTATCAAATGACGTTACACAAATAATTTATATTTATATAAACTCTAGTAAAACCCTAATTTATACATTCTATTTGTTTCCCATATTATCACTTTCCGTGTCTCCTACATGATTTGACTGCATAATGCAATTATAAAATGCCTCCAATATATTATTCTGTTAGTAGAATGTGGGCGTGCGTACACCACTAAAAAACAAGTATCCCATATAGTGAACTCTTTTAAATATCCAATTTATAAATTCACACTACATGATATGATTATTAGAGAGTACAAATCATTATTATTATTATTATTATTATCATCTCAGAAAAATTGAAAATAATAATAATAATTATTATTATTATTATTATTATTATTTCCAAAACTGGATTTAACTTCAATAAACTATTCGAGAAAAGATCAAACTCGACTTTTAAACATGGAAAAATATCCATTCCTCAACTTAAATTTATTTTTATATTTACAGATACGACGGCTGATGACCGCCATTAGAAAAATCACAAAATCAAATAAAATACTCATGATGCTCGTCCATAGATTCAAGTCATTGAATCGACATGTCTGAATGTAGAAAATACTAGGCTTCCCATGCCTCGCAGAATCATTTGCAACAGCAAATTATCAAAGAAAAAAATTGTGTTGATAAGACTGTAGAAAAATGAGAATTCCGGCTAACTACGCATAAGAATAATACAAATTGTAGCTTACATTCTTGTAGATCTTGATGTAGAAGATAATCTGGTTAAAACCAGACCATTCCAGTCTTCAGTCCCATTTGGACTCATACCTAAATTCTTGTATCGGCCTCCATTGCATACCCGCAATTTGTCTACCAAGACATAGCGGTGATTATATTCGTTGCCTGGTAATAATCTTGATGTAAACTGTTCATGTTGGCAGCTCTAACAGCTGTAGTTAATTTCTTGAAAGGGATTAGATCTATTTAATCCATGGTAAAAAAAAATACCAGATGTAACACAGACCCAACAGTGACGCATTCAGTACAGTTTAATACGCTAAAAATCTTATTCAGCTTCGGTAACAGATCTTATGTTCTAGTTGTTCCTGGGTAGAGTTATGCACTCTCCAGACAGCGCTAGGCACAGCTGGCCCCTTATGTCGGCTAAGTGATTTTTACCGAGCAAGAAAGGAATTTGTAAAAGTACTGACATGTGATCTTGGTTGGTCATTCAGTCACCAAGACAAAGCTTGCCTCTGGTAATTGGACATGAAAATATTCCAATAATAATATTTATGGACTGTGGAAAGTTTATAGACTAAGTCTATCATATGTCCGTTAGCAGTTTGATATTTACCAGAATTGACTGCCACAAAATGTCTATCACATGAGTGATAAATGACGAAAAATATCCTATGTTTCACTGAAAGAATTTCTAACACTCATAAAGTACCAGTAATCATATACTGTTTCGGCGATTCGCATTAAGACTTAGCAACCATGTGCTATTTACAAGTATAACGACGAACATAGCAACCATGTGCTCGTAGATAGGTCTCACGAAGTTGATGTAAACTCGCAGTGTTAGCGGCTCTGCGCAATGAAGAAGTGGTATGAAGAGTCGTGGTCGACGCTCATTTTATACAATCCAGGCAGTCCCCTGACGTTTCAGCGGGAGATGTCCTCAATCCTTAAACTTCTCATATCTCGGCTTCCGCTGGATCGATTTTCGTCTAATATAGCTCATTCTTCTTCCCTTATTCGTGCCAGTAATATGGTATGAGTCCCATGTTTCCAATCAATCGGGAAATATTTTATCAAAAATATAGCCTCGCTTGTGACAAACTGCCACGTCACTAGCCGTTCTGTAGGCTGCAGATTCCTTCGATTTCCTTCTAAGAACAATCGGAGCACGCTATTCAAATCTTCCGCCTGGGACTTAAGTTATGTGCTTGTGCTCTCAAATCTGTACAAGTGGATTTGGGCACAACACGTACACAGTAATCGTCATGTAATAGTACATAAATAAATTTAAAAAATCCAACCTGGCGACCATCTGAAATATTTAGACGGTTCTCAATATCTACGAATCAATCACAACCTTCAAACTGATATTTTGTATGTTGATAGAAGCAATTAACATGAGTAGGACATATGAAAATAGGCTGTATAGTTCTTCACGGAACTACTTGTTTTCATAAATGAAAATAGGCTAAAAATCAGTGTTAATAGTCAAATGGGAAAATGTATATGAGATCGAAATTTAAATTCTTGACTGGCGATGGAATGAAACCCCAGACCTCCTGGAATGGAGTTTCATTACGTACCCCTACACCACGAATTCAAAGTCCGTAGCATTGTGATTGAGTTGTTTGAAGGAGGAGGGATGAAGATAAGGCAGTAAGGAAGGAAGGAAGCGAGGTAGGAAGCAACTAAGGCAGTAAGGAAGGAAGGAAGCGAGGTAGGAAGCAACTAAGGCAGTAAGGAAGGAAGGAAGCGAGGTAGGAAGCAACTAAGGCAGTAAGGAAGGAAGCGAGGTAGGAAGCAACTAAGGCAGTAAGGATGGAAGCGAGGTAGGAAGCAACTAAGGCAGTAAGGAAGGAAGCGAGGTAGGAAGCAACTAAGGCAGTAAGGAAGGAAGCGAGGTAGGAAGCAACTAAGGCAGTAAGGAAGGAAGCGAGGTAGGAAGCAACTAAGGCAGAAGGAAGGAAAGGCGCTTTCAACTTTACGTGGCTCTTAACCATGAGATTTTACATTTAGGTCACGGGACAGGACCTACTTTATGCAAAATCCGAGCAACAGGACGCCAACCCTCACCTCAACAATCTCACATCTATTAATCAGCAATGGAAGATTTGTTCCGAATACACTGTCGTAGTAAAAGTGAATTCCGTGTCTAAATAAGAGATTATGGCTTCCAGGATTAGCTGGTATGTTGAAGGGTGGGTTAACAAGATTATGACAGCTTTATAAGAGGCAGAGGGTGGTTGAAATGACTTCCCTGCTTCCATAACCCTTGAAAGCATAGCTGATATTTATTTCCATAGCATGGGCTGATTGGAGTATTCAAAAATTTCCTATTTACTTGATGAGCTTTCGTAGATAGTTTGGTTGGTACCTTAGTTTAAGGGCTGCGACAACGCGGTCATGTAGCCACTTATACTTTGGGTGAGTGTAGAATCTGTCTGATAACAGGTGTTGATTATGATGGACCGGCGCGGTGGCCGAGAGCGCTAACGAGCTACCTCGTGCCTCGCTGGCTTCGGGAGAGCGTGGGTTCGAATCCCACCTCGGCCGTCCTGAAAATGGTTTTCGTGGTTTCCCATTTTCACCACCACGGTTCCTTTCAATAGGTCCACGGCCGATTTCCTTCCAATATCCCTTCCCTGACCCGTTCTGTAAAGAAAAGTACATGGCCATTGGCTGCATTAATAAAATTAATTGTGATGGTTGTATTAGTGTGTGTTATCTGTGGTTCAGATAGAAGGACTGCAGACGGTTAATTTCTTCAAGTAGTTCCTACTTTCCCCACCGTCCACGACACCT
This sequence comes from Meconema thalassinum, assembly GCA_946902985.2. Taxonomy (NCBI): domain Eukaryota; kingdom Metazoa; phylum Arthropoda; class Insecta; order Orthoptera; family Tettigoniidae; genus Meconema; species Meconema thalassinum. Next base: position 122,015,577 of record OX336398.1, read on the forward strand.
AGCTGCGGACGTGGCTAGTAAATGACATCGCAGTCAGCACCTGGTGGCGAACGTTGGAACTAATAGAACGTTATCAAACTAACCTACAAATTTTAGCTTCCACAAGTGTAGTTAGTGGACGGTTCTTTTAAATGCCATAAATATATGACATGGGACCACCGGCTTTACTTCCCCTCCGAAGGAAGGCATAATGAGGGATTTTTAACGGTCCTAAAAGATCCGACGACTTCGGCCGGGTTTGAACCCGCGATCTTGGGCATAGAAGCTCAGCATGCTTCGTAGATAGTTTAAACACGTAAATGTAACTGAGTTGGCAATGTAGTTTTGACCACTTGGCTGCAGAGTGAAAGGCAAGTAGCTATGCCACTACGTCATCATGTTCTGCACAGTCTCAACGATATAATGCCGTGAAACCTGCCTAAACCGGAACCTTTACATACCGGAAAATAACGGAAAACAAAATTCGGAACGGAGGTATTTCCTACGTAAAACAAGATGTTCAGTAAGGAACATATAGCCTACTTTCTCCTAAATGTATGGGTATTGTTATAACTCTTTGTTTTTTTTTTCAAGGAGTATACTTGAATGTTGGTTGTAGTAGCTTGTTGCAATACAACGTGCTATACGGATATTAAACACGAATAAGAGGTGCTCTTTGCTAGTGCTACCTCTGTACCAAATTTCGTTCAATTCGGTTTCACCGTGTTTGAATAGGTAGGGGGAATTGATTTGCACACATACATGGCCGCCATGCGCAAAGTATTCGGCTGATGACCTTGTAGTTTGGTCCAAAAAAATTATACATAAAGGTATAACGTTGCAAAATTTGGTAGAGATCGGATGATTAGGTTAGTCGTAATTTGATTTAAGCTTTGAACATTTAGGTGGCCGCCATTACGTTTCCGTCAAGATGGCGGCGATATAAAACATGACACTGAGGTGCCCTTTGCTAGTTCCACCTCTGTACCAAATTTCGTTCAATTCGGTTTCACCGTGTTCGAATTGATAGGGGGGACAGACATTCCGAGTACACACACTCACACACAGACTCACACACAGGCTCACAATTTTTGGCCCTGTGTAGATCTCATAAGTCTACTTTCATTTTTTGCAAAAAGCGAAAGAAGGCTAATGACAGTGTAAACCGTAAAACTGCCTAACGTGGAAACGGAAAGAAATTCCGGAACTGTAGGCGTAAATAACCTGACTAAGACGGATTATCTTATCCATAATACAAAGCTATCTATTACATTTTGAGTGCGACTGTACTTGCACCAAAGACTTAGGAAACATTAACTATAATTTTTCCTCAAGCATACATCTGATATGCTACATTTCACAACATCTGTACCATTAATAGAATCCCTGGCACTATACAGCCCGTGAAGGGCCAAGGCCTACCAAACGACCGCTGCCCAGCCATTTGACCTGCAGATATTGGGGTGACACGTGGTCAGTTTATCGGGTCTCCTCGGTCGTTAATCTGGTTTTCGTGATCCGGGCGCTGCCTCACTGTCAGACAGCTACTCAATTGTCCTCACGAGGCTGAGTGCACTCCGTTCCAGCCTTCACGTCAGTTTCTAAAATCCCTGACGGAGCCGGGAATCGATCCCGGGCCTGTACCGTTACTTCCTCCAACCCTCTTGTAATACACACAGTGACAAGGGGCAGATGACCTCGTATTTCCGCCCCTCAAAACAACAATAGTCGCCTCCGTAGCGTAGCGTGGTTAGCTGCCGCCCCGGAGGTCCTGGGTTCGATTCCCGGCTCTGCCACGAAATTTGAAAAGTGGTATGAGGACTGGAACGGGGTCTACTCAGGGTCCAACTGAGTAGAGGGGGATCGATTCCCACCTCAGCCATCCTCGAAGTGGTTTTCCGTGGTTTCCTACTTCGTCTTCGGGCAAATTCCGGGATGGTGCTTACTGTAAGGCCACGGCCGCCTTCTTCCCTGTTGTTTGCCTATCCAACCTTAACTTCACCTCCCTTCCCTCATGAGGCCCCTGTTCGCTCTGCAGGTGAGGCCACCTGTTGTATCCACTCGGACCAGATGTTCCCAGCTCTAGGACACTGCCTAACAAAGGCGGTAGGGGTGAGTTCCCTCGCTGAGTCCGTGCGAGCCACCACCCTGGAGGGTAATATCGTTAATAAAAATCAACAATAACTAACGAACTCCTTGTGTCAAATGAGAGTAGAAGAACTCAGTGAGGGGGGCGTGGTGGCTCAGCGGTCTAGCTGTATGCCTCTCACCAAGGCGGTCCGGGTTCGATTCCCGGTCAATGCATGTGAGATTTTCGAAGTGAAATGCCATGTCCTGTGGTTCGGATTCCACGTAAAAAGGAGGTCCCGTGGCTCATGATCTCAAGATTAACGATCACGTTAAACTACAAGCTTCCTTTTTTAGAAAACAGTGAACTAGTGTAAAGGTGTTCTTTTTACTGTGCACTGCATTATTATTTTATTTTATTTTTCGCTATCGTTTTACCCTCCAGGATTGGCTTTTCCCACGGACTAAGCGAGGGATCCCACCTCTACCGCCACTGAGGGCAGTGTCCTGGAGCTTGAGACTGAGTCAGGGATACAACTGGGGTGTGTGACCAGCACTACGCCCAGGTGGCGTAGCAAAGCGAACAGGGAGCCTGATGATGGGATGGGAAGAGTGGTACGGTTAGGCAACGAAATGGGAAGGAGGTGGCCGTGGCCTTACAGTAGGAACCATCCCAGCAGTCGCCCGAAGACGAAGTGGGAAACCACGGAAAACCACTTCGAGGATGGCTGAGGTGGGAATCGAACCCCCTCTACTCATTTGGGAGTAGACAGCGTTCCAGTCCTCATACCACTTTTCAAATTTCGTGGCAGAGCCGGGAATCGAACCCAGGACCTCCTGGGTGGCAGCTAACCATGCTGACCGCTACGCTACGGAGGCGACCTGCATTAATTTACTTACTGTAATTAGCAAGAAGAAGACGGAGTATATGAGGTCCAATACAGATCAGGACTGTGAGATCAGAATGCAAGGGGAAACGTTAAATCGAGTGGATGAGTTCAAATACCTGGGTTCGGCGGTGACTGGAGATGGAAATCTGGACGTGGAAGTGTCACACAGGATTCAGGTAGGATGGATGAACTGGAGGAAAATGTCAGGAGTGCTCTGTGACCGCAGGATCAAGCCTAAGGTTAAGGGGAAATATATAAAACTGTCGTAAGACCTGCATTGCTGCATGGCTCTGAAACATGGCCTGCACGCAAAACGCACACACACAGGCTTGACGTCACGGAAATGAAAATGCTCAGGTGGATGAGTGGAGTAACTAAGCGTGATAGAGTGGAAAATGTCAAAATAAGTGGAACATTGAAGGTTGTAGAAATATCTAAGAAGATACAAGAAAAGCGACTTCAATGGTACGGGCATGTGAGAAGAAGGGAGGAATCCTACGTGGGGAGGAAGATGCTAGACATGCAAATACAGGGAGTGATAATAATAATAATAATGTTATTGGTTTTACGTCCCTTTTAACTACACTGGCTTTTAGAGACGCCGGGGTGCCGGAATTTTGCCCCGAAGGGGATCTTTAACGTGCCAGTAAATCTACTGACACGGCTCCCTCGCATTTGCGCACCCTCAAATGCCAGCTGACTTACAGGGAGTGAGAAAGAGAGGCAGACCTAAACGAAGATGGATGGATTGTGTACGGGAGGACCTCAGAGAAAAACAGTTGTCGTCAGAAACATCGACCCCACATAGGAGTGGGAATGATGTAAAGAGAAAGAAGAAGAAGAAGAAGAATCCATTGACAATGACTTCTAAACATAAGACACTTACACTGAAGGGGAAAATTAAAGTTATTGAAAACCACGAGAAAAACAAACGCCCGGCTAAATAAATGTGTTGTTCCAAGTGGGAAAAACTCAAATTATTTCATAGTAATACTCGTATAATACAGTAATTCTTTGTAGTGTAGTTTGTCTTATTAAAACTCAACCCTTTGTAGAACGGAAACCTGCGAAAAACGGAAAAATTAATCCATATAGATTGCGTTTCACTTTAGACAGGTTTAATGTGTAATCAATGTAAAATGCCAGGCTCCAGTAATCTGGTATACTGTTCTTTTTATTTCACGTATCTAAAGTGATGTACTTTTACTACTTCCTGTAAGCCTACTACCCACAGCGTAGCGTGTTGTAACAGAGGGTCGCATAGAGCCATTATCTCCCACTCATATGACCTTCAAGTCCTGCACGGTAAATAGAGCGCCAAGCCACTTAAATGTAACAATCATCTCTGTAGTGCTGGGAAAAAGTGGCATAAGTCAATTTCTCTGATTTTTTAATTTGTTTAAAGTGTGTATCTGCCACTCGTGCTGCTTGGGAAAAGAGACACAATTCCTTCGCCTATCAGAAATACCCAAGTGAGCTCAAGTCAAAGTGGCATAATTCAATTCAACATAACGGAGCTTGAGAAAAGAGGTTTAAGTTGACTTGTGCCATTTTTCCCGTGCGGATTTTAGTCAGTTGCCACTCGTACGTTTCACATGCCGACTTGTGTCATTCTTACCCAGCATTATTGTGTTTGTTGATAATGTGGACACCGGTGACTAGACTCTAAAAGGATCGCATAAAGTTGTTTTATGTAGGTAATATAGCTGTCTCCTTGAGCTAATTTTTCGTATTGTTTATCTACAACAAGTGTGTAAATACTTGACACGTGATGTCAAATCGAAGTCGTAGGATCTTAGAGCCTCTTAGTCAAGTGCCCATAACCTCAATCTCAGGTACCGGTAAGTGATCATTTCTATTATACAAAAACTAAAATAACCCTAGGCTAGTTAATTGTGTGATTTGGCCACTTACCGTGTCGGACTACCAACCCCAAGCTTCGCTCCTGGCCGTGGTGAGTGATTTTTGAAAGGTGACAAAAATCACGGCACGCATGTCATACGATGTTGGCATGTTAACGAACCCATTTGAATTCAGTAGGTCGTACCAGGTGAGTTAGCCGTGGTCGTTACGGCGTGACTGCAGGTAGTCGATCACATCCGGGAGGCGAGGAGGTTCGAATCCCCCCACCGGTAACCTTGAAGATGGTCTTCTGTGGTTTCCCATCTTCCTTCCAGGCAAATGCCGGGGTTGGTCCCTAACTATAGGCCACAGCCGCTACCTTCCAACTCCTCGTCCTTACATTCACACTTTCCTTCTCAGAGAACACTCCACACGCGACGGTACTTACAGCTCACTCCATGGGTGTCCGCATAGAAGCAGCTAAAAAAATCTGGCGAACCGAACATGTCCTCGGACACTCCCGGCACTAAAAGCCATACGCTAAAAAAATAGGCCGTGTTTATAAAGGCGAAATTAATCTGGGGATTTTACGCCAACACAAAGTTCCTAATATTTCTACTAGAAAGCGCTATAGTGTCAAGGAGCTTAGATATCTAACCTCCTTGACTCTCATAGCGCTCCAAAGAACGACAAAATTCGACATGCAAGCTGCCCTCTGGGCGTTAAATAACAAAGATTGCACCGGGCACCCAAGGCCATACGATATTATTATTATAACCCTTTTGTGACTGAGATCATGCCGTACCCGAGCACCATTAAATGGAATATAATAGACTAATACATCATGTCCCCATTTTGTTATCTTTTATAATCGTTTCGGTCGTCTATGGACCACGCTATTTCAACTGCCTTTTCCCTTGTTCTTTCACATTGGCCCAGTGTTCGCGCATTCTTCTTTTCGTTCTTCGGTCCACTTCTTGCCACTTTTCAATATAGGTTTTGGCTGAAACTCTGTACTTCCCTAAGTTCCTTCTTCAAAGAGTCACGTTCCAAGATGTCCTTATGTAATATCCCCATCTCTTGTAGGTATTTTTCCACCTCTGTAAAGCAGATCCCTTTTGTTTTCTTTCCCACAAAGAAGGCACAGATTCGATTGGACAATCTTCCGGAGCTCATTCGTGTTAAATGGCCATAAAATGAGAGTCTTCTTTTGCGTATTGTGTCCGTTATTGATGTGTCGTCTTCTATACCGTACTCTCCTCGTTCCTTGACCGGACCCAAGATCTTTCTCAATATCTTCCTCTCTTAGGCTTCGAGTTGTTCTGCCAGGCATTTCTTATTCATCGCCAGGCATTCTGATGCATATAACGCCTCCGGGCGTATAACGGTGACGTAATGCCTCAGGTTGGCCTTATATAATAATAATAATAATATCGTATGGCCTCGGGTTCTGGGTGCAAGCTTTGTTATTTGACACCCAGAGGGTAGATTGCATGTCGAATTTCGTTGTTCCTTGACTATGAAAGTCAAGGAGGTTAGATGTTAGATATCTAAGTTCCTTGAACACTATAGCGCTAGCGCTTTCTAGTAGAGAAATGAGGAACTTTGTGTTGGCGGAAACTCCCGAGATTAATTTTGCCATTATGAACTCGGCCTACTGAATTCAAATGGGTTCTTTGACATGCCAACATCGTATGATATGCGTATCGTATTTTTGCTACCTTTCAAAAATCACTTACCACGGCCAGGGGCGAACCTGCAATCTTGGGGTTAGTAGACCGACACGTATTCCACTCACCCACCGTGGCAAGCTAGTATGGCCTTGAAGGACATTGATCGTGTTTTGTAAATGTATTTGGTTAAATGGTAAGCCATTTCCATTTTGTTAATCCGTGACACGAAAGCTTCCTTTTCACGAATGTTGGACTCCATCCTCATTATTTCCACAATTATTATTATTATAGCTTGCCACGGTGGGTGAGTGGATAGCGTGTCGGTCTACTAACCCCAAGATTGCAGGTTCGCTCCTGGCCGTGGTAAGTGATTTTTGAAAGGCGGCAAAAATACGATACGCATGTCATACGATGTTGGCATGTCAAAGAACCCATTTGAATTCAGTAGGCCGAGTTCATAATGGCAAAATTAATCTCGGGAGTTTCCGCCAACACAAAGTTCCTCATTTCTCTACTAGAAAGCGCTATAGTGTTCAAGGAGCATAGATATCTATTATCTAACCTCCTTGACTTTCATAGTGATTCAAGGAACAACGAAATTCGACATGCAAGCTACCCTCTGGGTGTCAAATTACAAAGCTTGCACCGGGCAACCGAGGCCATACGATTTTATCTACTATATAAAGCTCAAATACCACTCACTCACTCACTGACTGATTCATTCATCACGAAATCTCAGAAACCACCGAACGGATTGGAATGAAATTTGGTATGCAGCTTCCTCAAGGGCCGCAAACGCCCACTAAGAAAGGATTTTTGGATATTCAGGTTCTAAAGGGGTGTTAAGGGGGTAGACCTGCATTTCATTGAATAGCAATATCTCCCGATTGGTTTCATTGGGGGATGTGATACTCGGCATATAAACTCATCATTAAAAATAAGAAGACACGTGTCTGAGGGTTTTTCGATGTGGTGTATATTATGAGGTGAAAGGGGTGAAAAGTGGGGGTTGAAGGATTCCTAACGGAGCGTGTATCTCTTAAACGATATAGGCCAGGAGTTTGGAACTCAGCCGAAGAAAATCAGCATAAAAAATAACTGAACAGGTGTTTGACCGTTTTTTCATAAATCCAATTTAAGGGGCCCATGGGGAGGGGTGAAATTATGGGGGGGGGGGGGGAACGTAATATGTCTGAGTGTAAAATTATACATGGCCTATGTTGTAGACAATAACACATTACATCTTTTATGTCTCTTCCTATTTCATCATACGACGAATACTTACGGAGTTATTAATGATTTTGTACTTTTTGGCCGGAATGACATAAAAATTGATTCGAATGAAATTTCAAAAAATAGTTTTTTTTAATACTTTTATTATATTTTTCACGTCTTTTAGGGTCCGAAACCAACATGATATTTTGATGGTTTTTTTTCGTCCCATGCATTTTTGGTTTCAGGTGATAGAATTATTTTCCACTAGGACCCATGCTTATCTATCTATTTAACTAATATTATAACGGGATTCCAAATGTTATTGCGGGCGAAGCCGCGGGTAACAGCTAGTTTATTATTATTATTATTATTATTATTATTATTATTATTATTATTATTATTATTATTCATTCCAAAGGTATTTCTACTAATTTCAATACTGTAGAAATATTTACAGTTGGTTTGGGCCTCCTATAGTATGGCTGGTAGTAGAATAGAATAATTTCAATTATCGAATAATCCATCAATCGAAACATAAAGATGGATTTACTTGACCCCTGGCACTACAGCCCATGAAGGGCCTGAGCCTACCAAGCGACCGCTGCCTAGCCATTTGGCCTGCAGTTATTGGGGTGATGCGTGATCAGCGCATCGGGTCCCCTTGGCCGTTAATCTTGGTTTTCATGATCGGGGCGCTGCCTCACTGTCAGACAGCTACTCAATTGTCCTCACGATGCTGAATACACCCCGTTCCAGCCTTCACGTCAGTTTCTAAAATCCCTGACGGTGCCGGGAATCGAACCCGGGGCTTCCGGGTGAGAGGCATGACGATAATCCAACACCACGGGGCCGGCCATAAATATTGGATTAATTGCCACAAATAACGATTAATCGATTGTGTGCTTAATCGATTGGTTGCTTAATGGATTAATTGGTTGGTTAATAATTAATCAACAATTATTGTTTTGTTAATTAATTGATGTACTTCGCTCCTCTCACAGAAGCACAACAGACAATTAATTAATTAAAATACCGTGCATCATATATCACATATATTATTTCAGTAGATCCCTTCTGCGGCGCTCACATACGACCGATCGTGACAAACAAACATTCAAATGAAAGAGAATAGACAGTGACGAATTAATGCACTCTAATTACATAAATATCTATAATTTCCTTAAAAGACTTTTATGTTCGACCCTCACTATTATGTGTCAGATAACTGTATCATAATGATGGTCATTATAACACTGTTTTCCATTATGATACAGTTTCTCCAACCAATCAGAGCTCGTTCATTGACCAATTAGGTAACGATAACTTCGCGCATGCGCTCAAAATCCAACATGTCGGACATAAACACAACATCGAACTATAATAAATTACCGACATGGAATACCCACCGTCCATATGTTCGCGTAAATAAACTGGCGAATATGAGACAAGAAACAGCACTGTACCTTAAAATCACCAACACTAATTTCTACACAGCGCATTGTCTTCAAATGACTGCGGTGACAATATTACTGAGGGACGGCTGATGTAAACATATGGCATTGCAAGCCCACAGAGCGCATGCGTCGGTTGTTCAAAGCTCTTGAAAGACAAAGATATAACACCCAACGCTCGCTCTGCGATCACAAAATTCCAGTAGCTGACTCTCAACAGATATTTATGAAGAACATATAAGAAAGTTATAATTATCGTCGAACATAAACAGTCGTATGCAACTCGCCTATAATGGTAATTAAGACACTCGTATGGAAATTATAAAACTCGCATACGCTCGTTTTATAAAAAATACTCGTGTCTTAATTATAGCCATTATAGACTCGTTGCATAATGTACTATTAAAAAATTGTGCGAAGTGTGCGATTTGCAGATAATGTTGCTGTACGAAAATACACTCCATAATTGCTGTCCACTTCACATTTTGGCCGCTATGGTTCATGTCATTTTAACATTCTGAGGTATTTCCTTTATCATTTGGCATGGATTTCAGAAACAGTAAATCAAAGGAATGAGTACTCAAATCATATAATTTCATAAATATCGAATAACCGCTGAGTGTTATGATGATCCAATTTTCAGTGATTGCCTTCTTAAGTTAAGGGACGTAGAACTTGGAATTCTAACTGAAATGTAAATAGTGTTCTATAATCATTTAGTTGAATTAAAATTATAACAACCTTTCTTCTCAAGTCTCTCATTATAAACCTATTGGGGAAAGTGTGGTTTATGAACATGCGAGATTTCTCGCACGGGTCCGCTTGTTTTTAAATAATTTACCTTCTTTAATAAGCGAAAATATTTGCAATAATAGCAAATTGAGTAAATCCATATTGATAGAATAATTAAAACTTATTTGTTATAATAGTCGCCAAATCAATACTTAAAAAGCACTTAATTTTCTATATTCATGACTAAATCAACAGTGAAAAAACGGAGACTACACAAAGTTACCAAATGTTTTAACTTTGTGAAACAACATTAGAAAACTTTTACAAGTTATTTAGAAGATGATATTTACCAAAAGAAAGCTACGGTATTATTACTGTTCAGTGGCACACATGATAACCTACAATACATATTTTCATAGAAGAAAAGGAAGAAGTTATAAGGTGCGTTCAAAAAGTAACGAGCCGGAGGCTGGAATGCGCAAACCGGTGACTACATCGGCTAATCGTGGCGTGTGTAACGAGGTGTGATTCCGACCAGAGCATGGAAGGTCACAGCCCGTCGCTAGAGGGCACGCGTTCACCTCACGTGACTATACAAAGCGAGCTGCAGCATGCATCAATCGTCGGACGCTGCCAGTCGCATTGCAAACAGTGACATGTAGGCTTCAACCGAAGAGCAAAGAGGTGTTGTTCGGTTTCTGACAGCGGAAGGAGTAGGGGGAATGGACATTCATCGCCGAATGTCACAAGTGTACGGTGAACACTGCATGTCCGTTACAATGGTCAAGGCGCGGCACAAGCGCTTCAGGGAAGGACGGGTGTCGTTAGCCGATGATGCCCGGTCTGGGGCACCCCCCTGCATTACCGATGACAACGTCCAGCTGGTTGATGCACTCATTACCCAGGACCGCCGAGTGACAGTGCACGCCATAGCCGCCGTGGTCGCTCCACGACAATGCACGACCTCATACAACCAACACAGTCGCGGCACTCCTGCAGAAATTCAAATGGGAGGTTCTTAGTCCAGTCAAATTAGGATTTTTTGCTGCATTAAATCATGTAGTTCCAAGTTTTTCTGGAATGTGTAGAGGGAGGTCCCCTGAACAATGCATAATAAAGTCCCGTCGATTTCAGGTGCTGCGGGGGGCAGGGGGGGGGGCTCGAAGGCCCCCCCTTTTCGTTTTTGGCGCATAACATTCAAACGGTGCATCTAACAGAAATTTTTATACTTTCCTAACTGAAAGGTAATTAAATGCCCTACAAAATAGTATATTCATTTTTACACTTGTGTGTTACCTTCTTCGAGATATGAGCTGGTGAACATGGAAAATTTGCAGAAAACTATGTCGCGCCTCACGTTTCTCGTCAAACTTGCCCTTCCAATCCGTTTGCCTCCCATTTTACAGGAAAGTCGTGAGGAAGGAAGTTGTAGAGAATGAAGTCTCCTTCAAGAATATATATACTTATACTAATTTATCTTTATATCTTTAAACGTTATAGCGTTTTGACGTATCGGGGTCGGTTTTGAGATTTCGCTAGTAAACTGCTCATTATTTTACTTATGTTTTCAACGGCTTCAACTCTCTGTAACTCGTTATTTATTGATTATGTAAACATAAATGGTATTTATTACCCATATAAATAATGATATATACCTATAATGTATAGGCCTAAATATATATATGAACGCACAAAAATCACGATACTCATGTCATACGTTGTTGGCATGTTAAAGAACCCATTTGAATTCAGTAGGCCGTGTTCAATGGCAAAATTAATCTCGGGATTTTCCGCCAACACAAAGTTCCTCCATTCTCTACTTGAAAGCGCTGTAGTGTCAAGGAGTTTAGATATCTAACCTCCGTGACTTTCATAGCGTTCAAAGGAACGACGAAATTCGACATGCAAGCTACCCTCTGGATGTCAATTAACAAAGCTTGCACCAGGCACCCGAGGCCATACGATATTATTATTATTATTATTATTATTATTATTATTATTATTATTATTAACGCAGTGGCGTATATATGATTGTTTTGGGGGAGCCCAATATTTCAGAATACAATTTCGTTTTGATGGGAATGAAAACATTATCAAAATCTAATAGTTTGCAGTCCAGCCCATTGGAGTGTACCGGTATATATATGTTCTGAAGAGTTCGTTATTTTTCGTTGTATATATTCTTTTAAAAATAAGTTATAAATGCCTCTCTTATAGTTAACGTCACTGTTACCCTCTTAAAATAAAAATAAATTTACTTGTTCGACAAAGAGAAATTTGAATATGTCATTCAATTGTTTAAAATGTTCATAAATTACTGCCCAAATTGGGGGGGGGGGGTGTTGGTTATAAACTGTATATGTTTGAAATGCGTACATTTTTCTGTGAGACTGTACCTAGCCCGTTTAGTACGTGTTAGTGCGTAAAATGGGTTACCTGGTATGTCCCCAATTACCGGTGCCCACTGTAAATGTATGTCTGGAACCTACACACCAAGGTACAAGAAGGCCACAGTTTAAACAAAGTGACCACCTAGGAATGAGGAATAATTAACAACCCAAACATAATTCTAATACAATAGTTTTTATTGACTATCAAACATTTCATACTCCTCACCGTCCAACTCTTCTGACTCTAATTGAATGGGTGCTGCAAGCGCCGTGGCAATTGCCACAGACAGGTGTGCAGTGGATGCCGGAACGGCTTTCCAGCATCCACATCTCATACCGCAGCCTGTTGCACAACGGCAAAATATAGAATTGAGCACTCTGTCAGGTGCAATAGCGGCCTTAGTCTTAATAGGAGTCAGATATCCCTCATCTCCCCTTGTCCAACCCCAACGTTCAGGTTCGAGTGTTTCATTTCCAAACCACTGCTGAACCTGTAGAAACACTCTGCACGAGTGATATAGAGCAGCATCTTTTGTAGGTGGCAATGAAGACAAGTTTGCTTTCATCTTGGTTGACGATTTGACGAAGCTCATATACCTGTGAACAGAACATAATACAATAGAATATGTATTTATCAAACAGCAACGAAGTTAGTACATGCAATACAAAATGAAATGTACCTGTGATGATTGAGGTCATGCTCGTGGAGTGGTGCCTGATGCATCAGTAGGAACATTTGTTCCCCAGCTTCAGCGATATCTCCTGGCGAGGATGTGGAGTCATAAAAAACTTCAGCGATGCTTTTGGTTTCGTTAGGATACCGCTCGAAACATTTGATTATGGCTGCTTTACTTGTCCCAAAAATGGCAGAAGTGGTATCGCATCCAGTGAAGCCATGGATAAATAGAATGTACTGGCAGAATGGCAAGGTCTGAAGTTGTTGGGAAGAGTACAGTCTGTCTTCTGTGTTGCCTCGTCCAGGCTTCATGAAAATAGGAGTCAGATATCCCTCATCTCCCCTTGTCCAACCCCAACGTTCAGGTTCGAGTGTTTCATTTCCAAACCACTGCCACTGTCTCGTGGTGTGAGTGCCACGAGTAAGACGAGCAGGTCTACGTCCTCGCCAATTACCACCACAGTCGAATGAGGGGTATTTTGTAATCCATACCTGACAATGCTGCAGTCAGCGTCTGCTTTGGCTATCCTGAACTGTATACCTTTTGCATCCAAGGCCTGCGCTAACATACTTATCAGCTTAATTTTGTTTCTTTCGTTGGAAAGGAAGTTTTCCTGCTGAACAGAAGCCACCATGTTCTCATCGAAGTCTATATCCACTGATGTTTTACTTGATGCTCTCCGAAGTTGTTCGCCTCTTTTCGTGGAACTCGTGTCTTCGTAACCATCAAACACAGCAGCAGAGCTGTGGCCGTAATGGTTGATAGCGTAGGACACATATTGATCGCAGATGGAGGCGAACTTAGTGTTGTTGTTCCACTTTACTCTGTGAAGAAGAAAGCCGCCATCGATTACCGTGAAACAGTTCTTCAGGTTGATTATTTGACTGCATGAAGGAAAGGCATCGTAGAGAGCGGACTTTTTGGTTTTTCTCATCATCCCTTCATCAAAAGGAGTCATGGGATATGGGGCTAACTCACACTTCAACAGCTCCTCTACATCCCCTTCAGTTCTCTTGTTTATAATGGTTCTCTGGAAAATCATTAAAGGCTCGACCACCACTACTTCGTTGTCCAGTTTGATAGTGTTGCTCATAGCAGCCAAAAGGGACTACTGCGTTCTTCTTACACAGCCTAATTTCTGAAAAGTTCATTCCAACAAAAGCAGTCAAGTTCACAGTTAGGTGTCGTTGACGGTAGCATTTGGTAGGAAAAGTTCTGACTCAGTGAGGAAAGCAATGACAAACTACCTCACTTATCATCTTGCCTAGTACGCCTCAATATAGCGCTGCCTTGAGTTATTGTGGGTATCTACCCACATAACCTAACGGCGGTGCTTTTTGAGGATCCAACCAGCCTTCGGGCTGACAACAACAGACAGTATATTATATTAGTTATATGAGTTAAATCAAATGAAAATAAATAACGTGATACAGAGTGTTAAAGCCGTTGAAAGCGGAAGTAAAATAATGAGCAGTTTACTAGCGAAATCACGAAACCGACCCCGATACGTCAAAACGCTCTAACGTTTAAAGATATAAAGGGGAGAGGGAGATTGTAGTTTTAGGTGACCGTGAATCTAGTGATTATGAGCCACGGGATCTCCTTTTTTACGTGGAATCCGAACCACAGGACATGGCATTTCACTTCGAAAATCTCACATGCATTGACCGGGATACGAACCCGGAACGCCTTGGTGAGAGGCATACAGCTAGACCGCTAAGCCACCACGCCCCCTAAGATATAAAGATAAATTAGCATAAGTATATATATTCTTGAAGGCAACTTCATGCTCTACAACTTCCTTCCTCACGACTTTCCTGTAAAATGGAAGGCAAACGGATTGGAAGGGCAAGTTTGACAAGAAACGTGAGGTGCTACATATTTTTCTGCAAATTTTCCATGTTCACCAGCTCATATCTCGAAGAAGGTAACACACAGGTGTGAAAATGAATATACCATTTTGTAGGGCAATTAATTACCTTTCAGTTAGGCAAGTATAAAAATTCTGTAAGATGCACCGTTTGAAAGTTATGCGCCAAAAACTAAAAAGGGGGGCCTTCGAGAGCCCCCCCTGCCCCACCGCAGCACCTGAAATCAATGGGACTTTATTAGGCGTTGTTCAGGGAACCTCCCTCTACACATTCCTAAAAAATTTGGAACTACATGATTTAATGCAGCAAAACCATCATTTTTGGTCTAATTTGACTGGACTATCTCGGCCACCCTCCATACAGTCCAGACCTCTCTCCCTGTGATTACGCCATGTTTGGTCCTCTGAGAAAGGCTCTGCGGGGCCAATGATTCACCTCGGACGCCGACGTCCAGATGTACGTGTGGAACTGGTTCACCATCGCAGCCCAGGGAATTTTATGAGACAGCCATTCACCTCCTCGTGTCACAGTGGGACAAGTGCCTCAACAGCCAGGGCCAATACTTCTAACATACAGGTACTGGTTTCTGTAATTATGCCTCCGGCTCGTTACTTTTTGAACGCACCTTATATTTTGAAGAACAGGTTTACAAAATGAAGAACATTATTACTACTCTGTGACACCTATATTTAAAAAAAAAATCATTGCTATTTTCAAAAGATTATAATACGATTCTCAAAGGATTATGATTAATGTACTTTCTTAATTAATTCTTAATTCTTTTGTAAATATATCCATTTCTTAGTTAAGTCTACTTAGGATAAGTTATATTTATGTGCTGAAGAAGAAACCAATGAGTTTTGAACATGTACACATAGTCTGTAAAATATAGACAATTAAGTGTTTTTTAAGTATTGATTTGGCGAATATTTATTTATTTATTTATTTATTTATTTATTTAATAATTATTAGATACAACCATGAATAGGTCATTTTACACTAATATTTTAACAATTTTAAATAACATTAACAAAACAACAACAACAACAATAACAGGTAACAAATGGCAGTGATGGCAGCAAGGGACAAATCTCGGGAAAGACGTAGGGAATGATTGGGGTAGTGGGTGATTAGGAGGGTGAGGGGGTAGGGATTGAGGATGAAAGGGATCTTCTAATGTTATGTTTGAATGTTCTATAGGGAGAGAATATGTCAATATTTGGAAGGGAGTTGCTAAGCGTTGGCAGACGGTGGAAAATAGAGCGCTTCTGTACTTCAAGACGTCGGCGAGGTATGTGGTGTAAATGGTTCTGACGTGTTGAACGGGAGGGAACGTGGAGTGGGAAGTAGCTTAGTAGCATGTTACATTTTGTGTAACCATTCATAATTTTATGTAGGAAACACAGGTCAGTAAATTGTAGACGGCTTCTCAGGTCGAGTACATTGAGCTGATTTAAAATGTCGGATTTGGCAAAGTGCCTTATTGAAGGATTGCGAGCTTTGACTATTGATATGAAGAAATTAAAGACACTGTTCAATTTAGAAATATTGGTTATTGCCGAGGCAGACCAAATTGGAGAAGAGAAATCTAGGATAGGGAGAACATATGTGGTGAAGTATAATTTAAGTGCAATGAGGTCTTTAATTTCTGTGAACCTGTATAGAATGCCGAGACTGCGCATTGTGCGAGATTTGATGTGGTCAATGTGGGGAGAGAATGTCAGTTTATCATCGTGAATAATTCCTAAATCTCTTACCTGAGAAGCCGTATCCAATTTATTTCCACAAATTTTATAGCCGGCCTGATTTCCAGATTTCAGTAGTGAAAAAGACACACTGAAGCACTTTTTGGGATTTGGAGATAACCTCCATTTGTTGAACCAGTCAGTACATGCATTCACTGCTTCCTGGAGCTCAGTGCGGTCGTCAGAACTGGAAATATTTCTGAATATCTTGAGGTCATCAGCGTACAGAAGAATGGAACACGGAGAATTTTGCACACATGTGTTTATATCGTCCATATACAGCACGAAGAGAAGGGGTCCCAGGATACTGCCCTGAGTTACTCCTGATAAGACTGGGAGCCAGGACGATACAGACCCTGGAAGCACTACCCGTTGTTGCCTATTGGACTGGAAACTTTGTATTAGGGACAGGAAGGATCCATGTACGTTGTATCGTGAAGCAAGCTTGTAGAGGAGAAGGCAATGGTATTATAAGTACTATAGTGTTCAAGGAGCTTAGATATCTAACATCTAACCTCCTTGACTTTCATAGCCAAGGGACAACGAAATTCGACATGTAAGCTACCCTCTGGGTGTCAAATAGCAAAGCTTTCACCCGGCATCCGAGGCCATACGATATTATATTATTTTATTATTATAACATAAGAGTTTTTAATTTACCTTCTTTGTCAAAAGTGAGCTAAAACGAAGTAAAATACAAATGTTCTTGTCTTATTTTAAACATTGAACATGAATTCAAAATCTTTGTTGGAAACTCTTCGTTTTATTTTTCGAAACTCTTCCCAATTTGATTGATGTTTACCTTCCACTGTCTCTGACTCGTATTTGGTTTTTGTTAACATTAACAAGGAAGGATACTTTGTATATTTTGGCAAAAAGTAACTTTTATAGATTTCTATACCTCATTCCGAAAATAAGCGTAACTCAAATTAAACAACGACCTCTCATTTAAACTTGTTTCCTTATGTCGTGTCTAATGATCAAATACTTGTATCCTCGGTTAGTCTATTAATCGATTTAACGGCCAGTCGATTAATGGCTTTCGATTCATTTTCAATTAATCGATTAATCTATTATTAATAGTTTAATCCAGGGGTGCACAATCTTTTTATAAGTGGGGGCCAAATTATTTTTTGCATAATAAGTGGTGGGCTGCAAGTTACCTTTCCACAGAGGCACTTGCCAAACCCTACCGCTAAAGCTAATTTTACTATTATCTGAATAACCTATTTTACCAGCAGACAAAAAATGTGTTTCAATACCATTTTTAGCCTACTTTTCACATTTTGAAAAAATGAGGAAAAAGTAGACTTATGAGATCGATCCGGGCAAATGTCTGTCCTTCTGTCTGTCTGGCTGTGTGTGTGTGTGTGTCCCCCCCCCCCTATCAACTCCTAAACAGCTGCAGCAATCGAAACTAAATTTGGTAGGATTAAAGATCTATACCTGAATATCTCAATGCCGTATTTGAAAATGATGTCAGTGCTACCAACTGCTGAAAAATCGCAATTGAAATTTGAGCTCCATGATGGATATCTTGGAATGTACAAATGGGAGCTATTTCAAAATTGGCACACGTATAAATAATAATACTTCAGTTTAATTTCCAGGAGGCCATACATGGCAGTGTTGCCAAAATGATTATAAGCCTGCTGATCGGTCAAATTTTAAAACGCATGTACCTTCTATACTAACAAATGGATTTCATTCAAAATTGGCACAACAATAGATCATATTATTTCAGATTATTTCTGACCAATACATGCATGACCTTGTTGCCAACATGATTTTACGCGCGCTGTTAAATCAATGTTTAACTGCATGTAACGTCCATGCTATTCATTGGACTTCAACCAAATTTTGTATTATGAACCCTAAGAGATGGATTTAAGAATATATTCAGTCACCAGGGCTGCCAACTGTAGTGCTCTATTAGGCTACATTATGCCAGGTATACAGTATTTCGAACTAATTAGAAATGTCTATATTACCAACTTAATTTAGTCATTAACTAAATAGATCCATATAGATTAATCATTGACAAGAATCTTAAATTTTAAGAAAAGTAGGAACTTCTTGTTTAAATCCATTTTTGATTATTTTTGGCAAATTGCGTTATTAACTTATCAAATTACTGATTTACAATCAACTTTGTTCAAGTTCGAAAAGGTTTAGGGGCATACAAAATGAAATAATACTATCACAAGGTTGTAAAATTTTTATTTTTACGAAAAAATAGTCTGAACCTTGCAGCAGTCAGGTTATGCACAACTTAAAATCTGTCCAATAATTGTTTACTTTCTAATTTATTTTTAACGAAACATTTTTATAATGGGGAAAATCTCATCATTCACAATATACAGGGTGTTTCAGAAATACTTTTACAAACTTTGGGAATTGGTTCCTTACACCAAAATAAGAAAAAATGTTCATATACACATATGTACCAAAATCATTCGTTTTCGCTTTATTAATGAAAGATGATGATGTTGATAATTGTTGATTTAAGGGGCCTAACGTCTAGGTTATCGTCCTCTAATGTTAACTATAACTAAAACTAACTACTAACTTATATACTAGAAGAAGAAATGGAAAGCAAAAGCAGAATAAGGCAAATAAAGGACAGGAGGAAAAGAAATGCCCTCAACTCTCGAAGAATGCGGATTGAGGGACTTGGAAGGAAGGAGAGCCATGAAAGGCAGATAGGAAAGTGGAAGAGGAGAGGGTCTTCCCCACAGGTAATGGATAAAAGGGGAAAAACCAGATCCAGCTCAGGAATCCCTCGGGGTCGCCAACTCCCGAGCTCACCAGCCATGAGCCCCTGAGTGTGTAGCAATTATGAGGGTGAGCCAGAAGTGGTGGGGCTACATACACCCTGCCTCCTTGAGGGCTTTGAGAAGAAGGCAGGAGATAACAGGAAAAGAAAAAGAAGGCTAAACCCTCGCAGAAGGAGGGTATCAGAAAAGATGAGAGAAGAGCCAATTAAGGCGGGAAAGGAAGGGACTCCCTAGGCCTCGGTTACCCTAATACCGTCGGGGTCGGAAGAGAACAAGTGTTGACCAAGTGAGGTCGACAGGAAAGAAGACGGAGAGTAGCCCGGCACAAGTAAGTGGAAACAATGCCAGACTCAGCTGGGGCTCCGTGGTCGCCAACCGACGTCCCACTAGATTTGAGCCACTGGGGGGATCAATGAAAGAACATTGTACAGTGACAAATTAATTGGCAGCCTGTTTGGAAGTGTTTAACACATGAACTCATTTCAAAAAAGGTTCCTGATACCACAGATAAAAGACTAACGGACCGTGCAAGACATGGAACGGGTCCTCCTCTGCCCATCCATCTGTCCTGGAAGCTCTCCGTCAGTGCAGTGCGAAAAAGGTGACTAAAGTGTGCAGGAGCCCCATCATGCATCCACCACATACGGTTGTCGTATTTGTAGGGGCACATTGTCATGCAGTGTCTGAAAGGGTGTTCTGGATAAAATCTCTGGAGACAGCACCTGTAAGACGTGCTGATAGAACGTATGGACCTACAATGCCAGCCCAAACATTAATCCTAAACTGGTGCTGATGGCGAGCCTGTCTGGAACACCTGTGCATTTCACAGTTTTTCCAGCTGTCGGTGTCAGGAACTTTTTTGATATGAGTTCATGTGTTAAACACTTCCAAACAGGCTGTCAATTAATGTGTCACTGCACAAAGTTCTTTCATTAATAAATCGAAAACGAAGGATTTTGGGACATATGTGTATATGAACTTTTTTTTTCTTGTTTTGCTGTAAGGAACCAATCCCTAAAGTTTGTAAAAGTATTTCTGAAACACCCTGTACAGTATATTCAAGTTTTCAATAGTATAACATATTTATCCGCGGGCCGCATAAACTGACTTTGAGGGCTGCAAGCGGCCCGCGGATAGCGGGTTGTTTACCCCTGGTAACCTAACATCGCGTATTACCAGCTCGATACCGGGTGAGTTAGCCGTGGTCGTTACGGCGTGGCTGCAAGCAGTCGCTCACATCCGGGAGGCGAGGAAGTTGGAATTCCCCCGCCGGCAACCTTGAAGATGGTCTTCTGCGGTTTCCCATCTTCCTTCCCGGCAAATGCCGGGGTTGGTCCCTAACTATAGGCCACAGCCGCTGCCTTCCAATTTCTCGCCCTTACATTCAAACTTTCCTCCACAGACAACACTCCACATGCGACGGTACTTGTAGCTCACCCCATGGGTGTCCACCTAGAAGCAGCTACAACCTGGCGAGCCGAACATGTCTTCGGACACTCCCGGCACTAGAAAGCCATACGCTAAAAAAAAAACTAAAAATTAAAAAAAAAACAGCTCTACCCTCTAATGTTGCTATCACAACCTTCAGACGACATACTGGAAGGGAGAGAAAATTCCCTGTAAGAAACATTGACGGGAGTTCGGTTTAAACAATGGATCTTTAAAAGACCAAGGTCGAGCATGGTGGAAGTGCTTTTAGTCTGGACGTTGCTGAGACACCAGTGGAAGTTTCGAGCTATGAGACAGCTGCTAATTAAGAGAGAATTAATTGTTCCAACCCACGAGGTTTGCCAGTTCACTCACGGTGCAATCCAAGTGGAGTAACTCCAATTGTAAAAATACCGGTATCGTAATGTCAAGCAGTCACATTCTTGAGACATTCTCACGGGTTCAAACCCGGCCGAAGCCGTCGGATTTTTTAAGAGCGTTAAAAGTCCCTCAGTATGCCTTCCTTCGGAGGGGAAGTAACGCCGGCGGTCCCATGTCATAGATTTATGGCATGTTAAAGAACCTTCCACTAATTGCACCTGTGTGAAGCTAAATTGGATAGGTTATTGTAAACAACGCTCTTATGTTTCTAAGTTCGTTGCCAAGAGCCGACTGCGGTGGCGTCTAGTAGCTAAGTTGTGAACTTAGCCTAGTAGTCGTTGACGGTGGCGCTTGGCGGAAAAAGTAGGTACTATTTGAAAAATTCTAAGTTGCAGTACTTAAATTAAAATAACAGATAACACACACTAATACAGTCATCACAATTAACACCGGTTATCAGACAGATTCTACACACACCCAAAGTACACGGGGCTACATGACCGCGTTGTCGTAGCCCCTAAACTTAAGAACCAACCAACCAACCAACCAACCAGACATTCTTTCTGCTACCAAGAGACCAATAAAAATGTCGAAATTGAAGGACATCGAATAACACCGTATTTTGTGCTTGCCACGGTGGTGAGTGGTGAACGTGTCGGTCTACTAACCCCAAGCTTGCAGGTTCGCTTCTGGCCGTGGTAAGTGATTTTTGAAAGGCGACAAAAATCACGACACCATGTCATAAGATGTTGGTATGTCAAAGAACCCATTTGAATTCAGTAGGCCGTGTTCATAATGGCAAAATTAATCTCGGGATTTTCCGCCAACACAAAGTTGCTCATTTCTCTACTAGAAAGCGCTATAGTGTTCAAGGAGCTTAGATATCTAACCTCCTTGACTTTCATAGTGCTTCAAGGAACAACGAAATTCGACATGCAAGCTACCCTCTGGGTGTCAAATAACAAAGCTTGCACCCGTCACCCGAGGCCATACGATATTATTATTATTACCGTATTTTGTGCGTAAAATTTTAAGAATAACACTTTTCAGTCGGTCAACATGATTGCACCCAATGAATTGGGTGGGGTACAAGTTATAAATATATAAATACACTCCTGGAAAAATGTACATGTCTTAGTTAATTATCACACTTGTCTTACCATACCTAGATGGCCACTCAAACCTAAGCAGGTTTTTGGCCTCGCCAACAGCACGGCGCCATCTTTCTCGATCATCCATCATGTCCTCTGTGACTCCGATTTTTCTCATATCTTTTTGGACTTGGTCCCATCAGTGGAGTCTTGGTCGTCCCAATTGTTTATTTATTTGTTGGCGGTACACAACAGGGCTCAGTGTGCGCCCCAATAACA
Source organism: Meconema thalassinum (assembly GCA_946902985.2). Taxonomy (NCBI): domain Eukaryota; kingdom Metazoa; phylum Arthropoda; class Insecta; order Orthoptera; family Tettigoniidae; genus Meconema; species Meconema thalassinum. Next base: position 122,038,065 of record OX336398.1, read on the forward strand.
GTGCACCTTCACAGTAAAATACACTTCCTGATATTTCTACATTAGGTATTAATATCTAAATGTAATTATTAAAACTAGTAAGTTCACACAGATTGAAATGCATAGTAGTAAAAAGCTTAATCTAAAGATAATATAAAAACTAAATCTAAATTTGACCTAATGTCAAATATATACAAAAAACAGATTTTGAAATTATTACATCGTAAACTAAAAGGTAACATTGATAACTAGATACAGGCCTATCCACATATATACATTGTTGATTCTGTTTTGTGTGATAATTTTATCTCAAGTATGAATTAGAGTGACTGGATTATAATTTACAAGAACGGTCTAATTGAATGAATGAAAATCCACAGCCTGCTTCCAGTCTCCGACCGGGTCAGGAATGGAATGAATGAAGTCCCCATCTAGTGGCGAGGATATGAACTGTGCCGGCTGCCGAGGCCTGACGCACTCCTCTGGGGCAATGATTAAATGAATGACAGATGAAATGAAATGATAGTGGAGAGTGTTGCTGGAATGAAATGTTGACAGGGAAAACCGGAGTACCCGGAGAAAAACCTGTCTGCCTCCGTTTTGTCCAGCACAGATCTCACATGGAGTGACCGGGATTTGAACCACGGACCCAGTGGTGAGAGGCCGGCGTGCTGCCGCCTAAGCCACGGAGGCTTCTTCCAAGAACGGTATAATTGAGATACAGAAATCTAGTTTACAGTTTACACGAACCGCATTGTTGTAAATACTGCAAAGCCTCCATACAGGTGAATTATTATGTGACGTAGTATTGGTTATATCATTTTTGAATGTTATAGTTGATCTTGCAGTTAAGCGAGGGATGTTGAAATTTAGGAGCGATAGGAAAAATGAGTTATCAATTTGACCGTTAATAACTTTATAAAGGAATTTCATATCATTCACTTTCCTTCGAGACTCCAAACTCGTCATGTCGAAATTCAACAAAAGTTCACCGTAGGGTACCATGAGTGGATAATTGCCCGTTATTTTGAGGCGTAAATATCTGTGGAATTTCTTTTGAACTTGCTCAATGGATTTAATGCATGTTTTCTGCCAGGGACTCTCGCCCGCCTCTGGGCATACCTTCCAAAACTGCTCTTAAATTCAATTCTCTACTTCTTCTATGTACAGTACATGACCGGCCCAGTGCAGTCTTTGGCTTTTGGCACGGGCCACGATATCCGGTTCTTTTTAGAGATCCCGCAATTCCTTATTTGTTCTAATTCTCCACTGGCCATTTTCTACTATCGGTCCGAAAATGCGTTGTAGTATTCAATTTTCAAAAGTTACTAATTTCCTTTCAGTTTGATTGGACGATATCCAGGTTTATGAACCGTACGTGGCAACAGGAAGTATAATGCTTTTATAAATTCTCACTTTAGTTTTTCTAGATATAATTTTACTCTTTGAGAGATTTTGCAGAGACCAGTAGCCTTTGTTGCCACTGATATTTCTTGATTTTATTTCTGTTTCTTCCATATTATTCTGGTCTATGATAATCCCCAGATATTTGAACTCGGTACATCTCTGAAAAGCGTATGAAGCAACTGTTAAGGGGTTTTGTACTTGTGCTGCATTCCTTCCTACAACTAGATATTTAGTTTTTATCATTTTAAATGACCTTGTCGTTACGCTGGGGTCTGGAGTTACGTTACGGTGACGGGACGAAATGTACCCAGATGCACTGAGGTGTGTGACGTCATAGTACCGCTTGGTGCATGTGTTCCCCGACAATCTCTACTTCGTTAGTATAAGACAAAAATCCCCGATTCTTGGATGTCATAGGTAATCTCGAGAACAACTGGATGGATTTTGATGCGGTTTTCACCATTCTGTAAAGGATATCTCGAGGAACGATTATGTTGAAAATATTTTTTGTATGATCAAAGGAAGCCAAGCAGTAACGATTTCAGTGAAAAAGTCGAAAACAAACTTGGCGTCCGTGCGCTTCTTAAGCTTACGCTGGGCAAACCGTTAAAAATATTAATATACTATGAGTGTAAGAATTGGTCAGCATGAAAAGTTCTACAAAAAAAGTCCGCGAGAGCATATCTCTATCTTCAATACATCGCCCACTATAAGTGTTTTTAGACTGGATGGAAGGGGCACGTCCCCGCGCGCTCTGGTGAGCGAGACGGCATCCCGCGCGCTTGACCTTGCTTTGCCCCTGGTTTGCACTTGCCGTTCGCGAGTAATTTGAAACAAGATAAGCAAGATTAGTATTATGCAGATAATTTTCTAACATGTCAAGAGTATTTGGCTTCGAGCGAAGCGAGAAGCCTCCAGCCTTTCTAGCATTTTTCAGCATTTGTAGCATTTAAAATGATACAAAGTCCAGTCTTTCAGACTGACTGTCACTTTTTTGTTCATTTATCATTAGACCTACTTCATTGGCATCTTCAATAAGGGTTTCTGTGAGTATTTTTAGATCGTTTTCGTTTTCTGCCATGAGTGTTATGTCATCAGCATAAGCAAATACAGTATGTTCATTTTGTTTCCCACTTCATGGCTTGGGTGGAGCTGGTTTACTCGTTTCAATGTTTCTTCTAAAGCTAAATTGAAAAATAAAGGTGAGAGTCCATCTCCCTGTCTTACTCCAGTGTTGACATTACATTCTTCGGTATATTCATTATTGATTCTAATTTTGCATTTGGACCCTTCTGAGCACAGTTTTGCCATATTGATAAGTTTTTCTGGTATTCCATTACGCTGCATGTATTTCCACATTGTCATCATCATCTTCATTTTCTCTTTTCCAGTTGACACTGGGTGGGGGCAAATATGGTTCCTCTCCACTTTGTTCTGTCGTTCCACCAATCCTACACGCTGCCGAAGTGACGCGCCTAGCAAACGCATGGGCGCAGCCACATTGGACCCAAACAACTGGTTGCTAGGTTTTGTATACATAGGAAGCTGCATTAAGGCTGCGCAGTGTCTTGAATGTTGTGGATAAAAAGGTGTAATTTGCGTGAAATAAGGCAAACGCCTCCCGTGAAGATCATATACAGTGTTGGAGCTACGAAATAGAAGTGAAATTTTATGGATAAAGTACGAGAATTTTGCGAGATAGTATGAATAAAGTTGACCTCACTCCTGAGGCAAGAATTGCATGGCGGGTACTCCAAATTATAAATACTTATTTATAACATCATTTAGTGGATACAGTATATCTAATATAGAGAGATATTTAGGACATATATGTCACATAAAGGGGTTTTTGGTTCATGTGGGTAGAGTAGTTGTAATTAAATATGGTTTGTACTATTATAAACGTCAACCTACATAACCTTACAGCTGATTCACTAACAGCAATACATTTTCTCCTACAACTTTTCTGAGTGGTGATTTTTCACTTAATTTATTTAAGCAGTGAATTGTGTTTTCAAATAACAATTAGGCCTATCCCAGACTGAAATTTTCTGCCTAAATATTTTATTTTTTGCACTTTCAGAAAACAATTAGGCCTATCCTGTACCAATAGCCTAGGCCTACACCCTGCAACGAAGTTTTTTTTATAGTTAGTTATTGTTGTTTTAAGGGGCGGAACTACGAGGTCATCTGCCCCCCTGCAACGAAGATACTATGTACTGTACCGTACAGTGACATTATTCAAGCCAATGAATACTGCTTATTTCTGAAGTGATGGAGTGGCAAGTCTTGTTGTGATTGTCAGGGAAGTTTTGGTGAAAAAGTCAGTGGTGTCAAGAAATGAGGTGATGAGGATAGTGGCGAACCAGGCTATCATGGCATTATGTCAAGATTGTTAGAAAATGTTTTAATCGTTTCAGCATGAAGTGTTAGTGAAAAAGTCAGTGGTGCTATAAAGTTATCAATAAAAGTGGAAATATAATAACCAATGTGCGTACTTAGTCAGTTTCTTTGCATTACTTATCTGGACAATTTTTCAAACATTGGACAGTAAAACTAGGCTAGTTCAATGAAGTTATGGAATGCTACAGTATTGTACATTTATTATGAGTTATAATAAAACTATATTGCTATTAAAAATATCGAGGCTTAATTCTTAACTGCCATGTTTATACCAAAGATCTTTATGGATATCAGAAGTAGGCCTACTGGTATATTATTGGGAATAGACTACTCCCCTGCGATTCAACTTACAAGCTCCTGCAGAAGTGTGGATGTGTTTTTCGCCCATCACAATATGCCTTTTTGTTATTGAGGAACTGAGTTTAATTGGAGTTGTAACAGGTCATTTTATCACAGGTTGTGGTGAATTATGTAATACGGTACCAAATGGTAGGTGGGTGGTGTTGGTGCTTATTGAGGTCATTAGCCCCTAACAGGAATGCAGGCTGATTTTATTTAGTTCTGTTGGTCAAGTAATGAATTTGAATCATGAAGGGGAGGGTAGCATAAATATTTTCTAGATAATGTTTTTGTTAGTATAGGCCTACCTCATTAAATTCATTGCTTAACTCAAACCATTGGTATAATCTGGTTACCTCTGCGTTAGTAAGGCTGACAGAGAGATCATCCCAATCATACTGTACCGGTCCTTTTACAGTGAGTTAGCTAGCTTGTTAAATTGGAGGCTTGTGGTAAGTAATTCATATTTTACACCAAGAATGGTGTAAATTTCTATATCATTGCCCAATATTTTTTATTTCCTTACTCCATGGGCTAATAACCTAATTATCTTTTACCCACTCTACAGTACCATAAGAACCAGCACCCTCATTCCCATTGTTTCGATTGGAACATAGTTATACAGACCAATTTCCAGCCTTGGAGATTATATTTTGTGGAATAGTGGAATAATATTCCCCTCCTCCCCTCCAAATGGCAAATCACTGATCAAACTATACTAACTTGAGTGTACCATACATGTATGCATCAATTACTTTATGTGATGCATTTTACTAATGTATAATAAGGTGTTGGAGAGGGTAAAATCTAACACCAGAATACAGCCGCTTACTGTTGAAAGAGGCAGTTTTATGCTGCCTTGGATATTTTCATGTCAGTTTTAGTGGCTGAATATTTAAGCTAGGATAGGGAAAATGCCCCATTATTTAGAATGAGGTAGGACAATAGGACTTCTCTAACCTGTTAGTGAGCACACAGGTTAGGCTTTGTTAATTTGATTCGTTTTCAAACAAACGCGGCGTTGTGGTAAACACACACATTGTATTGAAAAGCAGTCTTTGTTTCTTCTAAAGCCGTTGATGAGATTTGGCCTAAACTCTCATGCAAAATATTTTAAACTGTTCCCTTATGCATTGATAGACCTTAAGTTCATTTTATTCGTCACTTACTGGTAGGGCCTACGGTACTTTATTTTCGGTAGTATTGATAATTCATACGGGACGTGATTCACAATATCCAGAGATGTTATATTTTCATGTTTTCATTTAATTTAAGTTAAATATCTTAGGCCACATCTCTAAGACGTAATGTGCCTCTCGAACGCAATATTTTTGGACAACTATGTTAAATTACTGTGGAAAATATACTTTTCTATGCTTTCTTGCCTCTGGACATCCATGCATGTACAGTTTTATACGATACAAATAGGAAATAATGACGACTAAACGACGAAACAAGCTACAAGGGAGCCATGTTGTATTGCTCCAGTTGCTTAGCAACGGAGCGGAAGTGACGTCGACTTCGGCAGCGTATTCCGACACAGTGTTCCAATCCAGGTTCCGTTTTCTAATACTATTCTCCACCGAGTCCATCTAACGCATTCTTGGTCTTCCTCGTCCTCTCTTCCCTGTCATCCGTCGTTCCAGTGCTCGTCTTGGTAGCCTTACTTCATTTATCCGTTTGACATGTCCCTTTCCCCTTTTCCTTTCCATTTCGTTTCACTGAGACCGAGGATGGCTATATCCTTCTCCATCATGAAGTCCACTAGCTCCTCAGTCTTGTCCGTCAGGGTTAAGATGTTGACTGTCACTATTCGGATGTATTGCGATGCTGGTCGCCCATTTCTCACAGCTCCCACCGCATCTGAAGAACTGCGCGTCGCCTGCAGGGGACGCCCTAGCATTTTCCGAGGCTGAACCATATTTGCTTTCATTTTAGGCTATTATTAAGGTGGGGTCGCCACTCCCAAATATATTTTATGACCTACTGCCAGGTATCAACCCAAAGGCTAAAGTCAAGAAGAAGCTTTCTTCATGCAACAGAAAGCCTCACTGAACCACCATCGAACTTTAGAATGAATTCATGGCGTTCAAGATCCAGCCACCTTGCAGGATGGATGATGCCTTCCGAAAGCCTTCCTTCAGGCCACGAGGAAAGTTGGTCAACATGGAATACACTCAACAGGTTGCGCTCAGGAGTTGGAAGAACGAGACCAACATGAGAAAGTGGGGATTTGTCTGCGAATCTACACTATGCGACTGCGGTGAAGAACAGACAATGAACCATCTCCTTGTATGCAACTTGTGTCCAACTACATGCTCTCTCCAGAACGTGATTGACGCTACTAAAGAAGCATGTGAACTAGCTGCATATTGGTCAAGCCACATTAGATTAAATTTGTACTTGTGTAGAGCTTAATCGCATTGCTACCTGCCATCAAAAATGATTAATGCTTATAGTACCAGGTTTGTAGTTATATCTTTTAAGTTATAATATATGTTTCTGACACGATTAAAAAAACTGCCAGGTATGAACTAGGCCGCTCCTTACTTGGAGAACAGACGCCTTTTGTAGCCGCTCCTCTGGAGTACAGACGCTACGTGTGTCCATACCAGTGGCGTACGCAGGATTTCCTTCTGGGGGGGGGGGGGGGTCATTAATATAATAGGGTAATTGTGTACATTACCGGTATTAAAGGAACAGATGACCTTGCTGTTCCGCCCCTTAAAACGACAGTCATCATCATAATTAAAATGATATTTCGATTAATATTCATTAAAAAACAATTAAATAACCGTTCTCTTTGCATGAAAAATATTTTAGGTTTCATTTTCTCGACACAATAAAAAATGAAAATAAATTCTAAAAAATATGGAAAACAGTATCTAAATATTGAGACTGAAACGATGCAGTGGTATCATCATGGCCATAGTGACGTGGTTGCTTAAAATATTGATATTGTATTATGTGAGAGAAAAATAATGTTTGGCTCTCCGTGTTCCAACTGCAATTGCTATTTACTCTCAAAATCTGCCTATCTTGATTATTTTATCTGTATCATTAATTGGAATAAATTGTAGAAACTTCTTTTTTTACTGAATTATCTTCAAGAAAACGGGCACATGCAATTAAAGCAAACCGAAGCGACGTGAAAAGACTTACCGATCGCACACTTCAACAGCAAAACAGATCCATGGGTAGCTCCAACACTGCGAGTAGAGCGCAGGGCATTTATTAAGTGAGGAACGTGACCACACCTAAGGTGTATGCGGGAGTAAAGACGCCTAACGAGCGATACCGTAAAACAGGTGATAGATGGGTCAATGTATAGATTCAAGACGGAATATCTCGGGGGGGGGGGGGGTCAAACCCCCCCCCGTCGGTACGACACTGGTCCATACTATGGACAAATATCTTTTACTCTTCCACATTTGTATCACACTTAAATGGGCAAATTAAGGATTACACGTTTCTACCCTCAGGTGACCATCATTAGATCCTGATCACTGTGTTGAGGTTAATTTTTCACTACTGTGGTTCAATAGCACGTCGTTAGATGATTATAGCCTAGGTAGTATGATTCGCAATTTGTATCCCGATATAAGTGGTGCTGAGGTCCATAAGTGAACATCGTTGTTGTTGTTGTTGTTGTTTGAGTCTTCAGTCTTTTGACTGGTTTGATGCAGCTCTTCATGCCTCCCTGTCCTGAGCTAATAGTTTCATTTCTACATAGCTACCACACCCTACAACCGAGGCAATCTGTTTAGCATATTCTAACCTTGGTCTACCCCTACAGTTCTTGTCCTCGACCCTTCCTTCCATAACTAAACTTGCTATTCCTGGGTGTCTTAGTATGTGTCCTACCAACCTATCTCTTCTATTCATTAGCAGTCGCCAAAAACATCTCTCCTCTCCCACTAGTTTTAATACCTCTTCGTTTGTAACCCTATCTACCCATCTGATCTTCGTCATTCTCCTGTAACACCACATTTCAAACGCTTCTACTGTATTCTCCTCTTTTCTCCTGCACCAATAATCCAAGTTTCATTTCCATAGAGCACCACACTCCAGACAAAGCCCTTCAAAAATGACTTCCTAATACCTAAATCTATATTCGATGTCAACAGATTCCTTTTCTGTAGAAATGCTTTCCTTGCCTGAGCTAACCTACTTTTTATATCCTCTTTGCTTCGTCCTTCACTAGTTATTTTGCTTCCTAAGTAACAGAAGTCACCTACTTCCTTTAGTTTTTCACCAGCCAATAACTAGTTTTATCTAGTGCATGTTAAAATTTGTTAATTGATTTAATAATATTACAGTGTTATATTCTAAATTGTATACACGCGCGTACACACCGTTATTCACGTGATTCACAAAACCTTGTAACACATAACAAACCTATTAAGAATACTAAAATATGAATTATTTAATTGTGAGATTTAAGAATTCATTTAGAATATGATTCTATAAATTTGTGGATGCTGTGGATTTAGACCCCTCCAAAAAAAAAAGAAACCTGGATACGCACCTGACAGGGAGCCAGAACAAAATGTACCCCTCGCCCTCTCGACTGATCTATTATAAGTATGGGCTTTACTTGCTGTTGTTGTTTATTTCTGTTCATTAGCAGTCGTTAGAAACATCTCTCGTCTCCCGCTCGTCTTAATAACTCTTCATTTGTAACCAGATCTACCCATGTAATCATCATTCTCCTTTAACACTACATTTCAAACGCTTCAATTCTCCTATTTTCTTCTGCACCAACAGTCCAAATTTTACTTCCATAGAGCGCCACACTCCAGCCAGATAGGCTTTAAAGAATGACTCCTAATACCTAAATCTATATTCGATGTCAACAGATTTCTTTTCTGTAGAAATGCTTTCTTTGCCTGTGCTAACATATTTTTAAATCCTCTTTGCTTCGTTCATCACTGATTATTTTGCTTCATAAGTAACATAAGTCCTGTACTTCCTTTAGCTTTTCACCTGCCAATTCAACGTCCATAGGGGTTTCTGATTTATTTTGGTTGCGTTGGAATATTTTTGTTTTACATTTATTAATTTTCATCGTAAATTCTTTCCTCAAGACAGAATCCATACAATTTAAAAACTTTTTCAAATCCTCTGGTGTGTCGGCTAACATGACAATGTCATCAGCAAATCTCAGAGTTGAAATCATTTCTCCTTGAATCTTTACTCATACTTTGACTGTTATTTTAATTTGTTCCAGCAACAAGAAGAATCAGGGAGAGTAGCCTACGATGAATTTGTTCCTACTGCAATATGAAGCAGTGTCCACCACTGATAAATAAGATTTAGTGAGTGAAACCAGTTATATCTAGTGAACTCGAGTAATCAGTGCTTAAAGTTGTATTACCGCTCATTTTAAAAGTGAGTTAGTGGCTGCTAGTTTTCGTGTGTAGCCCTACATACTATCAAGAACAGTGTTCAATATGGCTCCCATCACACTTCCAAGCTTCCTCGCCTTCTTATTGGTGGCAGCTGTAGTTCGTAAAGCAACCGCTGCAAGAATGGGAGTGCCACTGGCACCAATTGACTGCCATAACCTCAATTCTCAAAGGAGTCTATCTCTTGATAAGGTGAGTTCAATATTTTAAATACATTTTATTACATTTTAATAACACACATGGGAAAGTTTATCAATAATGTATAGTGATTTAAGTTAAAAGTTAAGCCTTAAAATTATTACTGTAAACTTTGGGGTTTTAGGATTTTTCTAGATTTCTGAACAGTTTTAGCATATTAAAGGGATAAATGTAACTGATTTCGATAGTTTTATCCTTCCTCTTTCTAAATGTCCGATGACATACAGTAAAGAAATAAGAATTGAGCAAATCAGCCACGTATAACATCCGCAATGACTTGACATTCGTTTTCATCATTTGTATATAGATAACGTTAGACGTTTATTTATTTATAATTTTTTATATTTATTTATTTATTTATTTATTTTATCATAATAAAAATAGACTTGAACTGATTGGTAAATTATTTCATTGTTAGTTCAAAATTCACTGCCACTTCACAATTAATAGTCTTACTGTCATGTATTTCTGTTTCCTCTGTTTCAAAATCACACAATACATTCGTGCATACTTCAACTTCCTTTAAATGCGTAACAAAACTTGCAAAGTAATATCTTCCATTCAATAAATATGCTTATACAGCCTTCCTTTATAAATTTTGCTCAATATTAGCTCAATTTTCAAAACAATCTGACAACAATATAATATAATACCACTTCATAAAATTAATGTAAATAGCTCTCCTCAACTTATCTTTCTACTGCATAAAATGCATAAGTTATGACAATCTTAAAATAACATTCTCCAATGCTTCTTCTTTCATCAAATTATTATATCTCCATATAAGTTCATAAGATTTGTACAACATTAAATAATTATTACGATGTGTTTCTTATTAAATTACATTCTATACAGTATTCAAATATCCTTCCTCAAATCTTTTAATTATATCATACAACGTTACTTAAAATATACGTGATCTATAATACGATCAACGATCATATCAATCTTACCTAAAATTCGAATATCGCACAAATCTCCAATATGGATCAAAATACTAAAATAATACAAAAATAGAAAAAATCGGTGAACGAATTCAAATCCAAAAATCCTCTAACATACTTGGATCTCATGGAATCATGGAGGAGGGTTGTCGATTTAGGATAAAATCTGCTGTAGATTCACATTATTAAAGCAAAATAGTCATGAAACTAGCTTTAAGTAGGCGCGGATGAATGCATTACAATAGTATTTACAGTAAGATCTAACTTAAATCATTCGACATTATTAGCCATACGGGTTAAGATGGGCAGCAATATACTCGCAATTTTGTAGGTAAAGTGTGCCAGATTTATCGAGCCTGCTCGGTAACATAAGAACCTCGGTTCGACATGTCTTCTTTCTATGGCAGAAATGTACGTTATGTTCCCCATGTTCAGCGTGAAGCCTCCGCCATCTTTGGCCCAAAATCCTGACCTGCTTCATTCAATGCGCATGTGTAAGTTGCTACAGAACTTTGATATAGAGCAGACATGGACCAACATTTCTTAGGGGCAATACAAAATTATCTAGGTGGGCCGAATAAAAACAACATATGTTTATAGATAGATTATAAACTTTTTATATCTGAATTTTAAATCAAACGAAACTTATAAGCTACGATGGTAGAAAACTTACCAAATAAGAACCTTGATTATTTTTTTAGAAGACGAAGGAGTATGTGACAAATGAAATTGTAACTGTGCTTCTACAAAAGCTTTTCTTAATCTGGTTGAAACTGGGATGAGCTGATTCTTTGTAGCGCAGCTAAATGGTGGTCTGTCAATCTCTTTCTGACGCTATTTCGCTAAACTTCATTCTAAAAAACACCTGTTCACAGAGATAGTAAGATGCGAACATAGCAGTTATCTTCTGTGCCTGAGATTTCAAGTTTGGGAAGCTTAATTTTGGTAGGGCCTTGTAGTATTCAATTTTCGAAACGTTGAGGAATAGTTGCTTCAATTCATTGCTACATTGTAACTAAATCAGTTCTACGTGCAACTCTGATTTTACTGATTTACAATCTACATTAAATGGCATGCTGGAAACGTCCAAGACTCGTTCAATAACGTTGAAGTACTGAAATCTGCATTCAAATTGGTCGTGGAGATTTTTCACAGAAAATGATATAACACAAAACACATAAACACAGTGAGATTGAAACAGTTTTTCACTTCTAGGCGTACAGAACAGAAAAAAATATGACCTATGTGTAATTCGAAACCATGTCGCGAGCCGGAGTCAACCAGACTCATTTTGGTTTTGTCTGGGGATTTAAGGCCGGATGCACTTCCTGACGCCACGTGATTTTTCAGGTGAAAATTCCACCCTGCTGTCACCGGGATTCGAACCACGGCCGTCCGGGTGACAGACGAGCAGCTAAGCCACTGCTCCATCACGCTCCCATTTTGACTCCCGATCAATGCCTGTGAGATATTTTAAGTGAAAAGTCATGATGATGATGATAATTGTTGTTTTAAGGGGCCTAACATCTAGGTTATCGGCCCCTAATGGTCTGGGTGAAGCGAAAATAACAATGAGATGGAAACCATACCGGAAATCGGAAATACTGACAAAAGATTGAAAATACACACAAAATGGAATTTAGAGTGGAAAAAAATGACAATGGAATTTAGATGGAAAATACTCACAAAAGTATTTTAGAATGAAAATACGCACAAAATGCAGGTTAGGGTAAAAAGCGTGGCGTAGTTGGTAGCATGCTGAGCTTCTATGCCCAAGATCACGGGTTCAAACCTGGCCGAAGTCGTCGGTTTTTTAAGAGCGTTAAAAATCCCTCAGTATGCCTTCCTTCGGAGGGGAAGTAAAGCCGGCGGTCCCGTGCCATAGATTTATGGCATGTTAAAGAACCTTCCACTAATTACACCTGTGTGAAGCTAAATTGTATATAGGTTAAACATTCGACAAACGTTCTTAGGTTCCGACGTTCGTCGCCAGGAGCCGACTGCGGTGACATCTGGTAATCAAGTTCTGAACTAGTAGTCGTTGACTGTGGCGTTTGGCGGCAAAAGTAGGAACTACTTGAAAAAATTCAATGTCTGCAGTCCACTTGAATTGAAAACAGATAACACACACTAATACAGTCATCACAATTAACACCGGTTATCAGACAGATTCTACACACACCCAAAGTACACGGGGCTACATGACCGCGTTGTCACATCCCCTAAACAGAGGAAGCAAGCAGAGTAAAACATAATTTACAAGGTGAAATTTAGATTCAAAATACTCACAAAATGTAATTTAGATTGAAAATACTTACAAAATGTAATTTAGATTGAGAATACTTGCAAAATGTAATTTAGATTGAAAATACTTACAAAATGTAATTTAGATTGAGAATACTTGCAAAATGTAATTTAGATTGAGAATACTTACAAAATGTAATTTAGATTGAAAATACTTACAAAATGTAATTTAGATTGAAAATACTTGCAAAATGTAATTTAGATTGAGAATACTTGAAAATGAAAATCCACAGCCTGCTTCCAGTCTCCGACCGGGTCAGGAATGGAATGAATGAAGCCCCTATCTAGCGGCGAGGATATGAGCTGTGCCGGCTGCCGAGGCCTGACGCACTCCTCTGGGGCAATGATGAAATGAATGACAGATGAAATGAAATGATAGTGGAGAGTGTTGCTGGAATGAAATTTTGACAGGGAAAACCGGAGTACCCGGAGAAAAACCTGTCTGCCTCCGTTTTGTCCAGCACAGATCTCACATGGAGTGACCGGGATTTGAACCACGGACCCAGCGGTGAGAGGCCGGCGTGCTGCCGCCTAAGCCACGGAGGCTCTGATTGAGAATACTTACAAAATGTAATTTAGATTGAAAATACTTACAAAATGTAATTTAGATTGAAAATACTTACAAAATGTAATTTAGATTGAGAATACTTGCAAAATGTAATTTAGATTGAAAATACTTACAAAATGTAATTTAGATTGAGAATACTTACAAAATGTAATTTAGATTGAGAATACTTGCAAAATGTAATTTAGATTGAGAATACTTACAAAATGTAATTTAGATTGAAAATACTTACAAAATGTAATTTAGATTGAGAATACTTGCAAAATGTAATTTAGATTGAAAATACTTACAAAATGTAATTTAGATTGAGAATACTTACAAAATGTAATTTAGATTGAGAATACTTGCAAAATATAATTTAGATTGAGAATACTTGCAAAATGTAATTTAGATTGAGAATACTTGCAAAATGTAATTTAGATTGAGAATACTTACAAAATGTAATTTAGATTGAAAATACTTACAAAATGTAATTTAGATTGAAAATACTTACAAAATGTAATTTAGATTGAGAATACTTGCAAAATGCAATTGAAATTCAAAACACTCACAAAAATACCGCTCCTACATTCAAAGACTTACTAAAAAGCAATTAAGATTGTCAATCCTTACAAAATGCTATTTGGTTGAAAATACTTACGAAATGCAACTTAGATTCAAAATACCTACAAAATGTAGTGTAGATTCCAAAGATTCACAAAATGGAATTTAGACACACGGGGAGCCAATCTCTGGTTGGTTGCATCCTCTGTTTAGGGGCTGCGACAACGCGGTCATGTACCTCCGTGTACTTTGGGTGAGTGTAGAATCTGTCTGATAACCGGTGTTAATTTTATTGACTGTATTAGTGTGTGGTATCTGTTTTAAATTGAAGTAAGGACTCCAGACATTCAATTTTCAAGTAGTTCCTACTTTTGCTACCAAACGCCACTGTCGACGACACCTAGTTCTGAACATGGTTACTTGATACCACCGCAGTCGTCTCCTGGCGACGAACGTTGGAACCTAAGAGCTTTAGTTAAATCTAACCTATAATTTAGCTTCACTCAAGTGTAATTAGTGGAAGGTTCTTTTACATGGCATAAATCTTTGACATGGGACCGCAAGATCAATTCTTCTCCGAAGGAAGGCATACTGAGGGAGTTTTAACGCTCTTAAAATATCCGACGACTTCGGCCGGGTTTGAACCCGCGATCTTGGGCATAGAAGCTCAGCATGCTACCAACTACGCCACCAAAGTCACCGGAGAACCTCTACAAACGTCAACGGATGACGGCTAATTAAGCAGGCTTTGGATCTCATATTATGAGGAGTTTAAGGTGTATCAAAAGTCACGTGAGAATCTCTACAAACGTCAACGGATGACGGCTAATTTAGCAGGCTTTGGATCTGCTATTATGAGGAGTTTAAGGGGTATCAAAAGTCACGTGAGAACCTCTACAAACGTCAACGGATGACGGCTAATTTAGCAGGCTTTGGATCTGCTATTATGTGGAGTTTAAGGTGTATCAAAAGTCACGTGAGAATCTCTACAAACGTCAACGGATGACGGCTAACTAAGCAGGCTTTGGATCTCATATTATGAGGAGTTTAAGGTGTATCAAAAGTCACGTGAGAATTTCTACAAACGTCAACGGATGACGGCTAATTAAGCAGGCTTTGGATCTCATATTATGAGGAGTTTAAGGTGTATCAAAAGTCACGTGAGAATCTCTACAAACGTCAACGGATGACGGCTAATTTAGCAGGCTTTGGATCTGCTATTATGAGGAGTTTAAGGTGTATCAAAAGTCACGTGAGAATCTCTACAAACGTCAACGGATGACGGCTAATTAAGCAGGCTTTGGATCTGCTATTATGAGGAGTTTAAGGTGTATCAAAAGTCACGTGAGAACCTCTACAAACGTCAACGGATGACAGCTAATTAAGCAGGCTTTGGATCTGCTATTATGAGGAGTTTAAGGTGTATCAAAAGTCACGTGAGAATCTCTACAAACGTCAACGGATGACGGCTAATTTAGCAGGCTTTGGATCTGCTATTATGAGGAGTTTAAGGTGTATAAAAAGTCACGTGAGAATCTCTACAAACGTCAACGGATGACGGCTAATTTAGCAGGCTTTGGATCTGCTATTATGTGGAGTTTAAGGTGTATCAAAAGTCACGTGAGAATCTCTACAAACGTCAACGGATGAGGGCTAATTAAGCTGGCTTTGGATCTCATATTATGAGGAGTTTAAGGTGTATCAAAAGTCACGTGAGAATTTCTACAAACGTCAACGGATGACGGCTAATTAAGCAGGCTTTGGATCTCGTATTATGAGGAGTTTAAGGTGTATCAAAAGTCACGTGAGAATCTCTACAAACGTCAACGGATGACGGCTAATTTAGCAGGCTTTGGATCTGCTATTATGAGGAGTTTAAGGTGTATCAAAAGTCACATGAGAATCTCTACAAACGTCAACGGATGACGGCTAATTAAGCAGGCTTTGGATCTGCTATTATGAGGAGTTTAAGGTGTATCAAAAGTCACGTGAGAACCTCTACAAACGTCAACGGATGACGGCTAATTTAGCACGCTTTGGATCTGCTATTATGAGGAGTTTAAGGTGTATAAAAAGTCACGTGAGAATCTCTACAAACGTCAACGGATGACGGCTAATTTAGCAGGCTTTGGATCTGCTATTATGTGGAGTTTAAGGTGTATCAAAAGTCACGTGAGAATCTCTACAAACGTCAACGGATGACGGCTAATTAAGCTGGCTTTGGATCTGCTATTATGAGGAGTTTAAGGTGTATCAAAAGTCACGTGAGAATCTCTACAAACGTCAACGGATGATGGCTAATTTAGCACGCTTTGGATCTGCTATTATGAGGAGTTTAAGGTGTATAAAAAGTCACGTGAGAATCTCTACAAACGTCAACGGATGACGGCTAATTTAGCAGGCTTTGGATCTGCTATTATGTGGAGTTTAAGGTGTATCAAAAGTCACGTGAGAATCTCTACAAACGTCAACGGATGACGGCTAATTAAGCTGGCTTTGGATCTGCTATTATGAGGAGTTTAAGGTGTATCAAAAGTCACGTGAGAATCTCTACAAACGTCAACGGATGACGGCTAATTAAGCAGGCTTTGGATCTGCTATTATGAGGAGTTTAAGGTGTATCAAAAGTCACGTGAGAACCTCTACAAACGTCAACGGATGACGGCTAATTAAGCAGGCTTTGGATCTGCTATTATGAGGAGTTTAAGGTGTATAAAAAGTCACGTGAGAATCTCTACAAACGTCAACGGATGACGGCTAATTTAGCAGGCTTTGGATCTGCTATTATGTGGAGTTTAAGGTGTATCAAAAGTCACGTGAGAATCTCTACAAACGTCAACGGATGACGGCTAATTAAGCTGGCTTTGGATCTGCTATTATGAGGAGTTTAAGGTGTATCAAAAGTCACGTGAGAATCTCTACAAACGTCAACGGATGATGGCTAATTTAGCACGCTTTGGATCTGCTATTATGAGGAGTTTAAGGTGTATAAAAAGTCACGTGAGAATCTCTACAAACGTCAACGGATGACGGCTAATTTAGCAGGCTTTGGATCTGCTATTATGTGGAGTTTAAGGTGTATCAAAAGTCACGTGAGAATCTCTACAAACGTCAACGGATGACGGCTAATTAAGCTGGCTTTGGATCTGCTATTATGAGGAGTTTAAGGTGTATCAAAAGTCACGTGAGAATCTCTACAAACGTCAACGGATGACGGCTAATTAAGCAGGCTTTGGATCTGCTATTATGAGGAGTTTAAGGTGTATCAAAAGTCACGTGAGAACCTCTACAAACGTCAACGGATGACGGCTAATTAAGCAGGCTTTGGATCTGCTATTATGAGGAGTTTAAGGTGTACCAAAGTCACGTGAGAATCTCTACAAACGTCAACGGATGAAGGCTAATTTAGCAGGCTTTGGATCTGCTATTATGAGGAGTTTAAGGTGTATCAAAAGTCACGTGAGAATCTCTACAAACGTCAACGGATGACGGCTAATTAAGCAGGCTTTGGATCTGCTATTATGAGGAGTTTAAGGTGTATCAAAAGTCACGTGAGAATCTCTACAAACGTCAACGGATGACGGCTAATTTAGCAGGCTTTGGATCTGCTATTATGTGGAGTTTAAGGTGTATCATAAGTCACGTGAGAATCTCTACAAACGTCAACGGATGACGGCTAATTAAGCAGGCTTTGGATCTGCTATTATGAGTAGTTTAAGGTGTATCAAAAGTCACGTGAGAATCTCTACAAACGTCAACGGATGACGGCTAATTAAGCAGGCTTTGGATCTGCTATTATGAGGAGTTTAAGGTGTATCAAAAGTCACGTGAGAATCTCTACAAACGTCAACGGATGACGGCTAATTAAGCAGGCTTTGGATCTGCTATTATGAGGAGTTTAAGGTGTATCAAAAGTCACGTGAGAACCTCTACAAACGTCAACGGATGACGGCTAATTTAGCAGGCTTTGGATCTGCTATTATGAGGAGTTTAAGGTGTATCAAAAGTCACGTGAGAACCTCTGCAAACGTCAACGGATGACGGCTAATTAAGCAGGCTTTGGATCTGCTATTATGAGAAGTTTAAGGTGTATCAAAAGTCACGTGGGAATCTCTACAAACGTCAACGGATGACGGCTAATTAAGCAGGCTTTGGATCTGCTATTATGAGGAGTTTAAGATTATCAAAAGTCACGTGAGAATCTCTACAAACGTCAACGGATGACGGCTAATTAAGCAGGCTTTGGATCTGCTATTATGAGGAGTTTAAGGTGTATCAAAAGTCACGTGAGATTCTCTACAAACGTCAACGGATGACGGCTAATTAAGCAGGCTTTGGATCTGCTATTATGAGGAGTTTAAGGTGTATCAAAAGTCACGTGAGAATCTCTACAAACGTCAACGGATGACGGCTAATTAAGCAGGCTTTGGATCTGCTATTATGAGGAGTTTAAGGTGTATCAAAAGTCACGTGAGAACCTCTACAAACGTCAACGGATGACGGCTAATTAAGCAGGCTTTGGATCTGCTTTTATGAGGAGTTTAAGGTGTATCAAAAGTCACGTTAGAATCTCTACAAACGTCAACGGATGACGGCTAATTTAGCAGGCTTTGGATCTGCTATTATGAGGAGTTTAAGGTGTATCAAAAGTCACGTGAGAACCTCTACAAACGTCAACGGGTGACGGTTAGTTAAGCAGGCCTTTTTATCTGCTACTGCGAGCAGTTAAAGGTGTACACAAGTCACGTGAGAGAAGCTCTAAGAACATCAATGGGGTGACGGACTATTAAGTAGACCTTGGATCCTCTTATGTCACCAGAGAAGGCAGCTTGCGTGTGTCCTGTTGTACTTGGTTGCCTCCCTGTCTTGCTCATTCACCCAGCTCGCCTGATTACCGGATACAATAACTGTTACCGGGGAGGCTCAACCGGCAAGGGAAATGTAAGGTCAGATCCGAAAACATGCGACTAGTTGTTCTGCAACAACGTTGATGATGAGGCTAATTGTTGGTTTAAGGGGCCTAACATCAGGGTTATCAGCCCCTAATGATTTGTGTGATCGTGAAGATAATAATTAAATGTTAACTATAACTAAAACTAACTACTGTACTAACTTATACATGTATACTAGAAGAAGAAATGGTAAACAATAGGAGAATATGGCAAATAAAGGACAGTGGGAAAAGAAATACCCTCATCCCTCGAAGATTGAGGATTGAGGGACTTGGAAGGAAAGAGAGCCATGAAAGGCAGATAGCAAAGTGATAGAGGAGAGGGTCCGCCCCAGAGGCAATGGAAAAGGGGGGGGGGGTCAACCGGGACGAGCTCAGTAATCCCTCGGGATCGCCAACACCCGAACTCACCAGCCGTGAGCCCTTGAGGCTGTAGCACTATCCAGGGTGCACCAGAAGTGGTGGGGCTACATACACCCTGCCTCCTTAAGGGTCTTGAGCAGAAGGCAGGAGATAATATCAAAAGAAAACGAAGGCTGACCCCTCACAGAAGGAGGGCATCAGGAAAGATAAGACAAGGACCACTTAAGGCAGGAAAGGAAGAGACTCCCTAGGCCTCGGATACCCTAATACCATCGGGGTCGGAAGAGAACAAGAGTTGACCAAGAGAGGTTGACAGGAAAGACGCAGAGGAGCCCTACACAAGTAACTGGAAGCAATGCTGGACTCAGCTGGGGTCCCGTGGTCGCCAACCCACGCCCCACTAGATGTGAGCCCCTGAGGGGTGCAACAACGTTTCTAAGATTGTTTATATCGGTGATGCCAAACCTGGACACTTGAGACTAGAATCCTCACCCTGCCACATGGCTCAGTAGGTCCAACCTTCAAAGCCAGTTAGTGACGTAATAATGGCTGTTTTAAGGGGTGGAACATCAAGATCATCTACCCCCATTTAAAGAACTGCGGAGAGCAAAATCCTTTATATAATACCCTAAGGTGTATGTTTCACAAAACTCATGCTCCTAAACCAGAGGGAGTTAGGAGGTGTGATTTGTACCAAAATCTTGCAAATCGTCTACAGAAAAATTCTTGCATTTCTTGAAAAGACAACGGAAATATATATATATTATAAAGTGCGTTTAAACAAATATCCAAGACGATAGTCCCTGTGTCGCGTTGAGCCCGCTTACCAATAAATCCGGATGGGTGGTGTATACACATAGCCTACGAGAGTTCTCGTATGGGTCCACTACTCCATATCGGCATAGTGCATTAACACGAATTATATTTTTGTGTTCAAGATATTACAGAACTTGCCTTGAAGAGGTTGGTTGGTTGGTTCCTTAGTTTAGGGGCTGCGACAACGCGGTCATCTAGCCCTGTGTACTTTGGGTGTGTGTAGAATTTGTCTGATAACCGCTGTTAATTGTGATGGCTGTATTAGCGTGTGTTATCTGTGATTCAGGTAGAAGAACTGCAGACGATTGATTTTGTCAAGTAGTTCATAATTTTGCTACCAAATGCTACCATCCACGACACCTAGCTGCGGACGTGGTTATTAAATGGCACCACAGTCAGTACCTGGCGGTGAACGTTGGAACTAATATAGCGTATCAAACTAACCTACAAATTTTGGCTTCTCACAAGTTTAGTTAACCGACAGTAGTGGCTACGCTGGCTAAAGCGCAGCATTAGGTCATGGGGCCAAGCTCTCTGCTGACTCGGTAGACGCGTGGGTTCGAGCCCCACCGTCGGCTGTCCTTGAAATGGTTTTCCGTGGTTTCCCCATTTTGAACTCCAGGCAAATGCTGGGACGGTACCTTCTGACAGGCCACGGCTGCTTCCTTCCACATCCTTGCCCAGTTTTATTCACCATCATTCATTTCATCTCTCATTAACTCCTCTCATGAGGTTGGCGTCAAGAAGGGCATCCAGCCGTAAAAACCATCGCCGCAAAGACTTCCATCGCATCTCATCCCCGACCCCGTTGGACAAACGGGAATAATAAGGGGTAGACATACATACACAAGTTTAGTTAGAGGAAGTTTCTTTTTCATGCAAACAAACTATGACATGGGGCCGCCGGCTTTACTTCCTCTCCGAAGGAAGGCATACTGAGGGATTTTTAACGCTCTTAAAAAATGCGACGACTTCTGCCGGGCATAGAACCTCAGCATGCTACCAACTACGCCACCGAAGCCGGTGCCTTGAAGAGGCTTGGAAACAAATATACTTGAAATCTTAACCCTCTTGATACCAAGCTAATGTAAGTGGTTATGTTAATAACCCCAAACCAAGTTTATTAAAATCACAAGATTTTGTTAAAAAATATTTGTTTACATTTTAAACGTAATAGTTGCAAAATACGTCCGCATCTTAGTGTAGTGGCTAGCCCTCTTGGCTGCCATCGTGGAGGCTCGGATTCGATTTCCGGCTCTGCCAAGTATTTTAATTTTGATCTGAGGGCTGGAACGGGGTACACACAGCCTCGCGAGGCAAAACTGAGAAGAGGTGAGTTCAATATCTATCTCAGCCATCCTGGAAGTCGTTGTCCGTGATTTACCACTTCTACTCCAGGTAAAGGCCGGCATGATATTTAGCTTAAGGTCACGGCCGCTTCATATCCAAATCCTACCTCAATTACAAATACACACACCAGTACAGACATCACAGTGACACAGGTTATCAGACAAATTCGACTCAAACCTCCCCCAGGCGCTCACATCTAGTGGGACGTAGGTTGGGGATCACGGGACCCCAGCTGAGTCCGGCATTGCATCCACTTACTTGTGCCGGGCTCCGCTCCGTCTTCTTTCCTGTCGACGTCCCTTGGTCAACTCTTGTTCTTTTCCGACCCCGATGGTATTAGGGTATCTGAGGCCTAGGGAGTCTTTCACTGTTTCGCCTTAATTGGCCCTTGTCTCATCTATCCTGATCCCTCCTTCTTCGAGGGGTCAGACCTCTTGTTTTGTTTTCATTATATTTCCTTTTCTCCTTAGGATTACCGCACTGTTTTTGTTAATTGCCTCCCCGTGTATCTAAATTCCATTTAGGGACTTTTTTTTGCAGCTACACTCCATTTTGAAGGTGTTTTCAATCTACGTTGAATTTTGTAAGTCTTTTCGAATCTAAAGTGCATTTTGCGAGTGTTTTCATCTTCAATTGCATTTTGTAAGGATTGGCAATCTATTTTTTTTTAGTAAGTCTTTCAATATAAAGGATGGGACATTTGTGAGTATTTTGAATTTCAATTGCATTTTGTATTTTCAACCTAAACCGCTTTTTGCAAGTATTTTCAATCACAATTGATTTTTGTGGGTATTATTATCTAAATTACATTTTGTAAGTATTGTCCATCCAATTGAGTAGTTTGAAGCTACCGTGCATTTTGTTACCGATTCCAATTGCAGTTTGTAAGTATTTTGAATTCCAATTGCACTTTGTGGTTATTTGGAATCGGAAATGCGCGTTTTTCAATGTAAATTACATTGTGTATTTTCAATTTCAATTACATTTTGTACGTATTTTGAACCTCAATTGCCTCTTGTACGTATTTTCAATCTCATTTGCATTTTGTAAGTATTTTAAATTAATTTCACTTGCATTTTGTAAGTATTTCGACTGTACATTGCATTTTGTACGTATTTTGAACCTAACCTACATTTTGTGCGTATTTTGCAATCAATTCCTTTTGTGAGTATTTTCGTTTAAATTCCCTTTTGTAAGTATTACCGCTCTCCATTTTGTGAGTAGTTTCAATCTGAGTTCCTTTTTGTAATTTTCGTTCTGGTTTCCACTTCATTGTCATTTTCACTATCACCCAGACCATAAGGGGCCGATAACCTAGATGTTAGGCCCCTTAAAACAAAAGTTAGCATCATCATCATCATCATCATCTACACACACCCAAAGTACAAGGGACTACATGACCATGGTGTTGCAAAGCCCCTAAAGGAATCAATAACTTGAATACACACATAATGGCCAACATTAAACAAAAGATATTCATAATGGTCAACATTTCCTCTTCCTATTTCACTCACACAGCGGCTTCGGTGGCGTAGTTGATAGCATGCTGAGCTTCTAAGCCCAAGGTCGCGGGTTCAAACCCGGCCGAAGTCGTCGGATTCTTTAATAGCGTTAAAATCCCTCAGTATGCCTTCCTTCAGAGGGAAAGTAAAGCCAGCGGGCCCCTGTCATAGATGTATGGCATGTAAAGGAAACTTCCACTAATTACAATTGTGTGAAGCTAAAATTTGTAGGTTAGAATTGATAACGCTCTATTAGTTCCAACGTTCGCCGCCAGTTGCTGACGCCGATGCCATCTAGTAGCCAAGTCCACAAGCTAGGTGTCGTGGATGGTAGAATTTGGTAGCAAAAGTAGGAACTAGAATGTTTTGTCTGCAGTCCTTACCTGAATAGTTCCTGATAACACACACTAATACAGCCATCACAATTAACACCGGTTATCAGACAAATTCTACACACACCCAAAGTATACGGGGCTACATGACCGCGTTGTCGCAGCCCATAAACTAAGGAACCGACCAATCACTCAAACAATTCAGGAGGAAAGAACACATCTACGATCACGATTACCACGATTACAACACATCGTAAACGGAGCACGAATTCCTTGAAAAAATAACGTCAAAAGTTTTTTCAATGACATATATTTCAGAAAGAGAAAATGATGTTGGAAAACGTGCTCATGATCGCGCCAAATCCAAAGTCTGCTGAAGCTATCTCTAGCCAGGGCGGAGTGCTTGGGGTAGGAATTACAGGGGGCCATGCCTGCTGATCGAGGGCCGTAACGAACGAACTGTATTGAAACCTCATAGCAATCCATTATCCAGCCTACTCCAACTTCCGGTATCTCTTTGTAGTGGCGTGTAAACTGAGCCCACCCAAACCTTTTTAAGGGGATAGCAGATAACATAACAACCAATCAAATGATGCCCAGTTTTTTATGTGGGATGTTCTTGATGATAATCCTGTTTCATTTAGAGGCTTGTCATCGTGGTCATCAGCCTCGTGTACTTGTGTGTTTGTATAAAATTTGTAATTGAGGCTAGAATTGGTAAGAAGGCGATCGTGGCCTCAAGTTAGTATACAGTGGCGGCCGGTGACAATTTAACAGGTAGTGAACAATAATAATAATAATAATAATATTTCAAATATCTGGGAGAATTAATCGAACCAACTGGATCCAACAATATCTCGCAACAAAACCGTTTCCAGAAAATCAGGAGAGCACTCGGACTTATCCAAAACATTGCATGCCAAGACAAACCAAACTTCGACACTACAACACTGTCATCAAACCGGCAAGCCTTTACGCAAGCGAAACACTTACACTCATAAGAAATATGTACTTGAAGACATCAAGAAAGAAAAATCATTCGGAAAATACTGGGAGCAAGTCTCACTACTGACGGGTACCGTCTACAGTCAATCAAGACACCTAAAAAATACTCAAACATCGTAGTCGACATCAGAAAAAGACGATTGAAATTCTTCGTGCACATAAATAGACTGCCTAATACCCGACAACCAAACGAATACTAGATTACATATCATCACTCAAAGTACAGCACCATGGATGAAAGAAGTACAAAAAGAGATGCGAACTGCTAACATTTCTGCCAACACAAAGTTCCTCATTTCTCTACTAGAAAGCGCTATAGTGTTCAAGGAGCTTAGCTATCTAACCTCCTTGACTTTCATAGTGCCTCAGGGAACAACGAAATTCGTCACCCTATGGGTGTCAAATAACAAAGCTTGCACCCGACATCCGAGGCCATACGATATTATTATGATTATTATTATTATTATTATGGTCTGAGGGCTGGAACAGGGTACACTCAGCCTCGTGACGTCAAACTGAGAAGAGGCGGGTTCGATTCCTATCTCAGCCATCCTGGAAGTGGTTTTCCGTTGGTAGTTTCCCACTTCTACTCCGTGAAAATTCCGGGATAGTTCCTAACGTAAGACCACGGCCGCCTCCTTCTCAATCCACACCAGAATTACAATTACACACAGTAATACAGCCACGACAATAGCACAGACAAAATTCCTCAGACACCCAACTTCATGGGGCTAAATGACCACGGTGCCAAAGCCCCTCAAACGAAACAATATTATTTCTCTTGGACTTCTAAAAATTTGAAATGTGAGATTAGCAATGAGGCACAGCCTCCAGCATTATTACAGAACTTGAGAAACACGCGAGCATCTGCGTTAAGTGACTGGTGTGACCTTGTGAAATGGACATTGGACAGACATTCTGACATCAAGTCATGGCGTGAGGAAGCCAATTAAAGTGGTATCACAACATGTGTCAAGTTAAGTAGGAATCGAGAAGAGAGGGAACTATTCCCAACAGACGCCTCTCGCCCTAAGGGCGGTCCACATTTTTACGTAATCACAAAACAATAACTAATGTTTCTGATTTCGTCACGATTTATCCGTATAAATAAATGACACAAGAGACACTGAGAGACTCAGGGCCATTGTGTTCTTTTCTTTTTGCGTTTGATTGATTGATTGAGCATGTGGTTGAATTAATGGTTGATTGATTTTTTGATTGAATGAACGAGCGACTGCAGTAAAGTATTTTTTGTTTGCTGTTATCTAGATCCTCGAATGCCACTCTGAATTGCATTTTTTCCCAGTTTCTCAACTTTTTCTTCTTATCTTTTATTTTATATTTTTCCCTTTTTCCGTTTACTGTAGTTATTTTTGATTTATCTGTAATAATTATTTAATATTTCCTGAACAAAGGGATTGTATGAATGATTGGTAGAGATAGGATGTTCGAGTGCGTGTCGGTATGGTTGTGGTTGTTGATATATACCAGTAATAGTGTATTTCTATATTTGTTCGTGTTTGCTGTTTACGTTTTGTTTAGGCCATACTTGTAAATTTTTTTGTTAATTATTATATTGTCACTAGTGGAGCCTATCTGTCTGACAATAAAGAATACATACATACATAGTCTAATTCATCAGCAATTACTGTAAAACACATGACTATCCAGTTTCCTGAGGTGCTATGGGTTGAGGGGGGTCGCATAAAAGCATAAGAAATGTAGGAACAATTGCCGAAAGTCCTATTATGCAGTATTTCTTATAAAAAGAAATATTGAACCATTTTATGATCTGAATAGAAGTATTCTTTGAACGAGGTAAGTCTTCTGCTAATTCAATAGGCTATGTCAAACAAAAATGACCTTTACATTCAACTTACGAGGTAAGGCACCTGCTAATTTTATAGGTGATACGAAAATGACCTTTACATTCAACTTACAAGGTAAGGCTTCTGCTAATTTTATAGGTGATACGAAAATGACCTTTACATTCAACTTACGAGGTAAGGCTTCTGCCAATTTTATAGGTGATACGAAAATGACCTTAACATTCAACTTACGAGGTAAGGCTTCTTCTAATTTTATACTGTAGGTGATACGAAAATGACCTTTACATTCAACTTACGAGGTTTCTGCTAATTTTATAGGTGAAACGAAAATGACCTTTACATTCAACTTACAAGGTAAGGCTTCTGCTAATTTTGTAGGTGATACGAAAATGACCTTTACATTCAACTTACAAGGTAAGGCTTCTGCTAATTTTATAGGTAATACGAAAATGACCTTTACATTCAACTTACAAGGTAAGGCTTCTGCTAATTTTATAGGTGATACGAAAATGACCTTTACATTCAACTTACGAGGTAAGGCTTCTGCCAATTTTATAGGTGATACGAAAATGACCTTAACATTCAACTTACGAGGTAAGGCTTCTGCTAATTTTATAGGTGATACGAAAATGACCTTTACATTCAACTTACGAGGTAAGGCTTCTACCAATTTTATAGGTGATACGAAAATGACCTTAACATTCAACATGCGAGGTAAGGCTTCTGCTAATTTTATAGGTGATACGAAAATGACCTTTACATTCAACTTACGAGGTAAGGCTTCTGCCAATTTTATAGGTGATACGAAAATGACCTTAACATTCAACATGCGAGGTAAGGCTTCTGCTAATTTTATAGGTGATACGAAAATGACCTTTACATTCAACTTACAAGGTAAGGCTTCTGCTAATTTTATAGGTGATACGAAAATGACCTTTACATTCAACTTACGAGGTAAGGCTTCTTCTAATTTTATACTGTAGGTGATACGAAAATGACCTTTACATTCAACTTACGAGGTTTCTGCTAATTTTATAGGTGAAACGAAAATGACCTTTACATTCAACTTACAAGGTAAGGCTTCTGCTAATTTTGTAGGTGATACGAAAATGACCTTTACATTCAACTTACAAGGTAAGGCTTCTGCTAATTTTATAGGTAATACGAAAATGACCTTTACATTCAACTTACAAGGTAAGGCTTCTGCTAATTTTATACTGTAGGTGATACGAAAATGACCTTTACATTCAACTTACGAGGTTTCTGCTAATTTTATAGGTGAAACGAAAATGACCTTTACATTCAACTTACAAGGTAAGGCTTCTGCCAGTTTTATAAGTAAAACGAAAATGACCTCTACATTCAACTTACAAGGTAAGGCTTCTGCTAATTTTATAGGTGATACGAAAATGACCTTTACATTCAACTTACAAGATAAGGCTTCTGCTAATTTTATAGGTGATACGAAAATGACCTTTACATTCAACTTACAAGGTAAGGCTTCTGCTAATTTTATAGGTGAGACAAAAATGACCTTTACATTCAACTTACGAGGTAAGGCTTCTGCTAATTTTATAGGTGAAACGAAAATGTAATTTGTTAAGGGATTACGTTCACAATACTTCTAACACAATATAGAGGTATTTGATACAGGGTAGTACCACAACACCCTAAAGAAACCAGGTGTAACCAGGAAGTAAGAATTGAACGTTTTAGTACCAAGATTACTCAAGTCACTACCCCCTACATTAAGAAATCATCCAACACGAGGAGTAAAATGACGCCTGATTATATCGTGGGATTAACTTGTGTTCTCGCGTGTCGTAGAAGTTTGCCGCCTGGGAATGGAACGAGCGTGTAACATTCGTCTTCAGCTCACAACGTAGATCTACCTGGTGTTCAAGAATGTATAAGGTGCGTTCAAAAAGTAACGAGCCGGAGGCTGGAATGCGCAAACCGTTGACTACATCGGCTAATCGTGGCGTGTG
Organism: Meconema thalassinum; assembly: GCA_946902985.2. NCBI lineage: Eukaryota > Metazoa > Arthropoda > Insecta > Orthoptera > Tettigoniidae > Meconema > Meconema thalassinum. The sequence continues at coordinate 122,066,291 of OX336398.1, forward strand.
TAACGAGGTGTGGTTCCGACCAGAGCGTAGAAGGTCACAGCCCATCGCTAGAGGGCACGCGAGCACGTCATGTGACGATACAAAGCGAGCAACAGCAAGCATCAATCGTCCAACGCTGCCAGTCGCATTGCAAACAGTGACATGGAGGCGTCAATTGAAGAGCAAAGAGGAGTTGTTCGGTTTCTGAAATCGGAAGGAGTAGGGAGAACGGACATTCATCGCCGAATGTCACAAGTGTACGGTGAACACTGCATGTCCCTTGCAAGGGTCAAGGCGTGGCACAAGCGCTTCAGGGAAGGACGGGTGTCGTTAGCCGATGATGCCCCTGCATAGTGAAGACAACGTCCAGCTAGTTGATGTACTCAGTACCCAGGACCGCCGAGTGACAGTGAACGCCATAGCCACCGTGGTCGCTCAACGACAATGCACGACCTCATATGGCCAACACAGTCGCGGCACTCCTGCAGAAATTCAAATGGTAGGTTCTCGGCCACCCTCCGTACAGTCCAGACCTCTCTCCCTGTGATTACGGCATGTTTAGTCCCCTGAAAAGGGCTCTGCGGGGCCAGCGATTCACCTCGGACGCCGACGTCCAGCTGTACGTGCGGAACTGGTTCACATCGCAGCCCAGGAAATTTTATGAGACAGCCATTCACCGCCTCGTGTCACAGTGGGACAAGTGCCTCAACAGCCAGGGCCAATACTTCTAACATACAGGTACTGGTTTCTGTAATTATGCCTCCGGCTCGTTACTTTTTGAACGCACCTTATGTGCCAGGTGGACGCTGAAAAACCCGACACCCGACCACCAAATGCTGCGCTTAGGAGCCGCACTGATATTTCTGCAGCGTTACCATGATAACGGCAACGAGTTCCTCGACAGGAACGTCACGGGCGATGAGACGTGGGTTGCTCTCTTTCCCGTCCTCCGGTCAGCATTTACACACTGACGAAGGGCTGAAGATGAATGCCACAAGTAGAAATTAAAAAAAAAAGAAGTACCCGCAAGAAGAGCTTGCCGAAACTCGTCAATGCGCAGAGACCAATATCAATCGGCGTAGTTTAATGCTCATTGTGGGCAGGCGCGGATCTAGAGTGTTTTTTTGGGGGGGTCAGAGATTCGATTTAGAGTTTGGCTTGGGGGGGCGGGGGTCAGAGAATCGAAATTGCTAAGAAAAATGGTATCACTAAAAACGCAATCAAAAAATAACCAAGCGTACAAAACCAGACCAATTTTTTTACAAGCTTCATGGGTAGAAATTTGATGCGTTTAGCGCACCAAAAATATTCGTACAAATTGCAACGGCGTGTTTTGCGACTTTTACATCGAGCTTCGAGAAAAGGATCAAGGTACGTTACAGTTTCAGCAAGTCGAGTTGATACCGACAAAGGGAGAAAGTCACAGCTTAAATTGCCAACCAAGCTTGCAGTTGGACGTCGGTAAAAATTTTTGGTTCGAAAAAAGCCCCAGATTCCTATCCGTGCATTGCTGCACATTCATCGTGACATCACTATAAACATCGATTCGGTAATCACAAGGTTTGCTAAACAAAATAGACGAGTTGATTTTGTTGTATAACTAATAGTTTTTATACAAGAGGTTTGAAGTTGTAAATATGTACAGTTGTAACAGAACATAAGAATTCCAATAAAGATAATTCAGTATTGAATAAAATGAAAAAAAAACTGTTTTTCAGTTAAAATTCGTTAAGTTTTATTTGTCTGATAATTGTGTTTTCGTTTTTTGAGTTTGCAAAAAATTTTTGTCTCCGTTTGGGGGGGATCATGACCCCCGTGACCCCCCCCCTGAATCCGCGCCTGATTGCGGGGCTCTGGTGTGTCCTCCGTATGCTGATTACCGGGCTCACTGCTCACTGCTCCCTGCAATCTTCAACCCTGCGGGCTCGCTGCGAGACGCGGTCTACAGCTGTAATTCAAGCGTACAGTGCAAGGAAGCAGCAAATAATATAGGCTAATTATGGTATAGGTTACTGTGTCCTGGCCCAGCTAATAACTACTGTGTAAAACATTACATGCACGCGCTGAGTTCTCACTTGAACCCCAGTCACAGTTTAACATGCCAAGCCTCCAGCTGAGCAGACGGTCCGTTCAGAACTGCTGACAGCGAGTTTCTGAAGCGAAGTGGGAGGGGCGTGTTCTGCCATTACCGAGCCCATCCTTGCTTTGCCGAAGATCTGCGCAAGATTCTGTGACAAGCTCTTCTTGCGCGTATTCTAGGAATAGATAGTCACCAATTGTTCCAATCTGGTAGGTCCACTCGCCATGAAGATTTGAACTGTTCAAGAGTTTGGGAATGTAGTATGCGCTGGCCATAGGGAAAATATAGTCTCTCCAATTGTTCCAATCTGGTTGGTCCACTCGCTATGAAGAGTTGATCGGTTCCAGATGTTGGGAGTATGGTACGCGCTGGACATAGGGAAAATATAGTCTCTCCAATTGTTCCAATCTGGTTGGTCCACTCGCCATGAAGAGTTGATCTGTTCCAGATGTTGGGAGTATGGTACGCGCTGGACATAGGGAATATATAGTCTCTCCAATTGTTCCAATCTGGTTGGTCCACTCGCCATGAAAAGTTGATCTGTTCCAGATGTTGGGAGTATGGTACGCGCTGGACATAGGGAAAATAGTCACTCAAATTGTTCCAATCTGGTTGGTCCACTCACTATGAAGAGTTGATCTGTTCCGGATGTTGGAAGTATGGTACGCGCTGGACATAGGGAAAATGTAGTCGCTCCAATTGTTCCAATCTGGTTGGTCCACTCGCTATGAAGAGTTGATCTGTTCCGGATGTTGGAAGTATGGTACGCGCTGGACATAGGGGAAATGTAGTCGCTCCAATTGTTCCAATCTGGTTGGTCCTTTCGCCATGAAGAGTTGATCTGTTCCAGATGTTGGGAGTATGGTACGCGCTGGACATAGGGAAAATATAGTCTCTCCAATTGTTCCAATCTAGTTGGTCCACTCTATGAAGAGTTGATCTGTTCCAGATGTTGGGAGTATGGTACGCGCTGGATATAGGGAAAATATAGTCACTCCAATTGGTCCAATCTGGTTGGTCTATTCGCTATGAAAAGTTGATATTTTCTAGATGTTGGGAGTCTGGTACGCGGTGGAGATTGTTGAGCACTACACGCAAGAGATTCGCACGGGGCACACGGATCTCCGCCAATGTCCGGTGTTCACGGTGACAGAAGACCCCAGGAACTACACTCAATCTCCCCTCATACGACTGCTGTGGAAGGAGGGAGAATCCATCAGCATCGAGTACTCGCTCATGATGCCTGAAAAACACCACAAAGGATTCTGGCGCAGTACAGGCAGTCAGAACGGTAAGCAGTCACTTCAGTGTACTTGTTTTGTTGGCAACAGTGAGAAAAACATCCTTTAATGTCATAGACTAGATTTTCAATGGACACTATTCCTTCTTTTTGGTGCATTTGTAATTAATTTTAGTTGGTGATGATGATGATTTTTTTAAGGGCCCTAACATCTAGGTTATCGGCCCCTAATGGTCTGGGTGATAGCGAAAATGACAATGAAATGGAAACCGTAACGAAAATTAAGGTAGATTAAAAATATTTACAAAAATGGAACTTCGATTGAAAGAAATTAAAAATGTAGAGTGGAAATACTACAAAGAAATTAAGCTAGCTTGAAAAATACGCACAAAATGTAGTTTAGGTTCAAAATACTTACAAAATGCAATGTAGATTCTAAATACTCACAAAATGCTGTTGAAATTCAAAATACTCACAAAATACGAAATTGAAAATATGTACAAAATGCAACTTAGATTGAAAATACTTACAAAATGCAATTGGGATTCAAAATACTTACAAAATGCAATTGAAATTGAAGATACACAGTGCAATGTAGATTGAAAATGCCGTATTAGATTAAAAATACTCACAAAATTCAATTGAATTGAAAATACTTACAAAAAGGAATTTAGATTCAAAATACTCACAATTTGTCAGCCCCCGCTCCAAAATACACACAAAATGCAATTTAGATTGAAAATACATACAAAATGGAGTTGAGATCGAAAATACTTACAAAATGCAATTTACATTGAAAATACTCACCAAAGCTAATTTGGAAGAGAAAAAAAAAGTTTCAAAATGTAATTTAGATACACGGGGAGCCAATTCACAAAAACAGTATGGGAATCTTAGAGAGAAAAATAAAATATAATGAAAAGAAAATGAAGGCTGATTCCTCGAAGAATGAGAGATCAGGAAAGATGAGAGAAAGGCCAATGAAGGTGGGAAAGGAAGAGACTCCCTAGGCCTTGGATTCCCTAATACCGTCGGGGTCGGAAGAGAACAAGAGTTGACCAAGACAGGTCGACATGAAAGAAGACAGAGAGGAGCCCAGCACAAGTAAGTGGAAGCAACGCCGGACTCAGCTGGGGTCCCGTGGTCGCCAACCCACGTGCCACAAGTTGTGAGCCCCTGGGGGATAATTTTAGTTGTTTTCTCCACTTTTCCAAACGTAAAGGACACACTAAACGTTTCTTACGAGGTGCCGCCGTGATGACACGCGGTAGACTGATAATTGTTCACCGGAAACTCAACCGTATCTGATCGATTAGATTAGCAGTTTGTCTTTTCTACCACTACGAGCGCTAGTGTGAGTCAATGAAACTCAACCACATCCAGTCGATTAGATTAGCAGTTTGCCTTTTCTACCGCTATGAGCGCTAATGTGAGTCAATGCAGAGTTTCACTTAAGCCCTTATACTGTATCTACTTCCGGTGTGAAGATTTGTCAAAAGATCCAAAAATGCCTGAGGGTATTGAACTAAAGAACAAACTAAAGAATTATGTAAATACATAATAATAATATCGTATGGCCTCGGTGCCGGGTGCAAGCTTTGTTATTTGACACCCAGAGGGTAGCTTGCATGTCGAATTTTGTTGTTCCTTGAAGCACTATGAAAGTCAAGGAAGTTAGATATCCAAGCTCCTTGACACTATAGCGCTTTCTAGTGGAGGAAAGGAGGAACTTTGTGTTGGCGGAAAATCCCGAGGTTAATTTTGCCATTATGAACACGGCCTACTGAATTCAAATGGGTTATTTCATGCCAACATCGTATGACATGCGAGTCGTAAATTTTTCCGCCTTTCAAAAATCACTTACCACGGCCAGGAGCGAAATTGCAAGCTTGGGGTTGGTAATACGACACGTTAACCTCTCACCCACCGTGGCAAGCTTTTTCTACCACTACGAGCACTAGTGTGAGCCAATGAAACTCAACCATATCCGGTCGATTAGATTAGCAGTTTGCCTTTTCTACCACTACGAGCGCTAATGTGAGTCTATTCAGTTTCACTTAAGCCCTTATAACTACTGTACTTCCGGTGGGAAGATTTGCAAAAAAATCCAAAAACGCCTGAGGGTATTGAACCAAGGACCACATTAAAAATAAAATTAATTTGGCTAGGATTTGAATCAAAAAAGGGGGGAAGGAAACATGCAATTTTATCGGTAATTTTGAAACTTCATTTAGGCTGGAAGTGATTTTCGAAATTTGGTATTTTGAGGAAACAAGGAGGAGGAAATTCAGGAGCAACTGAAGGCTTGGGAAGAAAGAGTGGGAGAGTACGGATGGAAGTTCAACATCAGTAAATGTGAGATCCTGTTAACGACCAGGACAGACCAATGAGTGGGATAACACTTGGAGGTGGACAGCTGAAGAAGGTGGAAAGTCTCAAGTACTTGGGAAGTATAGTGGAGGAAAATGGGAGAAATGACAAAGAGATTACGGAACGTGGCACACAGGCAGAAGCATTAGGAGCTTAGTGTGGAATAAAGATGTCCCACAAAAAAAGCAAGGAAGTGTTATACAGAAGCTGCTATATCCCGACACTGACCTATGCTTCAGAAACGTGGATAATGAAGAAAAGAGACATACGCAGAATACAGGCAAGTGAAATGAAGTTCCTGCGAAGTAGGATCGGAGTAACAAGAAGAGACAGGGTGAGGAATGGAAAGGTCAGGGAAATAGTGGAAGAGGAGCCCTTGCAAGGTAGGATTGAGACATCAAGACTGAGGTGGTATGGACACTTAAAGAGAATGGAAGAGAAGAAGATTCCCAACAGGATACATACATGAGATGCAGATGCAGAAGAAACGACCAAGAGATAGATGGCTGAAAGGAGTGGAGGAATGTGTCAAGAAGAGAGGCGAGGACTGGACCAGAGTGACAGCGGAGAGGTGGTGGGAAGAAAGGACTAAGTGGCGAGGCTTATGTTCCAAAGAGACCCAGCCTGGGGCTGGAAACTGTTCAAGATGATGTTGATGATGATGATGGTAAATAAATTAAATTGGCTAGAATTTGAATCAAAAAGTAACGAGTAAAGAAATAAGCGATGATTTTAGGCCGGAAGTGATTTTCGAAATTTGGTATTTTAGTCTGATTGAGATCTCTAAGATTCACAATTTGAAACCTTTCCGGGCTCTTTAGCCCTTTAACGTTTGGTACAGTGAGTAAATTGCTTAAGTTTACGTTTTTGCGACTTAGTCTGTTAAGAAATGTATTCAACATTAATACGGACAGGGTTTGCTTGAGTGATTCAAGTAGAACTTAAATGATAAAAAAAAGTTTTCAATATTAGGTCATAGAATGCAAATAGCACAAATGTTTGTAGATATCCGTATACGCCAATCAATACTTACACAAATATATATATAAATTACTAGCAGTAGTTCCCGGCTTCGCCCGGTGGATTTATTTGTTTTATGGATGATAATTAATACTACTACAGAACTGGAGTGCTCAAGGATCGGAAAGCACCAACAACCTCAGTATACTGCACCAACACTATCGCCCTTATACAGAGGAATACTATTGTCATGATGATAACTGTTTTAAGGGACCTAAGAAATCTTTTTGCACTAATTACTCCCCGTGACTGCAATTTATAAGCAGCTCGCAATTCTGCAGCAGAACACTGGTAGGGGCGACGTGATGCAGCCCGCATTGCCTGGCAACAATAGACTTAGGTATTATTGAAGCTGTTCAGGAGCGCTTGTTCTTCCGACTTACTGAACAAAAATTAATATTTAAGGTTACCTGAGAGGTGCAGCATAAACTATTTCTCTTGAATCAGGCTATCATATGAATGAAAATCCACAGCCTGCTTCCAGTCTCCGACCGGGTCAGGAATGGAATGAATGATGCCCCCATCTAGCGGCGAGGATATGAATTGTGCCGGCTGCCGAGGCCTGACGCACTCCTCTGGGGCAATGATTAAATGAATGACAGATGAAATGAAATGATAGTGGAGAGTGTTGCTGGAATGAAATTCTGACAGGGAAAACCCGAGTACCCGGAGAAAAACCTGTCTGCCTCCGTTTTGTCCAGCACAGATCTCACATGGAGTGACCGGGATTTGAACCACGAACCCAGCGGTGAGAGGCCGGTGTGCTGCCGCCTAAGCCACGGAGGCTTCAGGCTATCATATACAAAAATAAATTTTTGAATCCGACTGGTAGTTCCAGAGATTAGCGCGTTTAAACACATAAACTCTTCTGCTTTATTATATTAGTATAGATATATCGTACATGTCTCGACCTGGCAATGAGGTCATCTTCAGCTCAAATTAAAATTAAGTCAATTAAGAATTAAAATAAAATAATACAGATGTAATTAAGTCTAAACTTGTTTGAAGTGAAATGTTTATAATAAACATTGTAATAAAAATGAAATAAAATAATAAAATGGATATCGGTACTGTTGGCAACTCTGGCACTGTACATACTCTAATGACAGTTGGTCCCCCTGCTGGAGGGTTGTTGACCCATTAAGAGGAAGGGTCGTTTTCTTACCTGCGTCAAGCAGGACTTACTTGCAAGCAGGTAGCAGTGGCTACCGGACATGGTGTCATAGCACGCATGTAATATCTTCTGTACTCGTTCAGTGTTTAATCATGTACACACAGTGTAAAATATATTTCTTTATACAGTCCACCACATCGTATTCTATGTATTCGACATAAGTTTTGGTCCTCCGGGCACGATTAGATGGCAAGGAAAACAGTGAAAATTGAACTCTGTGATCCCAAGACAGCATGGCTTCGCACGAATGCCGTGGGTTGCTGGCGGCATGGCGACTACTGGACAACAGAATTCATCATCCTGGTAAGTCACCGATCATCCTTAATTATTCCTTGTGACTCATATGCATTCCTTTGTTTCTCCATTCAAAACTGTTCGTTTGTACTTGCAATGTATTGGTATTGCTAGTGATCACACATGATTTCGCCCGTAAAACTGTATGTTATTTGTACGCAGTTTTCCCGCAACTCTTTGAAACAAAACCAGGAGTTCATCTTTGTATTATGTAAATATGTTAGGTATTTGTCTTTTCGTTTTGTCATTCTTTTACGTATATGCATTTGGTCTATTGTGATTTTATATCATTCAGCAGTTTATTGGGAATTGCTAGTGAAAAATGGAACAAAAGATAAAATCACTGTGTAGCAAAAGGGGTAGGTTAAAGGCTAGCTTATCTCGCATACAAGGCTTCGTAGAGAAATTAGATTCTCAATCTAAGGACGTAGATCAGTTGGAAGATCGACGGGCTCACTTATCAAAAATCTGGGAAGAATATGAAACAGTTCAATCACAAATAGAGGATTTGAAAGAGGATGAATCATTTCAAGCAGAACAAGAATCTTATCGCTCCGACTTTGAGGAGCAATACTTCAAAACATCTGGTCTTATAAGATCCATAAACAGGGCAATTTCCAAGTCAGCAACTTCGCTAAGTGATTCTATTGGTGAATCAACTTCCAGTTCGCAAACACGTTCAGTTAAACTGCCTCAAATAAGTTTACCTACATTCGCAGGTGATTATTTAGAATGGCCCAATTTTGCCGATACCTTTAAGAATCTCATTCATGAAGATGCAAATCTGTCAAAAATACAGAAATTTCACTACCTAAAATCAGTGGTATCAGGCAGGGCGGCAGACGTGTTACAGTCTCTAGAAATATCTGCAGCGAATTACGACATAGCGTGGAACCTGTTAAATGAAAGGTTCAATAACCGGCGAGCAATTGCTTCCTCCCACATTAATTCGGTCCTTCAGATTAACAAAATAGAAGTAGAATCTTCCAAGGCATTAAGAGACTTGTATGACGGCTTCAGAAGGCACATACAGTCGCTATCAGCGCTTGGTCTGTCTTGTGAAGAACAATTAGATGCCATTTTGATACATTTAATAACAAGCAGATTTGACGCTGAAACATTTAAAAAATGGGAGACCTCGTTACCAACCTTTGATCTTCCATCGTATCAGACACTGGACAAATTTCTACTCGAAACATGTAATGCATTGGAATCGATCGAAACTAAGAATTGTGATCGCACAAAACAGCTGAAGCAGGTAGGCGTTTCATCTAAACCGAATGCATCTGGTTTCAAACCGAGGCCATTCACGAACCCAGGAAAAAATTGTTTCCTTTCACAGAAAAATCAGAAATGCCCGCTTTGCACGGAGGAACATCCCATATTTAGATGCAGAACCTTCACTTCTATGGGTATTTATGACAGATGGCGGGAGATCAAGAAGCATAAGCTCTGTGTTAATTGCCTGTCTGGAAATCACTTCGCTAACGAGTGCACTCGTTCATGTTGTAAGCTGTGCAAGGATAAACACAACACCTTGCTTCACAGGGACCAAGGGTCACCGAACCACAATAATAGTCAAACTTCAAACAAGAGTATTGTGTCCAATAATACTTCATTGTCTCCCCTTAATGAGCAACATAGTAGTAATGCTGTTTCATTGCACAATCACAACAATGATGTTTCCTCTCATGTATTGTTGTCGACAGCAGTAGTGAATGTCAACAATTCAGAGGGAAAACCCCGTCATGCTCGGGTTGTGTTAGACAGCGGCTCGCAACTCAACTTCATAACCAGGGAATTAGCTCATCAATTACGATTGTTAAAGACAATGACTAATATTCCGATACATGGGTTGCATAACACTACCATCAAGGTGGGGTCGGTGGTAAGAACAAAGATTTCTTCGCGGTTCGGTTCCTTTGAACGAATCATGACATTTCACGTAATACCTTCAATTACTGGTCAGTGCTTACCCACTAAAAATATCAACATCACAGATTGGAGTATTCCAGAGTTTATATTAGAAAACCTTGCGGATCCTCAATTTAATGTGTCATCATCCATAGACATTCTCATTGGAGCAGAATTCTTTTACGATCTTATCGGCGCAGAACAATTTCAGCTCGACAGTTTCTCAAACAAACTACCGTTGTTTCGCAACACGGCTCTTGGCTGGGTAGCAGCAGGTAGTGTTGGTTTGTCTGAAAAGCACGCAGATAACAGTTCTTCCTGCCTCTTTGTGTCAGGTAAGATATTCAATGAGCCGGGGAAAGCACTGCTTGGCCAAGGACATTCTGAGCAAGAGATTAGTGAGAGGCTATTTACTGACGGTCACAGAAGGAATCCACAGGGTAGGTTCATAGTCCCACTACTCCTTAAAGAGGACCCGAGTCAGCTAGGTAGCAATGTTAATGAGGCAATTAGACAGTTTCACAGCCTAGAGAAGCGTTTTGAAAGGCAGCCCCAAGTCAAGTCGGAGTACGTACAGTTTATGAGAGAGTACACTGACCTGGATCATATGGAGGAAATTCCCAGTAATGAGATAAACAAACCATTACAGTACTACCTTCCACATCATTGTGTATTTAAGGGTAATTCATTGACAACGCGCACTCGCGTGGTATTTGATGGCAGCTTCTGTATTATCCCTCAATGATTTGTTATTAGTAGGACCGATCGTTCAAGATGATTTATTTTCAATATTGGCTAGATTTCGCATGCATCGCTATGTATTGACCGCTGACATAGAAAAAATGTATCGGCAGGTCCTCATAGAACCTGCACATACTGACTTTCAGCGTATCGTGTGGAGGGAGTCCCCTAAGGACGAGCTTAAACATTATCGTCTCAAAACAGTCACATATGGCACGTCATGTGCACCCTTCCTGGCCACAAGATGCCTCTTTCAATTGGCGAATGACACTAAGGAGGAATTTCCTGAAGCTTCGAATGTAATACGGCGGGATTTTTATGTTGACGATTTAATGACAGGTTGTGAATCAACTGACGGCTTAAGAACCACTCACAAGTGTGTTTCAGATATTTTATCCAGTGCGGGTTTTACCTTAAGAAAATGGTGTTCGAATGAGCCCAATGTACTATCGAGCATTTCTAACCACGAAACAGATCCCAAGTACATTATTAAGGTAGATGAGGGTGAAGACTTGAAGTTGTTGGGGCTATCTTGGAAACCCATCACAGACACTTTTCAGTTTGAGTTGAGAAGTGATTTCAGTTCGACACAGATAAACAAAAGAATAATTCTATCAGACCTGGCTAAAATATTTGACCCCTTAGGGCTTTTGGCCCCAGTATTGATTAAGGGTAAGATTTTCGTCCAGCAACTGTGGCAAATGAACTTAAATTGGGACGACGTTCTCACAATAGAACTTCAAATTAAATGGATTCGTTATATGCAGGATATTGCTAAATTGAAGGAGTTCAAAGTGCCTCGACATGTTAGGGCAGTAGAATTTGTGGAGTATGAAATTCATGGATTTTGTGACGCGTCTCAGATTGCTTACGGCGCTTGTGTTTATGTAAGATCTCAGACAGGAGATGGTAAAATAACAGTTCACTTATTGTGTTCCAAGTCTCGCGTTGCGTCATTAGGCTCAGTAACTTTACCAAGATTAGAACTATGCAGTGCTGTATTACTTGCTCAGTTGGTCGAAAGAGTCATGAGATCCATAAACGTAACTAAAGACAAGTGTTTTTGTTGGACTGACTCCACAATAGCATTAGCATGGATTTCGGGCCATCCACACCAGTGGAAAACATACGTCGCTAATCGAGTGTCGCAGATTCAACAGTTGACAAATATTGATTGTTGGCAGCACGTCTCTACTCATCATAACCCAGCAGATATGATCTCGAGAGGAGTTACCGCGGAGAAGCTGTTAAATTCATCATTTTGGTTATCGGGACCATCTTGGCTTTCAGATAATAAAGACGAATGGCCTTCACAGCAGAGGCATAGCTCTCAAGAAATACCTGAAGTTAGGAAAACTAAAATCGTTCTAGTGTCATCTACAGAATCCCTTGGATCGAATCTGATTAACAGATACTCTTCCTGGAGCAAGCTGATTAGAATAACAGCTCTCGTGCTCAGATTTATCAAAAATCTTAAAACTAAAACAGACAGACAAACAGGTGCTCTTAATCCGGTAGAACTAGAGCAGGCTAAGTATTTATGGTGTAAAATTGCGCAAGGTTCTGAATTTTCACAAGACATAAAGGCTCTCAAACAAAATTTGCCACTACCCAAGGGAAGCAAATTACATGGATTAGCACCGTATTTGGATGAGCAGGGTCTGTTACGGGTAGGAGGCCGTCTGCAAAATACTAAACTATCGGTCAACAGAAGACATCCTATTTTATTACCTGGCAATCATCGCATTACAATAATGTTATTTGATCATTTTCATTTTGTTTTTCTTCATGCTGGAGCTCAGACTTTATTGACAATGATGCGACAGCAATACTGGCCTCTATGTGGGAGGAACGGTGCTCGAAAAGCAGTGTATCGATGTAAGACGTGTTTTCAATTCTCGTCTCGTCTCGGCCGTATCAACGGATAATGGGATCGCTACCTGAAAGGAGAGTAGTTCCCAGTCGACCATTTGCATCTTCAGGAATAGATTTCTGTGGCCCAGTATATTTACGGCCTTCCTCCAGGAAGGGCGCTCGGATTAAGGCATATATAGCTATGTTTGTTTGTTTTGCCACAAAGGCTGTACATATTGAACTTGTAAGCGATCTGTCTACAGCTGCTTTTTTAGCATCACTGAAAAGATTCATGGCTAGACGAGGAACTTGCACCCACATATTCACTGACAACGCAACTAATTTCGTAGGTGCATCACGTGAGCTAAAGAAATTCTTTAATGATATGAATACCAAACAGTCACTCATAAGCTTTGCTACTGAGAAGGGGATTCAGTGGCATTTTAGTCCTCCTGGCTCACCTCACTTCGGAGGGTTGTGGGAGGCTGCAGTTAAATCAGCTAAGAGAATAGTAGGAAATGCTGCATTGTCGTTTGAAGAAATGACTACTGTGCTTGTACAGATAGAGGCAGTTTTGAATTCGCGCCCCCTCTGCCCACTATCCTCTGATCCCAATGATCCGGAAGTATTAACCCCATCCCACTTCCTGATCGGTGGCTCATTTCATCTTCCTGTGGAAGAAGATGTGTCTCAGATTCCCTTGAATAGACTGAAGCGCTGGCAACTGCTTCAGGCTATGTTCCAGCAATGTTGGCGTCGATGGTCCAAGGAATATCTCGGACAACTCCAACAGCGTTCTAAATGGCGGTCGCCCGGACAATCCCCACAAATCGACACTCTGGTTGTTCTGAAGGAAGAGGGCGTGCCTCCACTTCATTGGAAACTGGGCCGTGTCGCAGCAGTGCATCCAGGAACCGACGGAGTTACGAGGGTTGTTACCATCAAAACACCCAGCGGAGCTCTTTTGAAAAGAGCAGTGTCAAGACTTTGCCCATTGTTGAGTGAAGAGAAGTGAATTGTTTAAATGTTTGTGTACATAGTGTTTATTTCAACTCTTATTCCAGTTAATAGAACAAAGTGACAGTATTTAATTGTTGTTTGAAATATTTGCTATTTCAAGGGGGGGGGGGAGTATGTTGGCAACTCTGGCACTGTACATACTCTAATGACAGTTGGTCCCCCTGCTGGAGGGTTGTTGACCCATTAAGAGGAAGGGTCGTTTTCTTACCTGCGTCAAGCAGGACTCACTTGCAAGCAGGTAGCAGTGGCTACCGGACATAGTGTCATAGCACGCATGTAATATCTTCTGTACTTGTTCAGTGTTTAATCATGTGCATACAGTGTAAAATATATTTCTTTATACAGTCCACCACATCGTATTCTATGTATTCGACAGGTACAATGTAGTATTAATTGTAAATAAATACAATAAAATTTAATATTGGGCTTTACAATAATTTTTCAAAATGCAGTTAGAAAAATAAGAATTTTAATAGTGAGTGTAAATAAATATTAAAAATTCAAAATTCAAAATAATTTAGAAAATCAAGTGCCGAATATCAACAAATACCTTCAACTCAGCGCTTGAAATGAGTAAGATAAATCTTCTTCTAAATACGGAGTTTGAATGTTGATCAGGTGCCAACCAGTTATTGCGTCATATGGTTTAACCGTGTTGTGTAGATGGATAACTCAGTATAATTCACATAAGAAACTTGAGTGAATGTCCATATATACATGTATAGAGATAGCTGGCAATTCTAAAGTCATCCAAGTGTTTTGAATAATGAAACGGGTCCCTTGCAGTAGAATTTTGGCATCAATAGCTCCTCGTACGTGTCAAATAGTATACGGTTATGTACTGTATGTATCTTCTTTAATGTAACATATATAAATTATTCTTGTAGTCTATCTATATATATAACAAGAAGTTCCGTGAAGAACTATACAGCCTACTTTTCATGCCAATGATTATTCTACAGAATATGAACATATCTAGAATAATGACGAAATTAAGTTGGTAATATCGAAATATCTAATTAGTTCAAAATATACCTGGTATAATGTAGCCTAATAGAGCACTACAGTTGGCAGCCCTGGTGACTGAATATATTCTTAGTTCCATCTCTTAAGGTACAGAATACAAAATTTGGTTGAAGTCCAATGGACGTTACATGCAGTTAGACATTGGATCTATCAGCACGCGTAAAAGCATGTTGGCAACAATGTCATGCGTGTGCTGGTCAGAAATAATCTGAAATATTATGATATCTTTTTGTGCCAATTTTGGATGAAATACATTTGTTAGTATAGAAGTTACATGTATTTTAAAATTGGACATATCAGCAGGCATAGAATCATGTTGGCAGCACTGTCTTGTATTAATTACTCCAAATTAATCTAGAATGTCAGGTGCTATACGTGTGAAAAGTATAGAGCTGTTGGCTTGCATACTTTCTGATATTGATATTAGGGTAAAAAAATATAGACAGCACTTATTAACAGTTGGCAGCCCTGATTGCTCTTAACAATACTAATAGTAATATCTGTTATGGTACACATAGCACATACGAAATTTGGTTGAAATCCAACTGATAGTATAGAAGTTACATGTATTTAAAAATTGGTACTATCAGCAGGTTTATAATCATGTTGGTAGAACTGACGTATATAAGTTACTCCAAATTAATCTAAAATGTCAGAATATACGTGTGCATAGTTTAAAGCTGTTGGCTTACATACTTTCTGATATATAGGTATTTGGATGAAAAAAATAGAGAGAGCTATTATTAACAGTTGGCAGCCCTGGTGGCCTTAAGAATACGCTCAGTCATATCTGTTTATGTACAGATATTACATACAAAATTTGGTTGAAATCCAATTGATAGTGTAGAAGTTATATGCATTTAAACATTGAACCTATCAGAAGGCTTAACATTATTTTGGCAACACTGTCATAGTTGGCCTCCTGGAAATTAAACTGAAATAGTATTATCTACATGTGTGCCAATTTTGGAATAGCTCCCATGCATACCTTGCAAGATATCCAACATGGAGCTCAAATTTCTAGTGCGTATTTTCAGCAGTTGGTAGCACTGACATCATTTTCAAATATGGACGTGAGATATTCCGGTGCACATCTTTACTCATACTAAATTTGGTTTTGATTGCTGCAGCCGTTTAGGAGTTGATAGGGGGGACACACACACAGCCAGACAGACAGACAGAAGGACAGACAGACAGACAGACAGACAGACGGACAGACAGACAGACAGACAGACACACATTTTCCCGGATCGATCTCATAAGTCTACTTTTTCCTCATTTTTGCAAAATGTGAAAAGTAGGCTAAAAATCAATGTAACGTGATAGTTTGTCTGTGGGTATGTCTCCTATGCGTTCATATACCATTCGTCCGATTGCGATGAAATTTGGGTGAGATGTTGAGTACACTCCAAGGAAGGTTTCTGACTTAGTAAATCCATTTTACAATAGGTAGCGCACGCGTAGATTCAACAAATGAGCGACGATGCGCGAAGCATTTCAACAAAGTCCCGTATGTGTTCATATACCATTCGTCCGATAGCGATGAAACTTGGGTGAGATGTTGTGTACACTTACGTGAAGGTTTCAAAATTAGTGAATACATTTCACAGTAGATAGCGCACGAGTAGATTCAACAAATGAGCGACGACACGCAAAGCGTTTCAACAAAGTCCCGTATGCATTCATATACCATTCGTCCGATAGCTATGAAACTTGCGTAAAATGTTGTGTACACTGCAGGGAAATTTTCTGGCTTAGTACATCCACTTTACAATAGGCAGCGCACGAGTAGATTCAACAAATGAGCTACGACGCGCGAAGCATTTCAACAAAGTCACGTTTGCGTTCATGTACCATTCGTCCGATAGCGATGAAACTAGGCTGAGATTTTGTGTGCACTCCAGGGAAGCTTTCTAGCTTAGTAAATCCCTTTAAAAATAGGTAGAGCACGAGTAGAATCAACAAATGAGTGACGACGCGCGAAGCGTTTCAACAAAGTCCCATATACTTTCATATACCATTCATCCGATAGCGATGAAACTTGGGTGAGATGTTGTGTACACTCCAGGGAAGGTTTCTGGCTTAGTACATACATTTTACAATAGGTAGCGCACCAGTAGATTCAACAAATGAGCGATGACACGCGAAGCGTTTCAACAAAGTCCCGTATAAAGTCATATACCATTCGTCTGATAGTGATAAATGTTTGGTGAATTGTTGTGTACACTCCAGGAAAGGTTTCTGGCTAAGTAAATCCATTTTACAATACGAAGCGCACGTTTATGTTCAACAAATGAGTGACTACGCGCGAAGCGTTTCGACAACGTCCCGTATACGTTCACATACCATTCATCTGATTGCGATGAAACTTGAGTGAGATGTTGTGTACACTCCAGGGAAGGTTTCTGGCTGAGTACATCCATATTACAATATGTAGCGCAAGAGTAGAATCAACAAATGAGTGACGACGCGCGAAGCGTTTCAACCAAGTCCCGTATGCATACATGTACCATTCGTCCGTAGCTATGAAACTTGGGTAAGATGTTGTGTACACGTCATGGAAAATTTCTGGCTTAGCAAATCCCCTATACAATATGCAGCGCACAAGTTGATTCAACAAATGAGGGACGACGCGCGAAGCGTTTCAACAAAGTCCCGTATAAGGTCATATACCATTCTGCCGTTAGCGGTGAAACTTGGGTGAAATATGGTGGACACTCCACGGAAGGTTTCTGGCTTAGTAAATACATTTCACAGTAGGTAGCACACGAGTAGATTCGACAAATGAACGACGACACGCGGTGCGTTTCAATACAGTCCCCTATGTCTTCATATCCCATTAGTCCGATAGCGATGAAACTTGGGTGAGATGTTGTGGACACTTACGTGACGGTTTCTAACTTAGTAAATACATTTTACAGTAGGTAGCGCACGAGTAGATTCAACAAATGAGTGACAGCGCACGAATCGTTTAAACAAAAACCCCTATACGTGTATATACCATTCATCCGATTGCGATGAATCATTGATGAGTTATTGTGTACACGCCAGGGAAGGGTTTCGACTTAGTAAATCCATTTCACAATAGGTAGCGTACGAGTAGATTCAACAAATGAGTGACAGCGATGAATCTTTTGAAAGTTGTTGTGCACGCTCCCACGAATGGTTCTAAATTAGAAAATCCATTTTACGATAGCTTAGAGGCAGTTAACATGTTGTGTATCCAAAAGCACTTCAAGAAACAGAATTTCAACGCCAACACTTTCTTTGATTGGCATTGCAACGCATGCCGGGTACAGCTTGTATATAATATATGTTTATAACCTATTTCTTGCCATTTGTGTTCAGATCATTATTAGGTCATGTTGCTTAGTTTCACGAATTGATTGCCGGAGGTCGAGATGGGAACTATTCTCTGTTTACTTGTGTCACACGTCACTCTGCTTCGTTGACAGGTACAGTTGCACGAGTAGGATATGACTCAGATCCAGTAGCTTCAATCATCGTTTAACTGTCCGTGGTGACATGAGCTCCTGTGACGCTTATCTACGCTTCTAAGACAGGTAGCACGCGCAATGCTGCTTGACTTATGTGAAGACTGTTCTCTGTCATCACTGTGTCCTCCACTTCACCTCACGGGGCTCCTGCAACAATAATCAACAAACGCCTGCGCAGCCACGCACAGCGGCATTTTATCTATCTATGTATCTAAAACAGTAAGCTGATTTTTGTTACCGCGAGATTGACCGAACGGCTGAACCGATTGACTTCGTACTGCACGCTGACGAAAGCGCTTGACCTGTATATTTGCAGAGTGTCTTTAAAATAAACAAATATGTTACCATATATTTTTAAATTTATAAACAAAAATGCAAAATTATTGGCCCTAACGCATGCTCAGAATCAGTTTGGTCATGACAGACATGGCGTATGTGCAACGCGTTTTAATGTGAGTTATTTATAAAAATTATAATGGAGAGGAAGATTCATTAATTGTTGAGAGTAGGTACTCCTCCCTTTTCACAACTTTCACAAGGAAGATTATTGAAAATATGTTATTTATGATTCGCATACCTTTCTGGGAGTCATTGAAGTTTATTTCAATTTGAATTGTCACGGCTGCACCGGAAATATTTCTTTTATTACGTCAATATATCATTTTCATACCTTATTTTATCTCTTGGGGAAGCCTCCGTGGCTTAGGGGGCAACACGCCGCTCTCTCACCGTTGGGTCCGAGGTTGAAATCCCGGTCACCCGATGTGAGATTTGTGCCAGCAGTATGTTGCAATGTCGAGAGTGCAATCTTTTGACGCTCTTAAAGTTGCAATAGTGCCAAAAAGTAATCGTACAAAGAATATAACTTATATAGGAAACTTCTTCAGTAAATATGTTGTTCTTTGTCGGTCATATTTTGACGGGTTTCAACCAGTCAAATCTTAAATGGGTAATACACGGTGAAGATTGTGTAGCACTGCACACAAAAGCTTCACTTAGGTAGTTGATTAGTTAGTTATTGTTGTCTTAAAGGGTGGAACAGCGAGGTCATCTTCCCCTTACATTAAGTTATGACCATAAGGAAAAGAGTTAAAATGTCATGGCGACTCCAAATAGAATTTGAAACCTCCGACGTTGGAGGTGACAGTTTTGATCACTAAGCTGCAGCGGTATGGCATTACACTCTCTAGCTTCTTCAATGCGGTTGTGAAAATACAAAGCTTAACTTTATTTTGTCTCTTTCCAGGAACGTTGGCGGAGAATGAGAAGTATCGGCAGTTCTATGGCACTGTACACATCATGCGTGCAACAGGTGACCATGCGGTGTTGACCTTCTGTTCAGAGAGGGAGCTACAGGTGTTCAGTGTCCTGCTATCCAGAGAGCGTACGATGAGATCATCCGAGGTGAAGAGTATCAACAGCATGTTGGAACGTCGGGGACTCCCAGTCACGTATACCAAGGGGACCTGCCGCTCCTCTAGCGCTGTTACGCCCAACCTAGCGAATACTATGACCGTTGCTAGCGCCATGTTTGTGCTTCTCGTGACAACAGTGGTTTTTCACTAACACGCTAGTTTTGGTTGGTCTTACAGAGGGCCATGGACATATTTATTCGCAATGTTCGCAAGCGACAAAAGATAACATTCCAGGTAGGCCTAGTAAATAATACAGGGAGCTGGCCAAAGAGCTATAAATTGAAGTCAACTAAACCAGAGTGGCCAATGATTTTAGGTTATTGTTACTCTAAAATGCGTGTATATTAACTATGTTAGATTAGTTTTATCCGCATTGGCTAATGGTGAAATATATGTATAACCCGCCTTGTCAATACTGTGAAATGATGTTTATTAATATTTGATTACTTTGCATACTCGTTATTGTCATAAAATTATAACCAATTTGTATGAGCCATATCAATAAGCAAGGGTGTTTAAATTAAGAATATCTCAATTATTATTATAGATTTAAGGCCACTACTGAGCGCTTATGACTAGTTCTTCGATGCTCTTTTCCGTTCCCAATATCTCTTGAGCTCTGCTGATAATTTCTCCTTTCTCTCCTGCGAAAGGGGCTTCCGACATTTAGGGACTCTAGGTGGTGGGGTCCAAGACTCTACCATAGCACAAAATTTAGAACGATCTTCTACATCAAGGTCAGCAATTCCAGCCGAATTTAAGTCCTTTAGTACTTCATTAAGCCACAGACTTACAGTCTTGAGAATATCTCAATAATTTTGAAGCATTCTCTGTTTTTTTGCCAGTCGCATTCCGAATAATTCGGCCAACATGTGCATTTGTATATTTGGATATTGGGTTCACAACTGAACCATGCATTGTGGTAACAGCTGGAACAGCTGACTCACTTGATGCAGTGAGAGTGAGCCGGCAAGTGGGGGTTGTTGATCTTGACAGATGTCGAGGTTGTAAGGCTCAATAGCCATATCAGATTTTTGCTCTTCACCTTATTCCATCGCGAGTTCATTTGGAAGCGGCGTCTTCTGTTATCTGTTGAGATTATTCGAACACCTACTACGGTAATAAGCCTGCTAAAAATGAGTGTTATTTGGGCAGTTTTCATGAGGTAGAATTCTAAATTTTCCTATATCGTTATTTTTACATTTCACCAGAATCATTTGCAACTCAATTTTAGTGACAACATCTTTCTAATGTTTAAAAATGTAATTTCTAAGTGAATTTTAATTTTATTGTAATTCAAATTTGTTAGGATATCCATTTCGTTTTATATTATTAACGTTAAACTATTAACGCTGAAGAAGATATTCTTATATCGAAACGTGTACGTTTAAAATATTAACAAACATCATTGAGTCGTCCAGCTGCAAAACTAGTTCAATCCACTTGTGAATAAGGATCATGTCGTAACATTATTTATTTAATTATTTTATTAGTTTTACTTTATTTTATTCTGTTTTATGTTGTTTTGTTTAATTTTTTATTTTATTTTGTTTTACTTTATTTAGTTTTATTTTGTTTTAAATTGTTTTGTGTTATTTTTTGTTTGATTTTAGTTTAGTTTTTTATTTTGTTTTGTTTATTTGTTTTATTTTCATTTTGTTTTGTTTATTTTGTTTTGTTTTGTTTATTTTGTTTTTCCATAAAACAAACACAAAACCAAAATCAAAAAACACGAAGCAAAAATCAAAATTCAAACACAAAAGCAAAAGCAGAACACAAAAAAAGAAACACAAAGGATAAAGCAAAATTCAAAAACAGCAAAAGCAGAAAACAAACACAAAACCAAAACAAAAAGACGAAGCAAAAAGCAAAATTCAAACACAAAAGCAAAAGCATAAAATTAATAAAAAAAGACACACAAAGCAAAAAGCAAACTTCAAAAACAGCAAAAGCAGAAAACAAGCAATAAAACAAGAAAGAAAAGAAAAAGTAAAATTCAAAAGCAAATGCACAAATCAAACACAAAACCAAAAACACAAAGCAAAAAGCAGAAAACAAGAAACACATAAGATACGTGAGGCAAAGTCCAGAGAAACGTTTCTCATGAAAATGATTCTTATTCACAAGTGGATTAAAGGAGTTTTGTAACTTGACGACTCATTTCATAGTATTGACAGGCAAATTACATAATACATATATTTTATTGTTGCACTTTTGTAAAAAAAAAAATGAGTTTTTCTTGTAAATAGTATGGTGCTATTAATTTGTAATGTGACTTCAAGCTTTCTCATGCCACAGAATACGTAGATAGGCTATGTCTTAATTTGTAATGTAGCCATTTTTAGAAGTACAAAGGGGTATGGCGCTGGCTTCAAACTATTGCTATGAGAAATATTAGTAAGGGCAGTTCCTTGGATTCTTTACTCCCTGGGATCATCAAAAGAGACAGTAAATTATGAGGTTCAAAATGTGAACATGAGCATTCACGAATTTGTTTTCTTCTCCTAGCAAGGAGAATTCCTTTGGTGCGAAAGAAGCTCGTAAAAGAATACGTCATTGACTCATAGAAAGTTCGATATTTTTACAGTATTTTATAATAATGTCTAAACTTATTAGTCTACCTTCACTAGGTTGGCTGCGTGGCATAGCGGTAACGATTAATATTCCAATTACTGGAATAAGAATCTTAATCACATGTAATTTATTTCAGGATCTTTTACATATTCCAGTAATTGGAATGATTTTTGTGTTCACAGTGAAAGCTATATTGTTAATATGGCAACACTGAAAAATGGCATCAAAGCTCTCACCTGCTGTGCCCAAGATTGTCGGCGCAGTCAGTTGTCATTTCGAGGGTGTTCATGTGAGAAAGCCGTGTCATTATATTTATTGTCATTTTAATATCCCCTTCAGGGAAAAATTCCGGCATCGTTATGTCTCTAAAAGACGCAGTAGTTAAAACCCGTAACATTATTACTACCTTCACAAGATGACTGACTGAACATTTTTTGATGGTTTCTTCTATTTGAGCAGTTATATAAACTCTGCAGTGTTACCATTTCGTACTGGCAAAATTTTTACTCCAGTATAATCGATAGTAAGTTAACTATTGTTTATAGTATAAGAACAGCAGTGATGAGTAGAATGTCGTACAATCACAGCAGTTTGTCCTCACCCATGAATCCAAGGTAAAATATCTATAACATAAATCATCAAGGTCTTTGGTTGCTATTTTACGCTGTGTGAGCATTTAAACTTATTAAGGAGGATCGATGTATTGCAGGCATGGAAAAATTGCACCGAAATGATCAAGTAGGCCGTGCTGCTACACAACAATTCTCCAAAAAAAAAAGCATTGTATGACTGTAGCACTGCCTTCTAAATTCACGCCAAGTTCTTCAACGTAGCAATATATTCTTTGATCTTTAAAAGCCGGCATTACCCAAGAGCCCTTGCGCTCTGCCACTCATCAGCTGTCACTGACTCTTAATTGGAAGGACACTTTGTACATTTAGGCAAACAGTCTTCTTCTTCTTCCTCTTCGGCTTTTCCCAATTAATTGGGGTCGCCGGAGCCAACCAGGCTCATTTTGGTTTTGGCCGGGGATTTAAGGCCGGATGCCCTTCCTGACGCCACGTGATTTTCCAGGTGAAAATTCCACCCCGCTGTCACCGGGATTCGAACTCCGGTCGTCCGGGTGAAAGGCGAATAGCTAAGCCACTGTGCCATCACGCTCCCCACATTTAGGCAAACAGTAACTTGTATACATTTCTATACAACATTCCGAAAATAAGCGTAACTCAACTTAAGAGATGACCTCTCATTTAAACTGATATATCGTTATTACTAATCAATAAATCGATTCATCGGTTAGCCGATTAATAGTTTTCGATTATTAGTCGATTAACCGAATATCGCTTATCACCAGCTGTAGTACCTAGTTAATGTTATTCGGAGCCGATGCGTTTTCAATTCTTTGCAAGAAATCGAGATGAAAATTTTGTGGGCTTCTTTTCTTTTTTTTATCATTTTAAATGATCTTGTCGACTTCGTCGTTACGCTGGGGTCAGCGTTACGTTACGGTGACGGGACTAAATGTACCCAGATGCACTGAGGTGTGTGACGTCATAGTACTGCTTGGTGCATGTGTTCCCCGACAATTTCTACTTCGTTAGTATAAGACAAAAATCCCCGATTCTTGGATGTCACAGGTAATCTCGAGAACCACTGGATGGATTTTGATGCGGTTTTTACCATTCTGTAAAGGATATCTCGAGGAAAGATTCTGTAGAAAATAATTTATGTATGATGAAAGAAAGCCAAGCAGTAACGATTTCAGTGAATAAGTCGAAAACAAACTTGGCGTCCGTGCGCTTCTTAAGCTTACGCTGGGCAAACCGTTAAAAATATCAATATACTATGAGCGTAAGAATTGGTCAGCATGAAAAGTTCTACAAAAAAAAAAAAAAAAGTCCGCGAGAGCATATCTCTATCTTCAATACATCGCCCACTATAAGTGTTTTTAGACTGGATGGAAGAGGCACGTCCCCACGCGCTCTAGTGAGCGTGACGGCATCCCGCGCGCTTGACCTTGCTATGCCCTTGGTTTGCACTTGCCGTTCGCGAGTAATTTGGAACAAGATAAGCAAGATAAGTTCTATACAGATACTTTTCTAACATGTCAAGAGTGTTTGGCTTCGAGCTAAGCGAGAAGCCTCCAGCCTTTCTAACATTTTTCAGCATTTGTAGCATTTAAAATGATACAAAGTCTAGTCTTTCAGACTGATTGTCACTTTTTAACTATTAATGTGACAAAAGACTTCAACGCGAAATATCATTGAATTGGAGTTTGATTTTAGTTATAGTTGGGATTTGTATGCGCCCCTTGCTTAAGTATATCTTATATCCGCGACTAACGGGCTGTACGTGAGTACTAGCATGCTGGCTTGTACTTCTAACATAAGAAGCATGTGAGATTTTCGAAGTGAAATGCCATGTCCAGTGGTTCGGATTCAACTTAAAAAGGAGGTCCCGTGGCTCATGATCGCATGATTAACGGTCACGTAAAACTAAAAGCTTCCTTCCTTCCTTGTAAGAAGTAGCCATTGAAAGAAAAGCCGAGCCTCCTGACACACATACATCTTCGTCATTCATTAATTCGACCGTTGTTTGTATGTGACGCCACCAGAGGTCAGGTCACGCTAAGTGGCTAATTGCGTTTCGCATGGTCAGCGTGGGCCGGAAGCATGTAAATACAGCTAGTGCCCCCCTCCCCCTCTTAATTCTTTCACATTTACTGCTCCTTAGCCACTGCCTTCTTAATAAGGAGTTTCATCTCATTCACTCTTGATTTACACATCTCTATGAGCAAGCGGCAGGGAAAGCAATAAATCTCATTGACAGCTTTAAAAAAAAAGAAGCCCACCAAAATTCACATCTCGATTTATTGCGAAGAATTGAAAGCACATCAGCTCCGAACAGACTGTCGGGAGTTGTTTTGCATTATTTGAATTGTGTTTCGATTTCAGATTTTCTTTCGCTCAAAACACATTTCATACGTTGTAAGTATTGTCTGCGTTCCTGAGACCCGCTATTCTATATCACTTGCTGTCCCGTCCCTTAAAACCTCAATAACTAACTAACTAACTAACTAACTAACTAACTAGTGTGAATAATACGTTCTCTGATGTATTTACAACTGTTGAGACGTGACGAGTCAGAAGTCATCACTTATTCTGCAATTGATGCTTCCTCCCTCCCTTATGTTTGAATAAAAATCATCATCATCATCAACTTGCACAGTTTCCCGCCACTGGCCGGGTCGTTTTGGAACACAAGCCTCTCCAACGTCTTCTGTCTTCCCACCATCTCTCAGCCTCCACCATGTCCAGTCTTCTCCTCTCTTCTTCACGCTTTCTTCCACCCCCTTCAGCCACCTGTCTCTCGGTCTTCCTCTCGGTCTCTTTCCTTGCCACTTCGTCTCGTGTATCCTCCTGGGTATCCTCTTCTCCTCCATTCATTTTACATGTCCATACCATCTAAGTCTAGATTTCTCTATACCATCCTGTAATGGTTCCTCCTTCATTAATTCTCTGGTTCTCTCATTCTTATTCTATCCATCTTTGCAGCTCCAATACTGCTTCTCAAGAACCTCATCTCACTGGCCTGTATTTTGCTCTTCTCCCTTCCTTTCATAACCCAGGTCTCCGAGGCATACGTCAGGAATGGGACATAGGAGGTTTGAATAAACATAAAGTTTGCAATTCAATTTCTGGTTTTCCTTTGTTCATTCGATCCAAGGAGTTATAAGCGCCATAGCATGCGGCGAGTTGAAGCACTAACCACGCTCCCATACTATCCCGGCTCCAGCGTTAAATAGAGCCTCCGTATACTTATTTATTAGTGAGATTTAACTATGATTACCAATAAAAGAATCGTGAACAGGTATAGTACGAAGTTGTAAGGTATGTGTCGTTGGAAAGTAATATTTGTAGTTCTTTGCTGGCTAGCGTGAAGTGTACGGCAGTCGTAATACTTTTCGTCACACTCGAAAATCATGTAAACTGCCGTAAAACGTTTAATTGTACAACATTAACTACAGCAATACACCGATCTACAATATAGTACAGCACTTGGGAAATGAATGTATTATACCAGTATGCAGCTTTTATAACTTGTAATTATTGTGGGATTTCAGGCAACCAGACACCCACCAGTGTACGGTATTCTTAACTTATACCAAATAATAGGCAAAGAATTACTGAGATACCAGTAGGCCTGCCATTATATTCACGAATGTATATTAAATAAATTAAAAATATTAAGGCATGTGAACTGAGTGGGTCGTGGCGTTACTGTTTTTATTGCACGATGTTTTAAATAGGCCAGTTCAGTTTGGGTAACAAAATAAACAAGGCCTAGGCTGAGGTTTGAGATTGACAAGCTAAAATATGCAAATGGCATATCAATCTTTAAACACCCACGAGCAATAAATCTAAAATTGATTGGGGTAATTAGATTAATACCGTTCATTAATTGACAGACAGAAACTATTTCCAGTAACAAACGAAGGAAAATATCCGTAATTAAATCCTAACAATCAAAATACTTATATTCGTTGACACATATGCCACTATTTGAACTTTTAACGAATGATACTAGAACAGTTAGGTGGCTACTCTAAAGTTGAATACTTAACACAATACATGGCAAATAAAGTGCACTTACTTGTGAAATGAAATTCATTTTGGCAGGTGGGAGTTCTGTTTGTGCAACAATATACCACATACGTCGGCATTTTGACCTACACACGAAATATCACCACTTTATAGAACATATGTCACACCAGCACACGCTATTCTTATGAGCCTAATACCCCGTTTAGACGTCTCGTTCGCGATCCCGATTATCTCTGATCTGGATAATGTCCAATCGTGATCAACGGCATTTTACGTGTAAAACAGCATGACATCGCTAAGTTCTGCAAACTTTTGAATTCCAAGTGTTATAGCAGAAATGTATAAAAGTTTGTTTCGTCCAGTTTTGAAGTATTTCAGTTATTCTTTTTACAGAATTCAACCTGCTAATATATATTCTTAATTTTATACAAATCGTGAGGAGATGTGTAGACAATTTGGTGCAGAAAGAAATATTTGAAAATATTTGTGCACTGGTCTAGGATATTTATTGCATAAATACTTCTTGGTTCTCCCAGAGTCATTCGATCCATTGGGATACATAAAATAATTTCCATATTCGCAAGAAATACGGTTGGTTTGCCGGCGATATAGTAAACATTCATATGGTATTATGGTATTTATCTCTTTGTGTTGGCAGAACTGACATAGCTTGAGGCGACCTTATCTCTAGGCAATTTTGAAATCAAGAGTGTCCGCTCTAATTATTCCATGATCCTTCGTATAGAGATGCTACACAAGCAGCCATGTACGAAAGTTATTACGCTCAAGGCGGCTGGATTATGTAACTAAAATGCCTGTTATGCCGTATTGTTCACACCAGAAATTAAGAGTGACTAATCTATGTGATTGTGTTCAAGAGATAGGAAATATTTATCATCTTACATTTCATTGTACAATTTTCGAACAGAAACCTTTCTTTTTAGCCTATTTTCAATTTTGAAAAAATAGGCTTATGAGATCACCTTTTGTCCGTGTGTGTGCGCGCGTGTATGTGTGTGTGTTTGTGTGTGTGTGTGTGTGTGTGTGAGGTGTGTGTGTGTCCCCCCCTAATAAAATCTAAACGACTGGAGCGATTTCAATGAAACTCGGTAAGTTCATAGCACTATTCCCGACGACCTCGACCGTACCCTTCAAATTTTGTTACGTCTCACCAATCCAACATGGCGGCTGTGCGAAATATTTCACTAGCATTCAATATCTCCGAAACTATTAGCGATATCGCCCTGAAATTGGGTACGGTGATAAAGGGCACTACTAGAAGTTCACCTATGAGACTTTCAAAAACCTGGTGACTACAAAACCAACATGGCGGCCAAGCGAAATTGAGACTTTTAAATAGACATTTCTCGCGATTTAACTATCCAAACGTAATGAAACTTGGTACAGCAAATGTTTATACACATTGTAATGCACTGGAGTCTAATTTAGTTCAATTGTTTACATAACCTCAAAATGGCGGCTGTGCGAAATATTTCACTGACATTCTATATCTCCGAAACTATTACAGATATCATCATGCAATTTTGTACGGTGATAAAGGGTACTGATACAAGTTTATCTATGTATATTTCATAAACCTGTAAAGTACAAAACGAACATGGCGACCAAGCGAATTTGAAATATTTTAATAGACTTTTCTCGTGATTTAACTCTCTGAGCGCAGTGAAATGTGGTACAGTAAATGATTTTGCAGATTGTAATGCACTGCCATCTAATTTAATTCTATTGTTTACATAACCTCAAGATGGCGGCTGTGCGAAATTTTAAAATTAAGTTTTTATTCTTGTGTCGTAATCATGCGATCGAAGTGAAAGTTTGAATAATGAAGCTAGGCAATAATTGTCCTTGAATGGTACATAACTCTATGGCCTATACATATAACAATCCTAAATGGCGAGCTTCCGAAATATTTAGACGGTTCTCAATATCTATGAATCTTTTACAGCAACCAAACTGATTTTTTTTATGTTCATAGAGACTTTCGGTAACCTGGTGAGCACAAATCCAACATGGCGGCGACGCGAAGTATAAATATTTAAATGGACGTTTCTCGTGAATTAACTATCCGAGTGCCGTGAAAAGTTGCACGTTAAATGCTTATACAAATGTTGATCCACTGGCATGTAATGTATTTCAATTGTTTGCATAATCACAAGATGGCTGGTGTGCGTACTTTTAAAATCTCGTTTTTACTTCTTGTGTTCTAATCATGCGATTGAAGTTTGAATACCACACGTATACAATAATCTTAATGTAATAGTACAAAAATAAAAGTCCATCCTGGCGACCATATGAAATATTTAGACGGTTCTCAATATCTACGAATCTGCTACAGCGATTAAACTGAAAATTTGTATGTTGATAGAGACAATTATCATGAGCTGGATATATGAAAATAGGCTGTATTGTTCTTCACGGAACTACTTGTTTCTTCTAAAACTAAATCAATTAGGTTATATTCAGTCTTATTTAATATATGCTCCAACAATTCCATTGACCATTGGTATAATAATAATAATAATAATAATAATAATAATAATAATAAAATAATATCGTATAGCCTCGGGTGCCGGGTGCAAGCTTTGTTATTTGACACCCAATGGGTAGCTTGCCTGTCGAATTTCGTTGTTCCTTGAAGCACTATGAAAGTCAAGGAGGTTAGATATCTAAGCTCCTTGAACACTATAGCGCTTTCTAGTAGAGAAATGAGGAAGATTGCTGAGTTTAGGAACTTTGTGTTGGCGGAAACTCCTGAGATTAATTTTGCCATTATGAACACGGTCTACTGAATTCACATGGGTTCTTTGACATGCCAACATCGTATGACATGGTGTCGTGATTTTTGCTGCCTTTTAAAAAAAATCACTTACCAAGGCCAGGAGCGAACCTGAAAGCTTGGGGTTAGTAGACCGACATGTTGACCACTCACCCACCGTGGCAAGATATTTACATCATAAGTACCCCCACAATTTAAAATATTTACACGGATGTTCTTTTGAGCTGTTGGAAACATTCACGGCTACAACATACACCAAAATAATTAATACTCAGTTATTTTTGGATTGGACGAACTTGAACTGGACCTATTCAGAGAACTTATGAAGCAGTGAGGAAGATAGACGCACCCTCACATTACCAGGATTGTAATTGAGCGCAATCTGTCGTCCACCTACGTGCAATGCACGGCCTGCTGTAATCATGCCCGCCCAGCGTCAGTGACGCATGTTACACAATTACCTAATGGGACTGTTTATCTGCATACAGAAGGCTGTGTAAGGTGATACTTTGTCACAATCGCTTCTTTCCGGTTTCATATAGCGGAAGCTCTGCGAGGAAGTGTGAATCACAAGCGTGTGTGGTTGTGGAAAGAATTAAAACACAGACAGGTCTCAACGTAACTCTCTTGTTATTATTGCTACCGTATTTTTCGGACCATAATAAGACGCTCCCTGAATTTGAGGAAATTTTAAGGAAATATACCGTATAATTTCACTGAATTTTCAAACAAATACAAACACAAATTAAAGAATATGAATTATAACCGCCAATCAATATTAATCAATGTTTCTGTTATTAATTCTATCCATATTTTTAGGTTATGCCGTATGAAATAATAAAAAAAATGTGCCTATACGTTTCTTGAGGGGTCTTGCCACCTTTTTCAATAGAGCTTACACTTTTATCGTTCTTTCACTCGCCGTAGGCCGCGCTACTGGCGTATGGTTATACATAACCAGCTTTCCGGCTTAGTATTCAGGTAATGGAAGCAATAGGAACTGTGTGCTACAATTTTCTTTGCATGTAACTGAGTAAATTGCTGTTGTTAGGAAAAATAAAAGTTGTAAAATGCACCAAGAATGATATGATCTTCAGCTGCGTTTATTCCTTAGGTATTAATGATGCTAAATGTCAGCATACAATGCCGCTTACAACACTCGTCGTGCCTAATTGTTGTACATTTCCCCGTCAATTTACTACACATTGTGTTTTAAAATTATTCAATCACGTGACGAAGGAAGTGTTTCTCCAAATGGAAGATTGTACTTAACTGTATGGACGCCGTATAATCTTGGCGAGGTAGTTTTTATTTCACAGAGCAACTTTACACCATAGTAGACACGCAGCTTTTTGAATTTAGTTTTCTGGCAACTTGTCTTAAATTTTGACTAAAATATATCATACCTCCATTAGAAGGTTTCGGTCTCCATAATTCATGCAAAATGAGGTTCGTAGGTTTGTGTAATTGAGGTCATAAACCCCTCTACCCTTTCAGTAATTAGCGTATGGTACTTTACATAGACTAGGGAGAAGATGTAAATGAGCATTTTTTTTTTAAATTTTGTTGCCAGTTGTTTTGTCTAGTAACTAAAAATTTTCCATGTTTTCCATACTGAAAACTAGGCATGGTTGGATTTTAAGATGGATCCGCATGTGTTATCAAATATTTCTTTCTTGCAATACAAGGAATATGTACAGTATATAATTATAAAAATATTATTGGTTAAATAAGTGTTAATGTACCGTATAGGCGAAGTTTTATTAACTACTCTTTCCAGTGGCGTACGCAGGATTTCCGTCTGGGGGGGGGGGGGGTGTTCATTAATATAATAGGGTAATTGTGTACATTACCGCTATTACAGGGACAGATGACCTTGCTGTTCCACCCCTTAAAACGACAGTCATCATCATAATTAAAATGATACTTTGATTGATATTCATAAAAAACAACAATTAAATAACCGCTCTCTTTGCATGAAAAATATTTTAGGTCTCATTTTTTCGACACAATAAAAAAAATTAAAAGAAATTCTAAAAAATATGGACAACAGTAACTAAATATTGAGACTGAAACGATGCAGTGGTATAATCATGACCATAGTGACGTGGTTGCTTAAAATATTGATATTATGTGAGAGAAACATAATGTTTGGCTCTCCGTGTTCCTACTGCAATTGCTATTGGCTCTCAAAATCTTCCTACCTTGATTATTTTATCTGTATCATTAATTGGAATAAATTGCAGAAACTCCTCTTTTACTGAATTATCTATAAGGAAACGGGCACACACAATTAAAGCAACCCGAAGCGACGTGAAAAGACTTACCGATCGCACACTTCAACAGCAAAACTGATCCATGGGTAGCTCCAACACTGCGAGTAGAGCGCAGGGCAGTGAGGAACGTGACCACACCTAAGGTGTATGCGGGAGTTAAGACGCCTAACGAGCGATGCCGTAAATCAGGTGATAGATGGGACAATATATAGATTCAAGTAAAGGAATATCTCGGGGGGGGGGGGGGGTCTAACCCTGAACCCCCCCGTCAGTACGCCACTGACTCTTTCAGGAGACACTTGTATTTAGAATATTCAAGAAAGGCCAACTCTCCAGTTCTTATTTCATAAGTTGAACACCTAAAAACAAAACCACAGTCCGAAATAGTAATTAAAATAATCACGGACGATTCATTGCCAATGAAAATCAAATGGAGATTCGCGGACCGGATGTTCACTATGCATAAGCTTCGGTGCCATTTTAACTCGTGGAAGCTCTATAGATAAACACAACGTGGCCAAAGAATGTATGCCAATGAGCTTACAAAAATCTAAAGAAGTTCCTCTGTTCGTCACCAGTAGAGCAAACAAAAGTGTGATAGGTACACACACACACACACAGACAGACAGAAGGACCGACAGACAGACACACACACACACATACATTTGTCCTGATCAATCTCATAAGTTCTGTTCTGTTTCCTTATATCCATCTATCCATCCCTCCCCCTCCTCCTTTCCCTTATTTGGACATCCTCATTTTTCGAGGAGTCTCAATTTTTTCCCCCGCCCCTTTTCCCTCCTCCTTCCTTACTACTCTTTCTGCCGTTCTTCTACCAAGGTCCATACAGTAGCTTCTGGCTGCTCTCTGGTGACGAACAAAGGAACTTCTCTAGTTTTTTGTAAGCTCATTGGCACACATTCTTTGACCACATTGTTTTTAGCCTACTTTTCATATTTTGTAAAAATGAGAAAATGTAGGCTTATGAGATTGATCAGGACAAATGTGTGTGTGTGTCTGTCTGTCTGTCCTTGTGTGTGTGTGTGTGTGTGTGTGTGTGTGTGTG
The DNA here is from genome assembly GCA_946902985.2 of Meconema thalassinum. Classification (NCBI taxonomy): domain Eukaryota; kingdom Metazoa; phylum Arthropoda; class Insecta; order Orthoptera; family Tettigoniidae; genus Meconema; species Meconema thalassinum. The sequence goes on from OX336398.1 coordinate 122,099,232, forward strand.
TGTGTGTGTGTCACCACCACCCCTATCAAGTCCTAAACGGCTGCAGCAATCGAAATCAAATTTGGTATGAGTAAATAGCTATGGCTGAATATCACAAGGCCACATTTGAAAATGACGTCAGTGCTACCAACTGCTGAAAAATCACAATTGAGAATTGAGGTCTATGTTGGATATCTCGGAAGATATGCATGGAAATTGTTCCAAAATTGACACACATATGGATAATATTGCATCAGACTACAGTAGTCCATACTTGAGAGTGTTGCCAACATGATTCTATGCCTGCTGACAGGTCCAATATTAAAATGCATGTAACTTCCATACCATTGGATTTCAACCAAATTTGGTATGTGATTTGCGCACCAGAGCAGATATGAATATGCATTTTTTTTAGTGTCAACAGGGCTGCCAACTGTTGAAAAATGCACTCTATACATTTTTATCCTAATCTCAATATATCAGAAGGTATGCAACCAACAGCTCTAAGCTTCGCATACATATAGTAATTAATAGTAGTTAATTTTCAGTATCTGACATGATTCAACGTGTGCTGATAGATTTAATGTTGAATCACATGTAACTTCCATACTAATAAATGAAGGTCTTTCAAAATTGGCACTTATATAGTTCATAATATTTCAATTTAAGTTTTGGCGTCCCATTTATGGCAGTGTCTCCAACCTGATTTTACAGACGCTGATAAATTCAATATTTAAATACATGTAACGTGCATACTATCTAAGCCAGCTGATAAGTCTAATTTTTAAATGCATGTAACTTCTATACTATCAATTGGATTTCAATCAAATTTCTTATGTACTATGTGTACAATAACAAATATGACAATGTGTATTCTTAAGAGGAATCAGGGCTGCCAACTGTTAAAAACTGCTCTCTCGATTATTTTATCCTAATACCAATATACCAGCAAGTATGCAAACCAAGAGCTCGAAACTTTGCACACGTATAGTACATCACCTTCTATATTAATTGGGAGTACCTAGTATACGTCAGTACCGCCAACATGTTTCTAAGTTTGTTGATAGGTCCAAATTTTAAATGCATGTAACTACTACACTAAAAAATGGATTTCAACCAATCTTCGTATGTGACTTTCGTACCATAACTCATATGAATATGCGTGTTCTTATGAGCCAGCAGGGCTCCCAACTGTAAATAAATGCTCTCTCTCCATATTTTTACCCTAATATCTATAAATCAGAATATATGCAAGCCAACAGTTCTAAACGTTGCATACGTATAATACCTAACATTCTAAATTAATTTGGGGTAAATAATGCACGTCAGTGCTGCCAACATTATTTAATCCTTCTGATAAGTCCAATTTTTAAATGCATGTAACTTCTAAACTAACAAATGGATTTCATCCAAAATTGGCACAATAATAAATCATAACATTTTAGATTAATTCATAAATTCTAATAAAAGTAGAATTGGCCTGTTCGCCATCTCGTGATGAATACAGTACTTTTGCATTTGTCAGTTGGCACAGTCTAGAGTAAAAGGTGGCTTTTCACCGATGTCTCAGTCTCACTCATGGCTGTGATTATATGGAAGCTACTGAGGTATGGGTGGGGCTTAGTAATGGCATTCGAGGCACAGTCAGTGCCTGTGAATGCTGTGAAAGGTTCAACTCATAGGGTTAGGACTACTGTTCTGACTCAGTGAGGAAAGCAATGGCAAACTACCTCACTCCTCTTCTTGCCTAGAATTCCTTAAAATAATGCTGCCTTGGGTTTTTGTGGGTATCTACTCACATAACGTAACGGCGGTACTTTTTGAGGATCCAACCAGCCTTCGGGCTGACTACCTAACAGAATAAAAGTAGGCTCTTTAGTTCGTCACGGAACTACTTGTTATTATTTCACACGGCATAATCCCAAAAATATGGATTATATCAATAGTATTCCGGGCGGTGAAAGCCTTAATCTACACAATGTTTCTGTTGTTGCTTAGTTTAGGGTCTCAGATATCGTGGTTTTTTTGGTGTGTGTGTGTGTGTGTGTGTGGATTCGTGTGACAGCCTGTGTTATTGTGATGGCTGTACTAGTGTGTGTGTAAATTGAGGAAAGGATTGGGAAGGATATAGCCGTGGCCTTAAGTTAGGAACTATCCCAGGATGCGTGGAGTAGAAGTGAGGGAAAACTACTTCCAGGATGGCTAAGGTGGGATTCAGTTTCACTTCACGAGGCTGAGTGTACCCCGTTCTAGCCCTCACACCAGAATTACATTTTTTTTAGCGGAGCCGGGAATCATACAAAGACCTCTGGGGGGACAGCCAAGAATACTAGCCGCTACACCACGAGGTGGTTAAATATCCCTAGTAAAGTTAGTTTTCTTCTTCCCTTATGGTTTACGTTAAGGGGTAAGTTTATTTTATAGCTATGATACTCTCTTATAAATATTTCGTTTGTACGTTCTTTTTCATTCTATTTTTTCCAGTTGTAGCTTATGCCTGGGAGTACTGTAATAAAGCATGTTTTGAGCATTGGTATAGCAACTCACGTATAGTCAGTGTCTAAATATGATAGATCTTCGGATCATAAGACTAAGCCATATTTTTTTGCAATATTTTTCGGTAACAAAAAGTGCGTCTTATGGTCCAAAAATACGAAGAATGAGGAATGGTTCACATTCCGGGGTAACAGAGGGCTTTGACTTGACACAGCGTAAGAATGAGGAATGGTTGACATTCCGGAGTAACAGAGGGCTCTGACTTGACACAGCGTAAGAATGAGGAATGGTTCACATTCCGGGGTAACAGAGGGCTTTGACTTGACACAGTGTAAGAATGAGGAATGGTTCACATTCCGGGGTAACAGAGGGCTTTGACTAGACACGTGCTGCGGCTTGAGTGAGCCAGAGTTTTCCCTTTAAATCGACAAAATTGGGAATGAGTAATTAAGGTATTATCGACATTTTAGATTCTCATTCAGCTGAAAGACTTGACCTTGAGTTCCCTCGGTGGAAGACGTTACCGGCCATACGGACACCGAGAGGAACTATATTCTGTATTACCAATAATGATCAGTGACAGCTGTCAAAGCTAGAACGTGGGGAAATGCTGCGTTGTCACTGAGGCAGATCATGACCCATAACATTCCAAGAGGCTTGCAGGAAGACACAAATACTGGGAAAGTTAGCCCCCCTTTCTGGCGGTCAAATGACCGTGACGAGTAAAGGCACAGTAGAACACTGCTGTGTCGGCATACATTGCAACAATGCTCGCTGTTGCTATGGAGACCGTTACCCCTCTCGTCTCCACTCCCTACGTCACCCTTCAAGCGGATGACAGCTTTCACCGTTCATCTTTTGTAAATCAGAGTAGAGAACTAATATTCCCGACCCAAATATACGGTACCGGGATTCGAACCACGCCTGTGAGCAACGATCGATTCCAATCACGAGAGAGAAAAGAATTAGACCATAACATTTGAATGCACCTTGAATTTTTGTTTCAAGAGCAAAATAATACAGTAACTCTGATGAAGAAAAACTAAATCAAACAAAAATATGTAAGAAATTTACTCAAAATGAAGATATGTTAGGTGTGTTACATAACCAATTTTACTAAGCAGAATGGAAACTCAAACGTTCCATTTGCAGGCACTAAAGAAAATAATTATAATCTTCACACTAGACATGTGTTTCGTGTTATTTAGTTCCGTAGAACTAAATCCCGTCCTATTTAAAAAGAGAAGTGTTTGAATAAACCACGTTTAAATGTATTTTAGAGTGTGGTTCTGTTATTGTAATTAATATAATTACTTAGCAATATTTATATCACCTAACGAGTATGTAAATATATTGAAGACACATATGAGTGTGTATATTTTCAACCAGTCGAGAGTCAATGAAATGTAAAGATGTACCAGAGTTTAACGTTGTAAATAATGTTGTGATATGTTAGGTTTCAACATATAGTTTATTATTACAAATATTATGATGAATGACAAAAATAAATTGTATTTAAATTACTGGATGTTTTACTTTTACCTATCACTTATCTTCCAAGCTCGGCTTTACTCTGCAAGGGATCATACACACATCAAAAAAAGTTTTGCATCACCTCGGTTCCAAGAGTTCCGGAACATTTAAATACAAAGGGAATCGAGATCAACACAAACAACATTTCAGCTCGTTTTATTGCTCATGAGACCCACACATTGCATGTTGTACCATCATACAGCTAGACTTTCAGCATTTGTGGTCCAGATTGCAGTACACACCACTACCTCTAATACCCAGTAGCACGTCCTCTTGCATTGATGCATGCCTGTATTCGTCGTGGCATACTATCCACAAGTTCATCAAGACACTGTTGGTCCAAATTATCCCACTCCTCAACGACAATTCGGCGTAAATCTCTCAGAGTGGTTGGTGGGTCAAGACGTCCATAAACAGCCCTTTTCAACATATCCCAGGCATGTTCGATAGGGTTCATGTCTGGCGAACATGCTGGCCACTGTAGTCGAGCGATGTCGTTATCTTGAAGGAACGCATTCACAAGATGTGCACGATGAGGTCGAGAATTGTCGTCCATGAAGACAAATGCCTCTCCAATATTCTGCCGATATGGTTGCACTATGGGTCGGAGGATGTCATTCAGGTATCGTAAAGCCGTTTCGGAGCCTTCCATGACCACCAGTGGCGTACGTCGGCCCCACATAATGCCACCCCAAAACATCAGGGAACCACCACCTTGCTGCACTCGCTGGACAGTGTGTCTAAGACGTTCAGCCTGACCAGGGTGCCTCCAAACACGTCTCCGACGATTGTCTGGTTGAAGGCATATGCGACACTCATCGGTGAAGAGAACGTGATGCCAATTCCGTGGGGTCCATTCAGCATGTTGTTGGGCCCATCTGTACCGCGCTGCATGGTGTCGGGGTTGCAAAGCTGGACCTCGCCATGGACGTCGGGAGTGAAGTTGCGCATCATGCAGCCTATTGCGCACAGTTTGAGTTGAAACACGACGTCCTGTGGCTGAACGAAACGCATTATTCAACATGGTGGCATTGCTGTCAGGGTTCCTCCGAGCGGCAATCCGTAAGTAGCGGTCATCCACTACAGTAGTAGCCCTTGGGCGGCCTGAGCGAGGCCTGTCATCGACAGTTCCTGTATCTCTGTACCTCCTCCATGTCCGAACAACATCGCTTTGGTTCACTCTTAGACGCCTGGAAACTTCCCTTGTTGAGAGCCCTTCTTGACACAAAGTAACAATGCGGACGCGATCGAACTGCGGTATTGACCTTCTAGGCATGGTAGAACTACAGACAACATGAGCAGCGTACCTTCGTCCTGGTGGAATGACTGGAACTGATCGGCTGTCGTACCCCCTCCGTCTAATAGGCCCTGCTCATGCATAGTTGTTTACATCTTTGAGCAGTTTTAGTGACATCTATGAACAGTCAAAGGGACTGTATCTTGGATACAATATACACAGTCAACGTCTATATGCCGGAGATCTGGGAACCGAGGTGATGCAAAACTTTTTTTGATGTGTGTAGATGGAATCAATGGCAGGAAGATGAAGGTACTCATGATGAAGAGATATAGGCTAAGTTTGAAATGAACACGCTAGATGCAGCTGTTGGTACTAGGGGGCCTATAAACATGATCATTTGTTTAAACGCATTTGTTAAACAAATTGTCGATAATTATGAAATCAGAGTGCATTATTTATTTATGTATTTATTTATTTAGCGTATGGCAACTCATTGTAAAACACAACAATATTCAGAATACATATCAGCAACAATTCTAGGACATTATTACATAAAAGCAAAACAGAGAATGTTAGTATAACCTACAGTCACAATTGGCGCTTATAATGTAAAATTTAAATTGTCTATCCACTTAACAGCATCTGGAGTCAACACGAGAAAATCCTTTAAATCCCTTGAGTATGACGTAATACTACACTGCTGCACAATGTGTTGTATGGTCTGGGGTGTCGCTCCACAAACACATGCAGGATCGGAAATTTTGTTCCATTTGTAGAGTAAGTCCTTACACACTCCATGGTTTGTGCGAATCCTGTTGGCAGTCTTCCACGTACGTTGAGGCAGATCGAATCCCTCTGGTTTGTTGTGAGTATTTATACTGATTATTACTTCTGCTGGTGCATGCTGGATCCATTTTTGTTCCCATCTATCGCTTATATCAAATCCCTTGTTAAAAAGTTCTATAGCAGATTTTATTGCTGGTTGTCTGGATTTTAACCTGTCAGATATTGCACTTGGGATGAAGTCATGAATGGGAAGGTCAAGGTGGTCCAAAATTTTCTTATATTCACGTACCAAAGCATCCTGTCATCTGAGTTCAGGTGGTTGAATGTGACTTAAAGATGGGAGCCAAAATGTAGGAGTAGTTTTTACGCATCCTGTGATCGTGCGCATAGTTGTATTAAGTTGGGTGTCGAGTTTGTTGGTATGATTGCTATTTAGCTATACAGGAGTGCAATATTCCGCTGTGCTATAGACTAGTCCCAGTGCAGAGCAGCGAAGTCTTGTAGCTGTTGATCCCCATGTAGGACCACTCAGCTTTTGAAGGATGTTGTTCCTGGTACGTACCTTGGCTGGAGTGTTAGACAGATGTTTTCGGTAGGTTAAGGATCTGTCGAGTGTGACACCCAAATACTTCGGTATAGGATTGTATTCAACAAAGTTCCCATTAAAATAGATTTTCAGTTGACGGTTAGCCTGCAATTCGTCATTGTTACGGGTAATTCCGTTAGAAAATTATTTTCAATGCGCAATGGGTTGTGTGCGCCCCATGTGCACAGACTACCCGCCCGGCTCTAGTGCAATGCGGGCTGGACGCAACACAGTTCTGCCAGGGACTATCGTCTTGTTTATTTGTTTAAACACTCTTTTTAAACAAATAAATATATATCCATCGATTTTTCAAGAAATGCAAGATTTTCCCTGTAGTCTACTATTGAGACGATTTGGAAGATTTTGGCACAAAGCTCTGGTTTAGGAGCTTGAGTTTTTTGCCGGATGAAGTTAGCGTATTATTTATAAACTAGCGGACCACACTTTCTCCAATAGGATTATAATGAGAGACTTAAGGAGAATGGTTATGTTTTTATTTCAACCAAATGATTATAGAACACTATTTACATTTCAGATCGAATTCCATGTACTACGTTTCCTAACTTAAGAAGGAATTACTGAAAATTGGATCATCATAACACTCACCTGTTATTGGATATTTATGAAATTATACGATTTGAGTACTCATTCCTTTGATTTACTCTTTCTGAAATCCATGCAAAATGATAAAGGAAAGGCCTCAGAATGTTAAAATGACATGAAACAGGCGGCCAAAATGTGAAGTGGACAGCAATTATGGGGCGTATTTTCCTACAACAACAGTGTCTACAAATCGCACACTTCGTACATTTTTTTTAAAGTCAATTTTTAAAGAAATTATAGATATTTATGAAATTAGTGTGCAATTCGTCACTGCTAATGTCTATTTTCTTTCATTTGAATGCTCATTTGTCACGATCGGTCACTTGTGAGCGCCGCAGGAGGGATCTATGGTATACTACTGACATAATATATATATGATGATGATGAGCCGCCTCAAATGGTGGGGTCTTGTGAGAAGAATGGGGAGGAGAGATTGGTTGGTTGGTAGGGGCTGCGACAACGTGGTCATGTAGCCCCGTGCACTTTGGGTGTGAGTAGAATCTGTCTCATAACCGGTGTCAATTGTGATGACTGTATTAGTGTGTGTATCTGTTTTCAATTCAAGTAAGGACTGCAGGCATTTAATTTTTTCAAGTGGTTCCTACTTTTGCCGCCAAACGCCAACGTCAGCGACTACTAGTTCAGAACCTTGTTACCAGACAGCACTGCAGTCGGCTCCCGGCGACGAACGTCGGAACCTAAGAACGTTTGTCAAATGTTTAACCTAACCTGATTTAGGTCCGTTTTCACCAACTCTTTACTAATGCTTAGTTAGTTAATTTGTATTTAACTTAAATACGAGAGTTAATGCGTGATTATCTTGGATGCATTTCACGAGGACAATCGGGTTCGCAATTACTTAAATAAGATTTACGGCTCTCGCGCATGCGTAGACTCGGTTTCATCTTGGACAACATGGCGAACAGAACAAGAAGCGTCTAACACTGATCATTGTTTGCGATGCTTCCTTGAGGCTTTCTGGAACATAATTATAAAGGAAGGGAAATACAGAAGACCTTATTCGTGGCAAAAGCCTAATTTTTTTATTTAGTCAATTTACCCTCTAGGTTGGTGGTTCCCACGGACTCAGCGTGGGAACTCACCACTACCGCCTCTATGGGCAGTGTACTGGAGCTTGGAACATCTGGTCGGGATGGATACAACTGGGGAGGTGTGATCAGCACTTCGCCCAGGCGGCCTCACCTGCAAAGCGAACAGGGGCCTCATGAGGGATGGGATGGAAGACTGGGATGGATAGGCTAGGAAGAGGGAAGGAGGCGGCCGTGGCCTTACAGAAGGTACTGCCCCCGTAATTGAATTATGTAGAGACCACGGTGGCTATATTTGAAATTATTAGGAGAGTTATGGCTGTCATAGTTATGACGTGGGTAGTCATGACGTAAGCACGGATGACGTAAATGTTATGCCAGCAGGCTACTTGAGCTGAGATTCTCAGTGACGTCAGCTTTTAGTCCAGAATGTTCCAAGATTTACGACGCAGTCGCAGGAAACGAGGAATTCTGCTGAGGAAGAAACTATGCTATTGGAGGAGAGGCATGAACCAATGAACGATAGTTTAAAGGAAGACGGAGATTGCTGAAACTATGGTATTTTTATTACTTTTGGAATGCAGAATTGTGGAAATCCATTTGCAGTAGTAGCATTGATTTGGAATTTTGGTGAAATTTATTTTCAGTTTTTGAATTTTGAAAATCCGTCATGTATTAACGAAGTTGGAAGTTTTAGCGATGACGCAGTATCACGCTTTGGAAGGGATGGTAACGCCCCTCGAGAAGTTAATAAAAGGGCTTGCGCAGAAGAGAGGAGTCTCTTTCGTTCTCTGATCATTCTGAGATCTCATGCTCAGATCATCGAAGTATAGTTGTGAAAGTTCTTTTCTTATACATTCAATATAGTGAGACGTCGAAGTGAACAGCAGTGAAAAGAATCGTCTTTATAACGCGTGGCGAGGCCACTATATTAACGAGATCCAGGTCAAACTAGGTGAAGTTGAAACGGACCTTAGAAAGCTTCTATAAGTTTAGCTTCGAACAGTTAGCGGTCACCGATAAGCTAATGGTATTGTGCAGTGCTACATGCAGTTATAGAGAAAATCTGAACAATTTCGACCGAGTAGTTTAAAAGATATTAGCAGTTTTATACGACTGACAAAAGTGATTATCTCGCCTCTAGAGAAGCACTTTTGTTTAGCCAGAATCAACGCAACGGCTGACGCTGCGAGTGGAGTAGAAAGACTTCAGATTGCTTGGCTACAGAACGATACAGTATAATGGAGCAATTGAATACGGCAGTTTGTTCTTCTGACACTACAATCGAAGAGCAGATGGAAGGCTAAGAGGGCTTATTGCAATTGGGACATACTTCAACGGAGTAAGATAGCGACATGGAACTTCGCTAATTGCTATTCCACACAAGCGAACATGCGGTGAATGCCATCTACACCCATGTTTCGTAATTAAAGGCTGAATACCATCGAACAGCCATAGAAACAATTTCATACTCTGAATATGAATAATTTCTTCGGAAATTTCTACAAAACTTCATGACGATTGTCTACTGGAACTTCAGGGAATTTTTCAAGAGAGGTCAGGGATGTCCCGACTCACAAAGAAGATTATTGCCGGAAGGATGTATATTCGTCTTCGAGGAGCAGAGCGATTCACGGAGAAGGAAGCAGTTCGATTCTCCGAGGGTGCTATTTCCTATTTCGAGGATGGAGCTCAACTTTAACGTGGTGAAATGGATCCATCAGCAGTCTTCTTTGGGGAATTTTCCTCTGGAACGTAAATCGGCAGATAAGGTAGTCGTGAACGTTTATTGTATTTGAGTTTACTAATAATGTTTGAGCAACCATTTTTCCCATATTTTTATCCTCATGTTTTTTGCCCTATTTTCTTGTTGAGATTCTTATTCTCAGTACACCTTGATGAGTTTTGCATTTTTCGACGATTTATTAAGACATTGTTATGTCATGGGCATAGTTAACGATTTTGAATCAGTTGAGACTGATATTTAGAATATTCAGTAATTAATTTTTTTTGTAGTCACGATTTGACTGTAAGTTAATGATTTTTATGGCAGATTTAAATTCAGACAGCGTGTCTTTTTATTAAAGTAATTCTACCCCAGTTTAATTACTTTGAACAATTTTCTGTCATCATCAAGAAGGAAGAACATTTAAATGATTTTAGAGCGTTAAAATCTCTTACGTTGTCGACGATCTTGGAAATACTAGTCGTGATTTGTATTGATTGCAACACTGACATTTATCGTCAGTTATGAATGAACATTGCATTATAGACACTTTTGTGAAAGATTAACTTTAATAATGAATTATTGAATGCATTAAAGTCAAGTACTTTTGTTAGGAGTTTTTCTCAATTAGAGAATTATATAACGATGTTTGCATTCCCCAGTCTAATTGGATTCTATTCGACTACTTTGCATTTTAGTCGCACTTTATTTGAAGATAGTATTTTCATACTACAATTTCTTTTAAGATGTTAATCTTAAATTTTGATAGACCAGACAGGCGTATATAAGCGTATTCACTATTAAATTTGTTTGTGATTGGCAAGTTCTGACTTCATTTCGGTTCATGAATGAAATCCACGAAGGTTAAAGAAAAGCAGTTTTGAAACAATTAATGATTATAAAATTTTTAAGTGGAACTATGAATGTATAATCGCTAGTGCAGCGCGTGTTGAAAGTCGCTGAGGTATAATGCCCTTGAATATGAAGGAAGTTCCCACAGGAATTAATGTTAAAGAATTATTTGTGGAAGTTTTGTAAGTTATGTAGAAGTTTTTAATGCCATATAGATTAATATATGATGATTTTGGGCATATTTTTAATGCAGATTGTGCATTAACTTGTTAGCGAAGGATTTTCCGCTGGAGTAAGATTGTTATAGTTCGTTGAAAATTAATCAAGTGATTTACTGTTATAATTAACACGAGTTTTGAAAGAATTTGAGATAAGATTTTGAATGAAGGTTGCCGTCACAAATCATTATTAAAAACTTTATTAAACCAGATTGTGACATTAACATGTATAACTAACCTTCATTGGTCGATTATATTAAACAGGATTATAAAATTACCAACCGAATGAACATGTGGCTAATGTATTTATTATAATAATAATTTAAACAATTTAAATGTTAATATTGTAAATAATTGATGTAAATATTTTTGAAAATAATATGGAACGAGAGTGATGTTAAAGGCGTGCTTATAATATTTTTATTGTCTTTGACAAATATTATAAACAATTTCTAATTGTTATAAATAATTTATGTGATTTTGTTATAAACATTTAAGAGCTAATTAAACATTTGGATTGAAGTTAACAAGTTTAAGAAATTAATATAATGATCCAATAGGATGTGTGCAAAGTACTTGAAAGATTTGCGTAAATATAATGTGAGTTGTCTTGTAAGACATTTAAAAGTTTGAGAGAACAAGCTGTACTCTTACGTAACATAGCATATGAGAAGGGAGTGCATTTGACCAGTATGCAACAGGCTGAAGGTAGCCCGCAGCTGTGCCAACATATGGTTCTCAGGGAGTGAGGTCGTACACACTTTGGCCTTGCGACTATAAATACCATTCTCTTGTTTATTAAAAGGAAACCAAGTGCTCTATATATGTCACACCCTAACGTCCTTTTCCAATCCAATAGTGTTATGAATATTACGTTATTTGGAGCTCTTGGGAGCTAAAATGTTTTACATCATGTTGTATGATAATTTTTGCAAGTCCTACTGGAGGACGTAGTCAGATTGACTTGGGCTCCTGATAGCCACGTTGATTTTGTTGTGTTAGTAAAAATCATACCCTTTATTAGAAATAAAGCTTTTGTACAGTTCAAAGTTCTCGTCTTCGTTTTGGTTCATTTTTAAATGTCATGGTGGAGATTATTGTGTGAACAGACTTTTAGTGATCCTGTTGTCAACTCAAACCCCGAGATAATTAAGAGGTAAGTAACGGTAAGTATGAACCCCCGTCTATTTTGGTGTGTTCCACAATGATTTCCTGTGAATTTCTGTGCTCTTATCTCGATAGTATCTGTCAGTGCCATTTTTATTGATGTAACTGTGCCGGTGCGATTGATAATTGGCAATCCGATTGAGGGGGCGGATATCTGACAGCCTACTATCCAGGTAAACGGGGACAGAAAGATTGGCGACCCAAGAGCGTGGGGCTGAGTCAACAGAAAGATTTGACCCTAATACGTGGCACGAATTCGACAAAACTGGATCACCAGGTTGAACAATAGTAAGAGTGGCAAACCTAAAACGTGAGGTTCGATTAGACTCAAATAAAGAGGTTGATTCTTTGTTAGATGTCTAGGCCAATTGTAGTAGTTAAGAGTGTGATTATATAGGAATTAAATGTTGTATTGTATTAGGAAAATTACACTCAGAAAAGATCAGATCTTATACAACTTGAGAAAGGTTAAATAGGCTGGAAACTTAGAAAAATCGCCTATAATCTGGAATCTTATTTTATTTGACCGGCTTATGACATTTCAGTCATATTAAAGATAAAATTAAATTATTTGGATTGTAAATGTAAATTATTTGTGTTAGGATATTTTAAAATGAGCCAGAGAAATTTGAACATGTGCTTGAGTTTGTTTCAACATGAAGTATCTTCGAAGGTTAATTATAAGGTAGTTATAAGTTAGATTTAAGACAGAAAATTGATCAAAATTTTATATGGTGAAAAGTGTTGCTCAAATGTTGTTATTTTGCTCTTTTGATGTATGTCCCTACAGCAATCCATTTTTGAATAATATTGTAATGGCAGATGAAAGTTTGAAGAAAATGTTAGAGGAGATGTCTGCTAACATGAATCGCAGTATGAAGCAGATGTTGAATGAAAGCATGAAGGAGAATAATAGTAATTTGTCTGCTAATTTGAATGCAAGAATGGAGGAGAATGTTAGTAATTTGTCTGCTAATTTAAATGCAAGAATGGAGGAGAATGCTAGTAATATGTCTGCTAATTTGAATAGTAGTATGAAGGAGATGGAAGCTAGGAATACTAGTCGAATGGAGGAGAATGCTAGTAATTTGAAAGTTAGTATGGGTGAAAGTTTGAAGGGTATCCAAACTAGTGCTGCTAATTTGGAGGATAATATGTCGCGTTTACAGATTAATACCCTAGGAATTGAAAATACTGTAAGTGACATCCGCACAAATGTGTCTGATGTTAAAAATGATGTGTCTAAGGTACAGAGAGACCTTACAATGTTAAATCTAGATGTAGCTAATGTCCGAGGGGATATTTCTTGTGCTAGAGCCGAAGTAGTTGTTGTCAAAAACGATGTAGCGACTGTCCAAGACAAGGTCGAGGAAGTCCAAAAAGAAATTCAAAAAGCTAGAACTGATGTATCCAATGTTCAGGTAGACATTAATAACATTCATGCGGATATAACTGAGGTGCAAAGTGACATAACTAAGATTCAGGTAGAGGTCAACACAGTTTTCGTAGATATCACTAAAGTCCAAACTGATGTAAATAAAGTCAGGGAAGAAATCGAAAACTCAAAAACTCTTTGTACGCGTAATATAACTGCATTAACGACTAGGTTAGTCGATGAATCAGTTAGAACAACAACGTCTTTAGCAGAGTTGAAGTATGACGTAGAGGTCATGAGAACACAGGTATTAGACCACAATAGAGTATTAAAAGAGGATATCGAAGTAGACATAGCCGAAATGTTAACAGCAAACGTAGCGGTATGGAAAGACGAGTGGAATAAGTCAAGTGGGGAACATGTAACCCAAATTCAGGAAAGGATTGAAAGAAAACTTGCCAGTACGCAGATAGAAATTAACAATGAGGTAGTACAGATTAGAAAAGATTTAAGCGTCAGGATAAATTCGCTATCCGAAAAACAAGTTGACGATAGAACACAACTAGATCAGGATATGCAAACTTTAAAATCTACATTAGAGGAACAGATGCATAAAGTTGTCTCGGATGTAAATGAAACGACGAGTAAACTGAAAAATTTGAAGTTAGGAGAGGCTAGTTTAATGGAGAACTACAAAGAAGAGATAGTCAAGAAAGTCTTAACAGAAATCACCGACAAGGATACAGAAGGCTTAGCTTGCGAATTGAATAGGAAGTATACCAGAAGATGTCACCTAGAGCCAGAAGAAAGAGACGTGACTCCTGAAGAACGTGTATCCAGATTCAGAGAGGAGGATGACGAGAGGAATATGGAACCTGAGTGGAACTATCGAGATAGTGGGAAAGACTATCCGGATTCATATCCGAGGAACGTGACGGTCATTAGGAATTTCGAGGACAAACCACAAAAATTCAGTAACACTGATAGTTTGACACCTATAGAGTATGTAAGGAATCTCAAAGATTATTTCATCGAAGCTCACATTCCCAGAGAGAGAGAGATGAAGATAGTAGAGAGATATCTGATTGGAGGACCCCTTGAATGGTTTCGCGCATTTAGATACACATTCAGTAACTTTGACGAGTTTGCAGAGGCATTAATCAAACGATTTTGGTCCATAGAAGCGCAGAATTCGTTAAGAGCGGAGGTGTATTCAAGAAAATACTCAGGTACTCTTCCAACGAGGTACGCTGATTTCTTTACGAGTCAGTTGTCCCGCTTGAGATTTTTGCAACCCCCATTGTCCACGGAGCAACTTATAGATGCGATTTCTCGTATGCTGCCAGTTGAGGTGAGGAGACTTATAATTTCGTCCAACATCAGGGATTTATCCAGCATGGATGAATTACTGAGAAGGTTAGACTACACAAGCCCAATGCCTAACGTAGTCCAGAAAGGTCAAAGGCAGGAGTTTAAAGAAATCAATACGGTATACATGGACCAAGTCCAACAAACTGACAAGCCAGAGGAGGAGAAAACTGACAATGTAGGTCCTCACAGGAATAATCAGTTTAGAAATTACAGATCACAAGGTTACCGACCGTATCAACAGAGAAGAGGTTGGAACTACAACCGAGGAAACTACAATGGAAGAGGCAGATATTACAACAATAATGGGTATAACCGTAACTATAATAGGAATAACCAAAACCAAAATAGAAACCAGAATACTCAAAGTCAGGTTATGACACCTGATCAATATCAGCAAAGAGAAAAGGAAAGTCAGCAATACTTAAAAGAATTAAGGGATAAAGAAGCTGACAATCAAAAGAAAAGGCAGGATGTTGTAATCGATCCTGGGCCTTCTACGAGCCAGCAGAATTTTGAGGTCGGTAACACAAAAAAAAAACGCCGATTTCTCAACGTCAGTGAGAACCTGTAAATACATTGCCACACCACACCTGATTACGATTAATGAGATATACGAAGTTACCGATGAAGATTTACTAGAAGAGAGGGGTATTGTTAAAGAGGAAAGACCATGTGCCTTACCTATTATTGCTGTACGGATAGATGGACAGCAGTACAAAGCCCTGATGGATACTGGTGCTATTATTTCCATCATTTCAGAGGAATGTTATCAAAGTCTGCTAAGAGGAGAGAACATGACAGTTCTACCTTTTTCTACCGTCAAAGTGAGAGGGATATTCCAAGATAAGGCAGTGAAATGCAAGATTCAAGTGTTATTGAACTTTGAGATCAATGGAAGGAATTATGAACAGATCTTCATTGTGGTGAGCAAGATCAATTTTGATATGGTGCTTGGAATCGATTTTATATCGAAGGTCGGAGCTATTATTGACATGAAGAACAGAAGTATTAGCTTTAATGATGGGTACATAATCACAGAAGAGATAGAAGAACAGGACGTGAAAAACAGTCTGGAAATAGACCTTAGGGAAGAAATTTTGAATACAATAATTAATGAAGTGGAAAACTTAGAAGAAATACCCAGTAGAAAAACTGAAGGATTTGAAGAAATTCAGGGGGAATTTGAGGATCTGATAAAGGAATTCCAAGATATTTTCGATTAAAAGCCTGGATTGATTAAGGATTATAAGTACAAGATAAGACTGACAGATGAAACCCCTTACCAGAAGAGAATATACCCCATTCCTGAGAAATACTATCAAGAAGTACGAGGGTTAATCAGAAAAATGGAGGTAGACGGGATTATTAGAAAACAGGCGTCGTCTTATATAAACCCCATCACAGTAGTGAAGAAAAGTAATGGTCAGATACGTCTTTGTCTCGATGCCAGAACCATCAACTTGAAGATTCTTCCAGAAAATGACAGACCACCCAAGATTAGAGATCTGCTTCGGAAATTCAAAGGAAGAGCTTGTTTCAGCGTTCTTGACTTGACATCTTCATTTTATCAAGTTCAGCTAGAAGAAGATAGTATGCAGTACACTGGATTCCTATTTGACCAGACGTCATGGGTCTTTGTCAGAATGCCTTTTGGTATGGTTAACAGTGGACCAGCACTTATTCGAGCACTTGATAGTAAGCTCACTGACGAGGTGAAAGAAAATGTAATCTGCTACATCGACGATTTAATCGTATCTTCACCCAGCGCCGCAGAACATTTAGTGCACTTGAGAAAGTTGTTCGAGAATTTAAGGGAGGCCAACATTAAGGTGAACTTTGGAAAATGTCAATTCTTGAAGAAAGAGATAAATTATTTGGGGCATACTATTGATAAAGATGGATATCATCCAAACATGAAAAAGGTAGATGCGATCACGAGATTTCCAAAGCCAACTAAGGTAAAACAAGTCAAAGAATTTGTAGGTGCATGCCAATTTATTAGCAGCCACTGTCCAAGATACTCGGAAATTATGGCTCCTCTGTATGACTTACTCAAGAAGAACAACAGATGGAAATGGAGTACCGCTGCAGACGAGGCTTTTGAGAAAGCAAAAGAGATGCTCAAAAATAATGTGAAACTGGAGTACCCAGACTTTGAGAAGGTGTTTTATATTGAGTCTGATGCATCAAGAATAGGCATTAGTGCAGTCTTATACCAGAAAGACGAGGCAGGCAACAAGCACTACATTGCGTTCACTAGTCGGAAGTTGAAAAAGCACGAGGAAAACTACTTCACGACAGAGCTTGAAGCGTTAGCTTTTGTGACAGCTTTACAAGCCTGGAAGAAAATCCTGCTGGGACATAAGGTCATCATTATTACTGACCATAAAGCACTACAGTTTATGTTGCAAACTGACATGTCAAGTGATAGATTGACACGTTGGACTTTGTTCACCCAACAGTTTAACGCTACTATCGTCCACCAGCCTGGGAAAGATAACTTACTGGCTGATGCTCTATCACGTAACCCTATTAAAAATGTGCAGATACACCATGTACAATTGGAGCAAGAAGATGAAGAAACCGTTAGGAGGTTAGCCCGAATCGGTGTGTCACAGAAGACACACGCTCCAATAAGGAAAATGTACAGGTTTCTCAAGGGTTACATGGACAATACGGATGTTGACTATGAAGCTACACGGAGAAATTCACGACACTTTGTCTTGAGTGGAGACATTGTATGCAAGTATGCTGACCCTGCGCATACAAAACTTCGAATAGTCGTGCCACCTAAACTTGTTGTCAATTTAGTGTGGGTAGCTCATCACGCAACTGGACATGCCGGTTTAGATAAAACTCTTAATACACTTAAAGAGAGATTTATCTGGACTAACATGCGTTCCAGTATTGCCAAGGTCATTCGATCCTGTGACAAATGTCAAAGAGCAAAGTATGCTTCTGCTCTATTAAAGGGAAAACCGAAGGCGATGATTCCTTCTAAGCCAAACGAACTCATGGCGACGGATATATTTGGCCCCTGTCCGAAGGGATACCAGGGTAACCAGTACTTGTTGGTGACCGTGGATGTTTTCTCTAAATTTGTTACAATGAGTCCCATGCAGAAAGCTAACACGAGGAACGTAGTAAGCAGACTGGAAAATGCTGTATTTCCTAAAGCTGGTATACCGGAATATCTACTGTCAGATCATGGAACGCAGTTTACGTCCGTGGAATTTGCAGCGGATATGGAAAGGCTTGGCATTAAGCACTTATTTTCAAGCGTGCGTTACCCTGAATCGAATTCCTCAGAAAGATATATGGCTGAATTTTCGAAATTCTGTCGAATTTTCTGTCCAAATGATCATTCTGGTTGGGTGAGATTTGTACCCCTTATTGAGGAATGTCTGAACTCTACAGTGCAGGAGAGCACAGGAGAAGTGCCAATGCGACTTCATCTAGGAAGAAACCCAGAAAGGCCGTGGGATAATCTTTTCAACCACATACCTAGAGATCCCGACATAGGAAGACAGCAGAGGATTGACAAGGCAAAAGAACAACTCCAGAAAGCAGCAGAGAAACGATTGAAAAGAGTAGCTGGAAAACGTTTTGGTACACCCTTTCAAGTTGGAAATCTTGTATTATTACGCAGACCTGTCAAGGCTGATATGACCAAGAAAATATACCCCAAATTTGGATTAGTGTTCCTGGGGCCATTTAGGATTACGAACGCTTATGGGAACAACTGTTATGAACTCTACGACGATGAGAATAATGTCGTTTACGGCAAGTTCAATGCTGGAAATTTAAAAAGATACTATCCTAGAGTAAGCCAGTAATAATTCAATTTCGTGTTCAAGAGAGTTGAGATACTTGTAACATTGAGTTTAAAAACAATTTGCAACTGTTTTTAAAACGTGGTGAGAGGAGAATGCCCCCGTAATTGAATTATGTAGAGACCACGGTGGCTATATTTGAAATTATTAGGAGAGTTATGGCTGTCATAGTTATGACGTGGGTAGTCATGACGTAAGCACGGATGACGTAAATGTTATGCCAGCAGGCTACTTGAGCTGAGATTCTCAGTGACGTCAGCTTTTAGTCCAGAATGTTCCAAGATTTACGACGCAGTCGCAGGAAACGAGGAATTCTGCTGAGGAAGAAACTATGCTATTGGAGGAGAGGCATGAACCAATGAACGATAGTTTAAAGGAAGACGGAGATTGCTGAAACTATGGTATTTTTATTACTTTTGGAATGCAGAATTGTGGAAATCCATTTGCAGTAGTAGCATTGATTTGGAATTTTGGTGAAATTTATTTTCAGTTTTTGAATTTTGAAAATCCGTCATGTATTAACGAAGTTGGAAGTTTTAGCGATGACGCAGTATCACGCTTTGGAAGGGATGGTAACGCCCCTCGAGAAGTTAATAAAAGGGCTTGCGCAGAAGAGAGGAGTCCCTTTCGTTCTCTGATCATTCTGAGATCTCATGCTCAGATCATCGAAGTATAGTTGTGAAAGTTCTTTTCTTATACATTCAATATAGTGAGACGTCGAAGTGAACAGCAGTGAAAAGAATCGTCTTTATAACGCGTGGCGAGGCCACTATATTAACGAGATCCAGGTCAAACTAGGTGAAGTTGAAACGGACCTTAGAAAGCTTCTATAAGTTTAGCTTCGAACAGTTAGCGGTCACCGATAAGCTAATGGTATTGTGCAGTGCTACATGCAGTTATAGAGAAAATCTGAACAATTTCGACCGAGTAGTTTAAAAGATATTAGCAGTTTTATACGACTGACAAAAGTGATTATCTCGCCTCTAGAGAAGCACTTTTGTTTAGCCAGAATCAACGCAACGGCTGACGCTGCGAGTGGAGTAGAAAGACTTCAGATTGCTTGGCTACAGAACGATACAGTATAATGGAGCAATTGAATACGGCAGTTTGTTCTTCTGACACTACAATCGAAGAGCAGATGGAAGGCTAAGAGGGCTTATTGCAATTGGGACATACTTCAACGGAGTAAGATAGCGACATGGAACTTCGCTAATTGCTATTCCACACAAGCGAACATGCGGTGAATACCATCTACACCCATGTTTCGTAATTAAAGGCTGAATACCATCGAACAGCCATAGAAACAATTTCATACTCTGAATATGAATAATTTCTTCGGAAATTTCTACAAAACTTCATGACGATTGTCTACTGGAACTTCAGGGAATTTTTCAAGAGAGGTCAGGGATGTCCCGACTCACAAAGAAGATTATTGCCGGAAGGATGTCTATTCGTCTTCGAGGAGCAGAGCGATTCACGGAGAAGGAAGCAGTTCGATTCTCCGAGGGTGCTATTTCCTATTTCGAGGATGGAGCTCAACTTTAACGTGGTGAAATGGATCCATCAGCAGTCTTCTTTGGGGAATTTTCCTCTGGAACGTCAATCGGCAGATAAGGTAGTCGTGAACGTTTATTGTATTTGAGTTTACTAATAATGTTTGAGCAACCATTTTTCCCATATTTTTATCCTCATGTTTTTTGCCCTATTTTCTTGTTGAGATTCTTATTCTCAGTACACCTTGATGAGTTTTGCATTTTTCGACGATTTATTAAGACATTGTTATGTCATGGGCATAGTTAACGATTTTGAATCAGTTGAGACTGATATTTAGAATATTCAGTAATTAATTTTTTTTTTGTAGTCACGATTTGACTGTAAGTTAATGATTTTTATGGCAGATTTAAATTCAGACAGCGTGTCTTTTTATTAAAGTAATTCTACCCCAGTTTAATTACTTTGAACAATTTTCTGTCATCATCAAGAAGGAAGAACATTTAAATGATTTTAGAGCGTTAAAATCTCTTACGTTGTCGACGATCTTGGAAATACTAGTCGTGATTTGTATTGATTGCAACACTGACATTTATCGTCAGTTATGAATGAACATTGCATTATAGACACTTTTGTGAAAGATTAACTTTAATAATGAATTATTGAATGCATTAAAGTCAAGTACTTTTGTTAGGAGTTTTTCTCAATTAGAGAATTATATAACGATGTTTGCATTCCCCAGTCTAATTGGATTCTATTCGACTACTTTGCATTTTAGTCGCACTTTATTTGAAGATAGTATTTTCATACTACAATTTCTTTTAAGATGTTAATCTTAAATTTTGATAGACCAGACAGGCGTATATAAGCGTATTCACTATTAAATTTGTTTGTGATTGGCAAGTTCTGACTTCATTTCGGTTCATGAATGAAATCCACGAAGGTTAAAGAAAAGCAGTTTTGAAACAATTAATGATTATAAAATTTTTAAGTGGAACTATGAATGTATAATCGCTAGTGCAGCGCGTGTTGAAAGTCGCTGAGGTATAATGCCCTTGAATATGAAGGAAGTTCCCACAGGAATTAATGTTAAAGAATTATTTGTGGAAGTTTTGTAAGTTATGTAGAAGTTTTTAATGCCATATAGATTAATATATGATGATTTTGGGCATATTTTTAATGCAGATTGTGCATTAACTTGTTAGCGAAGGATTTTCCGCTGGAGTAAAATTGTTATAGTTCGTTGAAAATTAATCAAGTGATTTACTGTTATAATTAACACGAGTTTTGAAAGAATTTGAGATAAGATTTTGAATGAAGGTTGCCGTCACAAATCATTATTAAAAACTTTATTAAACCAGATTGTGACATTAACATGTATAACTAACCTTCATTGGTCGATTATATTAAACAGGATTATAAAATTACCAACCGAATGAACATGTGGCTAATGTATTTATTATAATAATAATTTAAACAATTTAAATGTTAATATTGTAAATAATTGATGTAAATATTTTTGAAAATAATATGGAACGAGAGTGATGTTAAAGGCGTGCTTATAATATTTTTATTGTCTTTGACAAATATTATAAACAATTTCTAATTGTTATAAATAATTTATGTGATTTTGTTATAAACATTTAAGAGCTAATTAAACATTTGGATTGAAGTTAACAAGTTTAAGAAATTAATATAATGATCCAATAGGATGTGTGCAAAGTACTTGAAAGATTTGCGTAAATATAATGTGAGTTGTCTTGTAAGACATTTAAAAGTTTGAGAGAACAAGCTGTACTCTTACGTAACATAGCATGTGAGAAGGGAGTGCATTTGACCAGTATGCAACAGGCTGAAGGTAGCCCGCAGCTGTGCCAACATATGGTTCTCAGGGAGTGAGGTCGTACACACTTTGGCCTTGCGACTATAAATACCATTCTCTTGTTTATTAAAAGGAAACCAAGTGCTCTATATATGTCACACCCTAACGTCCTTTTCCAATCCAATAGTGTTATGAATATTACGTTATTTGGAGCTCTTGGGAGCTAAAATGTTTTACATCATGTTGTATGATAATTTTTGCAAGTCCTACTGGAGGACGTAGTCAGATTGACTTGGGCTCCTGATAGCCACGTTGATTTTGTTGTGTTAGTAAAAATCATACCCTTTATTAGAAATAAAGCTTTTGTACAGTTCAAAGTTCTCGTCTTCGTTTTGGTTCATTTTTAAATGTCATGGTGGAGATTATTGTGTGAACAGACTTTTAGTGATCCTGTTGTCAACTCAAACCCCGAGATAATTAAGAGGTAAGTAACGGTAAGTATGAACCCCCGTCTATTTTGGTGTGTTCCACAATGATTTCCTGTGAATTTCTGTGCTCTTATCTCGATAGTATCTGTCAGTGCCATTTTTATTGATGTAACTGTGCCGGTGCGATTGATAATTGGCAATCCGATTGAGGGGGCGGATATCTGACAGCCTACTATCCAGGTAAACGGGGACAGTACCATCCCGGCATTTGCCCGAAGACGAAGTGGGAAACCACGGAAAAGCACTTCGAGGATGGCTGAGGTGGGAATCGAACCCCCTCTACTCATTTGGACCACCCGAGGCTGAGTAGACCCCGTTCCAGTCCTCATACCACTTTTCAAATTTCGTGGCAGAGCCGGGAATCGAACCCAGGACCTCCGGGGCGGTAGCTAACCATGCTGACCGCTACGCTACGGAGGCGACAAAAGCCTAATATGATATGAACAAAGTATTTAGGAGAACTGGCAGTTGTGTGAATAGATAGCGTAATAGGACTCGCCTACCCAGTTGTCTTCGTAGCGTAAGCGATAGAGGTGCAGACTCTCAATTTATTACGGAGCGCTGGAAGCAGTTCGAATCCTCAATCGGATTTTTTTTTAAATTCCATATTCGTCTTTCTTGGTATTAAAACGTAGTAATGTGTGTCGTCTTTTATAATTTCATTATCATAAACATATTTTATATTCATATGGATGAAAGTAGCCTACGTGTGAAACTCGGAAACAAACCGCCATTGTGAGATGCACGAGGCACAGTTCAGCTCTTTCCCGCCACTTTAAAGATGCTTTAGTGAGTTGAGTGGCCAGATTTGGCCATTTAACGTAATTCCTTGTTAGTGGTAAATTAACGAGCATTTCTGTTTGGTGAAATGCTCGTGTAAAGTTAAATAACCTTTATTGATGAATTAAGAGATAATTGACGTTGGTGAAAACGGCCCTTAGCTTCACACAGGTGTAATTAGTGGAAGGTTCCTTAACATGCCATAAATCTATGACATGGGACCGCCGGCTTTACTGAGGGATTTTTAACGCTCTTAAAAAATCCGAAGACTTCGACCGGGTTTGAACCCGCGATCTTGGGCATAAAAGCTCAGCATGCTACCAACTACGCCACCGAAGCCGCCCGGAGGAGAGATTACCTAAGAGGATAATGAGTCCGGCTGTAGAGGGTAAGAGAAGTAGAGGTAGACCTAAAAGGCGATGGATAGATTCAGTGTTTAACAATTTCAAAGTGAGAGGTGTTGAAGCGGAGGAGGTCGCAGTGTTAACTGCTAATAGGGGATCATGGAGGCTACTTGACTGAACAATGAAAGGCAAAACAGTCTCCAATGAAAATGAATGAATAAGAGTTTAGTGCTTTTCTGTCGGTCAACACGAATGTACCCAAAAGAGCTGGGTTATGCCCTAATCCTGAAATAAATTACATGAGATTAATAAATGACCAGTTTTGATCGTCAAGCGATCATCATCAGATCCATTACACTTAGGCTATAAAATCTATGTTTGAAACACACAGGCAGGTGAAAATATTTACAATATGTACAATTATTTAGGTCTCCCATAAGTCCAACCCCTCGTCCACGTCGTGGGAGACGGGCAACGGCACAAAGTAGGGGATTGCCTGTAGGGGCGAAGTACAGTGGGGACTTCGTGTGCCCCGGGACCGTTACGGTAGCTGTGAAGGTCCTACAGGAACCCTGAAAAGTGACGGCTAACGGGGCTCTGGTGAAGCTACGATAGGCCCAGCAAGCCAGTAGTGGATGAAACCAAATGCTTTCAAAAATGGAACGAGCCTCAGACATGATGGATTTAATAGACGACGACACGGCTGTACACACGGACTAAGATTTGGAACTTTAAACCTAAGAACGCTGACGGGGAAGGTGGAGGAGATAGTGGATATGATGGAAAGAAGGAAGTTGGATTTATTGGGATTGGCAGAAACAAAGTGGAGTGGGAACGAAGAGGGAAAGAGGAATGGAGTGGGAGTAGTAGTACGAGATGGTTTAAAAGAAGAAGTGAGGAGAATAAGTGATAGGATGATGAAAGTGAAAGTAGCACTGAGAGGAGAGACCATAGAAATAGTGCAAGTGTATGCTCCACAAGTAGGCTGCGCCTCTGAAGAGAAGGAGGAGTTTGAAGAGGAATTGCAGAAGCAGCTGGTAGGAAGAAATATGATTGTTATGGGGGACCTCAATGCCCATGTAGGAAGAGAAAGACAAGGTTATGAGAGTGTTCTAGGACCAGAGGGTTGGGGCGGAAGAAATTAGGCAGGAAAGAGACTGTTGGACTTCTGCCAGAGGAACAGCCTGCTAGTTGGGAACTCCTGGTTTAAGAAAAGAGAGAGCCACACAATCACATGGTACAGTGATGACTTGACCAGGAAGTCGGTGGTCGACTATATACTGTATGAGAAAGAACTAAATAAGAACATCACGGACATCAAAGTTATACCATCGGAGAACCTGGATAGCGACCATCGATTGCTGGTAATGAACCTGAGAGGGAGTAAGGAGAAGAAAGGGACTGAGAACCAGGAAAGACGTATAAGGATATGGAAACTGAAAGAAGGGGATAGAAGGGTCGAGTACCTCAAAATGATAAAGGAAGTAATTCCAACAGATGAAGAAAGAGGGGTGGAAGAGGAATGGGCTAGATTTAAGAAGACACTAGTAGGTGCAGCAGAAGCAGTATGTGGGAGGACAAGTAGTAAGAAGAGGTGGAAGGAAACACCATGGTGGAATGAGAAGACAAAAGATATAGTAAGGGAAAAGAATAGAGCCTTTAGGAGGAGGTATCAAAATAGGACGGTAGAGACAAGGGAAGAGTACCAGGAAAGAAAGAAGGAGGCGAAGAGAGTGGTGGCTGAGGAGAGAAGGAAGTGGATGGAAGAGTGGACAAAGATGATGGAGGAGGATAGTGAAGGTACAAAAAAGGTCCTGTATGGGATGGTAAAAAATAAGAGGCGGAAGGATCCTACGGATTATGTTAGAATGGTGAACAAAAGGGGACAAGAGATAGAAAATAGGGAAGAACTGAAGAAAATGTGGAAAGAATATTTTGAAGAACTTCTGAACCCAAATGGAAAAGATGGTGAGGAGGAAGAAATCGAGGAAGATGAACTGCAAACAGAAAAGGACTTAACATGGAAAGAAGTGGAAGATGCAGTGAACAAGATGAAAGGAGGGAAGGCACCGGGTGTGGATGAGTTGAGTGTGGAGATGGTGAGAGCAGCAGGAGAGGTGGGGATACAGTGGCTGTATCGAGTGATGAGGACAGCATGGAAGGAAAGGAAGACCCCAGAGGACTGGAAAAAAGGAATCATTGTCCCGATCTTCAAGAAAGGTAGTAGAACAGATTGAGGAAAATATCGGGGATTAACACTGATGAGTCATTGTGCAAAGATCTTCGAGAAAGTTTTGGAAAAGAGAATTAGGACAAGGATAGAAGGAGGGATGAGGGAAGAACAACATGGCTTCAGAGCAGGAAGGTCCACAGTGGATTTGATTTTTGCTGTAAGGCAGTTACAAGAACAGCACTATGAGTATGGAACAGATCTACTGATGGCCTTCCTGGACATTGAGAAAGCATATGACAGTGTATGCAGAAACAAAGTATGGAAGTCCCTGGAGGATAGAGGAGTAGAGAAATGGACTATAAAGAGGATAAAGGAGATGTACAAGGGAAGCGTGAGCTGTGTGAAAGTGGGAGGAGAGAGATCAGACTGGTTGGAACAGAGAAACGGCCTGAAACAAGGAAGTGCACTGTCACCGTTACTTTTCATTGTGGTGATGGATGACATAATGACCCGAGTGACACAAATAATTGGGGACGGAAAGATGAAAGCAATGGTGTTTGCAGATGATTTGATGATTTGGGGAAACAAGGAGGAGGAGATACAGGAAGAGTTGGACGTGTGGGAAGGAATAATACAAGGATATGGGATGAAATTTAGCATAAATAAGAGTGAGATGGTGATCACAACAAGGAAGAAGGAAAGAACCACAACGGGAATAACAATTGGTGGGGAGCAGCTGAAGAAAGTGGAGAGTTTCAAGTATCTGGGAAGCCTGATACAAGATAATGGAAGAAACGATAGAGAAATAAATGAGCGGGGGAGGCAGGCAGAAGCATTTCGGAGGAGTGTGAGAAGCATGTTATGGAGCAAGGATGTCCCTCAGAACAGCAGAAAGATCATATATCGGACGTACTATGTCCCTATCCTGACGTATGCCTCGGAGACCTGGGTTATGAAAGGAAGGGAGAAGAGCAAAATACAGGCCAGTGAGATGAGGTTCTTGAGAAGCAGTATTGGAGCTACAAAGATGGACAGAATAAGAAATGAGAGGACCAGAGAATTAATGAAGGAGGAACCATTACAGGATGGTATAGAGAAATCTAGACTTAGATGGTATGGACATGTAAAACGAATGGAGGAGAAGAGGATACCCAGGAGAGTACATGAGACGAAGTGGGAAGGAAAGAGACCGAGGGGAAGACCGAGAGACAGGTGGCTGAAGGGGTTGGAAGAAAGCGTGAAGAAGAGAGGAGAAGACTGGACAAGGGTGGAGGCTGAGAGATGGTGGGAAGACAGAAGACGTTGGAGAGGCTTGTGTTCCAAACAGACCCGGCCAGTGGCTGGAAACTGTGCAAGATGATGATGATGATGATGATGATGACAATTATTTAGTCCGTAGCGTAGCGGTCAGCATGGTTAGCTGCCGCCCCGGAGGTCCTGGGTTCGATTCCCGGCTCTGCCACGAAATTTGAAAAGTGGTACGAGGACTGGAACGGGGTCTACTCAGCCTCGGGTGGCCCAAATGAGTAGAGGGGGTTCGATTCCCCCTCAGCCATCCTCGAAGTGGTTTTCCGTGGTTTCCCACTTCGTCTTCGGGAAAATGCCGGGATGGTACCTTCTTCAAGGCCACGGCCGCCTCCTTCCCTCTTCCTTGTCTATCCATCCTAACCATCCCTTACCTTCCCTCATGAGGCCCCTGTTCGCTTTGCAGGTGAGGCCGCCAATCCCACCTCACCAGTTGTATCCCTTCCGATTCGATGTTCCCAGCTCTAGGACACTGCCCGTAGAGGCGATAGTGGTGAGTTCCCTCGCTGAGTCCGTGGGTTCCACCAACCTGGAGGGTAAACGACTAAAAAAAAAAAAATTAGTTGCAGTATTGGTACTGCAACTGTCGGTGTATGCTAAATGCAGTATATATGATGTTTGGTGAAATGCTAAATGGTGATAGATATCCGGAGTGATTATATGGTTGTAAAAAATCAAACATGGTTAAACTGTAATATTACAGGCTACTACTTTTCTGGTTGTCTTCCTTGCTGGAGCTACGCGCAGTTTCGTGTTCACTGTTACTCCAGGTGTGGTCATCCTAGTGTATTTATTAATCTCATGTAATTTATTTCAGGATTAGGGCATAACCTAGCTCTTTTGGGTACATTCGTGTTGACCGACTGAAAAGCACTAAACTCTTGTTTACTAAGGCAACGCTGAAAAAATGGCTTCAAACCCCACAATGAATAAATGAATGTTCCTCTTTCTTTATTTCTATCTTTCTTTCTTTATCGTTCAGGCCAACTTAGGACCACGGGGCTCGTATCTACTCTTCGGTAAAGTTGTTGATTTCTTCTTCTTCTTCCAATAGTCCCTCATTTTCTGACTATAAGTCAGTCTTCTTTCTTCTGACCACATAGCTCCTTACTTGTAAGGGACGTTGGGAAAACACCCTGCCGGATGACCTGACGGAACATGAGACAGTCACGAGTTTGTTCCAGTGGGATATTACTCTTCATAAATTCGTCATCACACTGTACGTTTAAAGTGGTCGTAGTTTCCGATAATCACGAATGAGAGCTTCAAAATGAGACCAAGTTTCCTGCCGTACGTTTATCCTGGGCTGAGAAAATGTTAAGTCAGAAAAGGTATAAGAACTTTTTATTGGGTAGTTGAAAAAAATTGAAACTTGACATTTGCACTACCAATACTTGTGCCTATCACATATAAAAATGTTATTATCCTCAGCCAAGTAGTTTTCCATGTTTATAGTTTTAAGTGAACGATTCCTAGAAAAGACGTCAAAAACACGGACAATTTTTCATACAACCACAAATAAATACATAATTAATACACTTGAAAATAATTGGCTTATACAGTCTAACGCAGAATTAAACAAGGAAAATATTGGTATAATTCGTTTTTCAATAAATCTGTTGGTTTGGTTTCAATTAAGGCCTAAACTCGAGTATCCATAATAAAAAAAATCCTATAGTAGTTAGTCCATATCTGACTTAACTGACCCAATCCATTTGTTCTTAGAAGCCTTGCCTCTTCCTGTTACTGTGAATATCCTGTTGGTGAGTCTTTTAGAATCCAGACGTGCCAAGAGTCCATAAAAGGTCAGGCATCTTTTCCTTATAGACGTGGTGATGTCCTCCTGGTGTTCATACAATTCATCATTATGACGGATTCTGTAAATGCCTCCTTCCTCTCTAATTGAACCTAATATCCTTCTCAGGATCTTCGTCTCTTTTAACTCCAATTTTCTGAGTGAACCCTTTCTGGTCTTTACAAGGCACTCAGAAGCATACAGAAGAGATGGCTTGACGACCGAGTTATAGTGTCTGAATTTGAGGTTCTTGAGAGGCACTTACATGAATAGATACTACGACAGGAATGATACTGTAAGCCCTTTCAAATTTCTCAACAAACAAAGCTGAAACTTTTACTGTAGATGTAATTCCCCCTTATACAGGGAGCGGCAAAAAGATCTGACGGTTTTAAATCACAAGAACACAAACATTTTAAATGATACTAACTCTTTTATTACTTATAACAGCAAAGTGTACATGTCAATTAATGGAAAACATGAAAGAACAATAGATTTTAACTTTTAAGATTTGAAGATAACGTCTTTCAAATGATGCCCATCTTTTGCCATGCATTCTTCCAGTCTTGCACTGAAGCTTTGCATAGTCATTAGGCTTCAACTGCTGGACAATAACCATTTTATACGGATGAAAATGCAAATCGAAACGCAATATTCGTCTCACTGTTCGATCAGACATTTGCAAAGCAGCAGCTTGTTTACGAGCCGGCCGCCGTGGACTGGTTTCCACAGCTTGTCTCACTCGCTCAACATTTTCTGGTGTCCTGGCTGACCTTGTACGGCCTGTCGACGTACGTTTTAAGGCTGAACCTGTAGCTCTAAAATTACTCACCCATAACAAAATTGTGTTACGAGATGGAACGCGTCCTCTTCGACCCACATTAAAGTGTTGACGGAACTGACGCTGAGTAACGACGCAAGAGTCACCACTTTTAAAAAATGCATCGACAACAAACGCACGTTGTTCACCTGTCCACAGCTCCATGGCTACTGAAACGGCATCACGTAGGCTCATCGTCGCGCCAATCCCCACTACCCCCCACCACCAACTCGCTCAGCCGTACAACGACATAAACCGTCAGATATTTTTGCCGCTCCCTGTATGTGTAGTATTTTAACCCGTCCGTTTTTCAAATTTTACTTGATTTTAATTTATTATGACAGAATGTGCTGTTAAAATTATGCAGTTTTAAAAAGATTTATAAAAAATTGTTCAAAAATCCTGTCTCAACGTAAGGAGAGAGTCTTGAAGAACATTTCTGAAGAAAAAAAAGCCTGTCTCAGAGGAAAAGGTAAGTAAAAAGTTGGAAATTAGCCTGGGAGCTAACTTTTGTTGAAGGTGGCGATAACTACTATTACTTCTGAATATTGTTGTTCTTTTTGTATGGAAAGTGTGAGGTATCATCGCTATGTGCGATATTTTGGGTGTGTTGACATATCAGTATTGGAATGCATACGGTGCCGCGTGTACATGGTTAGGAAATTAGAAGACAGTGAATAAAATATTTTACGTATAATTTTTATCTGTGATAATTGTCTGACTTGGTTATATTTTGTAATATTTTTACTTATCGAAAATAATAAACTCAACAAAGAATACTAGTAACATGTATGCCCCTATTCTGCTGGTTATGCTTTATAAATCAAGAAAGTTGACCGATAATCACCCAATCGGATCCATTAACTTAATAAATTATGACTATCATCAATGAAAATTTGAAAACATCAACAGTGTATGCAACTGATAACCTTTGTGGCCTGCTCTAAGAACCACCATTACACTTAAGTTATATACTACACAGGCCTGCACATTTATTTTATACAGTTATGAATGATCTTGATAATTGTTTTAAGGGGTCTAACATCTACACTATCAGCCAGTATCATGCCTAAACACACACATTGTTTAACATGTCTAAATGTGCCGACTATATCTAACAATAATAAATATGTTAATGAAGCCTAATGAATAGTACCAGACAGCAAAATATCCATAACAATATGAAGAAAGACAAGAAGCCATATAGGCTACAACTCACCAAACAGCTCGGGTAGTCGATCCATAAATGTTGATGCCAATTCAGGAAATAAACAAGATGTTCAGTAAAGAACATATCGTCTACTTTCTCCTAAATGGGTATTGTTATAACTCTTTGTCCTTTTCAAGGAGTATAATTGAATGTTGGATGTAGTAGCTTGTTGAAATAAAACATGCTAATCTCTTCTGCTGCATCGCTCTCTCTCTCTCTTCTGTTGCTGCACTCGAGTGTCGCTACTGTCGTTTTTGGATGTCACGGTGAACCTCTGGATGGATTTTGATGCGGTTTACACCATTTTGTAAATAATATCTCGAGGAAGATTTCTGTAGATATTAATTAATTTGAGATCAAAGGAAGCCGATCAGTAACGATTTCAGTAAAAAAAAAAAAGAGAAAGCACATGGCGTCCGTGCGCTTTTTAAGATAACGCTGGGCAAACCGTTAAAAATATCTATATACTATGAGTGTAAAAATTGTTCAGCGTGAAAACGTACTACAAAAATTTCCGTGAGAGCATTTCTCTATCTTCAATACATCGCCCACTATAGCCTAAGTGTTTTTACGTTTTCATTTCTTCCAACAATCTCCATTCAAATACTAAGGTGACAGTTTACGAGCTAGCTAAGGAAGAGCCTATTTCCCCAGATACAGCCAGCAGCAAACTGCCGAGTCGTGTTGAGTTAAAAGTGGTTGTGTTTGGAGTTTCCCTGGAAGTGCAAATCGGCTTTTCTTTATTTCGCCTGTGAACTTTCAGTTCCGCAAAATACACAATTAATAGTACATTATGCAACGAGCCTATAATGGCTATAATTAAGACACGAGTATTTTTTATAAAACGAGCGTATGCGAGTTTTATAATTTCCATACGAGTGTCTTAATTACCATTATAGGCGAGTTGCATACGACTGTTTATGTTCGACGATAATTATAACTTTATTATATGTTTTAACATAAATATTCATAAATATCTGTTGAGAGTCAGCTACTGGAATTTTGTGATCGCAGAGCGAGCGTTGGGTGTTATAACTTTGTCTTTCAAGAGCTTTGAACGACCGACGCATGCGCTCTGTGGACTTGCAATGCCATATGCAGCCATATGTTTACATCAGCCGTCCCTCAGTAATATTGTCACCGCAGTCATTTGAAGACAATGTGCTGTGTAGAAATTAGTGTTGGTGATTTTAAGGTACAGTGCTATTTCTTGTCTCATATTCGCCAGTTTATTTACGCGAACATATGGACGGTGGGTATTCCATGTCGGTAATTTATTATAGTTCGATGTTGTGTTTATGTCCGACATGTTGGATTTTGAGCGCATGCGCGAAGTTATCGTTACCTAATTGGTCAATGAACGAGCTCTGATTGGCTGGAGAAACTGTATCATAATGGAAAACAGTGTTATAATGACCATCATTATGATACAGTTATCTGACACATAATAGTGAGGGTCGAACATAAAATATATAAGAAGCTGAAATTTCGGAAGAGTGACAGTTTAAACAAATCAGTCCGAGAAGACGTTGTCACGCTCAAATATCTTCATGCATCGTAGTTGCACACACTCAAAAAATTTTGGTGGCTAGGAACTTCCGGGTCATCAGCCCCGTGTACTTGAGTAGGCCTACGTGTTGAACTTGTCTGAGAACTTACATTTCTGTGATGACTGCAATAGTGTGTGTAGCTGTATTGGTTGTTGTTAATTCATTTAAGGGGTTTGAGACATCTTCGTCATCAGCACCGTGTAGTTTGGTGTGTGTGAAACTTGTCTGATAACCTGTATTTATGTGATGACTGTGGTAGTGGGTGTAACATTATAAGGGACAGGGATGAGGTAGGTGCCCCGGGACTTGAACTAAGGTGCTATCCCGGTATTTACCTGGAGGTAGTGTGGAAATCCCTGCGGGAAGAACCACACTCAGTATAGCTGCAGTCAGTGCCGGGATTGGAACCTGCGATCTCCGAGCGTGCTGGATGATTTAACGAGAACGGCTACGCCGCTGGGTGGCAGCTGTATTGGGGAAATAGATGTAATCAAGTCAGTGTATTTTAGGTCATAGATTTTAATTCTTACTCGTGAAAAGATATCCATCCTGCTTCCATTTTCAAACTTTTGACTGCAATTGCGCAAAATATAACCATTTCCCCTATATAATTCTGCACATTCAGCTTCTTCTTCATCATCATCATCATCATCATGAACCGGCTCCAGTTTCCCGGGTGCGGTGAATGAGCGCTCTCCATTTAGTTCTCACAAAGAATGTTTCCACCTCCATGATTTGCTGAACATCCAGATCTCTAACCTGGTCGATCCATCTCTTCCTTGGTCGACCTCTTGATCCCTTACCTTTCAGTTCTTTCTCTAACCACTCTCTATCTGTTCTTTGTGTGTCCATTCTTTTGAGATGACCGAACCATTTCAGCCTGGCTTCAACACAGATCTCATTAAGAGATTGTTCTACTTGAACAAGATGGCGTATCTGATCATTTTTTATTTTGTCCCTACTTGTCTTCTGAATCATAGTTCTTAAAAACTTCATCTCCACCGCCTGTGGTTTGCTGGTATTTTTTCTCTTCGATTTCAGCTTCTTACATAAAGGAAAATACGTATTTTAAATACTGTATTTGTAATTTATTATACTACAAAAATGGTCTCGTAGTTGGTAGTATGCTGAGATGCTATGCCCAAGGTCGTGGGTTCAAACCCGGCCGAAGTCGTCGGATTTTTTATGAGCGTCAAAAATCCCTCAGTATGCCTTCCTTCAGAAGGGAAGTAAAGCCGGCGTGCCCATGTCATTGATCTATGGCATGAAAAACAACCTCCCACTAACTACACTTGTGTGAAGCCAAAATTTGTAGGTTAGGTTTGATTAATGCTCTTATGTTCCAACGTTCGTCACCGGTCGCTGGTAAGGATGTCATCTAGTAGTAGCGAAGTTCACAGCTAGGTGTCGTGGACGGTAGCATTTGGTAGCGAAAGTAGGAACTACTAGAAATTATCGCCTGCAGTCCTTACTTGAATTTTAAAAAAGTCCTCTCGGCACGCCGGAAGGCGGAGGTAGATTTCACCGGGCAAACTAGGGGATAGGCTATAATAGGCAAAATATGCAGGTTTTCGTAGGAGGATCAGACCTCATTTATTGCAGGAAAGTATTTTACATTTGGAGGTTAATTAACTTTTTTTTTTCGTTTTTGTATGCATATTTTTATCATGTTATTGTCTTATGGGGATGGTAACCTTCCTGTCATTTGGGGTTCATGTTTAGCCTACTTTTCACATTTTGCAAAAATGAGGAAAAAGTAGACTTATGAGATCGGGCAAATGTGTGTCTGTCTGTCTGTCTGTCTGTCTGTCTGTCTGTCCTTCTGTCTGTCTGTCTGTCTGGCTGTGTGTGTGTCCCCCCTATCAACTCCTAAACGGCTGCAGCAATCGAAACAAAATTTGGTAGGAGTAAAGATCTATACCTGAATATCTCACGGCCATATTTGAAAATGATGTCAGTGCTACCAACTGCTAAAAAATCGCAATTGAAATTTGAGCTCCATGTTGGATATCCTGGAAAGTATGAATGGGAGCTATTTCAAAATTGGCACACGTACAGATCATAATATTTCAGTTTAATTTCCAGGAGGCTAAACATGGCAGTGTTGCCAAAATGATTATAAGCCTCCTGATAGGTCCAATTTTTAAATGCATATAACTTCTATACTATCAATTGGAATTCAACCAAATTTCGTATGTTGTATGTGTACATAACCAGATATGACTGAGCGTATTCTTAAGACCTACCAGGGCTGCCAACTGATAATAAATGCTCCTATTTTTTTTATCCAAATACCAATATATCAGAAAGTATGCAAGCCGACAGCTTTAAACTATGCACACGTATAGTACCTGACATTCTATATTAATTTGGAGTAACTTATATACGTCAGTTCTACCAACGTGATTCTAAGCCTGCTGACAGGTCCAACTATAAATACATGTAACTTCCATACTATCATTTGGATTTCAACCAAATTTCGTATGTGCTATGTGTACCATAACAGATATGACTATGCGTATTCTAAGGAGCAACCAGTGCTGCCAACTGTTAATATGTGCTGTCCCTATTTTTGTTACCCTAATATCAATATATCAGAAAGTATGCAAGCCAATAGCTCTAAACTTTGCACACGTATAGTACCTGGCATTCTAGACGAATTTGGAGTAACTAATATACGTCAGTGCTGCCAACATGATTCTAAGCCAGCTGATAGGTCCAATTTTAAAATGCATGTAACTTCTATACTAACTAATGGATTTCATTCAAAATTGGCACAACAATAGATCATATTATTTCAGATTATTTCTGACCAATACATGCATGACATTGTTGCCAACATGATTTTACGCGCGCTGTTAGATCCAATGTTTAACTGCATGTAACGTTCATGCTATTCATTGGACTTCAACCAAATTTTGTATCTTGTACCTTAAGGGACGGAACTAAGAATATATTCAGTCATCAGGGCTGCCAACTGTAGTACTCTATTAGGATACATTATGCCAGGTATACAGTATTTCGAACTAATTGGAAATTTCGATATTAGCAACTTAATTTCGTCATTATTCTAGATAGGTTCATATACTGTAGAATAATCATTGGCATGAAAAGTAGGCTGTATAGTTCTTCACGGAACTTCTTGTTATACTTGTGATCACACTGTCCTTATGCAAGGTTTGGAACTGATGTGTAACTATCTGACAGTCTGTTACTTCTTCACGCAAAATTTTATCTCCCGCCGAGATTTTTGTTGGTTCCTCAGTTTAGGGGCTGCGACAACGTGGTCATGTAACCCCGTGTACATTGCGTGTGTGTGTAGAATATGATAAACGGTGTTAATTGTGATGACTGTATTTGTCTGTAATTCAGGTAAGGTCTGCAGACGGTCAATTTTAAGTAGTAGTTCCTAATTTTGTACCATATACTAACGTCAACGACACCTAGATGTGAACTTGGCTACTAGATGCCACCGAACCGGCAACTTGCAACGAACGTTGGAACTTCTCCTCCAAAGGAAAGCATACTGAGGGATTTTTAGCGCTCTTAGAAAATCCGACAACTTTGGCCGGCGTTGAACCAGCGACCTTGGGCATATAAGTTCAGCATGCTACCAGTTAGCCGCTTCCCACAGAGTCAGATGGAAAAATGAATGTGATCTCGTGCAATGGCGTTGTCTTGGCAACATCTGATATCTCATCCCTCATCAATTTAGAAGCGTTGTCATGGTAACCTCTGATGGCACTTGGCATTTTCTTTAATTCCGAAATCATTTTTCTCATCCCTTGGCGTAATGGTAGGTCAGATCAAAAATTCTTTCAGACAAAGTTTTACGTAATTATTAGGGGAATATTTTCCATTTTGTACGGTTTTGATATTGTGCCTATTAAGAGAGATATGATTAATGTTTCCCGAAAAACCCACTTTTTCCCACCCCTTTGGTCAATGTTTGGTGCTATCAAAAACTTTTCAAACATAAATCTTTGGCACTTATCCGACACATATTATGAACTTTGAATGGATTCGATATTTCACGTATTAAAAGAGTTATAGCGATATTTCACTTTTTCGACCCCCCCCCCCCCATTTTCACCCCCTTCAACCGATTTTGCCCATTAACGAACTCGACCGATATTTTAAGGAGATACATATTATGTAAAACATTCCAAGTGATTGGTACAAAATTACGGCAGTTATCGTGTCCACAAGAAACTTATATACTCGTATATGCATATATTTACACACACATATAAACTTTTGAACTGACGGTGGTTTGGGAGTCTGGGGGATGTGAAACGCGAAGATATGTCAAAATTTTCCGGAAGTCGAAACATGGCACCCATTGCAATAGTTAGCTTTCTGATAAAATCTACCTAAAATAGGCTACATAATTAAAAATACTACCATCAACGACATCTAGCTGTGAACTTGGCTACTAGATGCCACCGGAACCATCAACTCGCAACGAACGTTGGAACATCCCCTCCGAAGGAAAGCATACTCAGGGTTTTTAGCGCTCTTAGTAAATCCGACGACTTCAGCCGGGTTTGAACCCGCGACCTTGGGCATAGAAGTTCAGCATGCTACCAGTTCCGATACCGAAGTCGCTTCCCACAGACAGATGGAAAACTGAATGTGATCTCGTGCAGTGGCGTTGTCATAGCAACTGCTGATGGCTCATCCCTTATCAATTAAAAGTAAAGTTGTCATGGCAACCTCTCTTGGCACTTGGCATTTTCTTATAATTTAAATCATTTTGCTCCCCCCGTGGCGTAATGGTGGGTCATATCAAAAATTCTTTCAGACAAAAGTTTTAGGTAATTATTGGAAGAATATTGTGCATTTTGTACGGTTTTGATATTGTGCCTATTAACAGAGATATGATTAATGTTTCCCGAAAAAAACACTTTTTCCCACCCCTTCGGTCAATGGTTGGTGCTATCAAAAAACTTTTCAAACATAAATTTTAGGGCCTTATCCGACACATAGTATGAACTTTGAATGGATTCAATATTTCAGATATTAAGAGAATTATAGCGACATTTCAATTTTTCGAAAAAAGACTCCCATTTTCACCCCTTTGACCGATTTTGCCCATTAACGAACTCGAACGAGATTTTAAGGGGATACATATTATGTAAAATATTCTAAGTGATTGGTGCAAAATTACGGCATTTATCGTGTCCACAAGAAACTGTTATCTATACATATATACATATATATAAACTTTTGAACTGACGGTGGTTTTGGGGTCTGGGGGATGTGAAACGCATTTTCCGGAAGTCGAAACATGGGACCCATTGCAATAGTTAGCTTTCTGATAAAATCTACCTAAGACAGATAACACACACTAATACAGCCATCACAACTAACACTGGTTATCAGACAGATTCTACACACACACACAAAGTACACGGGGGCTACATGACCGCGTTGTCACAGCCCCTAAAGTAAGGAACCAACCAACTTCTGAAAACAATAACAGTCGTGGTTAGATAACAATGAAACGGTTCCAAAACAAACCGAACTCGCTTCTAAGTGTACCTTTTGAAAACAAACACATTGAAAATTTGTATCTCATGATGATCAGTAGGGCTCGTAATTTTAGGTATTTTTTTATATATATATTTTATATTTTCAGCAATTTTTCTATAAATACATAAATTCCTGTTTATCACTTAATAGCACATAAAAAGACATAATATTCACATTTTCTTAAAAATCAGTATGTTAGATCTTTCGGTTTATTGCATATTTGTTCTGTGTTACTACAACGGGGTAGAACCTGTGAGCTATCTAATCTTCATGCAGAGGTTATGTCAGCTTGCAACTATGTTATTATCTTGTCGCCCCGTGCCACTCACTGTGGAAACCGGGGATTTCCTTGTCCACAGCACCACGTGCTAGACCTCCCCCTCCCCCAGCTACCTGGAACAGGTGTCACACACATGCAGTTCACTTTTGGCACTGTGAGGTGTACGGCAGTTCTACGATGCCTAAAGTAAAAACAACTACAAGTTTTCGTTTGTTGCAGAATTTAAAGATAATTTTACTTCTGATGCGGGCCTTTTGTTCTGCCAACCATGTGGGAAAGCAATCAAGGCTGAACTACGATCTCAAGTTACACAACACCTCAAGGACAAGAAACATATTGCCGCAGTTTCGTGATAATCGTCGGTCATTTGCGATGGACAACCTGAAGATGTATCTCGTTGTGTATTGTAATTCTTCAATAGTCAGTGAGACGTAGCATAAATTACATTCGTGGTACTGCATTTTGTTTATATTCACATTAAAAAACTAAATTATTATTAAATATTTTTACCTTTTATATCACATGTTTCGCCGGCCCCGTGGTGTTCGGGTAGCGCGCCTGCCTCTCACCCGGAGGCCCCGGATTCGATCCCCGGCTCCGTCAGGGATTTTTAAACTGATGTGAGGGTTGGAACGGGGTGCACACAGCCTCGTGAGGACAATTGAGTAGCTGTCTGACAGTGAGACAGCGCCCCGATCACGAATACCAAGATTAACGGCCGAGGGAACCCGACGCGCTGATCACGCGTCACTCCAATATCTGCAGGCCAAATGGCTGGGCAGCGGTCGCTTGGCCGGCCTTAGCCCGTCATGGGCTGTATAGTGCCAGGGGTTGACATTCTTTTTTAATGTCACATATTTCAGGTATTTTCAATACATAAAAATTAAATATTTTCCCAATTTTTAGCACCTAAAAATCCGAACCCTAATGATCAGTATCAGTCTTTAGTAGTCCTCCCCGTACACAGAGGAGGCATGCTCTGAATGAGACCATCAAGTTTATCTTGGGGTAAGAGGCCCCTCTCCTCTAAGGCAGCGTCAGCATACAATGATGGGGATAGTCCAAACTTTAGTTGAGGAGTGTATCTTTGGCTCTGGCAAGCAATTAACGTCAATTGGTCTTCAAGGCCTCCCGCAATGCTCACATATTTTTCATGTCTTGCCTAACTGGAGCAGTAAGTATAGGCTTTCAGCAACATTACTCAAAACAACAAATTAAGGTCCTTCTCGGATTACAAAGCTATTAACAACTCAAAATAAGAACGGCCAGTATTTGTCAAATACAGTACAGAGTTTCTTGGCAACTACACAACAGATACATTTTTCAAACATTTCTTAACAACTTCGCCTGACATATTCCAAAGATTTTCTCTACTATAGTTAGCATGAAAATAAACACCTCAAAGACAAAATGCATGACAGTCTCGAAATTCCAAAAACCTCTTCGTTTAAAGATTAATAACTCGGACATACAACAAGTCAAATCCTTCACTTACCCAGGTCAAAGGATTACAGAGGACGTAAGGTGCTCCACTGAAGTTAAATGTCACAAAACTAACTTTTATGCAAAAGAGGAGATTACTGTGTACCAGTCAGCTTAAGCATTCCCTCCGAATGAGAATGATATATGCTTTTCTATGGACAGTTGCGGTGTATGCCTGTGAAATGTGGACACTAAATAAAAACGAAAAGAACCGTCTTGAAGCCTTTGAGATGTGGTGCTGTCGTAAGATGGTAAATGTGACGTGGAGAGACAGGATATCGGACACAAGGGTTCTCGACACCGTGAACCAACTGAGATCAATCCTACCCACAATCCGTAAAGGTCGTCTTGCATGGTGGGGTCACACAATGCGCCACTCCAATTTAATGAGAACTGTGGCAGAAGGGTTCATTGAGGGAAAACATCCACGAGGAAGACCTAGAAATGCCTTCTTTAAACAAATTCTAAACAATACCCAAGCACAGAATTATAATTCAATGAAGGAAGCGGCAAATGACAGGACGATCTGGACATGTTTTTATGGCAACTGACCAGTCTTAGGACTGCAAAC
The DNA here is from genome assembly GCA_946902985.2 of Meconema thalassinum. Classification (NCBI taxonomy): domain Eukaryota; kingdom Metazoa; phylum Arthropoda; class Insecta; order Orthoptera; family Tettigoniidae; genus Meconema; species Meconema thalassinum. The sequence continues at coordinate 122,139,692 of OX336398.1, forward strand.
CAATGATGATGATGATGGCATAGGTGGGCAATGAGAGAGCGCAGTTCCTGGAGCCAACTGTATGAGTGCGAGCGGAGCCAAGGAGCCAGTGACTGCTCGCTAATAGTTTGTGCTGGATGGGCAATGAGAGGGCGCAGTTCCTGGAGCCAACTGTATGAGTGCGAGCGGAGCCAAGGAGCCAGTGACTGCTCGCTAATAGTTTGTGCTGGATGGGCAATGAGAGGGCGCAGTTCCTGGAGCCAACTGTATGAGTGCGAGCGGAGCCAAGGAGCCAGTGTCTGCTCGCTAATAGTTTGTGCTGGATGGGCAATGAGAGGGCGCAGCTCCTGGAGCCAACTGTATGAGTGCGAGCGGAGCCAAGGAGCCAGTGACTGCTCGCTAATAGTTTGTGCTGGATGGGCAATGAGAGGGCGCAGTTCCTGGAGCCAACTGTATGAGTGCGAGCGGAGCCAAGGAGCCAGTGACTGCTCGCTAATAGTTTGTGCTGGATGGGCAATGAGAGGGCGCAGTTCCTGGAGCCAACTGTATGAGTGCGAGCGGAGCCAAGGAGCCAGTGACTGCTCGCTAATAGTTTGTGCTGGATGGGCAATGAGAGGGCGCAGCTCCTGGAGCCAACTGTATGAGTGCGAGCGGAGCCAAGGAGCCAGTGACTGCTCGCTAATAGTTTGTGCTGGATGGGCAATGAGAGGGCGCAGCTCCTGGAGCCAACTGTATGAGTGCGAGCGGAGCCAAGGAGCCAGTGACTGCTCGCTAATAGTTTGTGCTGGACGGGCAATGAGAGGGCGCAGCTCCTGGAGCCAACTGTATGAGTGCGAGCGGAGCCAAGGAGCCAGTGACTGCTCGCTAATAGTTTGTGCTGGATGGGCAATGATAGGGCGCAGTTCCTGGAGCCAACTGTATGAGTGCGAGCGGAGCCAAGGAGCCAGTGTCTGCTCGCTAATAGTTTGTGCTGGATGGGCAATGAGAGGGCGCAGCTCCTGGAGCCAACTGTATGAGTGCGAGCGGAGCCAAGGAGCCAGTGACTGCTCGCTAATAGTTTGTGCTGGATGGGCAATGAGAGAGCGCAGTTCCTGGAGCCAACTGTATGAGTGCGAGCGGAGCCAGTGTCTGCTCGCTAATAGTTTGTGCTGGATGGGCAATGAGAGGGCGCAGTTCCTGGAGCCAACTGTATGAGTGCGAGCGGAGCCAAGGAGCCAGTGTCTGCTCGCTAATAGTTTGTGCTGGATGGGCAATGAGAGGGCGCAGCTCCTGGAGCCAACTGTATGAGTGCGAGCGGAGCCAAGGAGCCAGTGACTGCTCGCTAATAGTTTGTGCTGGATGGGCAATGAGAGAGCGCAGTTCCTGGAGCCAACTGTATGAGTGCGAGCGGAGCCAAGGAGCCAGTGTCTGCTCGCTAATAGTTTGTGCTGGATGGGCAATGAGAGGGCGCAGCTCCTGGAGCCAACTGTATGAGTGCGAGCGGAGCCAAGGAGCCAGTGACTGCTCGCTAATAGTTTGTGCTGGATGGGCAATGAGAGGGCGCAGTTCCTGGAGCCAACTGTATGAGTGCGAGCGGAGCCAAGGAGCCAGTGACTGCTCGCTAATAGTTTGTGCTGGATGGGCAATGAGAGGGCGCAGTTCCTGGAGCCAACTGTATGAGTGCGAGCGGAGCCAAGGAGCCAGTGACTGCTCGCTAATAGTTTGTGCTGGATGGGCAATGAGAGGGCGCAGCTCCTGGAGCCAACTGTATGAGTGCGAGCGGAGCCAAGGAGCCAGTGACTGCTCGCTAATAGTTTGTGCTGGATGGGCAATGAGAGGGCGCAGCTCCTGGAGCCAACTGTATGAGTGCGAGCGGAGCCAAGGAGCCAGTGACTGCTCGCTAATAGTTTGTGCTGGACGGGCAATGAGAGGGCGCAGCTCCTGGAGCCAACTGTATGAGTGCGAGCGGAGCCAAGGAGCCAGTGACTGCTCGCTAATAGTTTGTGCTGGATGGGCAATGATAGGGCGCAGTTCCTGGAGCCAACTGTATGAGTGCGAGCGGAGCCAAGGAGCCAGTGTCTGCTCGCTAATAGTTTGTGCTGGATGGGCAATGAGAGGGCGCAGCTCCTGGAGCCAACTGTATGAGTGCGAGCGGAGCCAAGGAGCCAGTGACTGCTCGCTAATAGTTTGTGCTGGATGGGCAATGAGAGAGCGCAGTTCCTGGAGCCAACTGTATGAGTGCGAGCGGAGCCAGTGTCTGCTCGCTAATAGTTTGTGCTGGATGGGCAATGAGAGGGCGCAGTTCCTGGAGCCAACTGTATGAGTGCGAGCGGAGCCAAGGAGCCAGTGTCTGCTCGCTAATAGTTTGTGCTGGATGGGCAATGAGAGGGCGCAGCTCCTGGAGCCAACTGTATGAGTGCGAGCGGAGCCAAGGAGCCAGTGACTGCTCGCTAATAGTTTGTGCTGGATGGGCAATGAGAGAGCGCAGTTCCTGGAGCCAACTGTATGAGTGCGAGCGGAGCCAAGGAGCCAGTGTCTGCTCGCTAATAGTTTGTGCTGGATGGGCAATGAGAGGGCGCAGCTCCTGGAGCCAACTGTATGAGTGCGAGCGGAGCCAAGGAGCCAGTGTCTGCTCGCTAATAGTTTGTGCTGGATGGGCAATGAGAGGGCGCAGCTCCTGGAGCCAACTGTATGAGTGCGAGCGGAGCCAAGGAGCCAGTGTCTGCTCGCTAATAGTTTGTGCTGGATGGGCAATGAGAGGGCGCAGTTCCTGGAGCCAACTGTATGAGTGCGAGCGGAGCCAAGGAGCCAGTGACTGCTCGCTAATAGTTTGTGCTGGAACGACTAGATGGCAATATGCGCAGTCAAGGCATTATTGTACCGCGCTGAGTAGGCCTGTGTACGGCTGTACGCTAAATATGATTCACGAAGAAGCTTAGCACATGTTAATGAACAGTTTTCGCCACTTGGGCTGGATCGCGCCCCTTCTGGCTGCTTTAAACTGCCTGCCCATTCAACGATTACTGCATTGGTTTGAGCGTGTTGAATGGGCAGGCAGTTTAAAGCAGCCAGGAGGCGACAGTGGTTTTCGCAAACAGATTTCGCAAACATACACAAAATGACTCCCAAACTTCTATCAATGTTTGGTTCAACATATCTGTGTGAGAAACTGTTCTTTCTAATGAATATAAATACATCTCTACGAAGAGCCACTCTAATTGGCGCACATCTCACTGCCGTTTTTTGAGTTGCTAGTGCAACATCGATCGCTCCAAATATAACCCGTCTGCTTCAGCGAATGGATACGCACACCGCCTCATCATCTGCAGAATGACAGTTCAGATATGTAAGAACACATAGGCCTATGTTTTGTTTATGGTGAATGATATTTATTCACGTATTTATTTCTGTACTCCTTGAGCAAGTTTTCGTTGCTTGTGTTCTAAACAAGTTGTTAGTTTGGCTTATTGTAGTTTCAGGACTATCGGTAGTGGGCAAAGGAGTGTGTACTTATCAGCTGTCAAAGTAATTATTTATTTTTCCTACACAGAACCTAATAAAAGGGATATAATTAAGCGTATGTACGTAGCACCATAATCTAATCATCTAATGCACAACTAACAGGGCACAAGTATAAAGCTGTTGTGATACGCCGCTTGTAACGGGAAGCTGTACAAGCAGCTACAAGGTTAACTTCGGTGAGAGCGCACACTCTGCTCTTTCTGCTGCCGGAGCGGGAGCGCTGCTCAATGAGCCGAATTGTGTCCATCCCTGTTTTATGGCAACCAATTATGATGATGATGATGATAATGACCTAGCAAATACAATACACATCAAGAATTTTTATAACCGAACTGATTCAACAAACAGTACATATTTTCACATACACATCTCCTCATTTCTACGCTGTTTTTCAAGATTTTTTTATGCATAATTTACAAAATTTATTGTAACAGATCTGGTTTTTTTTGTGGAAAATTTACTATGTAAACTTTTGGTATGATACTACTCAGTTACTCATCATATACCAGCTGCAGAAAGTCACAATGTGACCAGTACGGTTTCAATGACATAAATATTGACTTTAGGTAAAAATAAATACATTCTGAACACGAGAGACATTGGAAAAGAGATAGACGTTTGTTTAACAAAACTTCGCATAAGAGGACCACAAACATTTCTTGGTCCTCGAGATGACTTTGTAGACACTCAAAAAGTACGGTCATATTTAAGAGATCAGCAGTTTGAAGCGTGGTGTCGGTTAACTCAGAAAGGAAAAGGGGTCATTCTCTACAAGCAGTTCACGCCACCTACTAAATGGGTGTGGCACCACAAAAGTCTTTTCAGCTCTGAATGGAAGGATGGACTGAAACTTGTATGTAATGTAGCCGCAGTTAGAGCTGTACCAGGCAGAAGCCGGGACGATAACCGTTGTCGCCGCTGTGACAACGAGATTGAAACCCTCCCTCATGTCCTTGGGTTCTGCAATTATGGTGAGGCTCTACGTAACACAAGACATCACTCAGTAAGATCCATCCTTGCGGAGAGTCTGAGGGATGTTGGCTTCGTGGTGCATGAAGAAGAGTCAGGGCTAGCCACGCAAGGCAGTACCAGGCGCATTGACATCATAGCCTACAAGGAAGATAAAAAAAAGAAGCGTTGTATAAGGTGCGTTCAAAAAGTTACGAGCCGGAGGCTGGAATGCGCAAACCGGTGACGACATCGGCTAATCGTGGCGTGTGTAACGAGGTGTGGTTCCGACCAGAGCGTGGAAGGTCACAGCCCGTCGCTAGAGGGCACGCGTGCACGTCACGTGACGATACAAAGCGAGCAGCAGTATACATCAATCGTCCAACCAAGACCAAGACAGTAGGCCATTCGACATGCTCCCTGGTGTGGTTGAAGACTGTAGGGCACCCATTGGGCACACACTTTGCGCAAGTGCAGTCGTTCCTTCATGATGGTGTGCACACTTCCGACGCTCAATCTGACCACGGCGGCTATGGCGTTCACTGTCACTCGGCGGTCCTGGATAATGTGTGCATCAACCAGTTGGACGTTGTCATCGGTAATGCAGGGGGGTGTCCCAGACCGGGCATCATCGGCTAACGACACCCGTCCTTCCCTGAAGAGCTTGTGCCATGCCTTGACCCTTGCAAGGGACATGCAGTGTTCGCCGTACACTTGTAACATTCGGCGATGAATGTCCGTTCCCCCTAATCCTTTCGCTGTCAGAAACCGAACAACACCTCTTTGCTCTTCGTTTGACGCCTCCATGTCACTGTTTACAATGCGACTGGCAGCGTTGTACGATTGATGCATGCTGCTGCTCGGTTTGTATCGTCACGTGACGTGCACGCGTGCCCTCTAGCGACGGGCTGTGACCTTCCACGCTCTGATCGGAACCACACCTCGTTACACACGCCACGATTAGCCGATGTGGTCACCGGTTTGCGCATTACAGCCACCAGCTCGTTACTTTTTGAACGCACCTTATATATTGGATCCAACCGTGCGTTTTGTAACCCATGCCGAGCAGCCAAATGAAGTGAACAAAGAAATGAAAGATATTTACGAGACTACAGTCCCTTTCTACATGAAAAATACCGCCTTCAAGAAATAGAAGTTATTGCGTTATTAGTGGGGGCCCAGGGAACAATACCTTCCCTTTTTGCTGCTACGTGTAGACAATTTCAGATCTCAAATGTCACCATTAAGGGTCACTAGGACTGAGTTTTTAGGCTGTTTGAACGCTAGTTATATGTTTGTCTCCGAGAGGGCAGCACTCATCAAGCTTGCCTTTGGGCTCACCCTGGCGGGAGATGAGAGGTAACGCTCTCACTGGTGGGGTGAGTCGCTCGCCCGTTAGGACTGGCCTAAGATGTGTTGAAGTGGAGCTCGTGGCAGCGTGCCAAAGCATGGACTACAACGTCCAATTTGTATTTGTGTTGTACAGTGTAATTAGTTTTAATAAATGTGTGTAATGTGTACAGTATTAATTGGCCTTCCCTTTGCACTAAATGAAATACATTTATGTGGGCTGTGGGAAGAGTCTCGGCTTCGTGCGGGATATTCAAATCAACCAAGAGACCGAACAAGGCAAAAATGACAAAATAACTGTTTTTTGTTCTTCCCATAATATATCTTATGGACACCTTCGGATCATTTCAGTAAAACAGTTTTCATGCACCGCCATGTTTAAAGGCTCAGAAGATGAAAGGCAAATCATATGAAAGTAGGCTATATTGTAGGAATTAGAAATCCTATAAAGTCGTATGTTATCTTAAACGAAAGGTCTCTATGCTCATTATCTCTACAACAAAACATTGTATTTTTCAGATTCTTTCCATAAAGGTTTCATTAGGTGAGCTAAACTGGTTAATTTAGCATGCGATTTTATAACAAGAAGTTCCGTGACGAACTAAAGAGCCTAATTTTCTTAATATTTAAGATTCATGCCAATGATTAATCTATATGGATCTATCTAGAATAATGACGAAATTAAGTTGGTAATATCGAAATTTCTAATTAGTTCGAAATACTGTATACCTGGCATAATATAGCCTAATAGAGAACTACAGTTGGCATCCCTGGTGACTGAATTTGTTCCTTGTTCCATCTCTTAAGGTACAGAATACAAAATTTGGTTGAAGTTCAATGGATAGGATGGACGTTACATGGAGTTAAACATTGGATCTAACAGCGCGCGTAAAATCATGTTGGCAACAATAACATAAATGTATTGGTCATAAATAATCCGAAATAATATGATCTATTGCCGTGTCAATTTTGAATGAAATCCATTAGTTAGTATAGAAGTTACATGCATTTTAAAATTGGACCTATCAGCAGGCTTAGAATCATGTTGGTAGCACTGACGTATATAAGTTACTCCAAATTAATATAGAATGTCAGGTACTATACGTGTGCATATAGTTTAAAGCTGTCGGCTCGCATACTTTCTGATATAGACCTATGGGTATTTGGATAAAAAATTGAGAGCATTTATTAACAGTTGGCAGCCCTAGTGGCTCTTAAGAATACGCTCAGTCATATCTGTTTATGTGCACATAGCATATACAAAATTTAGTTGAAATCCAATTGATAGTGTAGAAGTTATATGCATTTAAAATTTGGACTTATCAGCAGGCTTAGAATCATTTTGGCAACACTGCCATGTATAGCCTCCTGGAAATTAAACTGCAATATTATTATCTATACGTGTGCCAATTTTGAAATAGCTCCCATTCATACCTTCCAAGATATCCAACTTGGAGCTCAAATTTCAATTGCGATTTTTCAGCAGTTGGTAGCACTGAAATCATTTTCAAATAAGTTATAGCCGTGAGATATTTACTCCTACCAAATTTTGTTTCGATTGCTGCAGCCGTTTAGGAGTTGATAGGGGGGACATACACACAGACAGACAGACAGGACAGACAGACACACATTTGCCCGATCTCGTAAGTCTACTTTTTCCTCATTTTTGCAAAATGTGAAAAGTAGGCTAAAAATGCTTTTATCTCCAAACAAAATATTTAGATACTTAAAATGCTCCAAGTGCATGCGGTATTCACCAATTTTACTAAAAAAAATCACCGGATATTCAGAAATGCATATGTTGTAAGATAACATTGCAATATCTTCAGTCACTTTGTAAATTACAAACAAAAATAAATAAAATGCTATGAAAAATTATCAAAATTCAAAAAACATGATAGCACATCAAGAAAAATTAATCTGACAGCATACATGTATTACTTTCCTGAAATGTCTCAATGTTATAATATTTAGAATAGCTTTATGTATATGTAATGAGAAAATCAAGCGTTTTAGATAATTTCTACTTCGCGTGGAGCATTTTGATCACACGGTATATTTTAATAATATAATTAGTAAAATATCAATTAATATTCATCCGATTGTTTTCAAATTTGGTATGTGACTTAGTGTTACTATAATAATTATGCAGTTTGAATTTCAACTCGTTCTGATAAAAAAATGTGGAAGTTAAAAAATGCAGTCCAAAAAGGGCACATACAGCTTAAGGAGCCACAACAATAACGATTTTAATATTATAACTGTGCCTGTCACAAATCTTGTACAACAATGATATACATTTCCATGGAAACACACACACCTTGCTATTAGAAGCAAAGTTAAAAATTTTCAAAATTCAAATGGTAATTATTTGTATCTTTTTTTTTTCAAAATTTGGTTCTTGTTTTGTGCTGACTTCACCGTTTCCCTGATATCTCCGGTGTTTATAGGAATTTTTGGAATTTTCTTTTTTAAAGTGGGTGTTAAAACTTCCGCTACAAAATGAATCTCGCATATTTTCACATGATTAATTAATTAATTAAGCGTCATTATTTCCATTTTTATTCTGAGCAAACTCAAAAAAACTTTCATAGAAAGACTAATTAAAGCCCCAACGGTTTTGAGCAGTAACAGCCCTTAAAGGATCCATTAGTATTTTGAGATACCGATCATATTCGTAAATTATGTGTATTTTAAGGCTGAATAGCTATTTTAATTATTTATTTTTAGTTGTGGTTTGCCCACTCTTCAGGTCTTTTATTCTAATTTGAGATACATGTCATAGTTCATTACTCGTATTTTGATAACCTTCTCTTATTTCTTTTTGATGAGTAACATCTTTCCACTCGGTATCTGGATATTTTTGTGGGAGTGATTTTGGAAAAGGGACGGAAGTGCATGGGACGGAAACAATGAGCGCGCGTGGTGGCGGATGTATGTATGTAATGCGTTGTTTCATTCCCCCGCCCCGACAAAGGGCGGGCCGTCGGCTAAACAAGTAGCCCTTTGGCCGTAGAGTAAAGTAAAATGGAGAGAAAAAAAGTTATGTGGGAGGGGAGTGTGCTAGGGCACACGTATATGAAAGGGTAAACTGAATTTGCTGGCGCAAAGGTCACCGCGAGCCAGGAAGCCCCCCCCCCAGGGAAAAGGTCCCCCACCTCACCCCACCAAGGAGTAACCCCCCAAACAATCCCCGTTTAATGAGCAAAATATATACAGATATACAAGGTGTGGGTACAAAACAAAGTAAAGACAAACAGTGGCTGTGATCACTTTTGTGATACTTTCAATGTTTAGCTTGGCCCATTTGTCGGTCAAATTTTATTTATTGTTACTGAGATCCCCGAATGGTAATTATTTCTGTATAAATGTTAATTGCTTAAACCATATGCATAATCTTGTTATCAATCACTTATTCATAGATATTATAGTTCTCACCTCGAGTGTTTCAGTCGCTCGCTATCTCAGGCGTCCTTACTCACGCCTTACCAGACATCTACTGGTTGATCCACTGTCTGCTGAGTAGTGTCGACTGACGTCACCCTGACTTTCGTTCGACCAATGGCAGGTCTTGGTCTGGTCGGGCGATCTCCAAACTTCGAGAGAGTTCTATGGTCCCTATTTAAGACGCCGCTTGCTGGCGTTCTTCATCACTTCAGATCAATCATCACTTCGGATCAACCGCCACTTCTGAACCACTTCAACCCGCTGGTCACCGCTACATCTCATGACACCATCGCTGATATTTACGCTAGCGGGCAGTTACGTCACAAGATCTGCACCATGACGTATTGCTCAAGATGGCAAGAATAATTGCCAGCCGCTGTACTCTTCAACTTCAACTTGGAGAGGATACTTGGAACCGTCCTTCAAAATATCTCTGGATCAGCTCTTGGAAACTATAAATGTCATTCCTGCGCAAGAAAAGAAAGTTGACATTTTATCGATGGTGCACATAACTCTAGGCCATGTACGCCTCCTTCCAAGAAAACCGTGAAGACTTTTAAATCTACGTGTGCTAGCTGGAACTTTTTAAGGAGCTGGCTCTTCAACTCTCTTCAAAGATAAGTTTAATTTTATAAAGAGCTTATATCATACCAGTTATTACACTCTTAATTATTTTTTATGGTTCTCTCTTTTTATAAACTGCATTTTATATATTAAGCTCAACTTTTCTCCAATCAAGCAAGCTTTTCATGGACCTTTCTATAATCTGGGTTCTGTAATCAGGCCCTCACACTTTGCTACATTTATAATTGTTTATTTCTGTAATAAGCACTTAAGTGCAATTTGCTTGTTCATTATAAATTCATTATTAGTAATAAAAATTGTTAATGCATTGCTCCCTATATTGGTTTTCTAGTCACGTATTTCATGCTCAATACCCCGCACCGCTTCAGTCTACTTTTCTTGACCACAGTAGTTATTTTGGCCAGGCTTTCGCCTGACGCGTTTCGTTCTCCCGTATGGGGAAGTTTTAGGACAGAATTTATACTTCTCCATAAATTTGTTGCCGAAACCCGAAATTTTCTCTAATTTTCTTGCATAGTTTTTGGTGCCTCACCCCCGGGAAACATATCTGTTGCACCCTGGATCCCTATACAAGTTTAATATTGTGAATTTTGCATTAACAATTTTTGTTCATTGTGATTCAACACTAATTCACATTGTACGTTTCAGCTTAAGGCGCATGTGCAGCAGAGGAGAGAAACGTAAGCTAAGCCGGTTTCTTCCGCATCAGACTAAACCTTACTACATAGCAAGCTGTCATCCTCTGACTTCCAGTACTCGAAGTCACAATATTGACGTGAGTAACAAACAACTTGTAATATGCCTAACCTTGATGAAAAACTTAGCAACTCCAGAGCCTCTTGTAAGGGCAAGCTCACACGGTTTCGTACTTTCTTAACGGAACTCGAACCCCAAGAGCATAATCTTGACATAATTTCGCAGAGGCTTAAGAATTATGAACAAGCCTTTGAGAAATATGATGAGATACAATGCAGTATAGAAACTCAGCATCCGGACCAGCAAAGTGATAGGTTGGAAGTTGAAAAATTATACTATCAGGGATTTGCTGAAGCTAAACAGCGTATTAGGGCTTTAACTTTAAAAGAAAAACAAGAAGATCAAACTTCTGCAGCATCTTCTACATCTTCTTCACGCATTATATTACCCAAATTAGAAATACCCAAATTTACTGGTAAAGACACAGAATGGGAACCATTTTTTGAATTATTCAATTCTTTAGTACATGAGAATACTTCTATACCAGTAATACAAAAATTTCACTACTTGCGTCTGGCAGTTCAAGGCAACGCACTTAACCTGATTCAAGCACTTTCTTTGACCAGTGATAATTATGAAGTTGCTCTGAATCTTCTTAAGGATAGATATGGGAACATTCGTTTATCTATTCAACGCCATATACAAAGCTTATTCGAGTTACCTAACGTGCAAGCAGATAACAGTTTATCACTTCGTAAGTTGATTGACACCGCAGAGTTACACGTCAGAGCATTGTCCAATTTAAACCAACCTGTAAATCACTGGGATTTATTTCTAGTTCACCTCATTTCTGCAAGATTGGATGCAAATACATTAAAAGCCTGGGAAACAGAACTTTCCCAGAATTTGCAATGCACTTATGAGGCGATTATTAACTTTTTGAAGGCCAGAAGCCAAGTCTTTTCCGCCATAGCTAATCAAAAAACTAGTAGTTCAGATTCAAAAGCCTTCTCAAAACATAAGGTTAGCAGTTCTAATCAAAGAATTTTAAGATCACAGGCTCTTCCTGTTGATGCTCGGTCACCTAACCAAATGCAAACGTGCGGTCTGTGTCAGCAATCGCATAATTTATACAATTGTGATGAATTTAAATCTTTATCAGTAGATGAAAGACGAAAGTTCATTACGAACAAAAAACATTGTTTCAACTGTTTGTCAGGAACGCATATGTTAAACAACTGCCGTTCACAACGTTTATGCTTTCATTGTAGGGCAAGACACCATTCACTTTTGCACAGGCATGAAAGACCACGGTTATCAGGACCAAGCAGTTCCAATACCAAGTCTAATTCGGAGACTTCTCAAAATAGTGCGCAGTCGTATGCTCAAAGTTCTACCTCGCTTGGAAAAGTCCAGGTTTTATTATCTACCGTGCAGGTTCTATTGAAAAATTCTCACGGAAAATGGGTATCTGTGAGGGGATTATTGGATAATGCCGCTACCAACAATTTTATTAATGAATCGTTGGTACAAAAGTTAGGCCTTCCAAAACATCCTACCTCAATAGAGGTTACAGGAATAAACTGCTCTAAATCGCAATCCTTAAGCTTTGCTAAAGTGGATCTGAAGGACTCTAATAATCTTGGTACGCAGTTGCAATTAGATTGTTTGATTATCAAGTCTATAGGCAACAATATTCCTGGCACTTCTTATCCTATTCAAAGTTGGAATATCCCAAATTTTGTCCAGCTAGCTGACCCTCATTTCAACAGAGCTTCACCCGTAGAGCTTCTTTTCAGCTCAAGCGTATTTTGGCAATGTCTTCATTCCAATAAAGTAAAAATTGCTCCTAATGTTTTCTTCCGCGAAACTGATTTTGGTTGGATTGCTACTGGCCAAATATACCGTAATCCTATTCAAACTGTATCCAATTGTTATTTTGTTGGTACCGATTTGAGCCAAGAGCTAACCAAGTTCTGGGATCTTGAGAATGTTCAGGCTACTTCTTCTTCTTCTTCTTCTAACGAAATTTGTGAAAAGTTATATAAGGAAACCACTGTCCGTAATACTGAAGGCAGATTTATAGTAACTCTTCCACGTATTCCCAATCCTCCCGCCATTACGGGCTCGCATTCCAGAGCACTTAGGGCACTATTTGCTATTGAAAATCGGTTCAAACAAGATGCTTCTGTCAAAACTCAGTATGCTTCCTTTATGGAGGAATACGAATCATCCAATCACATGGAGGTAATTTCTAAATCAGAAGAAATTGACCATTCTTTAAATGAAATAGTTTATTTAAATCATCATCCGGTATGGAAAAATTCCTTAACACAAGACAATATAAGAGTAGTTTTCAATGGCTCATCACCAGATTCCAATGGAATCTCTTTAAATGATACCTTGCAATGTGGTCCCGCGATTCAAACAGATCTCACCTCTGTTTTGCTTAATTTTCGAAGGTTTCCTATTGCTGTAATCTCAGATATTAAGCAGATGTATCGGCAGATTCTCGTAAATTCTGAGCAGCAAGATCTGCAAAGAATATTGTGGCGCGATGAGAGTTCCAAACCCATCAAGATATTTAGATTGAAGACTGTGACATATGGCCTGAAGCCTTCAGCCTTTCTTGCGATTCGGTCTCTCCACATGTTAGCCGAGCAAGATGGTCATCTATATCATCCTTTGGCCTCTGAGTCATTAAAAACGGCATTTTATGTCGACGATTTCTTGTGTTCTTTCCCTAATATTTCTGAAGCGCTCCTTGTGTGCGAAGATTTGAAATCCCTACTCCTAGGAGGTGGTTTTCCGCTCCATAAATGGACTTCAAATTCCACTGAATTTATATCAAAATTTTCATCAGAGGTCCCAGTTGATGAATTTGTTGCCATTCCTACTGATGAAGCAGCCGTAAAAGCATTGGGCGTTTTTTGGTGTCCTTCTTCTGATACCTTCTCTTATCAGGTACATCTGTCAGAATCTCCCCCTGTAACTAAGAGACAAGTTCTGTCAGAAATCGCAAAGATCTTTGATCCTTTGCAATATATTGCTCCTATAGTTATTGTTGCAAAAATGTTCTTGCAAAAGCTTTGGTCATTAAAATCAGACTGGGATGAAAATCTCCCCCTTCCTCTTGTAGAAGAATGGTTAGAGTATCGCAGCAGTTTGCTGGATCTCTCCAAAGTTTCTATACCCCGCCCTTTAATTTCTAATCCCTTATACCAGCAGTATGACCTGCATGTATTTTCTGATAGTTCAGAACGAGCTTATGGCTGTTGTGCATACATAGTAGGACGTTCCTCAGATACTTTCCCTGGATTTTCTAATTTAGTGTGCGCTAAATCTAAGGTTGCTCCACTTAAAACAGTATAATTGCCGAGATTAGAATTATGCTCTGCTTTAATGGCAACAGAATTAGCTACTAAACTAAATGTCAGTTTAAAGTTAAAATTTTCCCGCACATTTTTTTGGAGCGATTCTTCTATTGTATTAGCTTGGATTTCCAAGCCTTCTTCTCATTGGAATACCTTTGTGGCAAATCGCGTTTCTAAGATTCATGAAGTCTCTCATTCTGAACAATGGAGATATGTGCCTAGCCGTGAAAACCCCGCGGATATAATATCACGTCGTTGCACGCCTAAAAAATTGATTTCTTCAGACCTGTACTGGAATGGTCCTCCTTGGCTAAGTCAGGAATCATCTTGCTGGCCTCGCTTAGCTAATCAATCTGCAGAAGGAATACCTGATGCCCGTAATGACCCTGTCACGTCGCATCTTACTTCTACTTCTACTAGCCTTTTTCATAGATACTCTTCATTTGATAAATTGATTCGTGTAGTGTCTTATATCTTCCGATGGTAATATTTAGTAATTGATCAACCATTGAAGCCTCAACCCTTTCTTTCCAGAGTAGAGTTAGAATTTGCTACTTGCAAGATTTTGTTACTTGTTCAGCAGGAAGTATTTGCTCCTGAAAAGCAAGCTCTTATAAGTGGTAAAGATTTACCCAAGTCTAGCAGGCTTTCACCACTCACTCCTTTTCTAGACCAGGACGGCATAATACGTGTGGGTGGAAGATTAGCTATGTCTAGTTGTGAGGATGGGAAAAAGCATCCCATCATCCTTCCTTCAAAGCATCCTATCACTACCCTTATAATAAAAAAGTTTCATTATAAACACCTTCATGCTGGCACTCGCACCTTGCTCTGTCTAATTCGTGAACTCTACTGGATCATCAATGGCGTTCATGAGGTTTCTTCTGTTGTCAAAAAGTGTATACCTTGCTTCAAGGTTAAACCTAGGCCCGCCACGCAGATTATGGGTAATTTACCTCCATTTCGTTCAGAACCTAGTAAGCCCTTTGCTCTTACTGGGATCGATTACGCAGGTCCTTACATATATCAGACCAATCCCTCTTCATCTAAGCGCAAAATCTTAGGTAAACTCTACATCTCGTTATTTGTATGTATGGTGACGGGAGCTATCCACCTTGAGTTGGTTACGAACGCTTCTGTATCCTACTTTCTGGCCGCCTTTTCTAGATTTGCTGCTAGAAGGGGTGTTCCATCTGAAGTTTTTTCAGATAATGCAAAAATTTTTGTAAGCGCTTCTGATCTCTGGAAAAAAGTGTTAAGCTCCCCTTCTGCTAAAGAAAAAATTTCCAACTTTTCCTATTCTAAAGGTTTCAAATGGCATTTCACCCCGCCTTATGCTCCCCATCATGGGGGCCGATGGGAGTCCTGCATCAAACTTACTAAAAGACAGCTTAAGAAAACTCTTGGTCCTACCATACTTTCTTATGAGGAATTCAACTCTTTGATTATTCAAATTGAAGGTATTGTAAATTCCAGACCTCTGACCCCTCTTTCAAACGATCCTAAGGATCTTTTACCTTTAACACCCAGTCACTTCCTGATTGGCTGTTCGCTTGCTGCTACTCCGCCTTTGCTGGTTCGACGCTGTGATCCTAACTTACCTATCTTTTGGAGAAAAGTAGAATCTTTGCGCTGTTCTTTTTGGCGCCGATGGAAGTTAGAATATCTCAGCTTGCTAAATAGGCGTGAGAAATGGCGGCTTCCTCAACCAGATGTACGAGTGGGGGACATGGTTCTTCTTCGAGACCCATCTCCGCCTCTCGTGTGGAACTTAGGTAGAGTTTTTCACTGCCACTTTGGCCGTGATAAACGCGTCAGAGTTGTTGATGTTTTAACTAGTAAAGGTCGTTATACTAGACCCATCTCTGCTATTTCTGTTTTGCCTTTCGAGTCTTAGTTTCTCCTCGTCTGTTATCCATGTTTTGCTTTGACTGATTCTTTTGTTTGTTTTCATTCGGAGTTCTCGGAGCATGATCACTTTTGTGATACTTTCAATGTTTAGCTTGGCCCATTTGTCGGTCAAATTTTATTTATTGTTACTGAGATCCCCGAATGGTAATTATTTCTGTATAAATGTTAATTGCTTAAACCATATGCATAATCTTGTTATCAATCACTTATTCATAGATATTATAGTTCTCACCTCGAGTGTTTCAGTCGCTCGCTATCTCAGGCGTCCTTACTCACGCTTTACCAGACATCTACTGGTTGATCCACTGTCTGCTGAGTAGTGTCGACTGACGTCACCCTGACTTTCATTCGACCAATGGCAGGTCTTGGTCTGGTCGGGCGATCTCCAAACTTCGAGAGAGTTCTATGGTCCCTATTTAAGACGCCGCTTGCTGGCGTTCTTCATCACTTCAGATCAATCATCACTTCGGATCAACCGCCACTTCTCAAACCACTTCAACCCGCTGGTCACCGCTACATCTCATGACACCATCGCTGATATTTACGCTAGCGGGCAGTTACGTCACAAGATCTGCACCATGACGTATTGCTCAAGATGGCAAGAATAATTGCCAGCCGCTGTACTCTTCAACTTCACCTTGGAGAGGATACTTGGAACCGTCCTTCAAAATATCTCTGGATCAGCTCTTGGAAACTATAAATGTCATTCCTGCGCAAGAAAAGAAAGTTGACATTTTATCGATGGTGCACATAACTCTAGGCCATGTACGCCTCCTTCCAAGAAAACCGTGAAGACTTTTAAATCTACGTGTGCTAGCTGGAACTTTTTAAGGAGCTGGCTCTTCAACTCTCTTCAAAGATAAGTTTAATTTTATAAAGAGCTTATATCATACCAGTTATTACACTCTTAATTATTTTTTATGGTTCTCTCTTTTTATAAACTGCATTTTATATATTAAGCTCAACTTTTCTCCAATCAAGCAAGCTTTTCATGGACCTTTCTATAATCTGGGTTCTGTAATCAGGCCCTCACACTTTGCTACATTTATAATTGTTAATTTCTGTAATAAGCACTTAAGTGCAATTTGTTTGTTCATTATAAATTCATTATTAGTAATAAAAATTGTTAATGCATTGCTCCCTATATTGGTTTTCTAGTCACGTATTTCATGCTCAATACCCCGCACCGCTTCAGTCTAATTTTCTTGACCACAGTAGTTATTTTGGCCAGGCTTTCGCCTGACGCGTTTCGTTCTCCCGTATGGGGAAGTTTTAGGACAGAATTTATACTTCTCCAGGCCGTGTGGTTCTTTACACAGAAAATAAAAGTCCAAAAGTTCTTAAAATGTTCGTCCTGGAACGGGGGAAAAAGAAAACAATATACATGAACATAAACACTGAACGAAAAGTCAAAACATAGTTCGTAAAAGAAAAGAAAACTGTGATAGATGGACACTGTGAGCGTGCAGTGCACTAGGTAGAGGGCATTGCGTCATTGAGCGAAGCACTGGGGAGCACAGAAAAGCACGTTCGAATATACACTGTGGAGGTGAAAGATCGGAGCACTACTTATTAGAGATGGAGACGGAGCACTTGTAAAACACTGGGGTGCGAAGACGGAGAACAGTTAGAGGGTCAACGAAGATGGTGGTGTGCACTGAAAGGGGATTCGGAGATCTGCATGTAGAGATATGTAACCAGGAGCAGGCTATGCGCCGAAAAGAAACTCGCTGCACTAAGGGCAGGCCAGAAGGGCCGACACCCCTGAGGTCTAATTGTAGATCTAGCTTCAGGAGAAGCAGGAAGAAGAAAGAGGCAGGGGTGAGGGCAGGCAAGAGGGTGGGGTGGAAGTTATCAAGTAATGGGCGGGGGGAAAAGATGAGAGTTGGCGGGTGTGCGGCGGTCGTGGAGGATATCTTGAGCTAGAGGAGAGAGAGCAAGAGCTTCAGTGAAAAATGGTAGGGAAGAGCTTTGGGCGCGCGTGAGGTACTTTAAACGAAGGGAGGGAATATGGCTAAGAATAGTTGGGAAGGTATAGTAGGGGGCAAAACGGGCAGAAGGGGTGTCTAGCTTGAGGTGATAGGCAATGCGAATGGCGTGACGGTCGAGGCGGTGGAGCTTGAATTAGAGGGGTTGTGGGGCAGTAATCCAGGTGAGGGAGGCATAGAGAAGGAGAGGGCGAATAAAAACTTTGTAGATGTTGATGATTTGGGGGGGTTTAAGGCCCCAGGTGTGTCCTGTGAGGGAGCGGATAGCGGTGATACGGTGGTAGGCACGGCGGTAGAGGGTGGTGAGGTGATGTTGCTAGCGAATATTATTTTGGAAGGTAATGCCTAAATAGGCAGCGGTAGTGGTTTCGGGAATAGGGACGTCGTGATGGGTGAGAGTGACTTTGTTACGGGGACGGGAGATACGGGATTTTTTACGGAAAACGACGAGTTGGGTCTTGCGGGCATTAACGGTGATATGGGAGGAAAGGAGCCATGATTCGAGGTCAGAAAGATAGGATTGAATGAGACGGGTGAGCTTAGAGGCAGAGCGGGCAAGGGCAAGAATGGCAAGGTCATCGGCGAATTGGTACAGACGAAGAGGTGGTGGTGGGTGGGGAATGTCATGTGTGAAAAGGAGGTAGAGGAGGGGGAAGAGAGGTGATCCCTGAGGGACACCAGCGCGTGGAGAGAAGGTAGAAGAGGTGTTACGAATACGGACGGAAGCAGTACGATGGTGAAGGAATTGGAAGATAAGACGAATAAAGGAAGGGGGTAAGGGAAGATGACGGAGTTTATACATGAGGACGGGGTGGTAAACGGTATCAAAGGCTTTTTCGACATCGAGACAAAGTAGAGCGGCGGTAAAGCGAGGTTTAACATAGGAAAGAAGGGAAGAGCTGAGATGGAAGAGGTGGTCATGGGTGGAACGTCGGGCACGGAAACCTGCTTGGGATTCAGGGAGAAGGTGGAGAGATTCTAGGTAGGAGCTGATGCGTTTGGCGAGGATAAGTTCGAGGATTTTCGATAAGACGGGGAGAAGGCTGATGGGACGATAAGAGTGGGGATCAGAGGGGGGTTTCTTTGGTTTGAGGAAAAGTAGAATGGAAGCGTGGCGTGGTGGCGGAGATCGCTACAACGACATACTGTAGGTCATGTGGCTATGGGGAATATATATCGCATACAGTTTAGTTCAAGGTTTGGAGACCCCATTTAAGATATTCCTACATTAAATCATCTTCAAGTTGTCGTTCTTTGGTGTGAAAATATTCATTATATCATATTTGCTGAAAACCATTACGATTTATTAAATCTTCATACTTTGCCTTCCTTCGGAGGGGAAGTAAAGCCGGCGGTCCCATGTCATAGATTTATGGCATGTTAAAGATCTTTCCACTAATTACACCTGTGTGAAACTAAATTGGATAGGTTAAGAATGTAAACAACGCTCTTAGGTTGCTACGTTCGTTGCCAAGAGCCGACTGCGGTGGCGTCTAGTAGCTAGTTCTGAACTAGGCCTAGTAGTCGTTGACGGTGGCGTTTGGCGGCAAAAGTAGGAACTATTTGAAAATTCAAAGTTACAGTCCCTACTTGAATTAAAAAAACAGATACACACACTAATACAGTCATCACAATTAACACCGGTTATCAGACAAATTCTACACACACCCAAAGTACACGGGGCTACATGACCGCGTTGTCGCAGCCCCTAAACTAAGGAACCAGGAACCAATACTTTTGCTGTATTCTTATTTATTGTAAGCACTCGATGTACTGTCGGCCATGTGGCTATGTGGAATCTATATCGCATCAACAAACACTCCTAACAACGTAGGAAAACTGTATATTAACACCGACTACTAACAATAATTGAAACTTCGTTGGTCTAAACGTATCACTGGGAGAAACACATGTAATATACTTTATGCACACCTAATTTTTAATCGCGCATATACTTGACAGTGCGCTCTTTCGGCAAAAAGAGGCCATTTTCAATAGCATCGCTGGCATGGGTTCACTAACTGGCCAGTAGAGCACAGCTCGCATCAAGTAGGCAGTGGATTGCTCCCGCATACCGTAGTTCAACTAGTTTAAGGTAGATGTCACTACCGCAGATCCATTGGAGAACTTGGTTTAAATTAAATATATGTTATCAATCGATTAAGATACAACGTCTTAGCAAATAACAAATATGATTTATTACGGTCAGGATTTGGCACTGGAGTTTTACAAGTAGTTATTTCAATGACCAACAGAGTTCACTGTTAACAAGGGATTTGCACTCCCGGGACAATTAGTAGGATAACATGTCACATGTTACACATCATATGCGGCTACTGTAAGGCCCGTATATTTTTAGCCTATTTTCAATTTTGAAAAAATAGGCTTATGAGATCACCTTTTGTCCGTGTGTCTGTGTGTGCGTGTGTGTGTGTGCCCCCCCTAATAACTTCTAAACGGCTGGAGCGATTTCAATGAAACTCGGTAGGTTTATACCAATATTCCGGGTGACCCCGACCGTGCCCTTCAAATTTTGTTACGTCTCACCAATCCAACATGGCGGCTATGCGAAATATTTCACCAACATTCAATATCTCCGAACCTATTCCCGATATCACCCTGGAATTTATTACGGTGATAAAGGAAACTACTAGAAGTTTACCTATGTGACTTTTGAAAAACTGGTAACTACAAAACCAACATGGCGGCCACTCGAATTTACGACATTTAAATAGATGTTTCTCGCGATTTAACCAACCAAACGCAATAAAACTTGGTACAGTATATGTTTATACGCATTGTAATGCACCGACATCTAACTTTGTTCAATTGTCTACATAACCACAAGATGGTGGATGTGCGAAATATTTCACCTGCATTGAATATCTCTGAAACTATTAGCGGTATCACCCTGAAATTTTGTACGGATGTAAAGGGCACTACTGGAAGTTCATCTATAAGACTTTCAAAACCCGGTTAACTACAAAACGATCATGGCGGCCAAGCGAATTTGAAAATTTTAAATAGACCTTTCTCGCGATTTAATGTCCAAACGCAATGAAATCTGGTAAGGAAATGTTTATACACATTGTAATGCACTGCTATCTAATTTAGTTCAATTGTTTACATAACCTCAAGATGGCGGCTGTGCAAATTTTAAAATTAAGTTTTTATTTCTTGTGTCGTAATCATGCGATCGAAGTGAAAGTTTGAATAATGAACCTACGCAATAATTTTCCTTTATTGGTACATGACTCTATGGCCTATACATTTAACAATCCAACATGGCGACCATCCGAAATATTTCGACGGCTCTGAATATCTACGAATCTATTATAGCAATCAAACTGAATTTTGTTATATTCATGGGGGCTATGAACTTAAGTTCACCTATAAGACTTTAAATAACCTGGTGATCACAAATACAACATGGCGGCGACGCGAAGTATAAATATTCACATGGACGTTTCTCGCAATTTAACCATCCAAGTGCAGTGAAACTTGGTACAGTAAATCCTTATATGAATGTTAAACCACTGGCATCTAATTTATTTCAATGGTTTCCATAACCACAAGATGGCAGCTGTGCTAAATTTTAATATCTCCTTGCTACTTTTTGCGTCCTATTCATGCGATTGAAGTTTGAACGCTACACTTACACAATAATCTTCATGTAACAGTACAAAACTCTAGGACCAATATTTAAAATCCAACATGGCGACCATCCGAAATAGTCAGTCGGTTCTCAATATCTACGAATCTATTACAGCAATCAAACTGAAATTTTGTATGTTGATAGTGGCAGTTAACATAAGTAGGATAATATGAAAATAGGCTGTATAGTTCTTCACGGAACTAGTTGTTTTTCACCTTATTATGATTGTTAAGCTTTGTATATTAGCAGCCATGTAAGTCGAGGAAGCATCAGAAATAAAATAAGTACAGTATATGTTTAACCCTCATCCAGTATCGTGAAGACATAATAAATGTTAAGGGTGGGAGAAGATACAACAAAATACTCATCACTAAACCTATTAATTCAACTTTTTAAAGAAAATTTATAAGGTGCGTTCAAAAAGTAACGAGCCGGAGGCTGGAATGAGCAAACCAGTGATGCCATCGGCTAATCGTGCCGTGTGTAACGAGGTGTCGTTCCGACCAGAGCGTGGAAGGTCACAGCCCGTCACTAGAGGGCACGCGTGCACACCACGTGATGATACAAAGCGAGCAGCAGCATGCATCACTCGTCCAACCAAGACCAAGACAGTAGGCCATTCGACATGCTTCCTGGTGTGGTTGAAGACTGTGGGGCACACACTTTCCGCAAGTGCAGTCGTTCCTTCATGATGGTGTGCACACTTCCGACGGTCAATCCGACCACGGCGGCTATGGCGTTCACTGTCACTCGGCGGTCCTGGGTAATGAGTGCATCAACCACCTGGACGTTGTCATCGGTAATGCAGGGGGGTGCCCCAGACCGGGCATCATCGGCTAACGACACCCGTCCTTCCCTGAAGCGCTTGTGCCACGCCTTGACCCTTGCAAGGGACGTGCGGTGTTCGCCGTACACTTGTGACATTCGGCGATGAATGTCCGTTCCCCCTACTCCTTCCGCTGTCAGAAACCGAACAACACCTCTTTGCTCTTCGTTTGACGCCTTCATGTCACTGTTTGCAATGCGACTGGCAGCATTGGACGATTGATGCATGCTGCTGCTCGGTTTGTATCGTCACATGACGTGCACGCGTGCCCTCTAGCGATGGGCTGTGACCTTCCAAGCTCTGGTCGGAACCACACTTCGTTACACAAGCCACGATTAGCCGATGTCGTCACCGGTTTGCGCATTACAGCCTCCGGCTCGTTACTTTTTGAACGCACGTTATACATTATATTCTGATGATTTGCACCTTTAGAGTGCAAACAATGACAAAGCAATATTGTTAACTTGAGGGCATGTGCTTCAAATCTCTCAAGGGTTAACCCCTGCTATGTGGGCTCGACGCGACACAGCTCTGGCAGCGGCTATAGTATTGATTATTTGTTTAAAGGCATTTAATAAACACAATTCCGTTGGCTTTTCAAGAAATAAACAATATTTCTGGGATTACAGAGACGATAAGGATGGTTTTGGCACAAACCGCACATTCTAACTCCCTCTGGTGAAAATACACGCGACCCACTAGTTGTGAGTCTCTTGGATGGTAATAACACAGTGTGTGTAACAACATGTGACTAGCTAGGTTCAATATATGCAACCTGCCTAGCATATCTGTTCATTGACGTGGAGGGTTTGCTGCACGTGGAATTCATGCCGAAAGGAACGACGATCAACGCGGCGTCGTATTGTCAAACGTTGCACCGGTTGCGTAAAGCGAATAAAGAGAAGCGCCGGGGGAAATTGAGCTCCAGTGTGATTTTGTTGCACGATAACGCAACACCTCACAAGGCCCGCCGAACGAGCGAACTGCTGCAGGGGTTTAAGTGGGAGGTCTGGCAACATCCACCCTACTGTCCCGACCTAGCGCCATGTGACTTTCATCTGTTCGGTAAGCTCAAAACGGAGCTCGGTGGTCGATGTTTCAAGACCGATGAGGAGGTGAAGGCCGCTGTCTTCGTGTGGTTGCAGAACGCTGGAGGAACTTTCTATGCATCCGGCATCGACAAGTTGGTTGTGCGTTCGCAGAAATGTTTGGAGTCTCTTGGAAACTATGTGGAAAAGTGACGTTACATGGAATGTCTTTATAGGCGTGTTGCTGTTGTATAGGTTTTGTGATAAATGGCCATAACTGGGAAGTGCAACTTACTTTTTGATCTGCCCTCGTATATTAAGATACTATTTTGTTATGGACTATAGATGTTGTAGTCGATTTGTTGAGGGGCTTTGTGACATCGTGGTCTTGTATCCCCGTGTACTTGAGTGTGTGTGATAACTAGAGCTCGGATTTTAGGTGCTAAAAATCGGGAAAATATTTATTTTTTATGTCTTAAAAATACCTGAAATATGTGACAAAACAGGAAAAATATTTAGTTATAATTTAGTTTATTAATGTGAATATAAACATAAGCCTCCGCGGCTTAGGCGGCAGCACGCTGGCCTCTCACCGCTGGGTCCGTGGTTCAAATCCCGGTCACTCCATGTGAGATCTGTGCTGGACAAAACGGAGGCAGACAGGTTTTTCTCCGGGTACTCCGGTTTTCCCTGTCAAAATTTCATTCCAGCAACACTCTCCACTATCATTTCATTTCATCTGTCATTCATCTAATCATTGCCCCAGAGGAGTGGGTCAGGCCTCGGCAGCCGGCACAGTTAATATCCTCGCCGCTAGATGGGGGCTTCATTCATTCCATTCCTGACCCAGTCGGAGACTGGAAGCAGGCTGTGGATTTTCATTTTTCAATGTGAATATAAACAATATGCAGTACCCACGAATGCTATGTCTCACTGACTGCTGAAGCATTACAATACACAACGAGATACATCTTCAGTTTGTCCATCACAAAGGACCGATGATTATCGCGATACACTTCTTCTGAAGGCGCAAAACTGTGGCTATAAGTTTCTTGCCCTTGAAGTATTGTGTAACTTGAGATCGCTGTTCAGCCTTGAATGCATTCACACATGGTTGGCAGAACAGAATCTTTAAATTCTGCAACAGACGATATCTTGTAGTTGTTTTTAATTTAGGCATCGTAGAACTGCCTTACACTGAAATGAACTGCATGAGAGTGACACTGGTTCAAGGTAGCTGGGGGGGGGGGGGGGGGGGGGGAGGGGGAAGTCTAGCACGTGGTGCAATATGGCTATGGACAAGGAAATCCCTGGCTTCCACAGTGAGTGACACGGGGCGACAAGTTAAGAATAACACAGTTGCAAGCTGACATACGCTCTGCATGAAGATTAGATAGCTCATAGGTGCTTCCCCGTTGAAGTAACACAGAACAAAAATGCAATAAACTGAATGATCTAGCATACTGATTTTAAAAAATGTAAATATTATGTCTCTTTATGTGCTAATAAGTGAAAAACAGGAATTTATGTATTTATAGGAAAAATGCTTAAAATATGTATTTACATAGAAAAATATTTATTTACCTAAAAATCCTAGCCCTAATTATAATACTGTATAAGATACTAACTTGTTATGGACTACTGCATAGCTGTTGTAGTCGATTTGTTGATGGGCTTTTCGACATCATGCTCTTGTAGCCCCGTGTACTTGAGTATGTGTGATAACCTATGTTATTGTGGGTGTTGGCTGGGCTTGTCAAGTTTGGGAGATGTTTGCTCAGGTAAGATTTCGACTACTTCCTTCCCCCTTTATCCAGGCATTTATGGTTCCTCCACCTTCCTCCACCCTCCACTCTTCGTCTTACGTTGTAGATTAGTATATCATGTTCTTATGACTTAGTTTTCTAGAAGATAGACACGAGGTTGTGTAAAAAGTGCTACGAGAAGAAATGTGCCAATGTGGGAACAGACCGAGTACTCCTTCGTGATGACGATAGCAATGGCTTCCCTGCTCAGCCTCTATGCCCAAGATCGCGGGTTCAAACCCGACCGAAGTCGTCGGATTTTTTAACACCGTTAAAAATCCCTCAGTAAGCCTTCCTTCGGAGGGGAAGTAAAGCCGGCGGTCCCATGTCATAGATTTATGGCATGAAAAATAACTTTCCACCAATTACACCTGTGTGAAGCTAAATTAGGTTAAAAATGTAAACAACGCTCATGTTCCTACATTCTTCGCCAGGAGCCGACTGCGGTGGCGTCTAGTAGCCAAGTTCTGGACTAGTAGTTGCTGACGGTGGCGTTCGGCGGCAAAAGTAGGAACTACTTGTAAACTTCAAACCATTATTGATGAGAATGTTTTTAGTGTTAAGCTTTACAACCACCTGTTTTCCTTGATATTTAAATCTGTATCGGCTGATAAAGAGGCCAAAACAATTAACCTCGAAACATGTACCCAATGACCATCAAGTGATCATTTATCAGGCGGAACTTTTGACACAACTATTACTAATATTGTGTCCTCGCCAAACTAAATACAGTAATATATTGTGAATTAAAGACCTCCATCGTTGCAGGGTCGATCCAGGGAGGGGCGATGGGGGACGATGCCCCCTCCCCAAGATAAAAGAAAAGAGGGAAAAAAGAAAGGAAAATGGGGAAAGCGAAGGAGATGAGATAAGCGGAGGAGGAGACGCACAAAACGAACTATAAACAACGATCTTAACCTAACTAGTATTCAGTTAATAATCGTGCAATATAAATTAAATTATCTAGCCGCGACGCTCTCTTCTCGCTACCCCTCTCGTTTATTTTCCAGCACTGTTGCTATTGTTGTGACGAGCTTAGCTGACTGAAAACAGCGCAGCCGCCGCGCCCGCGCACGTCCGAACGGAGCCGAGTACAAACGAACAATCCCCTTCGGCTCGCTCCACCCGTGCCTGTCGATTTCGTGTCACGCGTTTCGCAGGGAAGCGGTGGAGTGATTTGTTTTGTCGCGTGAGTGGTTTATGACTTTTGTTGCTGTGTAACATCTTTCCGCTCGGTTTCTGGATAGTTTTGAGGGAGTGAATTTGAAAATTGGGGACGGAAGTGAATCGGGCGGAAGTGGATCGGACGGAAGTGAAGACGCACTGCCAGAAAAATGGGACGGAAGTGAATGGGATCGGACGGAAGTGAAGACGCACTGCCAGCTGGATGTACAATTGAAAATGTGTGTATTGGAAACAGGGCAGTGTGTGCTCTGTAGCGCGAGAATGTTATGGTAGGTAATACAGTAGGCAGTGCATTTAGCAGGCACTGGTTTGACGAGCACAGTAGCAAATGTTTCACCGACTTTCATTTGTCATTGAGCAGTTTATGAAGCTTCGCGTTCAAGGTTGAATATCACATGGGGTAGGACAAAGACGACAAATGACATTTAAGCAAGCGGCATGATTGTCAAGCTGTGGGTGAGTAATCAAATATTAAATGCATAACAGAATGTTGTTATATGAGTGTAATAAAAGCTGTATTTTCATCATATGTGAGACTAGGTCATTTCATGATTGTAGGAAGCCATGTTTTGATTGTTTACGACGAACTGTATGAGAGCCTTGAGAATAATTAATGTTATAGTTACTGAGGAGTGTGCACACAGTATTTGAGAGCACTGTCGACGTTGTGTGTCACTTTGTTGTTATGAATTATTAATGTAAAAGGAAGGAAGCTTGTAGTTTTGCGTGTCCGTTAATCTCACGATCATGATCCACGGTACCTCCCATTTACGTGGAATGCGAACCACAGAACATGGCATTTCAATTCGAAAATCTCACATGTATTGACAGGGAATCAAACCCGGTCTACCTTGGTGAGAGACAGCAGCTTGACCGCTGCGCCACAAATGTGACAGAAGAATATCTCCAATTCAATCTATACATTCATCATATTTCCAGTATGAAAATGGAGTGTAAATTAACATTTTAAGAATGTCCAAGCTGTGTAGTATACCAGTAGGATAACATGCCAGATGTTACACATCATATGCGACAACTGTAAGGCTCGTATCTTTTTTTATATATAATTGTTTCGTGGAGATTTGTGTTTAAAGTGAAAGAAGCTTCCTGTTGCTGCCTGCTGCCAGTGCCTGAAAGGATTTCTTATGATGGTAAGTAACTGTTGGCTGTTTTCAATGACTGTTTGCTTTTTACAATTACACTAATTACCTGGACATTCTGCCGTTTATACCGATTTGATTCCTTCGTTAGATTGCCAATGTCAATAAGATAATTTCATATCGCTTTTAACTTTGTTCGGCTCCGGCTGTTACTTTCACTTACTTTAAAACAAGACTCAACAACTACAAGTAGTTCCATGAAGAACTAAATAGCCTATTTTCATATATCCTACTCATGTTAATTGTTTCTATCAACATACAAATTGTCAGTTTGATTGCTGTAATAGATTCGAAGATATTGAGAACCGTCTAAATATTTTGGATGGTCACCAAAATAAGAAAAGCGGGATTTTAACATTTCGCTCAGCCGCCATCTTGTGGTTATGAAAATAATTTAAATGAATTAGATGCCAGTCGATTAAAATTTGCATAAGCATATACCGTATCAAGTTTCACTGAGCTCGGATGGTTAAAACGCAAGAAACGTCCATTTGAATATTTAAATTTCGCGTTGCCGCCATGTTGGATTGGTGCTCGCCAGGTTATTGAACGTCCCATAGGTGAACTTATGTTTATAGCCTCTATCCACTTACAAAATTTCAGTTTGATTGCTGCAGTAGATTAATAGATATTGAGCACCGTCTAAATATTTCGGATAGTCGCCATGTTGGATCTTAATATATGTAGTCCATAGAGTTATATACTATTAGATGATGATTATTGTGTACGTTCATTATGCAAATGTTGATTTCGATCGCATGATTAAAAGATAAGAAATAAAAACTTAATTTTCGAAATTCGCACAGCCGCCATCTTGAGGTTACGTAAACAATTGAACTAAATTAGATACCAGTGTATTAAAATGTGTATAAACATTTGCGGTATGAAGTTTCATTGCGTTTGGATCATTAAATCGTGAGAAAAGTCTATTTAAAACTTTCAAATTCGCTTGGACACCATGTTCGTTTTGTAGTTAACCGGTTTTTGAAAGTCTCATAGATGAACTTCCAGTAGTGCCCTTTATCTCCGTACAAAATTTCATAGTGATACCGGTAATAGTTTCAGAGATACAGAATGCTGGTGAAATATTTCGCACAGCCGCCATCTTGCGGTTATGTAAACAATTGAACGAAGTTAGATGTCGGTGCATTACAATGTGTATAAACATATACTGTACCAAGTTTCATTGCGTTTGGTTTAAATCGCGAGAAACGTCTATTTAAAAGTCGCAAATTCGCTTGGCCGCCATGTTGGTTTTATATTTATCAGGTTTTTAAAGGTCACATTGGGGTACTTCTAGTAGTTCCCTTTATCACCGTACAAAATTCCAGGGTGATATCGGTAATAGTTTCGGAGATATTGAATGCTGGTGAAATATTTCGCACAGCCGCCATGTTAGATTGGTGAGACGTAACAAAATTTGAAGGGCACGGTCGGGGTCGGCCGGAATCGTGCTATGAACTTACCGAGTTTCATTGAAATCGCTCCAGCCGTTCAGATTTTATTAGGGGGGGACACACAAAAATCCCTCACACACACACGCACACACAGGCAGACACACGGACAAAAGGTGATCTCATAAGCCAATTTTGTTTTCATAAATGAAAATAGGCTAAAAATATTATAACATTATAACGGGATTTAATTGTTTAAGCACTAGAATTATTGATGATTTGTATTTACGTATTAATGTTATTGTTTCTGTTTTACTGTGCCATGTACAGTTCAGTTACGTTTAATCTATCTTGAGAGGTTCAAGATACAGAGGGGGTCGCGAGTACCGGCATCAACTTATGATCTCAACAATGCTAGACCCCTTCAGCACCTGCTATGATCGATATTTGTATCTCGCTCGCCCTTTACGGCCTTTAAATGATTTGGGTTTCAAGTTCATCTCTGTTCCGTTAGTAAAACGTTTCCTTTGTTCAAAGCATGAGTAGTTTCTTGATATATGTATATTAAAAAAATGTTAGTACCTATCTCAGGCGTTTGGTAAGGTATCGTGTCGCCGAAATCAACCTCTGTAACTAACGTCTAGCGCAGGATGATAACGTTTTACTACAGTATGTGAAGATTTCTGAAGTTCGTCTGTGCAATACAAACGTAAATAAAATATTAGATAAAAACCGAAAGATTGCGACTGTCTGAACGACAGTTTCCGGCGTGCATTGTACGAATTTGCAATTAATTAAGTTTCGATTTCTAAAATCGCCGTTTAGAGTGAGCAAAGCGGTTTTTGGCTTATTTTCGTCGATTGTCGATTCCATGGGCAGCATCTAGTCGATTTTCATTACGAGCTATCGAAATTTAAAACCTAAAAATTAAAATTAAATAAAACAGAATTTTGAAGACAATATTTTAAAAACGAAGATCTCCATAAAAATTGCATTTTCACTTCTCGAATATAATTCTAAGGTATATCCTTCAGAAAATTAGGTAAAATATCTATTACATACGTATTTTCAAGAAATTGAGCCACATTTTAGACAATAAAAGCAACTTTAACTCTTTTTTATGAAACATGCACTCGCAACAATTAATCATGCTCAAATGTTTAACGTTTCGGGTATTTTAGACCTAAAATAGGTAGATGGTACTGTTTGTAGAATTCCGGAAAGCGAAAATACTTTTGTACCGTGTTTCAGGCGAGTCCTTCTGGTGGGAGTGGTGGCAGAGGTGGAAAGAAGAAAGAGAAATTTAGCCTAATCACCAGCTTTTTCACCACTGCAATGGCTCTGACCGAGAACCAGTCCCGTCAATAATCCAGTGAAGAACCCTCTTCAACGAATGCTAATGCATCTCAGCCCAGCCAAAAACCTTCTCTGGATTGTTCTCCCGTTAACGAATCTAGTCAAGGACCTTCACAAGATGCCTCTTGCGTAGACTAACCCAGGCCAGGCGGAGCTTCACAGGTATCGGTACATCCCGACGCTGCTGACGTTAGATCTGCCTCGTTCGACATTGGAAACTATGCTGGGATTGGTACGGAGGTTGAAACCTACGTTAGACGGCAGTTGCTAGAGAATCATTGGAGGCCTCCAAGAAATTACCCTTTTCCTTTCTCCGAGCAGGAGAAAAAGGATAAACTAGAGTAGTGGTTTTTGATCGGTTCTGGACCCACCGCCACCGCCACCGCTGGAATACTAAAATGGCAATATCTCGCGAACCAATCAGGCTAGAGACTTGTACGAGGTGTCAAATTACTCAGGCGAACGCTCCCTTTCCATTGGACAACATATCTCCACCCCAAAAATATAACCTACCCTACTAGGGGGTGAAATTGAATTTTTTAGAGAATCTCTCTTTCCAATTGCAACATGTGAGAGTTTGAATGTCGATATGGATGTAACGTTGTTCTGCAAACCAATAATCAAAGAGGGGCATGTTAGGCCTTGAGGTGAGAGCCCCTGTTATTGTTGACGAGCCCCCTGCTGTCGGGCCCCTGTGGATGGGTTATTGTTGACAGGTCCTTGTGGACAAGTCCTTGTGGACAGGTCCTTGTGGACGAGTCCTTGTGGACAAGTCTGTGTGGACAGGTCCTTGTGGACAAGTCCTTGTGGACGAGTCCTTGACCCTTTGGACTGATCCCTTTGGACGGGTCCCTTTGACCTGGTTCCTACGGACTAGCCCATGAATTTATTTAAATTATGTCAAAGGGCCTAACTACATTTCGCGTGTGTGTTGAACTGACGTTGTTCACCACTACTATAATGGGATAACGATATGAAAGGAAAGTGACGAAATACATGTTAACATACAAGGGATCTAACTTGGTGGATGGATGTGTTCTAACGAGTCATTTGTAGTTGAAAGAGAATAATACATGTTCTTAAGATGTTAAAAACTGAGGAGATGGCACGTGCAGTAAGACGTCTTGTTACTTCCTGTGTCATATTACAGACATGACAGAGAGCGCACAGATCTGTTGCTATGACTAACACTGCAGTAATTTGAAACCGCAAGTGTTCATGAAGACAATGGATGATGATCATGCAAAGTTAGCAGTTATTGGATATTACACAGGTGTTCCTTCCGGTGTCATGTTGCCGACATACTAGAGAGTGCACACTGCTGTTGCTATGACTGACGCTGCAGTAATTTGAAACCCCATATGTTGACTAAGACAATGGGTGATGATCATGCAAAGTCAGCAGTCATTGGATACCACACAGGTGTTCCTAGTGTACTTTGGACTCTCAGCTGTATTGGGAAAGGAATTGCAATGATCTGCAAAAAACTGCTGACATGAGCGATGAGAGTTTATATAAGAGGGGTGTCATATATCTCCCTACTGTCAGTCATTATTACTCGCTTTGAGTGAACAGTGCTCTATTACTGCTCAAGAGTTGTAAAAAAAAAAGCCGTTTTGGTAGAAAATCATTAAATTATTTTGCAAGGTAAGTACTTATTATTAATGGATTGCAGTCTTTTATTACTAATTGATGTTGAAGTTATTGATTGGAATGTATTTATTGATTGATTGATTGATTGATTGATTTGTTTGCAGATAATTGGGTACCTGTAGGTTACCAGATTCCTACAATCTGTTCATTCAGTGACAGCAGTTGATAAATTATAAAAAGGTAAGTGCCCCCTCTAATAACTTTTAAACAGTTAGAGTGATATTTTCCAATGTTCACCACTACATGTCAGTGAAAATGGTATATTTGGCAGTCAAAAGTTGGAACTACTTAACCATGGTGTGTAAAGCTAATTTTATAGGTTAGATTTTGATTACCGCTCTATTAAGTCTGAATGTTCATTGCTAGGTGTCAGTGTCAGAGGGAATATTTAAAGACTTAACCTCAGTTCACCTAACATAACCTAACTTTACCTAACTTAACCTTATAATGTGACATGTTTTACAAGTTTAAACTTGTTTTAAGACTGGCTATGACGTCACACTTAGCTCACTTAACTGGCGATTGCTGGTTTCTATCACGTGGCATGTTCTACAAGTTTAGACTTGTTTTAAGACTGGCTATGACGTCACACTTAGCTCACTTAACTGGCGATCGTTGGTTTCTATCACGTGACATGTTCTACAAGTTTAGACTTGTTTTAAGACTGGCTATGACGCCACACTTAGCTCACTTAACTGGTGGTCGCTGGTTTCTACCACTCTATCAAGTTCCAATGTTCACCGCTAGGTGTCAGTGACAGTGGTATATAGTAACCCTCAGTTAGAACTACATAAAGTTAGACTTGCTAGGAGTTCACAGATGATTGATTTAAATACCCTGCTATAACCATTGACTGGAATATAATTAAACTATTTATATTGTACTTTTAGTTTTATCTTTTATTAACATTGATGATTTCTTTCTTTTATAGGTAATTTCGAAAGTAATCATCATGTTCAAGTGTGGTGACTGTAAGAAACAGTTCTCAAGACCCGACAGCCTTCAACGTCATGCAAGTACAAAACATAATCAGAAAATGTTTGTATGCAGTCATTGTGCTACAACATTTAACAGACAGGATAGTCTTACACGACATGTAAATTTAAAACATGTCAGTTCAGCACCATTTTCGTGTTCAGTTTGCGAACTTGGTTTTTCTGCTGTAAAGCGATATCAATTCCACATGGTTGAAGTGCATGGGGAACAACAGGAATTAAAAACTGTAAAACCATCAACTAGCACGGAACCTTTAAATGAATGTGATGCTCAAAAGCGTAAACGTTCTCAAGATTGTGAAACTAGTTGTGCAACAAAAAGAAAGAAGAATGGTGAACCTTCAATAACCCATTGTGATGTATGTAATATTGATATACCTTCTTCAATCATTCATGGACATTTACGCAGTATTCAACATAAAAATAACACTTGCCATGAAAGAAATTCTGGAAATGTTCAACAAATTGATAGTGCATTTAAAAGTCGAATTGCTAGTTATAGACTTCATAGTGAAGAAAAAACTCAAAGTATTGAATCATTTTTAAAAAATGTTCAACCTACTGTGTTTGGCTTGGTAGTGCCCCCGTAAATTGAATTATATAGAGACCACGGTGGCTATATTGGAAATTATAAAGAAAGTTATGGCTGTCATAGTTATGACGTGGGTAGTCATGACGTAAGCACGGATGACGCAGACGTTATGCCAGCAGGCTACTTGAGCTGAGATTCTCAGTGACGTCAGCATTTATTCGAGAAAGATCCGAGATTTACGACGCAGTCGCAGGAAACGTGGAATTCTGCTGAGGAAGAAATTATGCTATTGGAGGAGAGGCTCGAACCAATGAACGATAGTCTGAAGGAAGACGGAGATTGCTGAAACTATGATATTTTTATTACTTTTTGGAATGCAGAATTGTGGAAATCCATTTGCAGTAGAGGCATTGTTCTGGAATTTTGGTGAAATTTATTTTCTGTTTTTGAATTTTGAAAATCCGTCATGTATTGACGAAGTTGGAACTTCTAGCGATGACGCAGTAACACGCTATGGAAGGGATGGATACGCCCCTCATGAAGTTTATAAAAGGCCTTGCGCAGAAGAGAGGAGTCTCAATCGTCTGATAGCTCTAATCGTCAAAGCTCAAATCATCAAAGCTCAAATCGTCAGATCTTCAGTCTCAGTTCTTATATAGTCATTTCGGTGAGACGTCGAGTGAGATTAGTAGAAAGAGTCGTCTTTATAACGCGTGGTGAAGTCACCGCAGTGAACGAGATTCGAGCAGACAAGCAGTGCA
Source organism: Meconema thalassinum (assembly GCA_946902985.2). Classification (NCBI taxonomy): domain Eukaryota; kingdom Metazoa; phylum Arthropoda; class Insecta; order Orthoptera; family Tettigoniidae; genus Meconema; species Meconema thalassinum. Next base: position 122,173,821 of record OX336398.1, read on the forward strand.
AGTTTACTGTGAGTAAAACTAGGTGAAGTTAAAACGCACATTATAACGCGTCTACAAGATTAGCTATGAACAGTTAGCGGTCGCCTATAAGCTAATTCTATTGTGCAGTGCTACATTAAGGAGTGTAGAAATGTTGAACAATTTCGAGGAGTTATTTTGGAAGATATTGGCAATTTTAGACGACTGACAAAGGTGATTTTCTCGCCACCTGAGAAGCACTTTGTATCGTCAGATTCTACGCCACGGCTGACACGGCTAGTGAAATAGGGAGACTTCAGATTGCTTTTGTGACACAACGCTACAGTATTATGGAGCAGTTTAATATGGCAGTTTGTTCTTCTATTACCATAACCGAAGAGAAGATGGAAGGCTAAAGGACTTTAATGCAATTGGGACATATATTAACGGAGTAAGATAGCAGCATGGAACTTCGCTAATTGCCATTCCACACAAGCGAACATGTGGTGAATAACCATCTACACCCATGTTTCGTGGTTCAAGGCTGAATACTATCAAACAGCAATGGAAACGATTTCATACTCACTGAATATGAATATTTCTTCGGAAATTACTACAAAAACTTCATGGCGATTTTCTACTGGAACTTCAGGGATTTTTCAAGAGAGGTCAGGGTTGTCCCGACTCACAAAGAAGAATTTTGCCGGAAGGATGTCTTTCGTCTTCACGGAGCAGTGCAATTTCCGGAGGAGGAAGCAGTTCGATTCTCCGAGGGTGCTGTTTCCTGTTTCGAGGATGGAGCTCATCTTCAAGTTGGTGAAATGGATCCATCAGCAGTCTTCTTTGGGGAATTTTCCTCTGGAACTTCAACCAGCAGATAAGGTAGTCGTGAACGTTTATTGTATTTGAGAATTTTAACGATATCTGAGCAACCATTTTCCCATATTTTCTGTCCTCATGTATTTTGCCCTATATTCTTGTTTGAGATTCCTATTCTCAGTACACCTTGATGAGTTATGCCTTTTTCGACGTTTTATTAAGACATTGTTATGTCATGGGCATAGTTAAACGATTTTGAATCAGTTGAGACTGATGTTAGCTGCTATTGTGCTGCTATGAGCGCCCTCTATGTATGGACTATTTTTGTAAGCTCCTTGGAGAGCAGCATCCAGTGGGCCGTGGTTTTAGTTAGGCCATAGCGCTGCGCTGTCGGCAGTCAATTATTGTAATAAAGCAACCATAGCATTGAGAAGATACAAGACCATACAAGGTAATAAACAATAAATAAAGGTCATATTCATAAAAGAGGACAAAAATTCATTACATCACCAAAATCAACTCCAACTCATTAACATTGGCGCCCAACAGCGGAACTCTCGACTCCTGTGAGTATCAAATAAATCATAATTGGAGAGACATTCATAGGTTACAAATATACGTCGCAATCGACAGCTGAAACGTAAACGCAATAGCCCAAGCAGTGTCATATATAATTCAAGAGTCATACTACCAAAACAAATAAAACATTGAGCTAGGTCTACCGTACTTCAAATCCCATTGTACAAATTCATATAATTCATTGAATACAATAGGCATTTCTTCATTGCATTGGTCACTGCACAGACCTACGCAACTTTATATTTAATCGCAATTCAGGATGTCGCAATTCACAAAGCTAAAACAAAGTCGCGCACGAGTAAAAGGATTCGTGACTAGAACAGCCAACTCGATCTCAGAACACACCACACCAATTGAAGCAACGGTAAAATTAGAAAAAATAGAGGGCATTTGGAAAGAGTTTGACGACATTCAACAGGCTATCGAAGACCATATACCGGAAGATGAAACTGAAGCGGACGTATTTCTGGCAGAATGTGAGGGTGAACGCGCTGTATTTGAAACACAATATTTCAACACAGTCAGTCAACTACACGCTATCGTCGAGACATCACAACAACAAATATCCCCAAATACCCAGAACCTTCAAGTACAAGAACTTCCTCAAACAACTCATTCTAATGTGTCAAAATTGCCAGAAATAAAACTCCCAGAATTCGACGGTGATTACAAAAAGTGGCGGTTTTTCAAAAATAGCTTTGAATCCACAATTCACAACAATTCAAACCTATCAAATGTACAGAGGCACCAGTATCTTGTCGGAGTACTGAAGGGAGAGGCTCAAATTGTCATCGAACGATTCACCATAGGCGAAGAGACCTATACCAACGCTTGGGATCTATTAAACGCTACATACGACAACCAAATGATGATAATACAGACCCACCTGGATGAACTTTTCAAATTTCCAGAAATCGAGAAGGAAAACAAAGCCGACTCGATGCGAAAATTGAATTGGCACATCCAAACGAATATATCAGCGTTAAAATCACTTAATCAGCCTGTAGATCATTGGGATATCTTAATAATCCATTTAGTTAAGCAGAAACTAGATTATCTTGAACAGCGTGACTGGCAAGAAAGAATCAAGAATCGCACACCAGAAAATATGCCAACTCTACAAGAATTCACAAAGTTTTTAGCCGAACGATGTCAATCACTGATGTTGTTGAAACAAACCCTCAAATCAAAGACATTAAACAAACAGAGTCCGGGAAACAAGTATACACAGAAGGAAAATAAACAGGATAAGAAGGTTTTAATGATCAACACACCTTCATTCAAATGCAACATATGTGAAGGAAACCACTTCATTTTTCAGTGTGAAACGTTGCTGAAGCAAACGCCTGATGAGAGAAGACAGTTATTAATTAAAAAGAAACATTGTCTAAATTGCCTAAAATTTGGACATCTAGCAAGAGATTGCCGTGGAACAAGATGCAAGAAATGCAACTCACTGCATAACACATTACTGCACAAAGACAGTGCCAGTTCAGAAAGCCAAGAAAAGGCCACAACTTCAGAAGCAAATCGCTTAATTCAGTTGCAAGAATCTACATTAGGCCAAGGGCCAAGCGTCAATTTAACAAGAGTTCGAACATCACAAGTTCTTCTGTCAACTGCGCTTGTGAATGTAGTGGACAATAAAGGAAAGAGAATCACCTGCCGAGCATTATTAGACCCTGGTGCACAGTTAAATTTGGTAACAACGACTTTTAGCAAAAGGCTTAATTTACAGTGGTTTCGCCAGAATCAACAATTCAGCGGTGTTAGTGGTGCCCAGGTTGAAGCAAAGGGAATCAATCGTATACAACTTTATTCCATGGATAGTCAATACAGCATTGATTTGGAATGCTACGTTGTTCCTTCCATCACAGGACGACTACCCCAATATAAGGTTAACATCAATGAGATAGTCATGCCAAAAAATATTCAACTTGCAGACCCTTCATTCAACGAGCCAGGAGATGTTGACCTGCTGCTTGGAGCAAGCATTTACTGGAAAATCGTCGTTGGAAGACCAAAAAACAACATAGCTGGTCAACCTGCTTTGCAGGATACAAAATTGGGCTGGATTCTCGGTGGAGAAATACAAGAAAATAAAGCTGAAGGAATGTCTACGTGTCTCACAATGACTAATGATACATTATCACAACAGCTCGAAAGGTTTTGGCTACAAGAAAAAATCCCAGAAACGCAGCACTATACAAAAGAAGAGCAATTTTGCGAAGAACTATTCGCTGAAACAACCACGCGGGACTCATCTGGAAGATTTGTGGTTAGATTGCCCATACGGCCAGGAGTTACTCTCGGCGAGTCCAAAGAACAAGCGAAGAGAAGACTTGCCGCTTTGGAAAGAAAATTCAACAAACAACAAAATTTGAAGCAGGCATATTGTGACTTTATGGACGAGTACGAAGCACTTGGACATATGTCACACATTGAAGAAACAGCTGAGGACGAATCAGACAAATGTTATTTTATACCACATCATGCGGTTTTACGTCCAGAGAGCTCAAGCACGAAATTGAGAGTGGTGTTTGATGCTTCCGCCAAAACTACACGAGGAACATCACTAAATGACAAATTGTTTCAAGGTCCCAATTTACAAGCAGATTTATTTCACATCATTCTCAGATTTCGCATGCACCAGTATGTAATAACGGCTGACATTGAGAAAATGTTTAGGCAGATAATGATACACTATGAAGATCGACCATTGCAACAAATTTTATGGAGAAGGGATACACTGTTACCAATAAAAACATATCAGCTAAACACTGTCACTTACGGAACAGCGTCAGCACCTTACCACGCGATGAGATGTCTTCGCGAACTTGCTAATATCTATGACCCTCAATATCCAGTAGCAGCCAAAATTATGAGACAAGACTTTTACATGGATGATTGTATCACCGGTGGCGATACTGTAGATGCAGTAATACAAATTCATCGTCAGCTAATGGATCTATTGCAAAAGGGGCAAATGTTGTTGCGCAAGTGGAGGTCCAACCATAAGGAAATCATAAAACACTTGAATATCCAATCGAATGCACGAGACTTGATGGTCCTAGACAAAGAAGAAGCCAGTAAGACGTTAGGAATTGTCTGGGATTCGACAAAAGATACATTGCAGTATCAGGTTAACCTCTCATCTGAAGTAGTGTATACAAAGCGTGAGATTTTATCAAAAATCTCGCAAGTCTTTGATCCTCTTGGGCTAGTAAGTCCTGTTTTAATAAGAGGAAAAATCATAATGCAACAACTATGGACGGACGGGTTCGACTGGGACCAACCTGTTACCACAGATAAGCTGTCCATTTGGAACCAATATTATTCTTCATTGCCACAGCTAAACCAGCTCAGAATCATAAGGAACGTCAATCCTGAAAATTACAATTCAAAATTTGATCTTTTCGGATTCAGTGACGCCTCCGAAAAAGCATATGGAGCCTGTATATACGCAGTAAACAGAAATCAAGATGGAATGTTCACATCTCATCTAATCAGCGCAAAATCTAAAGTGGCTCCTCTAAAAACCATATCCATGCCAAGACTAGAGTTAGAAGCAGCACTTTTACTCACAAGTTTAGTGCGAGAAACGAAGGCTGCTGCAGCAGACAAGATAAGAAATGTTTATCTTTGGAGTGACAGCACCATTGTTTTAGGATGGATAAACACAGAATCGCGATTGCTGAAAACATTTGTGGCTAACAGAGTCACAAAAATACAAGATGCAGCTGAGAATGCAAAGTGGGGTCACGTACCCTCTCAGGAAAACCCTGCTGACCTCATATCGCGTGGGATTCCAACCATAGATATTATTAACCATCATCTTTGGTGGTTTGGGCCTAATTGGTTAGTCAAGGAAAATTCACTACCTCCTTCTACATTGCAACCTGACATCAGTCTGCCAGAGATGAAGAGTTCAAAGGTTATGTTGACCATCGCAAGTACTTCCAAAATATTGCACAAATTTTCGTCATTTTCGAAGTTACGTCGAGTCATTGCTTATTGTCATAGATTTGTCAATAATACCTTAAACAAAGTACAGCGCAAGAAATGGGGAAAAGGATCCAAAGACCTAAATACAAACCACATCACTCCTGAAGAAATAAAACGAGCAGAAACTACTGTATTAAAGTGGTTGCAAATAGAAGCTTTTTCATCATCACACAAATGTTTATCCAAAAAGGAAACACCACCTCGTGGAAGTCCTTTAAGATGCCTTGATCCATTCATTGATGAAGATGGGTTAATACGAGTTGGTGGAAGATTGAGACATTTTGCTCTCTCTGAAGAGCAAAAGCATCCCATTCTCCTCCCGGCAAATCATCACATAACAACAGCTATTATGAGATACGAGCACCATCATTGTCCACCGGAGCAACTATCACATTCAACTCGACAAAAATATTGGCCGATAAGTGATCGAAGAGAAGCACAAAAGATCGTTCGAAAATGCGTCCAGTGTTTTCGATTCAATCCAACAGTTCCAGAAGTCCGCATTGGAGATTTACCCAAAGAGAGGGGTTCGAAAGTCACTATGCCCTTCACCTTAACTGGTGTGGGCTATGCGGGTACTTTCCAACTTCGAGAAAGTCAATGGAGAGGCAGATTACGAATTTCTAAAGCATACATAGCAGTGTTCACTTGCTTTAGTTTATGTTAGATTATATATTCTCATTAGATGTAGTTTATAAATGTTGTTTACGTATGGTTTTTAACATACCGTACGTACAGTACATGGTTTTCTTGTTGAAATCGCATCTTTCAAGGAGAGCCAGGAATGTTAGCTGCTATTGTGCTGCTATGAGCGCCCTCTATGTATGGACTATTTTTGTAAGCTCCTTGGAGAGCAGCATCCAGTGGGCCGTGGTTTTAGTTAGGCCATAGCGCTGCGCTGTCGGCAGTCAATTATTGTAATAAAGCAACCATAGCATTGAGAAGATACAAGACCATACAAGGTAATAAACAATAAATAAAGGTCATATTCATAAAAGAGGACAAAAATTCATTACATCACCAAAATCAACTCCAACTCATTAACAACTGATATTTAGATTTTTCAGTAATTTGCTCATTTTTGTAGTCTCGATTTGACTGTAAGTTAATGATCTTTATGGCAGATTTAAATTCAGACAGCGTGTCACTTTATTAAAGTAATTCTACCCCAGTTTAATTACTTTGACCAATTTTCTGTCATCATCAAGAAGGAAGAACATTTAAATGATTTTAGAGCGTTAAAATCCATTACGTTGTCGACGATCTTGGAAATACTAGTCGTTATTTGAAATTGATTGCAACACACACATTTATCGTCAGTTATGAACGACCATTGCATCATAGACAATTTTGTGAAAGATGAAATTTAATTATGAATTATTGAATGCATTAAAGTCATGAACTTTTGTTAGGAGTTTTTTCTCAATTAGAGATTTATATAATGATGTTTGCATTCCCCAGTCTAATTGGATTCTATTCGACTATTTTGCAGTTTAGTCGCACTGTATTTGATGATAGTATTTTTATACTACAATTCTTTGAAGATGTTAATCTTAAATTTTGATAGACCAGACAGGCGTATATAAGCGTATTCACTATTAAATTTGTTTGTGATTGGCAAATTTTTACTTCATTTCGATTCATGAATGAAATCCACGAAGGTTAAATGACAACAGTTTTGAAACAATTAATGATTATAAGAATTTTTGAAGTGGAACTATGAATGTATAATCGCTAGTGCAGCGGACGTGTTGAAAGTCGCTGATGTATAATGCCCTTGAATAAATGAAGGAGGTTCCCACAGTAATTAATGATGTTAAAGAATTTGTTAGTGGAGGTTTTTGTAAGTTCTGTGGTAGATTTTGATGCCATATATATTAATATATGATGAATTTTAGGCCTATTTTAATGCAGTTTGTGCATTATTTTGTAAGCGAAGTATTTTCCGCTGGAGTGTATTGTCCTAATCCTTTGAAAATTAATCAAGTGAATTTACTGTTATAATTAACAAGAGTATTGAAAGAATTTGAGATAAGATTTTGAATGAAGATTACCGTCACAAGTAATTATAATAATTATTACAACCTTTATTAAACCAGATGGTGACATTAAATGTATAACTAACCTTCATTGGTCGATTATATTGACACGATTATGAAATTACCAACCGGATGAACATGTGGTTAAATGTATTTCTTAAATTAATAATTTGAATAATTTAAATGTTAATATTGTAAATAATGATGTAAATATCTTTGACAATAATGTGGAACGAAAGTGATGTTAGAGGCGTGTTTAAAAATTTTTGTAATTATCTTCGACAATATTATAAACAATTTCTAATTGTTATCAATAATTTATGAGTTTTTGTTATAAACATTTAAGAGTGTGTTTTATACTCTAAACTATGCTTATTAAACATTTGGATGATAATTTAACAAGTTTAGGGATTGTCAGAATAATCCAGTGGTATGTGAGTTGAGCATTTGAAAGATTTGCGTAACTATATTTGAGTTGTCTTGCGGACATTTAAAGCTTTTGAGAGGGAGCTGGATTCGTACGCAGTGTGGCATGACAAGTGAGCCCCATTTGACAGGTGTGCATCAGGTTGAAGGGTAGACCGTAGCTGACCAGACAACTGGTTATCAGCGGGTAAGGTCGTCTACATTCTGGCCTTGTGCCTATAAATACAAGTGTCATGTTTATTAAAAGAAACCAAATGCTCTGTATATGTGTCTCGTCCTGACTTCCTTTTCCAGTCCAAATGTGTTTTGAATATTACGTTATTTTGAGCTCGTGGGAGCTAACATGTTTTATGATAACTTTGCAAGTCCTTCAGGAGGACATAGTCAGATTGACATGGGCTACTGATAGCCACATTTATTTTGTTGAGTTGTTAAAATCATACCCTTTATTTGAAATAAAAGCTTTTGTACAGTTCAAAGTTCTCGTCTTCGTTCTGGTTCATTTTTAAATGTCATGGCGGAGGTTATTGTGGGAGCATACTTCAGAGATCCTGTTGTCAACCCAATCCCCGAGATAATTTTTAAGAGGTAAGTATGAAACCCCGTCTATTTTGGTGTGTTCCACAATAATTTCTTGGTAACTTCTGTGCTCAAACCTCGGTAGTATCTGTCAGTGCCATTTTCATTGGTGTAGCTGAGCCGGTGCGGTTGATTATTGGCAATCCGATTGAGGGGGCGGATATCTGACAGCCTACTATCCGGGTAAACGGGGACAGAAGGATTGGCGCACCTAAAACGTGGGGCTGATTCAACATAACTGGATCACCAGGTTGAACGCCAGTAGGATTGGCAAACCTAAAACGTGTGGCTCGATTAGACTCAAATAAAGCGGTTGATTCTTTGTTAGATGTCTTGGCCAATTGTAGAATTTAAGAGTGTGATTATATAGGAATTAAATGTTGTATTGTATTAGGAAAATTACACTCAGAAAAGATCAGATCTTATACAACTTGAGAAAGGTTAAATAGGCTGGAAACTTAGGAAAATCGCCTATGATCTGGAATCTTATTTTATTTGACCGGCTTATGACATTTTAGTCATATTTAAGATAAAATTAAATTATTTGGATTGTAAATGTAAATTATTTGTGTTAGGATATTTTAAAATGGGCCAGGGAAATTTGATCATGTGCTTGAGTTTGTTTCAACATGAAGTGTCTTCGAAGGTTAATTATAAGGTAGTTATAAGTTAGATTTAAGACAGAAAATTGATCAAATTTATATATGGTGAAAAGTGTTGCTCAGATGTCGTTATTTTGCTCTTTTGATGTATGTCCCTACAGCAGTCTATTTTTTGAATAATATTGTAATGGCAGACGAAAGTTTGAGGATGATGTTAGAGGAGATGTCTGCTAATTTGAAAGCTAGCATGAATGAAAGTATGAAGGAGAATACTAGTCGAATGGAGGAGAATATGAAAGCTAGCATGGATGAAAGTTTGAAGGTTCTTCAGACCAGTTCTGCTAACTTAGAGGATATATGTCGCGTTTACAGATTAATACCCGAGGAATCGAGAATACTGTAACTGACATCCGCACAGATGTGTCCAATGTGCATAAAGATGTTGCTGATGTTAAAATTGGTGTTTCTAAGGTACAGAAAGATCTTACAATGTTGAATCTAGATGTGGCTAATGTCCGAGGTGATATTTCTTGTGCTAGGGCTAAAGTAGTTGTTGTTAAAAATGATGTTGCGACTGTCCAGGACAAGGTTGAGGAAGTCCAAAGAGAAATCCAAAATGTTAGAACTGATGTATCCAATGTTCAGGTTGATATTAATAACATTCATTCGGATGTAAATGAGATGCAAAGTGACATAAATAAGATTCAAGTAGAAGTCAACACAGTTTTCGTAGATATTGCTAAAGTCCAAACTGATGTAAATAAAGTCAGGGAAGAAATAGAAAATTCGAAAACCCTTTGTACGCGTAATATGAGTGCATTAACGACTAGATTAGTTGATGAGTCAGTTAGAACGACAGCGTCTTTAGCGGGTTTAAAGTATGATGTAGAGGTCATGAGAACCCAAGTATTAGACCATAATAGATTATTGAAAGAAGATATCGAAGTAGACATAGCAGAAATGTTAACGGCAAATGTAGCAGTATGGAAAGACGAGTGGAATAGGTCAAGTGGGGAACATGTAACCCAAATTCAGGAACGTATTGAAAGAAAACTTGCCAGTACTCAAATAGATATTAACAATGAAGTAGTACAGATTAGGAAAGATTTAAGCGTCAGGATGGATTCGCTATCCGAAAGACAAGTTGAAGATAGAACACAACTAGGTCAGGATGTGCAAGCATTAAAATCGGCATTAGAGGAACAGATTCATAAAGTTGTCTCTGATGTGAATGAAACGACGAGCAAACTGCAGAATTTGAAGCTAGGAGAGGCTAGTTTGATGGAGACCTACAAAGAAGAGTTAATCAAGCAAGTCCTAACGGAAATCACTGACAAGGATACTGAAGGCTTGACTTGCGAAATCAATAGGAATTATGCCAGAAGATATAACCTAGCTCCAGAAGAGAGAGACGTGACTCCTGAAGAACATATATCCAGATTCAGGGAGGAAGATGACGAAAGGAATATGGAACCTGAGTGGAACTATCGAGATAGTGGAAAAAACTACCCGGATTCATATCCGAGGAACGTGACGGTCATCAGGAATTTTGAAGACAAACCGCAAAAATTCAGCAACACTGATAGTTTGACGCCTATAGAATATGTAAGGAACCTCAAAGATTATTTCATCGAAGCTCACATTCCCAGAGAGAGAGAGAGATGAAGATAGTGGAAAGATTTTTGATTGGAGGACCCCTCGAATGGTTTCGCGCATTTAGATACACATTCAGTAACTTTGACGAGTTTGCAGAGGCATTAATCAAACGATTTTGGTCCATAGAAGCGCAGAATTCGTTAAGAGCGGAGGTGTATTCAAGAAAATACTCAGGTACTCTTCCAACACGGTACGCGGATTTCTTTACGAGTCAATTATCCCGCTTGAGATTTTTGCAACCCCCATTGTCAACGGAGCAACTTATTGATGCGATTTCTCGTATGCTGCCTGTGGAGGTGAGGAGACTAATCATTTCGTCAAACATCAGGGATTTGACCAGCATGGATGAATTACTGAGGAGATTAGACTACACAAGTCCAATGCCTAACGTGGTACAGAAAGGTCAAAGGCATGACTTCAAAGAAATAAATACTGTATATATGGACCAAGTCCAACAGACGGACAAGCCAGATGAAGAGAAAACTGACAATGTAGGTCCTCACAGGAATAATTAGTTTCGAAATAACAGATCGCAAGGTTACCGTCCGTATCAACAGAGAAGAGGCTGGAACTATAATCGAGGAAATTACAACAATGGAAGAGGCAGATACTACAACAATAATGGTTATAACAGAAATTATAATAGAAATAACCAGAACCAAAACAGAAATCAGAATCCTCAAGGTCAGGTTATGACACCCGATCAGTATCAGGAAAGAGAGAGGGAAAGCCAGCAATACCTAAAAGAATTACGGGAAAAAGAAGCCGACAACCAAAAGAAAAGGCAGGATGTTGTAATCGATCCTGGGCCTTCTACGAGCCAGCAGAATTTTGAGGTCGGTAACACAAAAAAACGCCGATTTCTCAACGACAGTGAGAACTTGTAAATACATTGCCACACCACACCTGATTACAATTAATGAGATATATGAAGTTACTGATGAAGATTTTCTAGAAGAGAGGGGTATCGTTAAAGAGGAAAGACCATGTGCCTTACCTATTATTTCTGTACGGATAGATGGCCAACAGTACAAAGTCCTGATGGATACTGGTGCAATTATCTCCATCATTTCAGAGGAATGTTATCAAAGTCTGCTAAGAGGTGAGAACATGACAGTTCTACCTGTTTCTACCGTCAAAGTGAGAGGGATATTCCAAGATAAGGCAGTGAAGTGCAAGATTCAAGTGTTATTGAACTTTGAGATCAATGGAAGGAATTATGAACAGATCTTTATTGTGGTGAGCAAGATCAATTTTGATATGGTGCTTGGAATCGATTTTATATCGAAGGTCGGAGCTATTATTGACATGAAGAACAGAAGTATTAGCTTTAATGATGGGTACATGATCACAGAAGAGATAGAAAAACAGGACGTGAAAAACAGTCTGGAAATAGACCTTAGGGAAGAAATTTTGAATACCATAATTAATGAAGTGGAAAATTTAGCAGAAATACCCAGTAGAAAAACTGAAGGATTTGAAGAAATTCAGGGGGAATTTGAGGATCTGATAAAGGAATTCCAAGATATTTTTGATGAAAAGCCTGGATTGATTAAGGATTATAAATACAAGATAAGGCTGACAGATGAAACCCCTTACCAGACGAGAATATACCCCATTCCTGAGAAATACTATCTAGAAGTACGAGGGTTAATCAGAAAAATGGAGGTAGACGGGATTATTAAAAAACAGGCGTCGTCTTATATAAACCCCATCACAGTAGTGAAGAAAAGTAATGGTCAGATACGTCTTTGTCTCGATGCCAGAACCATCAACTTGAAGATTCTTCCAGAAAATGACCGACCACCCAAGATTAGAGATCTGCTTCGAAAATTCAAAGGGAGAGCATGTTTCAGCGTTCTTGACTTGACGTCTTCATTTTATCAAGTTCAACTAGAAGAAGATAGTATGCAGTACACTGGATTCTTATTTGACCAGACGTCATGGGTCTTTGTCAGAATGCCTTTTGGTATGGTTAACAGTGGACCAGCACTTATTCGAGCACTTGATAGTAAGCTCACTGACGAAGTGAAAGAAAATGTAATCTGCTACATTGACGATTTAATCGTATCTTCACCCAGCGCCGCAGAACATTTAGTGCACTTGAGAAAGTTGTTCGAGAATTTAAGGGAGGCCAATATCAAGGTCAATTTTGGAAAATGTCAATTCTTGAAGAAGGAGATAAATTACTTGGGGCATACTATTGATAAAGATGGATATCATCCAAACATGCAAAAAGTAGATGCGATCACGAGATTTCCAAAGCCAACTAAGGTGAAACAAGTCAGAGAATTTGTAGGCGCATGCCAATTTATTAGCAGCCACTGTCCGAGATACTCTGAAATTATGGCTCCTCTGTATGACTTACTCAAGAAGAATAACAGATGGAAATGGAGCACCGCTGCAGACGAGGCTTTTGAGAAAGCAAAAGAGATGCTCAGAAATAATGTGAAACTGGAGTACCCAGACTTTGAGAAGGTGTTCTATATTGAATCTGATGCATCAAGAATAGGCATTAGTGCAGTCTTATACCAGAAAGACGAGGCAGGCAACAAGCACTACATTGCGTTCACTAGTCGGAAGTTGAAGAAACACGAGGAAAACTACTTCACGACAGAACTTGAAGCGTTAGCTTTTGTAACAGCATTGCAAGCGAGGAAGAAAATCCTGCTGGGACATAAGGTCATCATTATTACTGACCATAAAGCACTACAGTTTATGCTGCAAACTGACATGTCAAGTGATAGATTGACACGTTGGGCTTTGTTCACCCAACAGTTTAACGCCACTATCGTCCACCAGCCTGGGAAAGATAACTTACTGGCTGATGCGCTATCACGTAACCCTATTAAAAATGTGCAGATACACCATGTACAATTGGAGCAAGAAGATCAAGAAACCGTTAGGAGGTTAGCCCGAATCGGTGTGTCACAGAAGAGACACGCTCCAATAAGGAAAATGTACAGGTTCCTCAAGGGTTACATGGACAATACTGATGTTGACTATGCAGCTACACGGAAAAATTCACGACACTTTGTCTTGAGTGGAGACATCGTATGCAAGTATGCTGACTCTGCGCATACAAAACTCCGAATAGTCGAGCCACCTAAACTTGTTGTCAATTTAGTGTGGGTAGCTCATCACGCAACTGGACATGCCGGTTTAGATAAAACTCTTAATACTCTTAAAGAGAGATTTATTTGGACTAACATGCGTTCCAGCATTGCCAAGGTCATTCGATCATGTGACAAATGTCAAAGAGCAAAGTATGCTTCTGCTTTATTAAAAGGAAAACCGAAGGCTATGATTCCTTCTAAGCCAAACGAACTAATGGCGACGGACATATTTGGCCCCTGTCCGAAGGGATATCAGGGTAACCAGTACCTGTTGGTTACCGTGGATGTTTTCTCAAAATTTGTTACAATGAGTCCCATGCAGAAAGCTAACACAAGGAACGTTGTAAGCAGACTGGAAAATGCTGTATTTCCTAAAGCTGGTAAACCGGAATATCTACTGTCAGATCATGGAACGCAATTTACATCCGTGGAATTTGCAGCGGATATGGAAAGGCTTGGCATTAAGCACTTATTTTCAAGCGTGCGTTACCCAGAATCGAATTCCTCAGAAAGATATATGGCTGAATTTTCGAAATTCTGTCGGATTTTCTGTCCAAATGATCATTCTGGTTGGGTGAGATTTGTACCCCTTATTGAGGAATGTCTGAACTCTACAGTGCAGGAGAGCACAGGAGAAGTGTCAATGCGACTTCATCTAGGAAGAAACCCAGAAAGGCCGTGGGATAATCTTTTCAACCACGTTCCTAGAGATCCCGACCTAGGAAGGCAGCAGAGGATTGACAAGGCGAAGGAACAACTCCAGAAAGCAGCAGAGAAACGATTGAAAAGAGTAGCTGGAAAACGTTTTGGTGCACCCTTACAAGTTGGAAATCTTGTATTATTACGCAGACCTATCAAGGCTGATATGAGCAAGAAAATCTATCCCAAATTTGGAATTGTGTTTATGGGTCCGTTTAGAATTACGAACGCTTATGAAAACAACTGCTATGAACTCTACGATGATGAGAATAATGTCATTTACGGCAAGTTCAATGCTGGAAATTTGAAAAGATACTATCCTAGAGTAAGTCAGTAATAATTCAATTTCGTGTTCAAGAGAGTTGAGGTACTTGTAACACTGAGTTTAAAAACAATTTGCAACTGTTTTTAAAACGTGGTGAGGGGAGAATGCCCCCGTAAATTGAATTATATAGAGACCACGGTGGCTATATTGGAAATTATAAAGAAAGTTATGGCTGTCATAGTTATGACGTGGGTAGTCATGACGTAAGCACGGATGACGCAGACGTTATGCCAGCAGGCTACTTGAGCTGAGATTCTCAGTGACGTCAGCATTTATTCGAGAAAGATCCGAGATTTACGACGCAGTCGCAGGAAACGTGGAATTCTGCTGAGGAAGAAATTATGCTATTGGAGGAGAGGCTCGAACCAATGAACGATAGTCTGAAGGAAGACGGAGATTGCTGAAACTATGATATTTTTATTACTTTTTGGAATGCAGAATTGTGGAAATCCATTTGCAGTAGAGGCATTGTTCTGGAATTTTGGTGAAATTTATTTTCTGTTTTTGAATTTTGAAAATCCGTCATGTATTGACGAAGTTGGAACTTCTAGCGATGACGCAGTAACACGCTATGGAAGGGATGGATACGCCCCTCATGAAGTTTATAAAAGGCCTTGCGCAGAAGAGAGGAGTCTCAATCGTCTGATAGCTCTAATCGTCAAAGCTCAAATCATCAAAGCTCAAATCGTCAGATCTTCAGTCTCAGTTCTTATATAGTCATTTCGGTGAGACGTCGAGTGAGATTAGTAGAAAGAGTCGTCTTTATAACGCGTGGTGAAGTCACCGCAGTGAACGAGATTCGAGCAGACAAGCAGTGCAAGTTTACTGTGAGTAAAACTAGGTGAAGTTAAAACGCACATTATAACGCGTCTACAAGATTAGCTATGAACAGTTAGCGGTCGCCTATAAGCTAATTCTATTGTGCAGTGCTACATTAAGGAGTGTAGAAAAGTTGAACAATTTCGAGGAGTTATTTTGGAAGATATTGGCAATTTTAGACGACTGACAAAAGTGATTTTCTCGCCACCTGAGAAGCACTTTGTATCGTCAGATTCTACGCCACGGCTGACACGGCTAGTGAAATAGGGAGACTTCAGATTGCTTTTGTGACACAACGCTACAGTATTATGGAGCAGTTTAATATGGCAGTTTGTTCTTCTATTACCATAACCGAAGAGAAGATGGAAGGCTAAAGGACTTTAATGCAATTGGGACATATATTAACGGAGTAAGATAGCAGCATGGAACTTCGCTAATTGCCATTCCACACAAGCGAACATGTGGTGAATAACCATCTACACCCATGTTTCGTGGTTCAAGGCTGAATACTATCAAACAGCAATGGAAACGATTTCATACTCACTGAATATGAATATTTCTTCGGAAATTACTACAAAAACTTCATGGCGATTTTCTACTGGAACTTCAGGGATTTTTCAAGAGAGGTCAGGGTTGTCCCGACTCACAAAGAAGAATTTTGCCGGAAGGATGTCTTTCGTCTTCACGGAGCAGTGCAATTTCCGGAGGAGGAAGCAGTTCGATTCTCCGAGGGTGCTGTTTCCTGTTTCGAGGATGGAGCTCATCTTCAAGTTGGTGAAATGGATCCATCAGCAGTCTTCTTTGGGGAATTTTCCTCTGGAACTTCAACCAGCAGATAAGGTAGTCGTGAACGTTTATTGTATTTGAGAATTTTAACGATATCTGAGCAACCATTTTCCCATATTTTCTGTCCTCATGTATTTTGCCCTATATTCTTGTTTGAGATTCCTATTCTCAGTACACCTTGATGAGTTATGCCTTTTTCGACGTTTTATTAAGACATTGTTATGTCATGGGCATAGTTAAACGATTTTGGATCAGTTGAGACTGATATTTAGATTTTTCAGTAATTTGCTCATTTTTGTAGTCTCGATTTGACTGTAAGTTAATGATCTTTATGGCAGATTTAAATTCAGACAGCGTGTCACTTTATTAAAGTAATTCTACCCCAGTTTAATTACTTTGACCAATTTTCTGTCATCATCAAGAAAGAAGAACATTTAAATGATTTTAGAGCGTTAAAATCCATTACGTTGTCGACGATCTTGGAAATACTAGTCGTTATTTGAAATTGATTGCAACACACACATTTATCGTCAGTTATGAACGACCATTGCATCATAGACAATTTTGTGAAAGATGAAATTTAATTATGAATTATTGAATGCATTAAAGTCATGAACTTTTGTTAGGAGTTTTTTCTCAATTAGAGATTTATATAATGATGTTTGCATTCCCCAGTCTAATTGGATTCTATTCGACTATTTTGCAGTTTAGTCGCACTGTATTTGATGATAGTAGTTTTATACTACAATTCTTTGAAGATGTTAATCTTAAATTTTGATAGACCAGACAGGCGTATATAAGCGTATTCACTATTAAATTTGTTTGTGATTGGCAAATTTTTACTTCATTTCGATTCATGAATGAAATCCACGAAGATTAAATGACAACAGTTTTGAAACAATTAATGATTATAAGAATTTTTGAAGTGGAACTATGAATGTATAATCGCTAGTGCAGCGGACGTGTTGAAAGTCGCTGATGTATAATGCCCTTGAATAAATGAAGGAGGTTCCCACAGTAATTAATGATGTTAAAGAATTTGTTAGTGGAGGTTTTTGTAAGTTCTGTGGAAGATTTTGATGCCATATATATTAATATATGATGAATTTTGGGCCTATTTTAATGCAGTTTGTGCATTATTTTGTAAGCGAAGTATTTTCCGCTGGAGTGTATTGTCCTAATCCTTTGAAAATTAATCAAGTGAATTTACTGTTATAATTAACAAGAGTATTGAAAGAATTAGAGATAAGATTTTGAATGAAGATTACCGTCACAAATAATTATAATAATTATTACAACCTTTATTAAACCAGATGGTGACATTAAATGTATAACTAACCTTCATTGGTCGATTATATTGACACGATTATGAAATTACCAACCGGATGAACATGTGGTTAAATGTATTTCTTAAATTAATAATTTGAATAATTTAAATGTTAATATTGTAAATAATGATGTAAATATCTTTGACAATAATGTGGAACGAAAGTGATGTTAGAGGCGTGTTTAAAAATTTTTGTAATTATCTTCGACAATATTATAAACAATTTCTAATTGTTATCAATAATTTATGAGTTTTTGTTATAAACATTTAAGAGTGTGTTTTATACTCTAAACTATGCTTATTAAACATTTGGATGATAATTTAACAAGTTTAGGGATTGTCAGAATAATCCAGTGGTATGTGAGTTGAGCATTTGAAAGATTTGCGTAACTATATTTGAGTTGTCTTGCGGACATTTAAAGCTTTTGAGAGGGAGCTGGATTCTTACGCAGTGTGGCATGACAAGTGAGCCCCATTTGACAGGTGTGCGTCAGGTTGAAGGGTAGACCGCAGCTGACCAGACAACTGGTTATCAGCGGGTAAGGTCGTCTACATTCTGGCCTTGTGCCTATAAATACAAGTGTCATGTTTATTAAAAGAAACCAAATGCTCTGTATATGTGTCTCGTCCTGACTTCCTTTTCCAGTCCAAATGTGTTTTGAATATTACGTTATTTTGAGCTCGTGGGAGCTAACATGTTTTATGATAACTTTGCAAGTCCTTCAGGAGGACATAGTCAGATTGACATGGGCTACTGATAGCCACATTTATTTTGTTGAGTTTTTAAAATCATACCCTTTATTTGAAATAAAAGCTTTTGTACAGTTCAAAGTTCTCGTCTTCGTTCTAGTTCATTTTTAAATGTCATGGCGGAGGTTATTGTGGGAGCATACTTTAGAGATCCTGTTGTCAACCCAATCCCCGAGATAATTTTTAAGAGGTAAGTATGAAACCCCGTCTATTTTGGTGTGTTCCACAATAATTTCTTGGTAACTTCTGTGCTCAAACCTCGGTAGTATCTGTCAGTGCCATTTTCATTGGTGTAGCTGAGCCGGTGCGGTTGATTATTGGCAATCCGATTGAGGGGGCGGATATCTGACAGCCTACTATCCGGGTAAACGGGGACAGTAGGTAATGTTTTATTAGAGCATAAAACATTTAAAATGAATTTTGAACTTTTTGGCCTCTATGTAAAAACTGGGAGCGAAGGTGAAATTACGGATATCAAATCTTTTAATACAAAAAACGTAATTGTTAGTGAATCAACTAATATTAGTGATATATATCAAAATATTTCAAGTGCTATCATCGTGAAGAGTGAAGAGTTCCAGGAAAGGGAGTCGGGCTGGGCATTGGTTGAAGTACTTTATTTAGAAACCAACATGAATAAATATAATCCCCTTCGAGCATCATCATACATTGATTTGCCAGCATGGATCAAACGTAAGAAAGCTGTTGTGAACGTTATGAATAATGATGACGCATGCTTTGCATGGGCTGTAACCTCAGCTCTCTATCCAGCAGTGGAACATGTGGAGAGAACATCATCTTATCCTCACTATTCTTCAGTGTTAGATTTAAAAGGAATTGAATTTCCTATGGCGATAAAAGACATTCAACGTTTTGAAGAGCTGAACAATGTAAGTATTAATGTTTATGGAATTGAAAATAAGAGTATAGTTGGTCCTCTATATTATACTCAGGAAAAAAAGGATGCTCATGTAAATTTACTATACATAACCGAAGGTGAAAATGCTCACTATTGTTGGATAAAACATTTAAGTAGACTTGTTGGTAGTCAGATAACAAAAGGTGAATCTAAGAAGTGGTTGTGTGATGGCTGTTTGCTATATTTCAGAAAAGAGGACCAACTAACTCAACATCAAAAACATTAAAAAGTGGGGGTGTAATCATGTTCGTACGGTATTACCGACTCCTAAAAATAACATTCTAAAATTTAAGGATTATGAGAAACAGCTTCGAGTACCATTTGTTATATATGCTGACTTTGAAGCTTTGCTAAAACCATTTAATACATGCTCATCAAATCCAGCCCAACCTTTCACCAACACTACTCACATTCATGAACCTTTTAGCTTTGCATATTATATTAAATGTAGTTATGATGACTCTTTAAATAAGTTTGAGCTCTATAGAGGACCTGATGCACCTAAAGTTTTTATGGAAAGGCTTGAGAAAGATGCCATTCGTATATCCTCTATTTTAAATACGATCATTCCAATGGAGCCACTAACTTCCTCAGAGCATATGAATTTTGAAACTGAAACTAATTGTTTTATATGTGGTGAATGTTTATATACAGACAGGGTTCGCGATCATGACCATTTAACAGGAAACTATCGTGGTGCGGCTCACCAAGAATGTAATTTAAATTATAGAGTAAGTAAATTCATTCCGGTCATTCTACATAACGGCAGCAAATACGATAACCACTTTATCGTTAAAGAATTTGGAGCTTCAGATGTGAAAATTGATGTGATTGCAAATAATAAGGAACAATACATATCGTTCACAAAATACATCAAAACTAGCAATAAAAAACCATTAAACTGCGATTTTTAGATTCATTCCGCTTTATGCCGGGTAGTCTTGATAAGCTGGCTAGTAATTTAAAATCAGATCAGTTTCATGAAATTCATCGTGTCTTTCCTAAAGAAGATGATTTTAATTTGATTCGTCAAAAGGGTATATTCCCTTATGAATATATTAACTGTGTGGAACGTCTTGAGGAGTGTTGTTTACCACCGAAAGATGCATTTTAGAGTTTCTTAAACTCAAGTCATATCAGTGATGAGGAATATTTACATGCACAACGTGTATGGACACAGTTTGACATTCAAACTTTAGGAGAATTTTCAGACATATATTTGAAGACGGATGTGTTATTATTAGCAGATGTTTTTGAAAATTTTCGGAATGTATGTATGAAAACTTATGACCTTGATCCTTGTCAGTATTTCACTGCTCCTGGGTTAAGTTTCAGTTCAATGTTGAAAAAAACGAAAGTAAATTTAGAATTAATGACTGATATAGACATGATCAATTTTATAAAATCATCAATTCGAGGTGGATTAAGTCAATGTAGTGGACGGTACCCTAAAGCGAATAATAAATACATGTCTAGCTATAACCCTTGTGAAGAGTCAAAGTATATTGTCTACCTCGATGCAAATAACCAATATGGTTGGGCTATGAGTCAATATCTACCACTGAAAGATTTTCGCTGGCTGACACAACCTGAAATTGATGTCTTACATGTTGACACTCTTAATGATAACGATGATAAAGGATATATTTTAGAGGTAAATCTTGAGTACCCTAAAGAGCTACATGATGATCATAATGATTTACCATTTTGTCCTGAGAATATGAAATCTCCATACATCACATCACGAACAAAAATGTTAATTGCTAATGTAAATGATAAATGTAAATATGTAATACATTATCAAAACTTGAAACAGTGTCTACAGCATGGATTGAAATTAACTAAAGTTCATCGCGTATTGCAATTTCATCAGTCAGCATGGCTCAAACCGTATATTGATCTAAACAATAATTTAAGTACGCAGTCAACAAACGCGTTTGAAAAAGATTTTTATAAACTCATGAATAATAGTGTTTTTGGAAAGACTATGGAGAATGTTGATAAACGAGTTGATGTAAAGCTGATAACAAAGTGGGAGAATGATGGTAAAAGGTATGGTGCGAGCAACTTAATAAGCAAGCCTAACTTGCATAGCTGTTCAATTATTCATGAGGATTTAGTTGTAATACAAATGAATCGTCTTAAAGTAACTTACAACAAACCCATATATGTGGGTTACACCATTCTGGAATTATCAAAAACACTTATGTATGAATTTCACTATGATTATGTAAAGAAAAACTATCTTGATAATGCTAAATTACTCTACACAGACACAGATTCTTTTATTTATGAGTTTAAAACTGATGATTTTTACGAGGATATCAAAACTGAGCTAAATAGGTTTGATACAAGTGACTACCCCAAGGATAATATTTATCATTTACCTCTAGTAAACAAAAAGGTTCTTGGGAAATTTAAGGATGAATGTGCTGGTGTTATTATAGACACCTTTGTAGGCACAAAATCTAAATCATACAGCTATATGACAATTGATGATGTAGTAGTAAAAAAATTAAAAGGAGTGAAAAAGAATGTTGTTAGTACAGAGTTAGATATAAGCGATTATAAAAACTGTATAGTTAGTTACCCACCTGTATTATATAAGAAAATGTGTGTATTTAAAAGTAAAAATCATCAGCTACATACCGATTTGTTGAACAAAGTTGCTTTAAGTAATGAAGACAACAAACGATTCATTATACCCAACACATTTAATACTCTTGCTTGGGGAAACAGTCGTATTGACGACTATTACTTTACTTAAGTCTAATGATCACTATATTGTAATATTTGTAGTGTGTTTTATATTGTAATATTTTTTGTAAAAACTGTAAGTAGAATGTATAATGTTAGGCTACAGTAGTTTAGTAAAAATAAGATAAGTAATACATTTTAGTGTAAAATGTTTGCTTTTGCATATTACGAAAAAGATTTTAAAAAATGTACTGAATGCGTGAACTAAACAAGGGGAATGTAAAAAATGTAAAGTGGAAATTGTAAATATCCATGTGTGAAAAAGTGAAATGGCTATCACCATTTTAAAATTAAAAAGACATTGTAATCTGGTAAACCTTGTTTTTTATTTCACAACAACTAAAATGTATAGAATGTGTAAACTAAACAAGGGAATGTAAAAAATGAAAAGTGGAAATTGTAAATATTCATGTGTGAAAAATGAAATGGCTATCACCATTTTTTTTAAATGAAAAGATATAGTGATTTAGTGAACCTTATTTATATTTCACAAAAAAAAATGTACAGAATGTGTGAACTAAACAAGGGGAATGTAAAAAAATGTAAAGTGGAAATTGTAAATATTCATGTGTGAAAAAATGAAAATGAAGAAATGACTATCACCATTTTTAGAATTAAAAGACATTGTGATCTGGTAAACCTTGTTTTTATTTCACAACAACAAAAATGTACAGAATGTTTAAACTAAACAAGGGGAATGTAAAAAAATGTAAAGTGGAAATTGTAAATATTCATGTGTGAAAAAAATGAAATGGCTATCACCATTTTTTTAAACAAAAGACATTGTGATCTTGTAAACCTTGTTTTTATTTCACAACAAATAGAGCTTTACAAAAATAGAATACAAAGAAATACCAAATCCTCAATCCTTTTCAATGTCCATGTCCACTCATTATTAACTTTCCTTTTATAACACTAATCACAATGACGACTGCCAACCTCTCTCCCACTGAGACATCACAGAATGTCAAAAGTTGTTTAACTTTTCAACGATACTTTATCCGCTACACGTCTTAATGCAGAATGACTGTGGTGATAAGAAAGGTGCGTGCTTGATCCAAAGGATTAATAGGTATATCACTATGCTGCAAAGGTTCTTCAAGACAAGTTCCAGGACTACACAAATAATAACCAGGTAGGTAGATTTCGAAAGTCAAGTATTGAATTACTTTGTTAATGACGCCATTGCCAGTACAGGTCTGGCATATCCTTTTCCATCGATGGTAAAAAGGTTTGATCTTCCTCCTCCTCTGTGGATGATGTTTGTTGTTGTTGCTTTTTTTCTTCATTACTCCCGTGGTATGAGGAAACAAAGTCTTTACACTGACTTTTATGACCATGATACAGTTTGACTAGCTGACAAGTAGCACACTGTCGCATAGAGGGTATTTTTGCCATAGCCACTTGCTTATGGTGATCATAATCTGTACATGGTTGCAATTCACTTAACACAGGGTCTTGAGTCCATGATTTTGGTACATGTTGCCAGATTTCTTTCACTGCATTTGCTGCGACATAATAAATGAATGATTTTGGAAGAGCCAATAATTCTTCTTTAGTAAAACTGTCTAGTTTCTTTTTACACACAAAGAACTTTCCAATCGCTTTATCGGTAGCATCCCCTTTCTCCATGGTATCACGTTGATGTTTACACGTCGCTTGTAGAAATCTCACTGGTGTCATTCACAGGTAAACCTTTAGTTTTAATTTTATTTAACAACTCCCAGCAGGCATTGGTGGATAGCCAATGAAACAATTGCCACACCTGTGCCAAGGCTTTATGGGTAATATTGTCACAGGGGCAGCGATCCATGAGTGTTTGCAGTGATGGACAGCCCATGTCCATTAAATCGATACATTGACAGTAAGACGCTAAAAATGGTTGTAGCCATTGACGTTTTTCACTACCTTTCACAAATATTACATGGGCAGAAGACAAGTGGGCTTTCATGACCATGTCCAGGTGCTTATATGAAATGGTTCCTTGCTTCCAGTCTAGTTGCATAAGAGTTTCAATCCATTGGGTTTGTTTACGGTCTTTATCACACAACAAATCAAACGCATAAGGTGGTTTAAACACCAAATGAGTAGCTTGTGATATCCAAAAAGTGGAACAATCGATGATGGCCACTTCTTTAAATATAAATTTGTTATCTCCAATTTTAAACCCTTGACAGTCGACAATCAGTGTACGCAACATGTTCACTCTTGTCTGGATCAAGTCCAACTGACCACAGACTGACAATTGTTCAGTAAGGTGTACCCATGTCATTTACTTACATTCCATTCTAGTAAAAGAAAAGAAAAGCATCGAGTAGTCACTATAGAGGTTAGGATATGACAGGGGGGCATAAGAAATAATAATATAACAACAACAACCAATTTTTTATTTCATTATTTTATTAGCATAACAAGTTTTACATTCTTTTTTCATTCTAGGATAGAGGCGGTACCATCTCATACAACAAACAAGTCTTTTTTTGTTTATAGTGTCCATAACACCGATGATATCCCAATGTCTCTAAACTGGATGTTTTTGACTGTGAGCTGCTCACTGAAGCACTGCTGGCACCATAAAGTCCACACGTATCATAACTTTTTTCATCACTCAGAGGCATGAGTGAGGGGTAACTTGAATGACAGGGTATATTACCCACCTCCATTCTGCACAGGTAGGGACAGGCAGGTGACCAGCGCTGATGTTCCTGCATGGGTTCATCGCTCTCTTGCCATTGGTCTAAGATGATGGGACAAAGCACACATTTCACTTCATCTCTTGTTTTTAAATAGTAGAATCCAGCGGCTGCTAAGGCTTGAGGGTTTATAAAAGGCACCGGCCACGTCGCAAAGGTCTTGAAACGTTGTTCCTCAGATTTTAAATTCATGAATGTAACTTTTCTTGAGGCTTGAAAGCAAGACATGACTGAGCGGTTTGATGTGTGTTGACCTGCTATTTATACACTTGTCACTTGGTTGGACAGTGGATAATAGTTGACTTGTTTGTGATGAATAATCAAACAGTAGGCCGTGGTATTGGCTGGAACATTGTCATGCGTTTCAAAATCTAGTCGAATGTCAATATTGGATGGTTTGACAGACTCTTCCAAGTAGGAACAGTCAAAGACAATCAGTGGCGCCCTTGTCTTAAAAGCTTGGGGTGATAACATTGGACAATTCTCTTTTTGATAATACGACCATCTAAATTTAGAAAACAAGTCGTACAGGGGGGCAAACTTATTTTTTGAAAAATCTAAATCCAGCCCTTCATAGGGAAACACAGCACCGTTGAGGAAAAGACGTGCATTTCTCAATTGCAGGTGATCAAATTGCGTGACATCTTTGGTTTGTTGATACTTGCGATTCGTTTGAAAACCCACAATCATGTAGAGAGGTCTCTCTGTATAGCGGGCTGTTTTTATAGACCAACTGTGTGTGTTGGTGGTGGGCAATAACGGGTACTCATGGAGTGCCCAGCTTCTAAATTCCATGGGTAGAGGTATATCTCTCTTTACCATTTTGAGTATGTCCAGTTTTTTGCTATCGTTAAGGGTCACGTGAGGCACTTTCCATAGCAAGCGTTGTAGTTGAATTTTTGAATCAATGGGGGCATTGTCGACTCCCTTGAGTGCATTATTATCACTCCTGTCTCTCACCAGATAAAGCACTTGCCTTGCGTTGACCACAATGCGCTGGTGATCTTCAGCAAAGCCTAAAATCAGTTTAAGAGGTAAATATCCAGTGAAGGTGCCATCGGTGTGTACCATCCAGTCATTGGTCGAGTCAGGGCACCAACCCGCCATGCAAAGTGTTTTAGCTTCTTCCTCACTATAAGAGGGATATAGTTTCATGACACTGGAAATACCCACATTTCGAGTGCTATCCACCACGATATCGTTAATGACATAACGTACTTCAGAAAACAGGAAGGCGAAAGCATGGTTGGCTAACTTTGATGTAGTGGGTGTAGAACCATCGGCTTTGGTGAGCCGACCTTCAATCTGAATAACACTTTCATGTGGTAGAGTGTAAATATCTTGGTTGTTGATAACAAATTGAATTTCATCATTGTTATTGAGTCCAGGTGTTTGAGCTTGATAAGAATGCAGATCAATTCTTACCACTCCTAGTTGCTCCTCGATGTGGTTCGCTACCTCTAGAATAGAATTCATCGCGGGGGTTAATGTGGTAACCCAAATGCTGTAAAATCTGCTTGTTCTGAGATGTTAACGTGTATTCACGTGGTAAACAACTAACACCATTCCTAGACGGTGCTGTTGCTTTATATACAAACTTCATAGTGGTTTTAGCACCAACTTGTAAGTCACTGGTGTGGTAGAATCTAGATCAATGAGTTGTTGCTCTCTATTGATCAGTCTTAATGTTATATTACTAATACCATCGACAGCCACAGAATGAAAAAGCACCACTGGAGGGTTTTCACGAATAATATAGCCATTGGGCGATGTTACAATAAAGTCATAAAGCGAATGCGACGGTTCTTGATTGGTGTACACTTGACTAATAATATTACACGTCACCGACACATGATGGTCCTCAATGAATTTCACTTCATGGTCTGATTCATGTTTTTTGTTGGGCTCTAACACACGTGGTTTAAATCCTAGTAACGGACCAATGGAATCGGAGTGAGTTTTAAAGTCAATTTTGAATGTAGAAAAAATACTGCAGCGATGAGTGTTGGTATTTCCTACAAGTTGAAACTTGCGCGTTCCATCGAGAAATGACTTTAAACCATATTCATTGATCAACACCACATAAATGTGTTCATAAATGTCATCTATCGTGTATCCACCAGAGTTCAGGGTGAGCACAGAATCATCATAGTAAAACTTGTTGTTCACATTTTCACGTATGTTGTATATTCGATTGTACGTTTCAAGAGAAACAAGTCCTAAACCATAAGGTTTTTCACTCAATTCGATAGGTGGGTAAAAGTCGAGACTCACTTCAGGTCCACGTCCATGCAGCGTAAACGTCTTACTTTCCACCGACATACTGTTGACGTTTTTGCTTATGTTGCGTCTTATATAAAAAAAAATAAACATAAACGTCCACACTGTTGGCTGTTAAACGTTTGCTCACGTTTCACATTATAATATATCTTGATCCTGTTTCCAAAATAGGCCACTAGTTCCATGGGCGGGGGCAAATTCCCAAAACTGTCAAAGTACCATACAGTAAATCCCTCTTTGACATAAGCTACATAATGTGTTCTAGGTCCTCGGTGATCATCCAAATTGATAACAGCACATTCATGTTTCCAGGGTCGTGAGGGTAATTGGTTTCGCATAAACACACCTCGAAAATGAGAAAGCTTTAGTTGTTTAGCATAGCTTTCCACTTGCTGATGCGTCAGGGCATGTCTTGCTATGGTTGAGGTTAAAGATGTTTTTTTTTATTTCGAAGAGGTGAAATTCCAAATCCTTGTTGATAAAAGGCTGGCTTCAAATTGACATTTCTAGCCCCCATAGCAATGGCCTCCATTGTTTCATTGTGTCGCTGACTTTCTTTGAGTTGTTGCTTGCCCTGTTGCGCGGCTTTAATAGTTTTTGCCACTGCACTGGCACCGCCTAAAAGTGAACCCAGAGCAGCCAGACCAGCGAATAATGCAGGTAAAAATCCCGCTCGTTTTGGGACGGGGATTACTCGCCCTTGTTTTGAACCCTGTCGCTGACGTTTTGGAATAACATGTCTCTGTGCTACTCGAAGAGCTTTCCTTATGGTCAACACATTATTTTTTCTTTTTTTCTTTCGTAAGGGCTTGTCCACGACTGTCATAAGCCCAGGCTTTGCCAAGGACAGGCTCATATTTTTTGTCTTTCTCACCACATATCTTTGTTTCACCATGATGATGATGACCAACAACCTTTCACAAGAAAGTTTAAGTCACAACTAACATTAGATTGTCATTTCATGGCTGTATATTCCAATTCTACATAAAGTGGGAAATCATTTATGGTTTTTCCAGTTTGCTTTTCATTCCATGTCAACAGGAGATGAAAGGATAATTCGTCTCCTGCATTGACCATTTCATGGTTATGGACCATCATCCTATGACCATTTATCTCTATTTGTAAATGGTTCTCATCAGGTATGGCATATTTGATGTGAATGGTTCCATTATAGTGTAGTCGATAGTGGCTTAAACCCGAAGCAAGCACATAGGTCAAGTGCTGGTCATGAACTAGCGGTATATGGTTTCTCTCATTCGCAGGTTTTACATTTGTCAGATGCACTAAAAATACAGATGGGATAAATGTATAAAGCCTTTTCATTTCATAGGTCACGTATCGCTTGGTACAGACATCATCATCTTCTTGAGGGTCTTCCACGTGAATAATGCGGTGATGATTAGCGCTATAGCCATCCACCGTAAGCTGAGGCACTTTATCATAAAACTCATACACCTTGTTATCCACATACTTTTTTGTAGTAACGTCTGTAGACACTTGAGGATGTTTTACATGAGTCAACCGCTTTCCTTTAAAGTCATAATCTCCTTGTTTTGTGCGTGGCACTACTGACCTATACACATAGTGTATATTAGCAGGATCTATTTCTTGTTTAGGATCATGTATGGGAACAGACCTAGCTTTGACCATCAACGCACGTCCAAAGACATCCATCGTCAACCTGTAGTACGAGTCTACTGTTTCTATGACAAGGCTCGGTGCGATGTATATAGACAGCCTGCTAGCCTCTCTAAGCCTTAGTTGAAATGAAGCTAATTAAGCAGCAAGAGTCATTCCCCGTGAGGGACATGGTTTCCCATTTCTACCCCACATCACGTGAACAACGCCATGGTTCACTGTTTCCATCTTCCATTCGCTGCATCATTGTGGGACCTTCCGGCTGCGGAAAGACCAATCTTTTGCTGATACTTATTACAGCACCCAATGGTCTGTGTTTTCAAAATATTTATATTTTCGCAAAATCTCTCTACCAACCCCTCTACGTGTTTCTGGATCAAGTCATGTCTGGATTAAAAAATGAGAATATGGGGTATTTTACATTTTCCGCGCAAGAAAATGTTATTTCACCGGATGAGGTAAAGCCTGATTCACTCATGATTTTCGATGATGTATCCACTGAACGACAAGGTATCATTCAAAGCTATTTCAGCATGGGTCGACACAAACATATCGATTGCTTCTATCTTGGACAAACGTATTCTAAAATGTCCAAACAGTTGATTCGTGACAATGCCAATGTCATTGTTTTATTTCGCCAGGACGAGAGGAACAGTCGTTACATTTATAATGAACATGTGAATCCGGATATGACCTTTCAAATGTTTACAGAATTGTGTGGCAAGTGCTGGAACACACAACGTCATGCCTGTTTAGTGATTGACAAACAAAGTGAACTCAACCAAGGGCGGTATCGCTTAGGGTTTGATCATTTTATTGCTATTTAAGGCACTGTATCATTCCCTCTCAAGTCATTTGTCGCGACATCATGCCGTTAGCAGAGAGTCAATTGAAAAAGCATATTATTAGAGCAAAAAATACTATTCGCCAAAAGTTTCGTCAATTGAAACGATCGCGTGCGGATCATGCTTTGTTTATTCAACAACATTTAGCACCTCCGCTAAAAGCTATGTTGAAACCCACTATCAAGCCATTTGAAACGCTACCTACCGTTTCACAAGCCAGTCAGACGCACCACGAGGACTTTGAGAAAGAGGAAGATGAAGAGGAACAGGAAGATTTAACTAGTGTTAGCGAAGTTGAGGATAATGAGGAACAAGTGTTTACGCCTCAAAAAAAGGCATCACCCCTTGCAGAGTTTTTAAGAAAAAGGAAATCCTTGGCCATGGTCGAAACCCCTTGCCCTTCCAGATCGTCTCCATTTTCACAACTCTTGGCCACCCGTCAACATAAAGCTCAACTGAAAAACATTTTAATAAAATATTATGGATCAACACTGGAACCCTATTTCACCAATCTATTTGTTGGAAACACAGATACCACATATGGCGTTCGCTATGAGAATGATAGTTTTAAAATTGGTGATTCATCGATTAAATTTAGTCGTACTAAAGCTGTCATTAAAAAGATCAACTATAAATTAACACCAGGACTGTTAAAGCTACTATTCTCTCGGACTCCCTCATCTCAAGATTATACGTCAGAGGACCTTAGTAAATATAAATCCATTTTATTGGATACCCATGCTCACAAAAGACAGTATGATCCCACTCAACAAGTGAATGCCAATATATCTCAAAAATATAAAACCATCATTGCAAAAATGTTCCCCACTAGTCAAAGTGGTCGTCGTAAAGTGTCCGCTTCAGGGGTGACATTTAAACCATTAAAACCCCTTGTAGATGTTACCTACTGGCACAATCCAAATAAACTCGTCCAGCGACTACAGCTGTTGCATGCTTCACGTCAAGCCGGCCATACTGGTCACGATTGGGAAATTCAAGAAATTGAGGAAGAACTTCGAAATGCCAAAATTATTGTTTAAGCCCTCACCCATTAAAATGGGTATTGCTCACGAGTTGCATCGTCCAGCTAGACGTCACTATCAGCGACTCAAGGTGATTTCACAGGGTGTGGATGAACTTTGGCAAGCAGACTTGGTTGAAATGATTCCCTATGCTAACGTTAACGATGGTGTACGCTATATGTTGACGGTCATTGATGTTTATTCCAAAATGGCGTTTGTTGAACCTGTGCGTCGCAAGTCTAGTTCACTAGTCATCAAAGCCTTTCAACATATTATTCAACAATCTAAACGTCAACCTCAGCTGCTACAAACCGACCAGGGAAAGGAATTTTTCAACAAGGAATTCTCCAGTTTTCTCAAATCTAAGGATATTCACCATTACACCACGTACAGCAATCTCAAAGCCAGCGTGGTCGAGCGGTTCAACCGAACATTGAAAACCCATATGTGGAAAGCGTTTACCGCTCAGGGCACTTATCGCTGGTTGGACTTGTTACCTGAGTTAGTGTCACGTTACAACGACACCAAACACAGAACCATTGGGACCAAGCCACGACTTGTAACTAAAAATATTCCACAACTGGATAAACTGTTTAACCCCATAAAAACAGCAGACCCTAAACGTCATCGCCTTAACATTGGGGACCATGTTCGTGTGAGCAAATTCAAGTCCGTCTTCGACAAGGGCTACACATCAAATTGGGGGACTGAACTATTTCGAATTCGTCAAGTCAACCTGAACAGTCCAGTCACCTATTTACTCGAGGACCTCAACCATCAACCCATAAAAGGCAGTTTTTATCTTCAAGAACTTCAAAAGACAGCGTTTCCTAAACATTACCTTGTGGAAAAAGTGTTGAAACAAAAAGGAAATAAACTATATGTAAAATGGTTGGGATTTAGCTCAGCCTTTAATTCTTGGATTAATAAATTACATGTTGTGTGAACCTGTGTGTCTTGTATTTATTTATTTACTCATGTTGTACTTAACCTACAGTCCTATGTACAGTCCTCAGCTATACATGTATTATGAGCAATACATATTTCTTTCTCTCTTCACCTGTGTTCTCTCTTACACTAACACCCCTGTACCTCCCACCACTGTCAAAACAGGTTGTGACTTGTTAGCTCTTATCGTGCACGTGTACAGGTGAACACCTGTGTGTTAGATCATATTACACATGAACTTGCATTTTCTCACGTATGAAGCAAAACAGGATGTGACTTGTTTCACAAGGAGGACGGTAATAAGGTCATCTCACACGTGTTCACATGTATTTCGTCACTTTCCTTTCATATCGTTATCCCATTATAGTAGTGGTGAACAACGTCACTTCAACACACACGCGAAATGTAGTTAGGCCCTTTGACATAATTTAAATAAATTCATGGGCTAGTCCGTAGGAACCAGGTCAAAGGGACCCGTCCAAAGGGATCAGTCCAAAGGGTCAAGGACTCGTCCACAAGAACTTGTCCACAAGGACCTGTCCACACAGACTTGTCCACAATGACTCGTCCACAAGGACCTGTCCACAAGGACTTTTCCACAAGGACCTGTCAACAATAACCCATCCACAGGGGCCCGACAGCAGGGGGCTCGTCAACAATAACAGGGGCTCTCACCTCAAGGCCTAACATGCCCCTCTTTGATTATTGGTTTGCAGAACAACGTTACATCCATATCGACATTCAAACTCTCACATGTTGCAATTGGAAAGAGAGATTCTCTAAAAAATTCAATTTCACCCCCTAGTAGGGTAGGTTATATTTTTGGGGTGGAGATATGTTGTCCAATGGAAAGGGAGTGTTCGTCTGAGTAATTTGACACCTCGTACAAGTCTCTAGCCTGATTGGTTCGCGAGATATTGCCATTTTAGTATTCCAGCGGTGGCGGTGGCGGTGGGTCCAGAACCGATCAAAAACCACTACTAACTAGAAAGGAGATACGCAAGCCACAGACACTTAGATATGTATCCGTGGCTTGTTTTTTCGCTTGCAAAACAAGGGTACTTCTGTTTATATTGTCCTCTATTTACTACGGTACGGGCAACGTTGGAGGATACCGGAAAACTGTTCCACTAGGCACACTTGTTACAACCTTTAAAAAGTTTTTCGAAGGTTCTCGGTAAGGACGGTGACCTGGAGACTCACA
The DNA here is from genome assembly GCA_946902985.2 of Meconema thalassinum. Lineage (NCBI taxonomy): Eukaryota > Metazoa > Arthropoda > Insecta > Orthoptera > Tettigoniidae > Meconema > Meconema thalassinum. Next base: position 122,206,612 of record OX336398.1, read on the forward strand.
TGCGGACTGATTACCACATAATTGCTGTTTCTCCTGGAAAGGCGTTCCTGAACACTGAAGATAACTTCGAGAAGATTGTAATTAACCAAGGCAATAGTGCACGCTTACAGTAAGTCGAAGAAAATCGTCTCAGGATGATCCCCATTGTGGAAAGCATAATTCTTCTGGGAAAGCAGAACATTTCTCTACGTGGACATCGTGATGATGGACCATTACATAACACGCAAGAAAGTCCTGTTAATGAAGGCAACTTCCGAGAGCTCTTGAGAATTCGAGTTCGATGTGGAGACACGGTGCTGGAAGACCACCTAAAAACCTCATCTTCTCAAGCAACATACATCAGTAAATCTACGTAGAACGAGCTCATAGAGTGCTGAGGAGAGGAGATTCTTTACCAAATTATTAATCGAGTTCAAGAAGCAGAATTCTACAGTGTGATGTTCGACGAGACGACTGACATTTCTCATGAACCTCAGTTAACTTTAGTCCAGAGATATATCTATCAAGTGAATTGTATGAAGACTTCATACGCTTTATAAATCTCCGAGAAACAGTGCACAACCGTTTAAAGGCAAAATACGTAATTGAAGGAAAAGTAAAGGGAAGAAAAACATACGAAATCCCAGCATCCGAACAGGAAGATATCACCCGAAACGAAGGCAATGTCGATGGAAAGAGAAATAAAATTAATACTGAAGAGCTAGCGCAAGAATCGCCAAATCCAAAAACTGGAGAAGAGAAGCTAAGTAATGACAATACTGAAAAAAACAAACAGCGCGACGGAAACAAAAACCGAGCGAGAGCTACAGGAAGGAAAAGAACCAAAGAAAGCAGAAACCGAAGAAGAAATCCTAGACGCCGCTGGAAAGAAGACACCTCAGGAACCGGAAACAGAAGAGGACGATGATAAATTCAAATGTGTGAAACAAAAACGAAGAGAACAGCAGAAACGGAAATACAAGCAAGAGATAAAGATGGAGAAGAAACTAAGGAGGATTCGAAGAGAAAATTTCAAGCCAGAAATAAAGCCAACAAACAAGAAACCAAAGAAATTGCTGAGCCTACTATCAAAGAAGAAAAATACAGCAGAAGCAGAAGATGAAGATGGATACGACCAACAAACAAGAAATGAAGATGCAGGTGCAAGAACTATGGAGGAGGAGAAGGAAACGTAAACGAAAGAGAGAACCAGCATGAAACAAGAAACCAAAGAAGTCCCAGAGCCTACCGTAACCAGCAGAGACGTGGGTAAAACTGTGTTGAGTGTTCTCAAGCATAGGGGTAGATGACCTCGTAGTTCCGCCTCTTAAAACAACAATAACTAACTATTCTCAAGCATCACAGTCTTGTCCTATGTCGATGTGTTGGCGTTGGTACTGACGGGTGCGCTATGATGGCGTCAGAAGCTTGTGATGCTGTCGCCGAGGTGCAAACCGAAGCAGAGCATGCCGTTAGGTGCCCTTGTTATAACCACGCTCTGAATTTGTCTATTTCGAAGTCCTCGAAAGTCGTCGCCGTGCGAAATGCAATAGGAGTTATGAAGGACACTATTACATTCATTGATTCGTCCTCAAAACGCTCCTATGTATTTAAAGCAACTTTAGGTGAACTTTTATGTGGACTTTGTGAGACGCGGTGGATCGAACGGCACGAAGGTTTTGTACAATTTTGCTCTTTACTCCCGAACATAGATTCGATTACTTTATGGAAGGACTCAGAAAGTGCTTCTAAGGCAAAAACGCTCATAGCTGCTCTTTGTGAGAGTGATTTTATAGTTACCGTCATTTGCTTGTCAGAAATCCTTGGAGACACTTAAACACTCAGCATTGTGTTACAAAAAGTGCAAATAGACTTGAAGGAAGCCCAAGATGCGCTAGACGACACTTTTACTGTGTTGAGCAAGAGGCGCGAAGCGTGCAAAACAATTTGCTGAGCTCTTCCAAGAAGCAGAAGCTCTGGCAAAACAACTTGGAACCGAACTTCTTCTCCCACGCATCGCACAACGGCAAAAGCACGGCGATAATCATCCAGCGTCAACCGTAGAAGAGTACTATCGTCGGCCGTTTTCATACCCATTTTAGACTACGTCCTAAAAGACCTAAACACTCGCTTCCCTAAAGCAATGCAGGAGTTACACTGCCTATCAGCAATGATGCCAGTATCATCATGAACGTCAGCGGATGTGGACACAATCACTGCAAAGTACTTATACTTCAAACTTCTCAATCAACATTCTGCCGCCTTTGCGGCAAGGCTTCTACAGGCTGAACTTCGTATGTGAAAGGCAAAGTGGTCCCGGGAGCTTGAATCGGGGTCAACCATCCCAAAGAAAGCTATGGAAGTTTTAAATGCCTGCGATAAAGAGTTGTACACCAATATTCATCGATGTCTCAAGATTTATGCTACTTTACCCGACAGCGCCGCTTCATCGGAAAGGTCATATTCTTCTTTGAGAAGGCTGAAGACGTGGTTGCGGTCAACTATATCCGATGAACGATTAAACGGACTTGCTTTGTTTCACATACACTACGATGCCCATGTTGACCCATCTCACGTGATTGATCGGTGCGCGAAAAAAGCAAACCGGCAACTAGAGTTTGTTGTTTAGCTTAAAATGGTTTTAGTTAACAAAATTGCTGTTTTATAATATTTACGTATAATTAGCAATACACGTGTACCTGTCATAATGTCGGATAGCCTTGTTCTTATTTCGCTCAACCTATACCCCTAAAAAAAAGGTTAAATGGTTTTAAAATCCTGTAAATCTCATTAAATCGTGTCTTTAACGATCTTTTTCTCGTCGAACGATTAGAATTCCTCGGGCCGGGTTTTTATTTAATCTTGAAGCTATTGTCTAAGCTGTATAGTTATTTTTTTACGGTAGTCAGTCAGCAAACTATATAACTCTGATTTTACTCTCCTACCCTTTAATTACATTAATACAGTAACTATAAACTATGAACCCGGTGTGATAGCGTTTTGAATAAAATTAAAAGTCTATCTTCACGAAAGCGCTCTAGCGGTATTATTGACATGGCAAATGATAAAATAGAGTGCAGTGTCGGATTGGTCATTTGGGAAGAACGGGAGTTCCCATCGGGGCCCCGAGGCCAGGAGACTATGAGTGCCGAGGCCCACCCTTAGGCCCTTGCGCAAATAGGCCTGTGATCCCAGTTATTAGCTAGCTAATATTGTATTCTGCGTCTTTGTTTACAACTTAAGAGAGGGAGGGCTACTCGCAAAAGTGACAAAGTCAATCATTACCTATGAGGTCTGGGGGGAATTTTGAGTCTCCTCGGACCATTCAAGGCATCGAGGGGCCTTAAAATTAATGACCTCGGCTCGGCCCTTGTGCGAGTAGGCCTCTAACATCAGCTTATTAAAGTGTATCTAAAAATGGGAAGGGGGGGGGGAGGTGTTTCCAAAGGGCCTCATTTCGACCACAATATTTCAATGCTCGCGATCCCCGTGTCAGTTAACTCCGCATAAAAATATTTTTCCGCCGTAAAATAATGAAGCAAGTCACTGGGGGATAGACGGGGGGGGGGGGGGGAGGGAATGCTCCTACCCTCCCGCTCCCGTCGAGGCCTGTTAGAGCCAGTCCGACACTGATAGAATGTACGTAAGTAAAGGTCAATATGAGCAAACAAACAAAACATTGTTTAGTGATCACACAGAAAGTAGGAAAGTAACGAAAAATTTCACTTCCAAGAAAAAATCACATTTTGGTTAGAGTATGCGCAAATAATTCGATGTTTATTGTTAACTTTTAAATTTGCATACCTAATTATGTTATATTACCCCCCACCCTCCATTTTGAGGACAGAAACTCATTCTGAACTTTACGAAATTCTTATTCGAGACAAGCTTGAGTATGTTTTTCCGAACGTTGAAATTGCTTTTCGTATTTTCCTGAACCTCATGATAACGAATTGTTCTGTGGAGCGCTCGTTTTCAAAATTGAACGGATCAAAAGTGCGCAAAGAAGTATCATGTCACAAGAACGATTAGACATGCTTAATTTAATGTATATCGAGTAAGATGCTCTGCGGGAAATTGATTTTGATGACATTGTAGAAGATTCCATTGACCGAAAAAAAATACAATTTTTGATTACATTTGACAGAAGTAAAACATAGTATGATTTGTTAAATTGTTCATCAAATCATCTGAAATATTTTCATATAACGATGATCGTTTCAATTGAAATGTATGTATATATGTAGGCCTATGTATAATTTTATAAAAAAGTGTATTAATCATCTTGAGAAAAAAAACTCTTGTATATACTTTATTAAATGTACAGGTGCTAAAAAATAAAATTATTTTTAAAAAATAAAGGGGCCCCAAAAATCTGAGGGGCTTGGGCCTCATTTTACCTTAATCCGGCACTGGCGCTACCAAATCGACTTAATTATGGTCAAGCAGAGATTTCGTAACCAGATTTTGGATTGCAAACCATATCCCGGTGCTGACGTAAACTCTGTCCACGATCTGGTTGTTATGAAATGCAGACTAAAGTTGAAGAAACTGAAGAAAAGTCTAAAAGGTCGGGAGTAAACAAACTTCAATTGCAGACGAATGGGTACTTTTGAAGAAGGAAATAACAAAATCAGCAGAAGGAAACATTGGTAGGAAAGAAAGATTACGTAGAAAACCGAGGATCACTCAGGATATTCAAGAATTAATGGATGAAAGGCGGAAACACAAGAATGTAAGAGATGAAAAGGGGAAAGCAGAATACAGACGTCAGAGAAATGAGGTTAACAAGAAGAGCAAGGAAGTGAAAGAAGAATGGTTGAAAGAGAAATGTGAGGGTATAGAAAAGTGTCTGAAATTAGGAAAAGTAGATACCGCACAGCTTATCGAAGGATTAAGAATACTTTTGGGGAAAAAAAGACTACTGTCGTCCAAAGTATTATGTGCACTCGAGTTTGAAGGTTGTTTGTGAAGTAACCAATAGACCTACATAAAATCCAATAACATCATCATTTTCGTCGTTCTATTTTACGTTAGGTCATATAGGTTTGGAATTTTTAATTTATATTTTAATATTTTTATCGCAGTTGGAACACAAAAAGTGCACTTTTTTAAGCGTGTTTCAACCATGCGTCACATTTAAGAACGCCCACACGCATCATGGCGTGTCTCGCTCGGAAGTGATGGGTTCCATCTCAGCAACGCTGTACAGCTTTTCCCGGAGTGGCTAGCTGGAGAAACATGTGTTATTTCCTCGTACAAATACAAACCGATATAAAATAAGTGAATTAATTTACGTATTTCACAGTCATACAGCATAACTTTTTGATGTATAACGATTTCAACGCAACCAAGAACAACATTTTCCAACCACCCTGAGCCGAGAAAAAGTTACCTTACAGCAATGATAACAACATTGTTTCTTGGACACACAAAATTGTGAACTTAATAAACCAGTTATACAACATTCCAATGTATATTGTGTATAAATTTGGATTCGATATGATGACGGGTTTTTGAGATAATAAATCTTAAATGTGACGCATGGTTGAAACTTGCTTAAAAACGTGCACTTTTTGTGTTCCAACTGCGATAAAAAAAAATATTAAAATATAAATTAAAAAATCCAAACCTTCATGAGCTGACGTAAAATAGAACGACGAGAATGTTGATGGTATTGGGTTTTAGGTAGGTCTATTGGCTACTTCACAAACAACCTTCAAACTCGAGTATACATAATACTTTGGTCGACAGTAAGTGCTGTAATATTAAGGACACAGATGGAAAGCCTCTAGCAGATCGGGAAGAAAAGTTTGAGAGATGGAAAGCTTTAATAAAGTGTCTGCAGAGGCGGTTCCAGTCCTGGGCAGGGGGGTGGAAGCTCTCCCCCTCCCCCTCAGTTTTAGAGAAATAATTATTTTAAAATTCCTTGGCTACTAAATAAATGCATAATTTACAGATATAATTTATCTGATACTAGCAACCCGACCCGGTTTCGCCCGGGAACTGTTATGAATGCTTTACGTGATAAGCGCTGTTTTTTTAATGTCAATGAACAACGACCAATATCCGTTTTACGTCTCGGCATGATGGGTTAAAATCACCGACTGGACTATTAATTATATTATCATGGAGATGCATGTGCAACACATTCTTGTCAGACGTAATTTAAGAATGGCGACGTGCATGAAGCACAAATCCTCCTTCCGTACAATCTTAACTTGACTGTGAATTTTGCGGAACGAGAAGTTCACAGGCGAAATGAAGAAAAGCCGAGTTGCACTTCCAGGGAAACTCCAAACACAACCACCCTTCTCAGAAGTTTTAACTCTACACGACTCAACGGTTTGCTGCTGGCTGTATCTGGGGCAATAGGTTCGCCCGCTAGCTAGGCTGTAACAGGGATGATAGTCTCGCCCTTAGATAGCTCGTAAACTGTCGCCTCAGTAGTTGAATGGACATGGTTGGAAGAAATTAAAATGTAAAAACACTTATAGTGGGCGATGTATTGAAGATAGACATATGCTCTCGCGGACTTTTTTGTAGAACTTTTCATGCTGAACAATTCTTACACTCATAGTATTTAGATATTTTTAACGGTTTGCCCAGCGTAATCTTACAAAGGGCTCGGACGCTAGTTTTTTTTTTTTTTTCAACTTTTGCACTGAAATCGTTACTGCTCGGCTTCCTTTGAACATAAATAAATTATTTTCTACAGAAATCATCCTCGAGATATCCTTTACAGAATGGTGAAAACCGTATCAAAATCCATCAAGTGGTTCTAGAGTTTACCCGTAACATCCAAGAATCGGGGACTTTGTTTTATACTAAGTAAAGGTAAAACAAACTAATGCATTTAATTAAGTTAATTTTTCTTTCAATTTCAAGATTTATTTATTTTATTACGTGTAATTTAAACACCCAATTGAAATCGTGTATAAATATAATATTTTTAAAATGCGTAGTGCATTCACCAAGATCAACATGTTTAGATATTTCTTTACAACAACCATCAGTCAAAGCGGTCTGCTATCAAAATCTGACGGACGACAGTGCCAACTGCTCGTTATTCTAATAATCACAGAAAGGTTTATCGTTTCGCAACAGTCTTCAGTAGCAGATGATTAGTCGCTATGCTTGAGTTGACGTGTTCTTGTATTACTTACGGTATGTCTAAACAGAGTAATATTTTGAAGTTATTTTCCCGTGACAAGCGAAAGTGTGATGAACGTGCATGTGAACCCAATGAACCGAAGATTATTTAACTCTTTTCCCAACTTTGTGACTTAAATGCACGTTCAGAAGTTTCCAATGTAGACAAACCTCCATGCGATACAAGTGTATAGATATCTCCCCAACTCTGTGACAAATATGTGAGTGCAACTGTTTCTAATATAGACGAACCTGTACCATTTGATATCAGAGCATCGATCTATGATGGTCCATGCCAACCACGTAAATCAGTTTATAGACATACGTTACTATACAATAAGAACAGAAGTTTTAACAGTAAATGATTTGATAGGTATACAGTACATTTATTGAATAGGCTACTCTGAGAACAAAGATGCTGTTTTCTGTTTTCCGTGTCGTCATTTCGTTCAATCTGATTCAAGCAATGCTGAACATGTTTTCACTAAATCTGGATTTTGCAATTGGAAAAGAATAGGAGAAAAACTTGCAAAGCATGCTGATAATGAATGTCATAAAACTTCAATAGTAAAGTGGTACAGTTTTTTGGAAAGTGAACGTAGCGGCACAGTGATTTCGAAGCTAAGCGAGAAACGCAAAGATGACATATTGCGTTACCGCTCAGCTGAGACAACAATGGCCCGAGACGCTCAGCAAGACATATTGGGCTTAGAGGTCATCGCGAAACAGTTTCGGATGACGATAGTGGTAATAATAAAGGGAATTTTGTTGAAATTTTAAATGTAATTAAACTGGAAAGTGAAAGCACAAAGGAGAATGTAAACAGTCTACCAAAGAATGCAACTTACTCATCAAAAGATTCTCAAAATGAATTTCTTGATATCTCAGCTAATATAATAGTTGAACATATTGGAGGAGAGACGAAAAAATATAACAATGGTTATTTTTCCTTAATCCTGGATGAAGCTAGAGATGTTAGTAAAATGGAACAGATGTCCGTATGTGTCAGATATGTAGGACAAAATTCTATAGAGGAGCGTTTCATTGGTTTTATACATTTGTCTCAACTGAATGCAGAAAGTATAGCTAATTCAGATTTAGAGTACCTTGTTTCAGTGGATTTCGATCCATATAAGTGCATTGGACAAGCATATGATGGAGCTGCGGTTATGTCAGGGAAGATAAACGGTGTGCAAAGTTTATTGCGACAAAAGGTCAATAACCCGTGTGTTTACGTGCATTGTTATGCACATCGCTTGAATTTAGTTTTGTTGGACGTTTCAAAGGCAGTAGACATGGTAGGGGACACTTTTGGTTTACTGGAATTAATTTATGCTTTTCAGTCTATATCTACTGTAAGATACCAAAAGTTTGTTTAGATACAGAGTGATCTTTATCCAGGAGAACGTGTTTTAGAGATACCTCTTCAAAGTGACACACGATGGGTATGTAAATATAGAGGAGTAATGTATTTTCAGAAACATTTTGCTTCAGTTAAAGCAGCTCTAGAGTATTTTCCAAAGTCAGTTAACAAGAAAGAGGCAGCAGAAGCAAAAGGTTTGTTGAAACAGCTTTGTTAAGTGAAGGTGATGTTTGTGTTACAAACCTTTCCTGATATTATTTTCGAGCTTGCCAATGGAGCCTCTATTTTCTTACAACAAAAACATGTGTACTTCGGAGGGGCGCATAGATTGATCTATGGTCTTGTAAAATCGTTGCAAGAAAAACGAAATAATGATCATTTTAAGGAACTGTGGGCGGTTACATGTGACTCGGCTCAGTCGTTAGGCGTGAAAGTTTATAAACAATCTAGAGTCTCAAGTATTCCAAACAACTTTTCAGACTACGTTTTATTAATGCCAGTCTCTGCGGAGAAAGAAGAGGAAAATGTCACATTATCAGAGACATGTAAAACAAATCTGTTTGAAATATTAGACAACATGGTAGAAGAGTTACTGCGTAGATTTACTGAAAATTATTTTGTGTGCAATGCAATGGATGCCTGTAACTCAAGAAGTGAAAACTTTTTAAATTTTGAATATATTCTCACGTTCTGTGAAAAGTATAATCTAATCTTCACAGACCGTAAGGTGCTACAGACTGAAATCAGTTTAGCTGAGAATGTATTTAGAGGTAAATATCCAAACATTTCCTCATTCTTTTTTTCTGAACTTGTGAAAATGGTAATTACTTTTACACAGCTACTATTATTTTTCAAGTTGATGCTGACTCTTCCTGCGTCATCTGCTTCTGCTGAGAGCATTTTCTCTGTCATGAAACGAATAAAATCCTATTTAAGATCAACAATGGCAACAAAAAGGCTTTCCAATCTCGCAATTCTTTGAATTGAAAGAGAATTAAGTGGAGAATTACTTCAAGGCCCTTCTGATATAGTGAACCAGTTTGCCCAGGGTGGAAACAGAAGAATATTATTGCTCAATATTATCTTATAATGCATACATACAATTGTAATATGCAGTGTATTTATTACTGTTGTGGTCTCATCTCTGTCCTATGGTAACTAACTTTGAGTTCTCATTTTCTGATCATGGTTAGTTCTGGATGCATTAACTTATTGTTCTTTAAATAATATGGCATAGTAGTATGTGTGTAACTGAACATGTTAATGGTTGTGCTAATGTTGCCCATAGTATTTTCACCAATATGGTTACTTTTCTATTGAATTCTGTCACCCAAACTTTCAATTCCAAACCCCCTCCCCCAGATTTAAGCTTCTAGAACCGCCACTGAGTGTCTGTGTGGGAAGAGGAAATTGATGAGGATGCGAAAGGAGATTTAATATTGAGATCAGAATTTGACAGAGCATTGGAAGACTTAAGCAGGAACAAAGCACCAAGCATAGATGATATACTGATTGAGTTGCTATGCTGCATAGGAGATGAAGGTCTGATCAGGTTATTTAACTTGGTGTGTAGGATTTATGAGTCAGGTGAGGTACCCTCTGATTTCAAGAAGAATGTTGTCATCCCTACACCGAAGAAAGTAGGAGCTGACAGATGTGAAGATTACCGTACAATCAGCTTGAATTCTCATGCTTCAAAGATCCTGTCTATGGTAATTTACAAGAGGATGGAAAGCCAGTTAGAAACGGAGGTGGGTGAAGACCAGTTTGATTTCAGAAGAAATGTAGGAACAAGGGAAGCTGTACTAAGTCTTAGGCTGATTTTGGAAGGTAGAATCAGGAAAGATAAGACCTGCTTGATATGTGCAGTTGAAATAGTCTTCAAATTCAAAATACCTTGTTTAAGAAGAGAGAAAGCCATAAAGTAACTAGATACAGCTGGGATGGAAGACATAGATCTATGATATACCTTGAAATAACTGCGGGTGAAGCAGGAAAACAAGTTGTGGATGTTGGTTATGTGAAGAACAGCCCAAGTTCATCCACATAAACGGGAGAACAGCATCAGGCGTAAGGCCGGGACAAAATAACTTCCTTAAGAGAAGCTTAGACTGAAAGGATTGGGCTGAGGAAATGCGGCCTGGTTCTTTCACTGCCTTACTGAACATTGAAAGTAAATACAATATTTTTATTTATACGGTGAGACGTGCAAATACATTAATAAATAAGATTTAATTAAAAATTTAATTATGTTGGCCCGCCTGGGGCAATTGCATATGTTCATTGATTTCAATTAGGTTGGCACAACCATGTGCTAATAGACAAAAGTTCATTCTGCTTGATGCACACACAAGTTTAATATATTATTGCACTTGCTAGCAAAAACACTTAAACGAAGATTATTAAAACAATAATAAAAAGGCACAAACTTATCTTTGATGGCGATGACTAGAAAGCATGCTGACGGAGACTGCCGGGGCCAACACTTGATTTTTGAGCAGTAAAATTTGGGATGTCCAGCATCAAGAAAATAACCTCGCTAGGGCGATCTTCTTCTTCACCAGCGTAGTACATTGTTTAACATCCTTAGGTTTGATGTTATTTCTCGAATGCCAAATAACATGGCATTTTATAACTGCGATTTGGCGCAGCTTCTTGTGGTTGGAGTGAAGTGCAGAATGCACTTTCTCAGTGCAGAAGTTCCCTGCTGTTGCGTTGCATGGTAGTTTCAACCATAAAATATAGCTTGGGCCTGAAGCTTAGTTACCCCGGAGAAGGGCGGAAGGCACGAATTCCGATCGCAGAATGAAGAATGCTGATGAAGAAGGCCGTAGAAAGTTGAAGAAGGAATGCCGATGGGGAGCAAAACGCCGCCACTTAAATAATGGTACCAGAGAAGCATCTGGAAGCCTACTGGCTGGCGGGCGATGATTGACCAGGGCGTAGCTGTGACGTCAGTCAGGCAGGAAGACAGCAAGCAAGGCGACACCCCTTTCAGTAAGTGAGCGTATGCTGGAGGCGCATGCCCTTAAACACGCTGCGGTAAGAGTCTTAGATATATATAGAGAGAGAACACTAGTAATAGACAATATAATATTAACAGAAATGAATAAATAAATAAATATGGCTCGTTCAGTGGTCTCGGAAAACAATAAGCAATGATGGGAAAATGCAGCAGTTAAATAACAGAACATATTGACAAGTTAAACATCACGAACGTGATCAGATGTCAAAGTCGTTCCCAGTGAAAATCTCGACAGTGACCATAGGCTTGTTCTTGTAGTTAGTATAACTGGTGTTAAACTGATTAATTATAAGATGGAAAAGAAACAAAAGATCAAGGTCTGGGAGCTGGAGGAATACCAGAGAAGAATTTTAGGAAAAGTTCCAAAAACTGATACGGTATCAAAAGTGCAGAGGAAGAGTGGCAAAATTTTCGAAATGTCTTAGTTGAAGAAGCTAGAGAATTCTGTGGCAAAACAAGTAGCAAGTTTAGACATAAAGAGACTGCCTGGTGGAATAAGGCAGTCAGGACAATAATTCAATTAAGGAACAAAGTAAAGAGAAAATTAGAAGTGGAGAGACAAAAGAATGACAGAAATTAGGAAAAAATCAGATCACTTGCTCAAGAATATCGAGACCACAAATTAAGAATTAAACGCATAATTAATGAAGAGAAGGATAAGATTTGGGATGAATTTGCAAAGAAACTGGAGGAAGATACACAAGGTAATAAGAAATCACTATATACAACTGTGAAAAACAACAAAAGACATCAGGAATCAGTTACAGCTTTGATAGGAAATAATGGAGAAGTGATAAGAAGCATAAATGAAATCAGGAAGTTAATGGGACAGTATTTTGATCAACTGTTAAATGATGCATCTAATAATGACTGTGGAGACACAAACATCAATTTAGGGGCCAATGATGAAAACCACGAAGAACCACCCCCAACCTGGTCTAGAGTGGAAGAAGCTTTAAAAGCTATGATCAAAGGGAAATCCACTGGATTTGATGAAGTAAGTACAGACGTGATAAAAGCAGCAGGAATTAATGTGATACATTGGTTGTACAGAGTATTACATGCTATATGGAAGGACAATAAGATCCCTGATGACTGGTCTAAAGGTGTAATAGTGCCATTGTTTAAAAAGGAAACCGGAAAAAGTGTCAGAACTATCGTGGAATTACTTTGTTATCCCATGGTCTAAATATCTTGGAAAAAATAATTGCGAAAAGACTACGCAGGCACTTAGAAAAGGCTTTAGAAGAAGAACAACATGACTTTAGACCAGGAAGGAGTACTATTGACTTGATCTTTGCTGCAAGAATGCTTATTGAGAAACATCTTGAAAAAGGATAAGAGTTTGTAATGGTATTTCTCGTAGAGAAAGCTTATGATAGCATTGCAAGATCAAAACTTTGGGAATGTTTATAAAGGCACAATGTCCCAAAAGGCTTGATAAACAAGATCAAAATACTGTATGGAAAAACAAGGGCATGCGTAAGAATAGGTAATGGCGAAAGCAGATGGTTCACAACAAAACAAGGAGTCCAACAAGGAAGTTCACTTTCTCCAATACTATTCATCACAGTGATGGACATAATCCTGAAGAGAATAAAAGATGAACAGGGTAATGAAACAAATGCCCTTGTCTTTGCAGATGATGTCATGATTTGGGGAGAAGTGCCAGAGAGGTGCAAGAAAAACTGGATGCATGGGACAAGCTGTTCAAGGAGTATGGGTTGAAAATCAGCCAAAGTAAGACAGTAGTGATGACAACTGGACTGTCCAATGCAAGCCTTTACTTGAATAATCAGCCTCTACAAATTGTTGATCAATTTAAATATCTTGGTAGCACACTGTGTAAGGATAACAACAGCAACAGAGAAGTAACAAATAGGACTAGTAATGCAGCCACCTTCTATACAGGCACGGATTCAAGGAGGGGGGGGGGGGGTCACGGGGGTCATGACCCCCCCCCCCCCAAACGGAGACCAAATTTTTTTGCAAACTCAAAAATCAGAAACACAATAACCAGACAAATAAAACTTAACGAATTTTAACTGAAAAACAGTTTTTTTTTTTTTTTTTTCATTTTATTCAATACTGAAAATATCTTTATTGCAATTATTATGTTCTGTTACAACTGTACATATTTACTACTTCATACCTGTTATATAAAAACGATTATTTATTTAACAAAATCAACTCGTCTATTTTGTTTAGCAAACCTTGTGATTACCGAATCGATGTTTATAGAGATGTCACGATGAATGTGCAGCAATGCACGGATAGGAATTTGGGGCTTTTTTTTTTGCACCAAAAAAAATTGCCGACGTCCAAACTGCAAGCTTGGTTAACAATTTAAGCTGTGACTTTCTCCCTTTGTCGGTACCAACTCGACTTGCCGAAACTGTAACGTACCTTGCTACTTTTCTCGAAGCTTGATGCAAAAGTCGCTAAACACGCCGTTGCAATTTGTACGAATATTTTTGGTGCGCTAAACGCATCAAATTTCTATCCATGTAGCTTCCAAAAAAAATGGTCTGGTTTTGTACGTTTGGTTATTTTGTGATCGCGTTGTTAGTGATACCATTTTTCTTAACAATTTCGATTCTGTGACCCCGCCCCAAAACCAAACTCTAGATCCGCGCCTGCTTCTACTGTATGCACAAGTTAGAACACTGCTGTGGGATAATAAGGTGCCCAGGAAGTGTAAGCATATACTGTTTAAGACATACTACATCCCAATTCTAACTTACGGAGTAGAAACATGCACCCTGTCCAGAAGAGAAGAAAGTAGGATTCAGGCATCCGAAATGAAGTTTATAAGCACAATGCTTCAAAGGACAAGGAGAGACAAAGTAAGGAACGAAACAAACAGGACAGAGGCTGGCATAGATATCAGTGCTACAAAATATTTGCAGAAGCAACGTTTAGGATGGTATGGGCATCTTCAAAGAATGGGAGATGAGAGGATACCAAAAGCTTATTTCAACAAGTTTATCCCAGGAAAAAGACCAGTAGGAAGATGATGATTATTGTTGTTTTAAGGGGCCTAACACCTAGGTTATCAGCCCCGAAACCAGTAGGAAGAGCAAAGGAGAATTATTTATTAATAAATACTAAAGAATTTCTTACAGTAACCAGTACCGGTATCCTACGATCTTTCAGCATGCTACCGACTATGCCACCGAAGCCATGCATAGATATCCTACCGAGACATGCTTCTGATTTATAACCGCCTGGCTGCGTGGCTCAGCGGTAACGGCCTCGCCTGCAGGATCTAATCCTGGCGCAGTCACCTGGCATTTAAGGGTGCGTAAACACGAGGGAGCCGTGTCTGTAGAGAACGATCGGTGCTGCAACCAACAAGAACGTAAAATCACTTACAGTGGGCGATGTATTCAAGATAGATATATGTTGTCGCAGACGTTTTTGTAGAACTTTTCATGCTGACCAATTCTTACACTCATAGTATATAGATATTTTTAATGGTTTACCCAGTGTAAGCTTAAAAGGGGCAAGGACGGCAGGTTTTTCTTCGACTCGCTGAAAGCCACGGTAGTTAAAAGGGACCTAAAACCAACAATATTATTGAAATCGTTACTGCTCGGCTTCGTTTGATCATAAATTAATGTTTTCCTACAGAAACCTTCCTCGAGAAATCTTTTATTGAATGGTGACAACCGCATCAAAATCCATTCAGTGGATTTCGAGATAACCCGGTACTTCCAAGAATCGGGGACATTGTTTTATACTCAGTAGAGATGCCAACGACTATCATTGAAACAAATATATGAATTTATAACTACAGTAGTATGGACTATTAATTCTATACAAGACTCATTAAATACGTCATACAACTGTACCTAGGGATACTTGTAGAGGATAAAAACAGAGCTTTTTTATGTTCCTATGAATTAAAAATGTACAGTATATCAACATTGTGGCTTTTCTATTCTATAGTGGTAGGTGATTTCACATGACTTATGTTTACAATGGAAATAATCACTCAGGTGAGTTAAAATGCATAAAACCCCTGCAAAAGTGAAATCATCTGTCCCGCGAATAACGTGCTCAAGGCAGTTGCCAGCTTGCTGGCCGCCGCAAGCGCTAGTGTCGCTTCACCTACCTAGAGGATGCAATTTCGTAACGCAGCGAGCTTCGCGAATGTGTATTTTAGACTGTGGTATTACAACTCCGTCCTCCCATGGTTACCACTCTAACTTTTCCCCCGCGAAATATAACTTATTTCAAAATGAGGCTAGCACCAAATAATTTTGAATCCTACATAGCGGGACAATATTATGTTCCTTTTATTTTCTTGGCGGGAGAGAAGTTATATGTAAATTAATCTAGTTTTTATTGAAAACTAGGCCAAATCTCAGGAGAGATTATTACACGGACCAAATGTCCCAAGAAAAATCAACAATAATGACAATGTATGCGCGAGTGCTGTTCTACATGCTTCACGATGAGTACAATTGAATGCATGATTCGTCATCATCCGGAATAAACTTTCAGAAGACGAAACCGCATTACTTAGAGCTAGACAGACGCGGGGAACAACTATACAACACCTAAAACTAAACCGACACTTCCTATACTTAAAATAAACAACACAATAATTTCCGCATGAAATTGGACTCAAAACTGCCGTAGCAAAACATTACTGCTTAAAATTAGGACTTCTCACAAATCAACACAAGTAAGCTAACACGTGACCAACAAAAGAAATACACATATGACCGCCGTCATTTTTACAAGTATACTACCACTACACCACTCGGGCGTCACACACTAAATCACATGAACTGAGTCATAAACACATCACTGGGCTCAAAGCCAACATTTACATCATTAACACAACATTCCATCCATACGACATGCAATAATCCGTCACAAACATGGCGAACTCCCCCAATTAATTATGGTTCAAAATAACCATTACAAAGAACAGGTTTGCTAAATGAAAGCTTAAAGGGGCCAGTCGGAAAACAGGACTGCCTAACAAATATAAGTCACCAGGCTAGACGGGCGATACGTGGAAATCTGCATATCTGTCAACCCACGTGTCAAAATAACCTCGGCCTCCCAAGGCACGGGATCCAGTCTCGAAGAAGCGTGCCCCAAAGCACAATAATACGTGTGTGTGTGTGTGTCAGAACAAAATATATCTCAGCATTTCCCCTAGGAAATCCAAGAATCAGCATATGGACAAGGAACAGCGGTCTCCTCAGAGCACCCTGCCTTTCCATCAAAATACTACAACAACAAATAGGAGGGCGGTAGGACCTCTACCCCTCTTCACGTAGAATCAAAACACACACCTGACACAATAACACACACAGAATCACACGTATGGGTTTGACAGACCCTGAAATAAAATGACATAAATATATTCCACCTGCTGACGCCTCCGTTCGATGCCAGTGACTAATAAACCTGAAAAGGACTCAAAAAATCTAAAAAAATTAGAACTAAGGTGTTCTACAATTACATCTTAAGTTGTTGCGCTCGGCAACCCTAATATGAATAATAACCTGTTCAGCAAACATCTTACAGTAATTACCTCCCTTTCCTATCAAAAATATATGAACTTTAATAAAGCACCACTTATCGAATGTAACGGGTTTCGCATTCGCATGGATAAAAATCACGTACACGCGCCGTGTACCTTAAATATGACTCCAAAGAAAAATAATACACAACAAACAACTTTGGCCACGCGCCAACGTACATTTGAAACATTTAGTGTCGGTACAAGAAAAACACTCTAAAACAAGAAAAAAGACTAAAATGAACTATTTACAAAGTTCCCCCGCCAATCTAACTACATATTGAATAATCAATTTTTGTACATCACCGTATCAGCTTGTAGAACATATGACTTGCATCTCGGCCCATTTCCCTCCGGGAAAATTAGCCTTCCATCGTTGTCTTCGTAGAAGCGTTGGACATCACTCCAGCTCCTGACCACACGTCGGACATCTTGGTGTAGTCTCTTTGGAAGAAAAGTTCAATGTTATTATAATTTGACCTGGCTATAATCGCTTGTGAGTTACTAATTTCGCCCACGAATTGTCCTATGCGATTAATCAACGAAGACTTTCCCTAGCTTTCGCTTACACACGCACAATACAACACTTGAAAAAAATACAGTAAAAATTTACATGAAATGTACACTTCAAACCCATCGTCACTGGCTTGACAATACAAGTTTTAAATCTGCCTGTCTCGCAGTCGTTATCTCGCTCGGTAACCTCTACTGCTCTGCATGGACCTTCGGTCGGGTTGAGCGCTAATTGGACTGTTACTCAAGTCTTGCCCCTAAGAGCTGAAAATAGTTGTCTTCAAGATAATATTAGAGTACTACAGTCGCCACGCAAACTGGCGTGAAGTTAGCTCACCAGAGCTCAAAACGTTAGACTTCAGATAATATCAGAGCTTTTAAAAATCACTACGCAAACTGGCGTGAAGTTAACTCACCAGAGCTCAAAACGAATGATTTCAAATAATATTAGAGCTTTAAAAATCAATACGCAAACTGGCGTGAAGTTAGCTCACCAGAGCTCAAAACGAAAGACATCGAAACAGCGTCTCGTCGCTCAAGTTATTGGAAACTGACAGAGTGAGGAGGAGTGGGGTGAATTAAGAAAAATTTTCTAGAGTTTTCATCTCACACACACGGGACTAGTGTCAATCTTCATCATTTAATTCAAACGTCTCAGCGCACTCATGCGGAGATAATTCGGATCGGCGGTTCTTTAGATAATCAAGTCCGCGCGCTTTTTACCAGTGACGCCACCCATCGCGTGGTTTTGGCTTGGTCTCTCCTGATTGGGTGATTCAATCGTAGGTCGGTTGCAAGAAACTCGTGACCATCCCTTTATGATTCCAATTCTGGTGCATGTTGTTACACAATTTGGCCTTGAATTCAGCTTACCAGGCCGTTTTCAAGAATAGCTACCAAGCTCGGCTTCTGTGGCATTCATTGCAACACGCTAACTTGCCTTCCTCTTTGTCACCATCCATAAGTAATGCCTGGGCCGCAGTAATAATAATACTAAATCATGAATACTTGTTTATCGCAGATTAATAAGGGTTCAATACACTACATCGAAAAACCATTAGACATGTGTCAGCTTATTTTAATGATTAGAATATATGCCAAGTATCACATCCCCAAATGAAACCACTCGTGAGATATTGTTATTCAATGAAATGCACATTTACCCCTTAACATATCTTTAGAACCTGAATATCCAAAACTCTTTCCTTAGTGGACGTTTTCGACATACAACGAACATATCCCCAAAATTTCATGTTTCTAACATCAATAATTTTGGCTGGGCGATGATGAGTGAGTGAGTCAGTCAGGACATTTTCTTTCAATTATTTTTGATAATTTCACCCCTCCCCATGAACCCCTTAATTGGATTTATGAAACAAACGGTCGAACACCTATTTACTTATTTAAAGCTGTTTTCCCCCTGAGTTTGATGAGTGAGTAAGTGAGTCAATCAGTTAGGACACTTTCTTTCCTGCTTTTTTCCCCCCAGAATTTCACTCCTCTCCAAGGGCCCCTTAAATTGGATTTATGACAAAACGGTCGAACACCTCTTTACTTGTATTTAAAGCTGTTTTTCCCGTCGAATTTCAAACTTCTCGCCTATGTCGTTTCAGAAATACACGCTCCGTTAAGAATCCTTCAACACCCAATTTTCACCCCTTTCACCTCATAATATACACGAATACACCACATCGATAAACCCTTAGACATATGTCTGATTATTTTTAATGATTAGTTTATATACCGAATAACACATCCCCAAAGAAACAACTCATGAGATATCGTTATTCAATGAAATGCACGTTTACCCCCTTAACACCTCTTTAAAACCCGAATAAACAAAAATCATTCCTTAGTTGACGTTTTCGACATACAGCGAACATATTCCCAAAATTTCATGTTTCCAACTTGAATAGTTTTCGTTGGGCGTGATGAGTGAGTGAGTCAGACAGGACATTTTCTTTCAATTATTTTTACCAGAATTTCACCCCTCCCCACGGGCCTCTTAAATTGGATTGATGAAAAAACGCTTGAACACCTATTAATTGTTTTTAAGCTGTCTTTTTCCCCTGAGTTTGATGAGTGAGTGAGTTAGTCAGTCAGTTAGGACACTTTCTCTCCTTTTTCCCCCCAGAATTTCACACCACCCCATTGGCCCCTTAAATTAATTTATGAAAAAACGGTCGAACACCGATTTACTTACTTTTTAAGCTGATTTTTTCGCTGAGTTTCAAATTTCTCGCCTATGCCGTTTAAGATATAGGCCTACACGCTCCGTTAGGAATCCTTCAACCCCCACTTTTCACCCCTTTCACCTCATAATAATACACCACATCGAAAAACCCTTAGACACATGTCTGCTTATTTTAATGATTAGTTTATATGCCGAGTATCACATCCACAAATGAAACCACTCGTGAGATATTTTTATTCAATGAAATGCAGGCTTAACCCCCTTAAGACCCCTTTAGAACCTGAATATCCAAAAATCCTCCCTTAGTGTACGGTTTTGACATACAACGAACATATCCCCAAACTGCCATGTTTCCAACTTCAATATTTTTGGCTGGGCCATGATGAGTGAGAGAATGAGTCAGGACATTTTCTTTAATTTTTTTTTCTTCAGAATTTCACCCCTCCCGATGAACATCTTATATTTGATTGTTCAAAAAACTGTCGAAAAGCTATTTACTTACTTTAAAGCAGTTTTCCCCCCTAAGTTTGATGAGTGAGTCAGTCAGTCAATCAGTTAGGACACTTTCTTTTCTGCCCCCCCCCCTCCCAGAATTTCATCCCTCCCCATGGGACCCTTAAATTGGATTTATGAAAAAACTGTCAAACATATATTTACTTATTTTTATCCTGATTTTTTTCCCGCTGTGTTTCAAACTCCTCACCTATGTCGTTTAAGAGATACACGCTCCGTTAGGAATCTTTCAATCCCCACTTGTCACCCCCTTTCACCTCAAAATATACACCACATCGAAAAACCCTCAGAAAGGTGTCTTCTTACTTTTTAATGATGAGTTTATATGCCGTGTATCACATCCCCCAATGAAACCAATCGGGAGATATTGTTATTCAATGAAATGCAGGTTTAACCCCCTTAAGACCCCCATTAGAACCTGATTATCCGAAAATCCTCCCTTAGTAGTGAACCCGAGGTGGTCATGCTGACTGGTCTCGAACGTGGATCTCGGAGATAAGTTGAGCTCTGAATGAAGGTTCCACCAGGGAACGAACCCGAGATCTGTGGAGGGTATTTCATGGTAAGAACCCCTAGAAGAAATTATATATTTAATTACTGGTGTGATATCAGTTGTTACTGACATTATTTAGTGAAATAATGCAGGAAAATAGTGGAAGATAGCATTATTTGGACTACATGATGTAGGCTATGCTGGGTTTGAAACACAGGAGTTTCAAAGTTTGACGTTTAGCAAATAGCCCCAGAATTGTGGGAGGAGGCCCGTGGCGCCACGTCAATCTTGCTGACCCAGATAAGTCGTCTGCAAGGGGTCGGAAGGTTAAATAATGACCAGGTTATTCCGCGTTTGAGAATAGACTTGAGAATGGAACGGGAAGATCCCAAGGAAAATCATTGATTACTCATGATTGGAGCAATGCAATGACATGAGAGTTGCGCACAGGTGAATCTTTAGCCAGGAGGCTAATTTTAGAGCCATAAAACGGCGAAATCAAGGCATGTTTAATGCAGTGCGTAATGTTACAAGACTATGGGTGTTCGCGGATGGACTTGAGGATGTTGCCAGGGATTCCCAGTGAAGTAGCGTCCCCAAGCCATGGATAAGATAATTAATATAAATTAAGTGGCCGATCGATCCTCGAACACACATACATTTTTGTGACCAGCGAAGAAAAAGGAACAATATGGATATTATTCCAAGTTCAGAATCACCCTAGGAGAGGAGCTGATTTATCGCGGGAATTCTTGCCCTACTTTTTGTGTGAAACAGATATAAGAGGGTGGACCCAGTCGAAGCGTACAGTTTGAACAGTTTTACAGTTGACCGCAGTACAGTTGAAACTTACAGTTCGTGACAGTTTTAGACCCAGTCGGAGGGAGAGTTGTTTTGAAGCAGTCGCAGTTGAAAAGGACATGGAGCGCCCAGGCGCACACAAAGACTTAAAAATTTCACTAGTAATCAGCATGTTAGCTGTGCAATGTAACACACATGTGAGAATATATTCATGCATGGTCATGAACTAAGAATGAAGTCGGTAATTAACAAACTTGATTATGCGTAATGCATATTACCGAAGTTAGGAGAGGATGCTCGGACTTCAATGTGGGAAGCCGTGCAGTAAGACTGTTATATAATGTTTATTAAGTGCCGTGTGATACTAGGCAGGACTGTGAAAAGTGATAATTCATGTAAATACAATGTACAATGTTGAGCGCAGTAAAGTATAGTGATTGGTTATACATATTTGGAGTATACCAGTAAGTAGCGTTCATGACGAGATGTAAGCATATCGCTGCAATAGGAGGAAGATTATCAAGGGATGATCGAGAAACTGTTGGTGAATCCGTGAGCAGATGATCGGGAGATTCAATCAGGAAGGGGTAGGACCGAAGGAATGGCCGTCCGCACCTGTACTTTCGATACATGCTAGGGAATGTCAACCAATCAGGAATTAAAGTGTAACGTGTGTTTGTGCACCGATGTCATGTAAATATCTCTTAAAGTCATAATATAACCAGTGTTATATAGTGTTATGTGTTTTGGAAGCATTAGCTTCATTATAAAAATGGAAAAGTGTCATGTGTTTCGGAAGCATTAGCTTCATTATAAAAATGGAAAAGTGTCGTGTGTTTATAAATCAAATGTCATATAATATGTGTATTTGCAAGATGGCAATGTGTCACTAAGTAAGCCGATGGCAGGTGACACTGGGATATGGTGGTTGGAGCCACCTGGATAAAGCCGACGTAAGTACCCCAAAAATCATGTTACTATAGAAGGATAGTCACTGCATGTAATGTGATTTCGGAAGTATAAAATATGCCAGTAAGAATCAATATTAGGAGGCATATCCTCATATGTTTATTGTTTGATTTCAGTAAAGTTAAGATGTTGAATACATCAGAGAGTGGATTAATCGTTACCACTATTAATGCTACTAATAAATATAATGGCAATCCAGTTCTGTGAAACTTAACGTGACGAACGCGAATGTTCGATCATTGAAGCAGTTACGTTGTGTCGGAGGGATAAGTTATGTCAGTAATATAATAATAATAATAAATATAATAATGATAAACGGTATAATTGAATACATCAGGATGAAAGGTTTTAAGCAAGAAATATTTACGCTAATTGGATTATTTATCTAGCCAAGCAGTAGATTACATTAAGGGAAGAGAAAAGAGTTAATATTAAATACATTGTATTAATGGGAATATAATTATGCACGGGAATGTTGGAGCTTGACAGTGAATTGAATTTGTGGCTTGATTAAGCTCGTAGAGTACAGTTAGAGTTCTCTTTATTATTAAGGCGAGATTATGGACAGGTAAGGGGCCAGGTGATCTAATCGACGTGTGAAATCTCGTACAGCATGAGCGTACAGAGATATTAATTTATACCGGAGCATATTTAGTGTATACCCTATCTCCGATGTTGGATATGAAATGTTCCGGGTCCGAATCCCGTGGTAAGCGCGGGGAGAACGTTGGACACCTCGACGCTATACCTGATTCCCCGAGAACTTAATGTTGAGTGATTCAGCTCGTTGAAGCGAATCATTGGCGGCAGCTGTTGACTGACCGTAATATTTTATTTGAGATACCGGCTAACCACTAGACCTGTGTTCTATGAATCTCGTGCCTTCATATTGTGATACGGACCTGTTGAGGCGGTTATTAATGTCCTAAGGATAGGATTAAATATTCAAGCTCACCCAGAACCATTGCATAATATTCAGTTCAGATCATATGGGATCACGTGGATCATTGTGACCACAATGTTTTATTCAAAGTTGTAATACTGCTTGGGAGATAAAAGTCCAGGAAACGGGGAGACAAAGGGGCGGTTTACAGCCGTGAACGACCCTACCCGGTCCATTGTGTGCAGGCAGCTCCAAGGGGCTGGGGTTACTAAACTAACTGTGAAGGTTCGCGTTCTTGAGCGGACAGATTTAAGAACCTGCTTGTAATGAAAGGAAGAATTGTTATAATGTGTAATAAATGTGTGTGGTTTAAAAACACATTACTAATCATAGATTTCCCTGATGATATAAAAATTTAGCAATCTAACAAATGGTTGGAAGTTGTATTTGTTACTGTCACTGACACCTAGTTAATGAAGTTGGTTACTCGTTTCCACAGGCCACGCTCGTAAGGGTAGCGTAATAGTATACTATCCGACACAACGATAACAGAAGTTATTTAATGAAATCACAATGACATGCAGTGTAACTATAAAAAGAAGGGAGTGGGGGGGGTAAACTTACGTAATTGTGGTGTTGCAAGTAGCTCGTAGTGCAAACCATGAGTTGGCTAATGCATGAAAGCATTTGGTGGGAGAGAGAGATGTAACACAGATAGTACACATGATGTAAATTCAGATGTATTGTAGGATACAAGTAACTTTGTGAATATAAAGAAGTCACATCAGGTGACATGAATGTAATAGTTCAGTTTTGTGAAACATTACATGTGCATCAGTGCACTTGAGTCAAGTTTAAAGTCCACATAATGGTAAAAGATTAAATAGTGATATGGACTTAATTTGTTCAACTATGTGAATAATTAATGGATTGTGGGAATAACTTTGTTTGTTTGTGTATTGTTTATGGGATTTGTGTTCTCATTATTTGTTTGAAGCCATGAGTTTTACTGAATTAAAGTCTTTAGAGTAGAGTTGTGCTTTATCATTGTAGAGTTGATACCTTTTAGCCTCAAATCCAAAATATGCAACTGCTCAATGGGAGAACGGTACACGCCTGAGTCCTGATGCTAGCTGGAGGCAGAAGCATATTTTCCATCGAGATTACTCACATGGGTACATGGGAATTGATGTCCTGTACAGTGATTTGAGCTATAGGTACAACTAAAGTCGGTCTAGATCTTGTGCACACAACTCTATTAAAAATAACGACTAACATGAATTAGGGGATGACCGCGCCTAACCTTAGGTAAGCTCCGATACGAACAATATAAATTTTGATAAACACCTCCCTTGATATACTAATTTATCATGGCCCAAGCAACGTGGGGCGGTATTAATTCATTATGGAACCGCCTGCGTTAGTGCAATATGAGCGATCTTGGCATTGCACAAACCGGCTATTGATGATATCAATTAATTTATCATGGCGCCCAGGTTCGTGGAGCTTATGGGATTTATGGAAAACCCATAGATTTTTTATGGTATTTCATGGGGAAAACCTTAGTAATTATATTTTTGCCTCAAACTGTGTTTGAGTGATTTTTGAGTTCAGTAGGCTTTTGACGTAACGCAGAGTCTCTCTATTGAGAAGAGGATTACCCAAGGGTATGAGCGTTACGCACCCAATCCATAATTAATCCATAAATTCAAAGTTTATACAATCTTACAGTATGTGTACAGTGTTTTGTGTCTCTCTCCAAAACGTATCCACACATATTTCCAGGAAGCCTGCCTGCATCTCAAAGTATATTATTGTAAGAATATCTGGTACAGAGGAGATCGTGCAGTTGATTGCAGGCTTAAGACAGCATTTTGACGCTGTTAATGAACAAAATAAGCTGGAAGCAAAGGCTTTCCAGAATGAAATAAACACTTGTTTAGATGCCAATCAAGAGGCAATTAATCATAATCAGAGTGAATTGAATAATCGGTTAGATGCCAATCAGGAGGCAATTAATCATAACCAGGTTGAATTGAGCAATCGGTTAGAGGATAATCAGGTTGCAATAAACAACCGATTGGAGGCAAATAAGGTTGAGTTAAACGATAAGTTAGGTCAGATGCAAGAGGTAATTAAGACTGAAGTTACAGAAACTGTTGTAAGCATTGTATCGGAAATGCAAGTTAAGACGGATAAACGTTTCGAGGCTATAGAGGCCAAACTTGAGAGTAACTTACAAGCGTGTAAGCATGCGCAGGATGAAACCAACAGTAGGTTAGACGCATTATCTAACGACATTAAGGATATTCAAATCCAAAATGAGGCGAATCTCGAACGCCAAGCGAAACAGTTCGCAGAATTTACCCGTACGGTAGATCAAAGGTTGGAAGAAAACGACAGTAAATGGGACACGAAATTGAAAAGCTATGCTAGAGCAATTAACGGTGATCTAAAGAAACAGGATCAGAATATATTAGGTCAATGCCAGGAAATAGGTGAAATCAAGGCTGTCGTTAACGAGAGTAAAGAGCTGGTAGGAAATATGAAGGGTCAGATGAGCAAAATTCATCAAGAACTGGACCAAGTTCAAAGTGATATTGTCGTAGTTAACTAAAGGCAAGAGGAGAATAGAGGTGAAATCATTAAGGTCCAGAATGAAATGTCAAAGGTCAATGGACACATTCGAGAGGAAATCAAAGGATTGAGGGAAGAACTCGAAGTGAGAGAAGGCCAAAAGACAGAGGCAAATGACAAGACCCTTGCTCAGATAAAGGAAGATGTAGAGGATGAAATATCCCATATTAAGCAAAGTCTGAAGGAAGACAAGCAGAAAATATTTCAAGTAGCCGAGGAAAATCGAGATAGGCTTACCAGAATAGAGAAAGAGGTAATCACTCGTCTGGAAAGGGCAGAGATGCGCCACAATCAAATGAAGACTAGGATAATTGCGCAAGAGGAAACCCTCATGAAAGATCCTAAGTCTAGCGAAGGCAGCATGGACGATGTGAGGAGAACTAGGTGGGCAGATTTGGAAACCCAGCCTATAATAAGGAGTGCTACAGGCCCAGGCGAAAGTCCTTATATGACGCCAGGTGCGCCAGTTGCAGCATCGACGCCACACGAAAATGCTATGCACACACAAGTGATAAATGTTATCAGAGCAAGTGAAGAGAAACCAAGGAAATTCTCAGGTAGCCACTGTAATATGACACCGAAATATTGGCTAAAAGAAGTGTCTGAATATTTGAATGATGCGCGAATACCGCAAGAGCGCAGGCTACGAGCTATAGAGAAATTAACAGTAGGGGAGTGCGCATTATGGTTTCGCAGTTTCCGATACACTTTCGATACTGTTGAGGAGTTTCGAGAGGCATTTTTGAAGAGATATTGGGATCCAGCGACCCAACAGAATTTACGGTTGGATTTATATTCAAAAAGATACAGCACTAAAAATCCAACGAAGTATGCAGAATTCTTCATATCACAGATGTGTCGGTTCAAAGAACTTGATCAAAAGCCTAGCGAGCTGGAATTATGTATTGCTATCGCCAAACAGCTTCCATACGAGATACAGAGACTGCTAATCTCGGCTAATGCAAAAACTGCTATGGAAATGGAGACAGTTCTGAGACAACTGGACCTCACAAATGCAAATACGATGCGTCATAATCGAACCGTGGAACAGGTACATGTGACCAACACGCAGACTGACCAGTATCAAGCTCCAAAGAACAACAAAGCTACTAGCACAGATACGTTAGATTCCAACGGACGTCAATGGGAACAGGAACCCAGAAGATGGCAGCCAAAATATAAAGGTAATGCTGGCAGGGGAAGAGGCCGAAATTCTTGGAACAAGCAGAATACCAGGGATAGGCCGTACCAAAACAATGGAGGTAACAATGGCCAAGAAGGCAACAATAGAAATTGGAGACCCCAGGAAAGAAGACGTAACTTCGATGATGAGGTAGAGGAGCGATACCACGCTTCATTGCAATACCTCAATGAAAGGGGAGATGAGCCCCCGAAGCAACAAGTCCACTGGCAAGAAGTTATGCAGAATAGGACGTCGCCAGATAGATATGGAGACGGAGCTAAGAGTTTGGAGCTACAGCGCAGCGAACAGGAGAGAAGAAACTCTAAGGGGACGGGCGCTATTGAAAAAAAACGCCAAAATTAGAAGAATTTGGAAATGATGGATGGAAGTCAGTCAACGTCATCAATTGGATAGCCAAACCAGAAGAGTTAATTGAGGATACGGGAGGATCACAGGTCATGGTCAAACGAGAATTGCCCATTATTTTGATAAGAGTGGCAGGGTTGAAAATAAGAAGTTTATTGGATACGGGTTCAACAGTGTGCCTTATGACACAAGCTTTGTATAATGAGATAGCGCAGAGAGAAAATGTTTTGAAAATACCTATCTCAAGTGTCAAAATAAAAGGTGTAATTCCAGACAGAACGATGGTATGCAAATATCAAGTATTCCTAGAATTATAGATAGGAGGCTCTACGTTTTCACAGAGTTTTCTATTAGTAAACAAACTGCCTTTTAACCTGATTATAGGGGCACAATTTATAAGGGAATACCGAGTGATAATCGACCTAGCACAGGACAGGGTTATGTTCCATGTGAATAAGGAAGCTGAAGGCTTAGAGGTCGCACTCAATCAGAATGAACCAGGGTCAGATGAACAAGTATGGCATACATACAGAGATGTGGCTGAGGAAGAAGTGTTAGCTATTGAACAGTTAGAAGAAGAACTGAAAACACTAGCCGCAGACTTAGAAAAAGATCTGGAACCCGAACTGGAAGAACATATTTCGGAAAAGCTTGAAAAAGCAAAAATTGGACCAAAGGAGAAGGAAAATTTAAGGCAATTATTACTGGAACAGAAGGAAGACTTTGATTCGAGACCTGGTCGTATAAAAAAACTTCACTTATGCTTTCCAAGTCAGTGATTGGACACCATTTAGGCAGAAACCATACCCTATAGCCGAAAAGCACTATGCTAAAGTGAAAGAGGCAATTCAGGAGATGTTGGAGGCCGGTGTTATTGAGAAGACACCTACGCCTTACGTAAGTCCATTGGTAATTGTACCTAAGACAGACGGGACTGTCAGGATATGTCTGGACCTGAGACATTTAAATTTGAAGGTTATTCCGGAGTTCGACCAAGTGCCACCTATTAAGGAAATCCCCAGGAAATTCAAAGGGAAAACCGTATTCACAAATTTGGATATTACTTCCAGTTTCCACCATCGTGAATTAGAGAAGAAAACTAGTCTGTTGACAGGATTTATGTTTGATCAATACACATATACGTTTTTAAGGCTACCTTCTGGGTTGAAAACAGCTGGTTCAGCCCTGATAAGAGCGTTTGATCGCAATCTATCCGATGATGTGAAAGAGAGAACCATCAGATACGTAGACGACATTCTACTCACATAAGAATCTCTGGAGGAGCACATGAGAGACCTGAAGAAGTTGCTAGATGACCTTCGAGAAGCTAACTTTAAGGTTAATATCAAGAAATCGCACTTCTGTCAGAGGGAAGTTAAATTCCTAGGGCATGTTATTGATGCAAATGGAGTTAAGCCTAACCCAGATAAATTGGAGGTAATTCGGAATTTCCCTCGACCCACGAAAGTAAAGCATGTCCGACAGTATTTGGGAGTAATTGGTTTCTTTTCGAACCACTGCCCAAATTATACTACGACAGTAGCACCCTTGCAGGATTTATTGAAGAAAGGCGGCAGATGGAATTGGACGGAGCAATGTCAGGAAGCATTCGTGAGGTCAAAGCAAATGCTTTTGGAATATGTGAAGCTGGGATACCCGGATTATACCCAGAAATCCATCATACAGACGGATGCATCACTTGTTGGTGTAGGAGCGATGCTATTCCAGGAAAATGTTGATAAGCCTGAAAGGAAATTTTTTATTGCCTTTATAAGTAGGAGGCTGAAAGCCCATGAGAAAAACTACACGATTACAGAGATAGAGTTGCTCGCAATTTTATACGCGTTGCAAACATGGCATAAACTCGTGTATGGCATTCAAATAGTCCTCAGAACAGACCATAAAGCTTTAACATTTCTGTTAAAGACGGACTTGTCTAGCCAGCGGTTGACAAGATGGTCCCTGTATATTCAACAATTCAATGTGGAAATAGAATACTGTCCAGGGAAAGAAAATGTAATACCGGACATATTAAGCCGTTACCCTAGAGAAGAAGAAACTCTCGCTGTCCAGATTGAGAATCGAGATCAGAAGACGTTGGATGATTTGAGGAATCTTACCAACCTACAACGCGAAGACCCGTGGTTGAAAATGATGATCGATTACTTCGAGGGACGCTTAGCAAGGGGAACTGCAATATACAGAGAGGCAGAGGCATTATCAACAGATTACGTATGGTATAATCAGATACTACACAAGTGGGATGATGTGGACCATACCCGACAAAGAGTTGTCATTCCTGCATCTTTGCAGAGGAGATTGGTGTGGCTAGCACACAGAGCATTTGGACATCCCGGAATAGACAAACTTACCGCTCTGTTGAAAGAAGCATTCACTTAGCCAAAGTTGAGAGAAACTGTGAGAAATGCCATTAGGACATGCGATTTGTGCCAAAGGGTAAAGCCAAATCCATTTTTAATGAGACAACGACCTATTCCGTTGTTACCGGAGAAGCCAAGGCAGCTATTAAGCATAGATAACTTTGGGCCATTGCCTAGAGCACGTAGAGGCAATAGACACATTTTTGTAGCCATGGATGTATTTTCAAAAATGGTGGTATTATGCCCCATACAGAAGACAAGTTCAAAGCAGGTATTGAAACGCCTGAAAGAGAGAGTTATTCCGATTCTTGGGAAGCCGGATAACATCCTCTCAGATCACGGAAGTTGCTTCACAAGCGCGGAATTTCGTCGAGAACTGGAAACTCTAGGAATTAGGCAGATTTTATCTACCATTCGCCATCCTGAGGCAAGTCCAGTTGAAAGAGTAATGAGAGAGATCCAGAAGTACATGAAGATCTACTGCTCTGAAGAGAATTGGCGTTGGATTGAATTCCTAGAAGTAATTGAATACTGTGTAAATAATACAGTACATGAGGCGACAGGTCAGGTTCCCGTGACTCTACATTTGGATCAGAGGCCGGAAAGACCGTGGAATGGTGTTATTCCATTACCAGTAGACGCACAGCCAGGACGAGAATTGAGGATCCAACGAACCTTCGAATATCTCCAGGCACAAGCGGAGAGACGTCAGAGGAGAAATCGTGCGAAGAGGTATCACAGACCGCTTCTCGTCGGTGAAAAAGTTTTAGTCAGGAGGCCAGCCAGTTCAGATCCAGGAGTAAGAAAATATAAGAAGTTCATTTTTGGATATCACGGCCCGTTCGAGGTTATCAGAGACCTACAGAACAATGCATACAGAATAAGGCATTTAGAAACAGGAAATGAGGTCGTTATGAATGCTGCCAACTTAAAAGTTTACTATTCGCCAGAAGAATTTGACGAACAAGAAGAAGTATTAGCAGCGCACACCCAACTGAACGTGGACGGCAAAGTCAGCCAGGAAGTCAGACCTGAAGTTTCACGCAGCGGGACGGAACGAGAAGCAGACAGCTTGCCCAGTGAAGGAAGCGAACAACAAGAGTGCCAGTGCATGCTAGAATTTTACAAAGAAATGGTTGAAGAAGCGAGAGAGGTTGAGGCCATAAATACGACCCTCCGCTTAGAGAATGAACAGCTTAGGGCTGAGCGCAGAGTGGAAAGGGGAACCAGACTAACCTACTCACAGCCAGACGAGGTGAAAGACCTCTAATGTAAACATAGACAGTCGGACAGTCAGCTGGTTACTTACATAAAGTCACTTGCAATTGACTTTTATAAGTTTTGCAAGGGGAATATGAACCCGAGGTGGTCATGCTGACTGGTCTCGAACGTGGATCTCGGAGATAAGTTGAGCTCTGAATGAAGGTTCCACCAGGGAACGAACCCCAGATCTGTGGAGGGTATTTCATTGTAAGAACCCCTAGAAGAAATTATATATTTAATTACTGGTGTGATATCAGTTGTTACTGACAAGTTTAAAGTCCACATAATGGTAAAAGATTAAATAGTGATATGGACTTAATTTGTTCAACTATGTGAATAATTAATGGATTGTGGGAATAACTTTGTTTGTTTGTGTATTGTTTATGGGATTTGTGTTCTCATTATTTGTTTGAAGCCATGAGTTTTACTGAATTAAAGTCTTTAGAGTAGAGTTGTGCTTTATCATTGTAGAGTTGATACCTTTTAGCCTCAAATCCAAAATATGCAACTGCTCAATGGGAGAACGGTACACGCCTGAGTCCTGATGCTAGTTGGAGGCAGAAGCATATTTTCCATCGAGATTACTCACATGGGTACAGTAGACGGTTTTGACAAACAATGATTATATCCCCAAACTGTCATGTTTCTAACTTCAATAATTTTGGCTGGGCGATGATGAGTGAGTGAGTGAGTCAGGACATTTTCTTTCAATTTTCTTTTTTCAGAAATTCACCCCTCCCCATGAACCCCTTAAATTTGATTTAAGAAAAAAACTGTCAAACAGCTATTTACTTACTTACTTACTTAATTTTCCCCTGAGTTTGATGAGTGAGTCAGTCAGTCGATCAGTTAGGTCACTTTCTTTCCTGTTCCCCCCCCCCCCCCCAGAATTTCACCCCTCCCCGTGGGCCCCATAAATTGGATTTATGAAAAACCGGTCAAACACATATTTACTTCTTATTTATGTTGATTTTTTTCGCTGAGTTTCAAACTCCTCGCCTATGTCGTTTAAGAGATACACGCTCCGTTAGGAATCTTTTAATCCCCATTTTTCACCCCTTTCACCTCATAATATACACCACATCGAAAAACCCTCAGAAACATGTATTCTTATTTTTAATGATTATTTTATATGCCGAGTATCACATCCCCCAATGAAACCAATCGGGAGATATTGCTATTCAATGAAATGCAGGTCTACCCCCTTAACACCCCTTTAGAACCTGAATATGCAAAAATCCTCTCTTAGTGAGCATTTGCGTCCCTTGAGGAAGCTGCATACCAAATTTCATTCCAATCCGTTCGGTGGTTTCTGAGATTTCGTGATGAATGAATGAGTGAGTGAGTGAGTGGTATTTGACAAATATATAGTAGAAGATGGTGTCAAGTCTTTGTTATGCTAAACTCGGTTGACAGTGCTGTGTGAGTAGTTGAGTAACTAACGGGATTTCAAGTAAAGATCCTCATTTTCTATACCGGTAGTGCAGAGCGCGAATGGCATCCAGTCGGCCGTGTCTCGACTTGAGCTATGTTGCCATGGAAACTAACTGCCTTGCCATTCCTTCATGAGTATATTTTATTTTATGATTTGATTTGCCTGTGCTTGAGTGCAAAAGGGCCGAAATCAGAAGAATGAGAAAGACTATCGAAAATTCATGTAGCCAGCGGTTCGTTCTGGGTCCTAAACTATGTGTATGCAAAATTTGGTTGAGATTGGTGGAACGGTGTATATTTGTATACGGAACAGACCCACCCACATACCCACATACATACATACAGACTTTCACTTTTATATATAAGATAACGCGTTTTAATAAGGACTTAGAAATTTCTATGGGTACATTAACACTAATTTTGGGATCGTTATTAACTCCTTGAGCATGAGATAACCGTCAGCCGAGTTGCTTTATATTATATAAATATATGTCCAGAAATTCCCCGAATTACGGTTATCTCCCAGTTATGAATGAGTGAAATTTGTCGCATGTGTAGGGTAGGCAACTTAACCTTTTTCCGGCTGCATGTAGCATTTGTAAGGTAAGAAAGACCCTTGGTAGGTGACAAAAATCTTCGAAAATGATATTTTAGACATCGGGGCTAATTGCAATAGAAAGCACAGGATCTTGTTGGAAAAACTGAATAAATACAAAAATGAGTACTGAATAACTCATAACTCAACATGATACACCGTGAGAGGACATGCTCACTTTTGCTGAGACCTCTGTAAATGTTTTCTCTTGTTAAGAGATACCGTACACGGTCTTCATGTTGGTAGCCCATATAGATTCGAGTTTATTTTGTTCCTGTCAGGGGAACAGGAATGTTCTAGATTTACCATTGAGGTGAGACACCTTAGTCAAAAATTAACTTAATTTTTTAAAGAACTTTTTTTCTTTTGTGCATATTGTATTACTCGAAAACTTCAGGATCAAAATACATGAAACTTTTCTTGTGTAATAATATCTCATTGAGAAATGGAAATACTTGTAGAGTTGTTGTTAATTCATTTGAGGGACTTGAGACATCTTGGACATCAGCCCCGTGTAGTTGGGAGTGTGTTGAAGCTGTCTGGCAACCTGTATTGCTGTGATGATAGTAGTTGTATGTCTAAATGTTTCTGGCACAAGGATGGGGTAAACTCTCCGGCACCTGAAGTAAGGCACAATCCCGGCAATTTCCTGTAGGGAGTGTGGCAAACCCCGGGGAGAGGATAACCGCTGTCAGCACCGGGATTCGAACCTACTTACTTCCGTACTTACCGCTGCCCTCGCGTCCATGGTACACATTTGACGATCGCGGCTATGCCGCGGGACGAAATGCTTGTAGAATTTGGCTTGAGTAACTAAAACCCACCAGCTGTAATTAGAGCAACATATACAATAAAAGATCTACAGAATGTATCAATAAAATCAGCAATGAAACTGTTTCATGCAGTAGTGAGCCCAGTAGCAACTTATGGGATACAGATTATATGGGATCACCTAACACTCGCAGACCTTTGATCCATAGAAAAAGTGAAGGCAAGGTTTCTTAAAAGAGCTCTCTGTGTTGGAATAAACACAAAGTCGAGACTGGTATATGAAATGGCCAAAGAGACTTTCTATATCGATGACATAAAGGCAAGTTTCTTACTTCCATCCACTCAAAATAGTGCCAAGGTACTTGAAGAGAGAAGACAAAAAAGAGAGGATATTTGGCTTGAATTTTATTGTACAGACGCCATGTGAGACCGACACTGGACGGAGGCAAATCAAGAATTAAGGCGTCATCACAAGTTTAGCGGTTCATGGATATCACCACCAACTATGTGTGACGACACATTTCCATGAAGTAGGAAATGAGTGTGTGTGTACTTTGTGTGGTGAAGGATGTGAACGCTATCACATCAACCGATGCAAAAATAGGACAAAATCAGTTTTAGAGTATAGCAAAGATCAATAGACTAAATAACCAACATGAATATTGTATTTTGGCCATTCGGCTGCAATTAAATTTATTATAAATGTATTACTAGTTGTGAACCCCTGGGGTGTTAATAATACAGTGGGCGTAACAAAACAACACGTGACCCGCTACTTGTAAGCCCTTGGGATGATAATAATACAGGGGATGTAACAAAGATTACCGACGTACTGATACGCACGTTGGGGCGATTTCGTGGACTATTGATTATAGTTACTTTGGAATACACCGACGGGGCGCAAGGCGTAGCATATAGTGTAAATTATTTTAAGTAAATTGTCTCCGTGACCAGACAAACATAACGAAGCAGACTTCATGACTTCACAAAATCCGCCTCCAGAATATGAAGTACTGGTCTTCAAAAATTAGGGTCTTATGGGAGACCCGTCTTTACGATGAAAAAATATTTCAAAAACGACGTATTCATATTACATCTGTGAACACACACGTACGTTTGGTTAGGAAGAAATGCCATAATGCATTTAATACAGACTTATATATTTTAATTATAGCATTACTTATGATTTATGTAATTATTTTACGACGAACGGTGCAATATTATTTAGCCATACTGGAAAGGTGTGGTGGTATTTTGATAATATACAGTTCTTTTTTGGGTTTGCATTCGGGAAGGTGAGGTTGAAAAGCCAACTCTAATAGTACGGCGTTAAAAGCGCCAGTGATTGCAGGCTGCCAAATAGTTCTGCTTATGACCAATAGATGGGTGGACTATCATCGATAATAATGAAACCTTAGTTATTCAACCTAATTCAACATGCATTACTATCTCATAAGGAACATGATCGTTTCTGATCATAGGAAAGACCATTTTATTTCTGTTAACTAAAATACGCTGAATGTACAATGAACGATATTCTTTGATTCAGGTTCTGCGTTTTAGAAGGATATTCCATGAAGTTTTACCAGTGACCGGTAGGGCCGCGCCTATCTGGAGCGCAATTCCGTTATGACAGTGAACTCTGTTGGTCATGGAAATAACTACTTGAAATAAACTTTTATCTTTGATCCGAACCTTGTGGCAAGCGCTCTCCAACAAAATCTTATGTCTACACACGCTACTGGATGACATGTTCACAGTTGTTCTATTTGGTACAGGGAAATATTCTGGATTTTAATATAGCCTACGATATGCGTTCTACCCCTTGCTAACATGTATTGAGTAGTTAAAAGGGACGTAAAACCAATAACATTATTATTATCAAGCGTTTTGAGTAATACTATTCCCTCAACCCCGATCCTCGACCTACAGCACATTTTGATCAGTGCCGGATAAAGGTAAAATGAGGCCCAAGTCCCTCAGATTTTTGGGGCCCCTTTATTTTTTCAAATTAATTTTATTTTTTAGCACCTGTACATTTAATAAAGTATATACAAGAGTTTTTTTTCTCAAGATGAATAATACATTTTTTATTAAATCATCTATATATATATACATACATTTCAATTGAAACGACCATCGTTATTTGAAAACAATTTAACAAATCATACTATTTTTTACTTCTGTAAAATGTAATCAATTTTCTTTTCTGTTTTTTCGGTCAATGAAATCTTCTACAATGTCGACAATTTTCATCGCATTAAAAAATGTTACTGATATACTGGTAAGTTTATCTCAAAATTGAATGCGTTAAATTTGGTAAAACATCGAGAAATTAATCATTGATTACTTATTCTTACATTTTCACAAGCATTCTCTGTTGATTCGTTTTGTTTACCAGATGATGCGGATCCTTTGAAAAATTATGTCAGTTTTGGTATTTTTGCTATATCTGCAGCATTTTTTATTTTTTTTATCCTCTGCAATATTCCGTTTTTGTGATCGACTCGGATAAGTTCGTGGCAGTGTTTAATCTAGAAGAATATTAACATATCTTCAAATCTTAACAAATCAATAGGAATCAATTTTTTGGGGCCCTAGGCCTGGACCTAGTCGGGCCTAATGGGTAATCCAGCACTGGGTAGGTTAAATACTTCTAACTGTAAAAACAATTTATATTATTGCATATTGTGTACTACCACGTATTTTATTAACGTATTAAAGGAAAGAGAGACCAAAGTTTTTCTGAATTTTTGAGGTTTTCTATTGCGGAATTTTAGGCTACATTAATATATTTAAAGCATTCAGTAGGGGTTCGAGGTACCGGTAGCACATTAGTTATAGATAGATACCCAATTTTATTGTGAAGTATGTATTTCTGTATTTATCAGCACCTACATCGGCAAATAAAGTTGACTTTTTCGTGTTACATGTCCAACTGAAATTTATCATAGAATGTCGAAAACTAATCCGCCAATGAAACATCCATGTTTATCGGCTATGATCCTTAGCCACGATAATTCTCAGAGTCCATTGATAACCCAACGTTAATGAATTTGATTAACTGTATGGCCATTATCTCACCTCATGAAGGTTGATGGTCTTCAAAAATTAAATAAACGACCGAAAGTCGTACTCCAATTTACATGCTGCATTCGGGACGTCACATACAGTGAAGAGCCGCTTGAGTGTTACTGAGGGAGTGTTTCTATTATTGTGTTTCTAAACACAGTATATTTACTGATTTTCTGCACAAAACTGCAATGACAAGTCAAGATCTTTTCTTGGATAGGCAGAATAAACTCTGTACTTGGCACAAATAAGATGCGTTATCGTTTTAAAAGCCAATTTAAATAGAAATATGAGAGCACCTATGCAAGGCTAGTTTTGTAAGAAAGACGCGATAAAACGTAATAATACGCTTACACACTGATTAAATTGAATACAGGTGCCTGAAGGTGCGAGTTATATCAAAGAAGGGACATCTTGAGAACTATCATAATGATGCCGAATTAATCACGGCATTTACACCAAATTGATTTTTAAGTTCGTATTGGTGTTGAGACATTCAACAGTTTTTAGGCCTAATTTCGAACACGGCCATTTTCACTCATTTTTCGTACACATTTTGATATGCAAGAATACGAACCTTAAAATTAATAAACAGAACACTATTCGTACAACCATATGCAAGTGACGGAACACCGAATACAAGTTAAGGTTACGCCCACTTTGGACTCAGCGCTTGGCTTCACTCAAACGAGCTCAGGGCATCTCCTCTTATTTGTTCCTCCATGTAATATCAACACAACACACAAGTAATAACGATACTTCGGTATTACGTAGCGATGGTCGATAAATCACAGCCTGCTACTTTGTCACCGATATTTTTCTGTCACCGATATATCAGATACGCTGTCACGGAAGTATCTGTGACAAAATAAGCTCTGCATACTTCCAATTTTGGCCACTATATCCAGTGCTGGATTACCCATTAGGACCGACTAGGCCCAGGCCTAGGTCCCCCAAGTATCTGAGCCCCCCAAAATATTATTCCGAACATTTAGAAATATTGTATCCGGAACTGAGACAGTTTCAGCATTATTATTAAATTACAATGTTCTTTAAAAACTGAGTTCACTCATTCTGAACTTTACGAAATTCTTATTCGAGACAAACTGGAGTCTGTTTTTCCGAAAGTTGGAATTGTTTTTCGCATTTTCCTGACCCTCATGATAACGAATTGTTCTGCGGAGCGCTCGTTTTCAAAATTGAAACGGATCAAAAGTGCGCAAAGAAGTATCATGTCACAAGAACGATTAGACATGCTAAGTTTAATGTATATCGAGTAAGATGCTCTGCGGGAAATTGATTTTGATGACAATGTAGATTTCATTTAACCGAAAAGAAAAAAAAAGAAAAAAAATTGATTACATTTTACAGAAGTAAAAAATAGTATGATTTGTTAAATTGTTCATCAAATCATCTGAAATGTTTTCAAATAACGATGATCGTTTCAACTGAAATGTATGTATATATGTATATATGATTTAATAAAAAGTGTATTATTAATCTTGAGGAAAAAAACTCTGGTATATACTTTATTAAATGCACAGGTGCTAAAAATAAAAATTATTTGAAAAAAAATAAAGGGGCCCCAAAAATCTGAGGGACTTGGGCCTCATTTCACCTTAATCCGCCACTGACTATATCCTACAGCCTACTAGGCAACGAACAAACAGTGACCGTGAGTTTGAGATAGATTTACAATACTGACTGTGGTAGCGTAAGAGCCGTCGCATGAAACTGGGAAATCCCCTGGCAGCTGGGAAGAAAATAGAGGATAGGCGGATTCTTTGTACAAGGTTAAGATTGTTTCTGTAAAAAACCTCCAGGTTAAGTACCAGTCCCTGTTGTATGTTGTACTTGTATGATATTATAATGTATGAACACTCGTCATAAAAGTTAGTCATTTTACTTTTAAACCTACATTAAATACTGTAAATAATTGGTATCTCAAGAGACATGGCACGGGTAATGACATTCCGTTTGTTAATTTATTGCACATCATGTTAACAAACATTTCGCTATGCATTTGATATAAAAACACTTAAATTATAAAAGGTGAATATTACGTGCTTCCTGTAACAGAGTCACAGATATTTTTCTGTCACCGATATCCCGAAATATCGGTTAAACTCATCTCTAGTATTACGCACTCTTGCGACCGTTTCGCGTAGTAAATCTTTATACATAGGTGAATGTCGAGAAAAGACCGCCCAATTTACAGCCATGTCTTAGATCCCAGACTCGATTTTTCGCGAGTCCGTTGGAAACTCAACGTTGATATTATTGATTGAGCTTTTTGACCACTAACTTACCTCAAGGAGGAAGATGGTCTACAAAAATGGTTTGAAAGTTAGACATTTCATAAGTTTAGCATACAAGTCCTCCTTCCTTTACAACTGAATATTTTCCCCTTCGGGGAATTTAAAGTCAGACCTCCGACCTATATTGCGGTCTCATGTCTGTTGAGGCTGGGCTAAAGTCATTTTAAAATTCAATTCATAAGATTATTTAAAAGGTTTAACCGAGAGAGATAGATTGTTATTTCAGTTTTATATGCTTAGTAACCTCATCCTAATATGATTATTAGTTAAAAGCTTGCCACGGTGGGTGAGTGGTTATAGTGTCGGACTACCAACCCCAAGATTGCAGGTTCACCCCTGACCGTGGTAAGTGATTTTTGAAAGGCGACAAAAATCACGACACTCATGTCATACGTTGTTGGCATG
This sequence comes from Meconema thalassinum, assembly GCA_946902985.2. Lineage (NCBI taxonomy): Eukaryota > Metazoa > Arthropoda > Insecta > Orthoptera > Tettigoniidae > Meconema > Meconema thalassinum. The sequence continues at coordinate 122,246,467 of OX336398.1, forward strand.
ATAAAGAACCCATTTGAATTCAGTAGGCCGTGTTCAATGGCAAAATTAATCTCGGGATTTTCCGCCAACACAAAGTTCCTCCATTCTCTACTTGACAGCGCTGTAGTGTCAAGGAGTTTAGATATCTAACCTCCTTGACTTTCATAGCGTTCAAAGGAACGACGAAATTCGACATGCAAGCTACCCTCTGGGTGTCAATTAACAAAGCTTGCACCCGGCATCCGAGGCCATACGATATTATTATTATATTATTAGTTAAAAAATTGTATTTGTAAAATTGATTATTAATTGTTTAAAAATGTTCAGTATTTAATTTTATTATTATTTGTTTAGTTATATTCAAATAATTAGATTTGTATAGCTTTTAAGCTACTAGCAGTGAATAATAATTCCTTAACTTAACTTAAAATTAACATAATGCCCATCTACCATATAGGTTCAGGTGGCCATTGTCATCATAAAATTTAATTAAAACTAAGTCTATACCAAGGGTATGTTGTCTTGAGTTGATATCATAAAAGTAAAAATAAAACTGACCCCTAACCTATCAGGTTTTGGGGTGTTTTATAATAGTAGCACTGTTTGACACTGGCATTTGCTATCTCTTGCTGAATTACTTTGTTTTCATATTTTGCAACGGCGTCACTTTCATAAAATCTTATTGAGGCACTCTTTATATTTTCTGATATCAGTTTTATCTTGCAAGCCTTGTGCACGTCTATCGTCCTTGTGAGTCAGTGGACTTGCAGTATGTTTTTCAGAACACTAATTTGAAATGTTTGAAGTCTTAAAATATGCGTTGGTCGCACGATTCCCCAGGCAGGGGCCGCGTACATGATGACCGAGGAGACCATGGTTTTGTATAGAATTAGCTTGTTACTAATATTTAGTTTGGAACTTCCATCAATTAGTTTATAGATACTTCTGTAGGCCTTTCTGGCTTTGCTTAAGATGCTCTTAAAGGTCAATAAACTATCTAAGGTCACTCCAAGGCAGTGGCGGCTGGTGGTTTGAAATCATGGGTGTGCACTGTTTTAAAAGATTGTCTAAATTTTATATAAATGCAAGCAAACCTAACCATACAAAATAACAGCTTCAATACGATTTCACGATTTTAATAACTAATTGCTTATGAATAAAATATTAAATATTTTTAAACTAAATATTTTACTGCGAAAACTGGTCAAGGCAAAATTTTACTTTAACATTATTGTATTTACAGTTCAAGAAATTAATTTTAAACAATTATATCTGATATAGAAATGTACAAAATGTATAATTTAACGTGCCAATCCTTCCTATTACAGACATGAATCCTATGCTGGGTCGACAGTCTGAAATTTTGTGATATTTACTCTTGACGAAATCACTCACATTATATTCCCCAAGTTCACTAGAGGCACATTGAGTCTATTTACAAGAACATTTGTGAAATGCACAGATTAATTATAAAGTAGCCTATATGGCTTGAATAAAGTATAATAACAATGAATACACAATTTTAAAACCTTAAATTACGTTTGAATCACTTTTCTGTGAATAAAGTTCATTCTTCTCTCCTTCTTCTGGGCAAATTTATCGATAACTTTGTCATTGAAATTTGGAATTGACCTCACAAGTTGTTTTTCAATCGACAACATTGCTAATGCCGTCAGTCTATCTTGTGACATTGTGCTTCGGAGAAATGTTTTTATTCTTTTTAGTGTAGAAAAACACCTCTCTGCTTCACTTGCGGTCATAGGTGTGGTAGTCAAGACTTTGAGAACTTTGAGCGTTTCACTGAATATTTTCCCCAAATTATTCTCAATAATGAGTTCAATCAAGTCAATTGCCGAGGTGACATTCCGGAAGTCTTCACGCATGTACATAACTTCTAATTCTGTTCTCAATTTGGATCTGTCAACAAAAGGATAGGCTTGGCAAGCTTGGAAAAGACTTTCTTCTGGAAATTTCTTATCGAATGACTTGAAATTTTCCGAAGAAAAAAGATTTGAAACCATAAGATGACCCGTGAAGGAGAAACGTTCTTTAGCTTGCATAGAAATAACATCACACACTTCTTTAGCTGCAATTTTTCTTGAAGTTGGAATCTCCTCACGTCTTCGTTTTGCTGAAGAGGTTTTTTCTGAAATGTTATCCACTGTATCCCGAACACTTTCCACTGCAGATTCAAATGAATTTATTGCTTTTCTCACTGTAACAGTGTCTATTGTCCTCTTTTGGAGCTGTTGATATAAAATATCCACATGTGGCATTATGTGGTGAAAAAATTCAAGCCAGAATAAGAACACAGGCTGCTCTATTTTCAAACGTAAACCTCTTGCCTGTGTGATGGTGTTTATTTGTTTACTTGAATTTTCAATTTTCTCAAAACATTCCATCAAAGATTCTCTATGTTCATACACCGTTTGTACCGTTCGAGATTTGAAATTCCATCTAACGTTTGAACCTGAAGGAATTCTTCTACCAACCACTTCATCTAACACATTAACTCTTTGAGATGAGTTCGAAAAGAACTGAGGAATTTCATTGAGATTTGCAAAAAATACACGCACTTGTGTATTTTGGCTACTAGCTTGAGCCATTATTAGATTAAGTTTGTGGGCGTAACAATGTATGTAATAAGCGTACGGATATTCTCTTCTTACAATTTCCTGTACACCGGAGTGCGTTCCACTCATCACATTAGCTCCATCATAGCTTTGTGATACGACTTTGGTCTTTTCTGACACCACATCCTCTAAAGCGTCTTTAACAGTTATAGCCAAAGCCTGTGCGTCATGACCGCTAGGGTTCTAGAAAGCCCAGAACCTTTCAACAGGCTTGCCATTTGGCAGCAGGTAGCGAAACACTATGACCATTTGGTATTGTGATGAAACATCCGACGTCTTGTCAGCCATTACGGAGATGAAGTCTGCTTCTTGGATTTCAGTTTTAATTTCAACTTGGCATACGTCAAGCATACACTGTAATAAGTCATTCTGAATTTCTTTAGATGTTCCTCTAAACACTGTTGCACTTTTTAGATGATCCTTCAGGAGCGTATCTAATTCGGATGTGAAATCTATTAGTCTTCTAAAAATACCAGGGTTTACAGAATCTTCTTTCTCATTGTGCCCTCTCAATGCCAGCTCGAAAATTCCACAAAACTTGATGCATTCAATGATCTGTGACAGAACGTGTCGGTTCTTCGATACCTCGATATTTTGCTTTTCTATGTTCCTCCTGAATGTACAATCAAGCTGCTGTCTGATCTCGTATTTCCCTAGAACTTGAAATTCTAATTCGGCATTCATGTGTGTTTTTGTTTGCTCATGTTTGTCCATTTTTTGTTTCAAATGTCCTGTTTTGGTCCAGGTATCACTGCTTTTGTCTTTGTCACTTGAAAACATTAAGCACGGGAAACAATATATCCTGTTGGTTAGTTCACAGCCACAAGCCCACTCATATTTGCCATGCACGTCATTATGGAATAAACGAGTCCTAGCCTTGCCTTTGCACTGAGTCGTTTGAACTAAATTTAGGTTTGGGATAGGCCTTCCCTTTTCTTTTATGACCACCTTTTCTTGCAGAGTAAGTTGGGAAAAGGTAATGGTTTTTAACTCCTGAACAGTATTCATAATAATAAATGTATAAATAAATACCTGCGTTAATAATAAACACACACTCAAATATCCACAACTTAAAAAGCACACATCTGACAAAGTACTTGTCACGGCCAAGATAGCCAACTTCTCGAAAGGAATAAATTTATTTTCTATCATATGTCATGTTAATCCTCTGATACGGTACATCCAAATACAATTATAATGGGCATTAAAAATCTGTAAATTATAAAGGAATGTTATGAAACTGAGTTAACTTTTATAACTAAAGCTTATATAATATCCATTCAGTTGGCTGTTCTGTGATTTTTAAATGTACAAGGAAAATCAAATGACAAGGGCGCTACACGCGGAGAAAAGACACAACCTTTCAAACTGCTACTTGGTACACTAATTCTCCAACAGATAGTGCGGTAGTTGTTATCGAAGCTCGTGTCTGAGTCTGTCACTTGTCATTAGTTGTGAAAGAGATGGGATAAACTGAGCATGCGCAGTTTTTTTCGCCGCGGAAGGAAGTGGCTCCGTTGCTGTCATTGTTAACACACTACCCCTCTTGCCCCCTTGCCGCCGTATAACCTAAAGTCTGGCTCGGTCTGGCGACAAACCTGCAAGTGGCGAACGGCGATCACTCGGCGATACCCGAGCCAACATACAGCGAGGAGTAGCACACGCGGTCACTCTCTGTTCAGTATCAAAGAAGCTGTTACGCTGACCGTGTGTCTACAAATAATTACAGAACTTATAAAAATTCTCAGTGCTACGACCGGTTCTCACCAGTTTCTGCGTGTGCCCGTGCTAGCGAGTTTATACTTACCAGTGCTTGTGTCCGTGTGCGTCATGGTGAAAACACCGTCTGATGCGGCTAAAATGCCGCCTTCTGCTCAAGCTTCTTCTTCTAAAGCTCCTTCCATGCCGTCGCTGCTGATGGACTCGGACTCTGACCACGAACAACCCGAGGTGAGTGATAGTGAAATGGAAACTCTCCAAATTAAAATAGCCCGCAAGGACCGCACGCCTCCTTCCATCGCGCGTGCTAAGAAGCCCTGCTATCCAGGGCCGAGTTCTGCTTCTACTAGCACTACTTGTACACCCACGGAGGAGCCCCCAGAGGAGCTGGGTATTAAGAGCCTTTTGGAGATTGACTCTCCGCTCCGCCGTCTCTCACCATCTCGTATCGCTGCCCCATTTCACTTCCCACCTCGATCGCCGCAACAAAACCAGTCTCAATCGTCCGACGTCTACATGCCGGCCAATATTGTACCCGGCCCACTTCTCCGCAGCTACGCCGACGCCGCACGGAACCCCGCCTTACCCTCTGCTGCCCGTACGCGTAGCGTCACCGCCCCCTCCCTCATCCCGTCTCCCACCTACTATGTTGTCCGTCTAATCAAACTCATGCCCGAACACAACCACCCCCGCCATCTCCACCAAATCCTATCCAAGTTTATTCCCAATCTTGCTGCCTACAACCTCGAAATCCAGAGGACCAAGGAGGGTCACAACCTCAAATCCACCGAGCCGCTGTACAGCATCATAGTTAACTCCATCGGTACAGCCCAATTCTCCCCCTCCTGTCGGGCTTATAATGTTACTATGGCACAGCCATCACATCAGCCTCCCCATCTCACCGCACTACTCCCATCATGTCAGCGGTTATCTATGGGGTCGAGCGTTCATACTCCGCCGAAGAGGTTGCCGCTCAGCTCCAACTCGCCGGTCTGGATATCTTCAAGGTGATACGGATCAACAACGCCCATGGCCCCACCACCCTGGTGCGGGTGCTGTGCAAGAACGTCGCCTCCATCGACGCCCTTCTGCGCAACGGTGCATCCATCTATTGTAAGCGTCATCGCGTGGAGCCCTCCCGGACTCCCGCCCCTCAACGTACGCGCTGCGACCGGTGCCAGAAATATGACCACCCCCCTGGAGCCATCTGCCCGAACGATCAGGTATGTGGTATTTGTGCCCAAGAACACCCTACCGCTCGTTGCGTGAATCGGGAGCACCCGAAGTGCGCAACCTGCGGTGAGGCCCACCCCGCCTTCGCATACCGATGCCGGGGCCGGCCTCTTCCCGACCCTGCTAAGCCTGAACAGGTTGTCCCCGTCATATCCCAGGATCTTCCCCCCCCCTTCCGCATCCCCTACCCCTCCCCCTACCACGGAGAACATCGTCCGATTCGTGACGATGGTCCTCCAAAACGTCCTTCCCTTCGCCCGTCCACTCATTGTTTCCCAAGTCCAACTCGACGCCCGTCTCACTTTGAATACGCATGTCGACATGTCGTATAGCGGGAATAAGATGCGTTTTGCATTTTTCCCGCTGAGTACCGTCCCTGCCTATTGATAAATGCCTAAACTCACCCTTTACTTTGTCAACATCCGCTCCCTCTTCTCCAACCGACCATTGTTGGACATCTCCCTCTCCCAACATGCCCCGGACATCATGATTTTCAATGAAACCTTCCTTAAACCTTCCCAAGCAATTCCCCCTTTTGACGGCTACCAACTCATTCGTGCCGATCGTCAATTTCAGCGGTCGGGTGGGGTTGCAGTTGCTGTTCGCAACTCAATTCCCACTCGCCAGCACTTTTTCAATTTCCCTGACGGCTTTAATGAATACCTCATTCTTGACCTTATCTTTCCTAACCAAACTTTCACCCTTGTCACTATGTATCTGGTACCCCGCTCCCCTCCCCCCATCGCTTTCTTTCGCTTCCTCGAAGCCAATTTTCCTACTTATTTCTTTGCCGCCGATATCAATGTTACCTCCTACACCCCTGTCCAAGCCCGTCTTTTCCAGGACTTCCTGTCCATCAGCCGGGGCATGTCCGTCCCTTTTCCCTCCCCCACGCTTCCCTATTCCAATTCCACTCCCGATTTTCTTATGCTTACTCCCAATCTCGCCAATATTGCTACTGTTGCTGTCCTCCCCACTATCGGTAGTAACCACCTTCCAACCCTCATTTCCCTGTCTAACTACCTCCCCGCCCCATTCCAACCTCCTCCACGACCTCCTCCAACCCGTCAATACTCTAAAACCGATTGGAACGCCTACCGTACCACCTTAACTTCCTCCCTCACCCCCCTTCCTCCTACACCCCCTGCCTCTCACCCTGCCCTCTCACAACTCATCCATCGTGTTGAACAGGCCTTAATTACCGCCGATCTCCGCCATGTTCCCCGCCACTCCTATCACCCTTCGAAACCTCCTATCCCTCCCCGCGCCCTCCGTCTCCTTCGTACTGCTCATGATCTCTACCGCTCCTACTGTCGAACCCGCGATCCTGCCACCCTAACCGAACACCGTAAAACCCTTCGTCACGCTCGCTCTTTTATCAAAGCCATCCGCCGCAAGCAATGGAATGACGCCTGTTCCGACCTTTCCAACAGCCCTGACCCTGCCCTTTTCTGGAAAACTTTCTCCCGCCTTTCCCAACGTCGTAAATCCCAACCCACGTACCCTATCCTCTGTAATGGTTCTCCTGTTGTTTCTAATCAAGCAAAAGCCGATATGTTTGCCCAGCATTACTCCCACGTTTTCTTCCCCACAATCGCCCCTCACCTCTCCCACCCCGACGAACCTACCATTCATGCCTATACCGACCCAACTTCCCCTCGTCTCACGCCTTCCTTTGCCCACCTTCCCTCCACGGATTACCAACACCCTCTCAATTCCCCTATCACCCCTGTAGAAATCCGCAATCTCCTTAAGCATCGCCGCACTACGGCCCCCGGGGGTGACGGCATTACTTACCGTCACCTTCGCGAGGCCCCCGACATCCCCTTCCTTTATCTTGCTCAGATCTACAACACTATCCTCTACACCGGACATTTTCCCCACCACTGGGGAAATGCCAACATCCTTCTTTTTCTAAAACCTTCTAAACTTCCCTCGGACATCAATTCCTACCGTCCAATCTCCCTTCTCCCTGTTCTTTCCAAACTTTTTGAACTTCTCATCACCAAACGCCTCTATCCCTATCTCCACTCCCTTCATCTCATCCCCGATCATCAAGCTGGCTTCCGCCCTAACTTTTCCACCCACGATCACCTCTTTCACATCACTGCCTACATCGAAGCCTTCCTAGCCTCCCCTAATAACAAACACGCCCTTCTCCTCTGTTTCGATATTGAAAAAGCTTTCGATAAAGTCTGGTTCCCTGGCCTCCTCTTCAAGCTCCTCCACCTCCCCTTACCCATCACGTACGTCCGCCTCATTGCAAACTTCTTGTATCATCGCATGGCCCAAATCCTCATCCATGGTACTTCTTCCTTCACTTTCCCTATCCACGCCGGAGTCCCTCAAGGCAGCCCCCTTTCTCCCCTTCTCTATGCCCTCTACACCCATGATCTCCCTACCCCTTCTCCTCCGCTCCGTTTGTATCAATACGCCGACGACCTTGCCATTCTCGCCCTTTTCCCTCGTTTTCACATCCTCCAACGCCATGTTCAACGTTACCTTCATACCCTCCAAACCTGGTGCAATCACTGGCACATTCAAGTCAACCCCCAGAAGTCCCAATACATCCATATCAAACGCTCCCGCACCCGTCGCCGCCCTTCCCAGCGCCTCCATTTCACCTTTAATGATTCTCTTATTCCTCAATTTAATCAGCTTAAATACCTCGGCATTACCTTCCAAAATAACCTCAAATGGAACCTTCACTTCGATTCAGTCTACAAGCGCTCCCTCTCCCGCTTCCGCATTCTCCGTCTCCTTACCGGTAAGACCTGGGGCCTACGGTCCCCTCAGACCCTTAACGTTTACAAGACCTTCATTCGCCCAGTTTTCACCTACGCCTCCCTTACCTGGCTCACCGCCCTCCCCCGGCTCTATTTCCGTCTCCTCACCCTTGACCGCCACGCTATCAGAATCGCCTATCATTGTAAACTAGATACCCCTTCCGCCACCCTCACTGGTATGCTCACTTTCCCTTCTGCACTCGCCCATGTTCACTCCCTTCGTTTCTCCTACCTTACTCGCGCACGCCGCTCCCACGCCACCCAACCCCTTGAAGCTCTCGAGCTCTCCCCCTATGCCACTGCTATCCTCAACTCCACACGTACCCCTGAAACCGGTCATCTCTTCCCTCCGCTCATCGACTAGCCCCCTCTCACGCTCCCATTATTCTGTTCTGTGCACATTTTCCACATGTTCCACTTTCTTTCGGGGGGCTATAGTCAGCCCCGCCTCTTTGTTACTGTCTGCACCACAAGTGCCCTCTCATTGTTTATTTATTTTCGTTCAGTTTTATCTTATTCACATCGCCCCTGTCGCAGTTACATAAATTTTAATTTTTTTGCCCCACTAAACTTTATTCTGTCTACTTCGTTCTCCGGAATGGCTCCACGCATCGTCCCACAGTGCTCCCAGTGCTACTAACTTCTATCGGCCTTATTGCCGCTACACCTCAGTGCTTTCAGTGATGCGTGTGCTTCTGCAATATTTTTGTTTCTCTTTCAGCATGGACAATAGACAATCTTTTGAACTTTAATCCATATCAATTTATTCATTTTCTGTGCTTTTTCCAGTGTCTTTATCTTTTCCAGCCATACGAACAATAGACATTCTTTCTGGACATTATTTTTCAATTTGTTATATATAATTCTGTATTTTACCCACGGCAATATTTATTTTATGTATCATGTATATTTTTGAATAAACGGGGCTAGTGGGGTAATGCTCCGGCGAGTGTGGTGGGGGGGCCTCGTCTGGGGGGGTCCACCTTGGGTCGCGGTGACTTCTGCGCCATTGCATCCTCCTTCGTCCCTCCTATCCATATGCCTAGCATATTTTCTTCCAAATATAATTTATTCTCTAACCCTTTCCTCTTCTTTGGCACAAGAGCTCCCTGTTGAGCTGGGTGCCCGCCCTGTCTCGCTTTGCGGGGCAGGGAATGAAATAACTCCTGTTCATTCATTCATTCACACGCGGTGTACACGACATGTGTTGACGCGTAATAATACCATAAAATCATGTTGTTATTTACATATTTATAAAACTAAAATGCAAAGCAAGGCTGATATTGCAAGAATGGGTGTGCAGTGGCTCCAGGGCGAATACCCAGAAACTTCCACAGCTCCAAGGTATTTGGCCTCCTCGGCCCATGTTAGTTTGTCACCAAACAAGTGGAGGTCGCCATGATCCCTCCTGGATGTGCGCCTAGTGTAGATGTGTTTATCCTGACTCGCCATTTTCTACACCATTGTTCAAGCTGATGGATTGATGCTTGTGGTCTCTCAGTCGCCAGCCGAGGCATGTACGAGTCCGCCATCAGGGCCGTATCATCCGTAAACATTGCTAATCTGACCCCTTTGGAGACCGGGATGTCACAGGAGTACAGCAGGTACAACAATGGTCCCAATATGGACCCCTGCGGCACCCCAGCATTAACCTCCTTCGGGGCAGAGTGAATGTTCTGGCCGACAAGTTGCTCTGCATTAATAACCAATATTTTGGCTCAATGTTAATTTCATGCAGTTTGCAGAGAAGGCCCCGATGCCAGACCCTGTCAAATGCCTCGGCTTCATCCAAGAAGACCACTCTTGTAGCCCTTTAAAAGTTAAAACCCTTAATGATGATATTAATCATCCTAACTAGCTGCTGGACTGTGGAGTGGGTCTTCCTGAATCCGAACTGTTCATCTGGGATTGCTTGGTGCACAGCCTCGGTCCCCAGCAATCATTTCAGAATAAGTTTTTCAAAGATTTTTCCTAAAATGTTCGGTATGCTTCTCTCTCTCTCTCTCTCTCTCTATTCGTTTAGTGATTCCGACTCTCCGTGACCCCATGTACTAGACTACGCCAATTTCTTCTGTCCTGCCCTGCCTCTCGAAGATTTTCCAAGCTGGAATTTAGTGCTTCAGTGATGCCATCCATCCATCTCATTCTTTGCCTCCCTCTTCTTCTTGTGCCTTCTATCCACCCCAGCATTAAGGTCTTCCCTAATGAATTATGTCTTCTCATGATGTGTCCAAAGTAGCCCAGTTTTTGTTTCAGGATTGAGCCCTCCAAGGAACACACTGGTTTAATTTGCTGTAAAACTGACTTATTGGTTCTCTTCGCAGTCCATGGAACTCTAAGAACTTTTCTCCAACACCATAATTCGAACGAATCTATTCTACGGCGTTCAGCTTTTCTTATGTTCCAGGTCTCACATCCGTACATCACAACTGGAAAAACCATAGCCCTTACTATACGGATCTTTGTCGTTAAGGTTAGGTCTCTACTCCTTAAGATACTGTCCAGATTTGAAAATGCCTGTCTACCAAGTAGACTTATAGGTCTATAATTTGATGGATTGCTGGGGGTCCTTTCCAGTTTTATGAATCATCGCGACCAAAGCGGTTTCCCATCTGCCTGGGAAATAGCGCAAATTAAGCAAAGAATTGTATAAGTTCACCAAATGGATTAATGTCTTCTTGGGTAAGTTTTTAATGATCTCATTTGTGATACCATCTATCCCTGGCGCCTTCTTATTAGGGAGCTTCTTTATTATTTCTTCGATTTCTTCGATTGTTACCACTTCAATATTATTTGATTCGCTAAGATTGACTTTTACACTATCACAAGCACTGACACTTTTCACTATATCTGGGAAGGACTCTTCCACCAGGTTGAGGAATTGTTGATCCGTAGGTTCTTCATTGGGCTGAAGTCTTTCTTCGAGAATTGAAGCAAGAATTTCAGCTTTTTCCAGGTCCGTATTTGCTATAATGTCATTGTTCTTTAGTTGGGGTACTTGATTTACACTTGGTTTTAATTCATTAACCATTTTCCATAAAGAATTGTTTGCAGTTGAGTGTCCTTTTAGTTTATTGTTCCACTCTTGATTGTTGTAGCTACTTAGTATTTTGTTAATTTTTCTTCTTAACTCATTGTAGTTCTTTTTGATAGCAGGGTCCCCCGTTCTCTGCCACAACTTGCGTAGTCTATTTTTATACTTGATTTGATCTCTTATTGGTCGTGGTAGTTCTGAATGACTGCTTTTTGGCTTTTTTAGTCTATTGGTGTTAGTTAGTCTAATAGCTGATTGGATAGAGACTGTTATATCTGCTAAGGTTTTGTCAGCTGATGTAATGCTGCTTAATGGTTCCGGCTCATCTTTAAATTGGGTTTCGGAGATTATTTGAAAGTATTCCCAATCAGCTCTGGTCCAGTCTGTTTTGTTGCTCTTGTTTACCTCATTCTCTGTATTGAACTTTATCGTCATCAGTACCGGGTTGTGGTCTGAGTTGGTGGCACAAATCGTTTTCAGCTCAATATCTTCGGTGATATCTTGGGTTAATACAATGTCCAACATGTCAGGCAGATGGTTGACATTGTGGGGGACATGAGTAAACTTGTCTGGAGCCATGGTATTTATTTGGTTCTCCTTGCAGTATGTGGTAGTTTGATTCCTGAATCATTAGTTACCCTAGATTTCCAAATGGGGTTCTTAGAGTTCAAGTCGCCTGCTAACAAGACAGATGGTGCTGAATTGAAGAGAAGATCGAAGTCGTTTTCAATTATCTTCCTTTTAGGTGCTTTATAAACGGATAGTAATAGTATGTCACCTCTGCTCGTTTTGAGGTTAATGCCTGTAGCTTACAATGCAGTTGTTTGAGGCAGGTAGTACTCATTATGGGCTATTTTAGCTTTTACCATGATGGCCGTACCACCACCATGTATGTTCCTATCATTTCTGTATGTTTTAAAGCCCTTGTAGTTGAATTTCTTTGTAGTATCAAGGTGATTTTCTTGGAGCATAACTATGTCAGAATTGTAGATCAAGTAAAAGTTTAAACTCTTCCCTCCTACTGTCACTATTGATTCCTTCGGCATTCCAATGAAGTATGGAAATGTTTCTTCAGCTAACGTTCATCCTTGTTGGGTGTATATCCATGTTGGCTGGCAATGAGGTTCAGGACTGCTCCACCCAAGGTCTGTCCTTCGGGTGGAATCAAGAGGTTTAAAAAGATTTTGTTAATTTTATCTAAGATACCACTTCGGGCTATATTGTCAATTAATATGTTGTACCTCTCAAGGGGGGTGCTATCCCTTAGCATTTCAACTGTTCCTTCCCTAGTCGCTGGTAATTTAACATATTTATCTGCATTTCGGTTTCTGTTACTATATATGGTTGATGTGTCCCAATTGTAAGTACTCCCATTCGACCTTTCCTCGCTTACTGAATTAGCAGGAATTTCCTCTTGAATGCCTTCATCCAACTTAGGGAATTCCTCGGGCCTGAGGTTATAACCTTGAATACTTTTTTGATTTTGGTTCTTGGCTGCTACATTAGGTTGTTGTCTTTTCTCCTGTGCTTTCAGTAACACTGAACATCCCCTGTCGTTCGCAGTGTGATTTTGACCACAATTGCAACATTTGAATTGTGGCCTATCATTTATTTCACATTGTGCAGTTCCATGTTCTCCTTGGCACTTAACGCACCTTGGTGCTAGGTGACAGTTTGTTTTGGTATGACCAGGTCTCAGGCCCCTCTTACATTGTGCAGTTCCATGTTCTCCTTGGCACTTAACGCACCTTGGTGCCAGGTGACAGTTTGTTTTGGTATGACCAGGTCTCTGGCCCCTCTTACATTGTGCAGTACCATGTTCTCCTTGGCACTTAACGCACATTGGTGCCAGGTGACAGTTTGTTTTGGTATGACTAGGTCTCTGGCCCCTCTTACATTGTGCAGTTCCATGTTCTCCTTGGCTCTTAACGCACCTTGGTGCCAGGTGACAGTTTGTTTTGGTATGACCAGGTCTCTGGCCCCTCTTACATTGTGCAGTTCCATGTTCTCCTTGGCTCTTAACGCACCTTGGTGCCAGGTGACAGTTTGTTTTGGTATGACCAGGTCTCTGGCACCTCTTACATTCCGCAGTTCCATGTTCCCCTTGGCACTTAAGGCACCTTGGTGCCAGGTGACAGTTTGTTTTGGTATGACCAGGTCTCTGGCACCTCTTACATTCCGCAGTTCCATGTTCTCCTTGGCACTTAACGCACCTTCGTGCCAGGTGACAGTTTGTTTTGGTATGACCAGGTCTCTGGCCCCTCTTACATTGTGCAGTTCCATGTTCTCCTTGGCAGCTTGTAAACGCTCAGGCATACTGTTCACAACTCGTTGAATGGCATCTGCCAGGATGCGATCCCATTCCTCCAGCAGCGATGTTCTCAGTTGTGCCAAGGTGGTGGGGTCTCGCTGTCTGACGTTCCTTCCAAGCATATCCCATACATGTTCGATGGGGTTCAAGTCAGGACTACGAGCTGGCCAGTCCAGGGTTTGAATCCCCACTTCCTGCAGATATTGTACAACACAGCGAGCAGTATGAGGGTGGGCATTATCCTACATCAGCATGAAAATCTGACCTATGAAAGGCGCAAAGAGCATCACATGGTTCATCAGGATCTCTTCGATGTACCTTTGGGAATTGAGCATCGCGTGATCGATGCACATCAACTCAGTGCGGGCCATAACGTTGATGCCACCCCACACCATAACCGAGCGACCTCCAAATGGAGTCCTGGAGGAGAAAGCAACAGGGCTGTATCTCTCCCCGCGCCTTCTCCACACTCTTTCTCTTCCATCAGGAGATCAAAGATTAAAGCGACTCTCGTCGGTGAAGAGAACAGAGGCCCACTGCTCGTGGGTTCATCCCAGATGCTGCCTTGCAAAGCGAAGACGCGCCTCTCTGTGATGTCGTTCAAGTGCGGGTCCACGTGCAGGTCTCCTGGACGAAAGATGAGCTTCTTCAAAACTTCTTCTTACTGTTCGCTCACTCACTCTCACATTTCTGACATTTTCCAGTTGATTTCGTTCCTGTACTGCTGTGGTATGGCGATCACGCAGAACTTGCAGGGTGAGAAATCTGTCATCCCTGGCACTTGTGCATCTTCTACGGCCTGACCCTTGTCTCCTGTCGTAAGTTTGGAGTTCTCTGTAACGTTGCACTGCATGGTGAATGCTACCGAGAGATGATCCAATGACCTCAGCAACATAACGGAAGCTGCAGCCATCCTCCACCAATGCAACTGCCTGTGCAGCTCCTTCATGGCTAAGAGGCACGTTTTAGTGTGAACTGCACATGGATAACTTACTAAAATATGTGACAATGGTTCACACGTGTTCAACAAGTGCCAGTTGTCAACCCTAGAACAACAATAAGCGAGCGGCAACCCTCATAAACCTTAAACGCTTCCCGCCATAAAACCATTAAGATAGGCTCATCGAAGATTGGGGGTAATTGGTGGTAATAAACCACCCTAAGAAATGTCATATTATCAATTTCTATTCACGGATGTTTCAGACGTTTGTTCTAATGCGTGATAAGCTTTTAAAATGTGATTAAATCTTTTTCATGGCTAATTTTATACTATTTATATTACCTTTTTTAACTGTTCCACTTTTTTTGCCGGTCAGTGTAGTTGAATCGAGATCCGTTCAGGTGAGTACACCTGTGCACCTACTGCACGAGCGAAGACTTCAGCTGCAGCAAGAATGAAAACTGGACTTTAATAGCCGATGTCCAGGATACTGTATCATACACCATATTAGGATGTTCTAGACTTGGCACCAAACATATCAGGAGCTGGGAGGAGAAAGGGTGAATCTTTCATAAGATTACATACAATATTCGCACTTTCTCCTCCCAGCTTAAGGGCAAATATTGTATATACCGTATTTGCTCGCCAATAGTACCCCCCCCCCCCTCATTTTCGAAAGCCAAAATACAAAATTCTTGGAAATCGCTTATAGTACCCCTCCTTAATTATTGAGAGTCAATTCTTGGAAATTGACGAATTATTAAACATTTTTAAAATCCTAACTAAAATTCATCCTCTTTTATGTCAAAAATATTTTTCTTGCAACATTGGTTTAGTTATTCAGAAGATATGACCGCCATTTTGCCTACGCGATTGGGTAGGATCGAATTGTGAAGCCGATAGGCTTCACCCAATATCCAATAGAAGATGCCACACTATTGGCCGAGTAGAAGCGCCAAGTTTAAAATCCGGCCAATGAAAGTTTTGGTTTCATATCTCGCCTGCATTCTTTTGTTTAGTATACAAAGATGTATTGCCCTTCGAAATGGTATTCGTAGCAGCTTTTTCCCAGTTTTAACACATTTCATTTGTTGCAAGAACAGTCAGCGTTTGTGTGACACGTTATTGGTATATTAATGTGAAACGTGGATAATACGTACTCAGTTGTGTTTACAAATGTTAGTGAGATGTGATTGTCCACCATCACTCATTCCCTAATTGATGCATGTTCAAATAAAAATGAAGTTTGCATTTCCATGTCTGATACTTTGTCTATTCCATTCTATTTCTTTGATACTAAGATTTTTGCTTAGCAAAGGATAGTAGTGAAAGTCATTGGGGGTTAGCCAGGAATAGTGGGTGGATTAGTGAGGTTATGTCAGTCTAGTTAGTTATTGTTTTAAGGGGCGGAACTATGAGGTCATCTGTCCCTGGCAGTCTCATAATGGGCTGATTAAAGATGTAAACCTGGTATATTTTGATTGAATATATCGTACTATGTAGCAACAAAATAAAATAGCTTACTTTTACTCTCTTTTCTTCCCAAAATAATGGATTTTTGCGAAGTTCGCGTCTATTTCGGAACTAAAAATTTAGAAGAAAAAAGGGGGTCCTATAGACGAGTAAATACGATAATCTTATTGCAGATTCGCCCTTTCTCCTACCAACTCCAGATAGGTTACATTGCTAGAAACAGAAACAGTAATAGAGATGAAATGTTGGCTTTGTCACAGACCTATAGAATGGAACTGGTAGTTAGAGCAGAAGTGTATCTTAAATATTCAATATTAATCAATTCTTCAAATGTTCAGTTTATGTGCAGTACTCAAGTCAAAACCCTCTGTAACCCCGGGATATGAACTATTCATTCTTACGTTTGACAAATATAAAACAGTATTAATGAGGAAAACTGTATCATATTGAGTTCATTAGATTGTTAACATGACCTTTCTCACCAAAGATATGCTAAGAGAGAAATTGAAGTTATTAAAAAAGAAAGCTACTGATCGAATGAGCACCTGCTGAATTGATTTTTGGGTAAGATTATTTTTTACACAAACAAAATAACGTGAGTTGGCATGCTTGTGGAATTGATGTTCAAATCTTTATCAATTACTCGAGACCAACCGAAGTCATTCTGGAAATGGTTTTCGGTGGTTTCCAACTTCTACTGCAGGCAATTGCCGGGATGGTTCCTAACTTAAGGCCATGGTTGCTTCCTTCCCAATACTCACCTTTATTACAAATACACAAGTTGAGATTTAATTAATAATTAATTACATTTATTTATTTATTTATTTAGTGTATGGCAACTGAAAAGCAACTAATATACTGTACCCGTATACACGGATAATGATTAATCAGCACTCGGCTTTTGCTCTTGCGGCTTCGGGGTATGGTACGTTCCCTCCACCGCTGATTAAACATCTGACATGGAATACTCAAGGTTCACAAGGATATTAAGGAAAAACACAACATTTTAAATATTACAAAATTTAATTCATAAAAGAAAACTATTTTCACTCAAAAACATGTAAAAATCAATCACTTGGCATAGTTTCTTCAAGTGTCACTCAAAATATGTTAAAAGAAATCAATCACTTGGCATAGTCTCTTCAAGTGTTATTCGAAACTAAAAATCACTTTGCTAAATTTTATCAAGATCACTATAATGTCATTTCATTATTTTACGAACTTTATAACCACTATGTAATCACTTTGTCTTGCTTAAATCTAATTATAATTATTTGTAATATATATCTACTAAGGCGTCAAGCGCGCCTATCACTCAAGTCATACAACTTTCCAAGGCTTTGGATATTTATATTCATTTCAAATCTTTACCCTTCTGGGTTTCTTTAACGTTACATAACATTCATTTATCCATCATTTATTTAGTCCTTTGGACCTTACTAGTAATTCTCCACAAAGCCTTAAATTTTACACATTTAAAATACTGTACAAGAACATGCCATGTCTGTGAATCGAACCCTTGTTCTACCAGTTTCATTCTCATGCATCAGATGATCTTTCTTTTGCAGCGTACCATGCACTGTTTTATTTATTTTTGTGGGATCTTTATTCATCTTTAAAATGTATTTTCCACAACCCGTTCTTTCATTCTTTTGAGGAAGGAATCCTTTTACTTGCAATAAAAGTGTTTGACAAAACTCGTCAAAATTCATGTAAATGCTTCAAACTTATATTCTGGAGAAATGTCTCCATCCCAGCATTATGATTTTATCAGTTAATTGCAGCTTGCATCTTTTAATAAAAACTTTACATAATGGTATTTTTATTATTAGTCTATTGACAGACCCTCACTTTACCGCAGAACCCATTAACCTTCTGTCTCACCCCCACGTTACGGTAGGTCGGCGCTCACAGCTGCCTGGCCCCCGTGATACTTTACTTGATTTATTGCGTCTGGCCAGCCACCACGCTTTACACTTTGTTTATCTCTTTGACCATATGATTTACCAAGACTTTCGTTTCACTTCTAAAACAGCTATTTGTTCCTGCTTTTAGTTATAATTATCATTATTTATATTTCGTTTTTACATGATATGTATAACTTATTCCGGAGAGGATGCCTAATATAATAACAATTGTATGACGCCTTCTATCAATACTATTTTATAACAAAGCCGCTAACGGTCTTACTTGCAAATTTTATTCGACGATTATTGCCTACAACAATTAGATATAACAATGCCTCATGGTCTCACATGTCTATTCACTTACAACGCGTTATTTCGACGATTTATGGCCTTTAATAATTATAACAATGCTCTTATGGTTTTACATGTATATTTCATTCGAAGATTTTGGCCTACAATAATATTTCAACACAGCCTGATCGGACGTACAATGTAATTAATTTTAACGCTTCAATATGGCAATACAATTTATGGGAATTTCACCTACCCATTACGATACGACGTTTTCATACGACAACAATACAGAAAGGGTAATCTTTCACCCACAACATTTCGATGAGACTCTCCATCTCCTGAGTAATTATATCCTGATTAACGCATAATTATTAGCTTTTAGCTTCATTTATTTAGTATTCGGCCCTTTTGGCAACGACGACTTCTTGCTTGGTTATTCGCGGATTATTTAATATCTCAAATTAATATTTCATTTATAACGGTAAAACCTCGGCCTTCTTATCATTTAATTTTCATATTTCTGGCTGGCTAGCCGGTGATAATACATTTCTTTAGGTGTTTTTATTCACCAATTACGTTTAAAGATTTATAAAATTGATCATATGACAACAATACGTCAAGACATTTTAATTTATTTCGTTCTGTTTATTACTTGAGTTTCTCATTACAAATTTCATTATCACTTTATTTTTAGTGCATAACCACTCGATAACATTTATTTTTATTATTTTCACTACGAACTTTCAATTATTTTCCATTTCGACCATTGTCTTATTTGCCATTTAATTATAAGATCAAACTATTTTATATATTTCCCTTTCATTATTTAAATTTACCAATTTTATTATGATGCACATTTGTTTCATTATCTGCTTTTACACTGGCGAAATTTTAAGCCATTTAAATTATTATTTTCGGTTCCTTCCTCCAAATCATTTATTATTTCATTTCTTGTTTTTTATTACTTTACATTACTGATCCCTTTCATATAATTATTCTGCGAGGTCATTCTCGCGATTATTTATTATTATAATTTCAATATTTCAATTATATAAGTGCATTCAACCACCCGATGAGTTCGATCGTTACTCTCCCTAGTTACGACCGATCTCATCGAGCCAGTACATCGTACATCTGCAAAATTTAATGAAAAATCATGACTCACCATCGTGATCCGTCTTCTGATCCATCCTTGGGAAGGATTTCACCCACCTAACGACATAATTAGTACTCTTCCATGGCACTTTCTATTGTGAGCGGCACCTCACTTAGGTCCAATCAACCTTCACTTAAATTTAAACACATCACTAATTTATAAAACACTATATTAACACTAAAACACATATATCTTGTAGCTTATTTACACTGCATAAATTTCCACCACCTCTCAGTGAATCTTGGCACGTTTTATCGGTGTTTGACGCCCTGATGAGATCCCCGGACCCTGCATTGGACGTGATGCAAACTCGAACGGCTCCTAATTGTTCACTGGATCTAGTCTCTGTTCTGTCCTTTAGATAGCCTATTTTGACTTCTATTTCGTCTTTTATTTGTGACTTTTAACTTTTACTTGTCCTACGTTTACGTAGCGGTCTATCGAACCTATGGCCCGCTTACTTCGTGACCGTATTTTTGTCCTTATTTGCGACAAGTTTTCCTTTACTTCTCCTACGAGAATGTCTTTATTGCTAAGTTCCTATTTGATACACTGTAGCTTCGCTAAAGTTCACAATATTTGTTTTTGGGTCTCGAACCCGTGTTCATTTACTTGAATTATTGAATGTCGTTCCAAATTAGGTCCCTCAATACTGTGGTCTTTCACTTAACTTTCACGGAGACCTGTCTGTATATTTCGAAATGATGACCTCCAGCGTAATGTCTTTACTGATCTGGACGGCTGTATTCTAGCTTATTACTGTTCTAGAATTTTTACGCGGCGCAATTTTTACTTCGTCACGGTTTTCGAGTAACGTATAATAATTTTGATCTAGCACAAGTGCTTTAGTGATCACTGATAACAACCGTAGCGGTTTTAATTTACCACGCACATACAACTTTTTGTAATTACCGCGGATACTGATGATCGTCAAGTCGTCTTAACACGATCAACTTTGGCGGTTGGTAACGAACTGCGTTACTTACTGTGACTTCTCCATACAGGAGTACGCTGAGTCTTTACTAGTGTGAGGACGGACTTCCGTCCTGATAGCCTGATAATACTGTGCCTCCCCGGGCTTACTGAACTGCGACACATATAATGCAGTGCTTCTGCATTTTAGGAGACAGCGTGGAGCCTCTCCCCCGCTTCTGGTGAACTGCTTCTGACACAGCCTATAGCCTCACTTGGCTGACGGATACTGCATTCGATGTAACACCTCCCTACGAGGTCTGTGGTAGACTGTACTTGATGCTCCAACGTCACGCCCCTCTGGGCTGACTGATACTGCATACTGCATTCAATGATGCTCCAACGTCACACCCCTCTGGGCGGACAGATACTGCATGCTCTGTGGTTGAAACCTGGGCTATTTATTGGGAACTTGCAAAAATAAACTACTTTTGCCTTCTTCCTGGAACTAACTTCTGAACTAGACGTCGCACGTTTTTTGAAAAGTATTTCATTATGTTCCCTATATTTCAAACGTCTAATTACCATTTCGTTTTCTGAAAATCGATCGTCTAATTAATTTAAATAAAACCTACAAAGCTCCTCAGCTGCGTGGGCGATTGAGTTTTTTAACTTCTTCGCACTACCTTCGCTTGGCTCCGCCTAATGACGTAATTGCTGACTAAGTACTTCTTTCCTGGGCCTAAATTATTCATTCTTAACCTCGCTTAATTCAAAATTTCCTGGATTATTCTGATCCCCATGGGCCTATTGTTATAATTTTGCATCGTTTCCGTGAAAACGGCTTATTTCACAATTTTGCGGTTTTGAATCGCAATCCAGTGTTGTCAGAAAAGTGCCGATCTAAGCACTCAGTGGTGATTTCTCTGCTAATATGCTCGGGCTGATTCATCCCAGCGTGACTGCTCCCGTGATTCACACATCGCTTGCACCACGTATCTCCAGATAAAGCTGTCAATATTCTGCGTCATGGCCTGAATCACTTCGTTATTTCCTCACTGCTAGTTCATAGCTGGACCTCTTTTCATCTTAAAGGTCGGAAGTTCATATCCTGTACCAACCCTAGTTGGGTACAGAACCGCTCCTTCAAAGGTAAATAAATTTTCGAAGAGCTGAGGAAGTTTATTTATCAAAAATCAAAAAAAAACTTCTTATATGAAATTCCTTGAATTATTCCTTTTGATTTCTAGAATGGGGAAGGACTCTCCCGCCCGTTTCCTTAATTTAGTATTATTATTCATCATCATCATCAGATTTTGAGTTCCGTTATCCCCTGGGTATGATCTATCCTTGCCCGTTTCAACCGTACTTTACTTTCTGGTTCTTTTTCCTTTCCAGTTTTATTTTTTTACAAATATTATCAATTTGTCATCGGGTTAGGCCCGTCCTTACCCGTTTCAGTTTAATTTAGTCATTTCCATAAGGTTTCTGAGCCTCTCACCCCTTACTCTCAGTTCCCCATTTTCTTTCTCAATGTGTCTGATTAATTCTTTCATTCCTTCGTATGTTACCTTCAGATCACATGTGCATTTTAATTTCTTCCATCTCCTTTCTCTTTCATTCTCACTGTTATCTTCTACTCGGGTTAGCAATGCTTGGATTTCCTTCTCGTATTCTTCTGGAGGATGGTAAACTTTTAAATTTGCCGCATTCTTGATCATTTTGTGATCAGTGTCAGTTTGTTGCACCTTGTATGCGTTGTTTTTAAGGTCCTTAATGATTCGGTATGGCCCATGATAATTTTTCCTGAACTTTTTTATACGCGATTTTCAGGATCTGATATCCCCGGTCGCTTCACCAGTACTAATTCTCCTTCAACCAACGGCCTATGAAACCTTTTATTTCGATTTCGTTTCTGCCTTTTATCAGCTTGTGCCTTTAAATGTTCATATGTTCTCCGGATTCTTAATTCCCTTCCTACTTGAGCATCAGTAAAGGTTGGTAGAATCTGGTCCCAGGGCCTTTCTGGCTTCTTGTCCAAGTGCAACCTAATGGGTACCTCCCCTGTTGCTTCGTGATCTGTATTATTGATGCAGAATTCAATGGTTGGCATAATATCAATCCATTTCCAGTTCTCCTCTGAACAATAAATTTTACAATACTTTTGCACCTCCCTCATCACTCTTTCAACGGGGTTTGCCTCTGGATGTCTTATGCTTGATAAGATCTGCTGAATTTCCAAATTTTCTAATTCTCGGCGAAACTCTATATTCGTAAAACAACTTCCATGGTCTGAAAGTAGGTTTTCTGGCTTGCCTAGCACAGGGATTACTCGTTCCTTCAGCCTCTTGACAATCTGCTTTGTCAATGTTTTCTGTATCGGACATAACACGACCATCTTTGTGAAAACGTCCATGGATACCATGATATGTTTGTTGCCTCTTCTGGCCTGTTGGTAGTGGACCGAAGTTGTCCACTGACAAAATCTGACATGGTCTTTCCGGCAAAAGTGGAATTGGTTTTTGCCTCATTAGGAAAGAATTTGGCTTTATTCTCTGACATGTATCGGAAGTTTTTTATCGTGTATCTCACTGTATCTCTCAACCGTGGCCATGTAAACGCTTCCTGTAACATGTTGACTGTCTTGTCAACTCCCTTATGTCCGAATGATATGTGCAACAGCCAAACTAATTTTCTCTGCATGTCTGCAGGCACAATAATTCTTAAACGAGTGTGGTCTGCATCTGCAAATTTGTGTAGGATACCATTATAATAACTGTAATCAGTAGAAATTCCTTCTGCCTCAATGAACGCGGGTGATGCTCTACCATGACTTCCCTCGAAGTAGCTTATCAACATCCTCATCCATGGGTCTTGTTTCTGTTTTTCCTCAATTCCTTTTAATTCCTCAATTGTTTCTTGAGTTTTGGTATCTATTTGAATTGTACATGTCTCCTCTCTGTTGCCTGGATTCCTACTTAAAAAATCCGGAATAATATTCTCCTTTACAGGACAGTATTCTATTTCGACATCATGTTGTTGTATATATAGCGCCCATCGCATTAACCGCTGACTTGATAAGTCCGTTTTCATCAGAAACGTCAGCGCCTTATGGTCTGTCCGTAATATAATCGGAAATCCATACACTATCTTACGCCAATATTATAGCGCGTACAATATTGCGAGAAGGTCAATCTCACTAATAGTGTAATTCTTCTCATGGGGCTTCAATCTTCTTGAGGAGAATGCTAAATAATTTCTTTGGTGTATTTGTTCTTTATTCTCTTGATACAACATGGCTCCTACGCCTATCTGAGAAGCATCTGTCTGAATGATAAATTTTTCGTTAAAATCCGGGTATCCCAATTTCACGGAATGCAGTAACATATATTTTGCCTTTATAAAGGCTTCTTCACATTCCTCAGTCCATTTCCACTTTCCCCTTTCTTAAGCAAGTCTTGCAAAGGTGACACTGTACTTGTGTACGCAGGACAATGGCTGTTAAAGAACCCTATCAATCCCAAGAACTGTCTTACATTCTTGACTTTGGTTGGCCTTGGAAAATGTTTAATTGATTCTAATTTAGATGGATTCGGCATGACTCCATGTTGGTCGATCACGTGACCCAAAAACGTCATTTGCCTCTGACAAAAATTTGATTTCTTGAAGTTTACTTTAAAATTAGCTTGTTCCAGATCCTTTAATAATGTATTCAAATTTTCCAAATGTTCTTCCATAGATTCTGATGTTAATAAAATGTCATCGACATATCTAATTGTACATTTCTTTACATCTTCAGAGAGGTTCCTGTCTAACGCTCTAATTAACGCTGACCCTGCCGTTTTCAATCCGAACGGTAACCTTCGAAAACACATAGTTTGTTGTTCAAATTGAAATCCTATTAGTAGGCTTGTTTTGTCTTCCAACTCCAAATGGTGGTACAAACTTGTTAAATCAATATTTGTAAATATTTTTTTCCTTTAAATATTCTCAAAATTTCTTTAATTGGAGGAGCTGCATCATTTTCCGGAATTATCCTGGAGTTTAAATTCCTGGCATCCAAGCATACTCTTACTGATCCGTCTGGTTTATTTACCACGACCAATGGGCTTACATAAGGCGTAGCTACTTTTTCTATTACCCCATCTTCCATCATCTTTTGAAGTACTTCCTTGGTTTGTTTGAAGTGTTTTCCGGCTACTGGATACGGTTTTTGGCGAAATGGCATCCAGTCATTTACATGGAAGGCATACTTGAAATTTTTAATTTTCCCTGGCTTGGAATCGAATGCATTTCTCTTGTCTAGAATTATCTTCTTCAAAATCTCTTTGTCTTCTGCTGACATCTTTGCTTCTTCTAATTTTTCTTTCAGGCATTCTACGAATTTGACTTCTTCTTCCTTTTCAATATCTGCAGCAAGTGTACTTAATTCCCTTTCTAAAAGTAGTATTTCCTCTTCCGTTACAGTCCTGTAATTCTCCTCTTCTATGTTCCAAATTTTTTCGCCCTCTCTAGGTTCTGCCTTCTGCGATGAGATATCAATTTCAGAGTCCTGTTCTTCATTTTTGAATTTAATGCAATTCTGGGACAAGTCGATCACTACTTTATGTTTTCTTATAAAGTCAATGCCCAAAATTATGTTGTACGGTAGCTTGTTAACTAACAAAGAGCTTTGAGACAACAATAAGTTTCCTAATATTGTCATTTAGACTTTCACGGCCCGTGTTACTATTCATAATGTTGAATTTTGGGCTTATGCCGTGTTTTATCATATTGAAATTCGACGCGTTTCGAAAGAAACCATGTCTTTCATCGTCAGGAATAATCTGGAATACGACAATGTTGCTAAGAGAAAACAACGAAGAACATATAGAAGGTGCCCAAAGATGGACGCCATTATAGCCCCATGTTAGGGACAACGGAAAGCAGCAGTGAATTACTTGAATTTGTTTCACCATGGAAAAGGAATCTGACGGCAAAATACCTTTTTTTAGATGTTCTCGTCACCAAGAAAGAGGATGGATCTTTAGGACACAGCGTTTTTCGTAAGCCAACACACACCAATAGATATCTCCACGCAAGTTCTCACCATCACCCTGCCCAGAAACATGGTATCCTTACAACTCTAACTACCAGGGCTAGGAGGATTTGTGAAGTGTCTTCTTTACAAGAAGAAATTAACACCCTGCGAACCACCTTTGAGAGCAACGGTTATAGCAAGGCTTTGATTTCTACGGTTCTGAAACCAACAAATAATAATAGGACGTCAGTTGAGAAAAGAGATGTAAGAGTAACTGCTTACCTTCCGTACATACATAACACAACGGATCGTATTGCTAAAATCCTACGTCGGTACAACATACGGACTGTATTTGGAACTTCTGTTAAGATTAGGCAACTCCTGCGACCAACTAAGGACAGTTTGCCTAAATTGCAACAACCGGGTATCTACAGAGTTCCCTTTACTTGTGGCAAGGTTTACATCGGGCAGACTTCGAGAACAATATGCACTCGCATTAAGGAACATAATAGATGTATCAGGCTCATTCAACCTGATAAATCAGCTGTTGCCGATCATGCTTTAACACCTGGCCATGATGTCATGTTCCAAGGAGTGGATGTTCTTGCCCGTATAAAGCAATATCGTCCCAGAATCATCAGGGAGGCGGTTGAAATACGTAAACACCCAGATAATTTCAACCGCGACACCGGCTACAATCTCAGTGAATCCTGGCTACCTATTATCAGAACCCTGAGAAAGTAATTCACTGCTGCTTCCGTTGTCCCTAACATGGGGCTATAATGGCGTCCATCTTTGGGCACCTTCTATATATGTTCTTCGTTGTTTTCTCTTAGCAACATTGTCGTATTCCAGATTATTCCTGACGATGAAAGACATGGTTTCTTTCGAAACGCGTCGAATTTCAATATAATAAAACACGGCATAAGCCCAAAATTCAACATTATGAATAATAAGTTTCCTATTTGCAATTCTAAGAACACTTGATATTTGCAAACTTAACTCTTTTCTGGAATTATTCCTTTTATTTTAATCACTGATATAGGTATCTTTAGTACTTTTCCCTTTCTTTCTAACTCATTCACTAGGGCTTGAGTTACTAAGCAGACCGTTGATCTTGTATCTAACAAGCTTCGAACTAGAGTACCCTCGATTCTTATTAATATTATTGGTAACTCTCTTTTAATAGCGACTGGACCTTCTTTTATTTCCTCTATTAGTTCTTCGGGCCTTTCAATCAAATTTACCACTTGGAGAGTATTCCATCCTCCATTTCCATCTCTTTCTAACCCTTCAAATTTTGACGTTTTTTCCCCTCAGGATCCTCATGCTGGGATCTCTGATTATGTTCTTGGAGTTCCAAACTCTGTGCTCCTCTCATATCATGAATATCTGGTGAGGTTCTTTTTTCCATTGCATTGCTCCATTTCACTTTAGGAGGTTGATTGTATTCATCTCCTCTTTCGTCGTAATATCTCTGGGTTATTACTCTTCGTTCTTCAATTTCAGCCTGATAATCAATGTCATTATCTCTTTGCTGATTGTTTCTATTGTAGTTTGAGTTCCATTTACTTGCCTGATATGGCCTCTCATTCAGCGATCCCCTCTGATTTCCGGGTTTTGATCCATAATATCCTGTGTTCTTGTTATTTCCTGGGCTATAATTTCCTTTATAGTTGCCCCTATAATTACCGTTATAGTTTCTTCTATAGGGTGTGTTCTGTTCTCTCGGGTTATATCCTGGGTTATTTTGTCCCATTCTGATTTCCTCCGTACCCGTTGCTTTATCGTTTCTCGATCTATCCAAATTTCCCGTCTGGTTTCAGTCACGTGCGCATGCTCTACTGTCCTGTGTTGTCGTGGCGACATGTGTGCAGTAGTCATGTCTAATTGGCGCAAGACGCTTTCTACTTCAATCGCTGTCTGCGCATTCGATGAGATTAGGAATCTTTGTATTTCAAACGGTAACTGCTTTGTTATTGCCAGACATAAGTCATTTTCTGACGGAGCGCAGTCTAATTCTCTAAATGTGCACAGCTGTGCAGTGAAATATTCGGAATAGTGCGTGGGCGTATGCGTGATATACTTTTTGGAGTAGAGATCAAGCCTTAAATTTTGTTGGACGTCCGCTGCCCAATATCTCTTTAAGAATGCGTCTTTAAATTCGTCCACGGTGTCGAAAGTATACCTAAAATTTCTAAACCATGTTAAACAATCGCCATCCATTAATTCTTCGATTGATCTTAATTGACGCTCAGGTGCAACTCGTGTGTCCTTTAGGTACTCAAATACCTCCTTTAACCAGTATTTAGGCGTTAGATAAGACACGTTTCCCGAAAACTTTCTGGGTTTATCAGAGTCTGATCTAATAATGGTTATCACCTGGTTCTGGACTTCGTTATTATTGTTATTATTAAAAGGGGAAGACGTGAATACAGGTGGTCCCGGTGTTTTAAATTGGCTTTCCCCTTCTGGGTAATTCTTGAATATGTTTTGGGGTTTTGCTTCTCCCCATTTATCTCCCAAGTCCTCAGTGCTTTCCCGATTTGACTTATGATCTCCCCAATAATTCCTGCTATAGCAATCATTCTTGTTTCGCTCTGATTTACTCTTCCTTCGAGTCTCTCTATCCTGGCAAATGATTCTTGTTCTCTCTTATTCATTCGATCCTCATTGCCCTCAGTTCTTCTCCCTATCTCTTCTTGCTTTCCCTTCCAGTTTTCCTTGAATATTTCAAACTCTTCCTTTATTTCCTTTTTAGTTTCGAGGATCTGTTGTTCTTTTTCTTTAAATTTAACCTGTGCTTTTGTTTCTACTTCCTCTTTCGCGTTTTCTCAGTTTTGCTTTACGCATTTCTCTATTTCTTTAAAATCCTGTCTTATAGATTTTATTTCCCCTTGGGTTTTCTTTATTCTTGCCAGATCCCCCTGGTATTGTTCTACTTTCTTGTCGGCTTCCCCTATGCTAATTTTCAAAGGATGTATACCATTCATGATTTCTTCAATTTGGGTTTGTTGCCTATCAATGTTTTCCCCCTGTTTTTCAACAATTTCTCCCTGTGTCTTTATTAATGACTGTATGGGTTCCATCTGTTTACCTAACGTGGTCTCCCATGCTTTATCCTGTTCATCTATTCTTTGATCTATGTACTCTATATCTTCCTTTGCTTGCATATATATCTTTTGACCTATTTTATCTATATCGAACTTCCTTTGTTCATTGCTTTCATGGATTTGTTTTGAGAATCATTTATTTCCCTCTTTAATTCCTGTGTGGAATTTTTGAATTGTGTTTCATTGTTCGCTAATTGCTTCGTTACATCGTTCTTAAATTCCTGGAAATCGACCTTATTTGCTTCTAGTCTAAGATCTAACGTGTCTCCAAACGATTTCTCTATTTCTTTGAATCTACTGTCTATTTGCTCTCTTGTTTCGGTTTTAATATCGTTAATTTTCACCTCGATCTCATCTAAGCGTGACTAAACCTGTGCCTGTTCACCTGAGATATGGTTTACATCATCCTTAATAGTATCAATACTTCCCTGTATTTTTAATATACTATCATTTACATTTGCCTGTAAGGCGTCAACTTTATTATTTAATTCCCCTAATCTATTGTTTGTTGTTTCAAAATTCTGTTGACATTCAATCCTACCCTCACTGATTTTTTCTTGAAGTTTAAAATTTAAAGCTTCTAAGTCTCTCTTACTCTCATCCCTATTTTCTTGAAGTTTATTATCTAAAACTTCCATCTTTTCTTGAAGTTTATTATTTGAAACTTCCATCTTTTCTTGAAGTTTATTGTTTGAAACTTCTAAGTCCCTTCTACTCTCATCCTTATTTTTATTGTTTATTTCTTCCAAGAGATTTTTCATCTCTTCCAGTGTAGCCATTCTTTTTCCAATTTATTTGAGAAAAGATGGGCTACTACCCCCCTCACACGAGGTGAATCTGGGCTCGACCCGCCATGCTTGTACTCTTTCTTTCTATTTGAGGTGAAGTGTTTAACGGGTGTGCAGGCGCACGAACCCGTCCACACGTCCCTCCTTCAAAACTTCAAAAACTTTAAAGCAAGACATTTTTAAATTGTTATCTGAAAATTTTTCGAAATTTTCCGAATTTTTTCCCCCGGAAAACTCGAGCTTTTCTGTGGTTTTCCCCTGAAAAAAAACACGCCCCTAAAGGTGGGCGCCAAGAAATATTTGATATGCTAGTCCCTTGCTGGTACCAGGGTCGTACCTTTTGGTCACCATCCGCAAGACAACGGCCATAAAAAAAACAAATTTTTGGAAAACCACTTAGGGGTGGTTTTTACTGCCTATTTCCCCATGTTGGGCGCCAAAGAAATAGCTTTGTACTATAGGGGTCTAGTTCTATTTCATTAATTTATATGTAGGGTTGCGGGTTGCGGTCATCCTACCTTTACTGCGTTAATATTTACTTTATCCTTAATTTGACCGACTTTCCATGTGACCTAGTATCCATATCCAGCACGCATTATATGCTTCCCCTCTGTCCCCGTATACACGGATGATGATTAATCAGCACTCGGCTTTTGCTCTTGCGGCTTCGGGGTATGGTACGTTCCCTCCACCGCTGATTAAACATCTGACATGGAATACTCAAGGTTCACAAGGATATTAAGGAAAAACACAACATTTTAAATATTACAAAATTTAATTCATAAAAGAAAACTATTTTCACTCAAAAACATGTAAAAATCAATCACTTGGCATAGTTCCTTCAAGTGTCACTCAAAATATGTTAAAAGAAATCAATCACTTGGCATAGTCTCTTCAAGTGTTATTCGAAACTAAAAATTAATCACTTGGCATAGTCTCTTCAAGTGTTATTCAAACTAAAAATCACTTTGCAAAATTTTATCAAGATCACTATATTGTCATTTCATTATTATACGAACATTATAACCACTTTGTAATCACTTTGTCTTGCTTAAATATAATTATAATTATTTGTAATATATTCTTACTAAGGCGTCAAGCGCGCCTATCACTCAAGTCATACAACTTTCCAAGGCTTTGGATATTTATATTCATTTCAAATCTTTACCCTTCTGGGTTTCTTTAACGTTACATAATATTCATTTATCTATCATTTATTTAGTCCTTTGGACCTTACTAGTAATTCTCCACAAAGCCTTAAATTTTACACATTTAAAATACTGTACAAGAACATGCCATGTCTGTGAATCGAACCCTTGTTCTACCAGTTTCATTCTCATGCATCAGATGATCTTTCTTTTGCAGCGTACCATGCACTGTTTTATTTATTTTTGTGGGATCTTTATTCATCTTTAAAATGTATTTTCCACAACCCGTTCTTTCATTCTTTTGAGGAAGGAATCCTTTTACTTGCAATAAAAGTGTTTGAAAAAACTCGTCAAAATTCATGTAAATGCTTCATACTTATATTCTGGAAAAATGTCTCCATCCCAGCATTGTGATTTTATCAGTTAATTGCAGCTTGCATCTTTTAATAAATACTTTACACAATGGTATTTTTATTATTAGTCTATTGACAGACCCTCACTTTACCGCAGAACCCATTAACCTTCTGTCTCACTCCCACGTTACGGTAGGTCGGCGCTCACAGCTGCCTGGCCCCCGTGATACTTTACTTGATTTATTGCGTCTGGCCAGCCACCACGCTTTACACTTTGTTTATCTCTCTGACCATATGATTTACCAAGACTTTCGTTTCACTTCCAAAACAGCTATTTGTTCCTGCTTTTAGTTATAATTATCATTATTTATATTTCGTTTTTACATGATATTTATAACTTATTCCGGAGAGGATGCCTAATATAATAACAATTTGTATGACGCCTTCTATCAATACTATTTTATAACAAAGCCGCTAACGGTCTTACTTGCAAATTTTATTCGACGATTATTGCCTATTAATGCCTCATGGTCTCACATGTCTATTCACTTACAACGCGTTATTTCGACGATTTATGGCCTTTAATAATTATAACAATGCTCTTATGGTTTTACATGTACATTACATTCGACGATTTTGGCCTACAATAATATTTCAACACAGCCTGATCGGACTTACAATGTAATTAATTTTAACGCTTCAATATGGCAATACAATTTATGGGAATTTCACCTACCCATTACGATACGACGTTTTCATACGACAACAATACAGAAAGGGGAATCTGTCACCCACAATATTTCGATGAGACTCTCCATCTCCTGAGTAATTATATCCTGACTAACGCATAATTATTAGCTTTTAGCTTCATTTATTTAGTATTCGGCCCTTTTGGCAACGACGACTTCTTGCCTGGTTATTCGCGGATTATTTGATATCTCAAATTAATATTTCATTTATAACGGTAAAACCTCGGCCTTCTTATCATTTAATTTTCATATTTCTGGCTCGCTAGCTGGTGATAATACATTTCTTTAGGTGTTTTAATCACCAATTACATTTAAAGATTTATAAAATTGATCATTTGACAAAAATACGTCAAGACATTTTAATTTATTTCATTCTGTTTATTACTTGAGTTTCTCATTACAAATTTCATTATCACTTTATTTTTAGTGCATAACCACTCGATAACATTTATTTTTATTATTTTCACTACGAACTTTCAATTATTTTCCATTTCGACCATTGTCTTATTTGCCATTTAATTATAAGATCAAACTATTTTATATATTTCCCTTTCATTATTTAAATTTACCAATTTTATTATGATGCACATTTGTTTCATTATCTGCTTTTACACTGGCGAAATTTAAGCCATTTGAATTATTATTTTCGGTTCCTTCCTCCAAATCATTTATTATTTAATTTCTTGTTTTTTTATTACTTTACATTACTGATCCCTTTCATATAATTATTCTGCGAGGTCATTCTCGCGATTATTTATTATTATTATTATTTCAACATTTCAATTATATAAGTGCATTCAAACACCCGATGAGTTCGATCGTTAAATTCCCTAGTTACGACCGATCTCATCGAGCCAGTACATCGTACATCTGCAAAATTTAATGAAACATCATGACTCACCATCGTGATCCGTCTTCTGATCCATCCTTGGGAAGGATTTCACCCACCTAACGACATAATTAGTACTCTTCCATGGCACTTTCTATTGTGAGCGGCACCTCACTTAGGTCCAATCGACCTTCACTTAAATTTAAACACATCACTAATTTGTAAAACACTATATTAACACTAAAACACATATATCTTGTAGCTTATTTACACTGCATAAATTTTCACCACCTCTCAGTGAATCTTGGCACGTTTTATCGGTGTTCCAAGCCCTGATGAGATCCCCGGACCCTGCATTGGACGTGATGCAAACTCGAACGGCTCCTAATTGTTCACTGAATCTAGTCTCTGTCCCGTCCTTTAGATAGTCTATTTTGACTTCTATTTCGTCTTTTATTTGTGACTTTCAACTTTTACTTGTCCTACGTTTACGTAGCGGTCTATCGAACCTATGGGCCGCTTACTTCGTGACCGTATTTTTGTCCTTATTTGCGGCAAGTTTTCCGTTACTTCTCCTACGAGAATGTCTTTATTGCTACGTTCCTATTTGATACACTGTAGCTTCGCTAAAGTTCACAATATTTGTTTTTGGGTCTCGAACCCGTGTTCATTTACTTGAATTATTGGATTTCGTTCCAAATTCGGTCCCTCAATACTGTGGTATTTCACTTAACTTTCACGGAGACCTGTCTGTATATTTCGAAATGATGACCTCCAGCGTAATGTCTTTACTGATCTGGACGGCTGTATTCTAGCTTATTACTGTTCTAGAATTTTTACGCGGCGCAATTTTTACTTCGTCACGGTTTTCAAGTAACGTATAATAATTTTGATCTAGCACAAGTGCTTTAGTGATCACTGATAACAACCGTAGCGGTTTTAATTTACCACGCACATACAACTTTTTGTAATTACCGCGGATACTGATGATCGTCAAGTCGTCTTAACACGATCAACTTTGGCGGTTGGTAACGAACTGCGTTACTTACTGTGACTTCTCCATACAGGAGTACGCTGAGTCTTTACTAGTGTGAGGACGGACTTCCGTCCTGATAGCCTGATAATACTGTGCCTCCCCGGGCTTACTGAACTGCGACACATATAATGCAGTGCTTCTGCATTTTAGGAGACAGCGTGGAGCCTCTCCCCCGCTTCTGGTGAACTGCTTCTGACACAGCCTATAGCCTCACTTGGCTGACGGATACTGCATTCGATGTAACACCTCCCTACGAGGTCTGTGGTAGACTGTACTTGATGCTCCAACGTCACGCCCCTCTGGGCTGACTGATACTGCATACTGCATTCGATGATGCTCCAACGTCACACCCCTCTGGGCGGACAGATACTGCATGCTCTGTGGTTGAAACCTGGGCTATTTATTGGGAACTTGCAAAAATAAACTACTTTTGCCTTCTTCCTGGAACTAACTTCTGAACTAGACGTCGCACGTTTTTTGAAAAGTATTTCATTATGTTCCCTATATTTCAAACGTCTAATCACCATTTCGTTTTCTGAAAATCGATCGTCTAATTCATTTAAATAAAACCTACAAGGCTCCTCAGCTGCGTGTGCGATTGAGTTTTTTAACTTCTTCGCACTACCTTCGCTTGGCTCCGCCTAATGACGTAATTGCTGACTAAGTACTTCTTTCCTGGGCCTAAATTATTCATTCTTAACCTCGCTTAATTCAAAATTTCCTGGATTATTCTGATCCCCATGGGCCTATTGTTATAATTTTGCATCGTTTCCGTGAAAACGGCTTATTTCACAATTTTGCGGTTTTGATTCGCAATCCAGTGTTGTCAGAAAAGTGCCGATCTAAGCACTCAGTGGTGATTTCCCTGCTAATATGCTCGGGCTGATTCATCCCAGCGTGACTGCTCCCGTGATTCACACATCGCTTGCACCACGTATCTCCAGATAAAGCTGTCAATATTCCGCGTCATGGCCTGACTGACTTCGTTATTTCCTCACTGCTAGTTCATAGCTGGACCTCTTTTCATCTTAAAGGTCGGAAGTTCATATGCTGTACCAACCCTAGTTGGGTACAATACATAGTTTACAAATACTAAAAATTTACAAATTAATGTCTTAAGTTTTCAATCCATTGAAGGGCGGAAGCCGTCACTTCAAAGAAATCTCCTGGACTTCCAGAATAAGCTCGTCTGCTGCAGCATTTTACAATGTGTTTGATAGTCTGGTGTTCACTGCCACAGTCACATTGGGAAGATGCCGCCAATCCCAAACTGTAGAGGTTCTCTGCACAAATGCCACGGCCTGTTGCGGTAGCTCCATGCCAACTGGCTGTGTACCTGGTCTAACGAGAGCCTGGTAGTCCTCATGTGCAGTATTAGTCCACATTCCTGACCATTTCCTGTTCATGTTGAAATTCATTGCTTGCAACGATTCTGCCAGTATGATGGGTGGCCGTCTGGATTTTAATCGGCTTTTTCTAAGTACAGGTACATCTAGGGTTGCCTGATTTTAAGAATGGAAAAACGGAACACACCTCCCTAAAAACATAGTTTCCTTTTAATCAAGGTTGTTAAATGTTGTAATAAATAATACACATATGTATTATATAAGCATTACATAATCTAATACACAAAATGAAAACTAGATATTGCTGACATATCATATAGGCCTATGACACCAGCAACTTTCAAATACTTTCCATTTGAACGACCCTTTGCAAGGATTTTTTATTTGTAAGTACCTCCTGATAAAATTCACTGCAATTTTTGCCATAACTTATTGTAATATGTGAATATTATTCTTGTTTTATCAAACTAATGGAGCTTCTGTTTCTATCATCTCCATTTGATTTTCATGACAGAAAAAATCTCTTTGTAAAAGCATTATAGGGGAAAATGCTGAGTATTAACTTCACAAGGACTAAGATATTCCTTAATATTGTTGCCCCTAATAAATCTATAACATGTACCCATCTATCTGACACAAACATAGAAATCATTTTCTCTTTCAAACTTGCACCTCTATCACCAGAAAGCAAGCTAGATATTACAATCAATTCTGAAGCGGGACATTTGAAAATTGGTGCGAAATTGAATATAATTATCAAATTAACCTAAAAACGGAATATTTGTCGTTCCGTTAAAGATTAAAACGGAACGCGGAACAAAACAAGAAAAAACGGAATTGTTCCGGGTGAAACGGAACGTCTGGCAACCCTAGGTACATCAGAGTGGATTGGAAGCTGAGGATTATTAATTAACTTTTTATATTCCTTTAGGAGGGCGTTCTGTCTCCACAGATTTGGTGGCGCTATGTGACTTGGAGGCGGTAGCCAGTGAAGAGGAGTAGACTTTATGCACCCTGTTATTGTTCTCATTGCCACATTTAGCTCGACATCGATTTTACCCACATGTTGGCTGTTTAGCCATACTGGAGCACAGTATTCAGCAGCAGAGTAGACGAGTCCTAAGGAAGAACATTGTAGTGTTGTAGCTGTTGCACCCCATGAGGTTCACACAACTTCTGTATGATGTTATTTCGCGATCTCAGCTTGCTGCGGTGTTTTCTATATGACTTCTGAATGATAGAGTTCTATCCAGAGTCACGCCCAAATATTTAGGAAAAACTTGATGATGAAGAGCCTGGCCATTATAGTTGACATTTAACTTTGCATCAACCATTCTATTATTAAGATGAAATCAGCTAACTTCAGTCTTCGTTGCGTTTGGTGTTAATCTCCACTTTTTAAAGTATTCATGCATTGTCGTTAAAATCAGCAGAAAATACCACTTCTCCAGCCTCAAGACTTCTATGTTGAGTGAACAAAGCCAGATCATCTGCATAAATGACTTCCTTTATGCTGTTACAGGTAGGTCAGAAGTATGTAAGTTAAACAGCGCCGGAGCCAACACAGAACTTTGAGGAAGACCATTATTAAGTTTCTTCTGTCTGCTTAATTGATTACCGAGGACCACTCGAAAGAATCTCTCAGACAGCATTCTATGAATAAGTCTTATCATGGTTTGGCAGGGTATACTATTTACTAATTTGTATAGGACTCCTTCTCTCCACACCGTATCATAGGCGGTTTTGGAACCCAGCTTCTACTGTATATGCGTAATTAGACTAAGAACTTGATCTGTGCAGCTTCTATTAGGCCTAAATCCTGCTTGTTCAATGGGAGGGACTTCATGGATCTTTGGACCCATTCTGTTAAGGATAAGTCTTTCTAAAAACTTGTAACAGCAGCTCAGGAGTGCAATTGGACGGTAATTAGTAGCACTGTTCGCTGGTTAACCTGGTTTCAGTATAGCTATGATTTTTGTTCTTTTGAAGGCTTTTGGAAGATTGCCCGATAGCATGATATTTGTAAAGAAATTTGTAAGCCACTTACGAGTCTTAATTCCGGAGTTGATCAAAAATTCTGGGTGTATCCCATCAAATCCTGGGGCTTTGCCTGTCTTAATATCTTTGATGGCTGCATTAACCTCATCTAGGGTGAATTCTCTTGAGTACTCTGATCTCCTTGGTGCCTTCTTTTTAAGAATGTCTTAAAATCTAAACCCTCTGTTTTTCGTTCCCAGCATTCTTTGCGAGCTTCATCAAGACGTTTTAACAATCCGTTAGCTGTTGCACAGTCACTGGTGGTTAAATAGGACTGATTTAGTTCTTCACAATCATTACTCCAGCCAGGACTGTATTCCTTCCGGAATCCTCTGGGCATGCATTTTTTGCAGTCACAATAACTGCTCCAACGAATCTGTCATAATTCTCACTTATTGGAGCAATCCATCTAATCACTTTATCCAGATCATTGGAGAATTTAGACCAGTCAGCTTTCCGGAAATTCCATCTTGGTCTGGGGATGGATCTAATTATAGGTATTTGAATTCCAACATCAAGAATTACTGGTCGATGTTGGCTATTTGGAAAGCCTTCAAGGACCGTCCTTACTGTATTAAGAGGTTGTCCCTGGGAATCTTGTGTTACAAAACATAAGATCAGGATTGTATTCCTCCTTCCAAGCTGCAGATTTAAAAGTCCCCTTGTCAAAAATTAGGCTCAGGTTGTTGTTTTCGGCCCAATTTACAAGATTTTCACCATTTTCATCATTACTATTTCCAAATAGTGTGATGACTGTTGAAATTGCCAATATACTGTATATGCAAGGATGTGAGAAAATAGGAAGAAACTGAGCTGGCCAGTTATCTGATGGAGGTTTATAGACATTTGTTATAGTGATGTCCTCAAATTTAACTGAGAGATTCTCAATGTTTTGTACAACGTCGGCAGATATCAAATGCACATTTTCAATGTTAGAGCGTATATAAGTAGCGCAGCCATAGCATTGATGATATGTAGCTCCCAAGACTTCATATCCAGTTATGCGTCCTCTTGACTTCAAGTTCTCCTCATCACCTGAATGTGTTTCCTGGATCACTGCTACATCCACACGATCAAGTAACAAGCTATGACCCAGATGTCTGATTGGTTGGTCCTGAGAAGGACCTTTGTGATATAGTTGTGTGTTCATGTTTAAGCCAGGAGATCTGCAATAGATAAGTCTGGCTGCCAGCTTTGAAACTCGTTTAGCACCACCCAGGGGACACGTACAGCTTAAGGTATGATGCGGACGTGAGTTTCTTGTATTGACTAGACTGAATAGTTTCTTTGAATAGGGGCTGTCCACCAGTAGCGGCTCGTGAATTTTACCGAGGGGGGACTCAACCATATAAAATACGCTTATTTCAATAGCCTATAATTCTATTTACCTCACAAAAGCTCTCATTTGTAGTGGAACTCCATTCTTCTGCACTTACCAGTATCACTAATCAACTTCTCTATCACTTTATTGTTAAAGTTAGGAATTTCTTTCACCATTTGTTTCTCAATTGGCATCATCCCTAAAGCTGTTAATCTGTCCTCCCCCATAGAATTACGTAGATATGATTTTATCCACTTCAGGGTCGAAAAACATCTTTCAGTTTCACATGTTGTCATTGTCACTAATATTTTTAATGCCTTTGCTATTTCCTTAAAAACAGGAGTATCTAGTCCAAATGAAGTAAGGAAATCAAGAGTTTTTAAACATCCGGATATGTTGCCATTTGGAGAGAACTCTGGCCGTGAGTAGAAAACACCCAATTCGTGTACGAAATCATCTCTGTCAATTACAGCAAAAGCATCACAAAAACGGTTTACATCTTCAACAGGCAGCCGTTTCCTGTAGTCTTCATAGTTTTCAAGCAGGAACAATTTGGCTCCTGAAAGATTATTTCTGAACTCAAATCTATCTTTCACCTCAGCGAGCATGTAATCACATATTTCTCTAGCGGCGGCATTTAAATCTTGTGCGGAGCTTCCACATCGCTTTTTTGGTAATGGCTATTGTGTTGTCTGGATTGAACTCGGCAAACTGTGTCTGATATTCTGCAATGAAGACTCAAAACAATGCAGTGCATGTTGTATTTTTGCAACGTCTGTTTTGACCTTTTGCAACTGAGCATATAAAATGTCCACATGAGGCACCACTTTATTGAAGAAATTCAACCAGAATAAGAAGGTATCATCATTCAGCCATTTAATAAATCCAGCAGCTTGTGACACTGTTGCAGCGGTATGAGGTTTTGACGCCTCAGATTGAATGTTTTCAAAGCACTGTAGAATTGAGTCTTTATTCTCAAAAATTGTCCTTACCAACCTCGAACGAAAATTCCACCAGGTCTCGCACACTCTTGGTATTCTTACGCTGCATACGTCATCGAGTGCGGCTGTTCTTTCTGGAGAATTAGAGAAAAAAACTGACATGCCTTTGAGATTAACAAAAAAAACTTTTACACTGGAAACACTCGATGACGCCTTTTCCAGGAGCCTGTTCAACTGATGTGCATAACAGTAAATATAATGCGCACTGTTATTGACATTTTTTACTATGACATTGACACCACCTAAATGTCCTCGAAATACTGCAGCGCCATCATATGTTTGTGCAATAAATTTTTCGAGATGGTCTTGTAATAAAAGTTGCAATTCTTGTAAAATGCATTTTGATAAACCTACTGCAGTATGGTTTTCTGCATTGAAAAATCCCCAGAAACGCTCGTGTACCTTTCCGTTCAATTCGTTTCGAAACACAATCACTGTCTGGGTCCGAGTCGATACATCTGTAGTATCATCAACCATACAGGCTAAGAATGATGACTGCCTGATTTCGTTTGTTATGAAATCTCTACAAACTTGAAACATACATTCCAGGAGCTCGTTTTGAATTGTTTTTGAAGTACCCTTAAAAACCTTTGCATTTTCAAAATTTGTACGTAACAGTGGATCATGATTCTTGCTGTATTCTATTAACTCCAAAAATACACCTTTATTATGCGAGGAAGCCGATTCATCGTGGCCACGAAGAGGCAGATTACACGCTCCACACAATTTCAGAATATCAATTATTTTTGACAGAACCTCCCTATTTTTTGTAACCAATTCATTATGAGCTCGAACAGCCTCCATATGCGCACTACTTGAACTTTCGGCAATGTTACATCTGCCGGGAAGTTGGAAACTGACAGTATTATTCTGATATCTAGTTGATTTCTCATGTTTCTTTATTTTCACAGGTAGGTGCTTCAAATCATTTACTCCTTCTTTTGTCCAATTGACATCACCTCCATACAGTAAACACACAAAGCAGAAGAAAGCGTTACTGTCCTCACACCCACACAACCACGGGCCCTACACACAGCTTGAACTTGCGTTATATTCAATACTGGCACTGGACGACCACTGTTATTTAAGTCAAGTTTTTCAGGTAAGCTCAATGAGCTAAACACAGTTTCTTTAAGTTCCCGCACTTTCATGTTGGTACTAATACAATCCATGCGCTCCTTGCCTGTAGTTAGCTTGGCTTTATACTCAAGCACACTGAGTCCACTTCCTGCCTGGCGTTGTGGGATAGGGGTTGGAGAGAGGATACATGGAGGAATTCGTTGTCATAGCAACGCAAATTACCAAGCGGGCGATTTCTGCTGAGTCCAAACGAGTTCAAGAGCCATCTTCCGGCGAGAAGAGGAACTTGGTTGCGATGGCAAATCATTGAGTGCTCCCTAGCGGCAAGCAGAAAGAACATTGCGATTGCAGGAGGCAGTGGAGGGGCGGCGTCCTTGAGTCCGATATCACGAGCTGCCTCTGCTGTCCACATATTCCGTAATCAAAAAGGGCGAGGGGGTAAACAAAATTATTGCGCAACCACATAACAAATAAGAACTCTTTTACGCTCTAGGCCAGAGCTTTCCAAACTTTTCCTCATGGCAACACTCTATTAGCACACACAATTCTACACGACACCCATTTAATTATAAACATGAGACTATTTTAACAACGGAGATTCATTTTAAGGAAATGTAAATTTTTCAATGGTATATATATATGATTTTCCAAGTATAATAGGTTATATTAAACACCTTTCTCATAGATACAAAACTTGCACCTTGATGCTCCAATTCAGTGACTGCTAGGGGCTTGGCGATCATTACAAATCTGCTTTATATTGGGTCGGATGCAGGACAAATTCACACGCATTTCC
The DNA here is from genome assembly GCA_946902985.2 of Meconema thalassinum. Lineage (NCBI taxonomy): Eukaryota > Metazoa > Arthropoda > Insecta > Orthoptera > Tettigoniidae > Meconema > Meconema thalassinum. The sequence goes on from OX336398.1 coordinate 122,287,461, forward strand.
TCATCTAACATTCTCAAAATTCCACGTTTAACCGTTTTTGTATTAGCCATAACAGAAAAATCACTTTCACACGAATATGTCGTAGAAAACTGCAACAAAACGATGAGTGCTCTCATACTCAGGCGAGGAAAGTCTTGTTGAATAGAAACCCAGAAGCTTACTAATTCTGACTCTTGGTACTTAAGTTTTAAAGTCTGGTTGTTTTTAAGTTCTGCCAGTTCCTCCTCTTCGATAAGTTGAAGTTCACAAGAGCTGGGGGGAGGGGATGCAAAAGGATTTCATATCCAGTCATATTGGTTTACAATTTTTAGTGTTGGAAAATATCCATTCAGCCTTGAATTCAGTTGCATTAAATGATTATGAACCAGTGGTTCTATTTTGACACTAATTGGACATTTAGATGTCAATGGAAATATCTCAAAATTGCTTTCATTTGTTTCTCTCAACCATATACCGACTTTGTCCCTAAAATCGGATGTTAGTAGCAAGTTTGTGATTGTCAACATATCGATCACGCGGCTAATACGCCGCACGAGGGGAAGCAAGTTGACTATTATCACACAGGTTCTTTATTAGTTTTCTAACTTGAATTTTTAAGTACAATGAATCCCACGACACCCTGTTGGGAAAGCACTGCTCTAGTCTGATGGGTGGCACGATCGGGACATAGGTAAATAAGTTCAAAAAATATTTTTGATGGAAAAAGTAGGACTTTTGTCACTTGTTTGTACATGCCTTGTGCATTTTGCCCCCTCCAAGCACCTCAGGAAACTGCAGCATTAATATTTTTTCCAGTAATTGATGTCGTCGAGTCTCTCAGGGCCGGCTTCAGCAAAGCAGCGTTAACAGGCCGTCAATTGGCAACTCCAGCTATCTGATATGACATCTAGCGGTAAAAATGAGAAACTTACGAAGTAGGGTACATTTGTCACGTGGTGACTCGGGTGACTGTATATGGTTTCTTGTATTGGTAAGCAGATCGTGGTAAATTCTTCGTGATTATACATAAGTAATACGTTTTACTCGTTGATAAGAGTGCAAAATGAGTAAAAGCAAAGTATATTGCTCAGTTCACGGCTGTAAATCGATGTATAACAGGGCTGCGGATATACGTTTTCATCACTTTCCAAAAGATGCAAATAGCAATAGCCGAAAGGTGACGATACCAAATAAATACGGGCAACAAGAGCGGGTTGGACCACTCAACACCACACTCACTGACGACAGGACGGGTTGTTCACTTACGCCGTGCACTTACCTAGACAGCCAAGCACAGTCTCGCCGAGCCAAGCCGTACCAAGCCTAGGACTACACCAGCCGAGGACAGCCAAGCTTCATCAGTCAGGTATCCTTTCCCGTTCCCTAGTTCATTTCCAATAACCCTACCAACCGTCATCACCTCGCTCTGCGATATCCGAGCCATTCCACTACGAGTCATATAGGCCTAATTTGACTTCGCAGGGTAAATACTTACCATCCAAATCAAGCAATTCCTGTCTACCCCGAGTTTTAATACAAGTTAAACTCATCCCATCGCCCTACCAAGCAGCAAATAATTTCTAGAGTCTATGGTACAGTGAGCAAACTCAAATATAGCTTTTAAACGTAACAGCGCCATGACTCGAACTGAACAAAAACAAATACCAGCAGACAACCGATGCTTGATAATATGCAATTGACACATAAAATCCAGAGGAAAACGCAAATTAGATCACGTGTATCGCACAGTTATACATATATACAATTGAAAATAACACTGTCATTATTTTAGGGACCACATTTACGGATTATAACCGAAAAATAAAGTGTTCCATATCAAACGCGTGTTATTGAGTAATTTTACCCTACTTATCCAGACGACCGCAGCGCCCCAAGTGTTAGTTTGAGTTGCCAATAAATGCGGTAACTTTAACATAGGCATTAAGCTCTTTGGCGTTTCACCAGCACATTCGCCGATTGGCATTAGCAAAGAAGCGTATATGTTTAAGGGCTGTACAAACCTCATTGAAAGATGATGATTGTGGCGGTATTTGTTTATTCTTTGGTGTAATAAAGCAGGCCGTTAACTGGAAAAGCTTAAAAGTTACATACTGCTTGGTAAAAAAACAAACATGGCTGAAGAGGAAAAGAGCAAGAAGAGCCGGGGACTGTGAAATTTTCGTTAAATGAAAGAAACATAATTATCCACCCTTATCTACTTGGTGGACGAGTATTTTGAAATCGTTGAAAATAAGAGGACTGATGCTGTAACGAATAGGTAGTCTTTTATTAAATTAACTACATGTGCTACATCGTAATGCATCATACGATTATTACACATAAATGAGGAATGGTACATAGGCCTACTGTCGACCAAATTATTGTGTGTACTCGAGTTTGAAGGTTGTTTGTGAAGTAACCAATTGGCAACTCCAGCTATCTGATATGACATCTAGCGGTAAAAATGAGAAACTTACCAAGTAGGGTACATTTGTCACGTGGTGACTGTTTGTATATGGTTTCTTGTATTGGTAAACAGATCGTGGTAAATTGTTCGTGTCTTTATACATAAGTAATAAGTTTTACTCGTTGATAGAGTGAAAAATTAGTAAAAGCAAAGTGTATTGCTCCGTTTACGGCTGTAAGTCGATGTATAAGAGGGCTGCGGATATACGTTTTCATCACTTTCCAAAAGATGCAAATAGCAATAGCCGAAATGTGATGATACCTAATAATACCTAATAATAATACCTTTCCACCCCGGGAAGGATCTAACACTTGTCGAGATAGACAAGTCAAGGTAGACCTGCGACGTAAAGCCAGCGAAGGTTATTCAGTTGAAAAACAGCTGTTACGATGGGAGCGCTGGTAAGATTGAAGTTACTTGAATAATTAATTAAATAAATAATTATTGGCTGCTTGGTAGGGAGAAGGGATGAGTTTAACTTGTATTAAAACTCGGGGGGCGACAGGAATTGCTTGATTTGGATGGTTAAAAGGTGGGTTTGGTGTTGAATATTGAATGGTAGCGGAATCACTCATTCTACAGTGCCCACGGGGAGGCAAATTAGGCCTATATGACTCGTAGTGGAATAGCTCGAATATCGAAGAACTTAGCGATTACGAGGTGTATGCTTGGCGGAAAGGCTGGCGGATCATCAGTTTGACATCAATTCACGATATAAGTCGGAGCTTGGAACAGTGGCGTCTGGTTTGCGTGGATGCTAGTCTCGGAATGATAAAAGTAGCACAGCTTCGGTGTGTTATTTATTTGTTTATGTACCGTATTTCTCTATTTGAATGTCCTCGGCGTTGACTCAGGATCTTCATTTACATTATATGGCGCATAATAGTACAGAAATAATGTCCGAAGTGTAGCCCTGTGTAAATTAGAATCAGCTGATCTACATCAACCATAAAAACTGATGCTTGATAATATGCAAATGACACCAAAAAATCCAGTGGAACACACAAATTAGATCACGTGTATCGCACAGTTATACATATATACAATTAAAAATAACACTGTCATTACTTTAGAGACCACATTTACTGATTATAACCGAAAAATAAAAAGTGTTCCATATCAAACGCGTGTTATTGAGTATTTTAAACCCTACTTATCCAGACCGACCGTAGCGCCCCAAGTGTTAGTTTGAGTTGCCAATAGACCTACATAAAATCCAATAACATCATCATTTTCGCCGTTCTATTTCACGTTAGTTCATGTAGGTTTGGAATTTTTAATTTATATTTTAATATTTTAAATCTCAGTTTGAACACAAAAAGTGCACGTTTTTAAGCGTGTTTCAACCATGCGTCACATTTAAGAATTATCTCACAAACCCGTCATCAGATCGAATCCAAATTTTAACACAATATACATAGGAATGTTGTATAACTGGTTTATTAATTTCAAAATTTTGTGTGTCCAAGAAACAAAGTTGTTATCATTTTAGTAAGGTAACTTTTCTCGGCTCGGGGTGGTTGGAATATGTAGTTCTTGGTTGCGTTGTAATCCTAATACATCAAAAAGGTATGCTGTATGATTGTGAAATACGTAAATTAATTAACTTATTTTATATCGGTTTGTATTTGTACGGGGAATTAAGATATGGTTCACCAGTTAGCCGCTCCGGTGAAAGCTGTACAACGTTGCCAAGATGGGCTCTATCACGCGTCATGGCGCGCCTCGCTCGGAAGTGGTGGGCTCCATATCAGCAACGCTGTACAGCATTTCCCGGAGCGGCTAGCTGGTGAACCATGTCTCAATTCCCCATACAAATACCAACCGATATAAAATAAGTGAATTAATTTACGTATTTGGCAGTCATACAGCATAACCTTTTTATGTGTAAGGATTACAACGCAGCCAAGAACTACATTTTCCAACGACCCCGAGCCGAGAAAAAGTTACCTTACAAATATGATAACTTTCGTTCTTGAACACACAAAATTTTGAAATTAATAAACCAGTTATACAACATTCCAATGTATATTGTGTTAAAATTTGGATTCGATCTGATGACGGGTTTGTGAGATAATAATGCTTAAATGTGACACATTGGTTGAAACACGCTTAAAAACGGGCAATTCTTGTGTTTGAACTGCGATAAAAAATATTAAAATATAAATTAAAAATTCCAAACCTACATGAACTAACGTAAAATAGAATGATAAAAATGATGATGTTATTGGATTTTATGTAGGTCTATTGGTTACTTCACAAACAACCTTCAAACTCGAGTGCACATAATATTTTGGTCGACAGTAGGCTATCTTATCAGATGGGAATCCCAGGTTAGGTTCTGTCATCTGTAGAACATTCAACACAGACAGTGGCGTCGGAAGGGGGGGGGGGGTGCCAGGGTGCAGCCGCCCCCTCAATATTTATTTTGGGGGTGCGGCGCACCCCCAATATCTTTTGAAAATGCAAAACTTTTATATTGAGAATTGAAAAAGAAATGCCTTTTTGAGATACATGGCCCAAATTTGAAATGCGAACTCGCGAGCAGCCAAGCGTGAATGCATGCCAATCGTCTCTGCTGAGGTTGGCAACATTGGCCAAAAGCTAGTTTGGTAACGCTGTCGGTGAGTGCGAAGAGCAGGTTCAAGCCGATTTATTCTTGAGTTATGTAAAAGAACATTAATTATACTTTTCACGACATTACACTTTAATAGAGAAATAGAACGTTTCTTATATGTATCTCCTTAAAACACATGATATACTGACACACGCGTTGAAGGGGAATCCCCGTGACTAAAGAAGGGTGTGGATTGGGGCAGGCATCCTGGGAATGGCATACTCATTTTGGTGCACTGGAAACTTTCCACTCATATTATTTTATTCTTTGCTTTCCACTGGACACAAGCAATCGGCGAGCAGTTGCGTGTTGGTCGCTTGCACATTCTTTGGTCGCTTGCCCGCGCAACCAAGGCGCTATTACCACTGACAACTCGCGCTATCAGACCCCCGGACTCTTATTTTATGAGTGCCCTTTTGTCCTAGTTCTTGTACTGAGGCTTGGATTTATCACCTGGGAGGATACATTAACTTGAAGGTTAGTGTCCATTAATATTACGATATTGTGCCCGTGTTTCTTTGAGGCGTTCATATGGGCGACTACCCCATCCGAGAGGTAGCAGCCTACGGTACATCACTTCCCCCCAGCGGCCAGGCTTAGACAAGGCAAGGCCTCGTGCGCGGTGTAGGCAAAAACCTCGCGATGGGGCGCATCAGCTGGGCCGGCCTGCCGGGCCATCGTCATCTGTCCGAAGACTGGCTGGCGGATGGCCGGCCGGACGGCTGCCGCACGTGTTTGCTCAACATCTGGAGGAGACAATAACAAGTACATTGGGGGTGCGGGGTGCGGCAGGCAGGGGAGGATAGCTACTTTGCCTTTGGGATCCATGTGACCATCACGCCAGCTGTAGGGGGCACGACGGCAAGGAGCCAAAATCAGAGCAAGGAGGGGGTTGATGGTTCAGCGTGATGGGACCTGCAGGGGTGAGGTGAGGAGAGAAGAGAAAAGGAAGAAACGGCGACTTTCCGGGGGAAAAAATAAACACTCAATCATTCCATTCCACTTGCTTCACAGGAACAAGAAAGAGGTGGTGAAAGTTTTCGCTGCGAGTGGTAGTTAATGAGAGGAGGGAGGAATTAGGAAGTGCGCTTGTGATGAGTGATAGTGATAAAATATAATGATAGAAGTGATTTTAAATAGTGATTATAAAATGTGGATTTTAGATTTTTAAAGATTAATTCGGTGACAGGACTGGAGACTTGAATAGTCGTTTTTTTTAATGTTTTGAATACATGAAAGGCAGTCGAATGGTTGGTATCACAGGTAGAAGTTGGTTCTCCAAAGCGGAGAGAACATTTTATATCAACGGTTTCCAACATTCGAGAAAGGCGGGTGAAAAATACAAATCACATAAAAACAGTGACTTTCATCGGAGAAATTATGAACTAATCATTAATAGAGAAAATAGCCAGCCTGTAACTGCGAAGATTGACAAGGGAATGTTGAAACAAATGAGCGTTGCTCGCAAATGTTTTCTTGTTGTTATTAGTTGTCTTCATTGAACTCTAGGTAATACTGGAATGCTGTATGGGAGCAAAGTGCGGCTTTTGGTGCGACTAGTTACGCCTGGTCGTGCACGTCAAGGATGCGATGACCAGGAAGCAGTTTTCAGCGAGGGTTACCATGGGAGGAGTCGTTCCAGTAGTACCTACAGTTCAATGGTTGTCTTAGATATTTAATGCTTACTCGTAGCGCTGTTCGCAGACACGACTCTGATCAATTCAACCTCATGGAGCTTTTACAGGAGAGAAAAGACGATGTACCCAAACCTACTTGGTGGATGTCGCGTCGTAACAATTTCCTCAGCCCTGACATGCAGAATGAGGTGATTGAAATAATGGCCCTCTCTGTCCTTCGAGACATAGCAAAACAGGTACACGAATCACCTTTTTTGGTATTATTGTTGATGGCACCACCGATATTGCGGGCTTAGAGCAGTTCTCTGTATGTGTTAGGTTGGTTCACCCTAAAACCTTTCAAGTAACTGAACTTTTTCTCTGGTTGTACAACCCACAAGATGCAACCGCTAAAACGCTGGTTGGTGCCATAAAAGATGTTCTCTTAAGGCTACATTTTCTATTGTCAAAATTGTGGGGTCATTGTTTTGCTGGCGCCTCTTAACATGTCTGCGCACATCAAGGGAGTTCAAAAACTTCTGGCTTATGAGCAGCCAAAATCCCCTTATGTTCACTGTTCAAACCATTCCCTAGGCTTAGCTCATCAAGAAATCTCGCGGAAAATTGCAGTTCTTTGTGATTTGCTTGTTGTTGTGAAAAAATCAAGTAATATCATGCTCGATCCTTCGAAGAGACAGAACACCTTTAAAGATTTCGTCCTGGCACCCTGTGATGACGATGATAATGCCGTCGCCAATGGACCGTCATCAAAGCTCATCGCACTTTGTCCAACGAGATGGAGCGTGAGATGCCGGTCTCTTAAAAGGTACAAGGAGAACTACAAAAGGGTCATACTGCCTCTCCAATGCCTATCCTCGATGACCCCACGGGGGCTTCTCCGGAAGTCAAGTCGGCAACTCGTGGGTACCTAAAGAAGCTGAAGTCATTCGATTCCGTTTTAATTTCTTCACGTCAGTGTCGAAATTTTTGGTCCATGTGAAGAACTTGCAAAGGCCCTTCAGAGCCCATGTTATACCGTACTGCCACAGGAGCAAAGAAAGCTGCTCTGATTTTGATGTCGGCAATGGAGGCTCTTCGAACGGCAGAGGAGTTTGATCGGATCTACAAGGAAAGCTACATTTATGCTACGGAGATAGTGGAACTTGACTGCTCTTCTTTACCAAATCCTAACCAACAAGTTTCCGAAAACCAAGCCACATGCGAACCCGACGATGAGGAGGAAGAAGCCGAGTAAAAGCAAAAAAAAAAGAAGCAGAAGCAGAGCAAGAAGCCCAAACCTGAACAAAAACTTCCCAAAAAACGGCAGAGGAAATTTCCGAATCGTTTAGAACAAACTGTAACCGAATTTATTCAGTTACAGTAGCTCACCCTCGTTGTTTTTTGCCTTGTGCAGTTAGTTTGGGGTATTTTATTCATATCTTATTATATTGGGTTAAAGTGGGGATGCAGAGGTGATTTTTATTGTACCTGTGTGTGTTTTGTGGACGGATTCATCTTTGGATGGTCCGGACCAACTAGGATCATTGTTTATTAATTATCGGTTTTGGATATTTGATATTATAAAATAAGGAGTTTTGCGATTTATAACGTTTTGGGAACAAGGATATATAAGACTGTGTTATTTTGAGTAGAAGAATTATTTCATTTTGGTTTGGGGTTATTGGCTTTATCTTGACCTAGTAATGTTTAATGTTAAATTCGTGGCTGTACTATAAGGTACCAAGTATTGGTATTTTTGAGGACTGGAAATGTTACAAACCCGGAAAAGACAGGCAGTAATTCGGCTTGTGGTGGCAAGTTCAGGGAATACCTAGGCAATTAATAGCATGAACTCTTATGAACTTCGAAAGGAAAAATACTGAGTGACGTCAGTAGGAATTACGTCTGTCTAATGTTCATGTGTTGACACGGATGTTCCGCTAGGAGCGGGCCACGCATGAGTTAGTTCCGGCAGGAACAGTGGGGTGATGTATCCGTTCGCCAGTGCATATAATGGCGTGTCTGGTGTTCCGATGTCGTCTTATTGCTTTATTGGCAGAGTCCAGATCTACTAGCGCCCAGGGTCGTTTTACGTGACATGGTTTCCGTAACGAACAGTTAGAGATCGGGTCTTCTTGCTTTTAGGCTATAGTCCATGTCTTCTTGCGCACAGGGTCGATTTATCTGGCATGGTCCGGTAATCGAACAGCAGAGACAGTAACTAGACATTCACTGAGGGTTGTGCTATTGAATGACTACATATGTTCGACATGGTTAAGTTCGCAGACCATGGGTAGCTGATCAGATCACACCCTAAAAAGACGTTCATAACCTCACTTCATCATCTGTTGTGGAAGTCATGGGAGGATGTCATGGCGTTGAAGTCAACAAGTCTGGCGAGTGTAGATTCGTGCTCAAACTGTGCAAAGTGAAAAGAATAGGCAAATGATGCGTGAAAGTCTGACGAGTGTAGATTTGTGTACAAGTGAAATATGTATAGGAGGCTGGTAGGCCTAGGTCGAATATGGCCGTAAGTGTTTGCTGCTCTAAGAGCCTAAATTCAGTTGCAAGGTACTGTACAAAATTTTTCACGAGTTTATTGAAGGGTATTTCTCATGTTGTATATTATGTATATAGATGTATAGTACAGCCAATAGATTGTTTCTTTTAATTCATGTGTGTGTTAATTCCTGTTTTGCTTGAACCTGATAACATCAGTGAACGCATGCCAAATGCCCTACGCCTGGGATAAGAAGTTTCATAGACGGGGCAACAGTTATGTATTTTTTTCTATTTTATTCAGGAAGACCCATATGGTCAACCTTGGCGCCCATTCAAAGTCGGGAAGTTATGTTAAAATCACTTGTGGCCTGTATTTAAAGGCAGTAAATTCTGTAGGTTTGTGGTAATGAGGGTAGTTAAAGTTAAATCAACTCCAGCAAGGAGGTGAGAGTGTTTCTATTTAAAAGTCGCAAATTCGCGGGGCCGCCATGTTGGTTTTGTAGTTACCAGTTTCTCAAAAGTCACATGGGTGAACTTCTAGTAGCTCCCTTTATCACCGTAAAAAATTCCAGGGTGATATCGGGAATAGTTTCGGAGATATTGAATGCTGGTGAAATATTTCACACAGCCGCCATGTTGGATTGGTGAGACGTAAGAAAATTTGAAGGGCACGGCGGGGTCGTCCGGAATAGTGCTATGAACTTACCGAGTTTCATTGAAATCGCTTCAGCCGTTTTGAAGTTATTAGGGGGACACACACACACTCCTCACACACACACACACACGGACAAAAGGTGATCTCATAAGCCTATATTTTCAAAATTGAAAATGGGCTGAAAAGAAAACAAACAAACAAACAAACAAACAAAAAAGACTGGCTTTTGCTGGCTTATAGCTCGCGTATTATCAACTTTTCTCCTTTCGTGGATTGCAAATGCGAAGTTGCATAAAGGAAATGAAGCTGCGCCTCCAAAGTTAGGCCACCCGCTAAGGCCGAGTAAATCTTGCACCCCCAAAATGAAATCCGCTCCGACGCCACTGAACACAGAAGGTTTTGACAACCGAAATCTCATGATAAATTCTGTGTCGTCACATTCATTCAAGTCATTCCTTCGTTATATATAAGTTAGTGGACAAAGAAAATCTAGCATATCTTCAAAAACATCGTCCTCGTTCAGAATAAAGTTTAATGCACGACTATTCCGGCTTTCGCCACAAACCATTTTGGATTTGAATGCTACGTAAATCAACCGTCAAGTCATTAATTCCATGTTGACAGAGCAATTAGTTTTGACGGCTTGTTAGGGAAGCTAATGGATTGTTCTAGTTTGGTGAACCACGACATTTCGGTAATCATCCGTCAACGGCCTTAATTGGTTTGTTAACAGTTGGATGAACCGTGGTGAACCCGGCCCTCAGTGTTTCTCGTTTTCTTTATTTATATGGATAAATCCTGACAAAATCGGAAATATCAGGCATTGCTTTGTGATTACGTGATATGTGGACGGCCCCATATTTCCCAATATAACCATAGTACAGGGGATGTTGAAGGAGAGGGAATCACAAATAACTTAAATATTTACCAAGGTTTTAGTTCAACTTGTCAGACAATAACAGCAGAAATAGAACACTGAAGTTAATTAACTAATGGGTATCTCATGGGATGTTATGATTTCACGAAGATATACAGTACAACAAAACCGTTTCCTCTAAATGCTTGAGCAATCGACGCTGGTAATCTTCATTCCATTACTGGAAATGTTTAAAACTGGTTTCTTATCAATGTTCAACATGGACTGGTGATAGAGTTGGGCTGAATACTCACTGAAGTTGTTTAATTCAATGGAATGGAAGCATATTTTATAGGAAGCATTTAGTGTATTTTGTATTATTTATGGGTTTTGTTGGTTTGGGAGTATTTTGCTCAACTCTGCCCAAGTTAATTCAATTTAAAATCTACAATTTAGAATTAATAATAACACTGCATGAATAGAAACAGGAACATTTTGTTTTAAATTATAACAGATTAAGGTGTTATTTTTGATAAATTTCACTGCTATTTTTGTGTGTGTTTACAGTGTAGTTAGCTGTTTACAAGTCATGGAATTTAAACAGCATACTGTGCACACCACGACCAGAACCTAACCTAACTGTCAATAACTCACAAGTTCTGAGAATTTTAAAAAATTGATCCCTATTTTTTTAATTAAAGAATTTGGCCAATTATAGACCGCTTAGAATCTAAATATAACGGAACCATTAGTACAGTGAATTCAGAGGTCGAGATAAAGATGGTTTGGCCATGTGCAAAGGATGGATATGGATAGAGCTGCAAAGAAGGAGATGTTGAGGAACCTTGACGGTATTATCTTGGTTGGAAGGCGAAAAAAAGAGATGGATGTACCAAATCCGAGAAGGCATATGTAACATTGGACTGAATGTGGCAGAAGTAATGGAGCAAGAGAAGTGGAAGAGGCTGCTTTACAACACCCGGGTGACTGGAGTTGGCCACTGATGATGATGAATTAGAATCTAAGACTATCCGTCCAGATACGACGTGTTGGTCTCTTCCTATCTTCTTCAAATCTCCTCATGTGGACAATTTTTCTTATTACGTCTCTATCCTGAAGATTCGGTGATCCTAACTCGCTGAGGTCTTTCTCCACTTGTTTATACCAATTTGATCTTGTGCGTTTGATTTGTACAAATTTGTATACTCGGAAAGTAAGTCTGGTATGCTTCATTCTCTCTAAGTGACTTAAATATTGAATTCGGCGCAGTCTCATTGTGTCAGTAAATATAGAAACCTTTTTATATATTTCCGAGTTTGGTTTGGGGAAATATATTCCATTTTTAATTCTGGGCCCCATATTGTGCTCATGATTTTCCTTTCTTCAATCTCTAATTGTTCTTTTAAGTTCTTATGATGTGGATTGAGTGTTTCTGAAGCATACAGCACTTCTGGTTTTATCACTGTTAAATAACAAATTTTGCTGAGAAAGTCAAGGGAAGGATGAGGTGGATGGATACAGTAAGGGAGAGCATTGAGAAAAGAGGAGTGAAAGTTGGAGATATACTGGAAGAAAGACGAGAGTGGTGGAGAGACAGAAAAGTATGGAGTTCCTTGATTCACACCCTGACCCAGATTACTGGAACCGGGAAATGAAGAAGAAGATTATAGGAAGTTTGTTCGGGAAATGATAATTACTACGAGTTATTGAAAATTCGAGTAATGGCATTCGAGATATCGAGGATCCACTGTGTAAAAGAACAATCAAAATCATTTTGCAATATCATACCGAAAATGTCGTATCATGATGAATGATGTGCATTCTCGCAACATTAAACATAAAGGAAGGCAGTAAGTTTAAATATTTTGATGCTGATGATTAGGTGCCATCGAGTCGGCGTCGACTACTAGCGACTGCATGGATGGACTGTCTCCATATGATTCGGTCTTCAGCCATATACTTCAGATCCTTCACTGACATATTCATGTTGGATTTGATGGAGTCGATCCATCTCAATGTTTGCCGCCCTCGTCTCCGAGACCCTTCCACCTTTCCAAACATAATTGTCTTTTCCAGTGAATCAGAACGTCTCATAATGTGACCAAAAACATGACAGCTGTAATCGTGTTATCAATGCTTCAAGAGACAGATCTGGTTTGATTTTTTGAATTACCCATACATTTGTTTTCTTGCCTGTCCAAGGAATACGCAGTATCCTTCTCCAACACCAGAGCTCAAAAGCATCAATATACTTCCTGTCTCGTTTCCTTATGGTCCAGCTTTCGCAACCATATGTAGCTATGGGAACCATTCTAATTTTAGTAGGCAAAGAAACATCTGAATACTTGAAGATCTTATCCAGGCCTTTACAATATTTTACATGACTTAATCTTGCATCATGAGACACAGAACTTCCATCTTTACATGGAATCTCGACTGCAGGACGTGATATTTCACATGCATTAACTGGCACCTTGATGACACCTTCTGATAAGTAAGATGCCACAAACTTAAGCCTCAAATCAGAATTAGTTGTCTTAAAAGGGAGGAAGCTTGTAGTTTTAAGTCACTGTTAATAATATGGGGTTTGATGCCATTTTTCAGTGCTGCCTTAGTAAACAAAAGTTGGGTGCTGTTCAGTCGGTCAACACGAATGTATCCAGAAGAGTTGGGTTATACCCTAATCCTGAAAAAAATTACATGAGATTAATAAATACATTAAAATATAAATACATGTGAGAAGCCGTCAAGCCCCTTCAATTTCAAAGTACCGTATATACCCGAATGTAAGACGACCCCAAATATAAGACGAGGCCTAGTTATCAACTGCCTCTTACAGATTTTTTCCAAAAAAATACTCGCTAACTCATAACTTGCACAATATATGCCCTCAAGGTCGTGCTTTCATTATTATAACGTCTCGTGTTATTGGAAATCCCTCTGCCTGCTTTTCCAAGACATGCTCTATAATTTCTTTGTACAAGAATGGGAGACGTTATTAAATTAAGATACGTTGATCACTCAATTACTGCTCGTAAAACTGACTGGTTGTTCTTGTAAAGATTGTTTTAAAACATATTTCCATATGCTTTCGAACATATAATTTATCCGCTTAAAATGACGTGTATGCGTAAATCCTAACCTCAAAATGTACGCTATTCGTATATGCATGGTAATTAAACATAACAAACCATATTTTAATCTTCATTAATGCATTGATTTGTTGTGAGTTACAAGATGCCAACACCACATACTACTTTGCAAATAATAATAATTAAAAAAAAAAAAAAAATTTTTTTTAATACCCTGAATATAAGAAGACCCCAAATTTTTATAACACAAAAAGTGGGAAAAAACCTCGTCTTACATTTGGGTATATACGGTAGTTTTGTTTTCCAAGTGTTATGATTTCAGTCGAATTTTCCTATCTCTAAATATGACTGCAAAAGATACATTTTGAAGTTTGATAAGATTATATTTTTAAAAAAAAATCACTTTTAAATCTGCACAAGGCCAAGGGTCAAGCATTTCAAGCACCTTATATAAGTCAAGCTAATGAATTACAGAATACAATATATACATCAGTCACATTTACACATAAGCTAAAAGCTTTTATTGCTAAGTATTACCTGCAGTTGTCATCCAACAATCTGCATAAATATTGCTCAAAAAATGTTTTGCATCATAAGAGAATTGACATTATATTCAACACTATTGTAACAAGAAATGAGCTTATGTCATTTCTATTGGTAATTCTGTATTGACTCACAATAATTACTGTAAAAGACCTCTTTAACAGACCATCCTTCTCCCTGATGAACGACCAACATTTTGGTGACCAAGGTTTTAAGGACCATACTTATTATCATTATTGAAAAGGCGCACAATGTGCAAAATACATAACTGAGTAACCAGCTGTACATTATTCAAATCCCAATTGGGATATTGATGTATGTCTTTGTCAGCAATATTTTGCATGATATCGAGAACAGCATTCACTGCATAGATCACACACACATTCTTCAGTTGGTTGGTGGAATCTCGTTTTGGCAGAACTTGTAGTGAAAGCCATGTGTAGCGTATAGTGTCATTACGCGTCGGAGTTCGTAGTTTGTCAGTTTCCATTCGTCAGTCATTATGGCGCCAGTTGAGAAGAAATCATTCCAGATAGTGTTTTGCTTTTCTTTGAATATTTGAAGGGCATTCTCATAGGCCTCAGTGCGCGGTAGTAACATCTGTAGTCTAATGTCTTCTACAAAGAAAATTTCTTTTGTGAAGACATAAGTCTTATCAGGGCCATACTTATGGACTAGGCTTAAGTGAGGTAAAGTACTGTGTGTGATGCGGCAGTGAGCAAGCTTAGACAATGGGTTATTCTTGAACATTTCTGGCTTTTATCATCAAACGAAGGTGAAGTGACATGACCTGACCTTCGCGTTGAATGTTTTCACAACTGGATTGGCCCAAGTTTGTAAACATTTCTGGCTTTTATCATCAAACGAAGGTGAAGTGACATGACCTCACCTTCGCGTTGAATGTTTTCACAACTGGGTTAGCCCAAGTTTGTAAACATTTCTGGCTTTTATCATCAAACGAAGGCGAAGTGACATGACCTCACCTTTGTGCTGAATGTTTGGGTTAGCCCAAGTTCCCTTGTCCAACAGTCAACAGTACTCTCTTGCTCTTGATTCACACCACTTTCCCTCCCGCACCTACAGGACCCCTTTCCAGGCAGAAACAGTTACGGTTGAAAGCCAGTGGTATACACAGATTAACATGACAATTGACTTAAGATTTGTAACACAAATGGCAATAAAAAATAATTAACAATTTGTCACATGAATTTTACAGTTTTATACAGTTACAATTGAGATTCCCCTACTAAGCGACCACCCCACTTAAAGACCAATTTATTGTGGAACCATTGATGGTCGTCAGGCGTGGATCTAGAGTTTGGCTTGGGGGGGGGGGGGTCAGAGAATCGAAATTGTTAAGAAAAATTGTATCACTAAAAACGCAATCACGAAATAAACCAGACCAATTTTTTTGCAAGCTACATGGATAGAAATTTGATACGTTTAGCGCACCAAAAATATTCGTACAAATTGCAACGGTGTGTTTTGCAACTTTTACATCGAGCTTCGAGAAAAGTATCAAGGTACGTTACAGTTTCGGCAAGTCGAGTTGGTACCGACAAAGGGAGAAAGTCACAGCTTAAATTGCCAACAAAGCTTGCAGTTTGGATGTCGGCAAAATTTTTTGGTGCGAAAAAAGACCCAAATTCCTATCCGTGCGTTGCTGCACATTCATCGTGACATCTCTATAAACATCGATTCGGTAATCACAAGGTTTGCTAAACAAAGTAGATGAGTTGATTTTGTTATATAAATAATCGTTTTTATATAACAGGTATGAAGTTGTAAATATGTACAGTTGTAACAGAACATAATAATTGCAATAAAGATATTTCCAGTATTGAATAAAATGAAAAACACTGTTTTTCAGTTAAAATTCGTTAAGTTTTATTTGTCTGGTTATTGTGTTTTCGTTTTTTGAGTTTGCCAAAAAAATTGGTCTCCGTTTGGGGGTTCAAGACCCCCCTTTGAATCCGCGCCTGATGGTCGTCTAATAGAGGTTATACTCTAATTTTTTCCCCCTATTCCCAAGAAGCTGGCTGTCTTTTAATAAGGGTACAACTTGCATTGATGTTATGGGTTTCAATGTTGGTTTCTACTGTCCGTCCACCAGCTTAAGGTCCGTGGCAGGAATGCAACGAGTCAGCTGGTGACAGCTGGCCTCTGCGCGAACGACAATAGTGCCAACCTACTACTGACCAGTACGATTTCACAATTGAAACTAAACGAAAGTAGCAGTGAGTAACCATAGCGTGAATAACATCGGTGCCGAGTTGGCAATACCTGCAGCGGCACGTCCACTCAATCAATGCAGCTGGAATGTCTCTCCTCTCCCATTCAGTACCCTAAGACCACGAGCTGTTGGACGGACAGTACAAAAATTGGTCGGTAAGAGGATTGGTCTATTCCCCAATTGATTATTTAAGCATAACTGAATGCTAGTTTCAACTATCATATCTTGACACAATTACTCATGAACCTTTTAGTGGTTTTGATACTGTCTGATGTGGTGGCCCGAGTGCTCTGTAGCGCTTTAGGCCATGGTTTTCTAATTGTGAGAGTGCCCTCCGACAGCTCAGAAACTTGTAAATACTGGTTACCTGTTTTTATGGTTCAAGTATTGACAATATAAACTTGTTAAAGAAAATCATTCTATTAATATGAGAGATCCACCTTATTAATCTTTTGAACTCCATTACCCTTAGCATATGCTTCCTGCTCCACTCCTAATTAACCCTCTTAGTGCCAGAGTCGCTGTGAGCGATCATCATAAAATGAACGAAACTTGCCAGCGTCGCTCTGAGAGACGCTTTGTTTTTGTATTCTTAGAGGGGTTTATAGACCGAAAATGGCGTCTAAACTTGACGTAACCATTAAAAGAGAGTTCTAGCTACCATTTTCTGCCAAACATCATTTGTTTTCCGTCTATCGATATACTCGAGTGATATTTGAAGTTCCTTGACTTGTTTACGCGTGACTCGTAAAAGCATGGGGTCCAAGGGAAGGAAGGATTGTTTGAGAGAGGAAGAAATTGAAGAATTAATGGTTGATGAGTCAAGTGGTGAACTCTTGGATTTCGTAGACAGTGATTGCGATCTTGTGTGTGACGAATCAAGTGCCGATTCCGCTTCAGATAATGAATTACCTGCGCTGAATGCGATCGTACATAACCAAACAAGTGATAGTGATGGTAATGATGTTGATAGTAATTACAGTAAAACTTCTTTTATACGATTCACACTTATACGTTTTCTACACTTATACGATTTTTTTCTTGGTCCCGGCAAAATCCCTATACTTTCCATGTTAATTTATTTCCGATATACGTTTTATATTTATTCGTTTTTCACGCTTATACGATCATATCTTACGTCCCCGAGAGAAAAATGCGTCGTTTATACGTTTACAACGGTTTCCCTACCTAAAATCTCTAAAAATATTGGAGACAGAAACTTATGACACGCACTGTACGTTTCTCGGAAACCATCCCTCGCGCGGCGCAATGTTGTGGCGAGAGCGACCTTGAAGCTATGTTCAGCCGGAATTGCGTGTGTTGCGAAATACAACATCACTTGCTTCGGTGCTTCAGTTGTGGTTAACCTTGATAGCAGTGAACATGGGTGAAAGGAAGAGGAAGTGCATTACGATTGCTGTTGTTCACTTAACGGGGGCCATCGCTCGCCGCTCGCCCGCACTGCGGGCCTGTCTCCCGCCAGGCACTTTGCCGTAATGCCTAGCTCGCGCGGCCTATAGCCTATACTGTAGTTCACAGCTGGTGCTGAAAATGTTCGCCATTCACTGCTACACATCGCTGGCACCTCTTTATGAAATTGTCATTTACGTTCTGAAGTTCCTCACCACCGATTGACTGTATTTCAACTGTAATATAGTCTTTAAGCTCATTTTCGCGAAAGATTTCCTGTACTTTATGAAGGTATTTACACACGTTCACGTAATGAAAATCGCATTGGAACATCACACTGAGCACTAAAGACGTGAACAATTGACTAAACTGAACCCCACACTGCTAAAGCACACTGCAAAGGAGGGAAACTTGTGGCGCCAAGAAGCGCTTTACGGCAAAGTGCTTGACGGGGGACCGGCTCGCGGCGGGATCGAGCGAGGGCCCGCGTCGCATATAACACCAAGTCGCTGTATAACCCATAATGTCACATACATTTTGCAGTTTTTATTAGCGACTTTCATTTACGCGTTTTTCACGCTTATACGTTTTTTTCATTTGGTCCCTTGAAAATCGTATAAGTGAAGTTTTACTGTATTATTATTATCTTGACTGGTCACATTGGACCACTTGAGTCGTTCCACAATCACTTCTTCTTTGAAGGTAGTACTGCTTGGTTCTTGCGCTCTTTCCAGTACTTTTTCATTCTTTCAGATCGGGATTTTCTCAACTCATCTGAAATCTCCATAGGCTTTCTATGTGTCATTTCTGCAGAAAATTTGTGAGTTTTAAGAATGGTGTTAATTTTATTTTTCTCCTTGGCATCTGTTATCTTAAGTCCAACTGCTTTGAGATCTTGTTGGATTTCTTGGATCCATTTTCCTCCAGTTTTCTTTCCTAGATTTCTCATCACCAGTTGGGGTACAATTCTGTTTTCTGGAAGCCGTAAGATGTGAAAAAAATATGAAATTCTTTTCTTCTTCATTGTGCTGGTGATTAGATCAATCTCACGATAGACAGTTTCATTTGGGAGAATCCTCCAGATTCCCTCAACCTGATACTTTTTATTTATGCACGTTCTAATGATTCTTCTTTCCGTTTTGAGGAGCTGATCAGTTCTTTGTTCATTTTTAATTTGGAACAGTGTTTCACAAGCATAAGTGGCTTCTGGGAGAGTTACAGTTTTATAATGTTGGATCTTAGTAGCTATTGATAGGCATTTTTTATTATATGTTGACCAGGTTAGAGATTGTGTCTTTTTCATTTTTTTTTGATAGTAATAGTGACTGGGAAGAAAGAAATGTTGACCAGGACAATCCTCCACAGGCTACACAACCACAAATGTGAAAGATAAAACTACAGGGTGCCCTTCTGTTTATTTATTTATTTATTTTCATTTCCTGGTTCTTTTGTTATGTATGTGTGCTCTCCAGTGTTCATTTTTACTCCATTTATAAGCGTGTGGTAAGAATAATCAAACTTTCTAATTTTTATTTTACAGAAGAAATTATTTTAATTAATTGATAAAGAAAGAAATAAGTTTCATAATGATCTGAAAATTTCCCTGAATTTAGATAGATATGTTTTGCACTCCCTAACTAAATTTCGCTTTCGTATCTTTCAAAACAGGGGATATACATATTTTTTTCTGAAAGCCTACATTTTCCATTAAAACAGCCTGGCACTTTTAGACTTCACCTTTACCTTTTCGCCTGGCACTAAGAGGGTTAATATCTGCTCTACGAACAGCAGTAGGAAGTGAACACTGCAAAACCATCTAATACAACATATAATTATGTCATGAAATATATTTCCACGTCAATTGTTGGTTCATCGTCGTAACTATCACTGCCCACTAACTGTTATAAAAAATATCCGGTTCCGTGAGCAAAGATGAAGCAGACGCCATGTTTACATTCAATCTATATATCAGTAAAACTGTCATAAACATTTGAGAATAACAAAAGTTAAACATTCATTACCATTCCCGCAAACTATAGCAAATAGGGAAAGGTGTTCTCTCGGAGACCACTAGATGGCTGCACAATACTGGAATGCAGCACAGAAGTCATACGAGCGCTGTAAGTACTAGCTATCGTCATGTCGTGTGGGACTCGACATCGGAGTGGAAGTTAAAATATTTTAATGTCGAGCCCCACTCAACGTAGGAGTGCAAAAGGTTAATACTGTACCTAAAACATTTACTCTATATGCTTGGTGCTCATCCTGTGGTGTTGGGGTAGTGGGCAGGTCTCTCACCCAGAGGCCCCGGGTTCGATTCCTGGCTCTGCCAGGTATTTTAGAAACTGACGCGAGGGCTGGAACGGGTTGCACTCAGCCTTGTGAAGACAATTGAGTAGATGTCTGGCAGTAAAGCAGCACCCTGGGGCAGGAAAACTACAATTAACGGCCGAGAGGACCCGACGTGCTGACAGCGCGTTACTCCATAATCTGCAGGAAAGATGGCTGGGCAGCGATTGCCTGGTAGGCCTAGACCCTTCATATGCTGTAGCCTCACAGGGAGGGAAATGACTGAGCGCTGAACAGTCCACAATAATAGTAATGTTATTGGTTTTACATCCCTTTTAACTACCCAGGGGGCGGCTTCGGTGGCGTAGTTGGTAGCATGCTGAGCTTCTATGCCCAAGATAGCAGGTTCAAACCCGGCCGAAGCCGTCGGATTTTTTAAGAGCGTTAAAAATCCCTCAGTATGCCTTCCTTCGGAGGGGAAGTAAAGCCGGCGGTCCCATGTCATAGATTTATGACATGTTAAAGAACTTTCCACTAATTACACCTGTGTGAAACTGAATTGTATAGGTTAAGAATGTAAACAACGCTCTTAGGTTGCTACGTTCCTTGCCAAGAGCAGACAGCGGTGGCGTTTAGTAGCTAAGTTCTGAACTTGGCCTAGTAGTCGTTGACGGTGGCGTTTGGCGGCAAAAGTAGGAACTATTTGAAAAATTCAAAGTTGCAGTCCTTACTTGAATTTAAAAAACAGATAACACACACTAATACAGTCATCACAATTAACACCGGTTATCAGACAAATTCTACACACACCCAAAGTACACGGGGCTACATGACCGCATTGTCGCAGCCCCTAAACTAAGGAACCAACCAACCTAACTACCCAGGCTTTTAGAGACGCAGGGTGCCAGAATTTTGCCCCGAAGGTGATCTTTAACTTTTTCCTCGCCTTTTCCCATAACGTGGGGTCGGCTTTCCTAATCCTAATGCGTCAGTCGTTTTCAGATGATCTTTAACGTGCCAGTAAACCTACTGACACCGCTCCCTCGCATTTGCGCACCCTCAAATGCCAGCCGACTGCGCCAGGATACGAACCAGCAACCGAGAATGTTACCGCTGAGCCACACAGCCAGTCGCTGAACAGTTCAAATCAAAATGTTTGTATGTATGTCTCAAAATAATAATTAATTAGATAAAGACCTATAGACATTTTAAGCCTACCATTCTCGTGATAAGTTAAAAATTACAACTTCTACAATATTAAAACTCAGCAAATTTTCTAGGTTTATGCCGTGTCTTGTGTGGGGTTTCGCCTACGAACACCAAGCTGGCTCATCAGAGGGCTCATGGTGTCCACGCCCAGATACGAACCTACAACCTTGGGTCCAGCAAGTGAGAACGTTACCACTGAGCCAGCTTGGTGTTCCTAGGCGAAACCCCACACAAAACGCGGCATAAACCTACAAAAATTGCACGGTTCTAATTCACGGGCCATGAAAGCCAATATACCATCTTTTTTTCTTCTTTCTTTTACATGCAAATGAAAAAAAATTGGCACTGAGGTAGGAAACAGCTAACTGGTCACTTAAGAGATTAAGGCCCGTTCTTACAATCTCCAGTTAAATTTTTACGGCAAGTTTACTGGAACTTGATTCTTACAATACCCGGTTAGCGACAAACTGACAGTAAACTTAAGCCTTAACCAGCAGTGAACTTTACTGGAGGATTCTCCTTCCGTAAACTGCTTTACTGCCAGATTGTCTATCATAATCTCAACACCAGCTGATTAGATACATCGTCAATATGCCTAGAATTATCCATAATTTAATGGGCTTCGTAAATGCTGATGCTGTTCAAAGAAGGAGACAAGAGGTATATAAGAATCGAAGTGATTATTACGAGGAGTTAGATGATCAAGACATTTTTAGACGATTCCGTTTATAGAATACAAACATTTGCCATTGGAAACAAATGTCATAAATATCCGTATTGACAGTAGAATTAAAATTTAGTACCGCAGTATTGATATAGCTTTTAATTCGATTCGATTACGAGGAGTTAGATGATCAAGACATTTTTAGACGATTCCGTTCATAGAATGCAAACACATTTGCCATTGGAAACAAATGTCATAAATGTCCGTATTGACAGTAGAATTAAAATTTAGTACCGCAGTATTGATTCAGCGTTTAATTATAGCTTTTAATTCGATTCCGTTTTACGAAGCTTTTCCTCTTGAGGCCTTCATTTGTCTCATTTGGAGATAATTGTCCTTCCATATCTAATACTTCTCTTTATAATCGTAACGTAATAAACAGATAAACAGAAGGAATATAAAATATATATTTATTATTTACTCCCTGATGCAGATACACTCATGCCAACTATTGAGAGGTATCAAGAAATCTGCAAATCAAACCAGAAATATGTACCAACTGTTGAAAATTATGCGCAGATCTGCTAACCTACCGTAAACATTAACCGGAAATGGTAAGAAGGATCGAATGTTTACCGGGACTTCACTCTGACCGTAAAGCCAACTGTCATTTAGAGTTTACTGTCACTTTACTGGAGATTGTAAGAACGGTCCTAAGATGACATTTACTGTATCTTGCCAGCATTGCTTCGGAGGTCTACTTGATCTTGATTTCAAAACAGTGGGGACAATTGGTGACTGTTCGAGGTGTACGGCATAACCTATTCTGTTTACATAATTACAATTTCTTATATACAGTATAAAAAAAGGTTACGGTTTTCAAAACCTCCTTCCTAATAATATTTTCCATGTAAAAATACAATGTGTACGCTTTGATTTCACTGGTTATGGACAATGGGGGGGCGGGCGAAATGCCAACTACTGTCAAAATATTTTATGATGCAAAACTTCTAGTCTGCAGTTATAATTGTGCTTTCTTATACCTGCTATTTATTACCAAAAAAAAATTAAATAAATTGATATGAGTCCAATGCTCTCTCCACTCTCACACCACATGCTTCATTGCACTTCAGTTTACTTGTCTTGTCCGAGAGTTTGATCCCTCTTCAGTTAGCTCTTGCGGTATTTATAATACAAGTTTATATCAGTCCATCATGTCGTAATCATCGTCCTCGTCACGTTTGCGCTTCAAGGAGCCGATATGGTCGTCCAACTCCATTTTGACGCTGCCAGGACTCAGGAGGCTTGGTGTGTTTGGGGAAGCAGATGTGATCTGAATCTTAGGCTTGGCGATTACTTTTGGCATTGGGTTAGCTGTCCCTGGAAACAAGAAAAACAACATTGAAAATTATAAGTCCGCAGCGAAGCACGGTTTTGAGCGACAGAAGAACAGTTTACTGCCTACCCTCTCATGAGACCATGAAGTTGAAACTAGTTTGTCAGGGACTATGGCACCGAAGAACTACAGGGTCTTTATTTATGCTTGGCAAGGCAATTCCACTCGACCTTAGCCGGCTGCTACAGGTTGGCGCGAGCGGACTCTGGCCGTATTACCACGCTCTTGCTGCGGTAGACGTGTGAGCTCCGAGCTAATTGGGTGTTTCATAAAGCTACTGTGTACTGTATATCGTATTGTATAGTGTGTTATTGTGATTGTGTATAGTGCTGTAACGCCTTATGTGAAATATTCGTTACGGGAACGAATATCTGCACAATACGCACACAAAGTGCAGGAAATAGTGCACTAGAACAAGACAAAAGTTTCGAGTGAAATTTCCAGGGAGACCCATTCCTATAAATCGGACAAAAAACAACTTGCTAAGAGATTCAAACGTACAGGTTCAGTAAACAATAAAAATAGACGTTGTTATTTCATTTGATGATTTGGGGAAACAAGGAGGAGGAGGTACAGGAACAGTTGGACGTGTGGGAAGGAATAATACAAGGGTATGGGATGAAATTTAGCATAAATAAGAGTGAGATGGTGATCACAACAAGGAAGAAGGAAAGAACCACAACAGGAATAACAATTGGTGGGGAACAGCTGAAGAAAGTGGAGAGTTTCAAGTATCTGGGAAGCCTGATACAAGATAATGGAAGAAACGATAGAGAAATAAATGAGCGGGGGAGACAGGCAGAAGCATTCCGGAGGAGTGTGAGAAGCATGTTATGGAGCAAGGATGTCCCTCAGAACAGCAAAAAGATCATATATCGGACGTACTATGTCCCTATCCTGACGTATGCCTCGGAGACCTGGGTTATGAAAGGAAGGGAGAAGAGCAAAATACAGGCCAGTGAGATGAGGTTCTTGAGAAGCAGTATTGGAGCTACAAAGATGAACAGAATAAGAAATGAGAGGACCAGAGAATTAATGAAGGAGGAACCATTACAGGATGGTATAGAGAAATCTAGACTTAGATGGTATGGACATGTAAAACGAATGGAGGAGAAGAGGATACCCAGGAGGATACATGAGACGAAGTGGGAAGGAAAGAGACCAAGAGGGAGACCGAGAGACAGGTGGCTGAAGGGGGTGGAAGAAAGCATGAAGAAGAGAGGAGAAGACTGGACAAGGGTGGAGGCTGAGAGATGGTGGGAAGACGGAAGACATTGGAGAGGCTTGTGTTCCAAACAGACCCGGCCAATGGCTGGAAACTGTGCAAGATGATGATGATGATTTCATTACTGAAGCTAAATCAACCGCAGTAACCGGAAACTTCATAAGGAAATGCCGATTATGTTTGACAGCGGATGGAGAACATTTTCAGCATCTACTGAAAACATGGTGAGTAAAAATGCACGATACTGATTTTAAGCACCGTATTCTGCGGTGAATATGCGGTCGCTGGTAACTGAGTCGTCACTGGCGGAGCGCGTGAGCGAGAATGTCCTTGCCAAGCAAATATAAAGACCCTGTATAAAGAGGATAGAGGTTAGAGTGTCTATGGCCAATTTATCAATTGGTCACATAAAATCGCACTTTAAACAACACTTTGTTTGCAGTGAGAACGAAAACTATTTTTTCAATTGACACTGATTGTCAAGTGGCACACCTGATGACCAGACTTTGTTGTTGTTGTTGTTGTTTAATTGGAGTACCTCCCCATATACTTGGGTGTGTGATATCTCTTTAAATACAGGGTAATTGAAAAAGGTTGCAGCAATTTCAAAAAATCATATCTCCAAGTGTGATAAATTAATAATTCGACCTGAAAACTAATCGGGAACTCATTGAGTTAAGTTTTAGATGTGACTGTATCCGCCCGTGACCTTCAGTTGATGCGCAGAATGAGTGCGCGACAGGAAGCTGCCACGCCACTGTTTCAGTAGTGTGATTGCAATGGCGACAGTTCAGCAGAAAGCACAGTGTGTGTTGTGTTGCGGTTAGCGGAGTTTAAATCTGTTATAACTGTTCAGCGCACATTCCGACAAGATTCACTTTAACCGAGTGTGTGGATCTTGCTGACTTACGAAGAAACCTTGGTTTGCAGATGACACTCAAACTTATATTAGCAGATGACGCGGTGGCTGCTGATCGCGTTATCCGCTTTATAAGTGAGAATGGGTTAGGGCCAGCAATCTAAATTTTCCAGTGAACATTGACTCAACGACTTGTTCGTTTTTGAATGATAATTTTTTGACTTCCCGTATTTTTTGTTCATTTTTATAATTATCATTTTCATTTATTTTTTCGTTTTATTAATTTTAGGTTTTTCAAATTTAGGTGACCACCTCTAAATTCTAAATTCAATTCCAAATTTGTATTCTTTAATCTGCGTTACGAGGGGCAGATGACCTCGTAGTTCCGCCTCTTAAAACAACAATAACTCCGACGTTTTTATGGTAGGGATCCCCCCCCCCCCCCCCCCCCCCATGCTAATAGCATTAGACGGTGGTAAGAACAGTTTCAGGAAACTGGCAGCGTTGACATGAAGAAGTCCCCCGGATGCTCTAGAACGAGTGACGAACCAAGGGAGCGCACATAGAAACATTATAATGCATTTAAAAAAATGATGTTTGAGTTGGTAGATTTAACAAAAAAATACCCGTTTTAATATCTGAAATAGTTCCTGAGCTAAGATTTTTTGAAATTGCTGCAACCTGTATAATCCAAAAACGATGTACTCACTCATCATCGCAGCTCTATAGCCGCCTAGAAGCTGAAATTTTGCATGTTAGTCACTCTTAAGTTGCAGGTGCACACTAAGAAATTGTTTTGGAAAATTCAAGACCTAAGTGAGCCTATTCGGCCCTTTGGCACTCGAATATAGGTAACAGGTACAAAGTCCAAACATAGATCATTTTAAACCCCAAGAAACAATATTCGGTAGATCCCAAAGGCTCTACAACGTACACTTTTCAAGATATTTCAAAAAATACTATCCTCCCTCTGGCAAACAGAACAGCGAATGGCCATACGTAACCATGGCAACCCATCTCGACTTAACATTTCTCTCTGTACGAGGGTGAGCCACTCCATTCATTACCTAAAATAAAATATGATACGAACGACATGAACCTTACTTGACAGATAAAAAATTATCTTTTTATATTGGTTCCGCCTAGTCAATACTAAATAATTTATTTAAATGCAATCGTAGATTACATGTTTTTACAAGTACATGTTTTGGTATACCATAAATATTGATACCTTCATTAGCTTAAGAATATTGAAGGCTAACATGCATAAAAAGTTTGCTAAAAATATACCAGTACATACTAAAATGGATTCAAATGAGATGAAATGAAAGTGAACTATTCTTAAGCTGATGAAGGGATCAATAATTATGGTATCCCAAAACATGTACTTCTCTTAATGAGATCTGTGTTGAAGCCAGGCTGAAATGGTTTGATCATCTCAAAAGAATGGACACACAAAGAACAGCTAGACTGTGGTTTGAGAAAGAACTGAAAGGCAAGAGACTAAGAGGTCGACCGAGGAAGAGATAGATCGACCAGGTTAGAAATGATCTTGCAGGAAGAGGTCGGGATGTGCAGCGGATCATGGAGGAAACATTCTTGGAAAGAACTAAATGGAGAGCGCTCATTCACCGCATCCGGGAAACTGGAGCCGGTTCATGATGATGATGAGTCAGTATTGACTAGGCGGAACCAAAACAAAAAGATATTTTTGATATCTCATACTGCTACGACAGACCCGAGAAAAAGTTGGTTTACAAAATTAACAACTATTTTCAGAACCATCAGATCATATTAAAACTCCGTACACATGTTAACAATAAGTTCCTTCGAGATGTATTAAAGTATCATTACGATCTGATTAATATTTTTAATGTAATGATCTTTCTAAGTGAGTGCTCCGTTAGACTTGACAAAAAAAGGAATGGCACATTTTTTGTTCAATAAGTTATAAAATTTTAATGGGTTACAATACAAATGTTTACTCTACATGCCTAAATGCAGAATAAAATAAGGGCAAGTTTGGTGCAGCTTGTTTTTAGGTAAGACTGAGGGTAACATTTTTATTGATATCTAAACTCCAGTATCTATACTTTTTTCTCCGAATGTAAGGTTCATTTTCAGAATTGTTAACTTCAGAATTATTAACATTCCACATGGTTCCATATTGACACAAAAAAAAAAAACACGCGGATAATTCGCGGAAAATTGTGCGTTAATTGCCGCGAATCATCAGAAGTGCGCTGTAAAGAAAAAAAGCTAAAATTCACGCTTTCATGAGAAATTTGCGTTGAGAGTTCAGTTATTAAGTAGATATTTGGCAGTAAAGCAACGCCCTGGGGCAGGAAAACCAATTTTTTTTTCACCATTTTTGGGTTATTAAAATACGTTACCACCTGTGTATTACTTCATTTAATAATTTGTGAAATTCGCGATCACAAATTTTTCCTCTTGAAGAGGGCTTTTTCTGTGATAACCTATATCTCATGTCACTTTAGTTGCTAAAGTAAAACCGCCAGGTAAGGTTCCATATGATCAGAAATGTAAGCATGGTTCAAGCGACTGTAGAAACTTTCGATAAATTACGGGTGACAAGTGGCAAGAAGAGGCTCTCATTCAGCAACAGTAACATAGTTAATTTTAAGAGGTAAATTACTCAAATCTGGAAATAAAACTGAATAATCTGATCTCTTAATAATAAGATACACTTTACAAATCCAGTGAGAAATGACTGTAAATCTAACCTGAAGAAAATTTGATGACAGGCTTTGGTATGGTAATGGTTTGAGTTCTTGCCACTGTCGAGAGAGTACTCTGGCGCTTCATGATCGACAAGTTCTGAAGTTGTTGTTGGTGTTGCTGCTGAAGCTGTTGTTGATGGTGTTGTTGCTGTTGCTGATGTTGTTGTTGCTTGCTCTGCAATTTCATGGAAGTACCGTTGGAAATATTTGCGTTCATGAAACTTGACGAACCATAACTAGTTTGATGTAATTGTTGTTTTGGTGCCTGAAATAGAAAACAAGTCAAATAAAACATCAAAGAGAAATAAAACATCACCTGGCCGTGAAAGCCAATATACCATCTTTTTGGAAGGCTTTATAGGGAGGTGAAAGGCTGCTAAAGCTTTTAGCTCTCGCAGTAAAAAAAACGCAGGTGCGGTTCATAGGAAGGGAGGTAGTGCGCAGTTCGCTACTCCAGTGGGGGTCTGGACACGGATACCAAGAGCCCGCTGATGAGCCAGCTTGGTGTTCCTTGGTGAAACCACACACAAGACACGGCATGAACCTAGAAAAATTGACGAGTTTTAATTCACTGGCCGTGAAAACCAATATACCATCTACTTATCATAGTTAGGCTATTTTTATCACAGTAAAATTGACATTTTACTTGATTGTGAAATCCGTATCTTGTAGACTGAGTTGTACCATATTTATGAGAAATTAAGGATAATTATAATAATAATAACAACAACAACAACAATGAAAATCACAACACACATATTATCAACACAAGACAGAGCGTGAAGATCCGAACATGTGAGAAAGTACTGGGAGAATTAAAAGACTCCAACAAGTCCTTCGAAGAGACTGATTAAATAATGGAATGACTAAAGTGATCTTATGTGATCATAATAATAATAATATGGCGTAGGGATGTGGCGACCCCATCGCCCAGTGGGTGACCACTGCAATCAGCCACCCGAGTATTGGCGGGAAAACCATACCTTTTTAGAGTAGGAGGAAATGCCTGCTCTCAGCCGGAAGACATCATGAGGCTCACAACCTTGGTAGTATTTTGGTCCGTGTGAAATATCACTGACTCCAATCTACAGTTTTTCAACTGTTCAAAGCATGGAGAAAAATTCAGCAGAAGCTACTACCCCAGGTGGTAACCAATTCACCTTCACCTTGAGTGAAGCATGCAGGCCTTCGGATTCTGGGGAGCCTGCGCAGACATGCGTGGAGGTATCGGAGACTCCAGGAAAGATCAGTCACAAACGCCGGAATTTCTTTGCTACTTTCAACGCAAACTCACTTCTTAAGACCGGCAAACTCAAACAGGTTACTGATGTCTTGTCCCGATATCAGATATTGATCGCTGCATTTCAGGAAACAAGATTCACGGATGAACATTGCTTCGAGTCACAAGGTTATAGAATATTCAAAGGCAAGACCGGTAAACGTGTAGTAAAAACCATCCCACACTTAGGCAAAGGATTTATTGTCAACAGGAAGATTTTGGGTTCGATTGTGGACTTCACATCCCCTAACAGCCGAGTCTCTACTCTTTCTTTTCGGTGTACAAATAGAGTTTATACAATGGCGAACGTACACGCGCCAATCAATCAGGCGAATAAGAAGGACCCGGAAGGAAACGACGCATTCTGGGAGGAGCTAGAATATATCCTCTCCAAGGTACCTGACAAACATACCATCATTCTCCTAGGGGATTTCAATGCCCAGCTTGGCAAAGAACGAAAATATCAGAAGATTATTGGAAACTATCCAGCTCACAGGAGAACTAATCGTAATGGAGAGAGGCTTGTGGAGTTATGCAGAGCATTCAATTTGGTCCTAAAGTCAACGGCGTTCCAACACCTACCCAGAAAACAGAAGACCTGGATTTCTCCAAACTCCAACCTTGGTGAATTCCAAATTGATCATGTCGCCATTGCACGGAAAGCGCAACGAGAGATACAGAACGTGAAGGTTCTGAGAAGTGGCAACTTAGACTCGGACCACTACCTTTCGCAAATCAAAGTTAGACTAATTCCAAGAAATAACAAGAAGATTACCCCAAGAAAAACTGATAAGTTTGACAGAGACAAGCTAAGGAGCAACCAAGAATTCACCCACAAGTTGGAAACTTGAAATCCAGAGAATTGGGAACAATTACAAGAGGCTATAGTCAGAACTGCAAAGGAGACTGTCCCACTCACAAAATCAAGAAAGCATCCTTGGTGGGATCATGAATGTGATACAGCAGTTCAGCTAAGACAGGTTGCGTGGCAGAAATGGAATCGCCACAAAAATGAAGAGAATAGGGTCAACTTCCTAAATGCGAGAAAATCTGCATCAAAAACCATCCGTGGCGTGAAACGTACGTTTAATAGGGAACAGTTGGTCCAGATTGAGCAAGACTTCCAGAAAAATAACACATGTAACTTCTATAAAATCTTCAAGCACAGTCTGAACAAATACAACCCCCTAAGTCTACAGTTTAAAGATTCCGATGGGAAATTAGCTCACAATGACAAAGATAATTGTCAGATTCTAGCAAGTTATTTTGAAAACCTCCTCAACTGTGAGGCTCCAGTGACCCCTTTCGTTGATGAAATAAATCCAAACATCCACCCCGATTCGTCCCCACCTACAAAGGCTGAAATCACGAAGATAATCCAAGAGCTGAAGGACAACAAGGCACCGGGTGAAGATTTGATAATTGCTGAACTGTGGAAACATGCAGGGGAAAAGGCAATCGACAAGCTTGTTGCATAATGTCGATTATTCAGGTCCGTATTGACGTAACTATAACTTTGAAAGAATAATAGATTTTCCTCCTTCAATACTGTTTATTTCTATTACTTACAGGGACTAGTTTCGGGGGTAAATACTCCCCCTTCCTCAAAGCTTGTTGCAATTATTCAAGAGATCTGGGAGAGCGAAAAACTCCCAAGTGGATGGACCTCTGCCGTAATTCATCCACTACATAAGAAAGGGGAGAAAACCGATGTGAACAATTACCGTGGCATCTCACTTCTGTCAATAACTTACAAGATCCTCTCAAAAGCTCGACAGAATAGGGCGGAACAACAAATCGATCCACAACTGGGGGAATACCAAGGGGGTTTCAGAAAGGGACGGTCATGTGCTGAGCAGATGATGAATCTGAAGTCCATCCTTTCATAACTGAAACTCAGGAACAGGGAATTCGTGGTGACCTTTGTTGATTTTAGAAAAGCGTACGACTCAATTGATCGAACCACCCTATTGCAAATCCTTGAAGAGTTTGGCTTAGATAACAAGACACAATCATCCAGCAAACCCTGACCAACACCACCTCCAAAGTGAAGTTCAGAGGAGAGATGTCTGATGCCTTTGAAATCAGGACAGGAGTGAGGCAAGGAGACGGACTCACACCTCTACTCTTCAACTGTGTTTTAGAAAAGGTCGTCCGAGAATGGCGGAAGGAAATGAAAAATTCAAGGGTAGAAAATGGGGTAAGGCTAGGGTACAAGTATATGAATCTTACAATCGACTGTCTAGCCTTTGCAGATGATCTAGTGATCTTTTCAGATTCCATTGATACGGCAGAAGAACAATTTAACCAACTGAAAAATCAAGCACTGAAGGCTGGGCTTCAAATCTCCTTTGAGAAGACACAATTCATGACAAACATAAAATCAGCGCCCAGGGAACTGGAGGTCGGACTAGGAAAAGTTCAGAAGGCAGAAAAGTTTAAATACCTCGGTGAATGGATAGAGCCTAACCTATCAGAGAAAGAAGCCTTCGTGTCACGCATTAATTAAATGGAAATGGCATACAACCTGACTAAAGACATCTACAATAAGAGATCGATATCCTTAAACGCCAAAATTAGACATTACTGCACTGTTATTCGACCAGAGGCTCTGTATGCGGCAGAGACTCTAACAATGAACAAGAAAGGTCTAATGGAAAAACTAGAGGTGAAAGAAAGGAAGATTTTGAGGAAAATCCTGGGTCCTATCAAAGAAAACAGCGAATACAGAAGGCGTCACAACCACGAATTATACAAGCACATGGAGAAGATCAGTGACACGATTCGAAAAAGAACGATTGCCTTTTATAGCCACGTGACACGAATGAGCCCAGGCAGGATATCAAAACGGATATTGACGTACTTTCAGGATAAGAAAACCAAAGGGGCATGGTTCACGGAAGTTGAGAAAGATCTACGTGAAATGGAAATTTCCCCTAAGATATCCAGGAGCGTGTTCCACTTCAGGAAAAACTACGTACGCACAAAGGTTTCCAGGAAAAGTCGAAGACAGGGAAGGTGTGGTCCCAAGAGAGAAAAGAACAACACTGGAGCCGAATGCGGGAACACTGGGCGGTAGTTAAAGCTTGGAAGAAGAGACAGTTGAACTGACGTGGTCCCTAGTTGGCCGAATCGAAGAAAGAAGAAGAAGAATATGGTAATAATTATTATGATAACTATGAACCGAATTTTTAAGTTTTCAAAAACATAAAATAGGTTTTTAGTACTGTAGGTAGAATGGGTTTTTATGTTTAAAGTGTAGCAAAAGTCGACATAAACTGCACAAAGCTTAAAATTAATACCTAATTGTTAGTAGGAAATCCGATTGCAATGGGAGTGTAAATATTTTACATGTAATGATGTCTTTCATCAAATTATCACCGAGAACTTCACATTTTTAGGCAATATTTGTTCTCCTTAAATACGTTAATAATCCAAATTCAAGAAAACCAAGGATGTCAGAGGTGATTTTTACACTGTAACCTGTTTAATTAATTTTGTTTATTTATAAGGTGCGTTCAAAAAGTACGAGCCGGAGGCATAATTACAGAAACCAGTACCTGTATGTTAGAAATATTGGCCCTGGCTGTTGAGGCACTTGTCCCACTGTGACACGAGGTGGTGAATGGCTGTCTTATAAAATTTCCCGGGCTGCGATGTGAACCAGTTCCGCACGTACAGCTGGACGTCGGCGTCCGAGGTGAATCGTTGGCCCCGCAGAGCCCTTTTCAGGGGACCAAACATAGCGTAATCACAGGGAGAGAGGTCTGGACTGTATGGAGGGTGGCCGAGAACCTCCCATTTGAATTTCTGCAGGAGTCCCGCGACTGTGTTGGCCGTGGAGCGACCACGGCGGCTATGGTGTTCTGTCACTCGGCGGTCCTGGGTAATGAGTGCATCAACCAGCTGGACGTTGTCATCGGTAATGCAGGGGGTGCCCCAGACCGGGCATCATCGGCTAACGACACCCGTCCTTCCCTGAAGCGCTTGTGCCACACCTTGACCCTTGCAAGGGACATGCAGTGTTCGCCATACACTTGTGACATTCGGTGATGAATGTCCGCCCCCTACTCCTTCCGCTGTCAGAATCTGAACACCTCCTCTTCGCTCTTCGGTTGACGCCTCCATGTCACTGTTTGCAATGCGACTGGCAGCGATGGACAATTGATGCAGGCTGCTGCTCGCTTTGTATAGTCACGTGACGTGCACGCGTGCCCTCTAGCGACGGGCTGTGACCTTCCACGCTCAGATCGGAACCACACCTTGTTACAACGCCACGATTAGCCGATGTCGTCACTGGGCGCATTACAGCCTCCGGCTCGTTACTTTTTGAACGCACCTTATAGAATATAGGAAACTTGGAAACCATAAGAGATTTTTCCCCACTTAACTGATGGTAAATAGCCCAACAATAAGATCATCATCATCATCATCATTTCCCCTTATCCAGCTTCTGCCGGGTCGGGGTATTTATGGCACTTCTCCACTTTCCTCTTTCCTTCCACCATTCTTCTTCCACGATCTTGTTCCAGTCCAGATTTCTTTTTCTCACGCTGTTCCTCACTGAATCAATCCACCTTGTTCTAGGTCTTCCCCTTGCTCTCTTACCCTTGCACTTCGCCTCCAGCATCTGTCTTGGTATTCTATTTTCCTCCGTCCTCTTTACATGTCCAAACCACCTTAGTTTATTCTTCTCAATTCTCTCATTTAGTTTTCCCATCCCAACTTCCTTCCTAACATCTTCATTCCTCACTCTGTCTTTCCTTGTCTTACCTATCATACTTCTTAGGAATTTCATTTCACTGGCTTGGATTCTACTCTCTTGCCTGCTCGTCAGGGTCCAAGTCTCAGCTGCATACGTTAATATGGGTACATAGTACATTTTATACATTACCTCCTTGCTTTTCCTTGGTACTTCCTTATCCCAAACAAGTTTTCTTACACTTTGATAGAATGCATTGCTCTGCTGTACCCTCCTGCCAATCTCCATGTCCAACCTACCAGTTTGCAT
The DNA here is from genome assembly GCA_946902985.2 of Meconema thalassinum. Lineage (NCBI taxonomy): Eukaryota > Metazoa > Arthropoda > Insecta > Orthoptera > Tettigoniidae > Meconema > Meconema thalassinum. Next base: position 122,322,104 of record OX336398.1, read on the forward strand.
CAATTCACTTCCTAGGTATTTGAACGTGTCCACAATTTCCAAACTCTGACTTCCAATTTTCACAATGCCCTTTCCTTGTCTTTCCCCTCTTGTCATCACCATGGTCTTGCTTTTCTCTATACTGATTTTCAGGCCATACTTCTGAATATTTTCGTTCAGTGCATCTAGTTGTTTTTGCACTTCTTCCGTGTTCCTTCCCCAGACCACAATATCGTCTGCAAATAATAGTAACTTCATTTCTTTATGTCCATATGCTTCCTTTGTTTCCTTTACAATTTCATCCATTACCATTATGAATAAAAGAGGTGACAGCACACTCCCCTGTCTTAGTCCAGTCTTGTTCCTAAACCAATCTGTCTTTCCAACAGGGGTCAGAACCCTGCTAACACAGTTGTTGTACATTGCTTGCACCATTTCCAACATTTCTCTTCCCAGTCTCTTCTTAACCATGGTTTCCCATACCTTCTCTCTGGGGACACTATCATATGCCTTTTCTAGATCTATGAAAGTCATGATCAAATCCTCTCCATATTCCCAGTTCTTTTCCATCACCTGCCTCAAGCTAAAGATTGGGTCCACTGTGGATCTTCCACTCCTGAAGCCATACTGTTCCTCTTGCAACTCTCCTTCCACCTTTCTTCTCATTCTTCTTTCTAATATCCTTTCCAGTATTTTTACTATCTGTGATATGAGGGTGATCCCTCTATAGTTATCACACGCTTTCTTGTCCCCTTTCTTAAACACTGGTATTATTAGCCCTTTCACCCAGTCTTCTGGTACACATTTCCGTTTCCACACACACTTTAGCAGTCGATACAGCCATTGCATACCAACAGGTCCAGCAGCCTTTATCATTTCTACACTGATCTCATCCACCCCTGTTGCTTTTCCCATCTTCATCTTCTGTACTGCTAATTCTACCTCCAGCATTGTTATATCATCTTCTGTTATAGAGTCGTCAGGCTGTGTCACTTTGATCTCACCAGTACAATTGCTCACGTTCAATAGCTTATCGAAATACTCCTTCCATCGTCCCTTTATCTCTTCCGGGTGTGTTAACAACTCTCCATCTTCCTTTTTCACCAGCTTTGTAGTAACCCTTTCTTTCCTCTTACTTCTTAGAAGCCCATACAGCATCCTTTTACTGCCACTTACATCTGTTTCCATTCTTCGTGTAAATTCTTCCCAACTTTTCTTCTTTTCTTCTCCTACCACTTTCTTACACCTCCGTTTGCTGTCGTGATACTTCCTTTTGCTTTCTTCTGTTTGATCTCGGTTCCATTCTTTCCATGCAGACTTCTTTTCTTTCACTGCTTTCCTCACTTCCTCATTCCACCACGGTGTCTCCTTCTCTTTCACTCTTGTTGACGTCCTACCACAAGCACTCTCTGCTGCACCAGCAAATGCCTTTTTAAAGTGGGACCATTCCTCTTCTACATTTTCCACTTCAGTAACTGGGATTTGTTGCTTCAATCTCTCCTGAAAATCTTCCTGTACAGCTTTGTCTTTCAATTTCCATACTTTTATTTTACTTTCTCTGATCTCCTTTAGGTTTTCCAATTTTCCCCATCTAAATTTTGCCACCACAGTTCTATGGTCCCCATCAAATGCTTCTCCTGGTAAAGCTGTCACATCCATCAGCTTTCTGCGATTTGTCCTTTCCACCAGGAAGTAGTCAATTACTGATTTTGTTCTTCTATCACCCCACCCATAACTCGTAATTTTCCTGCTGTTTTTCTTCCGAAACCATGAATTACCCACTATCAGTCCATTCCTTTCACAAAAGTTTACAAGTTCCTCTCCTTCCCGGTTCTTTTTCCCATATCCATATGGTCCAACGACTTCTTCCTTCCCTTGTCTCTCATTTCCGACTTGTGCATTCATATCTCCCATGATCACCACTTCTACATCTGAGATTACTCTTTCTACATCCTCCAGGAATACTTCAATATCTTCTTCTCTGTTTCCAGTCTGTGGTGCATACACTTGTATGAAGTCCATCACGTCATTCTTCATCTTCATTCTAATTTTCATTATTCTGTCACTCACAATAAGATACAAGTGCGAAAGTATTTGAATTTTCTGGCAGGCAGGATTTCTCACCATCAACTAGGGCTAAGATTGTGATTTACTTTTCAAGTTGACACATCACATATTGTACTGCATAATGCCCAGAAAATAAAGATTGTGTTGTTGTTTGAGTCTGTTCGAGGCAATCTGTTTAACATATTCTAACCTTGGTCTACCCCTACAGTTCTTGTCCTCGACCCTTCCTTCCGTAGCTAACCGCTTCACTGCTGCGGTAGAGTATACTCGATCTGCCTCAAGCGGTCCGTCAGTGCTGCGATCGAGTATACTCGATCAGAACTTTGTGCCATCAGTTCTGCGATCGAGTATACTCGATCTGCTTTGTAAATGTCGTGTATTCTTACGCCATCTGTTAGCTACATTTTCAACCACTTAGTTCCTTAAATACACTAGTGTAACTTTGCGGGAAAAATGTTTTTCTTTTGTCACACAGTTATAAACACCGTGTATGAGTAATGGCTGCATCTAGCGCGCGCAATATGCGTCCGGAGCAAATTCTTACGCTTTTAGAGGAGATTGAGTCTGATGTGGATTTAGATAGTGTCGGAAGTGACGATGGGGATATTAGGGAACTGTTTGGAAGTGACAGTGATAGTGATAGTGTTGAAGATATTCCGATAGGGAGGGGAAGAAATGAACCTGACCTAGGCCTACCCACGTGGTCCGAGGACGAGTTCGCGCCAAACGTGCATGCATTCCAAGTGCCAAACCCAGGTATGTCAAATACTAATTTGACCCCTGAATCCCACGAATTAGATTATTTCGAGTTATTTGTCAATGAAGAAGTGTTGACAAAGGTAGCGGATGAAACAAACAAGTTTCATAAACAGACTGTTGACGCTAAGCCACCCAGTCAATATTCCAGGCTCAGGAAATGGGTTGATACCAATTATAAGGAGATTTTTGTGCTAATAGCAGTGACGCTGCTGATGGTTCGAAATAAGCATCTGTCCATTCAGGAACATTGGTCCAGTGATCCCCTTCTGCATGCCCCAATTTTTCAGCAAGTTATGTCTCGTGGTAGATACCTAATTTTACTCAGTATGCTCCACTTCACCGACAATGAAAACCCAAACAAAACTGACAGTCTGAACAAAATTCGATTCATTATTGACCACTTCAGGAAAACATTCAAAACCTATCTCACCCCATTTGCTAACTTGTGTGTTGATGAAAGCCTAGTTTTGTTCAAGGGACGTCTTGCTTTCAAGCAGTATATAAACACCAAGCGTCATCGTTTCGGCATCAAACTGTTTGTTCCCTGTGACTGTAAAACTGGTTATATTTTAGACTATATCACTTATACTGGCTCATCAACAGAAATTACAGACCCCTATAAACTCTGTATTTCTGGTGCAGTTGTTACAACACTTCTACATGATTATTTAGATAAAGGCCATAGCTTATTTGTAGATAACTGGTACACTGGCCCACAGCTGTTTTCTTTGCTTCATGACCGAGCCACCAATGCATGTGGAACAGTGCGAAAGAACAGGAAAGGAATGCCTGCACTGGGAACTAAATTGGGAAGAGGGGAATTGGAAATGAAATCAAGCACACAAATGATGGCACTCGAGTGGCGTAATAGGAGGGATGTGTTCGTGCTTACAACCATGCACAAAAATATATTTGAAGTGACTGGGAAAAAGGATCGCAAGTCTAGAGCATCTATCCTGAAGCCTCAGGCCGTCATTGAATATAACATGAACATGGGGTCTGTCGATAAGGCAGACATGCTCCTTAGTTCACTCCATAGCGTGCGTAAAAGTATCAAGTGGTACAAGAAATTATTCTTTCATATTTTGGACTTGGCACTTCTAAATTCATATGCCCTATACTGTCTATCATCAGGTAAGCGTCCTTCATTGGCAGAATTTCAGCTTCAAATTATAAGACAGATTTTGGAGAGATACCACAACCCCAGAAAATCAACTCCTGGAAGACCATCTGCAACATCTACGGACCCAGTTCTTCGACTAACTGAAAGACATTTTCCCTGCTTAGTTCCGCCAACTGATAAGAAATCTAACCCAACTCGTCACTGTCATGTATGTAGCAATACTGTCAGGAGGGAAAGGAAGAGGAAGGAGTCCCGATACATGTGTCAACCCTGTGGTGTTGCACTCTGTGTCGTACCTTGCTTTGAAGACTACCATTCACGCAGGAATTATTAGAATGTTTAGAAGCATAAACTTTATCTTTGCACATATTTAGTGTTCAATTATTAGTATAGATAAATTGTATAGTCTATTTAGTTGAAGCAAGGCTTTTATTATTTTTTCGCGAAAGTTTAGGTATAGGATAATGTATGTGTTAGAATTATTTTAGATATTTCTGCTTTGAGGTAATATTGGATTCAGATGTTTATTTAGTGATATTGTGTGTTTAATTTAATGTTGTTGTGAAGTGTGTATGGGATATATATAGTGCGTGCATTTAGTGAGCATAGTCTACGGTGTAAATTACATTTTTTTTCCTACTGGACAAAATTTCACCAACTCATGTGGAATCGAACCCTGGATCCCAAACATCAACCGTGGCCAATACTTTATGAACACACTGGTGAGTAAATTACTTTAAATTATTTTCCGTTACCACTTGTATTTTATGTTGAAATTGGTGAATTTCTGTGTGAAAGTGGTTGCCTAAAAGAATCCAGCACAGAGGGTGCGCTAACACTGTAACAATTCAGCAGTGAAAAGGCTAAGCTTGCTATTCCTGGGTGTCTTAGTGTGTGTCCTACCAACCTATCTCTTCTCTTCATTAGCAGTCGCCAGGAACATCTCTCCTCTCCCACTAATAATAATAATAATAATATCGTATGGCCTCGGGTGTCGGGTGCAAGCTTTGTAATTTGACACCCAGAGGGTAGCTTGCATGTCGAATTTTGTTGTTCCTTGATCACTATGAAAGTCAAGGAGGTTAGATATCTAAGCTCCTTGAACACTATAGCGCTTTCTAGTAGAGAAATGAGGAACTTTGTGTTGGCGGAAACTCCCAAGATTAATTTTGCCATTATGAACACGGCCTACTGAATTCAAATGGGTTCTTTGACATGCCAACATCGTATGACATGCGTGTCGTATTTTTGCCGCCTTTCAAAAAAATCACTTACCACGGCCAGGAACAAACCTGCAATCTTGGGGTTAGTAGACCGACACGCTATCCACTCACCCACTAGTCTTAATACCTCTTCGTTTGTAACCCATCTGATCTTCATCATTCTCCTGTAACACCACAATTCAAATGCTGCAATTCTCCTCTTTTCTGCTGCACCAATAGTCCAAGTTTCACTTCCATAGAGCGCCACGCTCCAGACAAAGGCCTTCAAAAATGACTTCCTAATACCTAAATCTATTCTATGTCAACAGATTGCTTTTCTGTAGAAATGCTTTCCTTGCCTGAGCTTATCTACTTTTTATATCCTCTTTGATTCGTCCATCACTGGTTATTTTGCTTCCTAAGTAACAGAAGTCTCCTACTTTCTTTAGTTTTTCACCTGCCAATTTGATGTCCATAGAGGTTTCTGATTTATTTCGGCGGCATTCCAATATTTTTGTTTTACATTTATTAATTTTCATCGGGCCCTAGGAATCAACCTGGGGAGGTCTATAAATATGTAGACCTGGACAAAGGGAGTGTGATGTGATGATACTAACCAACAAAATCAGTAATACAAGGATTCAGCAGAAGAGAATCCTCATAACCTCTCCACTCCAACTCCCAACACTGACCTGCACGTGGTGTCCCCTGCTAAGCTGAGCAACCCAGTGGAAGGTTGGGTAATCAATCCCAGCGGGAAACTGGGTCAGTGAACAGACTAGTGTTGGGGGGGGGGGACTGAGAATTCTTTTCTCAGTTCTTTCACCTTTCTGAATAACATTCAGGATTGTAATTCGAGGATTTATCCTCCCCTCAAGGTGTAACCTTAGATAGTCGACCATGAAAAGTCATTTGAAGAATAATTCCGCCGTCTGTAATGATAGATTACAGAAAAGACAGCATTCGGATACGGTGGGCTGTCATGCGGAAGATAATGACGAATCGGAGCGTCTGAAAACTCATCAAGTAGCAAACAAACAAATACTATGGAAAATCAAACCTAAACAAGTCTCATTCTTTTCTACACATAATGTTAACTCTCTGGTTCAAACTGGAAAATTGAAGATCATCACGGATATCATGAGAAGTCATAAAATTCTAATTATGGCCCTTCAGGAAATTAGAAATAGTGATCAAGACCATCTGGAATCACAAGGATACAGACTATATAAAGGAATTCCAGGGAAACGAGTTATGAAAAATTGTCCACAATTTGGTAACGGATTCTTAATAGATCTCAGAATCATTGACTCGATAACAGAATTTAAATCTCAATCCTCCAGACTTACGACCCTAACTTTGAAATCGGCAAATAAAACATATACAATTATTAATGCACATGCTCCTACTAATCAAAAAAACAACACCATTAAGGACAGAGAAGAAGTACAAAAATTCTGGGATCTTTTGGATCAAACTTTAATAAACATCCCTTCATCAAACATCAAAATTCTCCTTGGTGATTTCAATGCGCAACTCGGACAAGAAAGAAGATATAGAGATATCATTGGAAAATGGACAGCACATAAACGAACCAATAAAAATGGTCAAAGATTAGTCGAAATTTGTAGAAACCACAAATTAATCTCTAAATCAACATGTTTTAAAAGACAGCCCCATAAATTGAAAACTTGGAAACATCCTGACTTCAGAAGGGGTGAATGGCAGTTGGATCATGTCTGCATGGATAAGTTTCACCATCGCGAAATTCACAATGTCAAGGTTCTAAGGGGAGTTGACTCAGGATCAGACCACTATGTGGTAAAGATAAAAATAAAATTAACTCCAATGGCCAAGAAAAATCCTAATAATAACAATAGGAGGAAATTTGATCCATCTACCTTAATAAAAAATATAGAGTACTGTGAAAGAACAGGAGAAGAATCTCTCAACACTAAAACATTGGACGAATTAATCACTAAATTAAAATCAATAGCAGAGGAGTTAGCACCAATAAATCCAAGGAAAAAACATGAATGGTGGAATGTAGATTGTGATCAAGCAATAGAGAAAAGACACCAAGCATGGATAAAACATCAAGCTCTAAAGTCAGAAGAATCAAATTTAGAACTAACTATACAAAGAAAATTAACCCATAAAATCATCAGACAAACGAAACGTAATCATCTTAAGAATACACTGGAAAAGATAGAAGACGATTTCAAGAAAAAACAATCTCGAGATTATTACAAAACATTTGGTAAATATCTTAAAAAATTTGAAGCTCCAACATTAATGTTGAAAAATCAAACGGGAAAGTTAGCACATTCTAACCAAGAAAATACAGAGATCCTTGCAGAAGCATTCGAGAAACTGTTAAATTGTGATGATCCACTGGAAACCCTGCAAGTAAACACTGATACACCTATTTTAACTTCACCTGATTTAATAAATCCTCCAAACATTAATGAAGTAGAACTCGCAATTAAAGAACAAAAAAATTACAAAACTTGTGGCGAAGACTTAGTCTTTGCTGAAATCTGGAAAAATGCTGGTAAACCTGCGATTATAAATCTTCATCAACATCTAGTTAAAATGTGGATTACTGAAGAAATTCCTGCACACTGGACCATAGGAATAATCCATCCATTATTTAAGAAAGGAGACAAAACGAACCCAGATAACTACAGAGGAATTACCCTTCTGGACTGCACATATAAAATTTTCTCTCGCATAATTTACAACAGGATCAAAAACATTCTGGAACCACAACTTGGAGAATATCAAGGAGGATTTCGCCCTTACAGAAGTTGTCCTGACCAAATCCTTAGCCTGAAATTAATAATGGAATATTACAAAAACAGAAATAAGCAACTCTTTATCTCTTTTATAGATTTCAAAAAAGCCTATGATAGTATTCATAGACTGACACTGCTAAAAATCCTCAGATCATATGGTCTCCATCCTAAATTGATAAAAATCATTCAATTAACATTAACAAACACAAATTCGAAAGTTAAATTTAGGGGAGAAATATCAACAGCTTTCTCAGTAAAAACTGGTCTCAGACAAGGTGATGGATTATCCCCTCTGCTTTTCAATGTGGCTCTTGATTATATCATGAAGGTTTGGCAAAAGGAAAACCCTCCTAACATCAAAATTGGAACAAAACCATCAATAAAAATAAACTGCTTAGGATTTGCAGATGATTTGGCTCTTTTAGCACTAGACAAGGAAGAGGTTTGTACTCAGATCACTAGTCTCCAAGAGATTGCTCAAGGGATAGGATTACAGATATCCTTTGAAAAAACTGAGATCATGCCTATGAAACCCTTAGATATAAATGAAGTCTATATAAATGATCATAAAATTAACCTAGTTCCTCAATTTAAGTATCTTGGAGAAATTATAACACATAACTTAAACGAAAAAGTAACTTGGATAAATAGAACAAATAAAATGAAAAAGGCACAATCTCTAACCTGGTCAACATATAATAAAAAATGCCTATCAATAGCTACTAAGATCCAACATTACAAAACTGTAACTCTCCCAGAAGCCACTTATGCTTGTGAAACACTGTTCCAAATTAAAAATGAACAAAGAACTGATCAGCTCCTCAAAACGGAAAGAAGAATCATTAGAACGTGCATAAATAAAAAGTATCAGGTTGAGGGAGTCTGGAGGATTCTCCCAAATGAAACTGTCTATCGTGAGATTGATCCAATCACCAGCACAATGAAGAAGAAAAGAATTTCATATTTTTTTCACATCTTACGGCTTCCAGAAAACAGAATTGTACGCCAACTGGTGATGAGAAATCTAGGAAAGAAAACTGGAGGAAAATGGATCCAAGGAATCCAACAAGATCTCAAAGCAGTTGGACTTAAGATAACAGATGCCGAGGAGAAAAATAAAATTAACACCATTCTTAAAACTCACAAATTTTCTGCAGAAATGACACATAGAAAGCCTATGGAGATTTCAGATGAGTTGAGAAAATCCCGATCTGAAAGAATGAAAAAGTACTGGAAAGAGCGCAAGAACCAAGCAGTACTACCTTCAAAGAAGAAGTGATTGTGGAACGACTCAAGTGGTCCAATGTGACCAATCAAGATAATAATAATAATAATTTTCATCATGAATTCTTTCCTCACGACGGAGTCCATATCATTCGAAAACTCATTTAAATCCTCAGGCGTGTCAGCCAAGATGACTATGTCATCGGCAAATCTCAAGAGTTGATATTATTTGTCCTTGAATCTTCACTCCCAATTTCCTTCATTGCTTGTTCAATGTAAAGATTGAAAAGTATGGGTGATAAGTTGCAGCCTTGCCTTACACCTTTCTGAATACCAGATTCTCTCTCATGTCCTTCAGCTCGAATGACTGCTGTCTGGTTTCTGTATAGATTGTAGATCACCCTCCTATCCCTGAACTTTATTCCAATCGTTTTCAAAATGTCAAACAATTTAGTCCAATCAACGTCACTTGGAATGCCAATGAAAGAGCATCAATAGATAGTCATCATCATCTTGCACAGTTTCCAGCCACTGGCCGGGTCTGTTTGGAACACAAGCCTCTCCAACGTCTTCTGTCTTCCCACCATCTCTCAGCTTCCACCCTTGTCCAGTCTTCTCCTCCCTTCTTCACGCTTTCTTCCACCCCCTTCAGCCACCTGTCTCTCGGTCTTCCCCTCGGTCTCTTTCCTTCCCACTTCGTCTCGTATACCCTCCTGGGTATCCTCTTCTCCTCCATTCGTTTTACATGTCCATACCATCTAAGTCTAGATTTCTCTATACCATCTAGTAATGGTTCCTCCTTCATTAATTCTCTGGTCCTCTCATTTCTTATTCTGTCCATCTTTGTAGCTCCAATACTGCTTCTCAAGAACCTCATCTCACTGGCCTGTATTTTGCTCTTCTCCCTTCCTTTCACAACCCAGGTCTCCAAGGCATAAGTCAGGATAGGGAGATAGTACGTCCGATATATGATCTTTTTGCTGTTCTGAGGGACATCCTTGCTCCATAACATGCTTCTCACACTCCTCCGAAATGCTTCTGCCTGTCTCGCCTACTCATTTATTTCTCTATCGTTTCTTCCATTATCTTGTATCAGGCTTCCCAAATACTTGAAACTCTCCACTTTCTTCAGCTGTTCCCCACCAATGGTTATTCTCGTTGTGGTTCTTTCCTTCTTCCTTGTTGTGATCACCATCTCACTCTTATTTATGCTAAATTTCATCCCATATCCTTGTATTATTCTTTCCCACTCGTCCAACTGCTCCTGTACTTCCTCCTCCTTGTTTCCCCAAATCATCTGCAAACACCATTGCTTTCATCTTTCCTTCCCCAATTACTTGTGCCACTCGGGTCATTATGTCATCCATCACCACACTGAAAAGTAACGGTAACAGTGCACTTCCTTGTTTCAGGCCGTTTCTCTGTTCCAACCAGTCCGATCTCTCTCTTCCCACTTTCACACAGCTCACGCTTCCCTTGTACGTCTCCTTTATCCTCCGTATAGTCCATTTTTCTACTCCTCTGTCCTCCAGGGATTTCCATACTTTGTTTCTGCATACACTGTCATATGCTTTCTCAATGTCCAAGAAGGCCATCAGTAGATCTGTTCCATACTCATAGTGCTGTTCTTGTAACTGTCTTACAGCAAAAATCAAATCCACTGTGGACCTTCCTGCTCTGAAGCCATGTTGTTCTTCCCTCATCCCGCCTTCTATCCTTGTCCTAATTCTCCTTTCCAAAACTTTCTCCAACATCTTTGCACAATGACTCATCAGTGTTATTCCCCGATAGGTCCCTCAGAACAGCAAAAAGATCATATATTGGACGTACTATGTCCCTATCCTGACGTATGACCTGGGTTATGAAAGGAAGGGAGAAGAGCAAAATACAGGCCAGTGAGATGAGGTTCTTGAGAAGCAGTATTGGAGCTACAAAGATGGACAGAATAAGAAATGAGAGGACCAGATAATTAATGAAGGAGGAACCATTACAGGATGGTATAGAGAAATCTAGACTTAGATGGTATGGACATGCAAAACGAATGGAGGAGAAGTGGATGCCCAGGAGGATACACGAGACGAAGTGGGAAGGAAAGAGACCGAGAGAAAGGTGGCTGAAGGGGGTGGAAGAAAAAAGGAAGGAAGCTTGTAGTTTAAAGTGACCGTTAATCTAGAGATCATGAGCCACAGGACCTCCTTTTTACGTGGAAACCGAACCACAGGACGTGGCATTTCACTTCGAAAATCTCACATGCATTGACCGGGAATCGAACCTGGACCGCCTTGGTGAGAGGCATACAGCTACACCGCTGAGCCACCACGCCCCACACAGGGGGGTGGAAGAAAGCGTGAAGAAGAGAGGAGAAGACTGGACAAGGGTGGAGGCTGAGAAATGGTTGGAAGACAGAAGACGGAGAGGCTTGTGTTCCAAACAGACCCAGCCAGTGGCTGGAAATTGTGCAAGATGATGATGAAGACAATGAAAATGAATCTATCATTGACACGATGCGAAAACGAAGGATTGCGTTTTTAGGACACACATCCTGCTCGCAAAATACTAGACTCCTGAAACAACTTTTTAACTTATTTTGGAACAGTAAATCAAAAATCACATGGTTTAAAGTAATACAAATGGATTTAGACAAATTGAAAATTACTAAGCATCAAATTGAACATAGAGAAGAATTCTGAATAACAAATACATTCGACGAACATTCAAAATTTCACAGCGTAAGCAATATGTTTTATCTGCAGAAGAACCGGCTGCAAGATCTTCCAGAATGAAGAAGTATTGGGAAAGAAAAATATTATCAAGTATTAAGAACTGAACTTAGTATTTGAAGACTTTGTATACAGGGTGTTTGAAAAATAACTCCCTAGTTTTAATGTGTCCTAGAATCTGTACAAAGTGACATACAATATTCTAGTTTGTGGTGTGTGATTCATTAACTCTCCAAGTTTTGATTTTATCAGTAGGTTTTATTTCATGTAACAGTTGCAATTTGTAGGAGCGCAACTTAGTCTTTTACGTACAGCATCATACACAGTACCTTTAGACATTCTTAATTGTATACTACGTCTGACCAATGACTTCTTCGGGCTCCGAACACACGAAACACGGATCTGTTCAACAACATCTTCATAAGTTCTCGGTCTACCTGGTGATTTTGCTTTTAAAATACTACCAGTTTCCTTGAAAAACTTTAGCCAATGACGGATAGCTTTTACCGTAGGTGGTTCACCACCATTCTGACGTATAAAATTACGTTGCACTGTTATAACCGACTCAGTTTTCAAGAGCCAAATAACACAGTGCGCTTTCTGTTGCGGAGTACTCATTGCTACTGAGTTGCTCTGCACTGCACTGCATGCACGCACGCCTGGACTGAGCTGAGGGTACCAGATCAAACAGCACTGGGGCCGTCTCAAGGTCAAGCAGACCTGCCAACTGCAGGGGAGCCAAACTTGGAGAGTTGATGAATCACACACCACAAACTAGAATATTGTATGTCTCTTTGTACAGATTCTAGGCCACATTAAAACTAGGCAGTTCTTTTTCAAACACCCCGTGTAAGGTTTGATTTTTGGTGCTTCAATGTGGGCGTAAACTGTGTAAATAATAAATAAATAAAATACTACAATAAATGGAACAAAAATGCAATTAGGTATTTTTAGGTACACCCATATCATTTAGGTTTTCTTTAGGTACTATAAAATTTATGAATATGGCTCTTTTGAGTGTGATTCAGAAAATTATTTAAGTATTTTTGTATTTAGAATTAAGGGAGGAAAAAAACGGAAAAAACCTAACGTATGAGACTCTCGGTTACCTTTTTGAAGTTCTTCATTCTAAAGTTGCAAGCTGATAAACAGTAACGATCTGGAGGTAATCTTAAACCACAGTGGGGTTTCACAAATGGCAGAGGTGTGCTGTTCTTGGTTCGGGCAACATCCAGTAGAATCTAGAACACAAAGAAAAGTTCATGTACACTAGAATATTTCCTATAATCAGAGTTGTTTTGCTTCGGCCAAGAAATGCTGCCAACATTGATATTTACTTTTATAACCATTGTAAAATCAAGCGACAACAGTAGACCAATTACAGGTGGCATAATCCTGTATCAGTCACGTTCAATAATACATTATAGATAGAATATGCAGTCTACAAGAAGTATCAATGTTCTTCAAAAGCCGTTGCTTTAAAGGTTATGTTATGTGTTGTTACCGGGCTAAGGATGTCAAGATTAGCAACCCTGAATAATGTCACACTAGACAGATGATGATTCTTGCTTTTATTTTTTCTCTTGTGATATTATCTTCTATCAAATGGGGTTGTTTGTTCTCCGCCCAATCAATACCTTTAAATACTATAATTTTCACAGTTTATTGTTACTTGGATATGTTTCGGGCCATACCTAGGCCCTTCTTCACAAATTAAATTATACAAATTAGGAATATATACAGGATTTGCTGAATCCAAATGGTCATAGGGAGGAAGACAATGTATTGGAAGATGGAGAAGACAACACAGGAATGGAAAAGGACCTGACTTGGAGAGAACTGGAAATGGCTATAGACAAGATGAAAGGAGGAAGGGCACCAGGTGTGGATGAAGTGAGTGTTGAAATGGTGAAGGCAGCAGGGGAGGTTGGGAAACAGTGGCTGTACCGTGTGATGAGGGTGATATGGAAGGAGAAAAAGACCCCAGAAGATTGGAAGAAAGGATTAATTGTCCCAATATTTAAGAAAGGAAGCAGAAAGGAGTGCAGAAATTACAGGGGAGTCACACTCATACCTCACTGTGCCAAGATATATGAAAAGATATTAGAAAGTAGAATTCGAGCCAAAGTGGAGAGAAAATTGAGAGAGGAACAGTATGGATTCAGACCTGGGAGATCAACAGTGGATCTCATATTTTCAGTGAGACAGCTCCAGGAACACCACTACGAATTTGGAGAGGATCTGTTGATGGCCTTCCTGGACATCGAAAAGGCCTATGATAGTGTGTGTAGGGAGAAGGTTTGGAAAGCAATGGAAAACATGGGAGTGGAAAAAGAGACTGTAGGCAGAGTGAAGGAGATGTATTGTGGAAGTGTGAGTTGTGTGAAAGTTGGAGGGGAAAGAACAGACTGGTTCAGACAAATGAGTGGCCTGAAACAGGGTAGTGAGCTGTCACCCCTTCTCTTTATTGTGGTTATGGACGAGGTAATGACACGGATAGCAGGAAAGATAGGAGAAGATAAGATGAAGGCAATGGTGTTTGCAGATGATCTCATGGTCTGGGGAAACAAGGAGGAGGAAATCCAGGAGCAACTGAAGGCTTGGGAAGAAACAGTGGGAGAGTACGGATAGAAGTTCAACATCAGTAAATGTGAGATCCTGTCAACGACCAGGAAAAAGGACAGACCAATGAGTGGGATAACACTTGGAGGTGGACAGCTGAAGAAGGTGGAAAGTCTCAAGTACTTGGGAAGTATAGTGGAGGAAAATGGGAGAAATGACAAAGAGATTACGGAACGTGGCAGACAGGCAGAAGCATTTCTGAGAAGCATTAGGAGCTTAGTGTGGAATAAAGATGTCCCACAAAAAAGCAAGGAAGTGTTATACAGAAGCTACTATATCCCGATACTGACCTATGCTTCAGAAACGTGGACAATGAAGAAAAGAGACATAAGCAGAATACAGGCAGGTGAAATGAAGTTCCTGCGAAGTAGGATCGGAGTAACAAGAAGAGACAGGGTGAGGAATGAAAAGGTCAGGGAAATGGTGAAAGAGGAGCCCTTGCAAGGTAGGATTGAGACATCAAGACTGAGGTGGTATGGACACTTAAAGAGAATGGATGAGAAGAAGATTCCCAAGAGGATACATGAGATGCAGATGCAGAAGAAACGGCCAAGGGGAAGACCAAGAGATCGATGGCTGAAAGGAGTGGAGGAATGTGTCAAGAAGAGAGGCGAGGACTGGACCAGAGTGACAGCGGAGAGATGGTGGGAAGAAAGAAATAAGTGGCGAGGCTTATGTTCCAAACAGACCCAGCCTGGGGCTGGAAACTGTACAAGATGATGATGATGAGGAATATATACAGTGAGTTCCTCTCATGACTCGTCCAGCCAGCGCACCGAGCTTATCTCCCGTTGACTCAGCACTCCCCGCTCGGCATGCATAGCAATAAGAACAGAACAGCACTTGGCTCACTTTATCCGTGCATGACATGAGATAACAATTAAAATGAAGAAAGGAAGAATTAATAAACTAAGGTCGTACCTTATAACAGGAGATGTTGGAAATGTTCTCCTCCTACATCCACACATTTCCTGCATCGTCTTAGGAAACTCCGATTCACACGCATAAGTTCGTCTTCGGTAATTGAGGCTATTTCTCTCCGGATAAGTTCTTTCAGTTCGTCCAACGTGTGAGGGTTTCTTGCATACACTTTATTCTTTAAGTTCCCCCGTAAGTAAAAATGTGGAAAATGTGTTGCGAAACGTCGAACGACTTCCCTGCAAGACTCTGTTTTCACATAATTATCGTACATAAATACCCTTTCCTCTACCGTGTACACACGTGGAGGCATTATGAGAATTATACCCCAAGCAACACTTCACAACTCGAGAACAGTTGGAGCGACAGATCAACACTAACTTAATACACGTTATAAGCACGAACCAGAACAGGGATGTGCGCGCTGTGTAACAGGAAGTGATCAGTCAACGCGAGGCAGATAAGCTCGATGCGCTGGCCGGACGAGTTATGAGAGGAACTCACTGTAGTAAAAATTTTTCAGGCGGACACCTAAATGTGAAAAGACCGAAAATTAATAAAACTAATTAGTATAATTATACTAATGGAGTGTGAGAAGCATAATATGGAGTAAGGATGTCTCTCAGAACAGCAAAAAGATATATATCGGACGTACTATGTCCCTATCCTGACGTATGCCTCGGAGACCTGGGTTATGAAAGGAAGGGAGGAGAGCAGAATACATGCCAGTGAGATGAGGTTCTTGAGAAGCAGTATTGGAGCTACAAAGATGGACAGAATAAGAAATGAGAGGACCAGAGAATTAATGAAGGAGGAACCATTACAGAATGGTATAGAGAAATCTAGACTTAGATGGTATGGACATGTAAAACGAATGGGGGAGAAGAGGATGCCCAGGAGGATACACGAGGCGAAGTGGGAAGGAAAGAGGCCGAGAGACAGGTGGCTGAAGGGGGTGGAAGAAAGCTTGAAGAGAGGAGAAGACTGGACAAGGGTGGAGGCTGAGAGATGGTGGGAAGACATAAGACGTTGGAGAGGCTTGTGTTCCAAACAGACCCGGCCAGTGGCTGGAAACTGTGCACGATGATGATGATGAGTATAATTATAAACGAAAAAATGACAGAAAAGAAAAAAGAAAAACAGAATTTAAAAAAATACAAAATCTTTGAGTCAATGATAACTTGTAAATTTAATTATTGAGATTGTGACATCTGTTGGCGGGATGGCGTGTTGTGTAATGTAGCCGGCTGACTCATGTATGGCAATTGTGCATGCATCAGCGAGAGGGAAGGAAGTGCACTTGCACTTGTTGCCATGGTAACTAGGAGGTGGAGATTTTTTCCACACTAATCCCAGATACACCACCAGTCCAAAAACCTATCCATGTTAAAAACACTACGGAGGCCTAGTACCAACTTGATTATTACTATAGAGCATCCAGCATTGAGAAAAGACTATGGGTCTTATGGGCTTTTACTTTTAACAGAAACCCCAACCCCCTACACTGGTTTTGTTACCTCACCTTTTTTCATGAAGGAACTCTGAACATATATATTTTTCATCATAATAGCTTCCTACAATTATCTGCCAATTGATTACCTTTGTTATTGCATATAAGTATCGTTTATATTACATCTTAGTGATTTAAAATTTTTCGAAATTAGCACGCTGGAAAGAAGAGCCTCACTCTAGACCGGAGTTGAGCATGTGCTCAGTTCCGCAGGCAACATAAGTTCTGAAGCACTATTCGTCATTGGTGTTACTGTTGTGTGTCTGTTTTAATTTCTGTTTGATCGAATCATGGCTGCCGACAGTGGGGTTCGAACCCACTTTCGCCCGAATGCAAGCTCACAGCTGCGCACCCCTAATCGCACGGATAACTCGCTACAATAATACAAATATTAATCTAAACAAAACAACGACAACAAGAATAAAAATGAAAGAAACTAAATTATAGCCTAACTAATAACAAAAAAGGTGATGATCAACAGCATTGCCGACATAAAAATTGTTAGCATCGTCAGCATACAGTACATCCGAGAAGGAAGGGTTATGGTCTCGACATCTGTCAATCAGTAATGCATCATATCACAACGAAATGAATGTCATTATTGGTTCTCTTTGCATATCCTTAATAATGGTCCAATCCGTTAACACCTGCAAGACTGCTCCTTCCTGGGCGTGTTCTATTTCAGGTAGCTGCTGGGGTTGTGGTGTGTCGCTAACTTATGAAATCACAGTACTCGCAGCGGGTAAGATAACGTATGACGTCAACGCTACCTCTGCTTAGAGTTAGCAACACTGTCGCCATAAGGCTCCACAGTCTTTTCTCAATGCTGGATGCTCTATATAGGTAGAGGTGTTAGTTTTTGTTAATTCGCGATAAAACGAAAAGTCATATTTAGAGGTTAGGATGTTTTATTTTCATGTATTTACATGTTTCGTGCCGCCCAGGAGTGAAATTAAATCGCGAAATAACGCGAATTTTGTGAATAACACCACAAATACCGCAATCTGCGAAATAAAAACAAATTTTCATATTTTTTCCCCACACCAATCCGAACATTTTTGTCCACAAGCCGATAATCGAATTTGGTTGGTGTTCAATTCGAGAGAATGATCGATTGTATAGTTTCGCGAGGGGTAATACTACGATATACGTCATATTACGATATACTGTCGATATTCTCGTTACTCATTGGATTTTAGCGCTGTGGTAAACAGCTGTTATATCGCGGCGTGAATAGTTTGGCCGACTACCTCCAAAAGGTTATGTGATAGTTGTTCATAATGTAAACTACGTTTGCCTCCTGTTACATCGGTAGCGAGTGTAAATTATAGTAGAGAATTCTATATAATTTAATAAAAAGTGCGCAAATTGTGCGTTATTATCGAAGCTAGTGTGTTATTTGCGTGAATCAGTTGGCGACCACGTGTTCGTCGTATTAGTTCCGAACTTAGCAGTACAGGAAGATGAGACGCGACGTAATTTAAATATTATGACACGAATTCAAAAATAAATTTTGCGTGTGGTTACGAATTTATACTGGCGTGTGACTACAGTCAACCGTGTGATAACAGTGTTTGTTACTGGGCATCGCTCAGTTGAGTTTAAAAATGCCGAAGGTAGCTGTTTCTGCCACAGACAGACTTAAAGAATATAAGAATGAAGGATTTATAATTTCTTGTGGCATTCTTATGTGCAAATATTGTGATTGTCGGTTAGATTATCGCAGGAAAGATGCATTAGACAAACATTGCAAATCGGAGAAGCATTCAAAACGCCGAGAAAATTCGCGTCTTGAAGTTAGTGTTCCTAGAGTGGCCACCTTGAAAGAAACATTATCAAATGCTAGTCGTGTGAAGGATATGAAAGAAGAGTTTATTTTGGACACTACTACTGCGTTCATTCATTCATTTCCGTGTCCGATCATTTCCAGAATGTAGCAACTCCGATGGCCTTGTTGTTTGCCTCGATCAGGTCCTGGGTAGTGCAGGGTTGTTCTAGTAGTGGACAAATGAGCAGGTGGGCTGGGTCTTGTGTTGCTCCACACTCGCAGGACGTGTCTCCGTCAGCTGGAAGGATACCCCATTTCTGCATGTTGGTCTTGCAACGAGGGACGCCTACCCTGAGACGATTAAGTGATTTCCAAACAGGGTAAGGCAGGTCATTTCCTGGGGCTAGCTCTTCCTTAACAGGGATATCCGGCGGCAGCTTGCTCTTCCACCTGGAGATGCGGTTAGATTCCGATGTTCCCTCCAGTGGTTGAGTCCTGGCGATGAAACTCTTTCTTGATTTCAGTCGACGGACAACAGCCTGATGATTATGCAGTGGATAACGGGGATCATTAATCTGCTTCGCCCTCTCTGCATCAGCAGCAACAGCCCTTCTGATAGTTGGGGGAGCTATCCCAACAATCGGGTAGAGTTTGTCGACTGGAGTAGGCTTCATACATCCCGACAAGATTCGTATGGTCTCGTTGATGGCAATGTCAATCTGCTTGGTGTGACTGGATGCACTCCACATAGGTGAAGCGTACTCTGCAGCAGACATGCACAAAGCAAGAGCAGAAGTTCTTAGGACGTGAGGACTTGCCCCCCAGGTGGTGGCTGTGAGCTTCCTCAAAATATTGTTCCGTGAACTAACTTTCAGCCTGGTCTTATGGCAATGTTTCTTGAAGGACAGTGTTCGGTCAAGAGTAACACCTAGATACACGGGTGTTGGATAATGTTGGAGTTGTTTGCCTTGCCATGTAACATCCAGTTCCCGCCGAGCTTCTCTATTCCTTAAGTGAAATGCACATACTTGAGTCTTGTTGGGATTTGGCTTAAGATGATTGGCTTCATAGTAAGATCCAAGGGTATCTAGTGCAGAAGTCAACTTTCCCTCCACCTCTTCAAATGTTTTCCCTTGGGCAGCCACTGCAGTATCATCAGCATAGATGAAAAGCCTAGAATGTTCTGGTATGGGCTGATCGTTAGTGTAAATATTAAATAGCACAGGAGCGAGTACACTGCCTTGAGGTAAGCCGTTCTTTTGTATGCGCCATCTGCTCTTTTTACCATGGAGAAAGACTTGGAACCTTCTATTCTGCAGGAGAGTGCCAATAAGGGATGTTAGTTGGTAGTCGTTGGAGGTCTGGTACACTTTCCTCAGCAACTTTCTGTGGTTGATAGTGTCGTAAGCAGCTGTTAGATCGACAAAGGCAACTCCAGTTATCTCACCTTGTTCATACCCATCCTCGATGTATTGAGTGAGGTTCAGTATCTGACTGCAACATGACTTTCCAGATCGAAACCCAGCTTGTTGGGGAATGAACTTATCTTCAAGGATGCCGCTAATTCGGTTCAGGATAAGGCGCTCGAAGATCTTGAAACAGTGACATAATAAGGATATTGGGCGAAAGTTTTTAGGATCGTTTGGCTCCTTACCAGGCTTAAGCAGTGCAACCACTCGGGCTTTCCTCCAGAGCCTGGGGATATAAAGCTTAGATACACACTCATTAATCATCGTAAGCAGCCATTGTAGGGTGGTCTGGCCGAACTTTTTGATCTGTTCTACTCTGATGTCATCGATGCCAGCAGCTTTATTCAATTTCAACGTGGAGATGGCAGATTCTAGTTCATTCAAGGTGAAAGGTTCTCGTAGGTTATGGTTCTCATGTCCTGAGGTTCGTTCCAGTTGCTCCCGTGAGCTCCGACCTTTAGTCTTCCCGTTCATGAGTAATTGGGTTGCAATCTGGTCTGCTGTTATTGTGGTGAAGTTTCTAGATGTCGTTGGGTCACCGCTGAGGTTTTTCAGGAGATTCCAGGCCCGCCTACTATTTAACTTCATGTCGAGATTCTCCACCAGTGAGGTCCACTTAGCTTTGCAATGTGCTGAGATAGTTTGCAACAATTCCTCGCCAACATGGATAGTATCATCAGAAAATGGGTCTGCCTCAAAGAGATCCTTGTAGTGGTTCATCAGCTGTTTGCTGTTATCAGTCAGTCCTGGTATGTAGCTTGTTCTACAACCTCTTGGAATAGTCCTTCTAGAAACTGTATGGACGCATTTGACAAATGCCTCATACATCTCAGGTTGCGGCGGGATTTTGGCAACTTCTGTATCAAGCTCTTTGGCAAATCTTTCCCAGTCGGCCTTCTGAAAATTAAACCTTCGCTTGAAAGGCACCTCCTCTGGCACAACCATGGCATTCACTGTGCAGATTATGGGCCTATGTTGGGTAGATGGAATGGGCTTACCCATCATCTTCAAACAACTCCCAGCAACTTTGGATGACACGAAGATATTATCGGGGTTGTAGCCTCTCCTCCATCGGCCACTGTTGAAGGATGCTGGCAGCTTTGGATCATGAATTAGCTGAAGATCATGATTCTCTGCCCAGGTTTCCAGTTTTTCGCCATTTATATCTGAATCTGGGTATCCCCAAGATGTGCTTCGGCAGTTGTAATCGCCAATGATGAAGTTTACGTCCTGGTAGTTGAAGTTGGCAGGTTCCTCAAACGTGAAGTCGACATTGGGGGGCTTGTATATAGAAGTAGCGCAAAAGTGTGGTGTAGATATTGAAAGAATCTCGATGTCATCCTTTCCAGTCAGCGAGGCTGATGTGATATTTAGGTTTGGTTTGGTAAAAATGGCACTGCCGTATTTATCGTGGGGCCTTTCCAGAACAAGCTCCATGCCTGCGATTTTGGGCCGATGGCTGTTGTAGCCCCGGTGAGTCTCTTGCATTAGGAGTATGTCACATTTACATTCGTTGCACAAATCAGCCAATAAGGTCTCTTTGGCACGCGAGAATCCCTCGATATTAATCGAGACTATAACAAGTGGTCTTAAAAAAGACCCTTTAGGGAGATTACTACTTCTGTGTTGACCGGTAGTGGAAGAATCTGCCGCTGCTATGCAACGTTGCCCAGGATGCGCCCGATTGTACTGGTTTTCCATAGTGTAAATTATACAATCTTCGGGGAGGCTTCTTCCTTACTGCGTTTGTAAAAGCTAATATACCAGTAGAGAAACTAGACAATCCTGCTATCCGTACTTGGTTTAATAAGTACGTTCGCGGAAGTGGAGATTTACCATCAGCAAATCAGATTCGTCAGAAATACATCCCCATGATTGGCGAAAGAAGGAGGGAAGAAATTAGGGAAGATATAAAAAACAAAGACGTGTTTCTGCTATGTGACGAAACATCTGACAAGAATGGTAGGTGTGTTTTCAACATTCTTTTTCGTCCATCAGTACCATCAACTGAAATGAACACCCATCTGGCTGCCTCTGTTGTTCTAGATTCTGCCAATAGCGTAAATTGCTCCAATGCGATATTAGACACCTTGAATTCCTATGAAATTGAACGGGAGCGTGTAGTGGCAGTAGTTACGGACTCAGCACGCTACATGACAAAATGTGTAACTACTCTTCAAGGATTGATTGAAGAATTAAGTCATGTCCAGTGCTGGGCTCATAAAGTCAATCTTATCGGCTGCGTATTTGAAAACGAGCTGGACGAATTGAACATGTCTATAGTAAAGACAAAGAATGCCTTTTTAAATACGAGAAAAAGAAAAAGCAATTACGTTGCATTTCTAAGGGAGAAATATGAAAACACAGAAAAAGAGAATGAAATTCTAGCTCTCCCAATGCCTGTATGTACAAGATGGAATTTATGGTTTAAGGCTGCAATGTATATGGCCACGCATGTGGAAGATCAGGTAGAATTTTTCAAAACATTGGAAGATTCAAATTCTGGGGTCAAATTTTTCCAACAAGCATCGACTTCAACAATACAATTTATACAATTACAAGCATTGTATGTTTCTGTTGTTGGTGCCTCTCTTATGGACTTGCTTAATTTCTTGGAGGGATCTAAGTACCCAACAATTCACTTACTGGCTGGGAAGCTAGATGACCTTGAGGTAAAGCTCAAGCTATTAGGCGATGGTGGAATGTTCAATCATACGATCCTCCAGAACTTGGGACAGCTTCCTCAAAAGATGCAGATAAAGGTTAAGTCCAATCTTACGTGTGTTGCCCAGTCAGCTCTAGTGAAAGTCAGGACTTTAAGGACCACGGATCCAGCCAGGAAGACTGTAGAAGCCATCGGGTCATTGTTTGATCCTCGGCATGCACCTAAGAACGTATCTCCCACAGAACTGCTCCAATTTAAGAAGAATGCCCCATTTCTTACGAAGATGGAGTCTCAACAGTTTTTAGAGGCTCACAGCATTTACCTGACTGCAATCAAGAACCAACTGCGTCATGAAGATAATGTTAATGTTCCAGAGATCCTCATGGGATTAAGGCCTGCTCACCGAGACTATGCAACAGCTGCATTAAAGTGTGTGTGGTATCCTTGTTCAAATGTGGATTCTGAAAGGTCATTTTCGAAATACAGTCTCATAGTAAGTGATAGGAGGCGAAAATTGACAGCTGCAAATGCAGAGACTTTAACCATGATCTACTTCCAGTGATTTCACCGCAGTATTTGGATAAAACTGAAAAAGGTATTCACTGAAATGTGTTTCGAGATGGTGAATGTAAAATAAAAATGTGACTTCCATATAAGTATTATCTCATTCTTCCATAGCCATGTTTAACGTTTTACCCTGCTGTTTTGTTTTTTACTTTGTTTTATTAATTGTTTATATTTTTAAATGCACTTATTGTACAAACCTTATCGCTTTCCAAATTTTAACATGTCATCCCCCGAGAAAATAATAAAAACACAAAACACCACCTTTTGAATTTTAAATCAACAAATCTTCAAAAAAATAACAACACTTTCTAACACCTCTATCTATAGGTATAGCGCAACAGATTCAACAGGGAGACTAGCAACAGCATGAAGTAGGGCACTGCCTGTAGGGACGAAGTACAGTAGGAGACATCTACGGTAGCTGTGAAGATCGTACAGGAACCCTGAAAAGTGACGGATAACAGGGCTCTGGTGAAGCTACGATAGGGCCAGCAAGCCAGTAGTGGATAACCCCCATCGCTATGACGAATGGACCGAGAGACTTATGTTTCAAACAGTAAGGCTGGAAACTGTGATGATCAGGTTGATGAGATCTCTGCAGACTCCTTAATTCAGAGAAAATCTCTACACCCCTTGATTATACAGGGCACCAGGAAATGTTCTTCGCAGCGGCTACGGTCTGCTACGAGAGGTAGCGTCATCAGTTTAGTTGGCAGTGCGGTGTCCTTGATAGGGTGAAGGCCACATGTGTGGGCTGTCGAAATCGTCAGTGTGTATAGGCACCGTGCGTGTCGCTCTAGCGGCCGGGTGGAGAACTATAGGTTAGACAGACTCCAGGCTCGCAGCACAGATTACGTTACGCTCGCAGTCTTTGTTCTGGTATGAGCGTGTAGTCACTCCGACGATAATGGCAGAGAAACGAAGATCAAGTAAACGCAATTGTTGTGTTGTCGGTTGTTCCAATACTTATACAAATACGGGAAGTGAAATACAATTTTATTGTTTTCCAAAACGAGCGATAGAAGTGGACCGAAGGAGGCGATGGATACAAGCAGTTAACCGAAGGAAGTAAGTACACGTAGCCTACATACTGCACAAATTTGCAATAAGTTCATCTGACCCGATTTAATTTCATTTTGGTGTTAATTTTTAGCATTGATGGATCACTTTGGCAACCTACGACTTACTCAAGAATATGCAGTGCACATTTCATCGGAAACAGAAGATCTGGACACCCACTAAGTCCAGCCTATGTCCCGACAATATTTCCTGATGAATACAAGAAGAGGAATGTTTCGCCGGGTCCTAGCTTACGGTGCTTTCACAGACAACTCAAACTCAAACGATTAAAAAAGGAAGAACCAGGCGGAAAAGTTTCAGCTACAGTTTGCGCAAGTAACATAACCAAGGATGCATGCGTGGGAACAGACACATCTGATTTTCATTGTTCAGACTTCATGTTTACTTGTTCTGTAAATGTAAACGACGTTAATACACAAGCATGTATTCCACTTAATTTCGGTCTGGGAAGGAACATTTCGAAACATGATCAAATGTGTGGAACGGAAGACGATCATGCAGACATCACGAGCCCAGGTTTCCAAGGTTACAGTTCCATAAGGAACAATATACAAATGCGTGATTTAACAGGTGTAAACTTCCACGTCTTCGCCTTACTGATTGCGTTATTACGAAACTGTAACGTTTCCAAAGTTTGTAAAGAAACCAGATTATTAATTTTCTTAATGAAAATGAAAACTGGACTGTCCTATTCTGCTTTGAGAGTGCTATTCGGTTTTCACAGGACTACAATTTTACGTATTTTTACGATCTACTTGGGGAGGCTGTTCAACCCTAAATTCAGTGCAGTCAATAATGGCTCGACAATTATTGTAATTTCTCTTAAATGCTGGAGGCATTGTTGCATAAGCAACTCGAGCAGCGTACGAAAAATTTCATATTCTGGCCTAGTAAGGAAAGTGTTAGAGAAACAATGCCTCCAGCATTTAAGAGAAATTACAATAATTGTCGAGCCATTATTGACTGCACGGAATTTAGGGTTGAACAGCCTCCCCAAGTAGATCAGAGAGTGTATTTCTATTCTCAATACAAGGGTTGCTACACTGCAAAACTTTTAATTGCTATCACGCCTAGTGGTATGATCGCCTTTAAATCGAAATGTTATGGTGGAAGAGCTAGTGACTCATTCATAACAACTGACAGTGGTTTATTAACTTTACTTCAACCTGGCGATGAGGTCATGGCTGATAAAGGATTTCCTGGCATCAGAACTAACTTATCTGGCCGCGGTGTCGTAAAAGTGACGCCACCGTTCTTACATGAAGGGAGATTAACAGTTGAGGAGGTTGAGAGTACTTACAATATTGCGAGTGTTAGAATTCATGTAGAAAGGTGTATTCAAAGAATCAAAATATACAATATATTACAGAAATTGCCAACAGAACTGTTTCCGTACATAGATGACATTGTGCATATGTGTTGCGTTTTAGTAAATTTGCAAACTCCAATAATTAAAGAATAGTTCGAGATTTTTTCTACCATCAGTTTGTTTTATATATTCTTTGTTTTCATTTTCTATTGAACTGTTCAGTGTTTACCAAGCACAAATGATTACTTAATTATCATTAGAAATACCGCTAATTTTTGGCAAGTAATTACTGAAATAGAACTTTGAAATTTTGGTGAGACATTCCTCGACATACTTATTGTCCTTATAAACAGGTATTGTCAACTGTTGTGCTCTGCTATATACATATAGATCACATTTTTCTAAGCCAGTTATGTACATTAGTATTTGTGTGTAATACATATGGCTTGTCTTTAAATGTATGTTTTTTTGCCCGTCAGCGTAAAGATAACGTACTCTCACATTCCCTGCCTCATCAACTATTGATTTATCTTTACAGGAAGAAGGACACTTAACTTCTAACACTCTGTCAGCTACATTCCCCTTGAGAACTATGCCATCTGGAGAGCCACACATCCAAGGTTGTTTTTGGTGGATTATTAACCCACACCGAATAACACGAACACTGAATGAACTTGCATAACATTCTATTGCCTCACTTTCCATTTCACTTCCGTAAGAAAGATTGTTCAAAGCAGCTCCCCCAATTGGTGAATCAGTTACAAATGCGAGAGCTAAAGTATCAAAGTTATGTCTCCTAGTTTTGATCCGATGTGCTTTCGTGCTAGCAGATATTCGTATCTTTCTTTCTTGAAACCATCGAGGGCTTCGTGATTGAGGTACAGTTTCCAGGTAGATTTTAATTATCTGATCTGTATCAACCTGAACTTTGCTGGTAAAAAACATTTCGTCACTCACAGTGTGAAAGGTGTATTTGATTGGCGAGCGCACGGCGTTAGAGACTTGTAAATGTACTAGCTGTGTCACAATTTCCTCACATTCTTCTCTCTCCACATCATTCGCTACCCTATCCATCAACGAGCTGACTACGGCCCTGCACGATTGTTCGATTTCAGTTCTTGCTTCTGCTCGAAGTATTGCACGAAGACTGCAAGGGATGTGTTTTAAAATATCCTCACTTAATTCAAAGGGAGGAAGAGATGTCTCTAAAGTCCTTTTGCCAAACAGTGCTTCTACGCGTTTGCCTTTCCTATATTTTTCTTTTGACACTGTTTTCGGACTCGGTTTTCCCCATTGTTGCGGATGGTCTGTTTTCGAGACAACACTTTCATTATTCACAAAATACACTACCGCAGCTACGTGTTTGCAAGTTCCTCTGGCGCCTGCAGGACAGGAACATTCACTGCTCGAGACATTACGATTCTGGTCAACCTAAACACAAAATAAAAATAGTTACAAGTTATTAACACATAGCAAACATGCAAACGCGTCAACTGTATATATATTATAGGCGACCTAATATCCCCAAATTAAATATTACAATGTCTGTTAGTGGTCGTGAAAGTCTACGTATTGAGATACATTAAGTAATTGTTCCTAAAAAAACTTTAAAAATTGTGACCTAACTACACCATGCCTACCTCAAGTTTCACGATATAAGGCGGCAAAGTCACAGACGTTTGCCGGGTGACTTTTCCTGTGATATATCCGAAAGTATTCGAAATTAACTCTTCCACGTCGTTCACGTGGCCACTGACAACTAGGTTTTTTTCCTTTCTTCCATGATGATTCACTTAGATCCCCGAATTGAATCTCTCTAAACCCGCAACTTGTTCGAACGTCACACATGCTGTACTGAGACTCTCGCAATACGCCTCATTACTTGTTTCAGAACGGGCCACTACGTAGCGCTAGTAGTAGCATTTCGAGCTGCCTGCACGGTGCCTATAGTTAGATTATTGGAAGAGTGCAACAGTATGCTATGAATGGCTCTGGTGAGTACAACGTTTACTGCGGAGAAAATTTCCTGGCACCCTGTATTATACAGTAATTTGTGTTGAACATTATTATTATTATTATCATCATCATCATCATCATCATCGGCTTTAACTCGAATCCGAGTATAAATCTTCTTCCTTCAGTCCAGTTTGTGAATGTTTTTTCGGTGACTAAAGAGTCCAATCCTGGCATGGAACAAGCGACCACACAAGTCACATAGTATTGCTGGAGGAGAACGTGGTTGGGCTGCTCGAAGTTTCCTTGCTTGACGCTTGGCCTCTTCATGTGTGCGTCGATCCCTTTCAAACGTCTTTACAGTATCCGAGATGGTATGGCGCCAAGTTGAGCGGTCTTCAGCCAGCATGTGCCAGGTTTGTGAATCAAGACCTGTCAATTTCAGGGTCTGCTTAAATTGGTCCTTGTAGCGCCTCTTGGGACCACCATGAGGTCTGGTGCCATAGCATAACTCACCATATAGCATATGACGAGGTAATCTCACATTACCCATCCGATGGACATGACCAATCCATCTAAATTGGTGACCTATTATGGATGATTCTATGCTGTTGATTTGAGCCTTTTCCAGAACAGCAATATTGGTAATGCGGTCTTCCCATTTAATCCTCAGGATTGATTGAAGTTTTTGTAGGTGGAAACGCTCAAGCTCCCTAAGATCACGTCGGTAAAGGGTCCACGTTTCACAGCCATACAACAATGTAGAAATGACTACTGCTTTGTACACCATAAGCTTTGTACTCATGGACAGATCTTTATTCATGAAGACCCGGTGCGCTAATCATCCATATGCTGCATGGGCTGTGCCAATTCTCTTATCCACATCCTGCTCACAGGTACAGCTCACAGAAATGGTACTGCCCAGGTACGAGAAGTGGTCTACCTGTTCTAATGGCAAATTTGAGATGGAGATATTGAACTGAGGAAGAGGTGTGCCTGGTGAAGGTTGTAACAAGACTTTAGAACATTATTATAATGTGTTACAAACACCATACATTGAATAATAATTAAAACAGTCTATTATCAGAGTAATAGAAAATACTTGCGTCTCGAGGAGGTGGGGCGGTGAATATTCTGTCTGTTGTCATTTGAATGGCTAACTTCACATCTTCTACATCAATCATCTTCTTCTTAGCATGATTGGCAAATACACGGGCATCATCCAGGACACCCGTCACGTACCCTAGAAGACAAAATTAACAGATATTGTTATGAACTGATCACCTGATCAGCAAAAGCCTCACTTCCTCGCTATAAAAAGCTGCTGGCTCAGGTCACAAGAGGTTGGTCATTCGGCAGAAAATGATCAATCGCAGAGGTCAATTGCCTGTCAATTCGGAGATCAGGCAGCGAGGTTGTTGGACGGTTGTCAGTTGAACCATGTGATGTGTCTACCTGAGTGATCAAGGGGCATGGAGTTAGTTAGTTATTGTTGTTTTAAGGGGCGGAACTACGAGGTCTTCTGCCCCTAAGGGGCATGGAGCTTACACTGTACTTGAGAGCACCATCGCCAGCCAAAACTGAGGAAATAGGTGGAAAAAAAAGGAAGATTGTAGCAGCTGAACTCGCAGATTGCGTGGAGGTAGAAACCGTAAGAGAGTACATTAATCAATGGTAAATTCACCAGCAAATCATCATTAAAGAACTTACTGTAGTTTTTCACAGAAGATGCTGAAAATGCTGAAACAATATCAGGTAGCAGATATCCCTCATTACGGAAAGAGAATTACAATGTGTAAACGCTAATTTATCTACACGGTACAACGCCCGCTTGTCAGCTGAAAAAGCAAGTTCTTTAATCATGATTTGCTGGTGAATTTACCATTAAGAAAACTACTCTGTTACTGTTTCTATCTGCGCAATCTACGACCCAAGTTTGGTTGGCTGATGGAAGGTGTGCGCTCGCCTGGCAGCTGGCCTCACTCCAGCAAAAAAATCACCCTGTATAAAGTCATATCATAGTGTGAGCATTTTGCTCAATGAGCGACTACTTGCGTAACATTTATTCTAACGACCCCTGGCAGGTTAACATTGCTGGGGCCTCAAGATTACAAAAAGAATTCATTGTTTTCAGTGAGGAGAAAATAAAGTAAGTATGAAGTGTTGAACAGATTCAACAGGTTGATAGATTTCAATACCTTAACTGTTGGATATCAAATGACTTAAACCCCAATTTGGAACTAAAACATGTAGGCCTACTGTACAGAAATAGCTGGATCAACATTTAAGAAGGAACAGATGACCTCACTGTTCTATTCAATTTTACATCCCATATTAAAATGTAAAATGGAAGGACAACGCGGAGCAGGTAGAAGACTAACATTGTGCCGGTGGCGCTGCAGAGTATGAGAACATGTGTTTAAAACATTGTAAGTAATGAAATTGGCCAAAATACCTGTAGTAATGGTATCTGGAGATGATATAGCAATAGATGTTCACTCGTCCGCTACCGTAGACCCACCATCCCGCCCTAATAGGAGCACGACTTATATAGATGAAATTGCTGTCCTGACTGCCATCTTTGTGAAGGCGTCCATAATGCCAACCCGACGCATCCGGAACTATATCGCATGTGGCAGACCAATGGTTAAGGCGTCCATAATGCTAACCCGACGCATTCGGAACTATATCGCATGTGGCAGACCAATGGTTTTGCCTAGACCAATATTTTCATTCAGACCAATGGTGGATTGAAAGCGCGGCCCGCTAATAGGTAACACCCCTGGTTTTTGTCACGCATCAATAATCTTTATCCAGGCCAATGGTTTTGTCTATTATTTCATTATTCATGTTGGCAACGTATCACGTGGGTATGACGTAGTGTCCGGGGTGAATAGAAAATGGCCGACCAATAATGCTTTATTTACGTTAAAGGTAATTATTTCCGGTGCAGCAGTGGCAATTGAAATTGTGAAACGACTCCTAACAACTCCGAGAAAGGTTTGTCAATCATAAATACTACATTTTCAATAATATACCTTGTTAAAAGTTACGAAAAGTATTATACTCACAGTCTGCAGAATTAGTGAACACTGTCCATATTGACCGTCAACATCCGCAAGACTGGGCAGGGCACACACAAGAAGAACAGATAGGGTCATGAAACAGACACAGACTAACAAGGGGAGGATACGATGCATGGGTCACCGATTCGAACCATCTTTAGTACACGTGTAGGGCATGACTAGGCGTATACCAGGTGCAAGTAGTAAGGTGCGCTTCTCAGCCGATTCCGAGAAATTAATTATTCGTAATTGCTGTAGCACGTTCATGTGCGCTGTACGTTAACATGAAGCCAAGAAGCTCATGGTGCAGCGGTAAGAGCCCTGCTTCGTAAGCGTGGGGTCACTGGATCGAATCCCACCGGTGAGCTTTTTTTTTTTGTAAACATAGGCAATTCGTACAAAAGTAGGTGTCGTGAATAATGTTCATTTTGCAGTCAATTGTAATAACGTGTTATGTGAGCGGGAAAGGGGGGTGGGAATAAATCTTACAGGAGATTACATCCTCGTCGCGGAATTTGAATGCAGTCCACTTCCATCGGCTTTCGTAGGCACCGGCACATCACTATAACGTGTAATATCCGACATCGCACAATTATTCCCACTATTATGATGTTGCTACCTCAAGAGCCAAGGAACGAATGCGGCATTCAACGTTTCCTGGGTGAACCGTTTATCCTCCTGCCCACCGTTATCGTTAGTTTGTGTGCAGGTGACCTCGCCAGTTCCGAACACTTTCCAACTGTAGCAACAGAGTATCGAGAAGGCAGTGTGAGAACAGAGTAACAAAAAGGCAGTGCGAGAGTACAAATATCATGTAGGCAGTGAAGAAAAAAAGACTTGGAATTGTTATGTATTAGAGTGTGTAAAAAAAAATAGATATATATTTGTGTGTTGATGAATGTCATGAATAGTAAAAACGGTAACCCAACCAATACCCATAGCATGAGACACTATTTGCGGGGTACGGAGTGGTCTGATGGTTCACTGATGTGCAATGAACGGAACAGACTGGGCCTTCAGTGTATAAACGTATACATATAATAGAGTACACCTGACCATTTATAATACCAATGTATTTGCAATGCCCTGACTGTACATTATGTAATGTTACAAACGTTCAACCCCATACGATGATTTCAGAAACCCTTTTCCCGCTCACAGAACACGTTATTACAATTGACTGCAAAATGAACATTATTCATGACACCTACAGTTGTACGAATTGCCTATGTTTACAAAAAAAAAAAAATGCTCACCTGTGGGATTCGAACCCGTGATCCCACGCTTACGAAGCAGGGCTCTTACCGCTGAACCATGTGCTCCTTGACTTGAAGTTAACGTACAGCGCACATGAACGAGCTACAGCAATTACGAATAATTAATGATTAATTTCTCGGAATCGGCTGAGAAGCGCACCTTACTACTTGCACCTGGTATACACCTAGTCATGCCCTACACGTGTACTAAAGATGGTTCGAATCGGTGACCCATACATCGTATCCTCCCCTTGTAAGTCAAACGAAAGTAATCAATGATTGAAAAAAAAATCCAGGACATACTAGGCTACGCCAGAGTATGGACTCTGGACCGATTTCTGTATTCCTGGACTGCCCGGAGTAATGTAATAATAATAATAATAATAATGTTATTGGTTTTACGTCCCTTTTAACTACACTGGCTTTTAGAGACGCCGGGGGTACCGGAATTTTGCCCCGAAGGGGATCTTTAATGTGCCAGTAAATGTACTGACACGGCTCCCTCGCATTTGCGCACCCGCAAATGCCAGCTGACTGCGCCAGGTTTCGAACCTGCAACCTTGGGCTCAGCAAGCGAGAATGTTACCCCTGAGCCACACAGCCAGACAAGCCGGAGTAATGCCTGATGGGTATTACCCCTAAATGTTGCCGATAAGAGTCATACCCTAACCCATCACCTCAGAAAATCTTAGGACACGCTCATCATAACCTTCATTGTTGATATCATCAACTTATCCTGCCATTTACACAAGCAACAGGTAACTGCAAGCTGTTCCACCCCATAAATCAACATTGGCTGTTCATTCCCAGTGCCGATGGCAGGATAACCTGTTCTATCGGTAGCAGGTATTTTAAAACAAGGTAGGTTAATTCTTCAAAAATGCAATTAGGTCCACCTTAGTGAAAACACAACCACAACTGTGGTTATGTAGCCCCTCCAATTTTAATTGTAGAACACCAAGTTATTGTAAAACACCTGGTGGTCAAAAATTTAATTAAATCCCATGCGGTGAGATGAATTAAATATCCCCGCCTAAATTCGATCAGGTAGGCAGTATATTTTTCATCAAGAACTCTCCATCCGAAAGCATTTCCATCAATAATCAGCTTACTGCTACGAAGGTCATCAAATTAAATATACTCACGATAAGTAAATTCCAGCAGTTGCGTAATTACACGAGGTTCATAGTCAGAAATGCCCATATCTTTCATTATTGATAAAATTACTTGAGCTTCCTTAGGAAGCGACTTTTGCTGACTCGCCATTTTGTGCCATATGTCAAAGATATTCAGATTCATGTTTTCAGCTGAGAAGAGATATTGCACTTGTTCTCTCGATACAGAATCAAAGCATTTCAAAGTGCAGACAGTTTGCTTATTCAGATTCCTGAATTTTCTTGTTCCTGCAAAAATTCTTACTGTTATGATGCCACTTCTTTATGCTGTACTTGTGTAACTGGTCTTGAGTCTCACTTGATCTCGCTTGAATGTTGATATCCTATTGTTCCGCTGAACGCTGGCTTTCAAAGTCGTACAGGGAGTCGATTTTCAAACCTGTTTGTCAGGTATACATTGCATTCATTCTTAAGAGGGCTGTGTATAACCTGAAAGTTGAACATCTCCGATTCACTCCGATTACTTTCCTTCACGCCAGCAGTGTTGATGCTTGGGTTGATGGTATAGAGGTTGTGTAAATTGAAGTAAGATTAACCGGCGAAATGAATATCACTTCAGCAGGTATGAATGTATAATTTACCCATTGATTGGTTAATGGTTTACATTTTCATCTAGTTTATGGAGCTTTATGACTCATAGTGGTGATGTAAATGGATCTGCAAGTCATTCCATTCTTTTATAGGTTATGTTTGTTTAATCGTATTTGTCCTGAGGTATTATTTCTTGGCGTTATTGATCAATTTAAGAACTCGCATTTGCATTTCATTTCGTTTCAGCGGGGATTATTTCTCTCCTAGAGGAACCCATGCCAGAACTCAAAGTATTCGCTTTGAAGAAGTTGGACCTGATAGTGGATGAATTTTGGCCTGAGATATCTGAAGCCATTGAAAAAATGTAAGTTTTATTTTGTATAATATACCTGTTAAAATTATAGGAAATGATACAGAGAATTCGTACTTGTAGAAGGGTAGGGCATAAATTTATCACGAGCATACATTTAACATAATATCCTTAAATCAACAATAACTAACATAACTTAATATTGAAGTCCGTTTTTGTTCCAGCTTGTTAATTAATGCAATGTAGGTTTGTTTTTTGGAGACCGTTATTGCTTTTGAGTTTGTTGAAATGAATTGGACCTAGGCATACCTTAATTTTTTTATGTTTAGCAGAGCCGATGCACGACCAAACTATATTACAAGTCCTTATTATACTCAACTGCATATGCTTCACAGGCAAAATGTTTAGAGAATACCATCATTATCTCATAGCTCTCTCTTGACTGCGATAATGTGCTTCACCGCACTCCCCTGTAGCGAGGTTAGACGACTGTCTGGACTTAAATTACTGAAGTACTTAAGTTTGGTAGGACAAAGCCATTGGTCACTACTTGGTTAGACGATGGTCTGGACGAAACCATTTGTAGCTATTTTGGTTAGAAGACTCTCCGTACGAAACCGTCGGCCAATGGGGTGGGGTAGGAGGCTGTGTGGACGAAAATTACTTCTTGTACTACAAGCAAGGGGGTCTGGGAAGTAAGCCGCAGGTTAAGTTTATGTTTGCATGTAAAACCTTATTCCGCTTTCACCAATTTCGAATTTAGCGGCAAAACCAGCACCAAACAATAATCTTGGTACTGCTGAAAAAATTCAATAAAGCCCTCTAGCGATGAAATGTTCAACTCCTGTATCTTAGTCGTATAGAAAATTTTTCGGATCTAACACCATATTCTCTCTTTATCTTCTGCCCTTGCTACATACAGCTCTCCACAGAAAATTGTTTAGTGTTGGTATCTTCTCATCCAATCTGCTAGAGAGTTTAACCTTCTAGCGCACACACATTGTCAAAGCTACGAACTTATTCCAAGTCTGCCATCGGTACTGCTAAAGTTTTCCAGTTAGTTATTGTTTTTTTTTTTGGGGGGGGGGGGGGGGGGTACGGTGAGGTTATGTTATCTGCCCCTCTTGAAGTTCGTCGGCTCTCCTTTGCTATTGTCAACATAAGTATCAAATGAAACATCCTATTTATAGATGCAATAAATCACTAGGTTATGTTTGTTGTTTAGAGGCTTCTGTCTTTTGACTGGTTTGATGCAGCTGTCCATGCTTCCCTGTTAAGATCATATAAAATCTGAATAGAGGACTAGAATCCTTGGGCAAGGAAACAAAAAACAGTAATAAGTTTGGTGACAATAGTTACTGGTATATGTTCATTTCAGTGTGATGGTTCTATTTGATTGCTTTACCCAATTGTCTGTTTATGTTGAAACTATCATTTCTTCGTATTTTTAGCGAGATTCTTCATGAAGATAAGAACTTTCCCCAACATGACTTGGCTGCATTAGTGGCTAGCAAAGTTTACTATCATTTGGGATCCTTCGAAGATTCTCTCACTTATGCTCTTGGAGCTGGCAATTTATTTGATGTCAGTGCACGTTCAGAATATGTGGAAACAACTATTGGTGAGTATTAACAAGCATTTTGAAAGCATGCAATTTTTATCTCGATTCAAGTGTAGAAATTCTCTGTAGTGGTACATAAACCACAAAACGGAAACTCTTATGCTGTGGCTGAAAAATAGTGTGTTCCTACAATCCTTGTGGTACAAAACTTCAATTGGTATGGAACAGTTCTTTTAGAATGTTGGGTTTGAAACATTTCCACTGAAATTATGTAGCACGATGTGAAATAACACATAGCATGGGTCAACCATGTTTATGGGAATGATTGCTAGCATGATAGATACAGGGTCTTTATATTTTTTTGGCTAGGACATTCTCGCTGACGCGCTCCGCCAGTGACGCCTCAGTTGCCGGCTGTCGCGCGCCCGTATATACGGCGGAATACGGTGCTTAAAATCAGTATCATGCATTTTTACTCACCATGCTTACAGTAGATGCTGAAACTGTTCCCCATCCGCTGCCAAACATAACCGGCATCTCCTTATGAAGTTTCCGGTTACTCTGGTTAATTTAGCTTCAGTAACGAAATAATGACCTTAACATCTATTTTTATTGTTTACTGAACTTGTAGGTTTGAATCTCAAATTAGCCAGTTATTTTATTGTCCGATTTATAGGAATTGGTCTCCCTGGAAATTTCACTCGAAACTTTTGTCTTGTTCTAGCGCACGATTTCCTGCACTTTATGTACGTATTGTGCAGATATACACGTTCAAGTAAGGAATATTTCACATAAGGCATTACAGCACTATACACAATCACAATAAAATAACTGGCTAAGAGATTCAAACATACAGGTTCAGTAAACGATAAAAATAGACGTAAAGGTCGTTATTTCTTTACTGAAGCTAAATTAACCGGAGTAGCCGGAAACTTCATAAGTAGATGGCGATTATGTTTGGCGTTGGATGGGAAACATTTTCAGCATCTACTGTAAGCATGGTGCATGATACTGATTTTAAGCACCGTATTCTGCCGTATATACGCGCGCGCGCAGCCAGCAACTGAGGTGTCACTGAGGGCGTGAGCGAGAATGTCCTTGCCAAGCAAATATAAAGACCCTGTATAACTAACTATCACAGAGGTATTCCAAATAAAGTAATGTTCCCTGTACCTTTCATGAGTGTTATATCTATCTCACTGACTATCTTTATACTCCTACTGTCCGGTAATGAATTTGTGCCACAAAATTACAATAAAAATTGTTAATACAGGTACCCAACTTTTTTAATGGACTGATATGTACTGATTAGCCTATGAAGTTGTAGACCACAAGAAATGTCGGAATTTTTATTAAACTTTATGGCCACTTGTCAAGAGATTTTTGTCTTTGGTTACTGTCACCGTTAAGTTAGTAGTAATTATTGCCCTAATGATAGTATGGGCATATAACCTAGAAGTGAAGGTAGCGTTGCATGATGTATCACTTTTCTAAAGTACAAAACTTAACCAAAATACCTGTAGTAATGGTCAGGAAAGAATATGGAGATGATGTAGTACTAGATGTATACTCTACCCGCCATCCCAAATAGGATCAAGACTTATATAGGTGAAATTCCAGCTGTGTCTGCCATTTTCGCCATTAATTATGCACTAGCACAGCAATGCCAACCCTGCACATCGATACTACGTTGTATATGTGTGGTACTGTGAAACAAATTAGCGTCGAGTACATTTGACAGTGCACTGAGTTTGAATCAGTTCGCAATGGATTATCCCTAGCAATACCAATGGGGGTGGGGTATCTCGTGCCCACCAGTTCCATTTTTTACGGTTTATTGATATTATTCCTTTTCTACGCTTACTGTACAGAAAGTTATTGTTTATTTTGAATCCGGTTACCTAACCACACATCTACTTAAAAAAAAAAATCTTGTATAAGATATTAACAATTCTCTTTTGGTGCCTCGTCATACTGCACAGTGTAGTAAGGGCAAAAGTACAACAAAGTTAACAAAACCACCATAATTTTTTCTGGTCACAAGAGGTACACATGCGGAAATCACAGTAAAATAACAGTCTTATGTTCCACATCTGTTGAAGATGGCGAAGTGATCAGTGAATAATTTACTTCCTGAACTTTTTTGCCATGATTTTTTGATTTTGTTTGCAAGTGTTGTTAATTAAGTTGCCATTTAAGGTTCAAAATACAAGATACCTATGTTTATAAATGGATAATGCAAATCACACAAAAGGAATTTCGTCTGGTGGTCACAGTCTGGTAGCCCAGGGTTTGAAAAATAGCATGGTATTGCTAGGGTTATGCGAGCTGTCTCATTACTATAAGTAATTTCAATCGGCATTGACTGAAAGGAGTGTTTATTGTTTTGTTTCCTTCTCCACATTGAATGTGTGTTTGTTGTTGTTGTTTCTTTCCTACTGTGATAATTCGTGTCCTTTCAATAATAATTTTCATCCAAACCAATACTGTTCTACTGCCCCAGTACAAAGAACTGATTTGTAGTGCAATCAGTAATTTTCGTCCAGTCAGTCGGGGACAAAATCCCGGGATGTACATGGTGGCCACTACTCCTGGAAATCCTGGAATACTCCTGGATATTTATTAGGTCTGGAAAACTCCAGGAAAATGATGAAATATTTGAAAACTCCTGGAAAATAGCCACAGTTAATTATAAAAATCTTTCCATCTTAAATCATACACCCGCTGCAGTTTTGGGTGAGCACTCTATCATTAACGAAGAAATTTCCTCAGGCTACCTGTTTCCATGTGTGAGAACACGCGATAGTATTTTTGTAAATCCTATTGAGTATAGACAACTTCACCGCAATAAAATTGCAGGCGGCATTCTTTTTATTAATTTTTAAAGCGGATATTTGAGTCGCAAAAGCTTTTTTAAAACAACAATTAAATCATTTGTGTGTAGGCTTGCGTATCAATAACGCAATCACCACTAATTTTTGTCAACAGCTGTATAAGTAAACCAAACACAACTGCTTTATTTTGGTCTTGAAGTAGGGAACCGATAAAGCCCCCCCACTTATGCTTATTTTTAAATCTGGAAAAATAAGAATTACTCCTGGAAAATTCCTGTAAAACTCCTGGAAAATCGTTGACCGATTTGAGTGGCCACCATGTACATATTGACTCGCTGCCTAGAAATTATTGTTCTAGGCAAAATAATTGGTCTGGATAAAGATTATTCATGTGTGAATACCCCCACTGTGCATGAAATTAGAAATACTTATCTCGCAAATCTCACAATCCATGTCAAACTTGGAATGGAACTTAGCTTTTTTGTTTGTTTTACGATACCAGATATACAGTAGTAACAAATGCGTGGGGTTGGCAATACTGTACTTGTCCATAAATCATGTGTATAATGGGGAACTCGGCTGGAATTTTATCTATATAAGTCCTGGTCAAGAAAGGGAATGGTGGGTGGGTTATGGTAAACAGCCGAGGAGTAAACATCTATTATTATTATTATTATTATTAATCTTGATTGGTCACATTGGACCACTTGAGTCATTCCGCAATCAATTCTTCTTTGAAGTTAGTACTGCTTGGTTCTTGCGCTCTTTCCAGTACTTTTTCATTCTTTCAGATCGGGATTTTCTCAACTCATATGAAATCTCCATAGGCTTTCTATGTGTCATTTCTGCTGAAAATTTGCGAGTTTTAAGAATGGTGTTCATTTTATTTTTCTCCTCGGCATCTGTTATCTCGAGTCCAACTGCTTTGAGATCTTGTTGGATTTCTTGGATCCATTTTCCTCCAGTTTTCTTTCCTAGAAAACATCTATTACTACACCATCTCCAGATTTTCCCCCCATCATTACCACATGTATTATTTTTGCTAATTTAAGTATAAGAACCTGTAATTTGAAACTGTTCCTATGAATATTTTATTTTAATTTCAGCAAAGTGCATTGACTTCTACACCCAGCAACGTATTAATAAAATAGATGAGCCAAAGGAGACTAAAGATATAGATCCTCGCCTGGAAGCCATTGTGAACCGCATGTTCCAACGTTGTCTTAGCGATGGCCAGTACCGCCAGGCTTTGGGTCTTGCCCTCGAGACACGTCGCATGGACGTCTTTGAGAAAGCTATTATGGAATCCGTAAGTCATTCATAATATTTTTACGGTATATTCCTCCTAGAATTGGATTTTTATGACTGCATTGAAGAAAGCTTTCAGCTGTTATTTATAGCAAAGCCATCGCATACCTGCCAACTTTCCCGATTCAGGCAGAAGACTTCAGTTTTTTCCGTAGTTTTTCCTGCCTCACGATTACTCAAGATATCCTCCTGTTTATTTTTATAAATTATTGGCGAACTTCAAAACATTTTTTAGTATTTTTGGAAGTGTTTATAGTGGACAGGTTATTTGGGTACCTGATTTCGTAAATGGGTTTTGTTTCAGTGTAAATGGTAGTTTATTGATCTTGTTACAACATTTTCATCATTGTAGGATTTTTGCCCGTGGTTGGCTCTTCACTATGGCAAAAAATAAAGATTCTGTTTTATTTAACACATTGTTGCTTGTGCGCGCGCTACTCTATTCCTTACTGCGGACCGGGCAACTGAAGTACATCTGGCATGAGAAGTAAGATGAAACATAAATATGTGTAACTCGACTTACTTGTCCATCCATCAACCTCATCGTCACTACTTTCACTGCTATCATTGTCAATTTCACTCGTATTATTATCGTCAGCAGACTCGTCTGAACTCATTATCACACTGTCAGTTACGCTCGCGCCATGCTAACACTTGACAATACATGCGGTAACTGAGTGATATAAAACCTCACTTCC
Organism: Meconema thalassinum; assembly: GCA_946902985.2. NCBI lineage: Eukaryota > Metazoa > Arthropoda > Insecta > Orthoptera > Tettigoniidae > Meconema > Meconema thalassinum. The sequence goes on from OX336398.1 coordinate 122,362,575, forward strand.
TGTACCGAAAGCATTATCGAGACAAGAATATTCCTATCTGCATTTCGTTCAACAAAGACCTTGGTTTGTAAATAACACGTATTTCGATTAATGAACGACGGAGGTGAGAAAATTACACAAGAATGAAGCACTGTAAGAAAACGTTATTTTACGTAGCCGGTTGCCTGCGCACCAATACAAAACTGCGTAAATGAACGTAGTCCATCATCAATGTGTTAAACAGTTTTCGGAACAATTTCCGTGTATGTTTGAATCCACCAAAGGTCAATTATTGCGCATGTTGTATAGTTTGTTGATGTAATGTTTTTTTTTTTATCACATGGTGGTAAAACTGAATTTTGAAACACGTTGGAAAGAAGAAGCACCCAAAAGAAATAAAAAAATGACATAACTTAATTATAATTTCAAATGAAAAATTTTAAAACTATATTTTTGCTGTTAAAAGTGAAAGTGATGGGATAATATAGGCTGAATGCTTATTTACAGCATTCATTTTGAAGTATAGTTTGCCAATTAATTGAGTTGATTTGCACTATTTGCATCTCCTGATTTCTGGTGTTTTACGATTGGCAGATATGCCATCATTACTTCCAACATCGCGAAAGAAACTCGATTTGTTGTAATATATCAATTTGACTGGCTGCCTGTGATTGGATAGTTAAAGTGATTTCACTTCTCACCGCTAGATAGCTCTAGCATAGCACTGAATCAGCAAGTCAGAAGTATCGATGACTTTACTATAGTGGATTGTATAAGGAGTATAAGCCATATAGATGGAACGCAGAGAATTAAAATTTTCCCGGTTAATGCATGTGAGATTTCCGAAGTGAAATGCCATGTCCTGTGGTTCGGATTCCACGTAAAAAGAAGGTCCCGTAGCTCATGATCACGAGATTAACGGTCATGTTAAACTACAAGCTTCCTTCCTTTTAGAGTTAAAATTGCTTGATCAATACAATTGTCAACTATTCATTTGGTTAGCAAGTATTTATGCGGAAAATGTAAGACTCTCCTGAGGAAAATTACATATGTCTCGGTGCTTCCTGGCATTCAAACCCTACCCACCCTGTGTAAGAACGGGGGAAAATAAACCTTACAAAATTACCGTACTTCCTCGCATAATCGTCACAGATTTTTGGCCTAATGTTGTAGAAGAAAAGCGCGTCCGACAATTATGCTTTAAAAAGGAATAATAACTTAAAAGAAATGTATTGTTTGAATAATTTGTTATAACTATTTGCTACACGAATGAAATTAAAATGAACTAATAAAAATAGGTAGTCTATAAGTTATCTTCATCCATGACGGCCATCTGGCCGATCTGAAGGAAATACTGTGCTTACGTTACCTAACCCACGTCCACCGAGTCGGCACAGAGCCTGGCCCCATGGCGTGGCGCAGCGCGTTAGCTAGTGTAGCTACTGCTGTCTGTAAAGGATAGTCCTATTAGAAGTAGAATGTTTGCACTGTCGTATTTATTGAATTGAATACCGGTGATAATGGTAGCCTAGCGTGGCTTCGGAATGTAAATTCTTTATTTAGGACTATTTATTTATTTGAATCTGTATTTGAATGTACTCGGTGTTGACTCAAGATCGATTGATAAAACATTTTATGTATAATTGTACCGACTGTATGTCCGAAGTGAAGCCGAAGTGTACGGTAATATTTGAATCAGCTGGTTTTAACACTCGGCAACGTTGCTCAGCTGTTTCAAGCTCCCGTCATATCCTTCACGTTCTTTGTTTCGAAATACACTACAGAGTGTACTGTACAGTAGACTGGCGTGTGTGTGCCGCGGCCAGCCACCTCTCGCATAGCGTGAGTCATAGCCCGAACGCACAGAAGGAAAGACGGACACTTCTTTCTTCAGACAAGATCACGCCTGGTTAGCAACAGAGCTTGCTTACGATCGGAATACAGCAGTGTGTCCGTGAGTATGCCATGAAATGATCATCATTATCATCGGTTATTCGCTCCAGTTGCCTGGGTGTGGTATACGAGCGCTCTTTAATTGTCTGTCCATATAACACTCTTCTCTCCCAGTTGACTTCTCTTATTTCTATATCCTCTTTCAATTGGTCCAGCCTTCTCTTCCTAGGTCTTCCTACCAGTCTTTTTCCAACCACCACTGTCTGAAGCCAATGTTTTGCTGTCCTACCATCGTCCATTTGTTTGACATGACCATACCATGTGAAACGAGCCCTTTTCGCTCTTTCATTCAAGGATGGGTACACACCTGCTTCTTCCCCTATTCTTTCATTCCTTACTCTGTCCATGAAATGTTGTGAACCGAACTTTTATTCGAAAGGAAGGGTGTGACGATTATAAACCAAATTTTTATTCGAAAAGTAGGGTGTGACTTATGCAAGGAAATACGATATGTGAGGTTTTACATCCACATATGGTTGGAGCTTGGTTGATAGCAACTACATTTCTTTGGACTTCTTTCTATGGCTTCAGGTTAAAATCACATAAGTGGCTCTAGCTTACCTGCCAAGTTTTCCGGATTTTTGGGGGAGCGTTTTCTGGTTGCCCGGATTAACATAGTTTTTTTTTAATGGTTTTTCAACTCCCTAGCTTGTTTCCAGTCTCTGCATCCAAATTACATTTCAGTTTTGATTTTCGATAATAGCTGCTATTCTGAGATGCGAGTGTTTGAAATTCGACTGAAAATCGACCGATAAGTTTATCGATGATCCCGTCTCACAGATTATCATCGCTGCGCTTTTGTTATTAATTCCTTGCGTTTGACATTGCGCTGAAAGTCGATCGAACTGTCGATCGATAATCACATCTCACAAATTATCGCTGAATTTATATTACTCCTTGGGCTTCAACTGTTCGTTAGTGGGAAAGCTTAGTTTTAAGTGTGTTTGCTGTAGTTAGTGCAATTGTCTGACAAATGTTTGTGCGATTTAGTGTTTTCATGGTGAATTCAAGTAAGAAATTATATCATTAGTCTCTCAGAGAGGCATATTCTTCAGAACTTCCTTGTATTAAGCGATCACAGAAATGTGAAAGATTCGCATTCTCATCTCCGTCTCTCCTCTCCAACCTGTGATGGAATATAGTCAGTGTTCTGTGACTTGCAAGATAAAAATGAAGAAAAGCTCATGCCTGTGTAGTGTGTGAACTGTTTCCAATTATGTGTTCTTGATGTAATTGCAATATTTTTAGAAACTGGCACAATGAATTAGTCTCACATCTCCAAGAGTTTGTCATCTCTATCCCTGTAGTCTTCACTCACTATTTTTAAGACCTTGCGACGCATGTACGCATACATTTTTGCGCTTTAGGACCTTCTGGATTTCTATTTTTAAAAGTTGGCAGGTATGCTCTAGCAATCTTATCTGTTCAGTGAGTCTTGAAATTGGAGATCACAGTCTAGATTCTCTGCAGTGTTTTAAGCGGTTAACCATGTTTGCCCGACTGCAGTAGACTCAGGACCAGCATACTAACTGTGGTCTCTTCTTCAAGTCTTACTCAACAAATTCTCAGTTTTAGTATAATTGTGTGTTTGATGTTTGCAGGGAGACACTATTACAATGCTTCATTATGCCTTCCATGTGGCCATGAGCCTGATTCAGAACCGCGGCTTTCGCAACGAGGTGTTGCGCTCGCTGGTTGGATTGTATCGTAACCTTGCTACTGCCGATTATGTCAACATGTGCCAGTGTCTCATCTTCCTGGACGATCCATTGGCTGTAGCAGAGATCCTCGAGAAGCTCAGCAAAGACACAGAGGTTGGTTTACATTCTCTTTGAGTTTGAGCATTTCACACTTTGATTTTTAATTTTTTTTTTGCTGAACTAAGCGCATGTGTTTTGCAAACCAGACAATAGAGAGTATACTGTTGTATATACACAAAAATATGCTTCGCCCGGTATCACCTGCCTCCATTCATCTCTATCTTCCGCTTTCCTTCTCGTTAACCTTTTCCTTTGCTGGTTCGTCATCGGGTGATCAGCATTCCGAGGCACTTGTAAGGTATCCGTAACATTTAGAATTTTTTACAGTGTAGGGTTGTTAACCCTAACCCTACACCCAACCCCCCCAACCTGTTACTTAGTTATTGAGGTTTTAAGGGGTAGAACTGCGAGGGCACCTGCCCCTAACCCCCAAACTGGAGGACCAGGGTATCCCTCTTAGTCTGGCCCATCACATTTGAACTGTGTGGCATCGGTGGCTTACGCTCCCGCCGGCATAGCTCGCAGGATCATTTGGGCTCTCAAGGCCCCACATCACGTCAAGATGACGATACCATTGTGAGGGCCAAACACATTATAGCCGGCTTCGGTGGTGTAGTCGGTAGCATGCTGAGCTTCTATGCCCAAGATAGCGGGTTCAAACTCGGCCGAAGCCGTCGGATTTTTTAAGAGCGTTAAAAATCCCTCGGTATGCCTTCCTTCGGAGGGGAAGTAAAGCCGGCGGTCCCATGTCATAGATTTATGGCATGTTAAAGAACCTTCCACTAATTGCACCTGTGTGAAGCTAAATTGGATAGGTTAAGAATGTAAACATCGCTCTTAGGTTTCTACGTTCGTTGCCAAGAGCCGACTGCGGTGCCGTCTACTAGCTAAGTTATGAACTTGGCCTAGTAGTCGTTGACGGTGGCACTTGGCGGCAAAAGTAGGAACTATTTGAAAAATTCTAAGTTGCAGTACTTAAATTAAAAAACAGATAACACACACTATTACGGTCATCACAATTAACACCGGTTATCAGACAGATTCTACACACACCCAAAGTACACGGGGCTACATGACCGCGTTGTCGCATCCCCTAAACTTAAGAACCAAACACATTATACTCTTCCACTATATAGCTTTCGGGCTATTAGGTCCAGGCACGGATTCAAGGGGGGGGTCACGGGGGTCATGACCCCGCCCCCCCCCCCCCAAACGGAGACCAAATTTTTTTTGCAAACTAAAAAAACGAAAACACAATAACCAGACAAATAAAACTTAACGAATTTTAAATAAAAAACAGGTTGGTTTTTTGTTGATTTTTTTTTTCTTTTCATTTTATTCAATACTGAAAATATCTTTATTGCAATTATTATGTTCTGTTACAACTGTACATATTTACAACTTCATACCTGTTATATAAAAACGATTATTTATATAACAAAATCAACTCTTCTATTTTGTTTAGCAAATCTTGTGATTACCGAATCAATGTTTATAGTGATGTCACGATGAATGTGCAGCAATGCAAGTCCGGTGAGCCTGTCTTCTGTCATGGTTGCTCTTGGGATAGGAATTCGGGACTTTTTACGCACCAAAAAATTTTGCCGACGTCCAAACTGCAAGCTTGGTTGGCAATTTAAGATGTGACTTTCTCCCTTTGTCGGTATCAACTCGACTTGCCGAAACTGTAACGTACCTTGATACTTTTCTCGAAACTCGATGTAAAAGTCGCAAAACACGCTGATGCAATTTGTACGAATATTTTTGGTGCGCTAAACGCATCAAATTTCTATCCATGTAGCTTGCAAAGAAATTGGTCTGGTTTTGTACGTATGAGTATGGAACAAGTCTACTGATGGCCTTCTTGGACATTGAGAAAGCATATGACATTGTATGCAGAAACAAAGTTTGGAAATCCCTGGAGGACAGAGGAGTAGAAAAATGGACTATACAGAGGATTAAGGAGATGTACAAGGGAAGCGTGAGCTGTGTGAAAGTGGGAAGAGAGAGATCGGACTGGTTGGAACAGAGAAACGGCCTGAAAGAAGGAAGTGTACTGTCTCCGTTATTTTTCATTGTGGTGATGGATGACATAATGACCCAAGTGGTACAAGTAATTGGGGAAGGAAAGATGAAAGCAATGGTGTTTGCAGATGATTTGAGGAAACAAGGAGGAGGAAGTACAGGAGCAGTTGGATGTGTGGGAAGGAATAATACAAGGATATGGGATGAAATTTGCATAAATAAGAGTGAGATGGTGATCACAACAAGGAAGAAGGAAAGAATCACAACGGGAATAACGATTGGTGGGGAACAGCTGAAGAAAGTGGAGAGTTTCAAGTATTTGGGAATCCTGATACAAGATAATGGAAGAAACGATAGAGAAATAAATGAGAGGGGGAGACAGGCAGAAGCATTCCGGATGAGTGTGAGAAGCATGTTATGGAGCAAGGATGTCCCTCAGAACAGCAAAATGATCATATATCGGACGTACTATGTCCCTATCCTGACGTATGCCTCGGAGACCTGGGTTATGAAAGGAAGGGAGAAGAGCAAAATACAGGCCAGTGAGATGAGGTTCTTGAGGAGCAGTATTGGAGCTACAAAGATGGACAGAAAAAGAAATGAGAGTACCAGAGAATTAATGAAGGAGGAACCATTACAGGATGGTATAGAGAAATCTAGACTTAGATGGTATGGACATGTAAAACGAATGGAGGAGAAGAGGATACCCAGGAGGATACACGAGACGAAGTGGGAAGGAAAGAGACCGAGAGACAGGTAGCTGAAGGGGGTGGAAGAAAGCATGAAGAAGAGAGGAGAAGACTGGACAAGGGTGGAGGCTGAGAGATGGTGGGAAGACAGAAGACGTTGGAGAGGCTTGTGTTCCAAACAGTGGCTGGAAATTGTGCAAGATGATGACGTACGTTTGGTTATTTTGTGATTGCGTTTTTAGTGATACAATTTTTCTTAACAATTTTGATTCTCTGACCCCCCCCCCCCAAAGCCAAACTCTAGATCCGCGCCTGATTAGGTCGAGTGGAATTTTAAATGCCGAAGTTTCGAGGCAACTGCTTGTCCCTTTATCAAGGTTTGTCAAGAAAGAAAGAAAGAAGGAATGAGTAAACAATGGCATATAGACTCCATGGATAAATGGTATAAGATAGGAAGCTATGCAGAAACAAATAGTTACTCCATGACATCCTGAGACCAAGTAGATGTTGGTAATGAAACTATAGAGGGCAGCCATGATCTACTTAAAAGATAACCATCACCTCTATTTAAGTTCTGTGGTTGTTTACTTATTTCAATCGCCTCCCTGCTATGGTGGGTGAGTGGTTATCGTGTCGGACTACCAACCCCAAGCTTACAGGTTCGCTACTGGCCGTGGTAAGTAATTTTTGAAAGGCGACAAAAATCACGATGTTGGCATGTTCAGAACCCATTTGATCTCAGTAGGCCATGTGCATAATGGCAAAATTAATCTCGGGATTTTCCGCCAACTCAAAGTTCCTCATTTCTCTACTAGTAAGCGCTAGTGAAAAGGAGCTTAGATATCTAACCTCCTTGACTTTCATAGCGCTTCAAGGAGCAATAAAATTCGACATGCAAGTTGCCCTCTGGGTGTCAATTAACAAAGCTTACTCCCGGCACTCGAGGCCATACAATATTATTACTGTAAGACTTCTTGTTGAAAGATAAGTTTCCACTAGGAAAATTCTTTTTTGTTGTTCTTTACCTAACCATGTTCACTAGGGTACAAGATAGGCTCCAGTACATAGCCACAAATCTTAACTCTTTCAACTAAGGTTGCCAGCTGCGTATGTAATCAATGCTATGACAGCATCCAGGACTTCCCGACTCGCTGTTTGTAATCTGTACATGCTAGCTAGTTATTTGGCCGTGATTTATCCTGATCTGCCGACCAAACGGCCCTGGCAAGGTTTCGACATATGTAGAAGGATCTCGCTGCTTGTTGGGGAAGTTCAATATTTTCCAACCCATGCTGCTACATTTCCACAAGCTAGCTAGATTATTTTCCAGAATTCCCTTAAAAAAAACGATGAAAAAATGTTTAATATCCATGTAAATTGTTGGTTCAGTTAATGCGAAGTCCTCTGATTCTGTCCCGATCACTTTGACTTCATCATCATCTTGCACAGTTTCCAGCCACTGGCCTAGTCTGTTTGGAACACAAGCCTCTCCAACGTCTTCTGTCTTCCCACCATCTCTCAGCCTCCACCCTTGTCCAGTCTTCTCCTCTCTTCTTCACGCTTTCTTCCACCCCCTTCACCCACCTGTCTCTCGGTCTCTTTCCTTCCCACTTCGTCTCGTGTATCCTCCTGGGCATCCTCTTCTCCTCCATTCGTTTTACATGTCCATACCATCTAAGTCTAGATTTCTCTATACCATCCTGTAATGGTTCCTCCTTCATTAATTCCCTGGTCCTCTCATTTCTTATTCTGTCCATCTTTGTAGCTCCAATGCTGCTTCTCAAAAATCTCATCTCACTGGCCTATATTTTGCTCTTCTCTCTTCCCTTCATAACCCAGGTCTCCGAGGCATACGTCAGGATAGGGACATAGTACGTCCGATATATGATCTTTTTGCTGTTCTGAGGGACATCCTTGCTCCATAACATGTTTCTCACACTCCTCCGGAATGCTTCTGCCTGTCTCCCCCTCTCATTTATTTCTCTATCGTTTCTTCCATTATCTTGTATCAGGCTTCCCAGTTACTTGAAACTCTTCACTATCTTCAGCTGTTCCCCACCAGTTGTTATTCCTATTGTGGTTCTTTCCTTCTTCCTTGTTGTGATCACCACCTCACTGTTATTTATGCTAAATTTCATCCCATATCCTTGTATTATTCTTTCCCACTCGTCCAACTGCTCCTGTACTTCCTCCTCCTTGTTTCCCCAAATCATCTGCAAACACCATTGCTTTCATCTTTCCTTCCCCAATTACTTGTACCACTTGGGTCATTATGTCATCCATCTCCACAATGAAAAGTAACGGTGACAGTGCACTTCCTTGTTTCAGGCCGTTTGACTTAACAAGGTTTAACTGTATTTCCTCATTTTGAATTTCAGGACAGTGCACTGATGGCCTATCAGATCGCATTCGACCTCTACGAGAGTGCAACCCAGCAGTTCCTTGGTCGAGTGCTTCAGGCCTTGAGAGCCACCGCTCCCATACCTGCAGCCACAGACCATCTGGTGAAGACTCCCGTAGAAGTGTCCAAGGATAAGGATAAGGAAAAAGAAGAGGTGCCGGTGCCTGCTATAGGAACACCAGTAGTAGCAGCAGCATCAGCTAGCACACCCATGGAGGTTGAAGAGGTTATACCAGAGAGGACTCTAGATAGTCTGGTAAGTTTTGTGTGGTTGTGTCACCACTATACTCTGAACTACCTATAATGGTCGCTGACAGCTGTGAAAGCTAGCACATGGGGAAATGCTGCATTGCCACTGAGGGAGATCATGACTCATAACATTCCTCGAGTCTTGCAGGAAGACACAAGTACTGGGGAAGTTAGCCCCACTGCCTGGCGGTCTAATGACCGTGACGAGTCGAGACACACTGAGTCAAACCATGTGCTTACTGCTGTGTCGGCATACATTGCAACATTGCCTCACCCTTCAAGCGGATGACAGCTTTCACCGACCATCTTTTGTACATCACAGTATAGTGCTACAGGTATTTGTGAAAAACTAACAGTTGTCAGTTCCAAGCAATTTCCCTGAAGCATATTTTCATGTTTTATATTGACCACAACCATATTTTAGGAAGTGAATTGAATTAATGGAAAATACAAGATTTGGATATGAGGATGAACAAGACAATACAATGTGGGAGTGTTTCCTATCATCAGGTTCGGAGTTTAATTTGGGATAAAGACTTGTACCACTGAAGATTACATTATTTAAATGACTCATGGTAGTTCCGTATTGATATTGTTACGTGCCACCCCCTAGTGGCACTTTTGTTAACTGGATTATGGTGGGTAGAAAGCACAACACCAATTACTGCTTTAAAGAGAAGTTAGCTTTATTGCTTGCAGGAAGATACACTACTCATCAGCAAATACAAGCAATTGGAACCTTACTCCAGTTTCCTCAAGCCTCTTGCTTATGGAGAGCCCTTGCCCTCTTTCACTCGTCAACAGTTAATCTTCTCGCTAATGAGTCTGGTGGCCTTGACAGAACTACATGCAACTCTCCCCTATGTACACAAATTACAGTTACTTACAAAAACACAGGCAGTCCCCTGTATGCTTCTCACTTCCTCGCTGTCAAGAGAAACAGCTTCACTAGGGGTTTCGCAAGTCGCCACACTTCTGTCGCTCACGATAAATGCTCGCACTAGCTCGTAAAACACAACGCACACTGCTTGACAGGTCGCCCTTATCTAGCAGGCCGGTGACTCAATAAATGCTTCTAGACCCATCCAGGGTTCACGGCTTCTCGAGGTTTCTTCACTGGCTGAGTCACGAATATTCTGGACCATCCCTTTGTCCTAGTAGTCCTGTTGCATAAGGCGTACGCAATACACTGAGGCAGGGCACAGACCAGCCCTGGGGCAGTTGTGACTCATGCGGCGAGCGATGACACAAACTCACAGCCGTAACAATATGTTAATAACTATACCACTGAAGGCTATAGAAGTGATGTACAAGACCTATTACTTACCAATAATGACGTATGGAGCAGAAACTTGACCTAAGACGAGGAGAGATGAAAGTAGAATACAGGCAGCCGAAATAAAATCCTGAGGAGTATGGTACAGAAGACTAGGAGAGATAGAGTGGATGTACAGAAGCTCACTGAAAACTGGAGCAGAACAGATTGAGATGGTTTGGACATGTGGTTGGTTCCTTAGTTAAGGGGCTGTGACAACGCGGTCATGTAGCCTCGTGTACTTTGGGTATGTGTAGAATCTGTCTGATAACCGGTGTTCATTCTGATGGCTGTATTAGTGTGTGTTTTATCTGTGATTCAGGTAGAAGGACTGCTGACGATAAATTTTTCAAGTAGTTCTACCAAATGCTACAGTCCATGACACCTAGCTGCACACTTGGCTACTAGATGCCGCCAAAGAAGCCAGCACCTGGCGGCGAACGTTGGAACTAATATTAGAATTATCAAACTGACCTAAGAATTTTAGCTTCCACAAGTGTAGTTAGTGGAAGGTTCTTTTTCATGCCATAAATCTATGACATGGGACCTCCGGCTTTACTTCCCCTCCAAAGGAACGCATACTGAGGGATTTTTAACGCGACTACTTTGGACAGGTTTGGGCATAAAAGCTCAGCATGCTACCGACTACGCCACCAAAGCCGCCTATGGACATGTGCAAAGGATGACTGATGAAAGAATGCCAAAACAAGTGATGGAGAGACGGATGACTGGTAAGAGAGGATGAGGAAGACCTAGAGTAGGGTGGATGGATTTGGTGAAGGTCAGTGTGAGAGATCGGTACCTGGAGTGGAGTTCAGTGGTGAGGAAGGATATTGGACAGACAGAGTAAAGTGGTGGGTTGTCATATTTGCTCCGAACCGGCCCAAGCTGGAAAACGGAAATTGATGATCACAACCATAAAATAAGGAAGGGATCAATCAAAAATAAATTATACTGTGTATCCTTGTGATCCTTCTATTGGCAAATATAACATTTGTTATAAGTGGGCTGGCCATTCTTGGCCAGTTGTATCAGATCTGTAGCAATTATGGGCTTTAAATTGATGATAATATAAAACAATTTTGTGGAAATGACATATATTTCTATAAAACAGACTAAAATCCTTACTGAATTTGGTTCACATCGAAAACTTGTTAACCTTATTGCGGTCACTCTTTTGAATACTAAATCTAGAGTTAGGTTTAGAAGTGAAACCTCTGAATCATTTGAAATCCATACTGATCTTCGGCAGGGAGATACATTATCTCCATTGTTGTTTAATTGTGTGCTGGAAAAAGTTATGCATCAATGTAATAAGGTTTGTCCACCGAACGTTAAGATTGGAAAAAATATTCGACTAAATTGTCTCGTCTTTGCAGATGATCTAGCATTATTAGCAACTAGAATCGAAGAAGCTAAATTTCAGGTAGAGGAATTGGAACGATTATCAGCAAAGGTTGGGTTGAAAATTTCTTTTGAGAAAACAGAAATGATGCCATCTTTTCATGTTGACACATCACATATTGTACTGCATAATGCCCAGAAAATAAAGATTGTGAGAAAATTTAAATATCTTGGTGAGATCATCACTTGGAATGCCAATGAAAGAGCATCAATAGTCAAGTCAACAAGTCAACCCCTGGCACTATCCAGCCCATGACGGGCTAAGGTCGACCAAGCGACCGCTGCGCAGCCATTTGGCCTGCAGATATTGGGGTGACGCGTGATCAGCACGTCGGGTCCCCTCGGCCGTTAATCTTGGTATTCATGATCGGGGCGCTGTCTCACTGTCCGACAGCTACTCAATTGTCCTCACGGGGCTGAGTGCACCCTGTTCCAACCCTCACGTCAGTTTTAAAATCCCTGACGGAGTCGGGGATCGAACCCGGGGCCTCCGGGTGAGAGGATCAATAGATAGTAGAACACTAAAATTGCGACGAGCACAACAGATTACCTGGCCGACATATAAGAAACAGTCTCTTTCGATTAATGCTAAACTTCAACATTATTTCTCAGTCGTTAAGCCAGAAGCAACCCCTGGCACTATACAGCCCATGATGGGCTAAGGTCAACCAAGCGACCGCTGCCCAGCCATTCGGCCTGCAGATATTGGGGTGACGCGTGATCAGCGCGTCGGGTCCCCTCGGCCGTTAATCTTGGTTTTCGTGATCGGGGCGCTGTCTCACTATCAGACAGCTACTCAATTGTCCTCACGAGGCTGAGTGCACCCCGTTCCAACCCTCACATTAGTTTAAAATCCCTGACGGAGCCGGGGATCTAACCCGGGGCCTCCGGGTGAAAAGCAGGCGCGCTACCCCATCACCACGGGGCTGGCCAGAAGCAACATATGCAAGTGAAACTTTATTTAAACTTAACACCCGATCAACAACTAAGAAACTACAGAAGGTTGATAGACGGATTCTTCGGATAATAATCAATAAAAAACACCAGTGGAGACTTTTGCCCAATTCAATACTTTACATGGAAAATGAATCTATCATTGACACGATGCGAAAACGAAGGATTGAGTTTTTTGGACACACTTCCCGCTTGCCAAATACTAGACTCCTGAAACAACTTTTTGACTTTTTTTGGAACATTAAAACAAAAATCACATGGTTTAAAGAAATACAAACGGATTTGGACGAATTGAAAATTACTAAGCATCAAATTGAACAGAGAAGAGAAACGGCTTCTGAATAACAAATACACTCGACTAACATTAAAATTTCACAGCGTAAACAATATGTTTTATTAGCAGAAGAACGAGCTGCAAGATCTTCCAGAATGAAGAAATATTGGGAAAGGAAAAACTTATCAAGAATTAAGAACTGAACTTAGTATTTGAAGACTTTGTATATAAGGTTTGATTTTTGGTGCTCCAATGTGGGCGTAAACAGTGTAAATAAATAAAACAGACTAAAAAATTTTTCTTTAAAAAATATCTTGTGATGGATGATCAATGAGGTGTGGTTTCTATAAGTTAAATACAGTAGAATCTGTCTCGTCCGCCGCTCCGGTTGATCCGACCGTGCTAGAGCCGAACTTGCCCCGACTCGTATCGGTGTCTCACTACCCGTCGCGCCATTGTTGTTTACAGATACTTGTTATTGCTCGTCCGTTTTAGTGCTCTCGTATCATTTATGTCATCCGTGTTTTGAACAGTAATTTGTTTACTGTACATTGTATGTACTGTACAGTAATTGTGTGTGTTCAGGAGTGAAACGTGAACACGTTACTCTTTCATTAAATGAAAAATTACCAGTGCTACGAAGCCTTGACAAACGGGAATCACTCCAAGAAATTGCCAAGGAACTCAATGTAGGCGTTACGACAATAAAAGATTGAAGAAGAAATCGGAAAGACATTGAATCATGTACACTACTGTTCTAAAGTATTGCACGCCCTATAGAATTTTGAGAATTTTGGTACAGAACATCTAAAAACCCATTCGTCTTTGAAATTTCAAATATTTATTAAAGAAGGATAGTCTACAAGTGAGAAGGAACATTGTAATAAATGATAAGATTGTTTCTAATATTTTAATTCAAGTAAATGTGTCAACAGTACATACATATGTACAATGACATGCCATGTCACTGATGATATCGAAGTTAAATATTGAATATTTTGATGTAATTTGTATTTAATTTGGTCATAGTGGAACATATTGTGTATCATTAGTGCATTATTCAGTAGTCATACTTTAAATGATCTTGGTATTTTCTTGGACCACCCCTTGGCCCTTATAACAGCATTCACTCTGTCAGGCATGGAGCCGATAAATTTTCTAATGATACTGATGTCAATTTCAATTTCATGGATCCACACATTCACAATCACCTCCAACAGCTCTTGTTTTGTTGCAGGCCTCTTCTGAACCCCTTTTTCATCCAGTCGCCACAAATTCTCAATTGGATTAAGGTCCGGCGAGTTTCCCGGCCACGGAAGTTCTCTGATACCCAATTCAGTCATGACAGTAAAAGTCTGAAATGATAGATTTGGACGATACGTAACAGCAGTAACCTTGGAAATTGTATTTCAAAGATAAAATAACCAAAACTCACCTTTTTTTATGTGTGACTTGGAGCCAGATCCTGTTTTAAAATCCACTGCGCTTCCGGGAAAGCACCACGTGTAGTGTTCATCAGAGGACGCAGAGTCACAACTTCGTAATGATCACTGTTCATTGTTCCCTGAACAAAGTACAGCCTTCCAACACCTTGGCATGTCATTGCTCTCCACACCATTACTGATGGAGCATGTTTCATGGTTCGCAAAAGGCAGTCAGTATCCATCCCTTCATTGGGTTCATACCTGACGAGCTGTGGTCTACAACTCTTCATGGAAAATCGGCTTTCATCTGAAAAAAAAACACAATTCCCCACTGCTCTTTTGTTCAGTTTACGTGCAGTGTGGCCCATGCCAGCCTCTTTTTCCTCATTGCAGCAGTTAGAAATGGCTTCTTATTGGCAACTCTAGCCTTCATTCCCATTACACAGAGACTTTTCCTAACAACTGATGAGCTGGAATCAACTCCCATGGACTTTTGCCATGCTTTTGCCAGTTCAACTGAAGTAGAACTCCTGTTTTTCCGGCTTAGTCGACGAAATATTCTGTCCTCCCGGGGCGAAAAAATGTGTTGGCACGCGCTTCGCGGTAAATTCTCCAAGTTTCCTTTGGCCATCAGCTTCTGCAGATTTCGACTCACGGCTGACCTTGAACAGTTTAATCTCTTCCCAATTTCAGTGTTGTTTAGGCCTTCGTTGTGTAATACCTCGATGCACTTTTTCTTTCTAGTTTTTTTTTTTCATGTTTTCACCTTGACGGCAAATGCACACATGCACAGTAGGAAGAAAATTAAAAATCCAGCAATGCCTTCAGACCAGAGCTAGCAAACGCGCCATACCTCAGTTAACACAGAACACTTTCTGAGGCAATAATCGGCAGTATGAGATCACATTGTTGCTAGGCATTGTCGCAAGGCACACCCCAAAGATAAATAAATACAAATACAGTACATAGGTGTAAGTAATATATGCATATATGCGTGAAGACTTGTAACTAACGAAAGAACATAATTAAAATCAAGGGCGTGCAATACTTAAGAACAGTAGTGTACAGTGATGATAGATGGTGAAAACTCAAAACAGTGAAAAAGCCTAAATTTGAACTGCTTGACAACGCATGGTGGATGTGGTTCTACCAAGAAAGGAGAGGAACCCCGATATCTTGAGTTCAGAGATTGTTTATTTTAATGTAAATCCATATTTTTCTGAACTTTCTGATAAACCGACTCTTTTTCGTGTTCCGACCATACCCTCAGTCCCAGAGGTGACGGATTACAGAGGTTGTACTGGAACGCTTTCACCTGCAGAAACTCTGTTCCATTATGCACATCAAATGGGATTTCTATATAACGAATGCTGCGGTTCTCGAGAGAGCAGAGATGAAGAGCGTAAAGGCCAACATCATTAGTCACCGGCTTAGATGGATCGGTCATGTCCAATGCATGAATGACGACAGACTCCCATGGAAAATCCTGTGCAGTGAGCTCAGCACGGGCAAGAGATCTCTAGGAGCACCTCGGAAGCGTTACAAAGGCCAGCTTAAACAAACTTGAGGAGTGTAGCCATTGATCCTGATAATTGGCATACACTTGCGGAAGATCGCGCACGTTGGCGTGCAGCCACCTCAGCTGCAGTTTCACCTTTTTTAAGAATGCCTATGGCAGGAAATGGAAACTAGTCAGAGGAGAAAGCTGCGCCAGATATTACCACGTCTTCCACCTTCCATCATCTGCATTATGTGCTGCCGTATGTTCTATGCCAGAATTGGTCAGTTGAGTCACCAGCGACATCACCATCGAGTGAATACAAATTAGTAATGCAGGAGAGAAACATTCACTCGGAAACGAGTATTCGACGACGACGACTGTATATGCTCTTTGCAAAGTATGATTGTATCGCGTACGCATAATATACTCAGTCAGGTACGTTGGCGTGACCTTGATTACGGCGTTACTCCACTTGTCGCCATCTAGTTGTTACAATACGAACTATTAGAAGTCAGTTGGTCGCAACTCTTTCCACGCTCATACGTTTAGCTCAAGGAGTGCACTCTGTCATTGCCCACCTATGATGTATGTCATATTCAGTTACAGCAGACTTCTCTGGTTAGAAATTATATAAGTGCCCATGACGTTTCTTCAGCCTTGTTATGATTCCCATGCTTGTTTTTTTTAATTTTCAGAATGAGGAAGAGAAATGTCACCAAGGCAGAGTGGAGAAACTGAGCCGGATCCTCAGTGGCGAGATCTCCATCGACCTTCACCTGCAGTTCCTCATCCGTAGCAACCACTCGGACATGCTGATCCTAAAGAACACCAAGGATGCTATCCGAGTGTCCATCTGTCACACCGCCACAGTTATTGCCAATGCTTACATGCACAGTGGAACTACCAGTGATCAGTTCTTGAGGTGAGTTTCCAATTCCTAATTCAGGCTGGAATGTGTACAGGTACAACATCATTAGTGCATACAGATCATTTTCGATTCTGAGATGGAAAAGTTGGTGCCATTTTTTTTGTCTTCCAGTATTTAAGAATACATTACATAAAGGAAATCTCTCTCAATGAATGCCAAATATCGGCATTACAATTCCGTTGTTAAACCCGAGGCAAATTATAGTAGTGTAACACTCTTCAAGTTGAACATCAAATCAACAACTGACAAACTAAAGAAAGCAGACAGAAGAATCATGAGAACAATTGTTAACAAAGAACACCTAGTAAATAGCCAATGGAGATTGCTGCCGAATTGTTAACAAAGAACACCTAGTAAATAGCCAATGGAGATTGCTGCCGAATGAAGAGGCATATCGAGAGAGTGAATCAATAGTAGATATAATTCCGAAAAGGAGAATCTCATTTTTCTGCCATATCTCATGCCTACCAGAAACCAGACTAATAAAACAGCTGTTTAGTTACTTCTGGAAGAGTAAAACAAAGAACAGTTGGTTCAAAGAGATCCAGAATCATCATCATCATCTTGAGCAGTTTCCAACCGCTGGTCGGGTCTGCTTGGAACATAAGCCTCTCCATCGTTTCCTGTCCATCCACCATCTCTCGTCATTTACTGTGTCCCAGCACACTCCTCTTTCCTCCACACTCTTCTTAACTCCTTTTGTCCATCTGTCCCTTGGTCTTCCCCTTGGCCTCCTTCCCGTCATTTCCATTCCAAACATCTTCTTCTGTATCCTCTCCTCTTCCATCTCCTCACATGTCCATACCATTGTAGCCTAGATCGCTCTATTCTATTTTGCAATGGTTCCTCTCATTCCTTACTCTGTCCATTCTTGTCACTCCTACCCTACTCCTCTGGAACTTCATCTCCACTGCTCGTATTTTATTCTTGTCCCTTTCCTTCATCACCCATGTTTCGGAACCATATGTCAAAATTGGCACAAAGTAGGCCTTGTAGATGATTCCTTTACATTTTTGTGGTACATCTTTATTCCATATCATCCCCCTAACACTCTTGAAAAATCCATCTGCGCACCTTCCCCTCTCATTTATTTCCATCCTATTGCCTCCCTTTTCTTCAATTATGCTTCCAGAATGATTAATATTAATTAAATTTAGCGATGCTCCAAATTAAAAATGGAGAAGAGAAGAATATTTTAAGGAATAAATACTTACGATTCACATAAACAACATTTGAACGGAAAAACTACACCATCACAGATGAAGAAATTTTGGGTGCAGAAGAAGCTCAATCTCCAATCTCCAAATACCGTTCTTAGACTTAATTGTATTTGTATCGATTAAAGTGCTCCAATGAGGGCGTAAAATATGGGGGGAAAAAAACACTTCATATTCCATGTAAATGTGGACTTCACCCTTCCCTGGCGGATGGATGCTTTTAAGGCTCTGAGTGTATTTTATCGTTTTAAATGATCTTGTCGACTTCGTCGTTCCGCTGGGGTCTGGCGTTACGGTGACGGGACAAAACGTACCCAGATACACTGCGGTGTGTGACGTCATAGTACTGCTTGGTGCATGTGTTCCCCGACAATCTCTACTTCGTTACTATAAGACAAAAATCCCCTATTCTTGGATGTCACGGGTAATCTCGAGAACCACTGGATATTCCAAGCAGACCCAGCCAGGGGCTGGAAACTGTAGATGATGATGATGACTCTAGAATTTGGACTGTCAGGTGACTGTGTTCATTATGTCCTTAGTGTGGGTGATTTCATGCTTGATATTTTCTTGGTTGTAGGGACAACCTGGAGTGGCTTGCACGTGCTACGAACTGGGCCAAACTGACAGCCACGGCCTCGCTGGGCGTGATCCACCGCGGCCACGAGCAGGAGGCGCTGGCCCTCATGCAGAGCTACCTGCCCAAGGAAGTGGGACCCAGCTCCGGATACTCCGAGGGGGGCGGACTCTATGCCCTCGGCCTCATACACGCCAACCACGGAGCTGGCATCACAGACTATCTTCTTGGACAACTCAAGGATGCACAAAACGAGGTGGGTAGTTAATCTTTCTACTACCGTATTTGCTCGCGTATATCTCGCACTTTTTTGACCGAAAATATGTGTGAAAATTTTCGGTGCGAGATATACGCGGGGAATGACCGTATTCCCGAAAAAACACAAAATTTGCGATGTAACAGTAGGCCTACTTGTGCAACTGACGTGGCGCGCGAATCGCTAATTCGAACGTGTTTCAAGGCGGTGAATTTAGCCAACCGCGACCAAAGACGCGGCAAACGATGTACAGCGTGCTAACACTCACGCTGCGCCGTATTCTTGCACGCGGCCGAGCTCTGATGCGACGCAATGCGTAAACACGAAATCATTGAGATTCGAGAAGACTGAACTGCGTTTCTCTGCGATGTAACAGTAGGCCTACTTGTGCAACTTATGTGGCGCGCTAATCGCTAATTCCAACGTGTCGGCGAATTTAGCCAACCGCGGCCGAAGACTAACGATGTACAGCGTGCTAACACTCACGCTGCGCCGTATGCTTGCACGCAGCGCCTCGATCCCTAATCGGCTCGTATCGAAGTTCGGATCAACTCGTTGTTGCTCGCTCTTCCTGTTAGTAACGCTTCGGGTAAGTTCCTGGACAATGACGACTGTTGTGGCGCGCTAAATCGAACGTGTTTCTACTCAAGGATATTACGCTCATTTATATGATGGCGTCAGTAATGAATGCGAGATATATGCGGGGGCGAGATATACGCGAGCAAATACGGTATTAGATAGCTTTCATTAGAAACCTACCTATTGCAATGGGAACCATGTTACACATCCGGAAAATTTTGCCAGATCTAAGCATTTCATATCATTCAGACCCCAAAACCAGTCAGTTCAAAAGTTTATATATCACTTTCTTGTGGACACTAATGTATACATAAAATTTAACCATTTAAAATCTCAGTCGAGTTTGTTAATAGGCAAAATCAGACCGGGGGGGGCTTTTTCGAAAAAGTGAAATATCGCTAAATCTTTCTTTGTATGTCAAAAATCGATTCCATTCAAAGTTCATGCTAGCCTATTCTTTGGATAAGGACCAAAAACTTCTCAGTAAAGCTTTTTGATAGAGCCAATCATTAACCCAAGGGGTGCAAAGATGGAGTTTGGAGAAAGAAAAGAATCATACCTCCCTTAATAGGCACAATATCAAAACCATTTAAAATGCTATACAGTCCTCTAAAAATTGCATAAAACATTTGTCTGAAAGAATTTTCGATATGACTCACCTTAACGCCAAGGGATGAGCAAAATTTTTTTTTTTTTTAATTATAAGTAGTTCTCGTTTGTTAAACATGTGGAGTTTTTGTAGGTACACAACAATTGGCAAATTTAGTGAATTTGAAATATTTTTCTTTGCCCAGAGTGCTCGGCGAAATCTACCCCTGCCTTGCAGTGTGCCGAGAGTTTTATTTTATTTTTTTAATACCATCAACATCTAGTTGTACTGAAGAACATGGTCAACCTAAAACTCTTTGAACTTTGATCCCTTCGGATAGATAAATTCTACAAAAAATACGTGGTTGTTTTGAAAAACTTGTATGTATAATTCATAAATCTTCCTGCAACATTGAATATCTTCAATACTTGCCCTCTTCCTCTGGGGATCAGTATTGGATTGTCTGTCTCCTGATCCCATGATAACGGGTTTGATTCCTAGCCAAGAAAATCATATATTTGATAGGCGGGATGGATCTGTGGAACTTGGGGTCACAAAGTGCTGCTTTGTAAAAGATAGCTCATGGCAGATCATAAGAAGCCTCAGGTCACTCGGTCGAGTTTTGGTTTATTTGGCAGATTAAAATACAAATAGGAACATTGCATTTGGAGAGTCTGTCTGTTAGGTAGTCAGCCCGAAGGCCGGTTGGATCCTCAAAAAGTACCGCCGTTACGTTATGTGAGTAGATACCCACAAAAACCCAAGGCAGCGCTATTTTGAGGCGTTCTAGGCAAGAAGAGGAGTGAGGTAGTTTGCCATTGCTTTCCTCACTGAGTCAGAACAGTAGTCCTAACCCTATGAGTTGAACCTTTCACAGCATTCACAGGCACGGACTGCGCCCCGAATGCCATTACTAAGCACCACCCATACCTCAGTAGCTTCCATATAATCACAGCCATGAGTGAGACTGAGACATCGGTGAAAAGCCACCTTTTACTCTAGCCTGTGCCAACTGACAAATGCAAAAGTACTGTATTCATCAAGAGATGGCGAACAGGCCAAATTTGGAGAGTATTGGAGAGTAGGACGCAATAATGAACTCGATTCAAAAGATCTGCCATGACAGTAGCTGAAACAATACGTTCATTATTATTTTGGACAAAAGTGATGTTATTTTTGTTAAAAAGCAGTGTTACTTCTTCTTTTACGGCCTCATTGGACCACCTCAGTCAATCATTTCTTGGTCCTCTTCTTCAGTAAGTTTTCTTTCCGAGTTCCCCAGTAGCTTTTTATTCGCTCTGATCTTCTCAGGCGTTCCTCACCTGTAAATACCCTTTTTACTGTATGACGTTTGTCTATTTTTGGTTGAAATCTTATTTTTATGTCTTTCAGTTTTCTTAAATTTTTTGTTTTGTTTTGCAAGTCATTCAAGGTTATTTCTAATTCTATCGCATCTTCTCTAATTTCCTTAATCCAACCTACTTGTTGTTTCATATTGCAAAGTTCTCAACAATTTTTCTAGATGATCTGGTTTTTGGTGTCCTCATAATATGACCAAAAAGAGAAATCGGTTTCTTCCGAATAGTATCCGTGATGGGCTCCAGTTCTCTGTATACCACTTCATTTGGTACTATCCGCCATTGTCCATCCTTCTGATGTTATTTATTTTTGCATGTTCTAGCTATTCTTCTTTCTAGTTATAAAATTTTGTCGAATCAGTTTTTCTGAGTAACTTTAAAAAGAGTTTCGCTGCCATGTGTCACCTCTGGTTGTAGATTTTAAACATTCCCGAAATTATTTTATGTCATCGTCATCATCATCCGTGTCCAACTCCAGTCACCCAGGTGTTGTAATGTTTTAATTTTGTTGTGATTGATAGATGTTTTCTTTTATATGTAGATTCATGTTAATTTTTGGGCTCATATCATTTTATTAATTCTTTCTTGCCATGCAGGTTTCTCATTATTCATTAATTTCTACTCTGCAAATCACCCGTGAACTTCCTCCACATTTTAGAAGTGTGTGTTATCTCTGTGTAAATATGTCGTTATGAACACCTCTTTACACACCTCCCTACTTATATTGCTTTGGGTTGAATTAGAATGAATTTTGCTTCTTGGATCAGTTTTGAATTATTATTTTTCATCAATAGAATTCCCTTTCTTTCATTTTCCCCCCCATGTTTCCCCAGGATTGTTCAATGTTGCTATGTTATTTATTTTTTATCATGTTTTCCTGATGTTACTGTTTTTCTCTTTCCAGATGGTGCGTCACGGTGGCTGTCTGGGTCTCGGTCTCGCAGCGATGGGCACCAACCGCCAAGACGTCTATGAACAACTCAAATTTAATCTCTATCAAGACGATGCTGTTACCGGTGAAGCTGCTGGTATTTCCATGGGCATGGTTATGTTGGGATCCAAGTCAACTCAGGCAATCGAAGATATGGTTGCGGTGAGTAGTGATTCATCATATATCTGTTGTAGATTTGAAACATTCCCGAAATTATTTTATGTCATCGTCATCATCCGTGTCCAACTCCAGTCACCCAGGTGTTGTAAACTAGCCTCTTCCACTCCTGTCTATTCTTCCACTTCTCCAGCTCCATTACTTCTGCCACATCCAGTCCGATGTCGGATTTGGTCCATCCATCTCCTCTAATCTAATACCGTCAATGTTTCTCACCATCTCCCTCTTTGCAAGTCGATCCATTTCCATCCTTTGCACATGGCCAAACCATCTTAATCTCGACCTCTGTATTTATTTTATGTATAGAAGTAAGATCTCTTTAGGAAAACATGAACAAAGTTGAAATGCAATCAATCAATAGATAGGAAAAGAAGATAGAAGCACGTAAAACGAAAACACAAAGATGGGCAGGTGTAGGTGGAGAAAGAAGAAAAATGGTGGGGGAATAAATCCTTAAAAGACAAGGACAATGGTTCACGAGTTAACTCATATTTTTGACTTCGCCAAAATAGCGGCAAAGAGTGAGTTTGTTCATTGCTAGAACGGTTAAAGATGTTAGATTTGTTTTGTGAATCACAGATAGGAAACGTAACCCAGCGATAATCCCAAAACATACTTTTGGCGGGCTTGTTCATCTTGCGTGATGATCTCCAACCATATTTGATGGGTTTGCCCATCTCAAACGATAAAACTTATGTTAATGGGTTACCCCATGTTGGGTGATAAGCCCAAAACTTAGGAGCCAATAACCTAGATGTTAGGCCCCTTAAAACAACAATTATCATCGTAATCATCGATCCAAAATGTCACATTCGGTGGGTTCGCCAATGTCGGGTGATAGAGAGAACGATTATTACCCGATGTTGCAGACCTGCACCAAACCCGAGAGATGAGAGGGGAGAATAAAGATAGAAGGATAGGTCATGCAAGACACCCACTTGTACTTAATGAGAAGGGAAGACCCCTCCCCCCACTTTGTACCTGTGGAGCCGTATTCACCATGGCCCACAATTTAACGGAGTGTGTGGATCTTGCTGATTTACAAAGAAACTTTGGTTTGCAGAATACACTCTTATCTTATATTAGATGACTAGCAACCCGTCCCGGCTTCGCCCGGGAACAGTTATGAATGCATTACGTGATAAGCGTTTTTTTTAAATCAATGTCAATGAACAACGACCAATATCCGTTTTACGTCTCGGCATAATGGGTTAAAATCACTGACTGGACTATTAATTATATTATCATGGAGATGCATGTGCAACAAATTCTTGTCAGACATAATTTAAGAACGGCATGGTGCATGAAACACAAATCCCCCTTCCTTCCAATCTTAACTTGACTGTGTTTCACAGGCGAAATGAAGAAAACCCGAGTTGCACTTGCAGGGAAACTCCAAACACAATCACCCTTCTCAGAAGTCTTAACTCAACACGACTCAACGGTTTGCTGCTGGCTGTATCTGGGGCAATAGGTTCGCCCGCTAGCTAGGCTGTAACAGGGATAGACTTGCCCTTAGCTAGCTCGTATACTGTCGCCCCAGTAGTTGAATGAACACGGTTGGAAGAAATTAAAACGTAAAAACACTTATAGTGGGCGATGTATTGAAGATTGACATATGCTCTCACGGACTTTTTTGTAGAACTTTTCATGCTGAACAATTCTTGCACTCATAGTATATAGATATTTTTAACGGTTTGCCCAGCGTAAGCTTACAAAGCGCTCGGACACCAGGTTATTTTTCGACTTTTCCACTGAAATCGTTACTGCTCGGCTTCCTTTGATCATAAATAAATTATTTTCTACAGAAATCATCCTCACGATATCCTTTACAGAATGGTGAAAACCACATCTAAATCCATCCAGTGGTTCTCGAGTTTATCCGTAACATCCAAGAATCGGGGACTTAGTTTTATACTAAGTAGAGATAACATGGCTGCTGATCTCCTAGTCCACTTTATAGGGGAGAGTGGGTTTGGGCCAGCAATCTAAATTCTGAAGTAGGTATTTACTCAAAGAACGTGTCCTCTTTTGAAGTTCTGATTTTTTGTTTTCCGTAAGTTTCTTCTTTTCGAATCACCCACTTTGGGGAACGTTAGATCAATCACTTCTTAGATGCTTGTGCTCTCCTTTTCTCCCAATACTTCTTCATTCTATCTGATCTCCTCTTTCTTTCCTCTTGTGATATCTGCATCGGTTTTCTGAAGACTGCTCTGGCTTGGAACTTCTTGGTGTTGTCTTTGGTCACGGTTTTGTTTATAATTATAATTATTAGTTTTATTTAATTTCTTGTTTCAACTCTATGCGGGCGGATGCGTTTTATGTCTGTACACGGACTGAAAATATGACAAATTAAAACTTGTCCAAAATTATCGAACACTATACCAAACGCAAAACAACTGTGAACATGGGCTCGCCCAGTAGCGCGCATCCAGCTGAACACGGTTGCCACTGTGAGACAGGTGGGAGATGGCACAGCTCTACACTCACAGTATACGCACGACCTTCTCCCTGAACACAAACAAGGCACTCCGAATGTAAGTGCATGTTCGAGATGAAGGCCTAATAACCCTAAGAATATCTATGCTCACAATGTAGTGCGCACATCATCATCATATATATTATTTCAGTAGTATAGATCCCTCCTGCGGCGCTCACAAGCGACCGATCGTGACAAATGAGCATTCAAATGAAAGAGAAAAGACATTAGCAGTGATGAATTGCAGTCTAATTTCACAAACATCTATAATTTCTTTAAACAATTACTTTTAAAAAATAGTGCAAAGTGTGTGATATTCAGATACTGTTGCTGTAGGAAAATACGCTCCATAGACGCATGTTTCATGTCATTTTAACATTCTGAGGTCTTACCTTTATCATTTTGCATGGATTTCAGAAACAGTAAATCAAAGGAATGAGTAGGCCTACTCAAATCGTATAATTTCATAAATATCGAGGAACCGGTCAGTGTTATGATGATCCAATTTTCAGTGATTGCCTTCTTAAGTTAGGGAACGTAGAACTTGGAATTCTAACTGAAATGTTAATAGTGTTCTATAATCATTTGGTTGAAATAAAAACATAACATCATCATCATCTTCATTTCCCGTTTCCAGCTTCCTGGGTCGGGTTGTGAATTAAGGACCTCCATCGTTGCCTGTTTCTCCACCACTCCTCTCCTCTCCTGATTTTAGTACATCTTCGGGTTTTCCTCCCTTCTTTTCTACACACTCCCACACTGTATCTGCCCATCTCTTCCGGGGCCTTCCTCGTGGTCTCTTCCCTGTCATCTTTTCACAGAAAGTTTTCTTTGGTACTCTCTCCTCTCCCATTCTCATCATATGTCCATACCACTTTAACTTTGTTGTTTCTATCCTGTCCTGTAGCTTCAATATTCCTGTCCTTTCTCTAATCTCTTCATTTCTAACTCTATCTCTTCTGGTCTTGCCCTCTATACCTCTTAGGAATTTCATCTCTGCGGCTTGTATTCTACTCTCCTCTCTTTTTGTAGTAGTCCACGCTCCAGCTGCATATGTTAGTATGGGTCCGTAGTAGGTTGAATATAATACTTTTTTGCATTTCTTTGGGACATCTCGGTTCCACACAATACCCCTTACACTCCGGTAAAAACTGTTCGCTTGTTGTATTCTCTTTCCAATTTCCTCAGTTATCTTTCCATCTTCTGCGATCACACTTCCCAAATACTTGAAACTTTTAACGACTTCTAGAATTTTGCCATTCAATTCTATCTTTTCTCTTCCTTTCTTCCTTCCTCTTGACATTACCATTATCTTGCTCTTCTCTGTGCTTACTTTCATCCCAAATTTCTCTATCTCTTGGTTCCATACATCTAGTTGTTTTTGTACATCCTTTTCATCCTCACCCCATATAACATCCTTCCTCCTTAAGTCTCTCATTATAAACCTATTGGGGAAAGTTTTGTTTATGAACATGCGAGATTTCTTGCACGGGTCTGCTAGATTTTTATAATTGTGATATGAGGCAGATATAAGATGTCACACAAATGTTATTCATGCAAGTGACCACCTCCTGGTGTAGCAAGCAGCATTCTTGGCTGTGGCCCAGGAGGTCCCGGTTATATTCTCGGCTCTGCCAAGCCATTTAATTGTAGTCTGAGGGCTGGAACGGGGTACGCTCAGCCTCGTGAGGCAATACTGCTAAATTGTGGGTTAGATTCCTACCTCAGCCATCCTGGAAGTGGTTTCTCTTTTCTACTCCAGGCAAATGCCAGGATGGTACCTAACATAAGGCCACGGCCGCTTCCTATCCAAATCCTACCTCAATTACCAATACACACACTACTGTAGTACAGACATCACAGTGACACAGGTTGTCGGACAAATTCTACACACACCCATATGAACGGGGCTACATGACCACATTGTCGCAAAGCCTCTAAAACAATCATCATCAACAACAACACTAGCTGTCACCCAAGTGGTCAGGATTTGATTCACGGCTCAATCAAGACCTTGAGTTCTGGTCTCAGGATTAGAACTCGGTACATGATGCCTCATGAGGTGAAGAGGTGAGTTTTATTCGACTCGAATTACAAAAAAATATTTCCGACACCACAGTAACACAGGTTATCCGATTTTGTGTTTTCACGTACTTCTGTATTCGAAAGCTTCTTTTAAAGGCCATAATACCCTGAAAATTATATTTCTTGCCTGGCTCTGCAATAGCTTACTGTTCGCCTGCCATTCAGCTTGCTAAGGAACGTTGTCATGAATTCCAAACTTGCCCATTATATTTTTCTTATGTCACCTTATCTTGTTGTTGGTCACTATAAGAAAATTTCACTATCCTAACCTATATACTTTTTATGTAGAAAAAAGAAAAAAAAAGGAAGCTTGTAGTTTAACGTGACCGTTAATCTTGAGATCATGAGCCACGGGACCTCCTTTTAACGTGGAATCCGAACCACAGGACATGGCATTTCACTTCGAAAATCTCACATGCATTGACCGGGAATCGAACCCGGTGAGAGGCATACAGCTATAGAAAAAAGAAAAGATAATTCAGTCCACAAATAATATCCGATACCAACTCTTCTCTGCTTTTTTGGAGAGTCTGGTCCAAAGTAAGCTACCACATCTTTTCCAAAACCAATTGATCATTTATATATATATAATGCGTTTGGCCCTCTAAGGAGCACATAGAACCATTAGTTAACATTGGTCTTCTTGTTCTTCTTATCTTCCCAAAACTTCCTCATCCTTTCGCTATGTGCCTGTCTTCTTTCTTGTGTCCATGCAGCTTTAAGTTTCAAATTCTGTCCCGTAGGGATCTTGGGTGGAAACTTATACGAATTTACTTTTTGTCTATATGCAGTCCGCGTCGTTGTCAGTGGGTCAATATTGATTTCAGTGAGGTCCTTTTGGGTGTCTGCTAGCCAGCGTACTTTGGTTTGTCGGTTTCCATTGACTATGAGGAAGATTTTCTTGGTCAGTCGGGAGTTGTCCATTCGAGCTATATGTCCGTAGAATTTCATGTGTCTTTTACGTGCGAGTGAGGCGAATCGTTCAGCCCGTGAATACAGTTCGTCTGAGCTTTTCCTCATCCAGATACCGTCCTGAAGCTTTGGTCCAAAGATTTTTCTCAGTATTTGTCGTTCTATCTTCTCAATGTATTTGATGTTGATGGTTAACGATGACGTCTCAATCGCATAGAGTGCCTCTGGGAGGATGACTGTGTGGTAGTGATGGAGTTTGGTTTTAGTGGAAAGTGATTTCTTGTTGTAAATATTCCAAGTGATTGTGTAAGCTTTGCGTCATTTTTCTGCACGTGTTTTGTTAGCCATTCTTTCGTTACCAGTGTTCCCGATAATTTCACCTAGGTACTTGAAGTGCTTAACTTGTGTGATGTCGCCATATTTGGTTGTAATTGATGCCAGGTTTGTGCTCTTGGAATCCATGTACTGTGTTTTCTCGTAAGAGATATGGAGGCCGGTTCTGATTGATATCTCATGAAGCTTCTCGATGGCATGTCTGGCTTCTTCTGGAGTCCGGGTAATTATTGCTAGGTCGTCAGCAAAGGCGAAGCATTTTATGTTGATTCGTTGTTCTTTTGTTCCCATACTTATTCCCGGTATTTCTTTCTCCCATGTTCTGATGATCTTATCTAGTACCAGGTTGAATAGGAGTGGGGACAACCCATCACCCTGTCTTACGCCTGTTCTAATGTGAAATTGATCATTTTAATTTATTTGCCTATCATTTTTGTAACTTTTAGTGTCATTGTCAATTTTGTCATGATTATCATCATCAGAATCAAAGGATTCAGTAATTACGGCCACCATCAGGCCACATAATCATGTCATTGTTATCACTGTGCGTACTCCCATGCGTAAATTCGGACTAAAAGTGTGAGATGACAAACTCCAATCATTCATCGAACAGATCGATTTTACGTGAAGTGTGTTTCGATACGGCAGTTTTGCTTCATATCGATAATTTGTCGATTTATTTATTCGTATCAGAAGTATACATTTTACGTTTAAAAATATGGTACTTAAGAATGCACACATCAAATGGTGTCTGACCATAATTTTGCCAAGTCACGTCATTAGGTGTTGCAGCCATCAAGTCCTCCATTGTGCAACTTTAAGGACACTTAATGCAATTCATGAAATGGACTGTGGTTTGGACTTCACCACAATCACATAGGCTGGATGTGCCAGGAAAACCCCACTTTAACATATTAGTTCTTGATCTACCAACACCAGTGCAAAGCCTGTTCAATGACTTCCACGTAGGCCAGTGTTCCTGATGTCCTGGAGGGACATGTTCAATTGGTTGCATCCAGCCATCAAGTTGAGTATTTCTAGATCTCCATAATCTTAACCTTGTGGACTTAGCAGATTCATGTAGATCTTCTGTTGTATTCAGGAAACTCCTCCTAGACCTCAGTCGTCGATGGGCAGGTTCATATCCGTACAAAGGGAGTGCGCATATGGTAATTGCTTTGGTTTTCTCAGTCATGGCTGCAACTTCTCTTCTAATATCTGGTGGGGCGATTCCAGCAAAACAGTAGATTCTATCTCGTGGTGTTGGTCTCAAACAGCCAGTGTTAAGTCGGCATGTTTCATTTAGAGAAGTGTCAACTTGTTTAGCATGACTGAAACTGTACCAAACAGGACAAGAATACTCTGCAGCGGAGTAACACAGAGCCAGTGCTGTAGTTCTCATAGTCTTAATTTGTAGATAATTCTCCGTAACTACGCGTCCCGCTATGTTGGATTTGAATAACTTTTTGTCTGAAATAGTCATATGGTTAATTCAGCGTGTGTTCCTAGAAGCTATGATAATAGCCTGAGGGTGAGAGGTAGTTGTAGGCTGCGGAATATTGTATCTGTTTAACACGTGGAATTATTTGTGTATAACTTAGATGGATAATATAATTCTGCCTTAGATGTTGTAGGCCATAAAATACAGATAGGCCTTTGTGATTTTTCGATCTGAGTGATTTTGTCGGTTCTTCGGTGATATGACAAAGAAATATGATTAGATATCGATCGTCTTCAAAGTCTCCCGATTTTTTTAGTTTGAAAGGTTGGCAAGTATGAAAACATCATTAAAGGAAAGAAGTAAACCGTAATGGCTCAATGTAATACAGGGTGCCCGAGAATGTTCTCCGCAGTGGGTACGTGCAGCTACGAGTGGTTGAGTCATAAGTTTAGTTGGCTGCACTGTGTCCTCGAAAGGAGGACTCCCGCGTGTGGGCTGTCAGTATGTATTCCGATAAGCGAGCCTGTATGCCTTCAGTGTGTATTGCAGTAAGCGAGCGTTCAGATAGATTCTTTTTGGAAGAGTGCAACAGTATACAGGCGGTAATGTTTACTACTGTAGAGTTTTTTTGGTGGAATACGTTTTTCGAAGGTGATCGGTTTACAGAAAATGTAAAATTAAGATTTCAGGCGCGGTTTCCTAATTCAAAGTGTCCAAACCGTCATACCGTTCGGGATTTGGTAAGTAAATATCGTGTGACTGGCTCAGTTCACGATGTACTGGTATCAGGCAGGCCTACGCTTTTAACAGACGTAAAACTCGATGAAATCTCCGATATAATGCTGCGTAGTCCAAGTAAATCAACACGAAAATTAGCTCAACAAACAGGAATCTCTAAATCGACAGCACATAAAGCTGTAAGAGACAAGCTTCAGTTGTTCCCTTATAATGTTACCGTGGTTCATGAATTAAAACAAACTGATTACGGAAAAAGAGTGATGTACTGTGAATGGTTCCAGCATCTGTTATGAATGGCTGTGGTGAGTACAAAGTTTACTGTTTATTTGTTATGATGCAAGCGGCAGCCGTGCTACCAACGTAACTGCTGTAGGCGCTGCGGAGAACATTACTGGACTCACTCTACAAAGTTACTCATCAGTTAAATTTGTGGATTGTAACACTTTGAATTGTTCATTTTTGGCAAATTGATTATGTGCAATATTACATATACAGTTAACTCTCAATTTTTCCGGGCATTGATAATAATTATTCATGTATAGTTCAGCAAAAAAAAAAGAAGAAAACATTCCTTTTCTGTGCTTCTTTAAAAATAAATTGTGCTCGGCAAAAGTTTGGGCAGCCGTCTTAAAATTCATAAGGAGTATGGTACAGAGGACAGGGAGAGAAGGAGTGAGAAATGAAGACATTCGAAAAGAAGTGAATGTCCAGAAGCTCAATGATAAGCTGGAGCAGTGATGGTATGGACATGTGAAAAGGATGAATGATTAATAGAGACATTCAAAATTCGCAACTCACAAAATCACGAAAAAGATTAAAACGAGTCAATATTGGTTTAGAACATGTATTACATATAAAAAACATCATATAATTACACGTTTCAACTCGCGGTACACTCACTAAAATCACAAAAAATCTAAGACTCTCTAATTTAACATCTTTTTTTGTCGATATTCGCCAAAAAGCTGAATTTTTATACAAATGATAAATAAATTACCTGAATTTGAAAATTTTAGATTGTTTTTTATAATTTTGACCAAGTTATAAAACAGAACTGTTTTCTGCCTGGTCATATCTGAAAGAATGAGTGGTGAGTGGTTATCGTGTCGGGCTACCAACCCCAAGCTTGCAAGTTCGCTCATGGCCGTGGTAAGTGATTTTTGAAAGGCGACAAAAATCACGACCTGCATGTCATATGTTGTTGGCATGTAAAAGACCCATTTGAATTCAGTAGGCCGTGTTCATAATGGCAAAATTAATCTCGGGATTTTTCGCCAACACAAGAAAAAGTGGTTGGGGGCGTGGTGGCGCAACGGTCAAGCTGTATGCCTCTCACCAAGGCGGACCGGGTTCGATTCCCGGTCACTGCATGTGAGATTTTCGATGTGAAATGCCATGTCCTGTGGTTCGGATTCCACGTAAAACGGAGGTCCCGTGGCTTATGATCGCGAGATTAACGGTCACGTTAAACTACAAGCTTCCTTCCTTCCTTCAAGACAAAATGGACAAAATACGTCCATTCTCTACTACACCGACCGGCAAAAAAAGTGGAACACATCAATTTTATATGTAATTTCTTAATGTATTCCTCTAAAATGTATCATTTTCCAATATTTGCATTATTCATGTAAATGTTAGATGGTTGGCTACAGAAAATACCGAAACATGTTTTACAACACGCTTTAACTCAGAAATTTCATTACATTTCACAAATCTAACAATTTTCTATTTTTTAGTAATGCTCTTTAGGGCTGGTTTTTATCAAACATATTGCCAAACAAAACAGTGTTAATTTTTGCACTGCACTGCACGGGAACACTGGTCACTAAAAACGAGTGTTTCCACCCTTAGCGTCCATGACAGCTTGTAAACGCTCAGGCATACTGTTCACAACTCGTTGAATGGCATCTGCTGGGATGCGATCCCATTCCTCCAGCAGTGATGTTCTCAGTTGTGCCAAGGTGGTGTGGTCACGCTGTCTGACGTTCCTTCCAAGCATATCCCATACATGTTCGATCGGGTTCAAGTTAGGACCAAGAGCTGGCCAGTCCAGGGTTTGAATCCCCACTTCCTGCAGATATTGTACAACACAGCGAGCAGTATGAGGACGGGCATTATCCTGCACCAGCATGGAATTCTGGCCAATGAAAGGCGCAAAGGGCATCACATGGTTCATCAAGATCTCTTCGATGTACCTATGGGAATTGAGCGTCCCGTGATCGATGCACACCAACTCAGTGCGGGCCATAACGTTGATGCCACCCCTCACCAAAACGGAGCCACCTCCAAATGGAGTCCTGGAGGAGAAAGCAACAGGGCTGTACCTCTCCCCGTGCCTTCTCCAGACTTTCTCTTCCATCTGGAGATCTAAGGATAAAGCGACTCTCGTCAGTGAAGAGAACAGAGGCCCACTGCTCGTGGGTCCATCCCAGATGCTGCCTTGCAAAGCGAAGACGCGCCTCTCTGTGATGTCGTTCGAGTGCAGGTCCACATACAGGTCTCCGGGACGAAAGATGAGCTTCTTCTTACTGTTTGCTCACTCACTCGCACATTTCTGACATTTTCCAGTTGATTTCGTGCCTGGACTGCTGTGGTATGGCGATCAAGCAGAACTTGCAGGTGAGAAATCTGTCATCCCTGGCACTTGTGCTCCTTCTACGGCCTGACCCTTGTCTCCTGTTGTATGTTTGGAGTTCTCTGTAACGTTGCACTGCACGGTGAATGCTACCGACAGATGATCCAATGACCTCAGCAACATAACGGAAGCTGCGGCCATCCTCCACCAATGCAACTGCCTGTGCAGTTCCTTTACGGCTAAAAGGCATGTTTTAGTGTGAACTGCACATGGATAACTTACTAAAATGTATGACAATGTTTCCCAGGTGTTCCAACAAATGCCAGTTGTTATCCCTAGAACAACAATAAGCGAGCGGCAACACTCATAAACCTTAAGCGCTTACAGTGCGCTTCTCCGGCACAAAACCATTAAGATAGGCTCATCGAAGATTGGGGGTAATTGGTGGTAATAAACCACCCTAAGAAATGTCATATTATCAATTTCTATTCACGGATGTTTCAGAAGTGTGTTCTAATGCGTAAAAAGCTTTTAAAATGTGATTACATCTTTTTCGTGGCTAATTTTATACTTCTTACATTACTTTTTTAACTGTTCCATTTTTTTTTTGCCGGTCAGTGTAGAAACCGCTCTAGTGTCAAGAAGCTTAGAAATCTAACCTCCTTGACTTTCATAGCACTCCAAGGAGCGATAAAATTCGACATGCAAATTGCCTTCTGGGCGTCAATTAACAAAGCTTGCACCCGGTACCTGAGGCCATACGATATTTTTATTATATCTGAAAGAATCCACAAAGTTGGGATTGTTGTCGCTAGATGGTATGAGTTGAAATGGTTCGTAAACGACTTGATAGGTGGCAGACGCTATAGGAGTGGAATAAGACTATCTTTTTTTTTATCATTTTAAATGATCTTGTCGACTTCGTCGTTACGCTGAGGTCTGGTGTCACGTTACGGTGACGGGATGAAATGTACCGAAAACACACTGAAGTGTGTGACGTCATAGTACGATGTAGCAGCCGAGTACCGAGACGGCACTGCGAGAACAGAGTTTCAAGAAGGCAGTGCGAGAACAATCAAGTAGGCAGTGAAGAAACAAAATAGAATCTTGAAACTCTGTTCTCGCACTCGGCTCTTGGTACTCGGCTGCTAACGTTTAAAATGATATAAAGTCCAGTCTTTCAGACTGACTATTATTCTCTTTTTCTCACAGTTCTCGTGTGTGCTGACAGATGGAGGAACGGACCTTTCAATGACAAACTTGGAACTGTTGGTTGGTCCTTAAGTTTAGGGGCTGCGACAACACGGTCATGTAGCCCCGTGTACTTTGGGTGTGTGTAGAGTCTGTCTGATAACCGGTGTTAATTGTTATGACTGTATTAGTGTCTGTGATCTGTTTTTTTTTTAATTTAAGTACTGCAACTTACAATTTTTCAAATAGTTCCTACTTTTGCAGCCAAGCGCCGTCAACCATTACTAGGCCAAGTTCAGAACTTAGCTACTAGACACCACCGCAGTCGGCTCTTGGCAACGAACATAGAAACCTAAGAGCGTTGTTTACATTCTTAACCTATCCAATTTAGCTTCACACAGGTGCAATTAGTGGAAGGTTCTTTAACATGCCATAAATCTATGACATGGGACCGCCGGCTTTACTTCCCCTCCGAAGGAAGGCATACTGGGGGATTATTAACGCTCTTAAAAAAATCCGACGGCTTCTGCGGGCTTTGAACCCGCTATCTTGGGCATAGAAGCTCAGCATGCTACCGACTACACCACCGAAGCCGCCTTGGAACTGTTGTCTGCATAGAACTTTGAACGTTAAATAATATTAAGTTTCTTAGAACTGTTGTCTGCGTTCAACTCTCAATAACTTTTTATTTATTTAGCGTATGGCTTTTAGTGCCGGGAGTGTCCGAGGACATGTTCGGCTCGCCAGAGGCTGTAGCTGCTTCTAGCGGACACCCTTAGGGTGAGCTACAAGTTCCGTTCAATTTCAAGTAGTTCCAAATTTTGCTACCAGATATCACTGACCCCTAGTGGTGAACGTTGGAACTTTGGTAGTGTGTTACAACGAAATCAAACCTAGACATTTAGCTTCACACAAGTTTAGTTATTAGAAGGATCTTTTACATACCATAAATCTATGACATGGGACCGCCGGCTTTACTTCCCCTCCGAAGGAAGTCATACTGATGGATTTAAAACCCGTCCGAAGCCGTCGGATTTTTAAGAGCGTTAAAAATCCCTCGGTATGCCTTCCTTCGGAGGGGAAGTAAAGCCGGCGGTCCCATGTCATAGATTTATGTCATGTTAAAGAACCTTCCACTAATTGCACCTGTGTGAAGCTAAATTGGATAGGTTAAGAATGTAAACAACACTCTTAGATTTCTACGTTCGTTGGCAAGAGCCGACGACGGTGGCGCTTGGTGGCAAAAGTAGAAACTATTTGAAAAATTCTAAGTTGCAGTACTTAAATTAAAAATCAGATAACACACTCAAAGTACACGGGACTACATGACCGCTTTGTCGCAGCCCCTAAACTTAAGAACCAACCTGATGGATTTTAACGCTCTTAAAAAATCCGACGACTTCGGCCGGGTTTGAACCCGCGATCTTGGGCACAGTAGTTCAGCATGCTACCAACTACGCCACCGAAGCCGCTTCTCAATAACTAATTATTACTGACATAATAACTTAATAAAGCAGTGTAAAGAACCCAGTTTCACTCAAGAATTTTTCAAATTCACTGAAAAATTTTTATTCTTATTAACTGAGAATTTTAGCCCCTTTCATTCAAGAATTTTAACTGTCTCTAATAATGAAAGAATGGAGAGACTGATGGCTGGAAAGGGGGGACGAGGAAGACCTAGAGTACGGTGGATGGATTTGGTGGAGAACAATGTGAGGAAACGGAACCTGGAGTGGAGTTCCGGGGTGACCAAGCGACAGAACCTGGAAATCAGGAAAATTCATCTCTCCTGAAATATGAGTGAAATGTCAGGGATTTTGCAAAGTTGTAGGAAAAATCAGGGAAATTTGAAGAAACTTAAAAAAAATTAATAAATCTAAAATACAGCAAATTTTGCGTCGTGCGAGTGAGAATTATTTTGCAGCCTTAACCTGGCGTGGCAAGAAATGTAGCGCGATTCCCCTCGCTGACTAAATCATCTCTAAATGAATCGTTTGTCAAGAGTGGAGGTACCATATAAGCAAGATTATATACTAATTAATACTCTTGTTCATTTCTTTAGCGCTTGTCCCGCCTCGTGGCTGGGTCAACTATGTGTATCCGCTGTCTCCACTTTACTCGGTCATGGGCCATGTCCGGATGTAGGTTGACACTTTTCAGATCCCTGTGCAGTGTATCGGTCCAATGTTGTCTCGGTCGCCCCTTTGGTCTTTTCCCGGCGAGCTCTAGAGTGTAGCCCTGTTTTGCAATGGCGTCCGCTCCCGACCGTAGCACATGCCCAAACCATCGCAGACTACCCTCACACATTTTGTTGTTGATTGCCGCGACACAAAATCGTTCCCTTATTCTTTCATCATCATCATCTTCATTTCCCCTTTTCCAGCTGACACTGGGTTCTGTCGTTCCACCATTCCTCTTCCGACACGGTGTTCCAATCCAGGTTTCGTTTTCTAATGCTATTCTTCACCGAGTCCATCCAACGCATTCTTGGTCTTCCTCGTCCTCTCTTCCCTGTCATCCGTCGTTCCAGTGCTCGTCTTGGTAGCCTTACTTCATTCATCCGTTTGACATGTCCAAACCATCACAATCTGTTTTGCTCCAGTTTGTCATTTAGTTTCTGTACTCCCATTTCTTTCCGTATATCTTCATTTCTCACTCTGTCTCGCCTCGTTTTCTGGACCATACTTCTCAGGAATCTCATCTCAGCTGCTTGTACTCTCCTCTCATCCCTCTTAGTCATTGTCCAAGTTTCTGCTGCATATGTCATTATAGGAACATAATATGCTTTGTACATAACTTCTTTATCCTTGTTCCATACTAGTCCCCATACCTGTTGGTAGAAAGCACTCCCGAGTTGTATTCTTCTGCTAATTTCCAAATCTAGTCTTCCATCTTCAGTCAGTTCACTTCCCAAGTATTTGAAGTGTTTCACCGCTTCCAATTCCGTATCTCCGATTTATTCTCCCTTATTCTTTCATTGGGGATAATTAATAATTATAATACATTATCTGCTAAATTAATATCAGGAATTTTGTGGCAACATCAGGGAATTTTGCCAGGCAAAGTCTGTCTTCACAATTGGCAGAGTCCTGTGGAGGGGTGTCATATTTGCTCCGACCCAGCTCAAGTTGGAAAACGGAAATTGATGATGATGATGAAAAGCTGAGTTATTTTTTCTTATATTAACCCATAAATGCCTAGCGTTACCATATGGCAACGCAGTACCGATCATTGCATTTATTGCTCTACAGGACCTTTGCCAGTTAAAGATATTCGAACTTTTCGCTTATATGATCATGGAAGGTCTATTTATTCATTTCCCGCGCACTAGTTGCTAGGGAATGTCTTGGGTGATGTCGCAACAATCGTGTGCATTTCGAGGTTTGTTTCTCACTTCGCGATGGCATGCCGCAAAAGGTACGGCATGCTAAATTATTGAGTGAAATGTAGAGAGTTTACTTTGTCTTCAGGATTATGGTAGTAAACATATCTAATTTATAATTCAGTAACATATTTTACGTGTATCTTTACACCGGCTCATGCCCGGGATTAATTTTCCCAGCGTTACCATATGGGCAGTGGTAAGGCAAGATAGTTTCTGTAGCACATTCATATGAAATGAGTTAGAATACGTTTCATGCATTTATACACAAAACGTTTTTCCATATACAGCTTTTTAACACTGCATGCCTTGATATAATATGTTTTATGTCACCGTAGCATATTTCTTTATGCCAGTACGTATTCAAGACCATACCTTTGCCAAGATATCTGGCTGCAGGCAGTGTTTCAGAAAATACAATGCTTGAATTATTTCGATATTTCAGAGGTCTAGACTGGCTGCGTGGCTCAGCGGCAACGTTCTCTCTTGCTGTGCCCAAGATTGCAGCATCGAATCCTGGTGCAGTCAGCTGGCATTTGAGGGTGCGCAAATGCGAGGGAGTCGTGTCAGTAGATTTACTGGCACGTTAAAGATCCCCTTTGGGTCAAAATTCCGGCAACCCTGCCAGAGCAGTTATAAGGGACGTAAATCCAATAACATAATATTATTTAGAAGTCTAACCTTGGCAGAAATATTGGAGGAAGGGGAAAAGGAGTAATGACGACATGATTATTGCTTGCTTGCATGAAAACAGCACAGTAACTGTTGCTTCCACGACTGTCCCACGTCCTCTCCTGATCGGCACCTATAACAAATTTATGGGGGGAACGAACCTTATGGAATAAAAATGTGAACTGATATCACCTGTCAATAAGAAACAAAAAGTGGTGGTGGGCCATATTTTCTTGGCATCTTGACGAGTGTCCAAAACGCATGGTACCTTATTACTATGTCACGGTAAAGGACAACTCAACGGGAGTTCAAGTGGGAAGTGGCGCAATTCTACGTGAAACCGTACGGCGTAGAACTACGTGGCTGTCAACAGCATGTTGCAGTACAGGTCAGTGACATTGAAGACTTGTGATATGATGGACGCAATCTTCTGGTCATCAACGTCCTAGGACATAAGCGGAGGCGGTGTGCCGGTGAATTGTGTGTAAGCAGTGTCTGCACTGCATGTTGTAAATGTGATGTGGGACCGTGCATATCATGCTTCTTGCCGTTCCACACCAAGTAACTAGCCACTAGACTAAATGATCGAAGGTTCAAAGGTGTCAAAATACTTGCTCAGTGCTTTTTAAAGTGTAATATTATCAAGGTAAGTATTTAGCAACAAATATGAAATTGGTACATTATTGTATTTATAAATCACCATTCAGAAAATGCAGTTAAGGTTTTGACAACACACGCGCCTAGCGTTACGTATATGTAACGCCCTGTATTTCGTAAAATATGGTTTGAGCAGCTTAAGAACTCTCTATGGTATGACTTATGAATAAAAAAACAAAATTTTCAAAAAAATATTATTTCGGGCGTTCATGGGTTAATCAAAGACATTGATCAAAATTTGTTCCGCCCTGTCAATACCTTAATTTATTGGGTTGAAAGCTAGTACATGTTTCGGAAAACTTAAGTTCCTTCTTCAGCTAGCATATGAAAAAACTAAATGTAATCATAAATAGGAAATTGAAAATAAACAAGTAGTTCCGTGAAGAACTATACAGCCTATTTTCATAAATCCTGCTCATGTTAATTGCCTCTATCAACATACAAAATTTCAGTTTAATTCCTGTAACAGATTCGTAGATATTGAGAACCGTCTAAATATTTCAGATGGTCGCCAGGTTGGATTTTTATTTTTGTACTGTTACATTAAGATTGTGTAAGTGTGGTATTCAAACTTCAATCGCATGATTAGAACACAAGAAGTAAAAACGAGATTTTAAAATTACGCTCAGCAGTGGATCAACATTTGTATAAGCATTTAACGTGCAACGTTTCACGGCACTCGGATAGTTAATTCGCGAGAAATGTCCATTTAAATATGTATACTTCGCGTCGCCGCCATGTTGGATTTGTGCTCACCAGGTTACTGAAAGTCCTATAGGTGAACATATGTTCATAGTCTCTATCAACCTAAAAAAAACAGTTTGGTTGCTGTAAAAGATTCATAGATAATGAGAACCGTTTAAATATTTCGGAAGCTCGCCATTTAGGATTGTTATATGTATAGGCTATAGAGTTATGTACCATTCAAGGACAATTATTGCCTAGGTTCATTATTCAAACTATCACTTCGATCGCATGATTACGACACAAGAAATAAAAACTTAATTTTAAAATTTCGCACAGCCATCATCTTGAGGTTATGTAAACAATTGAATTAAATTAGATGGCAGTGCATTACAATGTGCAAAATCATTTACTGTACCACATTTCACTGCGCTCAGAGAGTTAAATCACGAGAAAAGTCTATTAAAATATTTCAAATTCGCTTGGCCGCCATGTTCGTTTTGTACTTTGCAGGTTTATGAAATATACATAGGTAAACTTGTATCAGTACCCTTTATCACCGTACAAAATTGCAGGGTGGTATCTGTAATAGTTTCGGAGATATAGAATGTCAGTTTAAATATTTCGCACAGCCGCCATTTTGAGGTTATGTAAACAATTGAACTAAATTAGACTCCAGTACATTACAATGTGTATAAACATTTGCTGTACCAAGTTTCATTACGTTTGGATAGTTAAATCGCGAGAAAAGTCTATTTAAATGTCTCAACTTCGCTTGGCCGCCATGTTGGTTTTGTAGTCACCAGGTTTTTGAAAGTCTCATAGGTGAACTTCTAGTAGTGCCCTTTATCACCGTACACAATTTCAGGGCGATGTCGGTAATAGTTTCGGAGATATTGAATGCTAGTGAAATATTTCGCACAGCCGCCATGTTGGATTGGTGAGACGTAACAAAATTTGAAGGGCACGGTCAAGATCGCCGAGAATAGTGCTATAAACTTACCGAGTTTCATTGAAATCGCTCCAGCCGTTTAGATTTTATTAGGGACACACACACACACACACACACACACACACACGGACAAAAGGTGATCTCATAAGCCTATTTTTTTCAAAATTGAAAATAGGCTAAAAATATGTAAATAGGAACAATAATATACGAGGGTGGACCCTAAAGAAACCGGAGTGAGAACCCACTTCCATTTGTGGACATAGTAGAGTGTTTTCCCGCTAGATAGGGTTAATAGGGACCTTCACGAAACAAAGGTCCAGACGGCGTCGGTTTGTATGTGACCATTTGATCGTAGTGTTGTTTTTCTCTTACTGTTCTTGTGCTCCGCCTGCGTATTCGTTATGTCAGATTTAAGAGAACAAAGACTTGTTTTGAAATTGTGTTTCCTGCTTGAAAACTAGTGCAGAAAACAGAATTAGAACACTACAATCAAGGCTCACCTTCATGACCACACTGGACACGCTTACTGGTTTGCCGATCTTTTGTTGTCTTCCCGTTTTAATATAATTGCATACCTGCCAACTTTTACGGTTTATCCGTAAAATTTACGGAAATTGCAGCATTTTACGGTTTTACGGACGAACGGTGTCATTTTACGATTTCGCGGACAAAATTTGAAACGATAATTTACATTCGATAATACCGCCCACTTCCGTACAATCGATTGTTTGCGTGGGTCGAAGGCAAGTCCACGATAGTCGATAACTCGTTCTTTGATATGATTCGTACTTTTAACCGTGTGATGGCTGTGTCGTCATCGTAATTGAATTTGAAGCCGGGATAACCGTTCTTGCATGTGAATCTTAGGTGTTGACAGGCTCTGCTTCGCATATTCTTTGTTCCGCTCCGTTCGCTCGTTGCGATTTAAACCATATTCTTTGACCACGTTAGTTGTTCATTGTTCGCGAAGTTGGCGTTCCTTGAATGTTTTCGTCTTTTAAGGTTATGGCATATTTTAATGAAGCGTTCGAGTTTTTGGCTATAACTTCGTGCTTCGCAGTTTCCTGTATTCCTTGGACTAATTACATTCGTTCCACGTGTGTGTGTGTTTATTTTTTTCTACCATGTGCATATTCTATCTTCACGAGGTTGGCGTCGTGTTCATTTAATGGTTGGTGTGTTTTGACATGTTTTAATGAAGTGTTGGCTGTCTTAATTGTTTTATGTTATAATTTTATGTGACGTTCAGTGATCCAGGTTCCTTTCGATGTTTTAGTAGATATCGAGAATGAACAAATCCAACAAGAAACAGTACTTCCAGACATTTAAAGAATCATACTCGGTTGATTTTCCGTGCATACTAAAATCAAGAAAGAGATAAAAATTTGCCTTTTGCACGGTATGTGGGTGTGATATTAATATTGCATATGGTGGAAAAAACGATTTAAGTAATCATGTGAAGTGCGGTAAACACATTAGTTATGTTAAATCGAAGAAGATAGCAAGAAAATCAACACCTTTTTTGCTAAGTCTGGAAACGTTTACAGTGACGTAATTAGGGCCGAGTGTCTGTTTACTTCCTTTTTGGTGGAACACAATGTGCCCTTAAGTGCGGCTGATCATGCTGGAGCTTTATTTAAGAAGATGTTTCCCACATCAGAAGTTGCAAAGAAATATAGTTGTGGTCGCACGAAAACGACATGTATTGTAAATAAAATGGCAAAAATGCATCATCTGAAGTTGTTAAGTGCCTTCAGAACGGACCGGATACAGATAAATTCCTTTTCTTTTCATCAGTGAGAAACTACTTTTATACTGCCTGTGACTACATCATCAACAAGTTTCCACTCAAGGATGACGTGTTAAAGAATGCTCAAGTTGCTAGGTTAGACAAAATTGAAGATTCACACTTATCTTCCATTCGTTTTTTCTTGGAAAAGTTTCCTATCATGTTATGCAAGGAAGAGAATGAAACTACAGATGAGGTGGTGAATGTGCTTCAGAGGCAGTTCACAGCTCTTCAGGTAGATGACTCTTTGGCTGCACATCAAGATGCTGCAAGTGATTCCAGTTGGGCACAAATATCAAGAATTCGTGGAGCCGATGGACTTCTTAAGTATAACCGAATTTTTAGAGTATTGCTCTCTATTCTCACCATACCCCATAGCTATGCAGAATGTGAATGTTTTTTTTTAGCTTTGTGAAGAAAAATAGAACACAGTTCAGATCATCCATGTCCAATGAATCTCTGGAGTCTATTTCTATTTTGAAGACCAGGAGTTCTGGTCCCTGTTATGACAAAACATTTTCTCAAGACTGTTTGCAGGAAGCTAAAAAGGCCACAACCATGACTTAAAAGTCGAACTAGCATGTGATTTGCAGTGTGTATTATATTATTTCTTGCCTGTGTTACGTTAAACAAGTTTTATTGTTTAAAGCCTTTTTCAATTATCGTATATCAGCTTAATCTATCAAGGAAGTCCTGTTATGTCTGCTCCAAACCGATATTCACCACGCCTGCTGCTGATTAACATGGATTTCTTCTTGATTGTTATGTTCATCTACAAATCATGTAAGTAGATATGATTTCATTGAAGTATCCTGTTTAAAGCATGAATTATTGTATTTTGTAGCCCAGAAGTATTATTATTTTCGTCAAGCCGGGGTATGTCGAAAATCGTTAGATTTTTTTTGTCGCGCGTGAGTTTTACTGATAGCCCTTTCCAAAAGTTGGCAGGTATGTAATTGCAATGTAAACTTAAATGTAAAAACATCTCATCCAATATCGGTACTGGTACCTAAACAGAATCAGCAAACCTAACACATGGGCTTATACTGGTTAATGGTGCAACTGACTGGTCAAATTTACTTAAAATCACCCATTCAATGCAAATTAATTGAAGTTCCATATTATTGATCAAAATATTTCTTTGTGTCATTTGAGGCAGTTGAAGCAACTAAAATCCAAACTTAACAATTATATATTTAGCCATCGAATTATATTTTAAAGTAACAAGAACTTAAGTCGAAATCGGTAAAACGGAAACACCGATTTACGATTTTAGTGGTCACGAGTAATTGGTTCGAGTAAGTATCACGATATATCGACTGCGATTAATCCGCGAGAGTAAAAGTATCACGATGTTTTGATTACCGCGAGTAATCGGCGAGAATAGGTATCGCGATGTCTTCATGACCGCGAGTAATCGGCGAGAATAGGTATCGCGATGTCTTCACGACCGCGAGTAATCGGCCAGAATAGGTATCGCGATGTCTTCACGACCGCGAGTAATCGGCGAGAATAGGTGTCTTCATGACCGCGAGTAATTGGCGAGAATAGGTATCGCGATGTCTTCACGACCGCGAGTAATCGGCCAGAATAGGTATCGCGATGTCTTCACGACCGCGAGTAATCGGCGAGAATAGGTATCGCGTTGTCTTCATGACCGCGAGTAATCGGCCAGAGTAGGTATCGCGATGTCTTCACGACCGCGAGTAATTGGCGAGAATAG
This sequence comes from Meconema thalassinum, assembly GCA_946902985.2. Classification (NCBI taxonomy): domain Eukaryota; kingdom Metazoa; phylum Arthropoda; class Insecta; order Orthoptera; family Tettigoniidae; genus Meconema; species Meconema thalassinum. The sequence goes on from OX336398.1 coordinate 122,406,728, forward strand.
GTATCGCGATGTCTTCACGACTGGGAGTAATCGGCCAGAATAGGTATCGCGATGTCTTCACTACCGCGAGTAATCGGCGAGAATAGGTATCGCGATGTCTTCACGACCGCGAGTAATCGGCCAGAATAGGTATCGCGATGTCTTCACGACCGCGAGTAATCGGCGAGAATAGGTGTCTTCATGACCGCGAGTAATTGGCGAGAATAGGTATCGCGATGTCTTCACGACCGCGAGTAATCGGCCAGAATAGGTATCGCGATGTCTTCACGACCGCGAGTAATCGGCGAGAATAGGTATCGCGTTGTCTTCATGACCGCGAGTAATCGGCCAGAGTAGGTATCGCGATGTCTTCACGACCGCGAGTAATTGGCGAGAATAGGTATCGCGATGTCTTCACGACTGGGAGTAATCGGCCAGAATAGGTATCGCGATGTCTTCACTACCGCGAGTAATCGGCGAGAATAGGTATCGCGATGTCTTCACGACCGCGAGTAATCGGCGAGAATAGGTATCGCATTGTCTTCATGACCGCGAGTAATCGGCCAGAATAGGTATCGCGATGTTTTCACGACCGCGAGTAATCGGCGAGAATAGGTGTCTTCATGACCGCGAGTAATCGGCCAGAGTAGGTATCGCGATGTCTTCACGACCGCGAGTAATTGGCGAGAATAGGTATCGCGATGTCTTCACGACCGGGAGTAATCGGCCAGAATAGGTATCGCGATGTCTTCACGACCGCGAGTAATCGGCAAGAATAGGTATCGCGATGTCTTCACGACCGCGAGTAATCGGCGAGAATAGGTATCGCATTGTCTTCATGACCGCGAGTAATCGGCCAGATTAGGTATCGCGATGTTTTCACGACCGCGAGTAATCGACCAGATTAGGTATCGCGATGTCTTCACGACCGCGAGTAATCGGCCAGATTAGGTATCGCGATGTCTTCACGGCCGCGAGTAATCGGCGAGAATAGGTATCGCGATGTCTTCACGACCGGGAGTAATCGGCCTGAATAGGTATCGCGATGTCTTCACGACCGCGAGTAATCGGCCAGATTAGGTATCGCGATGTCTTCACGGCCGCGAGTAATCGGCGAGAATAGGTATCGCGATGTCTTCACGACCGCGAGTAATCGGCCAGAATAGGTATCGCGATGTCTTCATGACCGCGAATAATCGGCGAGAATAGGTATCGCGAAGTCTTCACGACCGCGAGTAATCGGCGAGAATAGGTATCGCGATGTCTTCACGACCGCGAGTAATCGGCCAGAATAGGTATCGCGATGTCTTCACGACCGCGAGTAATCGGCGAGAATAGGTATCGCGTTGTCTTCATGACCGCGAGTAATCGGCCAGAGTAGGTATCGTGATGTCTTCACGACCGCGAGTAATTGGCGAGAATAGGTATCGCGATGTCTTCACGACTGGGAGTAATCGGCCAGAATAGGTATCGCGATGTCTTCACTACCGCGAGTAATCGGCGAGAATAGGTATCGCGATGTCTTCACGACCGCGAGTAATCGGCGAGAATAGGTATCGCATTGTCTTCATGACCGCGAGTAATCGGCCAGAATAGGTATCGCGATGTTTTCACGACCGCGAGTAATCGACCAGATTAGGTATCGCGATGTCTTCACGACCGCGAGTAATCGGCGAGAATAGGTATCGCGATGTCTTCACGACCGCGAGTAATCGGCCAGAATAGGTATCGCGATGTCTTCATGACCGCGAGTAATCGGCCAGATTAGGTATCGCGATGTCTTCACGGCCGCGAGTAATCGGCGAGAATAGGTATCGCGATGTCTTCACGACCGCGAGTAATCGGCCAGAATAGGTATCGCGATATCTTCACGACCGCGAGTAATTGGCGAGAATATGTATCGCGATGTCTCCACGACCGGGAGTAATCGGCCAGAATAGGTATCGCGATGTGATCACGACCGCGAGTAATCGGCCAGAATAGGTATCGCGATATCTTCACGACCTCGAGTAATCGGCGAGAATAGGTATCGCGATGTCTTCACGACCGCGAGTAATCGGCCAGAATAGGTATCGCGATGTTTCGACGACCGCGAGTAATCGGCCAGAATAGGTATCGCGATGTCTTCACGACCGCGAGTAATCGGCAAGAATAGATATCGCGATGTTTCGACGACCGCTATTTATCGACAAGAATAGGTATTACGATGTTTTGACGATCGCGAATAAATGGCGAGAGTAGTCATAACGATGTTTTAATGAACACGAGTAATCGGCTAGAATAGGTATCGTGAAGTTATGACGACCACGAATAGTGGTCAAGTGTAAGTATAGCGATGTCTCGCCGACTATTATTAATCGACGAGAATACGTACCGGGATGTTTTGGGGCTACCACTAATTATAATCGGTGAGCTTAGATATCGGCGCAAGTAGGAACCGCGGCAATGCTTTGTGCTTGACAACGGAAATAAAATTTCGCGCTGGATTCAAATGCATTACATCAATAAAATGAAAAACAGGAAAACTGGCAATAATTCGCGAATACTCCACTTCGTGATGTTCTTAAATTGTGCGGTATATAGCGATTTTAAATTTAGTATTAATGATGCCAGTTGTCTGCATAAACCTATGTATTACCATTTAAATATATAGAAAGCTTTCAAGCTATTTTTCAGTGTTGCAATATCGTGGTTGTTTGAGTCTCAGTCCTTTGACTGGTTTGATGCAGCTTTCCATGGCTCCCTGTCCTGAGCTAATTGTTTCTTCTCTACATAGCCTCCTCTCCCATTCGGCTTAATACTTCTTAATTTGTAACCCTATCTACCCATCTGATCCTCATCATTCACCTGTAACACAACTTTTCAAACACTTCAATTCTCCTATTTTCTCCTGCACCAACAGTTCAGTTTCACTTCCATAGTGCCACGCTCCAGACAAAGGCTCTCAAAAATAACTTGCTAATACCTAAATCTATATTCAAAGTCAACAGATTCCTTTTCTGTAGAAATGCTTTCCTTGCCTGAGCCAACCTACATTCTATATCCATTTAAAATAGCTTAAAAGAAATAACTGTTTTAATTGCAAAGTAATCCTAATAAGGAAATGAACATGTCCAAGTTTTAACCCAAATATACATTGGCATAGCATTATTCCCTTACTTTGAAACATTCATCTGTTCGTCAGAAAGGGTGAAAATCCACAGCCTGCTTCCAGTCTCCGACCGGGCCAGGAATGGAATGAATGAAGCCCCCATCTAGCGGCGAGGATATGAACTGTGCCGGCTGCCGAGGCCTGACGCACTCCTCTGGGGCAATGATTAAATGAATGACAGATGCAATGAAATGATAGTGGAGAGTATTGCTGGAATGAAATGTAGACAGGGAAAACCGGAGTACCCGGAGAAAAATCTGTCAGCCTCCGTTTGGTCCATGGAGTGACCGGGATTTGAACCACGGACCCAGCGGTGAGAGGCCGGCGTGCTGCCGCCTAAGCCACGGAGGCTTTCGTTCGTCAGAAAGGGAAAATGAAATAACTACTCATAAATGAAAAGATTGAGCAATGGGCATTGAAGATAAATGTGGAGAAGAGTAAAACAGTGGTGATGAGTAGAGCTGAGAAAGAAGGAAAAGGAGTTATCAAAGTCGGAGATAGAGAATTCAAATACTTGGAAGTGAACTGACTGAAGATGGAAGACTAGATTTGGAAATTAGCAGAAGAATACAACTTGGGAGTGCTTTCTACCAACAGGTGCGGGTACTAGTATGGAACAATGATAGGCCTATACCAATTAAGGCTAAAGAAGTTATGTACAAAGCATATTATGTTCCTATAATGACATATTATGCAGCAGAAACTTGGACAATGACTAAGAGGGATGAGAGCAGAGAACAGGCAGCTGAGATGAGATTCCTGAGAAGTATGGTCCAGAAAACGAGGAGAGATAGAGTGAGAAATTAAGATATACGGAAAGAACTGGGAGTACAGAAACTGGAACAAAACCGATTGAGAAGGTTTGGACATGTCAAACGGATGAATGAAGAAAGGCTACCAAGACGAGCACTGGAACGACGGAAGAGAGGACGAGGAAGACCAAGAGTGATTTGGATGGACTCGGTGAAGTATAGAATTAGAAAACGGAACCTGAATTGGAACACCGTGTCGGAAGAGGAATGGTTGAACGACAGAACAAAGTGGAGAGGAAGCATATTTGCCCCCACCCAGTGTCAGCTGGAAAAGGGGAAATGAAGATGATGATGAAAGAACTTGCTGTTAGGTTCTTTGCACAGAGGGCTGATACGTGGAAAGATATCTACAGTGTAACGTTATCTGTAGCAAGCAACAACATTTGCCTGAAAATGACCTTTATGCCAATATGGATGACCTTTATTATTGTGCCAAAGAATACCAACTCTCTAAGCAGTAAATTGACATTAGGAAATCTGTCTCTTCTTTCCACGGGATCATTGTTCAAGCTCTTTTTGTAAAGGTCGTTCTGAATCCCTCGAGGACATCGGTTTTAAAACTATGGTGTTGCAATGAGAGAACTTTCCTGAGGAAAACTTGTCACTTGTTTCCATGTTTGTAATGTCCATCTTCTTCAGCCAGACACTTGTCAATGTATGGTAATAACTTCTGCTATAATCCAGCAACTTCATCCTTGCTATACCACTTTGACTAACACACTGTGTCAGGCTTCGATTTCTTGTAACATACAGTACAATTCAGGAAGAAATCTGATGTGGGTCAAGAGAGTGAGCTGGCCATCAATTCACGTATTATTATTGTTGTTTTAAGAGGCGGAACTAAAAGGTCATCTGCCTCAAATCAGGTAAAGGAACCAATCGCCAAGAAACTTAATCAAAGCCTATGTCAGGTTATGCCAGTTAAGGAAGTAATCTGATGTGGATAAAGTCAAGAGATTGAGCTGGCCATCAATTTGCTTGAAGGAACCTATCACCAAGGAACTAAGTCAAAGCATTTTGTGTCAGGGTGTGCCATTCTGCTGGAAATAATCCTCTGTGAGTTTGTGGTTATTTAGTGGATTAATAACAATTGAAACCATGACATTAGGGGTCCAAGTGATGCAGATTTAGAGAGATATTTGCTTACTGGACGTGCCCCGGCAAAAGCAGTGCAATATTTAAGGAACTTCCTGTATGTATTGCCCTTGCTTGTGATTTATCTACTTTGCAGGATTACTTTTTCTCCCCTGGAGATGAACGGAAAGTTTGTGGTGGAAGTGTGCTTACATGGCGAGGTTTTAATATACACTTCCCTTAGTCGTCTTCCCGAGTATTATTTATTGCACTATAGGAATTTATCTCAGAGTTGAAGTCTTCACAAGCCTATTTAAAGGTGGAAAACTTATTCCTCTAAACAGACATAATATGCTCTCTTCAAATGTTGCTATATTTACATTTTATATGTTTGTGTTTTATAGATCTTTGTTCTTTTATTTTTATTTTTTAATGAAGAGCAGCTTGTAATCCTCTCACCTTGAAGGAAGTAACAAAAGTTAGTTTTAAAAATTCTCTTTATTATCGTGCGCGTTGGAAGATGAAGTTGGCTACTTTGTGTGTGGAGAAACTTTTACCTTCCTCTTCGTTAATTAATCACTCTTGCTGAAGAGGAAGCCACCTTTATAGCGATGTTATAGGCTAGTGAAAGGATTCAGCAGGCGATAGTGTGTGCTTATCTATACTGGTAAATTGAAGTTGGAAGTGCAGTGATGCTTTACGGTAGGCAAAAAATAAAAGGAATTAAAATATACATGACAAACAGATGCATTTTCAGACACTGTAGAAATTTAGAACTTTGTATCAGAAATTAAGAAGACTTTTGTGATTCACAATATTGATATTTGCGATTTTTCAGTCGGCTGACACAACATTATCCCAATGCTACAAAGTTACCTGAAAAAACTTATGGTACATATGATTAAAGATATATATTTGTTATGGACTACAGAAGAGGGAGAAAACTATGGGATGACATGTTTTGTGATCGTCAAGCGAGCATCATCAGATCGAAATATTCTACAAAACACTACCAAACCCACAATGGTCTCTACCTTCAAAAACAAAAAGCATGTTAGGTATTTATTTATTTATTTATTTATTTATTTATTTAGTGTATGGCTTTTATGCCGGGGGTGTCCGAGGAAATGTTCGGCTCGCCAGAGGCTGTAGCTGCTTCATTGCGGACACCCATGGGGTGAGCTACAAGTTCCGTTCAATTTCAAGTAGTTCCTACTTTCGCTACCAGATGTCACTGGATACCTAGTGGTGAACGTTGGAACTTTGATAGAGCGTTTCAACGAAATCTGACCTACAAATTGTAGCTTCTAATTAGTGGAAGGTTCTTTCACATGCCATAAATCTTATGACATGGGACCGCCGGCTTTACTTCCCCTCTGAAGGAAGGCATAGACTACTGAAGGATTTTAACGCTCTTAAGAAATCCTACGACTTTGGCCGGGTTTGAACCCGCGATCTTGGACATAGAAGCTCGGCTTGCTACCGACTACGCCACCGAAGCCGCTACTCAAGTACCGTACTTAGAAAGTGCGGCAACTTTTACCAGTAGGAAGACCAAAGATGAAGTGGATGGACCAGATCAAGGAATAATCTTGAAGACTAAGGGCTAGACTGGAGAAGGGCTCGTGAAGACTCAACTATTCATGGACAGAAAAGGGTGACGAGGACTCGTTGTTAACCTCACCCGGGCGACTGGAACTGGATTTTGATGATGATGATGACTACAGCATTAATCGCCCGGATAAAAAGAACTATTATGTAATACGGTAAGTTCTTCCGACAAAAAACTCAACCTCCTGAACCAGAGGGAGTTACAAGATGTGGTTTGTGCCAAAATCTTCCAACTCGTCTCAATGGTACAGGAAAAATCTTACATTTCTTGAAAAGTCAACGGAAATATATATTTTTTGTTTTGTTTAAAAAGGGTGTTTAAACAAATAAACAAGACTATAGCCCCGGGTAGAACTGCGTCGCGTCCAGCCCGCATAGCACTAGAGCCAGGTGGGTAGTCTGTACACTTGGGGCGCACACAACCCATTGTGCATTGAAAAGAATATTAAAACATAATTACCCGCAACAGTGACGAATTGCACTTTTATTTCATAAATATCGACAATCTGTTTAAAAAGTGCGTAAATTAAACAAATAAGCATAACAGTAAAGCCGGGCGGGCGGGCGGTTATGCACATGCGAGATTTCTCGCACAGGTCCCGTAGTTTATTTCAATAAAGTTGTTTGCAGACGATGTTGTGATCTGGGACGAGGATGAGATGGAGGTATAAGAACAGTTAGACGTAATAAATGAAAATATTGAGCAATGGGCATTGAAGATAAATGTGGAGAAGAGTAAAACAGTGGTGATGAGTAGAGGTAAGAAAGAAGGAAAAGGAGCAATCAGAGTAGGAGATAAGGAATTGGAAGTGGTGAAACACTTCAAATACTTGGGAAGTGAACTGACTGAAGATGGAAGACTAGATTTGGAAATTAGCAGAAGAATACAACTCGGGAGTGCTTTCTACCAACAGGCACGGGGACTAGTATGGAACAAGGATATACCATTTAAGGCTAAAGAAGTTATGTACAGAGCATATTATGTTCCTATAATTAAAGCCCTGCGCGGATGCGGGGATATCCGCAGCATTTTTCGCCACGCGGATATAGTTTGCATGGCTGTGCGGATAGCGGATACGCTGCGGATAATGTTTGGAGTAAATTTGCGGATAGTTTTTAGAATACGATGTGGAACTTTCGATAATATTACATATTTGATAAGCCAATCTACAGCTTCATGCTTAAAAGAGGAATACTCCTATAGCCTATTGCGTACGAAATATTCGGGTACGTTTTGCGGTTATACACGAGAAGATTATTTTACTCATATGGTTTCAACTGCATTTTATTAAGTACCGTAACTTACCGTATGTGTGTAGTAGAAGGTCTTGATATATCATCATCATCAATTTCTCACTGCCATTATCCACGAGATATAATGCTGTCAATAAGTTTGTTAGTTCATCGTGGTGACATCATTAACATTTCTCAAGTCAGCTACTACGCTATCTAAGCTATCCTGGAAGATCTGGTTCCAGGTTTATCTGTAGATTTATTTCCATCTTGGCACTGAAACGCGTGGGCTGTGATATTGCAACGGAGACAGTTATGACATCAACTATGCTAACATTGATGGGTCAAGAGGCAGAAGTATGATGACTGACTTGGAAGTTCCGGCCAAATGTCAATCCCTTTCTCCAAGCTTAAAGAGTTCACTTAGTAAATGTTACTGCGACCGGGAGTATGGACATCATTTAACCAACATTGATACAATATCTATTAAAACAAAACAAGGTGAATATTCAATAGTGCGTGAAACAAAGCTCATGTCAAGGATAAGGCAGATATTTGGTTACGTTTTCAATGGAACCAAAGAGATGAACGATATAGTAGGATGTTTTACCTGTAAATAAGTGTATTCATACTCAGGACACAAATCAGGCACATCAAACCTACTGCGGCACAAGTGCGAAAGTAGCCAAAGAAGTATAGCCAGTTTTTTTGTCTAAAGCGGAGGTCAGGAAAACAGAATTGAAATATCAGCGGATTTTTATACAAGTCTTGCGGATGCGGGGCGGATGCGGATAACAGTCATGCGGATGCGGGGCGGATGCGGATAACAGTCGTGCGGATGCGGGGCGGATGCGGATAAGGTTTTGTTTATCCGCGCAGGGCTCTACCTATAATGACATATGCAGCAGAAACTTGGACAATGACTAAGAGGGATGAAGCAGAGTACAAGCAGCTGAGATGAGATTCCTGAGAAGTATGGTCCAGAAAACGAGGAGAGACAGAGTGAGAAATGAAGATATACGGAAAGAACTGGGAGTACAGAAACTAAATGACAAACTGGATCAAAACAGATTGAGATGGTTCGGACATGTCAAACGGATGAATGAAGTAAGGCTACTAAGTCGAGCACTGGAACGACGGATGACAGGGAAGAGAGGACAAGGAAGACCAAGAATGCGTTGGATGGACTCTGTAAAGTATAGCATTAGAAAACGGAACCTGGATTGGAACACCGTATCGAAAGAGAAATGGTGGAACGACAGAACAAAGTGGAGAGGAACAATATTTGCCCCCACCCAGTGTCAGCTGGAAAAGGGGAAATGAAGATGATCACCTACCATGTTGCAAGACTGACAAATGTCAATCCCATCAACTAACAGTCTCACTTCACCAAACTACTCTATGAAGGTGTAGCTACTATTGATGTGATGAGCCCCAAACTAGAAATGTAAATTAATGTGCAGAAATGTGCAGAAATGACCTAGGAGTACTCTGCTGAGACGATGACACTAAAAAGCTAGAACATGCAACATACAGTATTTGTCTACCAATCATTGCCTTTATAAATTGATTGATTGTACCCGAAGACTGATACCGTTAACATTTCTAGAAAAAATAAAGAAAGAAGCAAAGGGAATCAAAATTGGGGCGGATAACAACCTCTTCAATCTAGTGACTCTTGTTTTTTTTTCTTTCAAAGCGATAACTTCTAGTAGTCCAATGGCAGGTATTCGCTTTTCTTTTTTGTTTTGAAGAAATTGGTCTGGAAGTTATAGTGTCATGGCTATTGCTTTAATTTCTCTGTCGATACAGGTTTCATTGTCTCAGACTGATGAGACAATAGTTACAGTATGTTCCTGCTCCTGCTTTTCTATCTGCCATGTCCTGTGGTTCGGATTCCACGTAAAAAGGAGGCCCCGTGGCTCATAATCACAAGATTCACGGTCACGTAAAACTACAATCTTCCTTCCTTCCTTTTTTCTATCTGCAGTGATCCATCAATGTTAATTATTATTATCTCTACTTAGTATAAAACAGAGTCGCCGATTCTTTGATGTTCTGGGTAATCTCGAGAACTACTGGATAGATTTTGATGCGGTTTTCACCATTCATTAAAGGATCTATCGAGGAAGGTTTCTGTAGAAATTGATTTATGTATGACCAAAGGAAGCCGAGCAGTAACGATTTTAGTGAAAAACTCGAGAAGAAAAAAACTACCGTCCGTGCACCTCTTAAGCTTACGCTTGGTACACCGCTAAAAATTTCTATATAGACTATGAGTGTAAGAATTGTTCTGTATGGAAAGTTCTTTAAAATAGTCCGTGACAGCATATCTCTTATCTTCAATACATCGCCCACTGTAAGAATTTTTACGCTTTTATTTCTTTCCAACTATCTCCATTCAATTATTAGCTTCCGCGACGGTTTACTAGTTAGCTAGCGAGCGAACCTAGCAACCCAATTACAGCCAGTAGCAAACTGTCGAGTCGTGTCGAGGAAAGATTTCAGAGAAGAGTAGATGTGTTTGGAGTTTCCCTGGCTTTTCTTTGCTTCGCCTGTGATTTTAACCCATCATGCCGAGACGTAAAACGGATATAGGTCGTAGTTCATTGAAATCGAAAAAAAAAAAAGCTTTTTAAGCTGCTGGGTAAACCGTGAAAGATACCGGGCGAAGCCGGGGTGGTTTGTTAGAGCTCGAGCCAGCCGGGATGGCGGTGCGCAGAACACAACGCTACCATTACGTCATGTCTCACTTCCATCGCACCAATCACAGTCAGTCTGTCTTGAGAATCTGAGCTAGTGTGTTGTCAGAAAAGCCAAGTCGAAAGCAGCGTGAAAGAGACGGGCTCGATGAGCTAAGGGACGGTGTTGCCATACCGCAGGAACTCATGGCAGCAGCCTGCGGTGTGGGGCTCGGCATGGTGGACCTGTTGCAACAGTGGACATGTATCTCTTTCTGCGCAAACCCCAGAGAGGCGGCCGCCTTCCGAGCTGACGCGAGCTCTAGTTAGGCCTACGTATAATTCATTTGACTCTCTAAGGAGCACGTAGAACCATTCGAGCCTGTCTTATTTGTGTGCCCATGTATCTTTGAGTTTCAAATTCCATGCCGTCGGAAACTTGGGTGGAAAGTTATATGAGGATTTTCTTTCTCTCTATATGCAGTCCGTGTTTCGTTTTTAGTGGGTCAATGTTGATTTCTGTCAGGTCCTTTATTGTTATTATTATTATTATTATTATTGGCAAGCATAGTTTTGAGCTGGTTGAACATTTCATGATTGATGAACAGAATCATAGAGAAGTGGAAACTAAAGTTAGAATACAGAATGTTAACAGAGGAGAAGTAATGCCGGCTTGTTAAAGAACCTTCCACTAATTACCCCTGTGTGAAGCTAAATTATATAGGTTAAGAATGTAATCAACGCTCTTAAGTTCCTACGTTTCGTTGCCAGGAGCTTATTGTGGTGGCGTCTAGTAGCTAGTTCTGAACTAGTAGTCGTTGACAGTGATGTTTGGCGGCTAAAGTAGGAACTATTTGAAAAATTCAAAGTCCGCAGTCCTTACTTGAATTAAAAAACAGATAACACACACTAATACAGCCATCACAATTAACACCGGTTATCAGACAGATTCTACACACACTCAAAGTACACGGGGCTACATGACCGCGTTGTCGCAGCCCCTAAACTGAGGAACCAACCAACCAACTCTCTGCATTTTTTATTGGGATACAAATTTTTGACGAGAAATACAAAACTGAAAATTCACAATAGTCTGCCAACGGCCTGGCCCTGTTGAAACACCGGATCCCATAGGAACTCCGCAGTTAAGCAGCATTGGGAGTGGTTGGACCTTGGATGGAATTCCGGTTTCGGTGCGACCACGTGCTGTTGGCGCACATTCGGAGGAGCTGAACGGACCAGGCCAAATTCCGCACGTAAATTCCTGGCTGAGGATAGCCACTTCGGAGGCTTGGACCTGCCTTCGGGCAGAATACCCGTTGCTTTACTTTATACAATGGTCTGCCAGTTCTAACTTATGGTTCAGAATAATGGAGTTTAACAAACCAGGAAGAACGCCAGTTGCAGGTTTTCGAAAATAAAGTGTAGCCTATAGGACCATTTTTGGACCACGCATCTCAAAGCTGGAAAAGAAAAGATCAAACAAAGACGTACACTCACTATCACAGCAAGCGCCAATACTCAACATCTAGGTTATCGGCGCCTAATGATTTGGGTGATCGTGAAAGATGAGATGAAAATGTAATGAAAACTATAGCTGATACTAACTACTGTATTACGAACTAGAAGAAGAAATGGTAAACAAATAAAGAATAAGGAAAACAATGGACAGGAGGAAAAGAAATGCCCTCAACCCTCGAAGAATGAGGATTGTGGGACTTGGAAGGAAGGCGAACCAGAAGAGGCAGGAAAGGGAAAGAGAGGGTCTGCCCCAGAGGCACTGGAAAAAGGGGGGGGGGGAAAACGGACCCAGCTCAGGAATCCCTCGGAGTTGCAAACTCCCGAACTCACCAGCTGCGACCCCATGAGAGTGTAGCACTATACAGGGTGCACCAGAAGTGGTGGGGCTACACACACCCAACGTCCTTAAGGGCCTTGAGCAGATGGCAGGATATAGGAAGAGAACAGAAGAGGTCTGACCCCGCGAAGAAGGAGGGATCAGGAAAGATGAGACAAGGTCCAATTAAGGCGGGAAAGTGAATGACTCCCTAGGCCTCGGGTACCCTATTACCGTCGGGGTCGGAAAAGAACAAGAATTGACCAAGGGTGGTCGATAGGACAGATAGGAGCCCGGCACAAGTAAGTGGAAGCATTGCCGAACTCAGCTGAGGTCCCGTGGTCCCTAACCCACGTCCCACTAGCCGTGTGCCCCTGGGGGGAACTCCAGAAGACTTCAATGGGCTGGTCATTTCCTAAGGATGGGATATGATAGGATGGACTTACAAATCTTTAAACAAGAACCAAGTGGAAAATTGCCAGTAAGAAGCCCACGAAGTTCCTGGAAAAATGAAATCTCCAAACTTTGTAGACATCTGAATGTAGACAACTGGCAAGAACTCGCCCAAAACAGAGTTTGGTGGAGGCATTTTGTGAGATCGGCGCGGGATCTTAGTTTCCCATAAAAGCCTTCTGAGTGAGTGAGTGAGTGAGTGTGACGAAATACAGGGTCATGGAAAAAAAGGTTGCTGCAATTTCAAGAAATCATATCTCCCGTTGTAAGTTAGACAAGTTGATAATTCGACCTGAAAACTGATCAGGAACACATCGAGTTTGAGTTGTATGACTGTACTCCGCCCGTGATCTTCAGCCAATGCGCAGAATGAGTACGCGACAAGAAGCTGCCACGCCACTGTTTCAGTAGTGTGAATGCAATGGCGACAGTTCAGCAGAAAGCACAGTGTTTGTTGTGGTAAGCGGAGTTCAAATCTGTTATAACTAGGGGCGGATTTCTATGACCTAAATATGTATGAAATATGTATGCATTTATCACCTAAAACATAAAAATATGACCTATAAAATTCAAAATTTGACTTTAACCTCACACAATTTACAGAATAATATCACTCCATCCGTACTGAATATGTTTTCACCGAACCCGCGAACAAAACTTCGCAACTTCCCACAAATTGAGACTTTCGTTTTAGGCATATTGAAAGGAACTGAATGACTGAAGCTCCCTAATGAGTGACCAAGGTCTTTCAGTGTGTTGAAGGTGGAAGAGGGAAGGGCGAAGGAGAGAGATAAGAACGATGACAAATAACTGCGGAATTACCTCGGCTTCCGTGTGAATAATAGCCCGGTTTCCAGGAATTAACCCAGCTAGCAAACAATAGCTCCTACCTGTTAGAAACATTCCATACACTACTTTAGAATGGTTCTTCAGTTGTATATTTCAGTCCATCTTGAACAATAATTTCTAGAGCTTATTCTGATTTTTATAAAACGAAATTTAAATGAAAATTACCAAAATATGGCGTTTATAATGATATTTTGTTCAAAATATGTCATAAAACTTAAGGAAGCCTAAATATGCATTTATATGTCCAATAAAACCTGTTTAATTTTGGTTATCATGCTTGGAAACGTGTTGAAAATACAAGACTATAAGATATAATGTTAAGGAAAAAAATTTGACTTGTCATAGAAATCCGCCTCCTAGTTATAACTGTTCAGCGCACTTTCCGATGTGTTTATGGTAGGGATCCCCCTCATGCTAATAGCATTAGACCAGTGGTTTTGAACCCGTAGAAGCCTGCGGGCCACTCAGCCTAAAATTGAATCATGTACGGACCACCCCCTCCCCCCAATACACCTTATCAGTTGTAACCCTTCCTCAATAGCCCTTATTTTAAAGATATTTCAATTCAAACCCTGATAGTCATCGCCGCGAATACATTCAACGCACATCGTTTCCAAAACCCCCATTTATTGGCCACTTTTTTATATATATATATACGTGCTGGTGGACCCTTTTCTCTCGCGGACCACCTTTGGTCCGCGGACCACTGGTTATGAACCACTGTATTAGACGGAGGTATGAACGGTTTCTGGAAACTGGCCAGCGTTGATGCGAAGAAGTCCCCCGGACTTATGAAAAAAACTTTTTGAGTTGGTGAATTTAGCAAAATAATACTAGACTCCGTGGCTTAGGCGGCAGCACGCCGGCCTCTCACCGCTGGGTCCGTGGTTCAAATCCCGGTCACTCCATGTGAGATTTGTGCTGGACAAAGCGGAGGCAGACAGGTTTTTCTCCGGGTACTCCGGTTTTCCCTGTCACAAATTTCATTCCAGCAACACTCTCCACTATCATTTCATTTGATCATTGCCCCAGGGGAGTGCGACAGGCTTCGGCAGCCGGCAAGTTCATATCCTCGCCACTAGATGGGGGCTTCATTCATTCCATTCCCTGACCCGGTCGCTCTACTGGAAGCAGGCTGTGAATTTTCATTTTCAACAAAATAATACTCGTTTTAATATCTCCACTAGTTCCTGAGCTATGAGTTTTTAAAATTGCTGGAACCTTTTTCGATGACCCTGTATTACGATAATTCTCGAAACACGAAGGGCGGGCTTAGTACAGTAGCTGGTGTTAATTATGAGGCCATACGTACATTTTAACTACATTTGTTAGGGAAAGAGTTTGTTCCTTCCTGCCTGCTTGTTTTAAAAATACACAAAGTTTATGTAGAGCAAGCAAGTTAAGCTCCAGAGTGAACTTTGATCTGGCGACAGCCGGCGACTCTCTCACACACACTCACAAACACGGCTTTGCCTTAACTCTTCTAAACTTGTCTTACAACGATCCAACGAGCCGTCACTTCTCTTCCAAGCAAGGGTTTTTCTCTCGGGAGGGTGCACATGGGTGTACTGTATTTTGGTGTGAACATGTCTTTATCATCGGTACGGTACCGAAACTCGAGCGTCATGAAATTTTACTGTACACAAAATGTTTCCCGAGTACAATACCGTCTATTCGGTGTCTTGCCGCAAGCTACCCACGAATTTGGCATCGTGCCACTAGCGACCCAAGCACTGATGAATCGCTGGAATCTGGGAATTTCTAACACATCTGTCTCTGCTAAAATTCCGCTTAGGTAAGGTAAGGCGCTGTAAAAATTGAAGAGCTTATTTCCAAAGTGATTTAAATCCAAAATTGACGGGTTTTCAGTTTTTTCTTTCATAAGCAAGTTTATAGGTTCTCTCAACGTTTAGCAAAGGTTTTCAGTCGCAATACGTCGTATATTCCATATTAACAGAGATCTAAGAACTAATTTTATTTGCAAAGTGTTGTAACTTCAACGGGTATTCATTTCCAATGTGTCTTATATCCATGTTGACCAATCCGATGACTCTCTGGACATCACGTGATAAATCAAGGCCATGGCTAACTTTGAAGAATATGTAGAGTATCAGTTTGTGTGTGTTGTGTTTAAACCGTTTAAATGTTCATAAATGCCACTCAAAGCGTATGTCATTATATGATTTATTTCCCAAAACGTCATAACTCCAACTTACAGGAGACGATTACTACACTTTCCAATGATGGGAGTTTTTTAAAACACAGTGTCAGGATGTGCATAATAGTAATGAATGAAATTACATTATATTCATAATTAGGGCAAGGCATTTAATGACCAAAAAATAGCAAGAAGGTGCAAAATAAAAAATGCATTTATGACCTAAAAATTGTTTTAAAAAAAGGACAAAATTTGAAGAAAAAAAAGACCAATTACTTATTCGTAAATAACTTCTTTATTAATCCTTTAAGAAACAATTAGCTGATTTGAGAGAGAATTTTAACGGATGACAATGCATTAAGCTAAAATTATTTTTGTTACGAACAAAGTAAATAGGCTACCACTTTGCCACCCCTGGTGAATAAAAATGAAATATTTTAGAACTGGCATATTCTTCAAATACTCTCCTAGCAAATAGGTGTCAAATAATTAACAAAGAATATTTAAGAAAACAACCTTCAGTGGCTGTTTAAAAATACTCTTTCCATGAAAACTAGTGTCAGCAGGTTATGTTGCAAGACTACTTTTTTTAGCAAGTTATTTGCCTAAGTTAAACATAATAGACACGTATTGTAAACATAAATAATATTAATTAAATATTCAAATATAATGAAATATAACACTTACCAGAAAACAATTAAAAATGCCAAAAATGACCTAAAATTGTTCCAAAGATGACCTATCTCTTGTACACGGCAAAAAATGCCCTAACAAATTGCCCTTATGTAATCAGTCAATTCATGAAACACATGTACATATAGTCGAGCTATGTTTCGGCCTTCATACAAGAAAGATGCAAAATCATCAAATGCCTGGCCCTATTCATAATCATATCTGAATTTAATTATACGAAGAAACAAAAACGCGATTTCTGAAATTAAGCATTTCATAGATTTACGTCACTTTGGAAATAAGATCTTCAATTCATCTCTCGAACAATGGGTAGCATGGGGCACTGTAAGCTACTAGAAGGGTCGCTACAGCCACGGTTTTTACTGGGTCGCATCCGGCACGGTCGCACTCTATTCAGGGCGTGTCTGGTAGGAAAATATCAGTCCTGTCGCCCTTGTTCAGTGCTTGCAGAAAGTTCAGGGACAGGTCTAAATATCGTCTGATGCACATTTGAACCTAAAGTAACAGCATTGCAGTTGTTATTTTTCATGAGGCTATTAGACATCTATATGAGGGGTTTTCATTTAAAATTTCGCTGCTCTAGCTCTTAATACTTTTTGGAGATGGAATGTTTTACCTTTCTGTAAACAGGGCTAAAAAAAGCTGCCTTCCTACCAAAATGTTTTCTTTCTCAAAAACTGCTAGTCCTACAGCTATGGAATTTTTACCGCTGTTTTACTAAAACATAACAATCAAAAGAATAAAAATACAGTCTGAGGAAAAAAATTACTACTCATTTGGTCGCCTCACAAACAAACTTTCTTCACCGGTAATTTTGGCGGCTTCGGTGGCGTAGTTGGTAGCATGTTGAACTGCTGTGTCTAAGATTGCGGGTTCAAACCCGGCCGAAGTCGTCGGATTTTTTAAGAGCGTTAAAAATCCTTCAGTATGCCTTCCTTGGGAGGGGAAGTAAAGCCGGCGGTCCCATGTCATAGATTTATGGTATGTAAAAGATCCTTCCACGGACTAAACATGTTTGAAGCTAAATTATTAGGTTAGATTTCGTCGGGACGCTCTATCAAAGTTCCAAAGTTCACCACTAGGTATCATTGATATTTGGTAGTGAAAGTTGCAACTACTTAACTTGTAGCTCACCCTAAGGTTGTCCGCTGGAACCAGCTACAGGCTCAGGTGAGCCGAACATGTCCTCGGACACTCGCGGCACTAAAATCCGTACGATAAATAAATTGGCGGCAAAATTGGTCAATTTCGTACCGCGATAATTTCCGATTGGCAACACTTTGAGAAAGCGGATCCGTCACAAACAAAACACGGTGAGAATAACTGCGCAGTCAGAATAACTCGAATCTTGGTGGAGTCAGTTGGCATTTGAGGGTGCGCAAATGTGAGGGAGCCGTGTCAGTAGATGTACTAGCACGTTTAAGACCCCCTTCGGGGCAAAATTCCGACACCCTGGTGGCTCAAAAAGCTAAAATAATAATAATAATGTTATTGGTTTTAGGTCCCTTTTAACTACTCTGGCAGTAGTTAATAATAATAATAATAATAGTTAATAATGTCGTATGGCCTCGGGTGCCAGGTGCCAGCTTTGTTATTTGACACCCAAAGTGTAGCTTGCATGTCGAATTTCGTAGTTCCTTGAAGCACTATGAAAGTCAAGGAGGTTAGATATCTAAGCTCCCTGAACACTATAGCGCTTTCTAGTAGAGAAATGAGGAACTTTGTGTTTGCGGAAACTCCCGAGATTAATTTTGCCATAATGAACACGACCTACTGAATTCAAATGGGTTCTTTGACATGCCAACATCGTATGACATGCGTGTCGTAATTTTTGCAGCTTTTCAAAAATCACTTATCACGGTAAGGAGCGAACCTGCAATCTTGGGGTTAGTAGACCGACATGTTAACCACTCATCCACCATAGCAAGCAAAAGGGACGTAATACAAATAACATTATTATTTCAATCAGCATCTAATTATCTTGTCTGGGATGGAAATCGATCCCGGATCTTATGGATGACATCCAAGACTCTTCGTTGTTGAAGCTATAGCAGAGGAGATGGTCCAATCCGGACTCTAGACTGAGGTTTGAACGTCTGTATTCGCTCCCACTCACTCGCGCCTTGATTAATGGCTGTCTCTGATTGGACAGCTCCCTGAATTCATCTAGCTGTCAGGGTGCGGTAGAGAGCGTGCAATGGTTTTTAAAACTTCCCTTCTCACCAGTTAGCTGTGTTACTAGAGCCTGTCAATAGTGGACTTAACCGACAACGATTTCCGTTCATTTCTCTGTTTCAACTAGTAACGTCGCTTTGCCAACGATTGTTAGCCCAAACTAAAAGAATTGGATGTCTGCAATGGCTGAAATCGAACTCTCCCAATGTTTGCTTCAAAACAATATTAAAAGTTGCGAGTAGTAATATGTTAGTTGAATTAACGATTCAATAGTATAGTTGCTCGGGTTAGGAATTTGAATTAAGGGAGCAACAGCATTGCAGAATAAATTGCAGTGCAGCCTCTTCACGCCACTCAAGACATCTAATTTTCCTGTCTCTTATTTATACAAATCCACGCTGTTTCAGCAAAATGACAACATTTTACGTCCAATATTTTGTTTCTTGTATTGCGAGGCATAATTTGAACCTTATTTATACAAATCTTACACCATTTCACCGAACTGAGCGAAATTTTAAGTCACGAGTTTTGTTTCATGCATTGCAAGACTTTAAATTAGCCTAAACACAATCAGATGAAGGAAGGAGCACTCCAAGTATTTATTTGAGCATGAATATTCTTATTGATACTTTGAACACCACAAATGTCGAATAAAATTCAATGAAATGATCAATATGAAACTGTCTGATATCAGAAGCACATCTGTTCGTAATGTCGAACATCAATTCCCCTCGATTTTCCTTAATTCCACTCAGTCCTCCAAGGAATCCAAAAATAAGTTCCTCAACTCCGCTCAGGCTTTGGCAAGGGGTCGGCAAAGGGTTTATCCCCAATGACGTGAACAAATGTCATAACCCTCCTCCTCGCATACCAAGGGCCGGGTCAAACACCTTCTGCAGGGCCTGAGCGAATTCTTGAATGCAGCTGATTTTTCCGTTCAGTATTTTCAGCATCCACAGCTGATATCGAAAGTATTTTTTTAGGTACAATTTATACACCTATTATCTAAATTTAATTTTATAATGTTTGACTAGATTTAAAAAACATACAAACATTTAATTATGCACATGTTGAAAACAATGCATAAAATTAGTAGAAAAAAATAGAAAACTTGGCAGACTTATTTAAAAGAATATTATGATTAATTTTAAATCTCTTGTATTTTCTGCCATATAAGTTATAATGTGCCATAATGCGAGCAAGAGGGTTATGACTAGGGCTCGGATTTGTAGGTGCTAAAAATCGGGAAAATATATATTTTTTATGTATTAAAAATACCTGAAATATGTGACAAAAATATAAAAATATTTAATTATAAATTAGTTTATTAATGTGAATATAAACAAAATGCAGTAGTTGCTTTCCCACGTGGTTGGCAGAACAGAACGCCCCCTTCATAAGTAAAATTATATTTAAATTCTGCAACAGACGATAACTTGTAGTTGTTTTTACTTTAGGCCTTACAATTCACAGTGCCTGAATTGAACTCCAAGTGAGTGACACTGGTTTCAGGTAGCTGGGAGAGGGGGAGTTCTAGCACGTGGTGCAATATGGCTATGGATAAGGAAATCCCTGGCTTCCACAGTGAGGGGCACGGGGCGACAAGTTGCAAGTTGACATACGCTCTGCATGAAGATTAGACAGCTGACAGGCTCTTCCCCGTTGAAGTAACACAGAACAAAAATGCAATGAACTGAAAGATCTAGCATACTGATTTAAACGTGTAAATATTATGTATTTTATGTGCAAATAAGTGAAAAGCAGGAATGTATGTATTATAGAAAAAATGCTTAAAATATGTATTAACATAAGAAAATATTTATTTACCTAAAAATCCGAGGCCTAGTTATGACATTTGTTTACGTCATTGGGGATAACCCCTTTGCCGACCCATTGTCAAAACCTGAGCGGAGTTGAGGAACCCATTTTTGGGTCCCTTGGAGGATCGAGTGGAATTAAGGAAAAACGAGTGGAATTGATGCCCGCCCGTTCGTAATGCTGCTAATGAGATACCCAGCCCTTTTCTCTATAAAGGCAATGAACCACGATGGAAAAGAAACAAATCTTTTACTATACACTACTGTGAAACATTATACAAAAGGAATTTAAACATTTTACTGATTTTTTTGCGATGTTTGAAATAGATGTACTACAGATCGGATTTTTTTGAAATGCGTAGGCTAATTTGTTCTTTTATTGGATTTATTGCATATTCTGAACATAACAGCATATATTAGCATACACATTTGAAATTAAGTATACTTTAAAACATCTTGAACAAAATTGGTTTCGCCTGCGTGTTGCGCATCTGTTGTAACAGATAACGAGATAACAGTATTTTACGCAATAATGCTTAGGAGGGGAAGTAAGCCGGCGGGCCCATGTCATAGATTTATGGCATGTAAAAGAAACTTCCACTAATTAAACTTGTGAAGCAAAATTTGTAGGTTAGGTTTGATTAATGCTCTTTTAAGTTCCAAAGTTCGTCACCAGGAGCTGGTTGCAATAGCATTTAGTAGTAGCCAAGTTCACAGCTAGGTGTCGTAGACGGTAGCATTTGGTAGCGAAAGTAGGAACTACTTGAAATTATCGTCTGCAGTCCTTACTTGAATTAAAAACCGGTAACACACGCTAATACAGCCATCACAATTAACACAGGTTATCAGACAGATTCTACACACACCCAAAGTACACGGGGCTATATGACCGCGTTGTCGCAGCCCCTAAACTAAGGTACCAACACGCCATATGTCTGTGATGTATTGATTTCTCTCTTCATTCAGCCTCGTGAGGCTAACCTGAGAAGAGTCGCGTTCGATTCCCACCTCAGCCATCCTGGAAGTGGTATTCCGTGGTATCCCCACTTCTACTCCAGGCAAATGCCGCGATGGTTCCTAAATTAAGGCCACGACCGCCTCCTTCCTAATTATATGTGTACCTTTATTATTCCCGTTTCCAACGGGGTCGGGGATGAGATTCTGTGGCGGATGCTTTTTACGGCCAGATGTCCTTCCTGACGCCAACCTCATGAGAGGAGTTAATGAAGATGAATGAAACTGGGAAAGGATGTGGAAGGAAGCGGCCGGCCGTGGCCTGTCCGAAGGTACCGTCCCAGCATTTGCCTGGAGTTAAAAATGGGGGAAATCACGGAAAATTATTTCAAGGATGACCAACGGTGAGCTCGAACCCACGTCTACCAAGTCCTTATGGCCTAGCGCTGCGCTTTAGCGAGCACATATACCGCTGTCTGTTCCTTCCCAATTCTCATCTAAATTACAAATACAACCATCACAATAACACAGATTATCAAACAAATCCCTCACACACATCCAAGTACACGGAGCTACATGACCACAATGTGGCAAAGCCCCTAAATGAACCAACAACAACAATCAATCTCCTCATTGAACCTGTGATATGTGTTAGCGCGAGTCCGATTTAATCCCAAGTTAGTTTTAATGACATTTTGGTATGTTTGGTTTTGTATTTAATTAATGGCATTCACGGCGTAGGAATGTTACTCTCTAGCTCTCTCTCTCTCTTGCTATTAAATGGCAACCTCTCTCTCTCTCTCTCTCCTGCTATTAAAAAGCAACCTCGCTGCCTGTCTGCCAGTCACTTTTTGGTAAAAAAAATCTAATTTCCTCTAAAAGCTAATTCAATCTAATTATACGATATGTAATGACAGCTGCAGATTGCCCCAGATGCAATACCTACGTTGAAGTTAGTGATGATCTGATGAATCATTAATTTATTAATCAGCGGTGACGTTCTCGCCTGCTGTGCAGGATCGAATCCTGGCGCAGTCAGCTGACATTTGAGGGTGCTCACACGTAAGGGGGGCCGGGCGTATCAATAGATACACAACAAAGTCCCCCTTTGGGGCAAAATTCCGGCACCGTGGCGTCTCGAAAAGCCGCAGTAGTTAACAGGGGCTTAAAACCAATAACGTTATATCATTTGGTATATTGGCTTTCACGGTCCGTGAATTAAAACTCAGCAATTTTTCTAGTTTTATGCCGTGTCTTGTGTGGGGTTTCGCCTAGGAACACCAAGCTGGCTCATCAGCGGGCTCTTGGTGTCTGCGCCCGGACTCCCACAGGAGTAGCGAACTATGCACTACCTCGCTTTTTATGAAGCGCACGTGCGCCTCTTAACTGCGAGAGCTAAAAGCTCAAGCAGTTTTTCACCTCGCTAAAAAAAACTTCCAAAAAAAATGGTAGCCTATATTGGGCGTGGACACCAAGAGCCCGCTGATGAGCCAGCTTGGTGTTCCTGGGCGAAACCCCACGCAAGACACAGCATAAACCTAGAAAAAATGCTGAGTATTAAATGATGTATTAAATCATTTCCCCGTGCGTTTTACGTCTCTTCCCGTGACTGAATGGGAGAGCTGGGAGTTGTTCGAAAATAGAGGTTATATTAATTATATATGAATCGCAGCCAATGGCCATAGCAGGGTATTTTAATTGAACGCCCGAGGGCTCCCATCAATTTCAATTTCAAGTAGTTCCAATTGCAGTGGTGGGTTCTTTTACGTGCCATAAATTTATGACGTGGATTATGATAAATAATTTCAACTCACGCTCAAATGCACGGGGCTGATGATCGAGACATCCAATGCCCCTAAGATTACAGTCGAACCTCGACTTTTCGATAACTTATTTATTTTATTTCCCGAACGAACTTCCTATAATTTATATGTATCTTTTTTTCTTTTTAAGTCAATTTTTTATAAATCGAACTTTTCGATATCTCGAAGCATGAATTAGACTATATCCCTGGCAGTTAAACGTATTCTTTATCTCAAACATTTACGTGTTTTTGAAGTCATTCTTGTCTCATTCGAAGGTTCTAGTTTGATTGCTGTCGTGTCAACCGTATCCAACTTCTGTACTTCCTTAGATATGCAACTTACTTAGATAATGCAATACATCTGTCATCATTACGAACATCCATTTTATTACATACATTTGTACAACTACAGTAAATCCCCGTTGATACGCACCCATTTATTACGCTCTTTTCTTATTATGCTTCTAAATCCGCTTATAGCGCCTTTTTCATGACGAAAACAAGAGGGAAAGTTCCGTATGAGTTGTAAAAAAAAGTACAGTTGACAATGGCATAGTGACTTCCACTATGGCGACGACATGGTTATGGATCATGCTAACCGCAACTGTCCAAGATGAAGGCAGTGTTGAGGAAATGGAATCTGCGGAAATTAAGCTCTCAAAGCAATAAATCTGTTCCGATTTTGCATAATCACAGGTAATCTGATAAATTCTGCACACACTTAAGTAGGCCTACACGCGACTACATGACCACGATGTCTCAAAGCCCCTAAAAGTACAGAGGTGTTCAAATTATTAGACTAAATTAATGGATTCAAATCGGGCACAATGTTTCATTCGAAATCTTTTTATTTTATTTTATTTTATTGCCCTAATTAATGTTATTTCCTCCCCTAAAGACTCAGAACTTTTGCCATAAGGAATTGCGTGGAGAAATTTTCAAAATTGGAAATTCTGAGGGACTCTTGAGCTGGGTCTGTTTTCTCTTTTTTTCATTGACTTTGGAATGTACCTTATAAATCAGGTGATTTTAATCCATGGTCCACGAATCTTTGAATAGTTGTCGGCAGACCATCAGTAATAAAAGACTTTTAATCGTTTTGCACTAAATTCACAAGACTAGAATAACGTAATGAAAAGCAAACGGATCGTGTGGCATTCTGCATTAGTAAGGCTCCTAAATCAGTGAAATAATAATAATAATAATAATAATAATAATAATAATAAAAATACCGTATGGCCTCGGGTGCCGGGTGCAAGCTTTGTTAATTGACGCCCTGAGGGCAGCTTGCATGTCGAATTTAATGCTCCTTAGAGTGCTATGAAAGTCAAGGAGGTTAGATATCTAAGCTCCTTGACACTACAGCGCTTTCTAGTGGAGAAAGGAGGAACTGTTTGAGTTGGCGGAAAATCCTGAGATTAATTTTGCCTACACGGCCTACTGAATTCAAATGTGTTCTTGAACCCATCACTTACCAGGGCCAGGAATGAACCTGCAAACTTGCGGTTGGTAGACCGACACGATAACCACTCACCCACCGTGGCAAGCTTAATCAGTGGAAATTCTAAAGAAATAATTTTACCGTCTAAGGGAAAATGTAATTAACGCTATTGGTTAATCATTTGAAAAAATGCCACGCCAACATTTTAACTGCATTAAGTCATTAAAAGGAAAAAAGAAAATATTGTAATACTATCATCGAGTCTATTTAATGTGCACACCTCTGGAACTGCTTGATATTTTTATATCCCAAGAAAGAAATCATGAGAATTTCACAAAATTTCAGTCTTTACTCCCATTAAAAGTATTCTTACTTTATTGAAAGTGTGGGATAAGCCTTGTGTGAAACGTCTCACTTTTGCATTGTGGTTGATTTTCTCTGACGGCTCGTTGTGACTTCCAGAACAGAACAGGACGGGACGGGATTATTGATGGAGTGTGAGTGTGTGTGAACAATCTCTGTGAAGGAGGTGTAGACGCAGACGTGTCGAGAAGCGTGTTTTTTTTCTCGATTGAATCCTCTTTCAATTTTTTCCCATTGTGATTTTAGGCCTTCCATAGAGTTGGTCCCTTGCTGTGAAGTAGATATTAACGCTTGGTTCTCAAACGTTTCGAGTGAAAGAGAATTGATAGATATTTTAGACACAAATAAAAATCCATTCAATCGTGCATAACACTGAATGTTTATGCGTCGTAAACCTTAAGGCGTAAATATTCTTAGAATGAAATAGCCAGAATCTTATTTAGCTCATCAGATAGACAATGGATATACAGTATGGTTGGTTCCTCAGTTTAGAGGCTGTGACAACGCGGTCATGTAGCCCCGTGTACTTTGGGTGTGTGTAGAATCTGTCTGATAACCGGTGTTAATTGTGATGGCTGTATTAGTGTGTGTGTTATCTGTTTTTAATTCAAGTAACGACTGCAGACGATAATTTCAAGTAGTTCCTACTTTTGCTACCAAATGCTACCGTCCACGACACATAGCTAGCGGACTTGGCTACTAGATGCCACCGCACCCGTCACCTGGCGGCGAACGTTAGAACTTTAATAGAGCGTATTCAAATATAACCTACAAATTTAGCTTCACACAATTAATTGTAGTTACTGGAAGATTATTTTACATGCCATAAATCTATGAGATGGGACCGCCGCACAGTGGGCCAGAATCTTGAAAACGAGGCCAAAAAGGGAAAAAAAGTTTCTAGATGGGAATTTTGGACTATCAGGTTGGCTACAGTAATGTTGGGACTACTGAATACCAGTTGTGCGGACGAGTAGGTGTTCATTTCGTCCGATATATTTCAGGTCAATCGCGGCAATTCATTGTTAATGGTGCGTGCAGCCGGGCAGGCTACATAATAGTCTTGTCGTAAAAGACAAATATTTGTGTTCTGTGTAAGTGAAGCTAATATTTTCAATATGGTGGGTGTTCTAGAAGGTATGTACTATATAAAATCCATTTATATCATTATTAAGTCATTAAATTATACATGTTTTCTTTTAATTAACTCAATACCGGAAAATGCACGAGACAATTTTAAAACTTGCTTAAAAATAGAAATATGTTAAGAGTTCCACGACATTCCGCTTTCTTTTGCACTGTGTCCGCAAGTATATATTATTACTTTTTTAAATTAACCTTCAAATCCACCAACTACTGTCGACCAAAATATTATGTGCACTCGAGTTTGAAGGTTGTTTGTGAAGTAACCAATAGGCCTACATGAAATCCAATAATATCATCATTTTCTTCGTTCTATTTTACGTTAGATCATGTAGGTTTGGAATTTTTAATTTATATTTTAATATTTTTTATCGCAGTTGAAACACAAAAAGTGCCCGTTTTTAAGCGTGTTTCGACCATGCGTCACATTTAAGAATTATTATCTCACAAACCCGTCATCAGATCGAATCCAAATTTCAACACAATATACATTGGAATGTTTTATAACTGGTTTATTAATTTCAAAATTTTGTGTGTTCAACAACGAAAGTTGTTATCATTTTTGTAAGGTAACTTTTTCTCGGCTCGGGGTCGTTGGAAAATGTATTTCTTGGTTGCGTTGTAATCCTTATAGATCAAACAGTTATGCTGTATGACTGTGAAATACGTACATTAATTCACTTATTTTATATCGGTTTGTATTTGAACGAGGAATTAAGCCATGGTTCACCTGCTAGCCGCTCCAGAAAATGCTGATATGGAGCCCATCACTACCGAGCGAGGCGTGCCATGAAGCGTGATGGAGCCCACCTTGGCAACGCTGTACAGCTTTCGCCGGAGCGGCTAACTGGTGAACCATGTCTTAATTCCCCAAACAAATACAAACCGATATAAAATAAGTGAAATAATTTACGTATTTCACAGTCATACAGCATAACTTTTTGATCTATAAGGATTACAACGCAACCAAGAACTACATTTTCCAACGACCCCGAGCCGAGAAAAAGTTACCTTACAAAAATGATAACTTTCGTTCTTGAACACACAAAATTTTGAAATTAATAAACCAGTTACACAACATTCCAGTGTATATTGTGTTAAAATTTGGATTCGATCTGATGACGGGTTTGTGAGATAATAATTCTTAAATGTGACGCATGGTTGAAACACGCTTAAAATCGGGCACTTATTGTGTTCCAACTGCGATAAAAAATATTAAAATATAAATTAAAAACTCCACCCTACATGAACTAACGTAAAATAGAACTACGAAAATGATGATGTTATTGGATTTTATGTAGGTCTACTGGTTACTTCTCAAACATCCTTCAAACTCGAGTACACATAATATTTTGGTCGACAGTAGTACCAACTCCGGCTTAGAGCTACGTTTTAAGCGATACTTGCAAAATGTCATTATTGAGACATGTTGAAAGATGACAATAAAATGAATTATGAGCTATATTTGTACAATTTAATTTATAATCGATGCTTAGAAGCATTGTAAAGAATATAATACGTAGAAAAAGGACGGAAACACCTCTCGACGTTTCTTTGAAAACACTCCAACATCAGCGTTGATAACTGGAATTTCCGAAGAACTAATCCACCGTTTTCACATTATTTTGCAGACAATTTCGAGCGGACGTCAAATTGACGTTGAAAACTTTCGAGCTTACGCCATAGCAAATGCCAGACACTACATCAAAGAATACCCCAGGTACAACATGCTAACAACAGTCCATAGATTGTTAATCCACGGACCAGAAATTATTTCTTCGGCCATTTTACCCATCTGTCACCTCAATAAAGCAATATCGCCTGAGTTTTCTCGAAGGTTTTCCAGAGGTAAGACGCGTTCGGGAGATCGTTGGCAACCATAGACCCCTATATTTCTTCTCTACGCAAATCACCACCGAAGAAACAGAAGAGTTTGTCGCCAGAAGCCGTTGCCCTCTTAGTTCCTGTGCCGGAAGATTATGATGATTCCGATTCAGATGATGAGGAAACAGTCTTTGAAGATGAAGATGATGATGATGACGATTCAGTTGAAGAAGCAGAAGAATATAAAGAAGATGATGTAAGATGAAAAAGAAGAAGAAAACGACAACTCTTAATTAGAGTTACAAACAATTTACTAAATGAATAATTGTAATTGAATTAAAATTATTTTTTGTAATATTTTACACCATCTTCTATCCTCTATTTGGTTATTTTGTCGAGCTATTCATTTTTGAGCTTATATGTTTAACCATTAGCTACGACAATCCCTAAATATTGACTTTTATATAAATAAAAATACCTTTATCAATTTTTGTCCCCCATCTTGGATCCACCATTTTGTTTTCTTAAATTTTTGAACTCAATCTTCATCAGCAACCTCGATAATTCCACAAAAATACTTTTATATGAATAAAATGACTTTTATCAATATTACCCGCCATCTTGGATCCGCCATTTTGACTTTTTGATAATATATTCTTCATCAGCATTTTCGATAACCTATACATACTAACTTTCGTACAAATTGAACAACTCTTTTTATATTTTGGCCACGTTTTCAAGATTCTGGCCCACTGTGCGCCGGCTTTACTTCCCCTCCGATGGAAGGCATACTGAGGGATTTTTAAGGCTCTTAAAAATTCCGATGACTTCGGCCGGGCTTGAACCCGCGACATTGGACATAGAAGCTCAGCATGCTACCAACTACGCCACCGATGCCGCCAGTAGCAATCTTCGCTGGCACCCTGTAGGTCTGGGTTCGATTCCCGACTTTACTAAAAAATGAAATTCTGGTCTTAGTTCTCAGCCCTGAGAGACAGGAAGTGGTTTGTCGTGGATTCCCCACTTTTACGACAGGAAAATGCTGGTATGGTACCTGAAATAATTTATTTAGGCATGAAATATTAATGGTATATTTATAAACCAGACATTTTCCAAAACTCGAAGAAATTTCCTACAAAATGGAATAAAAATTTTAAAAATGTGAAATTTGAGGAAATTTGTGTTGACCGGTATATGACCACCTTAACACGCGTGGCTACACCGCGGTGTCGAGAAGAAAAGGAGCTGCCACTCTAATTTCCGCATACGTGCAAGGGAGGTGTAATACTGATGGAAACGTGACGAACAGAAAGTGACCCAAAGTAAGAAAAGAGTAAAGCTCTCGTGTGACCGGACAAACACCAGAAATGGCATCGATAAATATTACTGTGGTCACCTCTCTAAATGAAGAGTCACGATTCTCAGTAATCCTCTACACTTCACATAACAGTTCGACGTGATGTCTTGGCCTGCAAAGTGCTTACCTCAACTCTTCTTTTTTTTATTATTCCTGTCGCGTAGGGCTATACACTCCACGGGCTGTTAACCCAGACCCCGCCGCCGGAACAGCCCTATAAACTGAACACACCGCAATCATTCTCCACCGAGATAGCTCATAAAAGATCTTGGTTATCTTCAATAATTTGTGAAGTTAATGTGATGGAATACTTCAGCCAAGTTATAATAATATCATTTCTCTGAGAAAATTACTATCAGGACCAAGAAATCATGGACTGAAGAACCAGGGGCGTATATAGAAAAAAAATCGGGGGGGGGGGCTGACTATCCTGGAAAATTGAGTGTGTTCTCAGGGGATTGTCACCGCAAAATACCCAGAAATATCAACCAATATCTTAGAGCATATAACTTTGTGTAATTATTTTAGATAAGATTCAAACTTTATATAGCCTACAATTATTACTGGCAATACAAAAAAAGTTGTAAAATACAACACAACACACAAATAAATTTTTATACTTAATGAACTTTCTATTATGATCTATGGAGTATGAATGGCAAATATCTAAATATTTGTCAATTTACTAAGCAGAAAGGTAAACAGTTTTTTTTACATATATTTCTCAAAAAACATACTGTGGAATTCACAGCTTTACCTCACAAGGCTGAGTGCACCCCGTTCCAGCCCTCAGACTAGAATTAAAATTTCTTGGCAGAGCCGGGAATCGAATTCGGATCTCCGGGGCGGCAGCGAAGAATGCTACCCACTACACCACGAATTAGTATAATTTCAATTTTAATGTTGTTTATAACTTAGCCGATAAGTTAAAATTAGGGTACAACCAAATTTACAATTATTTTATGCTCTTATCCAAGCAGCACTTTCAGAATTTTTATTGGCTTTTTTCGTGGGGGGGGGGGGGGGGGGGGGGGGGGGCTGGAGCCTCATCAGCATCCCCCTTATATACGCCCCTGTGAAGAACGGAGATTTTCAGTGCCCAGATGAAGAGATTTTGGAGAAGGGAAAAACATCATTAGGTAATAGTTCATTATGCAGCGAGCCTATAATGACAATAATTAGGACACAAGTATGTTTATAAAACGAGCGTATGCGAGTTTTATCATTTCCATACGAGTGTCTTAATTACCATTATAGGCGTGTTGCATACGACTGTTTATGTTCGACGATAATTATTATAACTATTTTATGTTCGAACATAAATATTCATAAATATCTCTCGAGATTTCGCCAGTTTTATGTACTGAACAGAGCGCCTGAGACGCAGAGAATGCCTTGTATTTGACCATGGCCTCCTTGATTACCCTACCATGCCACTAGGCCAGACAGTGAAATTTAAATTAGAAGGCTGTGGAACTCGGCGCATCTAATTATCTAATTAGTCAAACAACTGTTTCTTGAGCTCTGATTGGTGGGAGAAACTGTTTCATAATGAAAAATAGTGTTATAATGAGCATCATTATAGTAGAAAGCCTCCGTGGCTTAGGCGGCAGCACGCCGGCCTCTCACCGCTGGGTCCGTGGTTCAAATCCCGGTCACTCCATGTGAGATCTGTGCTGGACAAAACGGAGGCAGACAGGTTTTTCTCCGGGTACTCCGGTTTTCCCTGTCAACATTTCATTCCAGCAACACTCTCCACTATCATTTCATTTCATCTGTCATTCATTTAATCATTGCCCCAGAGGAGTGCGTCAGGCCTCGGCAGCCGGCACAGTTCATATCCTCGCCGCTCGATGGGGGCTTCATTCATTCCATTCCCTGACCCGGTCGGAGACTGGAAGCAGGCTGTGGATTTTCATTTTCATCATTATAGTACAGTTTTCTGACATATAATAGTCAGGGTCGAACATAAATAAGTAAATAAGTTATATCGCTCCACAGAGAGGCATCATCATCATCATAATCATCAGCGGGGCATAACGGTGTATAATAATATTATTATTATTAATAATAAATATTATTATTTATTTAGCGTATGGCTTTCAGTGCCGGGAGTGTCCGAGGACATGTTCGGCTCGCCTGAGTCTGTAGCTGTTTCAATGCGAACACCTATGGTCTGAGCTACAAGTTCCGTTCAATTTCAAGTAGTTCCAACTTTGGCTACCAAATGTCACTGACACCTAGTGGTGAACAATGGAACTATGATAGAGCGTTTCAACGAAATCTAACCTGCAAATTTAGCTTCACTCAAGTTTAGTTAGTGGAAGGATCTTTTACATGCCATAAATCTATGACATGGGAGTGGAAGGATCTTTTACATGCCATAAATCTATGACATGGGACCGCTGGCTTTACTTCCCCTCCGAAGGAAGGCATACTAAGGGATTTTTAACGCTCTTAAAAAATCCGACGGCTTCGGCCGGGTTTGAACCCGCTATCTTGGGCATAGAAGCTCAGCATACTACCGACTACGCCACCGAAGTCGCCGTAGATAATTATTGGTTGTACTTTCATCTGGAATAGCTCTAGTGCAGTTCTCAAGGATAATTTTTGCAGGTGTTGAATATCATTAATTGCCAGGATAGCAGCTGTCGATAACCTCTCCTTTACATGTAAAGTGAAAGTAGTTCCATGAGGTTGAAATATTATGCCTAGATACTTAAATCTGTTTACTGCAACAAGCTGCACTATTTATGGCTATAATTGCGGAGCGAGTGTATTGACACTGCGATGTGAAGGGGATACTTGCCGAAGAGCAAAAAAGGATGGCGACGGAAAACATATGGTTGAAAGGATCAAGTTATGATATGCCAATCGGTAGTTATCGCGGAATGAAATGGACCAATTTTGCCGCCAAAATTACCGGAGAAGATAGTTTATTTGAGAAGCGACCAAATGAGTAGTATTTTTTCCCAGGTTGTATTTTTATTTTTATGATTGATGTTGTTGTTTGAGTCTTCAGTCTTTTGACTGGTTTGATGCAGCTGTCCATACCTCCCTGTCCTGAGCTAATCGTTTCATCTTTACATAGCTACCATAACCTACATCCGAGGCAATCTGTTTAACATAATCTAACCTTGGTCTAACCCTACAGTTCTTGTCCTCGACCCTTCCTTCCATAACTAAGCTTGCTATTCCTGGGTGTCTTAGTAAGTGTCCTACCAACCTATCTCTTCTCTTCATTAGCAGTCGCCAGAAACATCTCTCCTCTCCCACTCCTCTCCCACTCGTCTTAATACCTCTTCGTTTGTTGTAACCCTATCTACCCATCTGATCTTCGTCATTCTCCTGTAACGCCAAGTATTAGAGCTGGAGCAGCGAAATGATTGATATATTGTAGTAAAACTAGTAAAAATTTCATAGCCGTAGGACTTGCAGTTTTTGAGAAGGAGAAACATTTTAGTAGGAAAAATAGTATTTTTAACCTGTTTAAAAAGATAAAACATTCCATCTCCGAAAGTATTAGAGCTGGAGCAGCGAAATTTTAAATGAAAACCCCTCATATAGATGTTTAACATCATGTAAAACAATGTCTAAAGTGCTGTTACTTTAGGGACAAATGTGCATCAAATGACATTTAGACCTGTCCCTAATCTTTCGGTAAGCACTGTACAGGGATAGGAATCTCTGTTTCGCGGGCTTATAGGCCGTATTCTAAGGACAGTTTGTCGTCCTGACGTTTCGCTGAAGACTGCGTTCAGCATGTTCACAGGTTACATTAAGCGAGGTAAAACAAGTAAGCAGAAGATTGTCACCACACATAGAGGCTACCATAGCAACGGCGTACCACATAAAAATAATGCATCAAGGACAGGGCTGCTCTCCTGTTGCATCTTCTCGTCTACGAAGAGCAGCCCTGTCCTTGATGCATTATTTTTATGTGCTACGCCGTTGCTATGGTAGCCTCTATGTGTGGGTTGTTGACTATTTATATATCTTCTGTTTACTTGTTTTACCTCGCTTAATGTAATCTGTGAACATGCTGAACGCAGTCTTCAGCGAAACATCAGGACGACAAAATGTCCTTAGAACACGGCCTATAAGCTCGCGAAACAGAGATTCCTATTTCAACGCCGGTCGTGAAAGTCTGAATGTTTACTGTACCGGGAAATAATAATAATAATAATAATAATGAATCTGTATAGTCCGTGTTGGTGTAACTCATTTAAGTTCAGTTTATTGCTTCATAAGTAAGAAAACAAGAAGAGGTAGGAATGAGTTGTCTGTGCAGAAATATAGACCCACTTTTTTCCCTTCCCTCCAAGCTGCTGCTCTCTCTGACGTCTTTAAGAGAGTCTTCTAAGACAGGACATCCTCTCTTTGAAAGTTGATGGTAGCAATATAAAATGTTACCGTACAGTGTGAGAAGGTGCTAGCTAGTCTACCTGTGTCTTATGTGTTTCGACTTGCCTTTGACTTCTCTTTCACGCGCCCTTACACAAGAGAAAAATAAAACTTGACGATTTTACGAGGTCATTCCTTCCTTTTGCTGTATATAACTCGCTGGAACGAACTTACCTCACCTCTTCTTTATTTTAGATGTTCGGTTGGTTGTAGAGAAACGTGTGAAGCACGAAGCACAGCACGAATTTTTTCACAGTGTGCTTCGCAAGTTACTTCAATAATTTTATTGTAAATTTAATTTAATTTTTAATTAGGCGTGACTATTCAGGTTCATCCTCGAGAATATAGGCTATACAATAATTGAACTCGGCCAAATTTTAAGAGAATCGTCCAAATAGGCTATGATATAATAATATCATATGATATTATGTCATATTTTGCAGTAAAAGTTCAAAATACCTTTTCCGACTGTCTTTTTACACATTCACTTCATACACCTTTTCACTGCAACACAAATATCTCAAAACGTACTGGGTCAATTCACATGGAAATTGTTCCGGAGACAGGTTAGTTGGTTGGTTCCTCAGTTTAGGGGCTGCGACAAAGCGGTCATGTAGCCCCGTGTACTTTGATTGTGTGTAGAATCTGTCTGATAATCGGTGTTAATTGTGATGACTGTATTAGTGTGTGTTATCTGTAATTTAGATAAGGATTGCAGACGATCAATTTCAAGTAGTTCCTACTTTTGCTACCAAATACTACCGTCAACGACACCTAGCTGTGAACTTTGCTACTATATGCCACCGCGACCGGCAACTGGCGTGGATCGTTGGAACTAATAGAGGGTTAATCAAATCTAACCTACAAATTTAGCCTCACACAATAGTTGGTGGAAGGTTCTTTTACATGCCATAAATCTATGACATGGGCCCGCCTGCTTGACTTCCCCTCCGAAGGAAGGCATACTGAGGGATTTTTAACGCTCTTAAAAAATCTGACGACTTTGGCCGGGTTTGAACACGCGATCTTGGGCATAGCTCAGCATGCTATCAACGACGCCACCGAAGCCGCCGGAAACAGAGGAAAATCTGTTTTATGGGATCGTACTTTATTCATGTCACAAGTATCTATACAGTACTTTAGTATAGAGTGAATAATATAAATATAAAGCTAGATAATTTGTGTATAATTAAAACCCCATTTGTGCAGATTTAGCATGGTATGAACCTAAGAAGGAGATACCGGGTACCTATATTTTTAAATATTTCTTAGTGTGTGAAGCCTGCTAACCCCATTGATTAGTCTCAAAACGTATAAATACCAAAGAAGCAACGTTTCTGGTTTACCAGGAAAGAGATGTAGTTTGAACAAAATTGTTGCCCTAGTTGCTGGCATATCTTTGAGAAAGGATCGTGTTTGCTTGTAACTGTTGCAGTACGCCCAAGAAACCCAGCACGAGAAGATCCTCCGTGGTTTGGCCGTGGGTATCGCCCTCACCATGTACGGTCGTCTGGAGGAGGCCGATCCTCTCATCACCAGTCTGTGTCAGGACAAGGATCCCATCCTGCGTCGCTCTGGCATGTACACACTCGCCATGGCTTACTGCGGTACCGGAAACAACCAGGCTATTCGCCGTCTGCTACATGTTGCTGTAAGTACAACAGGCTGTACCTTTTTGGTAGGTATACGTGTGATTTCGTTAAGGTTACTTCAAGACGTTCCACAAAACGTCCAAGGAGGTTTCAGCTATTAGCTGAAATCCTCCTTGGACAACAACGTGGTCATGTGAATACAATTTTTCCACAGAAATTCGGTTAAGATACTAGATTGCGTCACTGAAATTTGTTCGTTACGTGGTCTTCATGTTCGAAGTATAATTCTTAAAATGCTGCGTGCATTAGAAATAAAGGAATCAGATCAGGACGATGATAAGGTGAGGACACACTTGTTAGAAACCATAAGCCGATCTAACCTAGACTGGAATGGTTTGATTATGCAAGATTCACGAGAAGGTAAATCAATACTTTGAAATCGAAGTAGCTAGGAAAAAAACACAGTGGACAGGCCCAGGAAACATTGCCTATAATAGATCACGTGAAAAGTGTTTCCCAGGGAACTGGCCAATGATTCACGAAGAAGTAATTTGCCAGGATAGGTAGGACAAATCAAGCTGAAATTGGGACAACATGACATCGAAATAGTTCAACATTTTAGATATCTTGGCAGTGTTTTTTCGACAAGAAACAAGCAGTAGGGTTCAAGCAGCTGTGAACTTTTACAACTTTGTTTCACAGCTCTAATGGGTCAAAAACTTTCCTTAGGAAGCTAAAATATCACTCTACAAATCCTACTTACTTCCCATATTGATCTATGATCTAGAAGCTGCTACAATGACTCCCCGGGACAACAGCCGGATACAAGCAATTGAGACTAAATTTCTAAGATCGAGTATTCAGAAGACCATAATCATAATCATTTATTGCATTAACAGGCCATTAAGACCCAGGACGACAATAAGAGCATAAAACAAGAACTCATAAGCAAAACAACACAGGCATTACAACGGGAGGGACTGAGACTCTTCACAAGTATCGGTCGCAGATGGTCTTCCACCTTTCTATGTCCCTTGCATCCTCTGCAGTTGTTGTTGGTGCCACCTTTACCAGTGACATTATCGCTCGATCCTTCCATCTTGTTCTAGGGCGGCCTCTCGGGCGTCTGCCAGTTGGTGTCGAGCTGAAAACACGATTGGATATGGAATCCTCAGCTCGAATGACATGTTCCAATCATAGCAAACTCCTCCTTTCCAGAATCTGGTTGGTGCTAGTCTTCCCAAAGCGTTGATAAAGGTCTTTGTGAGATCTTCTTTCCCACCTTTCTGTTTCTGCATTGTATATTGGGCCATATATTTTCCGCATGACCTTCCTTTCAAAAACGCAGAGACGTTCTTCAAGCGTTTGAGGCGTGGCCCAGGTCTCACAGCCATTTAGGACTACAGGTCTCACCAAGGTCATGTAGATATGCACTTTATTTTCCTGTTAAATCAAACGTGATTTGAAAAGATTGAGACACAATTAGAAATGAGTCAGTCTGCCTAAAGCTAGGGCTGAAGAGAAGTGTGCTTGATATTCTTCAGGAGTCGAGATTGAAATGGTTCGGTCATCGGATGAGGATGCCCTCTAGTGGAACACACACAGCCTATTTCGAAAGGGAGATAATTGGCAAGAAGAGACCAAGACGTAGACCTCGAGATGGGTGGGTGAAGCAGGTCCACAGAACTTTGACTAAGAGGAGCGTAGAATGGAGGACAGTGGTGGAAGAAGAATGGTGGCAGGACAGACGGCTATGGAAGGGGCTTGTTGATTCCCACACCCGGCCTGCTGGAGTGGAGGATCAATGATGATGATCATGAGTTAGGCCAAGGTGGAGAAGGTTTGTACGCCTGGGAAACTGCAGTTGGTGCCTGATGATGGTTACGATTTTTTCCACATATTCATGCTGGTGTCTTGGACAGCTCACGTATTGAACCGAGTCGACTAAGAGTGGTAGCAACCCACTGGGGCGCTAAGCTCTCCGCGTGACTGACTATTTTCATATCAATGCATATGGGCCAGAATTTGAGACTCACAGGGTATCTTGCTGCTCATCCCGAACGATGAAGTGAACTGCAGTTATGCGATGATATCGACGACCATGAAGGCCACGTATAACAAACAAATGCCAGTTATGCGGTTTTATTTATCATGCGACAGTAATAAAAACGTCTCGATAATACGTTGTATTCATTCATAAGGTGTATTTGGCCATGTTTGGCCTTGGACTTAAGGGCGTTAAACATTTGGATTCGATAACCTTTTTTGATAATTTTGGTGCCATTTTTATGTGGTTGTATTGCTTTGTTTGATACTTTCATTAGCTTTGATTCTATAGTGTTTAGTGGTTTGCAGTTCTCGGCTCTGGCTGCTGCTTCTGCCTTGCTTATAGCGGCCCGAGCTGGCTTGGCTAACTGCAACCTAGGTTTACTGCTGTAGCTGGACATTGCAATTGTGTTGCTGTATGGAGGGTATAGGATCCTCTTATGTCTTTCAGGTGTCTGATGTGAATGATGACGTGAGGAGAGCTGCCGTTACTGGCTTGGGATTCCTCCTGTTCAGGTAGGACAGCTGTTAATGTTCATTATTCGTTATTTATGTATTTTTTTAAATGTTCCCTTTCAGTGGTGCCTGTATTTACTGGTATTACAGATATTAATGCGTTATCCTATAAGGCTGGTTTCCATCCGTACCGTATTCGAGAGAGGGGCATAGCTCCCTTTGGCGCGTAACATAACCAAATAGTCCGGCAGACAGCTCGCCTATTTCTGCTGTGTGTGCAGACCGGAAATAGATAGATTTTAAAGTGAAAGTTAACAACGTGGTTTAGAGTGATAAATAGGGTTCGTAAGTTTAAGACCTAAAGAAGTACAAAATATGCCCTAAAAACTATGAAATACGACATGAATTTTTTTGGGATAGGTAGAGTATCACTAACATACAGTAAATGCTGAATAACGTCCGTAGAGGAGCGCCTTCTTCGAATCAGGTCTTCTAAAACTGCTATCTGCCTTTTCCGGGAAAAGAAAGAAAAATATATCCACTACAACAGGGGTGCCCAACCTTTTTATTTAACTAAGGGCCACATTGTAAATAGTTGGGGACCTTGCGGGCCAATAACACTCTGCGGGTTATGGAATTTTTTTTTTAAATATAGCTGCAATATGGTGAGATTTGTGGCTATCTGACGTCGGTTTTCTAGATTTATTTGTTGTGGATAAAAAATAAAACACTAAAAATAAATTTACATAATTATTTTTCAATAATCCCTTTAAAATAGAAGTACGATGATATTCAATGCATATACAGCACGAATGACAGAGTGAGTATGTTCATTTGACACAATTATTCATCAAATTATGAAATAAAGTTCATGATAATTTAGTTTAGTGTGACGACTGGAACTGCTTTGGGTAGAGGTGCGCGCGCACTTCTTTGTCCAGTTGGCTTTAGCTGTTCCAAAGTTTTGGAGACACGGCGCGGTCGCGGAGTAGCGGGCCGGAGAAAGCAGTCTCGCGGGCAGTACGTTGGGCAGTTCTGCACTGCACTATTCGGACGCAGATAACACGTACTTTCTTAACGACGCTTCAATTTAAACAACAATGTTGAAATTATATTCAAAATTTGACCTTATATCACGTTCAAATACCTAGGAAGTGAATTGATGCAAACTGGTAGGTTGGACATGGAGATTGGCAGGAGGGTACAGCAGAGCAATGCATTCTATCAAAGTGTAAGAAAACTTGTTTGGGATAAGGAAGTACCAAGGAAAAGCAAGGAGGTAATGTATAAAATGTACTATGTACCCATATTAACTTTTGCAGCTGAGACTTGGACCCTGACAAGCAGGCAAGAGAGTAGAATCCAATCCAGTGAAATGAAATTCCTAAGAAGTATGATAGGAAAGACACGGAAAGACAGAGTGAGGAATGAAGATGTTAGGAAGGAAGTTGGGATGGGAAAACTAAAGGAGAGAATTGAGAAGAATAAACTAAGGTGGTTTGGACATGTAAAGAGGATGGAGGAAAATAGAATACCAGGACAGATGCTGGAGGCAAAGTGCAAGAGTAAGAGGAATACCTAGAACAAAGTGGATTGATTCAGTGAAGAACAGCATAAGAAAAAGAAGTCTGGACTGGCACAAGATCGTGGAAGATGAATGGTGGAAGGAAAGAGGAAAGTGGAGAAGTGGCATAAATACCCCGACCCGGCAGGAGCTGGATAAGGGGAAATGATGATGATGATGATGATGATCACTAAAATATGACCAAAACAATAAAAATGGCCGAAATATGCATTTATAGGCAACATCAAATTGCTTTAAACGTGGTCAATGACCCTTCATTCAAACTAATTTTTCAGATTTCGGGTAAAATGAGCTCGGGGAAAAATATTACTTTTCGTCAACATCCGAACCCTAGTGATAAATACAGTGCCTTTGTTTCAAGCGGTGGCCGGCCAGCAAGCTTCTCACAGTGGGGCCACCTGGCAGTGAGCAATACTGCTTCTAACCGATTCTGTCCGCACAGTTGCGCATACTCCATGTGCTCAGTGCTGATTTGTAAAATAAGAGGTTCCGGTACTGTGGGCTTTATGGAATATTGAAATATAGAGTTCTAAAAACGATATTTTTGCGCTTTTCTGAAATAGCAATCTAATTTTGATTGCAGTTTTAAATTAAATTGAGACTGCTGTAGCAACATTTTTCTTACGATATCTGTTGGCCTATATTAAATTTTAATGTGGGCCAACTAGGCTACCATTCAAACAATGTACATTATTTCAATGTATTTCTTTTACGTAATTTAAACAAATAAAATACATTCGGTTTGAAAATACACACATGTTCACCAACAATCTTTTATTTCTGGTTTTATAATTTTTTTAACACTGCTTATTTTCTTACATGTTTCATTGTAATAGCGTGTGTGCTTTTCATTCGTGCGGATTCAGAAGTTTAATTTTTATTTATCGTATTTCTTTTGTGGTGAGTGTTTGTTATTCGGTCTGTGTGAAATTGCAGACAAGGCTTTTTTTTATTATCTTAGTAGCAGA
Organism: Meconema thalassinum; assembly: GCA_946902985.2. Classification (NCBI taxonomy): domain Eukaryota; kingdom Metazoa; phylum Arthropoda; class Insecta; order Orthoptera; family Tettigoniidae; genus Meconema; species Meconema thalassinum. The sequence goes on from OX336398.1 coordinate 122,447,188, forward strand.
GAGCAAATGGAGATCCTCCACGTAATTGTATTCTTTGTTCACACAGGCTGCAATTGTTTCATCTCCTTGCCTTGTGCTGTTTGTTTAACCTTTTATTTCGAATGTCTTTCAAGAAGCATTAAGTAGGTTTTGGTGGAATTATGGAAATGTATGTGTGTAAAGAAGGCTGACTTGATTTTTTTTTTCTTTTAACAAAATTGAGTGCATAAATATGGTACAGTATTGGCAACTCAAACTAACACTTGGGGCGCTGCGGTCGTCTGGATAAGTAGGGTAAAAATACTCAATAACACGTGTTTGATATGGAACACTTTTATATTTTTCGGTTATAATCAGTAAATGTGGTCCCTAAAATAATGACAGTGTTATTTTTGATTGTATATATGTATAACTGTGCGATACACGTGATCTAATTTGTGTGTTCCACGGGATTTTATGTGTCAATTGCATATTATCAAGCATCGGTTGTCTGCTGGTATTTGTTTTTGAGCAGTTCGAGTCATGGCGCTGTTACGTTTAAAAGCTATATTTCAGTTTGCTCACTGTACCATAGACTGTAGAAATTATTTGCTGCTTGGTAGGGCGAGGGATGAGTTTAACTTGTATTAAAACTCGGGGGACACAGGAATTGCTTGATTTGGATGGTTAGCTGGTGGGTTTGGTGTTGAATATCGGACTGGTAGCAGGGTCTCGCAGAGTAGATATTTACCCTGCGAAGTCAAATTAGGCCTATATGACTCGTAGTGCAATGGCTCGGATATCGCAGAGCGAAGTGATGGCGGTTGGTAGGATAATTGGGAATGAACTAGGGAGGGGGAAGGATACCTGACTGATGAAGCTTGGCTGTACTTGGCTGTCTTGGAGCGGCTTGGCTCGGCTTAACAGTGAACAACCCGTCCTGTCGTCAGTGAGTGTAGTGGTGAGTGGTCCAACCCGCTCCTGTTGCCCGTATTTATTTGGTATCGTCACCTTTCGGCTATTGCTATTTACATCTTTTGGAAAGTGATGAAAACTTATATCCGCAGCCCTCTTATGCATCGACTTACAGCCGTAAACTGAGCAATATACTTTGCGTTTACTAATTTTACACTCCATCAACGAGTAAAACTTATTACTTATGTATAAAGACACGAAGAATTTACCTCGATCTGCTTACGAATACAAGAAACCATATACAAACAGTCACCACGTGACAAATGTACCCTACTTGGTAAGTTTCTCATTTTTACCGCTAGATGTCATATCAGATAGCTGGAGTTGCCAATATCGCTGCATAGCCGTTCTCATTAAGTCGCTTAACACGACTGCATGGAGTCAGAATATCGAAAGTGTTTTCCACCCTTAAACCAAACAATTTCTGCGGTGATACCCTGGACACCTACTCCTATTCTAAACCTTAAAAATCACAATATAACTCCCGCTATAGTCATCACAATAATACAGGTTAATAGACAAACTGTATGCACAAGTAATTACACGGGGTTGATGAATAATGTGACATAATGCTGTAGCAAGAGTGTGATGATCTTCGCGTAAAGTATTCTAGGGAAACTTTTTGTATTCCCTAATATACTTTTAACATTTATTTATAAGGTGCGTTCAAAAAGTAACGAGCCGGAGCCTGTAATGTGCAAACCGGTGACGACATCGGCTAATCGTGGCGTGTGTAACGAGGTGTGGTTCCGACCAGAGCGTGGAAGGTCACAGCCCGTCGCTACAGGGCACGCGTGCACGTCACGTGACTATACAAACCGAGCAACAGCATGCATCAATCGTCCAACGTTGCCAGTCGCATTGCAATCAGTGACATGGAGGCGTCAAACGAACAGCAGAGAGGTGTTGTTCGGTTTCTGACAGCGAAAGAAGTAGGGGGAACGGTCATTCATCGCCGAATGTCACAAGTGTACAGCGAACACTGCATGTCCCTTGCAAGGGTCAAGGCATGGCACAAGCGCTTCAGTGAAGGACGGGTGTCGTTAGCCGATGATGCCCGGTCTGGGGCACCCCTCTGCATTACGGATGACAACGTCCAGCTGGTTGATGCACTCATTACCCAGGACCGCCGAGTGACAGTGAACTCCATAGCCGCCGTGGTCGGATTGAGCTTCGGAAGTGTGCACACCATCATGAAGGAAAGACTGCACTTGCGCAAAGTGTGTGTCCTATGGGTGCCCCACAGTCTTCAACCACACCAGGAAACATGTCGAATGGCCTACTGTCTTGCTCTTGGTTGGACGATTGATGCATGCTGCTGCTCGCATTGTATCGTCACGTCACATGACGTGCACGCGTGCCCTCTAGCAACGGGCTGTGACCTTCCACGCTCTGGTCGGAACCACACCTCGTTACACACGCCACGATTAGCCGATGTCGTCTCCAGTTTGCGAATTCCAGCCTCCGGCTCGTTACTTTTTGAACGCACCTTATATATACTAGCAACCCACCCCGGCTTCCCCCGGTATCTTGAATGGTTTACCCAGCGTAAGCTTAAAAGGCGCACAGACGGCAGGTCCCAGACGCCATTCAGAAAAGCCGAGGTGAACAGCGAAATTCCAACTACAATTCTCTGAAGTCTTAACCCGACACGACTCGACAGTTTGATGCTCGTAAACTCGCTCTGAAGCTAGTAATTTAAATTTTCACTGAATGGAGATTGTTGGAAGAAATAAAAACGTTAAATCACTTATAGTGGACGATGTATTAAAGATAGAGATATGCTGTCTTTGTAGAACTTTTCAATTCTTACACTCATAGTATATTGTTAAAGGTTTACCCTGCGTAAGCTTAAAAGGCTCAAGGACGGCAGGTTTACCTTTGACTCGATTTACTGAAATCGTTACTGCTTGGCTTCCTTTGATCATAAATAAATTATTTTGTACATAAACCTTCCTCGAGATATCGTTCACAGAATGGTGAAAACCACATCAAAATCCATCCAGTGGTTCGCGAGATTACCCGTTACATTAAAGAATCGGGGACTTTGTTTTAAACTATGTATATATATATATTTATCACTTACTACAAGGGGCATATGACCTCATAGTTCCGCCCCTTAAAACAACAATAACTAACTCATTTACTGCACTTAGTAAATGGGACTGAATACCGATATTTATTTGTGTATTTATCTAAATTACTTAAATTTATACAATAAATAAGTTAAATAATCTAATTAGAGCTATTTAGAAAGTGTAGTGAGCGATGATGGATAAATTATACTAATAAATAAATAAAATCTCTAATTTGTTCTTAGAAAATATAGTTAGTGATATATCGATAAATTATCCTAGAATAAACAAATGCATACTCTATTTTGTCCTGTTAAGAAAATATTCTAAGTGAGTGATCGATAAATTATCCTAATAAATGAACAAATACATACTCTATTAGGTCATATTTCTGAAGGTGTAGCGAGCGATTCATCGATAAATTATCCTAATCTTCTTCTTCTTTTGCTTTAGCGATTGTCCCACCTCGTGGCAGGGTCTGCTATTTGAATCCGCTGTCTCCACTTTACTCGGTCATGGGCCATATCCGGATGAAGGTTGACGCCTTTCAAATCCCTGTGCAGTGTATCGGCCCAACGTTGTCTCGGTCGCCTCTTTGGTCTTTTCCCGGCGACCTCTAGTGTATAGTCCTGTTTTGCAATGGTGTCCGCTCCTGACCGTAGCACATGCCCAAACCATCGCAGACGACCCTCACACATTTTGTTAGTGATTGCTGCGATACCAAATCGTTTCCTTATTCTTTCATTGGGGATGTGATCCAACCTAGTAATGCCTGCTGTCCATCTAAGCATCTTGGTCTCCATGGCATTTAGCCGACGTCCTGCTTCCTTCGTGGTCGGCCAACATTCGGTACTATAAAGCGCTACGGGACGAATGACGGTGCGGTAAATCTTCGATTTTAGGTGGTCTTTCACCTGGCGATCGCACATGACACCTGTCGTTGTTCGCCACTTCATCCACGCAGCATTAATTCTTATGTTGACCTCCTCGGTGAGACGACCTTCAGCAGTTATCGTAGAGCCAAAATACTTAAATGTTGTCGTTCGAGGCAGATCATCGCCGTCGACTTGGATTATCCTAATAAATGAACAAATACATACTCTATTAGGTCCTATTTCTGAAGGTGTAGCGAGCGATTGATCGATACGTATTCCTAATTCCTAATAAAGAAATATACAAATACATAATACATTAGGTTCTGTGTTTGATCGATAAATTATCCTAACAAATAAACAAATTATTAGCGGTACTCTACTTGGACCTATCCTAAGAGTATCAAGCGATTGGTCGATAAATTATCCTTTTAAATACGAGGGGCGTTTTTTTTTAAGTAATGCCCGTTGTGATATTACGCCATTGCAGCGCTGTGATTGGCAATCCGTGCAGCTGCGCTGTGTACATGCATCTATTGGAAAGGCTGAGACGCCATTACGACATCAGTCGCCCTTGTGTGGGTGTGTTGAAAAGCTTTTGCAATGACATCGCCGATCGCAAGTTTCGCCGACTCGTAATCAAGAGGGAAAACTCCCCTGTAAGATATACTGCCATTTGCCTGACATTGGTGACCAAATGGCAGCATATCTTACAGGGGAGTTTTCTCTCTTGATTACGAGTCGGCGCAACTTGCGATCGGCGATGTCGTCTCAAAAGCTTGTCAACACACCCACACAAGGGCGACTGATGCCGTAATGGCATCTCAGCCTTTCCGATAGATGCAGGTACACAGCGCACCTGCACGGAATGCCAACCGCAGCGCTGCAATGGCGTAATATCACAACGGATATTACTTAAAAAACGACCCTCGTAAATGAAAATGACTTTTTTCCTCCAGGTCGATAGCTGTTAAGTCAGAAAAGTAATAATTGACTCGATGGCCAGGTCTGTTCGGTGTTCCTGCCAGTCTCGTCAGAGGGTGCTGTCACTCACGGGAGGTTCAATAAATAATGTGAACAGCAAGCGAGGGTCCGCAATGTACGAGATAAATGATGTATCATACGAGACCAATCGTTTATCTTGGCTGATTATTTCCTAATGTAGTATTTTTAGCCTATTTTCATTTTATGAAAAAAATTGGCTTATGGGATCACCTTTTGTCCGTGTCTGTCTGTCTGTCTGTGTGTGTGTGTGTGTGTGTGTGTGTGTGTGTGTGTGTGTGTCTAATAACTTCTAAACGGCTGGAGCGATTTCAATAAAACTCGGTAAGATCATAGCACCATTCCGGCGGACCCCGACCGTGCCCTTCGAATTTTATTCTGTCGCAGCAATCCAACATGGCGGCTGTGCGAAATATTTCACCAGCATTCAGTATCTCCGAAACTATTACCGATATCACCCTGAAATTTTGTACGGTGATAAAGGGCACTACTAGAAGTTTACCTATGAGACGTTCAAAAACCTGGTAACTACAAAACCAACATGGCGGCCAAGCGAAGTTGAGACTTTTAAATAGACTTTTCTCGCGATTTAACCATCCAAACGTAATGAAACTTGGTACAGCAAATGTTTTTATACATTGTAATGCACGGACGTCTAATTTAGTTCAATTGTTTACATAACCTCAAAATGGCGGCTGTGCGAAGTATTTCACTGGCATTTTATATCTCCAAAACTGTTACAGATATCACCCTGAAATTTTGTACGGTGATAAAGGGCACTGCTAAAAGTTTAACTATGTACCTTTCAAAAACCTTGAAAGTACAAAACGAACATGGCGGCCAAGCGAAGTTGAAACTTTTAATAGACTTTTCTCTTGATTTAACCATCTGAGCACAGTGAAATGTGGTGCAGTAAATGATTAAACATATTGTAATGCAATGGCATCTAATTTAGTTAAATTGTTTACATAACCTCAAGATGGCGGCTGTGTGAAATTTTAAAATTAAGTTTTTATTTCTTGTGTCGTAGTCATGCGATCGAAGTGAAAGTTTGAATAATGAAGCTACGCAATAATTTTCCTTTAATGGTACATAACTCGATGGCCTATACATATAACAATCCAAAATGGCGGGCATCCGAAATATGTTGATGGTAATCAATATCTACGAATCTTTTACAACAATTACACTGAATTCTTTCATGTTCATAGAGGCTATGAACAAGTTCAAATATAGGTCGTTCAGTAACCTGGTGATAAAAAATCCAACATGGCGGCGACGCGAAGTATAAATATTAAAATGGACGTTTCTCGTGATTTAACCTTCCGAGTGCAATGAAATTTTGCACGTTAAATGCTTATATAAATGTCAATTTACTGGCATCTAATTTACTTCAATTCTTTTCATAACCACAAGATGGCAGCCGTGCTAAATTTTAAAATCTCGTTTTTACTTCTCGTGTCCTAATCATGCGATTGACGTTTGAATACCTCACGTACACAATACTCTTCATGTACCGGTAATAGTACATACATAAAAATCCAACCTGGCGACCATCTGAAATATTTCGACGATTTTCAATATCTACGAATCTATCACAACAATCAAACTGAAATTTTGTATGTTGATAGAGGCAATTAACATGAGTAGGATATATGAAAATAGGCTGTATAGTTCTTCACGGAACTACTTGTTATATATTCCAACTCTGTTCCATAACTTGCAAATACTGCCCATCTCGTGGTGGTGTAACGGCTAGCAAAAAAAAAAAACGAAAACATCTTTTGGATGGCTGAAGTGAGGATTCAAACCTCTTCTTCGAGTGAACCACGTTCCAACCCTGTTACCGGTAAAATTTAATTAAAAACACGAAAATAAAATTTAATTAAAAAATTTTAATTTTAAAATAAAATTAAAAGCAAAAAAAAATCAAATTCGAAAATAAAATAAAATCAAAAATCAAATTAAAAAACAAAAATAATAAAAATAATTACAAAGAAAGCAAATCAACAAAAATTAAATTCAAACAAAGATAAGTATACGAATTTATTTTATTTTATTTTATTTTATTATAGCCGGACCTCCGTGGCGACACCTGTTGCAAAAGATTCATTAGGATAATTTATTGAGCAATCCCTTCCAATATTTTCAAACGGGTGTCGCCGTGGAGGTCCAGGTTCAATTCTGGTATCAAGACTGGAACGGGGTTCACTCGAAGAAGATGTTTCCATCCTCACTTCAGCCATCAGATAAATGGTTGTTCTGTGGTTTTCCTGGTTGGTTGGTTCCTTAGTTGAGGGGCTGCGAACACGCGGTCATGTAGCCCCGTGAACTTTGGGTGTGTGTAGAATATGTCTGATAACCAGTGTTAATTGTGACGACTGTATTAGTGTGTTACGTTTTTAATTCAAGTAAGGACTGCGACGATAATTTCAAGTAGTTCCTACTTTCACTACCAAATGCTACCGTCCACGACACCTAGCTGTGAACTTTTCAGTTTTACCTCACGCCACTGAGTGTATCCTCTTTCCAGCCCCTCAGGCTAGAAGTTAATTTCTTGGCAATCGGTTTCTCATACGAGGCTTCAGTACTGTGTGGTATAATACTGTACTTCACAGCTCTGCTTTTTGCTTTATTACGCCAAGACACCCGCCGATTCACGGTGATGCAACTCGCAAGTCGGTGGTGTACGAAGAGTTGCATACTGAGTGTACGTCACGGCGCTTCGACCAACACAAGCTACACTAAGATCTCCGAACTTTTCAGTTTTTACCTCAGTGTAGTGTTAGAATATATTCTATATCGATTGATTGAATCGACACTACTCCTTTGTTTTTCTTGGCACCGTGAGACTACATAATTTGTTGTACCAGTTTCTGCAAATATTGCAATTAATTCAATAACATTGATACTTCTTTATTGTGTTGCTGCCTATTATATGAACCAATTCAATATGAGTATCTTTTCTATAGACCCTGTGTCCGAGCGTGTTACCTGTACGTTTATAGAACAGTTAATGTCTTCTACTTCCACTGTGAAGTCGTCAGTAGTTAAGTCAAAGCCAACTCCGTACAGGCCATGGTGGCCCTGGGAGTAGTGGAAGGTAGAGGCTTCTTCTATCCTTTGTGACATCGGCACTAGATGGGATGGAGTTGTCAGTTCCACGCCCGACCGTCTTTGCCCTGGTATCCATTTCTGTTGTAGGCTGAGTTAAACTCAGGCCCATTTGCGTTTCCGAGAGTGGTAGTTTTGTTTCTAAAATCCACTACCTGGGTGGGGATCGAACCCACTCCCTTTCAGTTAGAAGCTCAGCGCCTCTACCGACCGCGCTATGCAGCCCCCAAAGTTGTCACTCTGGGAAACGGGGAATACGCAGGGAATTTTTAAATCCTGGAAAACTCAGGGAATTATCAGGATATATTAATGACACTCAGGAAATTTTAGTTTTACAAGGCCCAAACTTGAATAATTGACCTTTGGGTGTGGCGAACCCATCGTACAAATAGCCTAAATATGATAGTGTGTGAGTCGAGGCCTCAGATGGAGGTCCTTGATTCACGCCCCGACGCAGATAACTGTAACCGGGAAATGAAAAAAAAAGAAGAGAACCTTGAATAATTGGTAATTAAGAATTTTAAATTTCGATGGGAGGAAAAGTATATTCTGGTGATTTATTTATTTATCGTATGGCTTTTAGTGCCGGGAGTGTCGGAGGACATGTTCGGCTCACCAGAGTCTGTAGCTGCTTCCAGCGGACACCCATAGGGTGAACTACAAGTTCCGTTCAATTTCGAGTAGTTCCAACTTTCGCTACCAGATATCAATGATACCTAGTGGTGAACGTTGGAAATTTGCTAGAGCGTTAGAACGAAATATAACCTAACAATTTAGCTTCACACAAGTTTAGTCTGCGGAAGGATCTTTTACATGCCATAAATCTATGACATGGGACCGCTGGCTTTACTTCCCCTCCGAAGGAAGGCATACTGAGGGATTTTTAACGCTTTTAAAAACTCCGACGACTTCGGCTGGGTTTGAACCCGCTATCTTGGGCATAGAAGCTCAGCATGCTACCAACTACGCCACCGAAGCCGCTATTCTGGTGATGATTGTCGTAGGTGTATGTTCGTACTGACGTTAAATCAGTAAGCTCTCATTTCTTGCAAGATAGAGCACACAAATTACATGTGTATTTGTATATAAATGTGTAACTGTATGATTTTTGAGGGCATTACTATTGATGAACTACTTTGAAGTACAATAGTTTTTCTGGATCAAAAATTTTGAAATTGGCAAAATATAGAAAAATAATAATTTTCTGTTTTTATTTTTTATTTATTTTTCTTCCTCTTCAACTTTGCCTTTATTGTTGAAGCACTTTTCTCTGTTTTATATATTTATTATGGCCGCTACTATTATTCAGGGAATTTTCTGATATATCCTGGAATAATCGGGAAATTGTCAGGGAAATATGTTAGTTGGTTTTAGTAGACATCCTGTCACTAGTACTTTAGAAAAATTCTGTTGCATAGAGGAAAGAGGCTCAGCAGGGTACTTGAGCGTAGCTGCAAGGGGACCCACCACCTCCCAGTCGTGACGATCCTCCGGTGTTTATTTGTTACGTCTCTTGGTTCGTGCCCTACCTGTATTCTTCCAGCTGTCCATTATTTAAATGTATAATTACTACTGTCTTGATTGCTGTGGATCTCATTATTGTCGAGTGAGTGAGCAGGCTACAGCAGCTTCTTCTCTCCTGTATCTTCATTATCTGGCCGGCAAACGTCGCTTCCCCCCTTTCGCGTCTCGAGTGTGTTTGTCATGTAGTCAGTTGGAAATGGCAGGCACAAGTGCCTCTGTCAACATTCTCTCGCTTGCTTGCTTGCTTGCTTGCTTGCTCTGTGCTCTCGCTTTATCCGTGTTATCGCAACAGCTTCATCCTCTTCTTTATCTATATCGTTGTTGTTTCATTTAGGACCTTGGCTATCGTGGTCATCAGCCCCGTGTACTTGTGTGTGTGTTGACTCTGGCTGTAGGAGGCAGGGTGTAAGTAACCCCACCACTGCTGGTGCACCCTGGATAGTGCTACACTCTCAAGGGCTCACGGCTGGTGAGTTCGGGAGTTGGCGACCCCGAGGGATTCCTGAGCTGGGTCTGTTTTGTCCCCCTTTTTCCTCTGACCTTGGGGCGGGCCCTCTCCTCTTACCCCTTTCCTATCTGCCTTTCATGGCTCTCCTTCTTTCTAAGTCCCTCAATCCTCATTCTTCGAGGGTTGAGGGCATTCATTTTCTTCCTTTCCTTTATTTGCCTTATTCTTTGTTTACCATTTCTTCTTCTATTATGCAAGTCTGTAGTTAGTATAAAGGCTCGGTCATACAGAAAGCGGTCTGTCGTGACGGGAAGCGATATCTGACCGAGGTGGTCAGCCGGGCCAGTTGTATTGCCCCAAGTTGCATCAACCCTGGCACACAGAACGTGGTCTACCGTCACTCGCTAATCTTTGTCGCGACGACGAGCGACCCGGTTGTACAAATTTACAGATTGCCCGCCTGACCGCCGTGCCCTCTTCGATTGTGATGAGTGACCAAACTGAAGTATTTATTGGAACTGTGCGTAAATACACATATTTGTTCGACAGTTCACACGAACATTAGAAAAATGATTTAAAGAAGGCTGAAGCATGGAATCGTGCAATTTCTCGAAACATTCTCGTGACATACGGAAATACTTGAAAAACTATCTTCTTATGACTCCAGTTCAATACATAAGCGGTGGTACTCTCCTAAATGCTCTCTCTTCTTATTAATGTCATCCACCCAACATTGTCTTTTCTTCTTTGTATTTTGCAAAGCAAATAGGAGGAGTTGTTCTTCGTCCGAGCTCATACTCAGTAATAATATCAAGCAATACTAATATGGAAAAACACTACATATTCTCCAGAAGGAAGCGACCAGACTGGACCGCTCACACAAAGGTATCGCGTCCTATGTGACGTCCCCATATCGCAGACCGCCGCGACGATTGCTGGATCGCTTCCCGCCGCGACAGACCGCTTTCTGTGTGGCCGAGCCTTCAGTTATTTGTATTCATTCTCATCCCATCTTTCACTATCACCCAAACCATTAGGGGCCGATAACCTAGATGTTAGGCCCCTTAAAACAACAATTATCATCATTGAATCTGTCCTTTAGGATTTTGTAACATCATGGTCATTTAATCCCATGTAGGTGGCTTCGGTGGCGTAGTCTGTAGCATGCTGGACTGCTATGCCCAAGATCGCCGGTTCAAACCCGGCCGAAGTCGTCGGATTTTTTAAGACCATTAAAATCCTTCCGTATGCCTTCCTTCGTAGGGGATTTAAGGCCGGCGCGGCGGGCCCATGTCATAATTTATGGCATGAAAAGGAACCTACCACTACAATTGGTAGTGTGTGTCCGAATTTTTAGGTTATATTTCGGTAAAAACCCTCTATACAGTTCCAACATTTGTCGCTAGGTATCATTGGCTTCTGGTAGCCAAAGTTGGAACAACTTGAAATTGAACTTGCTCATTCATCTTCATTCATGTCATCTCATTTCATCTCATCCACATATGGCGGTACGTGTAGCGCACCCCATGGGTATCCGCATAGAAGCATAGAACTACTGTCCTCGGACACACCCTGCACTAAATGCCAAATGCTAAGTAAATTATATCCCATGTAATTGGGTGTGTATGTATTGGGTTTAAAGAAAAACCTCCGGCGTTAGGTAAGCTCGAAACCAAACCTCACATCCCATAAGAGCCGTGGTGGACGGACTTTAGCTGTACATTTGAGAACGCGTCGTTTGTAATTGTACTGGTATTACATAACTCCAATCTACTGTAAACCATAGCCATTATCCATTTCAAACAAGTTGCTTTCGTCGTCTCACTAGCAACCACTTTGGGTGGCTTTCTAATGAGAATTAGTGTCTCTCCGCATTATCTACTTTAGTACCACCATGGGATCGTGCGTTCCAGTTCCGTTGGCGTCATATACACTGCTCAACAGAAGTTTGGAATATATATATATATATATATATATATATTACCCATTGAAGTTTATACTATAACTTACTAAACATCAGTCCTTCTGAAAACAATACCAATCGTGGTTAGATAACAATGAAACTATTCCAAAACAACTCGCTTTTAAGTGTCCCTTATGAAAACAAAAACATTGAAAATCTCTATCTCATGATGATCAGTATCAGTCATCAGTACTCCTCCCCGCACACGGAGGCATTAATTTGTTAAATGCAATAATATTTACCCAAGTAAATCATCCAATAGCAATAATCTTATCTTATTATATAATACTAGCATTACCCGTCGCGGCTTCGCCTGCGAATATTCTAGTTGTAAAGAGTACACATTGCAAAATCTCAATCATGAATGCCATGACTGATTTATCCTTGGTATGAATAATCAGACTTTATCAATTCAGCTACTGTTGCAGTGGTTAGGGGTTTGTCATTCCTTCATAGGTATATCAGAGCGAAGTTAGTTTTCTGGGAATATCACAGACCCTGTTAATTTAAGGGCCTTTAAATGTGGTTTTCGGAGACCTTTATAGTCGAGTGAAAAAGACCTTTCGTACCACACTCACTCATGAAAATTGCGTGAAAAAATTCTAGAGTGCCCCTTGACCCCCTTAAGCGCATTATACTGTATGTATTGATGAATTTTACAGCTTAATTTGGTTCAGTGATAACCTTATAACCGTCTGGAAACTTTCACAGTAATGTAATAATTGGAATTGCATTGCGTCTTACAGAAATAGATGGACCTGTGAGATTCTGTTACCATGTTTACCGTGTTGCATTCTTTCATTATTTCATTGTAAATATACATGTTTTAAGGTATTTATTTAATTGTGAGGCATTTAAAGAGTAAGTGAGTGCTTTCCGCTTACGCATTGGGTTATGCTGAACATGTAGGTACCCCATATGTGTAGGTTGGTGTTAATGGGACCTTATTTTCGGTACAAAACTGGAATGGGACCTTAGTAGAATAATATAGGGAGGGACGCTAAGGTGTATGTTTCACAAAACTCAAGCTCCTAAACCAGAGGGAGTTAGAAGGTGTGGTTTGTACCAAAAATCTTTCAAATCGTCTCAATAGTACAGGAAAAATCTTGCATTTCTTGAAAAGTCAACGGAAATATATTTAAAACTCAGCAATTCTTCTAGGCTTGTGCCGTGTCTTGTGTGGGGTTTCGCCTAGGACACCAAGCTGGCTCATCGGCGGTCTCTTGGTGTCCCCGCCCGGACCCCCACAGGAGTGACGAACTGCGGGCCACCTCCCTTTATATTAGGTGCAACTGCACCACTTGGCTGCGAGAACTAAAAGCTCAAGCAGCCTTAACCTCCCAGAAGAATTGCTGAGTTTTAATTCACCGGCCGTGAAAGCCAATATACCATCTTTTTGGAAATATATTTATTTGTTTATATGGTGCTTTTAAACATTTAACAATACGATAGCATCTGCGAGAACTCAGTCTGCGTATCCCCCAGGGGCTCACATCTAGTGGGACGTGGGTTGGCGACCACGGGACCCCAGCTGAGTCCGGCATTGCTTCCACTTACTTGTGCCGGGCTCCTCTCCGTCTTTCCTGTCGACCTCCCTTGGTCACCTCTTGTTCTCTTCCGACCCTGACGGTATTAGGTTATCCGAGGCGTAGGGTGTCTTTCACTTTCCCGCCTTAATTGGCCCTCGTCTCATCTTTCCTGATACCCTCCTTCTGTGAGGGGTCAGCCTTCTTTTTCTTTTCCTTTTACCTCCTGCCTTGTGCTCAAGGCCCTTAAGGAGGCAGGGTGTATGTAGCCCCACCACTTCTGGTGCACCGTAGATAATGCTACACCCTCAGGGGCTCACCGCTGGTGAGTTCGGGAGTTGGCGACCCCGATGGATTCCTGAGCTGGGTCCGTTTTCCCCTTTTGTCCCTTCCCTTTGGGGCGGACCCTCTCCTCTCCTCTCTCCCTCCCCTCTTCTCTTCTCTCCTCTCCTCCTTATATTTCCTTTTCTCTTTCAGATTCCCGCACTGCTTTTGTTACTTGGTTCACCGTGTATCTTTTAGCGATATTTTAAGGCAGTTTTAATCTACGTAGCATTTTGTAAGTTTTTTCGATCTAAATTACATCTCGCGATTGTTTTCAACCTCAATTGCATTTTGTAAAGATTGACAATCTAAATTGCTTTTTAGTAAGTCTTTCAATGCAGGTGGCCGGGCCTTTTAGTGAGTATTTTGAATTTCAATTGCATTTTGTAAGTATTTTCAACCAAAACCGCATTTCGCACGAAGTTTGAATCTAAATTGCATTTTGTTTGGTGGACATTTTGCACATACTTTGATTCTCAATTGCATTTTGTGGGTATTTTGAATCTAAATTACATTTTGTCAAGTATTTTCAATCTAAATTGCATTTTGTAAGTATTGTCAATCCACATGAGTCGTTTGAATCTACCGTGCATGTTGTAAGCATTTTCAATTTCAATTGCATTTTGTAAGTATTTTGAATTTCAATTGCACTTTGTGAATAATTTGGATTGGAACTGGGATATTTCAATCTGAATTGCATTGTGTATTTTCAATTTCAATTTTTGTGAATCTTTTCGTTCTAAATTCCCTTTTGTAAGACCATATTGTGAGTTGTTTCCATCTGAGTTTCTCGTTGTACGTATTTTCCGTCTCACATAATTTTCGTTCTGGTTTCCATTTCATTCTCATTTTCGCTATCACCCAGATCATTAGGGGCCGATAACCTAGATATTAGGCCCCTTAAAACGACAATTATCATCATCAGCCTGCGTAGCACTAGGGCCGGGCGGGTAGTCTGTAGACATGGGGCGCACACAACCCATTATGCGAGAGTCCTCGCACGGGTCCGCTGGTATTAATTATTATGCTCTGAATGAGACCATCAATTTTATCTTGGAGTAGTCCAGCTGCATGGTGAATTGGTTAGCGCGCTAGCCTTTGGACCAAAATGTCCCGGGTTTGATTTCCGGCTGGGCCATCGGGGATTTTCATGTCCTGGAGTTGACTCCTCTGGCCCGGAGACTGGATGTATGTGACATCATCACTTCATCATAATTCGGACGCGCAGGTCGTCCACGGGCGTTCACTAGAAAGACCTGCACTCGGCCTCCCACGAGGCTACACGACAAAAAAGAATTTTGGGGGTAACAGGTCCCACTCCTCTATGGCAGCGTCAGCATACAATTGATGGGGATAGTCCAAACTTTTGTTGAGCAGTGTATTTTAAATTGTCTTGAGATTATCTCGTGGTGTAGTGACGAACATTCTTGGCAGCTTGAATTCAGCTATTTCAAATACTTAAGAACACTCAAACAACTGGTTGGTTCCTCAGTTTAGGGGCTGCGACAACGCGGTAATGTAGCCCCGTGTACTTTGGGTGTGTGTAGAATCTGTCTTAAAGTAAAGTTTGGTGCCTTTTAGACGGTCAACACGAATGTACCCAACACTAGGATGACCCGTTTCGATCGTCAAGCGATCATCATCAGATCCATTACACTTAGGCTATAACATCTATGTTGGAGAATACAGGTGAAAAATATTTACAATATGTACAATTATTTAGTTGCAGTATTGGTAATGCAACTGTGGGTATATGCTAAATGTATGCTGATGTTAGGTGAAATGCTAAAATGGTGATAGAAATCCGGAGTTTGTCTGTTTGCGGTGACTATATGGTTGTAAAAAGTCAACTATGGTTATACTGTAATAATACAGGCTAATACTTATCTGGTTGTCTTCCTGGCTGGAGCTTCGAGCTGTTTCGTGTTCACTCTAGCGCCAGTTGTAGTCGATTGAACCGGGGTATTAACTGGGCGAAACTGGTTTTTCCTTTCTCCCTCCTCCTCTTGTTCCTATGTGCTGTCTGAGGTCAGTGCAATCTGTCTCATAACTGGTGTTAATTGTGATGGCACTATTAGTGTGTGTTATCTGTTTTTTTTTAATTTGAGTATGGACTTCAGACTTTCAATTACTCAAGTAGTTCCTACTTTTGCCGCCAAACGCCACCGTCAACGACTTCTAGTTCATAACTAGGTTACTAGACGCCACCACAGTTGGCTCTGGCGAAGAACGTTGGAACCTAAGAGCGTTAGTCAAATTTAACCTATAATTTAGCTTCACACAGGTGTAATTAGTGGAAGGTTCTTTAACATGCCATAAATCTATGACATGACTTCCCCTCCGTAGGAAGGCATACTGAGGGATTTTTAACGCTCTTAAAAAACCGACGACTTCGGCCGAGTATGAACCCGCGATCTTGGGCATAGAAGCTCAGCATGCTACCAACTAGACGCCGCTGAAGTCACTCAAACAACTACGGTATTATTTTCGACTGGAAATGAATGTCTATTTTGCTCATGAGTTAAACTAGCTTGTTTAACATTTGACAGGAATGTAGTGTTCATTGCGGATTTTGCTAACCCGTGTGAATGTTGTTAAATGAAACATGAGAACCGTCCGGATATTACTGTGGAACCTAGCCCGGGGATTGGTAGCTACCTCTGTCCCATGTCCTCATTCCAGCTTTGCGCATTCCGCATAAAAAGCAACGTGCTCATAGGGTCGTTAACATGTTCATATTATTGTGGAATGGGTCTTCTTCCATGTAATTTATTTCAGGTTAATTTTTCACCTATTCCAGTAATTGGAATTATTTTGTGTTCACTGACTGAAAGTTACAATATCAAGTTTTTTAAGAGTCTGCAATGAAACTGGAAATTAAACAAAAAATCCAAAATTACTTTTTACTCTTTGGGTTTCTTACTGGGATCTACAGTTATAACGAGGAACACAAAGCACAATTATTCGGCCTATTTTAATTTATGGTGCAGAAACATGGAGGATAAATAACATAAATTACAGGTTTCTGAAGACAAAGTTTACAGAAAAATGTTCGGGCCTTGCTATGACTTCGTGTAACAGAATAGGGAAAAGAGATCAAATGAACACTCCCTACGGAAAGAATGGGGTAGGTCCATTTTTTTTTTTTTTTTCGGGAATGAGATTATGGCGTATTCTGGTGGCCCGCCATCATCACTACAGATCAGTTGAAATTAATTTCAAATAACGCGGAATGTCACCGAGATACAGAGCTTTTTTATTTTTAGTGGAGACTGATAGGACGTCCCATATCCTCTCACTTTTTAAGTAATTTTACTTTATTTATTTGTTTTACATGTTCTTCCTTACACATGGTGACCACTACTCTTGGAAAACATGGAAATCCTGGAAAACTCCTGGATTTTTAATAGGTCTGGGAAACTCCAGGAATACTCCCGAAAAAAAAATGGCGAGAAATTTGAAAACTCCTGGAAAATGGCCACTGTTAATTAATTATAAAAATCTTTCCATCCACTACTAAAATTCCCAGTCCGTTCTTAGTCCTCGACGTCATGATATCGCGGACGGTGTAGCAAGGGCTATCTAGCGGTCGCCCTGCAAACCCTGCTTATTTAAAACTGGAAATTTATGCGCCGTGTTTTATCTTAAATCATACTCCCGTTGCGGTTTTGGGTGAGCACTCTATCGTTAACGAAAGAAATTTCCTCAGGCTACCTGTTCCCGTGTGGGAGAGCACGCGATAGTATTTTTGTAAACCATATTGAGTATAGACAATTTCACCGCAATAAAATTGCAGGCGGCATTCTTTTCTCTCTTTTTTAAAGCGGATATTTGACTCACAAAGGCTTTGTTTAAACAACAATTATATCATTTGTGTGTAGGCTTGCGTATCAATAACGCAATCACCACTATTTTTTGTCAACATCTGTATAAGTAAACCAAACAAAACTGCTTTATTTTGGTAATGACGTAGGCAACCGATAAAGTCCCCCGGGACTCGTGCTTATTTTTAAGTCTGGAAAAATGTGAATTACTCCCGGAAAAGTCCTGGAAAACTCCTGGAAAATCGTTGACCGATTTGAGTAGCCACCATGTTTACAAGAAATAAATTTGGCAAAAAAAAAAAAACACAACATATTGCTTACCCTCAATTGGGGTGTTTTAAGTAGCCTATTTCTTTTTAGTGTTGAAAGTTAAATTCGCTCTCCTGAAAAATTTGTAGAATGTGACTTGCCCCGTTTCTCCCGTGGAGTCTTCAAATAAGAAAATTCACGCACCAACACAGATAAGTTACTTTGTAAACAGTAAAAGACTCAATCGGGGCATGGTCTTCTTCGAAGCACCACTAAAGGTAACAGGATGGTCCTGCAGACCAGTGCCATAGTCCGATGAAGGGGAAATCTAACATCTAAGTGTTTTATAATATGTTTATACTTGTATTGTGAAGGCTTGAATCCATTTTTTCTTATATTGAGATATAAGGTTTATTTAACAAGTCAACATTAGCCCCACGCACCTATGTATAGCTCATGACACCACGCATGCCCATTTGTGACACTTTTTCTGGTTGGTTTGGTTGGCTCCTCAGTTTAGGGGCTGCGACAACGCGGTCATGTAGCCCCGTGTACTTTGGGTGTGTGTAGAATCTGTCTGATAACCAGTGTTAATTGTGAGGTCTGTATTAGTGCGTGTATCTGTTTTTTAATTCAAGTAAGAACTGCAACTTTGAATTTTTCAAATAGTTCCTACTTTTGCAGCCAACGCCACCGTCAACGACTACTAGGCTTATTTTTTATTTTTTTTAGACGCCACCGCAGTCGGCTCTTGGCAACGAACGTAGAAACCTAAGAGCGTTGTTTACATTCTTAACCTATCCAATTTAGCTTCACACAGGTGTAATTAGTGGAAGGTTCTTTAACATGCCATAAATCTATGACGTGGGACCGCCGGCTTACTTCCCCTCCGAAGGAAGGCATACTGAGGGATTTTTAACGCTCTTAAAAAATCCGACGGCTTCGGCCGGGTTTGAACCCGCTATCTTGGGCATAGACGCTCAGCATGCTACCAAATACGCCACCGAAGCCGCTGACACTTTTTCTGTCATAGTGGTTTTCACTCGAATGAACCCGTGCACGCCTATCTGCTGCCCCCTCTCTGTCTGCTTTGCCACTCTGCGCATGCGTCAGTGCTCTTCTGCTTTCGCCTTGCCCATCGAGCATTCACGAAGGTTTGTCCTTTGTCATGGCGATACGTTAAGCCTGTTGGAAACAAGGTACATGAATGTAACAAACATTTATTGGGTAATGCGGTGGCTTGAGGTGGTTAGATTGGACGGAAGGTTCTCGTATCGGCTGTTTCCAATATTCGTTTGCATAATGAGCCCTCGTTTCTAAAGCACCACTCAATGTCGTATATAATTAAATAGCGCTGAGCTTGTCGCCGACGCGACCAGGCCCGAGTGTCTGTTGACAGTAAAATTAGAAGGCGGTATCGTTAGTGAGCATCCTATGAGCTGATAACCTCAGTATCATAGACAAGGGAACCGGGTTTAAGGGGGCACATACAGCTTAAGGAGCCACAACAAGAACAATTTTAATATTATAACTGTGCCTGTCATAAATCTCGTACAACAATGATATACATTTCCATGGAAACACACACACCTTGCTATTAGAAGCAAAGTTAAAAATTTTCAACATTCAAATGGTAATTATTTTTATCAATTTTTTTTCAAAATTTGGTTCTTGTTTTGTGCTGACCTTCACCGTTTCCCTGATATCTCCGGTGTTTATAGGAATTTTTGGAGTTTTCTTTTTTTTTTAATGTGGGTGTTAAACCTTCTGCTACAAATTGAATCTCGCATATTTTCTCATGATTAATTAATTAATTAATTAAGCGTCATTATTTCCATTTTTATTCTGAGCAAACTCCAAAAAAATGTTAATGTTTCATAGAATGACTAATTAAAGCCACAACGGTTTTGAGTGAGATTCATTTTGTAGCAGAAGGTTTAACACCCACATAAAAAAAAGAAAACTCCAAAAATTCCTATAAACACCGGAGATATCAGGGAAACGGTGAAGGTCAGCACAAAAAAAGAACCAATTTTCAAGAAGTTGATAAAAATAATTACCATTTGAATTTTGAAAAGTTTTAACTTGGCTTCTAATAGCAAGGTGTGTGTGTGTGTTTCCTTGGAAATGTATATCATTGTTGTACGAGATTTATGACAGGCACAGTTATAATATTAAAATCGGTATTGTTGAGGCTCCTTAATCTGATGCAAAACTCACATTCTTTACTTTTGTTCGAAATTGATTTAGCAAGGCATTCTTATTCTTAGTTCCAAACTACACACGACTATCTTAGTGCTGTAAAGCCAAACTCACAATATCCAGTGGTTTTCAAATGCCAGGAACTCAATTTAGATGCAAAACTAACATTCTCCACACTGTTTAGTTACAAAGAGCACATTCTCCATGTTGGCCAATCACAAGACAGCTTCTGGTCATGTGACTTTCTACAGCTGCAAGCCAATATTACTATTGTCTGTTCAACTCGTAACCTCTACATCAGCGGTTCCCAAACTTTTTCGGTCCCGGAACCCTTCAGAAGTCACGTTCTTTCCGCGGAACCCGAACTCTGATTTTTACTGAGCATTGTGAACCCACAACGTTCTTCCTGCTTTCATCTATTCTTACTGCCTGGGTGTTTTGTATAGCCTAACGTTAACGTAGTAGGTTTGGAAACAAAGACAAAACATTTTAAATATATATACAAGCCTTTATTTTAGTACAAAAATATAAACAATTATTTTAGAACAATAACAATTGGATTTCCATCTAATTTCTAATGTTTCATTTTCGTTCTTAAAATAGCTTTGAAATCGGGCTTTATGTCCGATAGCTGAATACGTAAATCCGGGGCAGCATTCAACATACTTCTAAATTTGTTTATTGTGTACGCATAAGCAGAAAAGCCTGCTTCGCATCAATAGGTGGACACGAAGGGGAGCAGAGGTAGGATGGCCTTTTCGGCTACTAACAGGTATAAGTCTATCAGCCCTACCCAAAAGTCATTAAGGGGCACTAATTCAAATTTCGTTTTAAAACCGGAGGTAAATTGAATTTCAATAAGATATTCATTGTCAGGCACGGACATGTGAGGTTTATTTCGGTTGGCAAATGGATTTTGCTGTGATAAACGTCATAAAACGAAGTCCTAACGAATAGGTGTTTGGATGTAACACGAACTCCACCTACCTTCTCATTAGAGACAATGTGATAGTTAGCCTCGTGTGGTTTAATTTTAAAATCAGTTTTAAATTTGATTTTTAAGATTTATCGCGGAACCCCTGCGAAGCCTTCGTGGAACCCTAAGGTTCCGCGGAACCCAGTTTGGGAACCGCTGCTCTACATAATAAATAAGTAATATAAGTGTATTCCAGTGCCTCCGGGGCTTAGGCGGCAGCACGCCGGCCTCTCACCGCTGGGTCCGTGGTTCAAATCTCGGTCACTCCATGTGAGATCTGTGCTGGACAAAACGGAGGCAGACAGGTTTTTCTCCGGGTACTCCGGTTTTCCCTGTCAAAATTTCATTCCAGCAACACTCTCCACTATGATTTCATTTCATCTGTCATTCATTTAATCATCGCCCCAGAAGAGTGCGAAAGGCCTCGGCAGCCGGCACAGTTCATATCCTCGCCGCTAGATGGGGGCTTCATTCATTCCATTCCTGAACCGGTCGGAGACTGGAAGCAGGCTGTGGATTTTCATTTTCATAAGTGTATTCCAACAATGCAATTGGTTTCATTTTTCACAAACTAGGCCAACTTGTCGATTGTTTTGTCTGAAGTAATTAATTTTGTTTAGTGTCAAAAGTAACGTTCTCCAACTTGTTCAAACACGAAACTCACAGTCTCCAATGTTTGGATGCGAAAGTCACATTCTCCAAAATTAAAACCTATTTTTCAGATAAATTAATATAAATAATGAAACCTAGTTTATGCAAGAAGGTGTAATGAAGTATAGCCTGCAACAAAAGCAAAGCATCTTAGAGACTCCATTAGTTACATACGTTTCAGAAGTTTTTTTGGAGTTCCTGTAAAATTAGAAAAAGTGGAGAACATGTGTTTTGCATCTAGACCCCTAAAATGGTAGATATATTTAAAATAAAACCACGGGGTTTTCTTACCAGTTTCGGTCATATTATGGCCTTCAGTGTTGCTGTTAATTATTATTAAATGTTATTAATAAAGCTTTGCTCGTAATTACTTAGTTACTTTTCTTCTCAACATCGCTGAAGAAGGCCATACTATTGCCGAAATTGGTACATTCAATTAAGGAAAATATTGAGAAAAGGAAAATGGAAATCAGAAAAGTAGTTGGTTGGTTGGTTCCTCAGATTAGGGGCTGGGGCAACGCGGTCATGTAGCCCCGTGTACTTTGTGTGTGTGTGTGTGTGTGTGTGTGTAGAATCTGTCTGATAACCGGGGTTAATTGTGATGGCTCTATTAGTGTGTGTTATCTGTGATTCAGGTAAGGACTGCAGACGATCAATTCCAAGTAGTTCCTACTTTTGCTACCAAACGCTACTGTCAACGACGCCTAGCTGTGAAGTTAGCTACTAGATGCCACCGCAACCGGCACCTGATGGTGAACGTTGCAACTTACTAGAGCGCTAATCAAATCTAATAATTTAGCTTCACACAATTTTAGTTAGTGGAAGGTTCCTTTACATACCATAAATCTGACATGGGACCGCCGGCTTTACTTTCCCTCCAAAGGAAGGCATACTGAGGCATTTTTAACGCTTCCTTCGGAGGGGAAGTAAAGCCGGCGGTCCCATGTCATAGATTAATGGCATGTAAAAGAACATTCCACTAATTACACTTGTGTGAAGCTAAATTATAGGTTAGATTTGACTAACGCTCTTAGGTTCCAACGTTCGTCGCCAGGAGCTGACTGCGGTGGCATCTAGTAACCAAGTTCTGAACTAGTTGTCGTTGACGTTGGCGTTTGGTAGCAAAAGTAGGAACTACTTGAAAATTGAATGTCTGCAGTCCTTATTTGAATTACAAACAGATAACTCACACTAATACAGCCATCACAATTAATACCGGTTATCAGACAGATTCTTCACACACGCGAAGTACACGGGGCTACATGACCGCGTTTTCGCAGCCCCTAAACTGAGGAACCAACCCACCATAAGCGGGACAGCGCTATACACGTGAAATGGTTTGTGAGGTGGGAAAACAATTTGGAAACAATATTTCAATAATGTACCGTACCATATTATTACTGTCTTGTTATTAAAATATCTGAAATAGAGTACTCTTTTACCATTTATACGGAATTTGTCCTATTTCTTTTTTCGACGTGAAAAAATAAGTGCTATAAGTGGCATTTAGAAGCGTAATAGTAAAGTAAAATTATGCAGTATTATATACGAACCGTCCAGGGTCCTTACAAAAATAGCGTAATAAACGGGTGCGTAACATCGGGGTTTTATTGTATTATACAGTTCTTCGTGATTGACACTATCTGGGTTGACGTCATTGGGGATGACAAGCTGAGGGGATCGCCTGTCTCTTTATCCATGCCCGCTGACCTCATGTGCTGAAGGGTGGAATCCGCCTGGCTATCAAATAGATTGCACGCTCAGATAAAGGCAAATGGCCATAGACCTACTATTAAAAGCAAGAGCAGATAGGAGAAAACTCTGTCAAAATCAGCACATAAGGTTTGAAATTACAAGAAAGCGAGTGTCCTGTTGTGTTTCGCGTTTTATAATATGCAATAATAATAATTACATTAGTCCTGGGACCAACCCCGGCGCGAGGTATATTTGCAAGTAATGATTGAGCTATAATTATACTTTGTGGAGGTATATCGATTGCCACTTTAGACTCGCAATGTGCGGACAGGATGCCAAATGCTTTCCAACTAAAACATCACCTGCTGCTGTTCTTCTTGTTGGGTTTCGGCCAACTAAGGACCACGTAAAACTGGTTTCTGCGTCGATCTTTAATATTCGCCCAATACTGTCGAATGAATTCTTGATGTTTTTGCTTCCTTTCTTCCGTCCAATTCATGCCTGCTTCAAGCTTAGATTGTTCTAGGAAACTCCGGTGAGTTGTTAATTTCATCTTGTGACACACGCTCCTGCACATCGTTACATGAAATCTCAATTTCTTGTGAATCTCTGCCTACCTCAGTGAACCAAGCCCCCACAGTTTTCTTCTCTAGAAATCTCACAGAGCTCATTGGTGTCATGTGGCCATAAAATGAACAATAATGGGTAGCATGATAAAGTTAGTAATAGTTGTGGCAAAAGTTCCGCCTAATCAATACCTTTATTTTGATAAATGATCACTTGTTGGTCATTGGGGACATGTTTCGAGGCCTAATTGTTTTGGCCCCTTCATCAGCCGATATAGATGTAAATATCAAGGAAAACAGGTAGTTGGAAAGCTTAATACTAAATACATTCCCATCCATAACCCTATTATGGTGCACTATAATGGAAAGGTGAAAGATGCTTACCCCAAAGATAGATACATCTCTACTTAATGTCCCCGATTCTTGTATATTACGGGTAAACTCGAGAACCACTGGATGTATTTTGATGCGGTTTCACCATTCTGTAAAGGATATCTCGAGGATGATTTCTGTAGAAAATAATTTATTTATGATCAAAGGAAGCCGAGCAGTAACGATTTCAGTGGAAAAGTCCATTCAACTACTGAGGCGACAGCTTACTAGCTAGCTAAGGGCGAGTCTATCATTCCTGTTACAGCCTAGCTAGCGGGCGAACATATTGCCCCCGATACAGCCAGCAGCAAACCGTTGAGTCGTGTTGAGTTAAGACTTCTGAGAACGGTGGTTGTGTTTGGAGTTTCCGAGGAAGTGCAACTGGGGTTTTCTTCATTTCGCCTGTGAAACACAGCCAAGTTAAGATTGGACGGAAGGGAGATTTGAGTTTCATTCACCTCGCCATTCCCTGGAAGTGCAACTCTCATTTCGCCTGTGAACTTTTCGTTCCGCAAAATTCACAGTCAATTTAAGATTGGACGGAAGGGGGATTATATTATATTAAATTATACTGATTGACGTATAATCTCTACTTAGTATAAAATAAAGTCCCCGATTCTTGGATGTCACGGGTAATCTCGAGAACCACTGAATGGATTTTGATGCGGCTTTCGCCGTCTCGAGGAATGTTTCTGTAGAAAATGATTCTTTTTTTTTATGACCAAAGAAAGTCGAGCACTAACGATTTCAGTTAAATGGTCGAAAAAAAAACTGGCGTCCGTGCGCTTTTTAAGCTTACGCTGGGCAAACCGTTAAAAATATCTATATACTATGAGTGTAAGAATTTTCAACATGAAAAGGTCTACAAAAAATCCCGGCAGAGCATATCTCTTATCTTTTTACGTTTTCATTTCTTCCAACAATCTCCATTCAGTTACTGAGGCGACAGTTTACGAGCTAGCTAGGGGCGAGTCTATCAGCCCAGTTACAGCTTAGCTAGCGGACGAGCTTATTGCCCCAGATACAGCCAGCAGCAAACTGTCGAGTCGTGTTGAATTAAAAACTTTAGAGAAGAATGGTTGTGTTTGGAGTTTCCCTGGAAGTGCAACTCGGCTTTTCTTCATTTCGCTCCGCAAAATTCACAGTCAAGTTAAGATTGGACGTAAGAGGGATTTGTGTTTCATTCACCTCACCATTCTTAAATTACGTCTGAGTCGAATTTGTTGCACATGCATCTCCATGATAACATAATTAATAGTCCGGTCAGTGATTTTAACCGAGACGTAAAACGGATATTGGTCGTTGTTCATTGACATTGAAAAAAAAAAAAAAAAGCGCTTATCACGTAATGCATTCATAACTGTTCCCGGGCGAAGCCGGGTCGGGTTGCTAGTTAAAAATAAATGACTGAATATAAAAAAAGAAATAGTTGAAATTTGAAAACCAAAACACAATATAAACAAATTCTAAAATGTCACCCTTTCCTGCAGATCACTGTATTGTGCACTCTTCATTTGGGAAACAGTCACGTGGTCTAATTCTTCCGAAAAACATGCAGCGAACAATTACAAATTTGAAGACAGCACACGCACACTGCGCCAGGATTCGACCCCGCAACCCTGGGGACAGCAGGTTGTCATTTGAAACTAGCACATCTCGCAGACATTTGGGTGGCAGAATATACAGCACTGTTGAATTATACATACAGCAGAAGCCGTGTGTTAACTAAATCCTTCATTATTCAGCTCGTCTGGCGGATAGCTTTCCATGAATATCACTATGTACTGTGTATAAACCTAATCCCTATTATCACTGACCCATTACTTATTGATACATGAGACTCGACGCCTCCACCAAGTATTTGGAAAGCAAATACGTACCGTCACGAGGCAAAGCTCCACAAAATAGGACACATGAATTGGATAATCCTTTAACCGGGAAAATAGTTGAGTTGGGTAAGTTTACGAGCGCTTTAATCAATATATACAGGGTCATCGAAAAATGACTGCACCGCCCGACAAAGTGCACCTGATTACAAAGCGGTCATTCGATGGTTTAATCAGTTTAAGGAAACATGGACTGTAGAGAAAAAATCTAGGCCAGACCGACCACCAACATCAGCATTGAACGCACGCTTTCCGAATTGCTGGATTGGTACGTGTAATCATTTCAGGAGTAACTGTCAATATGGCGGCAGAAATTCGCACCCGCAGGTGCTCCAAATCCCTTTTTTTTTCAGCATACACAATGTTTTTAATGTACCCCCAGGGAAAAAAATCCAAAGGGGTTAGGTCAGGACTTTATTGGCGTGCGCGCCCCCGGCCGACCTTGGCTACTGCGCATCTAGTGTGTGCATAGCAAGGTCATGTCCCCTCCAAAACAAAACTTACTTTAACCAGCTGGCGTTCAGTGAAAGAATTACACGTTTAACATAGAGGGTTTCGGTGCTATAATTTTTTGAAATGTTGGCATTATTTTTCGATGACCCTGTATTTATAAATTGCAGCAGAATGGCCATAGCAGGGTATTTTAATTGAACGTCCAACAAGTTCAATTAAAGTAGTTCCAACTTTGGTTACCAGATGCTACCTACTGTAGTGGCGAACAATGGAACTTAATAGAGCGTTTCTAACCAGGCAAATATAACCTAAAAATTTTGCAACACACTACCAATTTGTAGTTAGTGGTAGGTTATTTTACATACCATAAATCTATGACATAGGCCTCCGGCTTTACTTCCCCTCCGAAGGAAGGCATAGGCTACTGAATGACTTTATCGCGGGTTCAAACCTGGCTGAAGTATCGGATTTTTTAAGAGCGTTCCCATGTCATAGATTTATGGCATGTAAAAGAACCTTCCACTAATTACTCCTGTGTCAAGCTAAATTATAGGTTAAATCTTTGAATAACGCTCTTAGGTGCCAACGTTCGTCGCCAGGAGTCGACTGCCGTGGCGTCTAGTAACCAAGGTCTGAACTAGTTGACGGTGGCGTTTGGCGGCAAAAGTATGAACTACTTGAAAATTCAATGTCTGCAGTCCTTACTTTCAAGAATTAAAAACTTTTTTTTTTTTGCCAGAGTGAAGAGAAACACCGAGCAAAAACACTAGAATGTGACTAAAATGTTGGTTGGTTCCTTAGTTTAAGGGCTGCGACAAGGCCGTCACGTACCCCCTGTACTTTGGGTGTGGTCAGGTCATACATGGCCTTTGTCACAGGTTGTATATCGGTACAGTACATTAACCTGCATTTGATGATGATCGATTGCCGCTACTATGTTAGACGACGGTCTGGACGAAAATTACTGTTTGTGCTACAAAAAAAAAACAGAGGGCGGGGGTCTGGGACGTAACTTTAAAAAAAGCTTGGCGATACAGCCCATGAAGAGCCTAGGCCTAGCAAGCAACGGCTCCCCGGCCATTTGGCCTGCAGGTTATGGGGTGACTCTTGGTAAGTGCGTTGGGTCCCCTCGGCTCTTAATATTCGTCTCCGTGACCGGGGCGCTGCCTCACTGTCAGGCACCTACTCAAATTGTCCTCACGAGGCTGAGTGCACCCCGTTCCAGTCCTCAGGTCAGTTTTTAAAATTCCTGACTGAATCAGTAATCGAACCCGGGGCCTCCGAGCCAGGTTTATATTTGTATTATAACCTTATAAACATATAGAATTTAGCAAGTAAGCGTCGTTATTACACTTAGTGTCGTCCATGATGTTATGGATGCCGCCATTTTGTGTCTAGAGAATTTTTAGTGTAAAGAATCGGGATCTACATTAACCCTTAATCGGGCGCATGGCGGTCTAAACGACCGAAGTCTTAAAATTTTTGGCAGGCAATCCGTTAGAAAGTTAGCGATGCCCCCTCCCCTCCAGACTATCTCGGCCAAGGGATCATCAAGCCATCTGATAGTTTGGCCCGTCGCTAGTCAGGCTGTAAAAACTGAAATACTGTGCTTTACAGTAATTTGACCGTTCAAGATGGATATGTCTCAATATATTACTGAGTGTTGGGTTGGAGTGGGGGCGGAGATGACATTATTCTTCCATTTTACTAACCGAGAAAAAATAAATAGAAAGGAACTTTGGTGTTCAGAGCTTTCCAGATTTCTTCTCAAAACAACTCGTCTTTCAACGGGATATTTCTTTACAAAGCCTATGAGTACAGAAAAATATTATACATATTATCTAATTAAGTATAAACTTATATACAACAAAATTAATCCTCAACATTTTTATTAGAACCCAAGATCGTTCAGTGAAGGACTAAAAATTTAGAAAGCGGTCGAAATGACCGATGCGCCCGAGAGTTTTCGTCAGATGAGCGCGCCCGGTTGAGGGTTAAAAGAGATATGAAAATGAAAGGACTTAGACCGATGCAAGAGAATTAATTATCTGACAATGACATGGAGCAACGAGTTGGAGCCTGCCGTGCTTTGTTGGCACCATTTCCAAATGCCGTGTCTCGCTCAAGAGTGTTATTTTCTGATGAATGTGCGATATATCGCATTTCACACAGGAGGAATGTGGTTTTCTGGTCTAAGGAAAATCCTCATTATGTGCAATAGTTATAAAGGAACCCGCCTCGTGTTATGGTATGCGCCGGGATTCATCACGTCACTTGTGCGGACCTAATTGTTTTGATGGGTACGTGAATGGAAAATATCTTATTTACAATCTTGGTTAATACCTCAGCTTCAAGACAAGGGAATCATGGATCATGTGTGGTTACAGCAGGATGGGGTTCCAGCACATTTTGCTATTTCTGTGCGCGAGTTCCTTAATGAACAATAATTCAAGGCCGCTGGATTGGCCGTGGCTCACCAACATCTCCATTGAAATGGCCACCACGAAGCCCGGACCTTACCTCGCCAGACAACACATTATGGGGAATAATCAAGTCCCATGCGGCTCAACATCGGTACACGACTAGTGAAGATTTGCGCCAAAGTGTGGAAGAAGCCTTTCGTACCATAACTCGTAAGATGCTCCGCAAAATGCCAATGAAGACTTGAAGACGCATAAAACTCTGTGTAAGGCAGGGGTTCCCAACCTGGGGGGCATGGGGCTTTATTGAGAGGGGCGTGAAGTGATTTCCGAATTAAAATTTTATTGACTCGAATATTACTATTTTGTTTAATAGACATTTTTCGAATCTCTCAAAGTGATTTTGCGCCAAGTCAATCATTCAAAAGCACTGGAAATTGCCAACTGTCGGCACAAACCTCTGCGGAGGTGAAAAATGGAATTTGCTGAGTTGTAAAGAGCACAACATCAAAAAGAAGCCCTAGATTTGAAGTGTGGTTCAAAGCTAAAAGATGATTCCAAAATATTAAGACTGAGTGTCTTCTGGGTAAACTGTCTTGCAGTGTATCCTGAACTAGCCAAAGTTGCATTGCGTGTCATTGTCCCATTTTCAACGACATACTTATGCGAGTCAGGATTTTCAACGCTGAGTGTCATAGAAACAAAGCAGCGCTGTCGGCTTGATGTTGCAAGTGATCTCCGCTGTGCTCTGTCAACTATCAAACTAAACATACCGAATCTTACCAAGAGAAAACAGTGTCAACCCTCTCATTGACATTTGTTAAATAATTTCAAGTACTACCTGCTTTTGCTACTGTCCACGACACCTAGCAGTGAACTTGGCTACTAGATGCCATCGCGACCGGCACCTGGGATCCGAACATAGGAACTCAAAGAGCGTTAATCAAATCTAACCTTAAAATTTTAGCTTTACATTGTAGTTAGTGGAAGGTTCTTTTACGTGCCATAAATCTATGACATGGGTCTGCCGGCTTTACTTCCCCTCCGAAGGAAGGCATACTGAGGGTATTATTATATATTGTCTTAAGGGGGCGAAACTACGAGGTCATGTGCCTCTATTGAGGGATTTTATTATAACGCTCTCAAAAATTCCGACGACTTCGGTTGGGTGTGAACCCGCGATGTTGGGCATAGAAGCTCAGTATGCTACCAACTACGCCACCGAAGCCGCCGTATGTTTTGTTATTAGATACCTTATGCGGGATAAATACAAAGTGTGAGCCGAAAATATAATATAGACTATATAATATGCTTTATTTAGAGAGATTTTTCCTAGTCCCTGTATTTGCGAGGTGTGTGTTTAATATGGTGTTGTGCAAGGTATGAATAAGCTGTATCGTTCATTGTACTCGTGCAATGAGGTGTGTTCACAGTGAGTTGGCTCCATCTTGGCAAGATTAATTAGAGAGGGACTCAGATGCGTGGTGGATTGGATCTCGGTCGCTTTGTAATTAACGGTGGTTGATAACGCCCACGCTTCTCTTCTCTTCTCTTCACCTCCGCTCCCTGTCTCTTTCATTATAAAGGGCGGATGGTCATTAAAAATTAATGGTAACACATTACCTAGTCTTTCATTGAGGCGAGGTGGCATGCAGATTGTCTCGTCCTGTTCACGTCTATTAGTATCGCAGTGTTTCTCCCCCAATATACAGGATGTCTGGCGCAGTCAGCTGGTATTTGAGGGAGCAGAAATGCGAGGGAACCGTGTCAGTAGATTTTTTAAAATTCGCCCATATTTAACCTTACGGTATCAAGATTTTAATTCCAAAATATTACAGTTCAATACCATGTATAAATGTGAGAAAAATTAGTATACAGGGTCTTTCATATAAAATAAGAGCGCCAAGCGGCGGCATTGTTATCCGCAGCTGCGGTCACCTTGGCCGAGCTTGTGGCGCGCCAAAGGCCCCCTGCTTTTAGCGTGTGTACAATCCTATATGATGCAATGGCCTTGCTAGAGTGTGTACAATACTAAAATCTTACTTTAGTTAGTTATTGTTGATGTAACCGAAACCCCTACTTGTGCTAATTTCGTGAGTGATTTATTCGGAGACTGTACAAGATTCTCGCCAATGTCATCAAGCTCATCATCCTCTGTTAAAACTGTTCGTGAGCGGGCATGTTTTTTTTTTTTGAGCACCGAGCCAGTAGTGTCAAACTTATTTGTAATTACGTGAATCTGTGCTAGTGAAGGTGGCACTTCATCAGGAAATTGCTGAACAAATGCATCACGTACCCGCCGAGCCGACTAGTACTTAAAAAAAGTTTTACATTAAAAAATACGATGTTGCAATGGTAACAGACTCACCATGTTAGCACTTGAGGTTTAGACTGGCGATTGAGCACCTGCACGCTTATTGCAAGGTCAAGTTTGGTAATAAATGTCTATCTGTTATTTTTATACAGTCCATCGGAACTTGAAAAAAAAAACAGCCCTTATATGTAGGCCTACTATGCGTGCGCTTTCAATACTACAGGGTTATTACAAATGATTGAAGCGATTTCACAGCTCTACAATAACTTTATTATTTGAGATATTTTAACAATGCTTTGCACACACATACAAAAACTCAAAAAGTTTTTTTTAGGCATTCACAAATGTTCGATATGTGCCCCTTTAGTGATTCGGCAGACATCAAGCCGATAATCAAGTTCCTCCCACACTCGGCGCAGCATGTCCCCATCAATGAGTTCGAAAGCATCGTTGATGTGAGCTCGCAGTTCTGGCACGTTTCTTGGTAGAGGAGGTTTAAACACTGAATCTTTCACATAACCCCACAGAAAGAAATCGCATGGGGTTAAGTCGGGAGAGCGTGGAGGCCATGACATGAATTGCTGATCATGATCTCCACCACGACCGATCCATTGGTTTTCCAATCTCCTGTTTAAAAAATGCCGAACATCATGATGGAAGTGCGGTGGAGCACCATCCTGTTGAAAGATGAAGTCGGCGCTGTCGGTCTCCAGTTGTGGCATGAGCCAATTTTCCAGCATGTCCAGATACACGTGTCCTGTAACGTTTTTTTCGCAGAAGAAAAAGGGGCCGTAAACATTAAACCGTGAGATTGCACTTCGTCCTGAAGTGTCGTTGCACTTTTATGACTGACTGATGTGAGTGCATTTCAAGCACGACAAACGCTTTCTCGGCTCCTGTCGCCATTTTGTCTCACTGCGCTCTCGAGCGCTCTGGCGGCAGAAACCTGAAGTGCGGCTTCAGCCAAACAAAACTTTATGAGTTTTTCTACGTATCTGTAGTGAGTCGTGACCATATGTCAATGAATGGAGCTACAGTGAATTTATGAAATCGCTTCAATCATTTGTAATAGCCCTGTACAGCAGGGGGCCGTGGCGCGCCACAAGCTCGGCCAAGGTGACCGCAGCTGTGGTTAACAAAGCCGCCGCTTAGCGCTCTTATTTTATATGAAAGACCCTGTATGTAACTGCTTGTATGCTGCCACCAGGGCCGGATTTAGATTTTATGCACTCCTAGGCCCGTGGGTTTTTGCCTCCCCCTCTTCATACCATCGTGAAGGAGGGAGAATTTACACCTCAGAAAGGTCTTACTGAAGATAATTGTATTCTAATGTATCGTGAAGTAAAATCAATTAAATAAATTAAAATATTGAGAGAATCAACTCTTTATAAATGTGTATATATAAACTATAAATAATAATAATAATAATGTTATTGGTTTTACGTCCCTTTTAACTACCCTGGCTTTTAGAGACGCCGGTGTGCCGGAATTTTGCCCTGAAGGGGATCTTTAACGTGCCAGTAAATGTACTGACACGGCTCCCTCACAGTTGCGCACCAAAACTATAAATAAATAGGCCAGATATATTAAAATAAATTTAAACCATTTAAGACTCATTATAAAAAAAATATCCACAGCCTGTTTCCAGTCTCCGACCGGGTCAGGAATGGAATGAATGAAGCCCCCCCCCCATCTAGCGACGAGGATATGAACTGTGCCGGCTGCCGAGGCCTGATGCACTCCTCTGGGGTAATGATTAAATGAATGACATATGAAATGAAATGATAGTGGAGAGTGTTGCTGGAATGAAATTTTGACAGGGAAAACCTGTCTGCCTCCGTTTTGTCCAGCACAGATCTCACATGGAGTGACCGGGATTTGAACCACGGACCCAGCGGTGAGAGGCCGGCGTGCTGCCGCCTAAGCCACGGAGGCTTGGCATTTAAGACTCATTATACACTTACATAATATTCAAATATACATATACAACCTACAACTATGCACAATGAATTATTCAAATTAAACTGATATTAATATTCAAGACTTACATTTTCTCCTAATAAATCATAAAACATTCCCGTTCTAAAGCTGAAGTCGAAAAAATCTGCTGTTGCAAAACATTTGTTGGAAAATGATGGCCACATTAGAAATTGGAAAAGTGTCAAAATTTTGCAAAGTTTAAATTAAATCATAAAATTATACAAAATACGTGTATTGTAGTCTATAACATTTCATGGAAATTTTCTGTCAAAAGATTTGCGGATTAATTTTGCGCCCCTCAGCATGGTGCGCCCTATGGGGGCCTATTGGTAAATCCAGCCCTGACTGCCACGCCCACTTCTAAGGAAGAATGTGAGGATAATCTTGACATCATCAGTTGATGAAATTGGAAACAAAGGCTCATCAAAGGAGAAATTCAATGAGGAAACAGCTGGAGGAATAACAGGAATCAGAGGAAATTTGATACAGTCTGTACTAATTCATTAGATGAGCGGCAATACAACATAAACAAACTCAAATCTTTGATTCAAGTTTTCCGTAACTTACATTTTTGTAAGTTTATTGTACCTTTTCTCCTGCTTCATTAAATGAACAGTGATGAAACTTGGTATGCTGGTGTAAACCATTATTCTAAATAACTTCCTGGAACATTTTTTCTAAGAACATATTTTGGATTTTAAGGAGTAACATGTCATTTCTATTTTATTTTTCAAATTAAGTCCATCAGATTTTGTAGTGCTGTTAAAAATAAAGAAAATAAGATATCAAAAATGTGTTCCACAGATATCTATAACCTGGTCTGTAGATATTACATGTCAAATTTTGTAACTTACAATGTGATGGTTTTGTAGAAAAGGTACATATTAAGGGTATATGTTTTAGAAAATTCAAATTTTCTTAGCTGAAGAATGATTTGAATTATCACCACGAAAATCAATACAGACATGCCTAGCGCACTGATAATCATGTGTGTAAAATTATATAGCATTATCTTTAAAACTCTGGGAGTTACAATACTTCTTTTACTGCAGTGCAATTTTGCATACGTCCCCCGTTAAGGGGGTGAAATCCAGCTTAAGAGAGGAATAAAATGTCAATATTCATTCGATTGTTGAACATGCTACTAATATTGTTGACAAATGATACTCATATCACAATAATGGCATGCTTGTGGCAACCAAAAGCAACTTTTATGTCAAAATTCTTATCTTAAGAATTTTTTAGAAAATTTTCGAAATTTTCCAAGTTTTTACCGTGCATCATCGTTTTCCTTATATATGCTAAGTTTACACGAAATTTCCTACTTTTCTTATTTAAGATGTGTATTACAACTGCATCTTTCCTGACCCGGTCGGAGACTGGAAGCAGGCTGTGGATTTTCATTTTTCATTACAACTGCATCTACAAAATGTAGCTCGTTCACTAATATAAACTGTAAATTAAGTACTTTTATTGCATTTTGTACTCAGAGTATGGCCCCGATCACCCTATATGGCACAGAGAGTTTATAAGGTGCGTTCAAAAAGTAACGAGCCGGAGGCTGTAATGCGCAAACCGGTGACGACATGGGCTAATCGTGGCGTATGTAACGAGGGGTGGTTCCGACCAGGGCGTGGATGGTCACAGCCCGTCGCTAGAGGGCACGTGTGCACGTCACGTGACCATACAAAGCGAGCATCAGCATGCATCAATCGCCCAACCAAGACCAAGTCAGTAGACCAATCGACATGCTTCCTGGTATGGTTGAAGACTGTGGGGCACCCATTGGGCACACCATTTCCGCAAGTGCAGTCGTTCCTTCATGATGGTGTGCACACTTCCGACGCTCAATCCGACCACGGCGGCTATGGCGTTCACTGTCACTCGGCGGTCCTGGGTAATGAGTGCATCAACCAGCTGGACGTTGTCATCGGTAATGCAGGAGGGTGCCCCAGAACGGGCATCATCGGACAACGACACCCGTCCTTCCCTGAAGCGCTTGTGCCACGCCTTGACCCTTGCAAGGGACATGCAGTGGTCGCCGTACACTTGAGACATTCGGCGATGAATGTCCGTTCCCCCTACTCCTTTCGCTGTCAGAAACAGAACAACACCTCTTTGCTCTTCGTTTGACGCCTCTATGTCACTGTTTGCAATGCGACTGGCAGCGTTGGACGATTGATGCATGCTGCTGCTCGCTTTGTATAGTCACGTGACGTGCACGCGTGCACTCTAGCGACAGGCTGTGACCTTCCACGCACTGGTTGGAACCGCACCTCGTTACACACGCCACGATTAGCCGATGTCGTCATCGGTTTGCGCATTACAGCCTCCGGCTCGTTACTCTTTGAACGCACCTTGTAGCACTGCAAGACAAGCATCTCAGTAAGATCACTGCCACTGAAATGAAGTATACAAGGCGAGCAGTGGGGAGGACTAGAAGGGATAGGATCCGGAACGAGAGAATCGGAGAAGAAGCAGGACAAAAGAAGGCGATAAGTATGGTGATTGAGGAACGTCAGTTGAAGTGGTATGGACATGTCAGGAGAATGGAACAAGAGAGAAAAGCGAAGCAGGTTTTTGAAATGCGAGTGGAAGGGAAAGTAGGAAGAGGAAGACCCCGTACCACTTGGGATGACAGAATTGAGAACATCGGACAGAAGCGAGGGAAAATAATGCTGGAAATGAAGAGAGTGTGTGAAAATAGATCGGAGTGGCAGAGATGGACAGAACGAGGCTACCCCGACGCTTGAAGGCACAAGGGATAAGAAGAAGAAGAAGTAGTATTCAGAGTAGCTGAAAATAGGTGTTTTTTTTTAGAATAAATACAGTGTATAAAAAGAAATATCAATCCTAATGACCTCATTGAGGTACATTTTGTAGGTGCAGATAAAATACACACCTTAGAAAAAAGAAAAGTAGGAAGCTTTTTTACAAACCCTGTATATAATGGGAAACGATGATGCACGTTTAAAAAATTGGAAAATTTTGAAAATTCTCTAAAAAACTCTTATGATAATTGACATGGGTCGTGAGAGCCAATACCTTTTTTTTTTTTTTTTTTTTTGAAGCCTTCATAGGGAGGTTATGGCTGCTTGAGCTTTTGGTTCTCGCAGTAAAGAAGCGCAGGTGTGCTTCATAAGAAGGGAGGTAGTGCACAGTTCGCTACTCCTGTGGGGGACCGGGCGGCGACACTTAGAGCCCGCTGATGAGCCAGCTAGGTGTCCTTGGCGAAACCTCACACAAGACACGGCATAAATCTAGAAAAATTGCTGAGTTTAAATTCACTGGCCGTGAAAGCCAATATACCATCTTTTTGGAAGCCTTCATAGGGAGGTTATGGCTGCTTGAGCTTGCGCAGGTGTGCTTCATAAAAAGGGAGGTAGTGCACAGTTCGCTATTCCTGTGGGGGCATAATCGTGTTTTAACCGTCTGAAGCGCTAGAGATGACAATATTATTGTGTTAAGTAGTATTAATTTTAATTATCATTCATGCCGTTAGAGGAAGATGACCTAGATGGCTCGTCCCTTAAAACTACAAATTCCGTAACAATCTGAGTAGAATGCTTCAACAAGTGGCCAATGGTTAGAAGAGCGATGGACTGTCTGTGTGTACACTTTGGACACGCCTGAGCGTAACGTACACACTCGCTACATCGTTCGGCTTTCAGCGTTATAATCTGATTGAATTACTTGCCTTGAATATCAACACAGCTTCTGTTTTATTGCCCTTTGGCATTCTCCGAGTAGAAAATTGCTTTTAACCAAAATTAGTCCCGATGTATTTGCGCTTCTACAATACTGTCAACTTGACTGGCTATGCCTCTAAAGTTAAGTGACGCGAATACATCTGTTCCATGGTAATAATTAGGTCTCGGATGTTTAGGAAATATAGAATCAAAATGTTCTCGAAGAGTCGCCTCCGTAGCGTAGCGGTCAGCATAGTTAGCTGCCGCCCCGGAGGTCCTGGGTTCGATTCCCGGCTTTGCCACGAAATTTGAAAAGTGGTATGAGGACTGGAACGAGGTCTACTCAGCCTCCGTTGGCCCAAATGAGTAGAGGGGGTTCAATTCCCACCTCATCCATCCTCGAAGTGGTTTTCCGTGATTTCCCACTTCGTCTTAGGGCAAATGCCGGGATGGTTCCTACTGTAAGGCCACGGCCGCCTCCTTCCCACTTCGTTGCCTAACCGTCCCACTCTTTCCATCTCATCATCAGGCCCCCTGTTCGCTTTGCAGGTGAGGCCGCCTGGGCGTAGTGCTGGTCACACACCCCAATTGTATCCCTGACTCAGTCTCAAGCTCCAGGACACTGCCCTCAGTGGCGGTAGAGGTGGCATCCCTCGCTTAGTCCGTGGGAAAAGCCAACCCTGGAGGGTAAAACGATAGAAAAAAAAGTTCTCGAAAGAAAAACAAAATGAGTATTGTCCGTCGAGCCATTATATTAACCCAAAAATGTGATAAAATGTCCAGCTTGCTCGTGACGTAGTCACACTTGTAGCGAAATGTCTTGCATGGCCATCTCAGTGTGTGCCAGCTACGCGTTTTGGTAGGTGTACCTTTAGCAACTGAAGAGCCCAATTGGCACACTGGGGCGAAACGACAGCAATGTGTTGAGTTATGCTGGTGACATTTTATCACATTTTTATGTTTAGGAAGAGTAATATTGTTTTCAATGCCTCTATTTTTTATGACCGATTGGTTTCTGATGCAAATCAAGTGATTATCGTCACAATACAGTGGTTTTTATTTATCATATAAACGCATATTTCAAATATTTTGAGTTTTTTGAGTTTTTAGAACGTCATATTTCGGTAAGTTTGGCGGCAGCTGTAGGTGTGCAATCATCCTCAACTTACCGAACGGGAACAAGCGACAATCCCTTCGAGATTAAATTGCTAACTAAATGCTTTAATCCAATTTTCATATTAATTTTCTGAATATACAAGTTTAAGTGGTTATTTACAGTCTATATCTGTAAACACTACTGTCGACCAAAGTATTATGTGCACTCGAGTTTGAGGGTTGTTTGCGAAGTAACCAATAGACCTACATAAAATCCAATATCATCATTTTCGTCGTTCTATTTTACGTTAGGTCATGTAGGTTTGGAAATTTTAATTTATATTTTAATATTTTTTATCGCAGTTGGAACACAAAAAGTGCACGTTTTTAAGCGTGTTTCAACCATGCGTCACATTTACGAATTATTATCTCAAAAACCCGTCATCAGATCGAATCCAAATTTTAACACAATATACATTGGAATGTTGTATAACTGCTTTATTAATTTCAAAATTGTGTGTGTCCAAGAAACAAAGTTGTTATTTTTGTAAGGTAACTTTTTCTCGGCTCGGAGTGGTTGGAAAATGTAGTTCTTGGTTGCATTGTAATCCTTATACATCGAAATGTTATGTTGTATGACTGTGAAATACGTAAATTTATTCACTTATTTTATATCGGTTTGTATTTCTACGGGGAAATAACACATGTTTCACCTGCTAGCCGCTCCGGCAAAAGCTGTACAGCGTTGCCGTAATGGTGCCCACACGCATCATGGCGCGTCTCGCTCGGAAGTGATGGGCTCCTTCTCAGCAACCCTGTACACATAATACTTTGGTCGACAGTAGTTCCCGTTCGGTAAGTTGAGGATGATTGCAAACCCACAGCTGCCGTCAAACTACCGATATATGACGTTCTTACAAAAAAAAAAAAATGCTGAAAATATGACCTAATGGTAAAGAAATGTTCGAAATATGCATTTATATGACAAATCACTTGATTTTCATCATAAACTAATCGGGCATGAAAATAGAGGCATTTACTAAAGGCAAAGCTGAATACCAGCTGGTTGAAGTAAGTTTTGTTTTGGAGGGGACGTGACCTTGCTATGCGCACACTAGATGCGCAGTAGCCAAGGTCGGCCGGGGGCGCGCGCGCAAATGAAGTCCCGACCTCACCCCTTTGGATTTTTTTTCTGGGGGTATATTAAAAACATTGTGTATGAAAAAAAAATCGGGATTTGGAGCACCTGTGGGAGCGAATTTCTGCCGCCATCTTGACAGTTACTCCTGAAATGATTGCACGTACCAATCCAGCCATTGGGAAAGCGTGCGTTCAATGCTGATGTTGGTGGTCGGCCTGGCCTAGATTTTTTCTCTACAGTCCCTGTTTCCTTAAACTGATTAAACCATCGAATTACAGCTTTGTAATCAGGTGCAGTTTGTCGGGCGGTGCCTTCATTTGTTCACGCGCCCCCGGCCGACCTTGGCTACTGTGCATCTAGTGTGCGCATAGCAAGGTGTCCCCCTCTAAAACAAAACTTATTTTAACCAGCTGGCGTTCAGTGAAAGAATTACACGTTTAACATAAAGGGTTTCGGTCCTATAATTTTTTGAAATGTTGGCATTATTTTTCGATGACCCTGTATTTATTATGGCCGCTACTGTTACTAAGGGAATTTTCTGATTTATCCTGGAAGAATCAGGGAATTTTTAGGGAAATCTGTTAGTTGGTTATGGTAGACATCCTGGTGAGTGATGGCTGGCTGAGGACGTACTCGACGTAGCTTTACAATCCTTCGCAAAGCATTGGATGCGTTAATCAATTCCTAATATCGTGCTGTGTAGCGGCTGCGTTTAATAACCCGCCACAGCGCTCTCCCACCCTCTTTACCATCTGCAGCATTATACAGTAGCATCGGGGGAGAAATAAAAAGTCGCCAGTTTGATAACGCTGTGCGTGTGTGTGTGTGCATTGGCTTTTCCAAGCTTTTCAATGTACCGGTAGCTATTGAGCTCGACTTGTATGGCGTGTAATTTCATTTAGATTACCTCCCTTTACTTGGGTTATTAAAATGATAGTCATCTATTGCTTGATAGAATAAGTGCCATCTGTAAGGATTTCTCTCCCCGTTTATATGCGGATTTTAATAAACAGGGTTTTATTTTCTCTCCGGGCGAACGGTTACTGTTCAGGATGTAATTGCAGTATTGCAATATTGGAGAACTAATATCCAATCCTCTTGCGTTGCCCTAGTGTCTACGCTTTTATTAACCCTTTATAGGTCCTTGGGATACTATCTTCCCACCATGTATTTATAGAACGGTGTTAGGGAGAGAATCTTCCCACCCCTTTCATTTCAAGCAGTTCCACACGCATCCACAAGCTAGCTGCACAGAAAATTTTTGAAAACCCATTAATTTGATGTATACTGTCATCAGAAACCAAAGGTGGGAAGCATATATCTCAGTGGTCGCCACAGTGCACGTGCTCGCCAGTTCCGCTGTGTTCAGTGAAAGAAATGCATTCTTTTACAGAAGAAGGTGTTTTTATTGAGTCTGGCTGCGTGGCTCAGGGGTAACGTTCTCGCTTGCTGAGCCCAAGGTTGCAGGTTCGAAACCTGGCGCAGTCAGCTGGCATTTGAGGGTGCGCAAATGTGAGGCAGCCGTGTCAGTACATTTACTGGCACGTTAAAGATCCCCTTCGGGGCAAAATTCCGGCACCCCGGCGTCTCTAAAAGCCAGGGTTGTTAAAAGGGACGTAAAACCAATAACATTATTATTATTGTTGTTTTTATTGAAGATAATAAATTTGTAAACGTTGGTATATACCTGAAATACAATGTTAATAATGGTTTTGGTCACTTGAGTAAATATATTTCAGCTAGAATGGGAATAATTATCCTGCTTAGCATGTTTGCCATAGAATACATGATTTTAAAATTAATTTTCTGTGTTTTTAGTAAATGCTATTTTGAAATTATTGAATTATATTCGAATATACTAACTTTTACCATTCCTAAATCACTTTTATATTTTTTGTGCAGTTTTCGGCAAAGATTATCTAGGTCACTTTGGGTTGCATGGGAGTTACGTTTTTTAAACATTATAGAGAGTGAGGGGCGTTTTTATATATTATATCCTGTTAAATAAACCTCATTATTGAGTGATAAATACAGTCTCCGAGGCTTAGGCGGCAGCACGCCGGCCTCTCACCGCTGGGTCCGTGGTTCAAATCCCGGTCACTCCATGTGAGATCTGTGCTGGACAAAACGGTGGCAGACAGGTTTTTCTCCGGGTACTCCGGTTTTCCCTGTCACAATTTCATTCCAGCAACACTCTCCACTATCATTTCATTTCATCTGTCATTCATTTAATCATTGCCCCAGAGGAGTGCGTCAGGCCTCGGCAGCCGGCACAGTTCAAATCCTCGCCGCTAGATGGGGGCCTCATTCATTCCATTCATGACCCGGTCGGAGACTGGAAGCAGGCTGTGGATTGTCATTGAGTGATAAATACAGTATCATCATAATTTGGAGGTGGGAGATAATTACCCCATTGCTCATTTAAGAAAACATACTGTCGGGTGTGGGCAGTGGGATAATAATTTCCCATCCCATATTTCATAAAATGGAATCCACACCCATAAAATTGTTGCATATTTCTACTCATCTATCACCCCCAATTACAAATGTGCAAAAAAAATGAAATCTTTTATACCCCCAGTCTTTTGCCCTATAAAGGGTGCGGATTTTAATAAACAGGGTTTTATTTTCTCTCCGGGCGAACGGTTACTGTTCAGGATGTAATTGCAGTGCACTATTGGAGAACTAATATCCAATTCTCTAGCGTTGCCCTAGTATCTACGCTTTTATTAACATATACTTTTCGAATTAGGAATTTTATATTCGAATCTCATTTTAGAAACTTTCAACAGTATGTAATACCAATAATATTTAGCTTACTTCATTATTATTATTATTATTATTATTATTATTATTATTATTATTATTATTATTATTATTATTACAGGTTAATTATTATTATTATTCTGTCATGATCATTATTATTTGACTGGCTGCGTGGCTCAGCGGTAACGTTCTCGTCTGCTGTCCCTAAGGTTGCAGGATCGAATCCTGGCGCAGTGAGCTGTCATTTGAAGGTGCGCAAATGCGAGGGAGCCGTGTCAGTAGATTTAATGGCACGTTAAAGATCCCCTTCGGGACGAAATTCCGGCACCCCGGTGTCTATAAAAGCCGCTGTAGTTAAAACTTAAAAAGGACGTAAAACCAATAACATTCTTATCATTATTATTAAATTATAATTATTACGGTTTATTATTATTATTATTATTATGAATAATAATATTTTTTACAGTATTGTTAATCAATTATTATTATTAGTAGTAGTTTATCATCACCATTATTATTATTATTATTATTA
The DNA here is from genome assembly GCA_946902985.2 of Meconema thalassinum. Lineage (NCBI taxonomy): Eukaryota > Metazoa > Arthropoda > Insecta > Orthoptera > Tettigoniidae > Meconema > Meconema thalassinum. The sequence continues at coordinate 122,489,780 of OX336398.1, forward strand.
TTATTAGTCTATTATTAATCTATTAGTAACTTAGTAGTTTTTAGTATTTGAATGGTTCATTATGGTTCCGTATTGATGCAACAATTAGTATTAATATTTTGCAAAAGTTCGTTTAACCTAAAGTAAGTTGATATATTGCTAAATATCATCACAGATGTAGACTTATAGGTGACATATTACATTCTCGTAATGGTTAAATCTCAAACTGGAGGCCTCTTCCATCATTAATTATTCCAAAGCACTCTGGCAAGATGATGATTCGGCACTGCAGCTTCATGGTTTTTGGGGCTCATCTATGGTGAAGTATTGTGATCCATGAAATTTATCACTGGTGGATTGTATTTGGAATATTAATATAATTTGGAATGCTGCCACGGAGCAGATTATGTCTCATTTAGCATCTACAGACCGCAGTAAGTTGAACTGCCACAAAGCTGAGCCATTGTATATCGGCAAGCCACGGTATAGCGTATGGTTTATTTCAAATGTGTTATTGTCGGCCACATACAGTATTTCAGAAGATTTGGGACCACTTGAAGAATGCACAATTTCTGTGATCAACAAGAAAGGGTCAAATCTTAGAGTGTGTTCACACTATATATTTTTTGTTTTTTCCAAATTTCAACTATTTCTTTCTTCCTTTCTTTCCTTCTTTCTTTTTTTATTTTTTTTATTTTTTCTTCTTCTTGTTCTTTCTTCGATTCGGCCAACTAGGGACCAGGTCAGTTCAACTGTCTCTTCTTCCGAGCTTTAACTACCGCCCAGTGTTCCCGCATTCGTCTCCGGTGTTGTTCTTTTCTCTCTTGGGACCACACCTTCCCTGTCTTCAGCTTCGGCTTTTCCTGGAAACCTTTGTGCGTACGTAGTTTTTCCTGAAGTGGAACACGCTCCTGGATATCTTTAGGGGAAATTTCCATTTCACGTAGATCTTTCTCAACTTCCGTGAACCATGCCTCTTTGGTTTTCTTATCATGAAAGTACGTCAATATCCGTTTTGATATCCTGCCTGGTATCATTCGTGTCACGTGGCTATAAAAGGCAATCCTTCTTTTTCGAATCGTGTCACTGATCTTCTCCACGTGCTTGTATAATTCGTGGTTGTGACGCCTTCTGTACTTGCTGTTTTCATTGATAGGACCCAGGATTTTCCTCAAAATGTTCCTTTCTTTCGCCTCTAGTTTTTCCATTAGACCTTTCTTGTTCATTGTTAGAGTCTCTGCCGCATACAGAGCCTCTGGTCGAATAACAGTGCAGTAATGTCTAATTTTGGCTATCGATATCTTATTGTAGATGTCTTTAGTCAGGTTGTATGCCATTTCCATTTTTAATTTTTTATTTTTATTTCCTTATGTTTCTTTGGATAAACATCTTTCCCCTTTCATTATGGTGCACCATAATAGGGTTTTTTGAAGGGAATATTTTATGAGTGTTAAGCTATCCGACCACCTGTTTGCCTTGACTTATCTACACAGGCTGATGAAGGGGCCAAAACAATTAGGCCCCGAAACATGTACCAATGACCACTAAGTGATCATTTATATTTAGTACAATAAAGGTATTGATTAGGCGGAACTTTTGCAAAATATTAATACTAACTTAGTAGTTGTAAAAAAATAATGTAAATAATAATAATAGTTTTCTTTCTTTGAATTAGGCCATCTATGAACCACTTGAAATGACTTCATGATATTGTCGCAATTGGTTTTCTTTTCTTTCGGTATTTATATATTTATCCTTTCTTTGTCTTCTTTCCTTCTTTCATCAGTCCAAACAGTTGCGTGCTTTTTGTCTTTTTCATTAAAAAACTAATGTTCTAATCTTATTTCTCAGTTTAACCGTCTCTAGAACTTCTTCTTTTGATTTCTTTCTGAATCCGTTTTCACTTCGATGAACCAACTAATTTCAGTATAAAATGCTCAGTATAAGAGTGATAAACAAGATGTTCAGGAAAGAACATATAGCCTACTTTCTCCTAAATGTATGGGTATAGTTATAACTCTTTGTCTTTATCATCTCCTAATTTCTTCCAATTCGAAGTGCAAATTGGCACACTGGATTTGAGGAGTGGCGTTCAAATAATTTACCCCAGCATTTTGCAATTTCATCAGTAAACACTCCAAACAACGTAGGTATTCAGTTTATTAACACCGACTACTTACAATAATTTAAACTTCGTTGCTCTAAACGTATCACTGGGAGAAACATATTTAATATAACTATTACACAGCTAATTTGTAATCGCGCACGGCTAACGAGAAAGACAGGCCATGGCGCGTAAACCAAACCCTTCTGTGACGTAGGCAATGTACCGGTACTGCTTGATGATGCTTGTACGTTTAAGTCGAGAGCAATTCATAAGCAGCAGAAATGCAATATTTTATATCAATCTTCATAAAATGGACGCAGTTTAGATGTTCCGTGTGTTTTCAAACACGATAAATTATACTGTATAGGTTTGCAAAACTACGCCTATTGAAGTTACTCCTTACAAAAATCCACGCGAACTAGGATTCAAGGGTTCGTTGTCTTTAATAGCTGCAACGAACAGGCTACATTAAGTCGAGTTGTAGATTCTGTGACCTTCGTTGTGAGTTAAATTATGTGCACATTAGTATAATTAGATCAAAGAATCTTGCAGCACAGTATAGATATCATTAACTTATTGTTGTTTCAAGGGGCGGAACATAAATTAATTCGTTTATAGAAGAGATCTGCGGAATACACTACCCACCGACTAACGACTTGTATCAATACCTTCTATGAAGACAAGTGATAAATGAATACCAACGTTTATACAGATTCAGTGATGTAGACAAGATGACTAGGTACCACACCGGCAGTAAAACGAAGACCAGGCAGTGGTGCAACAGAACTACATTGCCGACGTCACGAAAACTCACCAGAGCCAGTCATTCTCGTTGGCCGTGATAATCGTGCCTTATCTTGGGGATGTGTACCCTCTATCGGCAAAAATAATAACCTTCGCAATTATACTGTAGACATGCGTTCACTAACTGGCCGGTAGAGAGCATAGCTCGCATCTAGAAGGCTGTGGTTACCAATAACATAGTTCAAGTAATTACTCTTAGATGTCACTCCGGTGGTGAATGTTGTTTTAATTAAATATATATTTTCCATTTCAAAATGCACCATATAATGCTTTATTTTATAACGTCTCAGTACTCAAGAAATAATAAATATTTAAAAAAATCAAGAAAAAAAGTCTAACTCTGATAGGATTTGAACCACGGCCAGCCTGATGAAAGACTAACGCGCTGACCACTCAGCCAATCGTGCACACTCTAATGGATCGTTAGGAACCAATACATATACCACGTTATAGCAAATCATGACTTGGACTAAACGTTTTCTTTACTGGAGTATATTTTAAACAGAGTTCATTTCATAGAAAGTTCATATATTTGTTACCACTAGCCTATATTGCATGCAACATACTGAAATTAATAAAATAAAGGTCAGAACGAGAGATCAGCTGCCATCTTGTCAAATAACCGAGACGACTCAGCTTTTTAAAATCACTTCTAGACTATAATATTAAAATATAAACTTTTAATTTCAAACGGGCCACGTCATTTCAAACAGATTAAACGATTCTTGGTTCGATAGTCGGAACTGGTGGGTCCCATGTTATGGATTATAAAGTTTGCATAATTCACACGGCCGCCATTCTGAAATGGTACGGTTGATGACCTTGTAGTTTGGGCACAAGACGCGCCTCATATGAAGGAACGTTGTTACCAAATTTGGTAAAGATCCGATTATTAGTTTGGTTGTAATGCATTATTACGTTTTGACCATTTGAGTGGCCGCCATTAAGTTTTGGTAAAGATGGCGGCAATATAAAACATGACACTGAGGTGCCTTTTGCCAGTGCTACCTCTGTACCAAATTTCGTTCAATTGGGTTTCACCGTGTTCGAATTGATAGGGGGGGGGGCAGACATTCAGAGTACACACACACACACACACACACACACATACACACAGACAGACACACAATTTTTGGCCCTGTAGTGATCTCATAAGTCTACTTTCATTTTTTGCAAAAATCGAAAGTAGGCTAAAAATGAAAATCCACAGCCTACTTCCAGTCAACCGACCGGGTCAGGGAATGGAATGAACGAAGCCCCCGTCTAGCTGTGAGGATATGAACTGTGCCGGCTGCCGAAGCCTGTCGCACTCCCCTAGGACAATGCTTAAATGAATGACAGATGAAATGTATTATTATAGTGGAGAGTGTTGCTCAAATAATTTAAGCGATTATTATTTTTTTGGTACTTTAAGGTGTATATTTCCCTTCCTCCTTAAGGGACGTCAATTAAGGGGAAATATATCGTTTACTCTATGGCTAAAGTCCATCAACTTCCGGTCTGGGGACTTCCTTTGCCGCTCACAGGCTTAGAGAGGAACCCAATATTGGAAGCCGCTAGCGCTCGGTAATGCTGCTAATGAACAGGTAATATCTGGTTAGCTGCAACAGCTGTATTCTCGTCGGATTAGGGACTTAAACACGACTGACTCACAGTACAACGCTCGATGAACGTTACGGGAAGGGAATTATTATTATTATTATTATTATTATTGTATTATTATTATTATTATTATTATTATTATTATTTCATGTTACTGTTGGCAACATGACTCATTTCGGTAAATGAAGCACATGAAACTTAAACATAAATGTTACATAGTAAATTATTCCGAGGAATGTCAGCTTTCGTGTTTCTTTGCCCAATAGACTTAAAGAAAAAACCGGCCGAAGTCGTCGGATTTTTTAAGAGCGTTAAAATCCCTCAGTATGCCTTCCTTCGGAGGGGAAGTAAAGCCGGCGGGCCCATGTTTTATGACATGTAAAAGAACCTACCACTAACTACAATTGTCTGAAGATAAAATTTGTAGGTTACATTTGATTAACGCTCTATGAGTTCCAACGTTCGTCGCAAGGTGCCGGTTGTGGTGGCATATAGTAGCGAAGTCCGCGGCTAGGTGTCGTTGGCGGTAGCATTTGGTAGCAAAAGTAGGAACTAGTTGAAATTGATCGTCTGCAGTCCTTACCTGAATTACAGATAACACACACTAATACAGCCATCGCATTCGTCGGAACGCTCTATCAAAGTTCCAACGTTCACCACTAGGTATCATTGATATCTGGTAGCAAAAGTGGGAACTACTTGAAATTGAACGGAACTTGTATCTCACCCTAAGGGTGTCCGCTGGAAGCAGCTACAGACTCAGGCGAGCCGAACATGTCCTCGGACACTCCCGGCACTGAAAAGCCATAGATAAATAAATACAGCCATCACAATTAACTCCGGTTATCAGACAAATTCTACACACACCCAAATTACACGGGGCTACATGACCGCGTTGTCGCAGCCCCTAAACTGAGGAACCAACCAATTCAGCTGTGGAAATTTCAAGCGTGTTTTCTCTTCTCAATGCAATTCGTCATCTCCGCATTCGTAACAAAAAAAAAGTACTGTTGAGAAAACCTCACTCAAATTGATCACTATCAATGACGGTACTCGAACCAGTGTCTCCTTCTAGGATATACACGGTTTTAGGGCATTCAGTATGTCGAGTTCTCTGTGGACAGATGTGTTTGGGGTTGAGCGAGGATATCCGTCACGTATTTATCACTTGGCTCATGCACATGGGCAAAGTTTTAGTGTGGGTTTGCTTCTGTCTGTCTGCTTTAATGCCGGGATGTTCTGCTCTGTTCCATCAGACCACCACACAAGTTTTTTTTTGGTGAGCTCTTGTAGACCCCTTGGCTTCTTTGTGTATGCATGTTCCTCCCTCAAATAAGCCCTCCACTGCTCATACTCTGGACAAAACAACAGCATTCAGAAACACTGCCCCCTTTTTGTTCAGAAATGAAACGCAGTGTCTGGCTGACTCAACATCACTAAGTACAAACCCACTCATAAACAGATTGGGTGATTACCAAGCGAGGGGTAGCCGTCATAAGCGCCCCCGCATTCTTATAGAATGACTTTCCTCTTCAAAACAAATCTGCTACTATAGCACTCCTTTTCTTCTTTTAAGAACTACAGTGAAACCCCTCAAATCCGAACCCCAGAAATCCGAAATCCCGGGTAATCCGAACGAGTTTTCTTCGACGATTTTAAGTTTGAAAAACACACGGAAAACAGAGAAACGTATTTATTTAGTTATAAAACAATTACATATTCTACATTATAACCTTATTTTTCAAAAATTAGTTGGAAAATTAACAAAGAAGTAGAGTTAGCATACGTAACAGAGTGTAACTGTGCCTACATACTTATCTCATCCTGGATTGAAAATCGGAAAAGTTGGTTATTGTAATTTCTTATGTTAATCACTTTGCAAGAACAATGAAATAACAATAGAAACACACAAAATATCACTTAATCTTTCCCTTGAAATCAGTTATCTTCAATTTTCGAAGTGACGAAAACCTTCCCGCAGAGGCAATTACGCATGGACATGACATCGTTTGTCGTGGCTGCTTCGTGTTGTTCTACGAAGCGCAATGCGATGTCCAGAGCAGATGCAGCCTCAGTATAAGTCACATTGTCTGTCCAAGTTTCATCTTCCTCACTGTCACTAGTTACATTGCTGTCATGTTGACTCACTATTTCATGTTCGGTGCATTCTTCATTGACATCAACTGTCGTCCACTACTCTAGACAACCTTCTCCAGCATCCTCACAACCTGCTATAGGCTATGGATATTTTTTTGGCTAATCCGAACAAATTGAAATCCGAACTGACTACAGCCCCAATTAGTTCGGATTTGAGGGGTTTCACTGTATCTACTTTCAATTTCACAGTGAGGTCAGGTCAGGAATGATTAAATGAATGACAGATGAAATTAAATGATAGTGGAGAGTGTTGTTGGAATGAAATTGTGACCGGGAAAACCGGAGAATAGCCTGTCTGCCTCCGCGCTATATTGAGGCGTAGGCTACTGGGCAAGATGAGTGAGGTAGTTTGCCATTGCTTTCCTCATTGAGTCTGAACAGCAGTACTATCCCTATGAGAAGAACCTTTCACAACATCCACAGGCACTGACTGTGCCCTGAATGTCATTACTAAGCACCACCCACACCTCAGTAGCTTCCATATAATCACAGCCATACGAGTGAGAAAGACATCGGTGAAAAGCCACATTTTACCTGTGCCAATAGACAAATGCAAATGTACTGCATTCATCAAAAGATGGCAAACAGGCCAATTATATTAATAAATACTGTAAATGAATGAACGTAATTTTCTCCATGAGTATTTATTTACATACAGGGTGTCTCAAAAAAATGTACTAACACTTTGAATGACTATCAAATGATTTTTTATGGACATAGAGACAAGTTTAAGGGTTTCATTTATAGAAGAGACATGTAATTAGTTGGTTGATTGGTTCCTTAGTTTAGGGTCTGCGACAACGCGGTCATGTAGCCCCGTGTACTTGGGGTGTGTGTAGAATTGTCTGATAACCGGTGTTAACTGTGATGACTGTATTAGTGTGTGTATCAGACATGTAATTAAAGACTCATGTTCGCAAATGTTCAAATTGATCACCGTCAGTGTCCAGAAGTTCGACAAACAACCACCAACGCACAGGACCATTGCTCGCATCAGAGATAAATTTGAAGCAGATGGAACCGTTCACAACGTCAACAAGAAACGTTCTGGATGACAACGGACATCCAGTCCTAGAAAAGAAGAACAGGTGCAGGAAGGTCTCACTCGATCCCCCACCGAAATCACTACGACAAACAGCTCGAGAGACACACATCTCAAAAGATAGCAAAAAGACGGCACAAACCTAGAAGAATTGCTGAGTTTCAAAAGATAGCGTCCATCGCATCATGAAGCGTCTGCGCTGGAAATCCTACATTCCAACACGAAATTAGAAATTGACAGACAATTCCAAATGGACTTTGTCGTAACGTTTGCGAATCAATTGCCTCGCGTTATCAGCTTTGTCTGGACACTGACGGTCACCAATGTGAACATTTGCGAACATGAGTCTTTAATTACATGTCCTCTCTATAATTGAAGCCCTTAAACTTGTCTCTATGTTCATAAATAATCATTTTATAGTCATTCAAAGTGTTAGTACATTTTTGAGACACCCTGTATTTACATTGTAACCCCGCCCAGTTCTTTGGTAAATTCGACTGAAGCGTTAAAACTAAGAGTAAATTAACGTTATCGGGGTGAAGTTAATTTAGTGCTATGCACTGTATGGGATAGTTGTGTTTCCCGTACCTACTTTCATTGAAGCCCTGACTCTCTGCCTGCTAAATGAAGAGTTGAAAGCTGCCAATGTTTGAGCTGTACAGAGCGGTGGTGGATTGAATGGAAGTGCTCGTCAAAAGGCTTGTGTATGTGTGTGTGTAATCTTTCGCTTCAGGTTAAGCGTGGGGGTATGCAATAAAGCTCGCTCTTGGTTGAGAACGGAAATGCAATATACTGTGTAGTGTTATTGTCTTTTCAGGATATACAAGCGAGCTGTTTCATTGAACCTCGTGTGAATAGGTGCTTCATAATGTTAGCTACCAAAATTGCTTCGTCAATAATAGTATGATGGTTTCAGCTGGTGCAGGCCGCGCCATCTTAAGTACTACTACTAATAATAATGTTATTGGTTTTACGTCCCTTTTAACTACCCTGGCTTTTAGAGACGCCGGGGTGCCGGAATTTTGCCCCGAAGTGGATCTTTAACGTGCCAGTAAATGTACTGACACGGCTCCCTCGCATTTGCGCACCCTCAAATGCCAGCTGACTGCGCCAGGTTTCGAACCTGCAACCTTGGGCTCAGCAAGCGAGAACGTTACCATCTTAAGTAAGTTACCGGTACTAATAATGTAACTTAACCATTTGTCCCCCATCACTACAAGCTTTTTATTTTTAAGCGTATGGCTTTTAGTGCCGGGAGTGTCCGAGGACAAGTTCGACTCGCCAGTTTTTGTAGCTGCTTCGAGGCGGACACCCAATGGGTGAGCTACACGGACCGTCGCGTGTGGAGTGTTGTCTGGGGAGGAAAGTGTGATTGTAAGGACGAGGAGTTGGAAGGAAGTGGCTGTGGCATTTGCCTGGAAGGAAGATGGAAACCACAGAAGACCGTCTTCAAGGTTGCCGGCGAGGGGATTCGAACCTCCCTGATGTGAGCGACTGCCAGCAGTCATGCCGTAACGACCACGGCTAACTCTCCCGTCCACGTCAACTTGGTTGATTGGTTGGTTCCTTAATTTAGGGGCTGCGAACACACGGCCATGTAGCCGCGTGTACGTTGGGTGTGTGTAGAATTTGTCTGATAAGCAGTGTTAATTGTGATGACTGTATCAGTCTGTGTCATAGAATTAAAGCATGTAAAAGATCCTTCCACTGACTAAACTTGTGTGAAGCTAAATTGTTAGGTGAAAGTTAGAACTACTTGAAATTGAACGGAACTTGTAGCTCACCCTATGGGTGTCCGCTGGGAGCAGCTATGGACTCAGGCGAGCCGAACATGTCCTCTGACACTCCTGGCACTAAAAGCCATACGATAAATACATACATCTGTGATTCAGGTAGGAGGACTGCATACGATTAATTTTGTCTAGTAGTTCCTACTTTTGCTACCATCCACGATACCTAGCTGCGGACGTGGTTACTAAATGCCATCGCAGTCAGCACCTGGCTGCGAACTTTGGAACTAATATAGCGTTATCAAACTAGCCTATAGGGGCAGATGACCTCGTAGTTCCGCCCCTTAAAACAGCAACTAATATAAACTAACCTTCAAATTTTTAGCTTCCACAAGTGTAGTTAGTGGAAGGTTCTTTTTCATGCCATGAGACCGCCGGCTTTACTTCACCTTCGAAGGAAGGCATACTGAGGGATTTTTAACGCTCTTAAAAAATCCGACGACTTTGGCTGGGTTTGAACCCGCGATCTTTTCTAATCGGAAATACTGGTTCAATTTCCTTATAGACTGTATCATTTGATGCTATTCTCCACATTAACTTGATATTGCTTATTTATGCATGTCCTGATAAGTCTTCGTTCTGTTTTAAGTATTTTGTATATTTCAGCTGTATTACTAGTTTTGAAAAGAGTTTCACCTCTGGTTGTGTAACTGTTTTATAATGTTTTATTTCCATATTGAAATGAAAATCCGCAGCCTGCTTCCAGTCTCCGACCGGGTCAGGAATGGAATGAATGAAGCCCCTTTTATTTCCATATTAATAAGCATAATGTATCAATTGCTTGGCCTTTGCTGATGACATTGCCATTCTTTCAGAAAATATACAATCAGCCTGTGTCCGAATAAACCTTTTGAGAAGGATAGCAGAGAAAGTTGGACTTCAGATATCTTTTTAGTAGACCAAATTGATGACTAATATTAGAAATTCGCATCGAGTTTAAATAACAGACTCCGGAAACATTGACAAGTTAAAAATTTTCAGTATTTGGGAGAAATGATTCAAAGAAGGAAAGAGAGCAAGAATACGAAAATAGGAACACGCTTTTCAACTGATGAAGGATACGAACAATAAGAAAAATCTTTCGATTACAACTAAAATCCGACATTACAATACGGTAATTAAGCCAGAATGTACAGTATGTTTTCCATTTAATTACAAAGGCACCGACAGTAGTGGCTAGACTGGCTAAAGCGCAGCGTTAGGTCATGGGGCCAAGCTCTCTGCTGACTTGGTAGACGCGTGGGTTCGAGCCGTCCTTGAAATGGTTTTCCGTGGTTTCCCCATTTTCAACACCGGGCAAATGCTGGGACGGTACCTTGTGACAGGCCACGGCCGCTTCCTTCCACATCCTTGTCCAGATTCATTCATCTCCATCCATTCCATCTCTCATCGTTACGCGCAGGTCGCCCACGGGCGTCATCTAGAAAGACCTGCACTCGGCCTCTCAGGAGGCCACACGACAAAAAAAAAATTAAAAAGGCGAAATAGAAAAGCTAGATAAAAAGGAAAGAAGGATACTTTGAAAAATATTGGGACCATTATTAACAGAAAGTGGAGAGTTCAGATACAGGAAAAATGACGACCTCTACAAAAATAAAGAAATTGAAAAAATCTACAATACGATCGCGAAATAGAGGTTTTTTTATTTAGTCAATTTACCCTCTAGGTTGGTGGTTCCCACGGACTCAGCGAGGGAACTGACCACTACCGCCTCTATGGGCAGTGTCCTGGAGCTTGGAACATCTGGTCGGGATGGATACAACTGGGGAGGTGTGATCAGCACTTCGCCCAGGCGGCCTCACCTGTAAAGCGAACAGGGGCCTCATGAGGGAGGGGAAGGGATGGATAAGCTAGGAAGAGGGAAGGAGGCGGCCGTGGCCTTACAGTAGGTACTGTCCCCGTTTACCTGGATAGTAGGCTGTCAGATATCCGCCCCCTCAATCGGATTGCCAATTATCAATCGCACCGGCTCAGCTACATCAATGAAAATGGCACTGACAGATACTATCGAGATAAGAGCACAGAAGTTCACAGGAAATCATTGTGGAACACACCAAAATAGACGGGGATTCATACTTACCGTTACTTACCTCTTAATTATCTCGGGGTTTGAGTTGACAACAGGATCACTAAAGTCTGTTCACACAATAACCTCCACCATGACATTTAAAAATGAACCAAGACGAAGACGAGAACTTTGAACTGTACAAAAGCTTTATTTCAAATAAAGGGTATGATTTTGATAACACAACAAAATCAACGTGGCTATCAGTAGCCCAAGTCTATCTGACTACGTCCTCCAGTAGGACTTGCAAAAATTATCATACAACATGATATAAAACATTTTAGCTCCCAAGAGCTCCAAATAACGTAATATTCATAACACTATTGGATTGGAAAAGGACGTCAGGGTGTGACATATATAGAGCATTTGGTTTCCTTTTAATAAACATGAGAATGGTATTTATAGTCGCAAGGCCAGAGTGTGGACGACCTCACTCTCTGAGAACCAGATGTTGGCACAGCTGCGGGCTACCCTCCAGCCTGTTGCATACTGGTCAAATGCACTCCCTTCTCACATGCTATGTTACGTAAGAATACAGCTTGTTCTCTCAAGCTTTTAAATGTCTACAAGACAACTCACATTATATTTACGCAAATCTTTCAAGTACTTTGCTCACATCCTATTGGATCATTATGTTAATTTCTCAAACTTGTTAACTTCAATCCAAATGTTTAATTAGCTCTTAAATGTTTATAACAAAATCACATAAATTATTTATAACAATTAGAAATTGTTTATAATATTTGTCAAAGACAATAAAAATATTATAAGCACGCCTTTAACATCACTCTCGTTTCACATTATTTTCAAAAATATTTACAGCAATTATTTACAATATTAACATTTAAATTGTTTAAATTATTAATTTAAGAAATACATTAACCACATGTTCATTCGGTTGGTAATTTTCATAATCGTGTTTAATATAATCGACCAATGAAGGTTAGTTATACATGTTAATGTCACAATCTGGTTTAATAAAGGTTTTAATAATGATTTGTGACGGCAACCTTCATTCAAAATCTTATCTCAAATTCTTTCAAAACTCGTGTTAATTATAACAGTAACTCACTTGATTAATTTTCAACGAACTATAACAATCTTACTCCAGCGGAAAATCCTTCGCTAACAAGTTAATGCACAATCTGCATTAAAAATATGCCCAAAATCATCATATATTAATCTATATGGCATTAAAAACTTCCACATAACTTACAAAACTTCCACAAATAATTCTTTAACATTTATTCCTGTGGGAACCTCCTTCATATTCAAGGGCATTATACCTCAGCGACTTTCAACACGCGCTGCACTAGCGATTATACATTTATAGTTCCACTTAAAAAATTTTATAATCATTAATTGTTTCAAAACTGTTTTTCTATTTAACCTTCGTGGATTTCATTCATGAACCGAAATGAAGTCAAAACTTGCCAATCACAAACAAATTTAATAGTGAATACGCTTATATACGCCTGTCTGGTCTATCAAAATTTAAGATTAACATCTTAAAAGAAATTGCAGTATAAAAATACTATCTTCAAATAAAGTGCGACTAAAATGCAAAGTAGTCGAATAGAATCCAATTAGACTGGGGAATGCAAACATCGTTATATAACTCTCTAATTGAGAAAATCTCCTAACAAAAGTTCTTGACTTTAATGCATTCAATAATTCCTTATTAAAGTTACTCTTTCACAAAAGTGTCTATGATGCAATGTTCATTCATAACTGACTATAAATGTCTGTGTTGCAATCAATACAAATAACGACTAGTATTTCCAAGATCGTCGACAACGTAAGAGATTTTAACGCTCTAAAATCATTTAAATGTTCTTCCTTCTTGATGATGACAGAAAATTGGTCAAAGTAATTAAACTGGGGTAGAATTACTTTAATAAAGTGACACGCTGTCTGAATTTAAATCTGCCATAAAAATCATTAACTTACAGTCAAATCGTGACTACAAAAATATTAATTACTGAAATATTCTAAATATCAGTCTCAACTGATTCAAAATCGTTAACTATGCCCATGACATAACAATGTCTTAATAAATCGTCGAAAAAGGCATAACTCATCAAGATGTACTGAGAATAAGAATCTCAAACAAGAAAATAGGGCAAAATACATGAGGATAAAAATATGGGAAAAATAGTTGCTCAAACATCATTAGTAAACTCAAATACAATAAACGTTCACGACTACCTTATCTGCCGATTGACGTTCCAGAGGAAAATTCCCCAAAGAAGACTGCTGATGGATCCATTTCACCACGTTAAAGCTGAGCTCCATCCTCGAAATAGGAAATAGCACCCTCGGAGAATCGAACTGCTTCCTTCTCCGTGAATCGCTCTGCTCCTCGAAGACGAATAGACATCCTTCCGGCAATAATCTTCTTTGTGAGTCGGGATATCCCTGACCTCTCTTGAAAAATTCCCTGAAGTTCCAGTAGACAATCGCCATGAAGTTTTGTAGAAATTTCCGAAGAAATTATTCATATTCAGAGTATGAAATTGTTTCTATGGCTGTTCGATGGTATTCAGCCTTAAATCACGAAACATGGGTGTAGATGGTATTCACCGCATGTTCGCTTGTGTGGAATAGCAATTAGCGAAGTTCCATGTCGCTATCTTACTCCGTTGAAATATGTCCCAATTGCAATAAGCCCTTTAGTCTTCCATCTGCTCTTCGGTTGTAGTATTAGAAGAACAAACTGCCGTATTCAATTGCTCCATTATACTGTATCGTTCTGTAACCAAGCAATCTGAAGTCTTTCTATTCCACTCGCAGCGTCAGCCGTTGCGTTGATTCTGGCTATACAAAAGTGCTTCTCTTGTGGCGAGATAATCACTTTTGTCAGTCGTATAAAACTGCTAATATCTTTTAAACTAATCGGTCGAAATTGTTCAGCTTTTCTCTATAACTGCATGAAGCACAGCACAATACAATTAGCTTATCGGTGACCGCTAACTGTTCGAAGCTAAACTTGTAGAAGCTTTCTAAGGTCCGTTTCAACTTCACCTAGTTTGACTTGGATCTCGTTAATATAGTGGCCTCGCCACGCGTTATAAAGACGATTCTTTTCACTGCTGTTCACTTCGACGTCTCACTATAATGAATGTATAAGAAAAGAACTTTCACAATAGACTTTGATGATCTGAGAATGAGATCTCAGAATAATCAGAGAACGAAAGAGGCTCCTCTCTTCTGCGCAAGCCCTTTTATTAACTTCACGAGGGGCGTTTCCATCCCTTCCAAAGCGAGATACTGCGTCATCGCTAAAACTTCCAACTTCGTTAATACATGACGGATTTTCAAAATTCAAAAACTGAAAATAAATTTCACCAAAATTCCAAATCAATGCTTTTACTGCAAATGGATTTCCACAATTCTGCATTCCAAAAGTAATAAAAATACCATAGTTTCAGCAATCTCCGTCTTCCTTTAAACTATCGTTCATTGGTTCAAGCCTCTCCTCCAATAGCATAGTTTCTTCCTCAGCAGAATTCCTCGTTTCCTGCGACTGCGTCGTAAATCTTGGAACATTCTCGACTAAAAGCTGACGTCACTGAGAATCTCGGCTCAAGTAGCCTGCTGGTATAACATTTACGTCATCCGTGCTTACGTCATGACTACCCACGTTATAACTATGACAGCCATAACTCTCCTTATAATTTCAATATAGCCACCGTGGTCTCTATATAATTCAATTACGGGGGCAGTACCATCCCGGCATTTGCCCGAAGACGAACTGGGAAACCACGGAAAACCACTTCGAGGATGGCTGAGGTGGGAATCGAACCCCCTCTACTCATTTGGACTACCCGAGGCTGAGTAGACCCCGTTCCAGTCCTCATACCAGTTTTCAAAAGTTCGTGGCAGAGCCGGGAATCCAACCCAGGACCTCCGGGGCGGCAGCTAACCATGCTGACCGCTACGCTACGGAGGCGACCTGGGTTATTTTCTTTGGACACGTAATGAGGATGAATAACACTAGACTCACAAAACAAATTTTCAGTCATGTATAAAAAAGCAAGAATGGTAATCAATGGGTACAAAGTATAAAGAGGGATGTGGAAGTAACGATTGATATTATTCAGGACAGACCAGAAATATGATCAAAAATTTCAAGGGTTTCCAGGAGAAGGAAAAGAAGAAGCGGGTTAACATCTAGACCTAAGAGAGAACAAAACAAGTCAACCCCTGGCACTATCCAGCCCATGACGGGCTAAGGCCGACCAAGCGACCGCTGCCCAGCCATTTGGCCTGCAGATATTGGGGTGACGCGTGATCAGCGCGTCGGGTCCCCTCGGCCGTTAATCTTGGTATTCGTGATCGGGGCGCTGTCTCACTGTCAGACAGCTACTCAATTGTCCTCACGAGGCTGAGTGCACCCCGTTCCAACCCTCACGTCAGTTTTAAAATCCCTGACGGAGCCGGGGATCGAACCCGGGGCTTCCGGGTGAGAGGCAGGCGCGCTACCCCAACACCACGGGGCCGGCTACTAAGAGAGAAGAAGGAGACAAAGTGAAGTATTGAAGAACTACTGGAAGGCAAGAAAGGATAAAGGGAATAAGAGACAGTGGATACAATGGATTATTTTACGCAGTCCAAAGATGGCCAAAATCGAGGAAAGAATAATAATAATAATGTAATCCCTTGCGGCACTTTCTTTTTATTGGGGTGCGTGATAATATTAATTTCGTTTTCAAATCTTTTTTTTAGCGTATGGCTTTTAGTGCCGGGAGTGTCCGAGGACATGTTCGGCTCGCCAGGTTTGTAGCTGCTTCGAGACGGACACCCAATGGGTGAGCTACAAGTACCGTTGGGGAGGAAAGTTGGAATGGAAGGACGAGGAGTTGGAAGGTAGCGGCTGTGGCCTATAGTTAGGGACCAACCCCAGCATTTGCCTGGAAGGAAGATGGGGAAACCACAGAAGACCATCTTCAAGGTTGCCGGCGGGGGGATTCGAACCTCCTCACCTCCCGGATGTGAGCGACTGCCAAATAAAAAATAAAAAATATATTTCCGCTTGAAATTCGAATGTGTTTTTCTTTGTAGCCATAGATAATGGTAATAGGGATTAATTATTATTGCTACTGATGGCGCACAAGCAGCCTTGATTACATTCACTGGCTGTGGTAGTAGTTGGTTTGTGTACAGCGTCATTACTGCTGTATGCTGTTGTTCTTGCCTCAACTGTTATGTAGCATTCAGTGTCTCTTGTTTCTGAACAATACAGGACTGGGGGATCCGTACGACAAATCTCGTATTTCAACATCATTGTCGTTGTACACATTAGCCTCGCATGACGTGACACAGTTCTGACAGGGGGCTTTGTCTCGTTTCTCTATATATTAAGAATATTTATGAAAACTTATCCGAGGCCGTGCGGCCATTCTATCCGGTCGATTTCCTTCATTCTTTTTTTAAATGAAAGGTATTCATGCACAGATTTGTCATCAACTATTGAGTTCAAACCGGTGTAAGCCAGGTTGGTTTCTATCCTCATTAGATAAAATATTTTAGTATTTTTGATTCCCTGGAACTATAGAAGGCCTAGACTGAAAAAATAATTTAATTTTAATAACATGACAAAAAATTGCTCAACTATTACAAATCACTTAAATTACGCCTATCTCAAATTATTTGATTTTTTTCAACATTTTCCAAATTTGAAGCAATCATGTCTTTGGATCTAATTGAGTTACGAAGGCCGTTTTGGTCTAAGAACACTCAGTGAATCAAGAGCGCTGTTATTTGAGCTCTTAACTATTCACATCGGCTGATTCTGAGGAAAGTTATGGGTGAACATTCGATATTACATCTCAATTTTTCAACATTTCTTCTCATTTGTGTATAAACAAATTGTCGATATTTATTAAACCGGTGCGCAATTCGTTACTGCTCCGTATTGGCTAATTCTCTTTCTTTTGAATGTTCATTTGTTACGATCGGTTACATGTCGGCGGCCCAAAAGGGATCCATACTCCACTGCCCAGTAAACTGAGATCGATCAAGGGAACTACTCGCGTGTGGCAGAGCTCTTTCCGGTCACGGAGAGAGTCCGTCATTTTGTATTGGCTAAGGATAGGTCATACGAGATTCACCCACTCGTACCTAATGAGAAGGGAAGACCCCCCCTCCCACTTTGTACCTGTGGAGCCGTTTTTCACCGTGGCCCACATTTTAACCGAGTGTGTGAATCTTGCTGACTTACGAAGAAACCTTGGTTTGCAGATGACACTCAAACTTATATTAGCCGATGAAACGGTGGCTGCTGATCGCGTTATCCGCTTTATAAGTGAAAGTGGCTTAGGGCCAGCAATCTAAATTTTCCCGTGTAAATTGACTCAACGACTTGTTCGTTTTTGAATGATAATGCTTTGTTTTTCCGTAATTTTTGTTTATTTAAAAAAAATACAGCATATTTTCCCAATATTGGAAAGCGTTAAGCAATTTGACTCAATTCTTGACGTTCTTCTTATCTTGCCAATATTGTTTCATTCTGTTGGAGAATGCCAATTTTCTTTCGTCAGACCATTGATGTCTGTAAGGTGTAGGTTTTGGTTGCTCTGGTTGGACTTCCCAGTTGTTCACTTTGTTACGGAAGGAGTCTCTGTCTGATGTGACGGTTATGTTAGCAGTTGGATGTCTTTTTGTACTTCTTTCATTTTTGTTTGTTTTTGTTTAATTAATTTTAGGTCTTTTTAAATGTAGGTGTCCACCTCAAAATATTAAATTCAATTCCAAATTTGTGTTCTTTAATCTGTGTTAAGAGGGGCAGATGACCTCGTAGTTCCGCCCCTTAAAACAACACTAACTAACTAGGGATCCACACGGTACTACTGCAATGGTACAGGGTGCCAGAGAATATTCTCCGCAGTGCCTACGTGCTACTGCGAGAGGTACGAGTAGCATCAGCAGTTTAGTTGGCAGCACGGTGTCCTTGATAGGGTGAATCCCACACACGTGGACTGGAGGCTGTCGAAATCGTCAGTGTGTATTGCAGTAAGCGAGCGTTCAGGTAGATTAATGAAGAGTGCAACAATATACAGGCGGTAAAGTTTACTACTGAAGGGAGAGCTTTTTTTTTCTGGTGGAATACGTTTTTCGCGAAGGCGATCGGTTTATAGAAAATGTAAAATTAAAATTTCAGGCACGGTTTCCTAATTCGGAGCGTCCAAACCGTGATACCGTTCAGGATTTGATAAGTACATTTCGTGTGACCGGATCAGTTCACGATGTACCGGTATCAGGCAGCCCTACGCTTTTAACAGACGAAAAACTTGATGAAATCTCCGATATAATGCCGCCTAGTCAAAAAAAAAAGGCCTGTTTGCCATCTCTTGATGAATGCAGTACATTTGCATTTGTCTGTTGGCACATGCTAGAGTAAAATGTGGCTTTTCACCGTTGTCTCAGTCTCACTCATGGCTGTGATTATATTGAAGCTAGTGAGGTACGGGTGGTGCTTAGTAATGGCATTCAGGGCACAGTCAGTGCCTGTGGATGCTGTGAAAGTTTCTACTCATCGGGGTAGTTCTGCTGTTCTGACTCAGTGAGGAAAGGCATGGCAAGCTAACCTCACTCCTCTTCTTGCCTAGTACGCCTCCATATAGCGCTGCCTTTCTTTTTTTTTTTTTGTGGGTATCCACCCACATAACCTAACGGCGGTACTTTTTGGGGATCCAACCAGCCTTCGGGTTGACTACCTAACAGACAGACAGTCCAAGAAAATCAACACGCAAATTAGTTGAAGAAACAGGACTCTCAGAGTGGACAGCACATAAATCTGTAAGAGACAAGCTTCAGTTGTTCCTTTATAAAGTTACCGTTTTGATACAAGCGGCAGCCTTGCTACCTCTCGCAGCAGCATGTTGCCGCTGCGCTGGGGAGAACATTCCCTGGCGCCCTGTATATACGGTACTACCGGCTTTCCTGTTATGTGGCCTCGACGCAACACAGTTCTGGCAGGGACTATCGTCTTGTTTATTTGTTTAAACGCACTTTATAAACAATTAAATATATATCCGTTTACTTTTCAAGAAATGCATGATTTTTCCTGTACTATTGAGACGATTTGGAAGATTTTGGTACAAACCACACCTTCTAACTCCCTCTGGTTTAAGAGCCTTAGTTTTGTGAAACATACACCTTAGCGTATTATGAACGAAGGGCGTTTTACACTCTTATTTTTTTTCTACCAAATTGAAGTACATTACACATCAGTTGACAAATGCGACAGAAAACCCAGTAAACATTGACGGTGAAACATTAGAGTATGTCCAGGACTATACATACCTAGGTCAAAATATTTCATTCCATAACAATACGGAGAAAGAAATCAAAAGAAGAATTGGGCAAGCATGGAAAAAATTCTGGTCCTTGAAATTCATTTTAGGAGATAAATCTCAGAAACTAAGCCTGAAAACACAAGTTCTAGAGAAATGTGTAATCCCAGTAATGCTGTATGGATGTCAAACATGGTCACTAACTTCGCAGCAGAGAAAAACGCTCCAGATAGTCCAACGCAGGATGGAACGAAAAATCCTCAATATCACGCTGAAAGACAGAATACGGAACGAGGAGATACGCAGAAGAACCAGTATTAAAGACGTCATCAACACAGCGGACAGACTAAAATGGAAATGGGGAGGCCACGTAGCGAGGATGGAGCATAGGAGGTGGACGCACAGACTAGCGATGTGGGACCCCAGAACCGGCAGGAGAAACGTAGGAAGACAGAGGACACGCTGGGCTGACACATTCAAGAAATTTTCCGGACCACAATGGACAAGAAGAGCAAGAGACAGACAAGAGTGGAAGACCCTAGAGATGATCCTTTTCAAAACATAGTATATGCGAGGAAAGGAAAGGAGCAACTCAGTGCAACATAGTGAACCCTTAAATACAATAGCGATAATGTATTGAGGACAGTTAAAACTCTGCTAAAATAAAGTGAACGTGCTAGAAACATTAACAATTTCACATATATTAGATATAAGAACAAGAATACAGAACATAGACAATACTGTAACTAGGTTAGGAATAGGTATATCAATAGCTATAAGAACATTCAAGAACAGAGACTAACATGCCAGAAAAGTGCGCCACTAGGTGCCTCACTACTCTTTAGGACTGCTCATCTAATGAGTGTAATGGAGCAAAATCCCTGCCTAGACAGGAGGCCATTGCCCTTAGGGGATTAAAGGGCTGTATTTATTATTATTATTATTATTATTATTATTATTATTATTATTATTATTATTACACATCAGTTGTTACGTCCACCTTCTCAACATAATCTCCTTGTGACTTTATGCACATTTACCATCGATGTGTCAGTCTCTCCAGACCTTCCTGAAACCATTCTTTCGGAGTGATCCGTACTCATGTCTTGACAGCTGTGTCCAGTTCTGCATAATCCGCAAAACGGCGACCATGCAATGGAAGCATAGGGGCAGTCCACCGCACAAAGAAATGTCGAACAGTGCCATGAGTTGGCGGCAAGCGAATAGCGACAGTGTTCTGGGACACAAAGGGCATCATCCTCATTGACTGGCTGGAATTAGGGGCCACGATTAACAGTGCAGCATATGTGGCAACTCTTAAGCGCTTGCGTCGTGCCATTCAAACTAAGCGGCCAGGATGCTTCTGCAATATGACAATGTCCGCCCCCACTATAGCCGAGAAACTACCGCTGCCATTGATCTAATGGGATTCGCGATGCTGTCACATCCACAATACTCTCCCGACTTGGCATCAAGTGATCATCACCTGTTCGGGAACATGAAGAAACTTCTCGATACAGCTGTCAAGGCACTCCGAAAGAATGGTTTCAGGAAGGTCTGGAGAGACTGACACATCGATGGCAAAAGTGCATTAAGTTACGGGGAGATTATTGTTGAGAAGGTGGACGTAACAACTGATGTGTTATGTGCTTCATTTGGGTAGAAAAATATAAAGTGTAATATAGTACGCCCTTTCGTATTTGATGGTGATGCTGATTATGATATGATCATCGCACCGTTTGGCCATGGGGCCAGGCTATCTCAAGACTAGAATGTTCAGTGGCTGTTCTTGAAATGGTTTTCCCATTGTCAACTCCAGGCTAATGCCGTGATGGGTATCTTGTCTAATTTAATTAATTTCTTCTCTCACGGGGTTGGCGTCAGGAAGGGTACCCGGCGTTAAAATTCATCTTCGCGGAGAAAATTCTCCTCACCCCCAACCCCCTTAGAAACGCAAATAGTAACTGGTAGAAATACATACTGTCATGAATAGGAACCGGATTTTTAGGTTTTAAAAAACATAAAATAGTTCTCTTTTTGGGGTTTTAAATAGGTTTTTATGTTTAAAGTGTAGCAAAAGTTGATATAAACTGCGCAAAGCGTAACATTAATGCCTAATTGTTAGTAGAAAATGTGATTGTAACGAAAGTGTAAATATTTTACATAATAATCCCTGTTTTATCAAATTATCACCGAGAACTTCACACACTTTTAGGCAGTATTTACTCTCCTCAAATATACCAATATCAACGAGCTAGAGAAAGGTATATAGAGTGGAAATGGCGCCGCCATGTTTGAAGAAGGTTGAACTGGCAGCCGCCATGATATACCCTGTCAAGAGGGTGGGAGGCAGGGAGGGAGAGGCGTGACTAACGAGGCGTAAGATTAGGCCTACGTAAGGCCTGATAATTTAATTTGTACATTGAACGAAAACTAACACAATCATCTTACAAGACAATAAGCTACGTTGCTTATGCACAGTACATTGCATGATTCCATTCTCCTTTAAAAATAAAACGTTTTGTGTACAACTGACGCACCTGTTGACCTCTCACGTTGAGCTGTATTTCTGCTGAAGTGTGAAGCCTGCATTTATAATACTGTTTCACAATTCGCTTGATGAGTGAAGCATAGTGAGGCTTTTCCCCAGGTTCAGTAGCTGTAAATAGATGGTCAGATTTCAGAAACAGATAACCCGGCAGCATATCATAGACATCTGTCTTCAACTTCAGCATGAGATTATTCGTGTTCTTTCGCAACATACACTCTTCTTCCTGATGACACTCAGCTGTTTTACATAATTTCACTACATCATTTGATGGATTCAAAGGGCATTCTTTCACGTCTTTCTCTTTAATCACTCATTCTTTCTGAACATCTTGACCTGATAAAAGCACTTCTAGGCATTCAACACAAGTACATTTTTTTTAGACACTTGGCGAACGACACTTCCTGCTATGTAATGAACAACATTTCCTCGGTGAATTATAATGTGCACAGTAACCATGATCTGTCTGTCAGCATATTATCGTCCTTCCCATTGACACCATGAATATTTGCTGTTGCAGTTGTCACAAGTAGGTCACACTCAATAGGCTTACAGTTGGAATTCATGGATGGGCGTACCCTCGCAATTAAACACGTCATATTAGCTGAATTAAATTGTACTGCATTTGGATTATTTCTATTCCCACTTCTGGAGCGAATAGAAGGAAAAAATAGCTCCAAGTGATCCTGACTCAATCTGCGTGTTAATAAGTATCTCAATACAGAACTTTGTCCCCACACGTATGTTTCTGCTAGTTGTATCACACTTAAGCGATCAATAATCAAACCGTATATTGGCATCTTTCTGCTGGAATCGCAAATAAGCTTTCCATCTAAAATTTCTGAGAAGAAAGTAAGAAAGAAAGAAAGAAAGAAAGAAAGAAAGAAAGAAAATATAAAAGATTAGTAAAGCCATAATTAGTTCAAAACAACGAACTAGAGAAAGTATACCTCGTTGGCTTACGAAGATTGATATTTGAACAATATATTTTATTTTATAGCTTGCCACGGTGGGTGAGTGGTTATCGTGTCGGATTACTAACCCCCAAGCTTGCAGGTTCGCTCCTGGCCGTGGTAGGTGTTTTTTAAGGGGGCAAAAATCACGATACGCATGTCATACGATGTTGGCATGTTAAAGAACCCATTTGAATTCAGTAGGCCGTGTTCATAATGGCATAATTAATATCGGGATTTTCCGGCAACACAAAGTTCCTCATTTCTCTACTAGAAAGCGCTATAATGTCAAGGAGCTTAGTTATCTAACCTCCTTGACTTGCATCGTGCTTCTAGGAACAACAAAATTCGACATGCAAGCTACCCTCTGGGTGTCAAATAACAAAGCTTGCACCCGGCCCCCGAGGCCATACGATATTATTATTACCGTAATTATGATTATGGCTCACAACTATCTTTGCTTAAATTTTAAGACAGCCTAATATATTTACCTACTGATATCAAGGTCTTCTGCAACAATGCTACCGTATCTGAATGCGAGTGTTCTGTAGTTTCCTGGAAACTACGCTTCTTCGGCGAAGATCTACAGGCCTGCTTCTTCTGCAGATGTGCAGGAAAATTGAAAATTGTAGGTACTGCATTGGCTAGTAGACGTCGCCTTTCATTTGCTACATACATATATTTATCTTCAAAGTGTAGAGAACAAATTAAGCTGTATCTCGTGGGGTGCCATTTATTGCTTTTCATGTTGACAACCCATTGTTTTGTTAGTTCCTGGTTCTGCAAAGGGAATCTGAAATGTAAATATCACACAAACTTAAACTGCTGCATCACGTTTTCGTAAAGGGTCTATCTCATTAATTTATGAATTTGGATGACATTTCTTACCTGAAATACAACACTCCTGTTGTCTTATAACTTCTATTCGTACAATTGAATGACGATCACACTGATGGCATGGTCAATGTATTTTTAAATACATTTCATTCAACACATGTTCCCGCTCAACGCGAACAATCACAACAAGCTCTTGTCAGACGACGTTCTGAATCATGGCCGCCTTAACTCAGGTTGCCTCCGCCCAGAGCGCTGCTACGCGGCTCCTTGCCTCTCTATATACCTTTCTCTAGCTCGTTGACCAATATGTTAATTATTCTAATTCAATAAAACTAAGGATGTCAGAGGTGATTTTCACACTCTCCCGTTTAATTAACTTTGTTTATTTAGAATACAGGGAACTTGGAAACAATAAGAGATGTATCCCCATTTCCATGTCAGTAAATAACCTAACGAAAAGTGCTGAAGGTATTTGAATTTTCTGGCAGGTAGAATTCCTCTCAATCAACTAGAGCTAGGAATAAACACAGTCTTGTGGTTTACTTTTATTAATTGTAGTCTAAAACTTCAAATATACTACAATAATTGGAACAAAACTGCAATTAGGTGTTTTTAGGTAGCCTACTCTCATATCATTTAGTTTTTTGTTTTGTTTTTTTTAGGTAGTACAGACTTCATTAATATGACTATTTTTAGTGTGATTCGGAAAAGTATTTAGAGTATTTTTTAATTTAGAAGTAAGGAAGAAAATAGGTAAAAACCTAACTATCCGTGATGATGAACGCTACTATGTAGATCTGATGACATCACGCTAAAGAACAAAATACACAGAAATAATACTGTATTAGCAGTACGTCGTCTGGCCCAGAGGAAGATTGGGAAGACGACTAAACACTCTAAAGTCATCAATGCCGACACAATGGGATGCAAACATTTTTTGCATGGGGATTTAAACGAATGTTTTTAGAATTAGAATTCATTTAAAATAAGCAATATTACATCCTGCAATACAAGAAAACGAATATATACATAGCTTTGTAAGTATTGAATTAGGACATACCCGTACATTGTTCAAGTCCTTGTCACTACAACACTGTATAATTCACTGGTTTTCTTGATCACTGGAGTCCCGTTATATTCAATATGTATAATCATCATATCGTAACTTAAGTCTATTTCTGATTATTATCTAAGTAAATGTATTAGTCTAAAAATGTACATTCTTAGATCTATGTGATGAATATCAAATTCAGCCGAGTAAGGGAAGAATACATGTAAGCTATACTATATAAAGCAAGGCCTTGTGGGTGGCATTAGGTCTACTCACCTAATTATAACGTTAAGTGCTCATGTTTAAAAATATATTACACATACATTAATATAAGAGTTGTGAAATAGCTAAGTAGTAATGGTAATACTAATTTATAGATTAGGCTACTTTAATATATCTTTAGTGGCATTTTTATTCTCTCGAACAGATATCTTTGCGTTACGTATAAGCTTTGTAGATTTATGTAACTGATCTGTTATGACTTTAGGAAGGGTAGTGTAAAATTGAATGAATGAAAGTTACCATGGTCTCTAGTTGGCCAAACTATACAGGAAACTTACTGTGATACATGTGGAATTTTACTCGTAGTTGCAATATTGTGAAGACTAATAGCAGTCGATAGACATATCGATCGATTTTCAGTGCCGACGTGTTTAGTAGTCTTCACACCACTACTGCTGGCGGGCCTTTACGTGCTAAGTGCTGCCAACCACAACATCGCTCTATTGCTCCTCGAGGCCAAACCTCTTCCATCGATCTGTGGTCGTCTTGTCATTTACCTCTGTTCACATTCGACTGATAGGTTTCGTCCTTGTTTAACAGACATATTCAGCAATAGTTACTATAAATAACCCCTGTCACTACAGCCCCTGAAAGGGCCGACCAAGTGACCGCTGCTACTCAATTGTCCTCGTGAGGCTGAGTGTACCCCGTTCTAGTCCTCTCGTCAGTTTCTAGAATTCCTGACGGAGCCGGGAATCGAACCCGGGGCCTCTGGGTCAGAGGCAGGCGTGCTACCCGAACACCACGGGACCGTCATTACTGAGGATTAATTGCTCTTAAATAGCTGAAAAGAATATTAGTACACCCAGTGCAGCGATGTTATTAGAATAATTACGTTGTTGGCGTATACCCCTTAAGACGTCGTGACAATAACTTCAGTATACTTGCACAGACTATATGCTATCTAAGTTAATAATAGTAATAATAATAATGTTCGTTTACGTCCATTTTAACTACTGCGGCTTTTAGGGACGTCGGCGTACCGGAATTTGGCCCCGAAGAGGATCTTTAACTTGCCAGTAATTCTACTGACACGGCTCCCTCTCATTTGCGCATCGTCAAATGCCAACTGACTGCGCAAGGATTCGATCCTGCAACCTTGGGCACAGCGGGTAGATCGTTACCTCTGAGCCACGCAGTCAGCCAAAAGTAGCCTTAGTAGTGTGTGTAGTTGTAATTAAGGAGGACATTTCGGATTTTTTTAAACCCGCCTGGAACCCGAAGAAATGTAAAAAAAAAATGGACATACTCAAATAAATGAGGGTTGAACCCGTGGCTTATAACCGCCAGATTAGGAGCCATTAGAAATAATTTTTTCTTTATTTTTTTATAGAAATTTTATGTCTTTCAGTCGGTCTACACTGTTGTACCCATTTGTGACGGGTTGTTCCCTAATACTAAAAAAAAAAAAAAAAAAAAACATGAGATTAATAAATACGTATACCAGTCTACCCTTGCAGGGTATTTCAAGAAGCTCCTCAATGCAGAGGAACCTGAAGAGAGACTCACCTTCCATGACCCTCCTTCCAGAAATCCAGACTCCTTACCGCCAACCATAGAAGAAATAAGGGAGATTATCAAGTGCCTAAAGAACAACAAGGCCTCAGGTGAAGACAGTCTAGTTGCAGAAATGTGGAAACATGCTGATGAACAATCAATACAAAACCTCGATCAAATTATACAGGACATTTGGGCAACGGAGACCTTACCTGAGGGATGGACCTCAGCTGTAATCCATCCTCCACACAAGAAAGGTAGTAGGATTGACCTTGATAACTACAGAGGCATATCTCTAATATCTGTCACATACAAGATAATATCTAAAGCCTTGCTAACCAGAGTTACTAGTCAACTAGATTCCCAACTAGGTGAATATCAGGCCGGTTTTCGTGCAAATAGATCATGCATAGAGCAAATACAGAACCTCAAGACAATCTTAAGGTACAAGAATTGCGGCGGACATCGATGGGTAGTCATACTAGTTGATTTCCAGAAGGCGTATGATTCAATAGACAGACTCTTCTCCACTCTATGGGAATTAGGACTGGATGCGAAGACCACCAGACTAATCCAGGCTACACTGAAGACTACGACCTCCAAAGTCAAGTTCAGAGGTGAGCTCTCAGACAGCTTCTCTATCCAAACAGGAGTTAGACAAGGTGATGGCATTTCTTGTATTCTCTTCAGTTGAGTACTTGAGAAGATTATCAGGGAATGGACTACCACGTTACCATCAGGAACAGGACTGCAAATTGGGTACAAGAAAGACAATCTCAATGTACCTTGCCTGGCCTTTGCCGACGACCTTACCTGGTTAGCGAACAACATAGAAGAAGCTACTCACCAACTACAGAGCCTCTATAACATAGCAGCTAAAACTGGCTTGAAGGTCAATATACAAAAAACAGTGTTCATGACAAATATAAAGGGAGCCCCATCTACTATTCTTGTGAAAGACACCGCAATTCAAAACGTTCCTGCAGTGAAGTACCTAGGGGAGTGGATTCCAGCAAACGAGAGTGAGACCTTAGCAATAGACACTAGATGCACGAAACTGGAAAGGGTCTACCACTCCTGTTAGAGCATCTACACATCCAAGTGTCTCTCTAAGACCCTTAAACTTCTACATTACAACTCAGTATTAAGACCTTCCGTTCTATATGCCACTGAGTGTCGCCTGATGAACCGGAAAGGCCCACTGAGGAAACTAGAGCTCAAGGAACGGAAAATACTTAGAAGGATTTTAGGACCAATAAGGGAAGAGGGTGGTACTTACAGGATCAGGCACAACAATGAGCTCTATGATCATCAAGAAGATATCGTAACATCCATGAGGAAGAGACGATTAGCTTTCTACGGACATCTGACACGCATGGGTCCAGATAGACTTACCAGCCAGATCTTCACCACGACAGGAAGAGGGAAAGCGTCCAAAAACAAATGGATCACCACAGTGAAGTCAGACCTGCAGCAACTTGGAATTTCATAAAAAAAAAAAAAAAACATACAGGATCGATCACATTTCCGACAGATGATTCAACATGGTGTCTTTCCAGTGTCTCTCACCAGCAGGAAGAGTACAGGGACTACCAGAGCGAAGTGGACACAGGAAAGAAAGCAGACACACAACCAGAAGATGAAAGCTGCCTGGGCTAAGAAGAAACATAAATTCCTTACAAGAAGTCAAAACGAGTCCCGTGGTCCTCAGTAGGCCCAAACGAAAAGAAGAAGAAAAATACGTATTTACGTGTTGACTGACTGAAAAGCATCAAACTTTCATAGAAGTGCTTGTAAAAATTAAAATTATAATAATTATATATTTATAATTTTCAGATGATAAAAATGATATAAATATTAAAATGATCAACAAACAGTAAATATGAACATTAAAATGTTAAAGAAAACAAAAATGTAATAATTAAAATTAAATTTATATAAATACAAATAAAATATCAAATCGCCAATGTACGATGGATAATGGAGTAGGCTAAATAATTCCAGAAAGATGTATATTTTTGTTTTATTGATTATGCTAAAACTTTTGACTGTGTTGTTCATAATGAGTTATGGAAAGTACTAAAATACATGGATGTACCTGAACATATCATTAACCTCATTTGGAACTTATACTCTGATCAAGATGCTACAGTGAGAACCATATGGAACAACTAAATGGGTTAAGATTCAAAAAGGAGTACGGCGAGGCTGTATATTGTCACCTTACCTTTTCAATCTGCATGCAGAACACATTATGAGGAATGTGGGGTTAGATGAAGAAGAAACAGGAATCAAAATAGCTGGGTTAAATATCAACAACCTGAGATATGCAGATGATACAATCCTGTTGGCTGAAACTGAAGAAGATTTAAGAAATCTCTTACTGAAAGTGAAAGAGGAAAGTTCAAAGGCTGGTCCAATGTTGAATGTCAAAAAACAGAAATGATGACAACTGCAACTGTCAATTCATGGCGTGTAGGAGGAGAAAGAATGGAGATAGTCTCTGTTTTCAACTATCTTGGCTCACAGATTTCTGCAGATGGTGACTGCAGCCATGAAATCAAAAGAAGAGTGTTACTTGGAAGACAGGCATTTTCAAATCTGGACAATATCTTAAGGAGTAGAGCCATAACATTAATAACAAAGATCGTATAGTAAGGGCTAGCCTATGGTTTTTCCAGTTGTGATGTACGGATGTGAGACCTGGACCATAAGAAAAGCTGAACGCCGTAGAATAGATTCCTTCGAATTATGGTGTTGGAGAAAATTTCTTCGAGTTCCATGGTCTGCGAAGAGAACAAATAAGTCAGTTTTACAGCAAATTAAACCAGAGTGTTCCTTGGAGGGCTTAATCCTGCAACAAAAACTGAGCTACTTTGGACACATCATGAGAAGACATAATTCATAAGAGAAGACTTTAATGTTGGGGAAGTTGGAAGGCACAAGGAGAAGAGGGAGGCCAAGAATTAGATGGATGGCATTACAGAAGCACTAAATTCCAGCATGGAAGCTCATCGGGAAGCAGTGCAGGACAGAAAAAATTGGCGTAGTTTAGTCCATGGTGTAGTAATCTTAGGAAGGTCGGTAAGAGCCATATCCACAGCATACAAAGAACTGGAAGAAGGGTCGGGGAAAGCTGGCCTAATTGCCAATGTGGGGAAAACAAAGTACATGTTATTATCTTGAGAAACGGAGACGACCTAGTGATCAACGGGAAAGAATTTGAAAAAGTCACCAATTTCAAATTTTTGGGATCTAGACTCGTGGGGGATAATAACACAATGGCAGAAATAAAGGGGAGATTAGCACAAGGAAATCAATGTTATTTTAGCCTCCTGAAAGTACTTAAGACACGCATGATCTCTCGAAAGATCAAAAAGAGAATATAGTGAAACGTGGGTATATTGGATACGTGGGAACGAAAAATTCTTAGAAGAATATATGGACCCGTCCAGGAAAATGGAAACTGGCGAGCACAATATAATAAAGAGATATATAGCCTGTATGAGGAACCTCGACTATCAGTGGAAGTAAGAAGAGGAAGACTACGATGGGCAGGACACCTAGAAAGAATGGAGGAGAAACGAGCGGCTAGCCAGATATTTCATCGACATCCGGAAGGAAGGAGACGACAGGGTCGACCACGTAAAAGATGGCTGGACGAACTAGTGGTTGATCTACACCAGGGCCATCCAGTCATTGCGCTCTGAGAGCGCGGTCGCGATCGGGGAGCACTGACCAGTCAGACTAGCGCTCCTTCCCCTACCACCACTACACTGTGGCAGCGAGGAAACCAGCGACAGACGTTGTTCCTACCGCGCAGAATAGTACAGACGTGCAGCCGACGGCCTTTGTGGGATTGTTAACATCATATTGATAGGTCTATTTTGCCACAAAAAAATATACCGCATATACAAATCTAATTATACTCCGATGTATGGAATGTGCAGAAAACGAACGCAAGTGTTAAGTAAAGAATATTGTGATTTATTCCAAACTGAAATGTGAACATATTAGAGAGGAAAATTCAACAACATTTTACCAATATGAACAGATAGTACAGACCTTGAGTGACTTTTGCTCCGTCGTGTTTACGAGCTTTTAGTTTTGGGGGAAATGATCTTCTCCAAATTGGGTACAATATCTCTGGACACAGCTATTCGTAAACAATTGCGCAAGTTTCTATCACTCATCGTTGCACGATGTTTACTTTTGGCAAGCTTAAGAACCGAAAAGAAACGCTCACAAATGTACGTTGAGCCAAACATTGCTGACTTCGGTGCGGCGGGCAGGCCGCGCGCTCAACCAGCCACTACTGAAACTACCTTCCACCAATGCGCTCGGAGCACTGGCTTAGAGCGCGGTCGGAGCGCTGTGTGGATGGCCCTGATCTACGCCAACGAAGAGTTTGTGGGTGGAGACGGCTCGCCTTGGACCGTAAAGCGTGGACTGGTGTAATTGAGAAGCGCCGCTGGGTAAGGTAAGGTATGTACAGGGCGCCCGAGAATGTTCTCCGCAGTGGGTACGTGCAGCTGCGAGTGGTTGAGTCATAAGTTTAGTTGGCTGCACTGTGTCCTCGAAAGGGGGACTCCCCCGTGTGGGCTGTCAGTGTGTATTGCGATAAGCGAGCGAGCCTGTATGTCTTCAGTGTGTATTGCAGTAAACGAGCGTTCAGATAGATTATTGGAAGAGTGCAGCGGAATACAGGCGGTAATGTTTACTACTGAAGAGAGTTTTCTTGGTGGAATACGTTTTTCGCGAAAGCGATCGGTTTACAGAAAATGTAAAATTAAGATTTCAGGCGCGGTTTCCTAATTCAAAGTGTCCAAACCGTGATACCGTTCGGGATTTGGTAAGTAAATTTCGTGTGACTGGCTCAGTTCACGATGTACCGGGAACAGGCAGGCCTAGGCTTTTAACAGATGAAAAACTTGATGAAATCTCCGATATAATGCTGCGTAGTCCAAGTAAATGAACACGAAAATTAACTCAACAAACAGGAATCTCTAAGTCGACAGCACATAAAGCTGTAAGAGACAAGCTTCAGTTGTTCCCTTATAAAGTTACTGTGGTTCATCATTTAAAACAAACTGATTACGGAAAAAGAGTGATGTACTGTGAATGGTTACAGTATCTTTTATGAATGGCTCTGGTGAGTACAAAGTTTACTGTTTATTTGTTATGATGCAAGTGGCAGCCGTGCTACCAACGTAACTGCTGTAGCTAGCTAGCTCTCGGAGACGCATGTAGGCGCTGCGGAGAACATTCCCGGACACACTGTACATGGCGTCACGGAGAGTCGGAATCGACTAAACGAATAAAGAGAGAAAGGATACTCTGCCTTATAAAGGGTTAAAGAACTTTGTAGCGGGAGAAGGATCAGTTGACCGGCCCTCATGCTGGCAACTTGATCAAATGCCCGCTTGTTGAAATGTCTCGCAAGCGGGGTTAGTTTCACACAAGTTTAATGACTTTGAAAGCCGCTAGTCTTGCCCTTCCTTAATTGAGACGATTACGTGGGAACGTAACCAACGTCAAGTTTAATAATCCGTCATCTTCCTCAACACTTGGAGAGCTCATATTGTGGACTCAGCACTGCCAATAGTTTAGGAGTTAGAAGATAATATGCCATAACCAATTTGGACTGATATAGAAGATACATTTATCCATGTTGACATTAATGTAATTCACATTGACGTAATAGGAACTATGTTGTTCATCAATTATCGGTTCCGTATTGATTTTCCGGTTATGCTTATGACTAGGGCTCGGATGTTTAAGATCTACAAATAGCCTGAATATGCAAGCAAATATGGCCTTAAAAATGACTATATCACTCAAAAATGACAAAATGTGACCTGAAAACGACTGATTTAAACATGGTCGTTTGAAAAGAAAATTAAATCCATGCGACAATCCCTTCGAGATTTGATTGTTAACTAAATTCTTCATTCCTTTTTTCATATTAGTCTAATTTTCTGAATATGCACATGTTTAAGTGGTTATGCCATCCAGATTCAATTTCTGTAAACAGTAGTTCCCGTTCGGTAAGTTGAGGATGATTGCACACCTACAGCACCGAAATATGACGTTCTTACCTGACGATAAACACCTGATTATATGGAAGCTACTGAGGTATGAGTGGTGCTGAGTAATGGTCTCAGGGCACAGTCAGTGCCTGTGGATGTTGTGAAAGGTTATGCTCATAGGGTTAGTACAGCTGTACTGACTCAGTGACGAAAGCAATGGCAAACTACCTCATTCTTCACCTTGCCTAATATGCCTCATTGTAGTGCTGCCTCGGTTTTGTGGGTTTCTACCACATAACCTATGGTGGTGCTTTTTGAGGATCCAACCAGCCTCCAGGCTGACTACCTAACAGACAGCATCAGAAACCAATCGGGCATCAAAGTAGAGGCAAAGAAAAAAATATGACTACCTAAACATCCGAGCTCTACTTGTGACCATGGCTCAGATTTTGTTTACCTAAACGTGTATTGATATGAAATTCATCATATTTCATTTGATTTGTCCGAATTGACAACATAAATTAAAATTTATACCTATGAAGTGAACAATCGAATCAGTAATGCACTTTCACCACCAAGTAAGACAACTACTCTGGGATAAACAAGTGCCACTCTAAACCATGGTGACATTGTATAAATCATACTACACACCAATCCTCACATACAGCCTGGAAACCACCACACTAACCAGGAAGGACAATTCGAAACTCCCAAGCAGCAGAAATTAAGTTCCTGCGTACTATGATCCGGATGAACAGGAAAGACAAAATCAGGAATGAAAGAATCAGAGAAGTGGTGACGAGGATATAAAAAGTAGTTTTGCTCAGGCAGGGGAGAATTTCTACAGAAAAGGAATCTGTTGACATCGAATATAGATTTAGCTACAGTATTCGGATGTCACTTTTGAAAGCCTTTGTCTGGAGCGTGGCGCTTTATGGAAGTGAAACTTGTGAGCCTTCGGGAGTGGCGGTGACCAGTGGCAAATAGTCGTCCGTGTGCCCTGCTATACTTTGGGGACTTTTGAATTCTTTCAAAAGCAAGGCAACTCAATTTTGAAAAACAAATTGAATCGTAAACAAGAAGTTCCG
Source organism: Meconema thalassinum (assembly GCA_946902985.2). Taxonomy (NCBI): domain Eukaryota; kingdom Metazoa; phylum Arthropoda; class Insecta; order Orthoptera; family Tettigoniidae; genus Meconema; species Meconema thalassinum. Next base: position 122,523,908 of record OX336398.1, read on the forward strand.
TGACGAACTAAAGAGCCTACTTTTCTTAAAATTTAAGATTCATGCCAATCTATATAGACCTATCTAGAATAATGACGGAATTAAGTTGGTAATATCGAATTTTCCAATTAGTTCGAAATATACCTGGTATAATGTAGAATAATAGAGCACTACAGTTGGCAGCCCTGGTGACTGAATATATTCTTAGTTCCATCTCTCAAGGTACAGAATACAAAATTTGGTTTAAGTCCAATGGATACAATGGACGTTACATGCAGTTAGACATTAGATCTATCAGCGCGCGTAAAATCATGTTGGCAACAATGTCATGCATGTGTTGGTCAGAAATGATGTGAAACATTATGATCTATTGTTGTGCCAATTTTGGATGAAATCCATTTGTTAGTATAGAAATTAAATGTATTTTAAAATTGGACCTATCAGCAGGCTTAGAATCATGTTGATAGCACTGACGTATATTAGTTACTCCAAATTAATCTAGAATGTCAGGTACTATACGTGTGCAAAGTTTAGAGCTATTGGCTTGCATGCTTTCTGATATATTGGTATTTGGCTAAAAAATAAGGAGAGCATTTATTAAGTTGGCAGCCCTGGGGGCTCTTAAGAATACGCTCAGTCATATCTGTTTATGTACACAAATCACATACGAAATTTGGTTGAATTCCAACCGATAACGTAGTAGTTATATATATTTAAACATTTGACCTATCAGCAGGCGTATAATCATTTTGGCAACACTGTCATATATGGCCTCCTGGAAATTAAATTGACATTATTATCTATATGTGCGCCAATTTTGGAATAGCTCCCATGCATACCTTCCAAGATATCCAACATGGAGCTCAAATTTCAAGTCCGGTTTTTCAGCAGTTGGTAGCACTGACATCTTTTTCAAATATGGGCTTGAGATATTCAGGTATAGATCTTTACTCATACCAAATTTGGTTTTGATTGCTGCAGCCGTTTAGGAGTTGATAGGGGGGGACACACACACACAGCCAGACACACACATTTTCCCGGATCGATCTCATAAGTCTATTTTTTCCTCATTTTTGCAAAATGTGAAAAGTAGGCTAAAAATCCCCTCTTGCACATACTTACTTTCTCTTCTGGCTCCACAAACCGCAGTCGGTTCTTGGCCTCGTCAAGTTGTCTCCTCCACCTCATTCTGTCCTTGGTATCTTCCTCTCGCGCTCCTAGTAGCTGGGTGTCCTTGGCTACCTGGTCTCTCCATCTCATTTTTGGTCTGCCTGTAGGTCTTCGTCCGTCTGGCTTTTTCTCACACACTTCTCGCAGTCTAGATCCCTCTTCTCTTCTTTACACGTAACCAAACCCTCTCAGCAACAACATCCGGTTCTTTATACAACTCCTTTAGTTCCTTGTTCTCTCTCCTTCACCACTCACCTGCTTCACAAATCGGTCCGAAAATCTTTCTGAGGATTTTATTTTCAAAAACCTTCATCTTTCTCTCTGTGCATTTGCTTAATCTCCATGTTTCTGCACCATATAGTAATACTGGCTTAATTATAGTTCTATAAATTCGTATTTTGGTCCCTGTACATGTTGGCTAAAATTCAAGAAAATTGCTCAAATAGTCTCAAAGATATTGAATATTTTGTATGTTAGATAATGTATGAACCCCCCGTTACATTGTGCCTCCGACCAAAGTGTCGGATTTGGCGGAAGAAGATAAGTTGGTGCGGAAAGATGTGGTGGGTTTGAGAGGAGAGGCCATTGATAAGGCGTGTGTGAGAGAGAGGAAATTGATTGCCCTGGAGCTACGTGACTGGGATGGGTAATACCAACCAACCGTGTGGGCAGATTCCCAAGTCCTAGCTACTAAAAAAAAAAAGTAGCTAGCCTATAGTGATCGTAGCGTGACTCGTGCAATCTTACGGTCGCTAAGAGCGGAGGTGAAATACGGCCGGCACACACGTTTCAACAGAGGGCTTCGGTGGCGTAGTTGGTAGCATGCTGTGCTGATGTACCCAAGATAGCGGATTCAAACCCGGCCGAAGTCGTCGGATTCTTTAAGAGCGTTAAAATCCTTCAGTATGCCTTCCTTCGGAGGGGAAGTAAAGCCGGTGGTCGCATGTCATAGATTTATGGCAAGTAAAATATCCTTCCTCAGACTAAACTTGTGTAAAGCTAAATTTCTAGGTTAGATTTCGTTTAGACGCTCTATCAAAGTTCCAACGTTCACCACTAGGTATCATTGACATCTGGTAGCGAAAGTTGGAACTACTTGAAATTGAACGGAACTTGTAGGTAGCTCACCCTATGGATGTCCGTTTGAAGCAGCTACAGGCTCGGGCGAGCCGAACATGTCCTCGGACACTCCTGGCACTAAGAGTCATACGATAAATAATAATAAATAAATAAATAGTTCCAACGTTCGCCGCCAGGTGCTGACTCCAATGGCGTTAAGTAGCCACGTCCGCAGCTCGGTGTTGTGGATGGTATCATTTGGTAGCGAAATTACGAACTACTTGAAAATTTTAATCGTCTGCAGTTCTTCTACCTGAATCACAGATACACACACTAATGCAGCCATCACAATTAACACCGGTTATCAGACAGATTCTACACACATCCCAAGTACACGGGGCTACATGACCCCTAAACTAAGGAACCAACCAACCAACCACGTTTGAACAGGGCATTCACCGATCACAAACATCCTCGCTCGGAAGTGATGGGCTCCATCTCAGCAACGGTGTACAGCATTCCCCGGAGCAGCTAGCTGGTGAACCATGTCTTATTTCCCCGCACCAATACAAACCGATATAAAATAATTGAATTAATTTACGTATTTCACAGATATACAGCATGACCTTTTGATGTATAAGGATTACAACGCGACCAAGAACTACATTTTCCAAAGACCCCAAGCCAAGAAAAAGTTACCTTACAAAAATGATAAATTTCTTGCTTGGGCACACAAAATTTTGAAATTAATAAACCAGTTATACAACATTCTATTGTATATCGTGTAACAATTTGGATTCGATCTGGTTTGTGAGATAATAATTCTTAAATGTGACGCATGGTTGTAACACACTTAAATCGGGCACTTTTTGTGTTCCAACTGCTATAAAAAAATATTAAAATATAAATTAGAAACTCCAAACCTACAGGAATTAGCGTAAAATAGAACGACGAAAATGATGATGTTATTGGATTTTATGAAGGTCTATTGGTTACTTCACAAACAACCTTCAAACTCGAGTGCACATAATACTTCGGTCGACAGTAAGTCGGTTACAGCATCCCCCAGGGGCTCACAACTTGTGGGGCCCCAGCTGACTCCGGCATTGCTTCCACTTACTTCTGCCGGGCTCCTTTCAGTTATCTTTCCTGTCGCCCTCCCTGGGTCAACTCTTGCTCCCTTCCGACCCCGATGGGTTTAAGGTATCCGATGCCTAAGGAGTCTTTCACTTTCCTGCCTTAATTGGCTCTTGTCTCATCGTTCCTGATACCCTCATTCTTCGAGGGGTCAACCTTCTTTCTTCTTTTCATGATTTAGCCTGCCTTCTACACAAGGCCTTCAAGGAGGCAGGGGTATGTAACCTCACCACTTCTGGTGCACCCTGGATAGTGTTACACCCTCCAGGGCTCACGGCTGTTGAGTTTGGGAGTTGGCGACCCCGATGGTTTCCTGAGCTGGGTTCGGTTTTCCCCCTTTTCCCACTGACTTTGGGGTGGGCCCTCTCCTCTTTCCCTTTCCTATCTGCCTTTGATGGCTCTCCTTCCTTCCAAGTCCCTCAATCCTCGAGGGTTGAAGGCATTTCTTGTTCTCCTGTCGTTTATTTACCTTATTCTTCTTTTGTTTTAGTTATAGTTTACATTTCATTATCATCTTCACTATCACCCAAACCATTAGGGGCCGATGACCTATATGTTAGGCCCCTTAAAACAACAACTATCATCATCATCATCATCATCATCGGTTTCAGCAGTTTGAATGGCATCCAGTGCCCCTAAAACGACGTCCCGTGAGGTATGTTTTCAATCTCGGGAAGATGAAAAAGTCACAAGGACTCAAATCGGGCGAATAAGGAAGATGAACCACAGGAATGTTCTTGACTTACTTGACTTAATTCCTGTAACTCCGATGTGGGGCATAGAGCACACACACTATAGAGTTCTCCATCTGACCCTTTTCGCTGCTGTTCCCTTGATGTACCCGTAATCCAGAGGCATCTGCCAGAATCTCATTTTCGCAGCATCGCAGCATCGTGTGGTCCCCGGTTAGAAAAACTACGAAGAAACTACTGGCAAACAAATCAGGAGGGTTACGGCTGCTCTTCCTTGTGCTATAGGACTAACTACGGGGTTGGTTGCTTACTTAGACTTAATTCCTCCAATGCTAGGTAGCATATCGGGCAACAAATTTCCTCCAGCGAACTCTATCAGCTGACAGGCTGCGTAGACCAGTTCTTCTCAGTACTTCATCATTTGTTATGTGGTCACGATAACTGATTTTCAAAATTCGCCTCAAGCCTATTTGGTGGAAAACGTTGAGCTTGTGTGCTGATTTTACTGATATGTTCCATGTCTCACATGCATATATGGCGATTGGTAAGATGATAGAGGAATATAGCCGAATCTTTGTGGACATACTTGAGTCGAATTGCCATATGGTTCGCATTCGTTGAAAGACTGCCGAAGCGTTCCCAATTCTGCTGCTGATGTCTGTAATGTGTAAATCGGTCAACATCTTGTAGAATCTTCTGTTGCACTATAATTTGCGTAGATACATTCCCACACTTTTTTGGGTTGGGAATTCAAATAAAATGGAGAGTGAGAAACCCTTTCAAACACTCGAGGATTGGGTAGCACATGTGGGCCAATGAGTCTTATCTCCATTATAGCACAATATCTCAAATTATAACTCCCAATTTCTATGTAACATCAGAATCACGTAAATACGTATCTGTTAGATTTATTATATTAAAACAATTACATTTAAAATTAAATCACGCTTTCAAATTAAAATATTAATAATAATGATCATAATAATAATAATAATTAAACAATCTATCTAATCTAGCTATAATTAAAATCGTATGAGTAATCAAAACTCGAAACAAACATGACTGCCGCCCCACCAACTTGGCCTCTCACCAAGGTGGACCGGGTTCGATTCCCAGTCAATGCATGTGAGATTTTCGAAGTGAAATGCCATGTCCTATGGTTAAGATTCCACGTAAAAAGAAGGTCCCGTGGCTCATGATCGCATGATTCAACGGTCACCTGAAACTAAAGGCTTCTTTTTTATTTTATCTGTAAGTGAACCGTGAAATGTTATAGTCACTTTATAGTGGCTTTAAAGTTGATCATGAAATTGCCTGATTTGCGCTGGAAAAATCGGCCGGGGGATTTCTCCCGGCTATCTGTTGGTGCGGAGGATGCTAGCCTTTGTCCAGCAAGCTGTTTAACATGCTGTCCTAATTCCATTGAAGATTCTCTCTCTGTGTGAATTAGTGTCTCTCCCCCATTGTTGGAACTGGACACAATTACCGGCTACCATTCTGTCTCATTCCGCTGTTTAGGGCATTCAAACCAGAGAGACTTCTCTCGCAAAATTAGTGTTCCTCATTCCCTCCAGGAAAGTAGTTATGTCCCGCGACACCTATTCCAATCTTAGAACCTTAACGTCAGTCACAAGTACAGTACCGGTCAAACGTTTAGGACCACATAAGGAAACAATGATATGCCACCTAAAACCTAAACTTGTGACACTAGAGCTCTGCGAGTTTTTTACTGAGCTCGTACATCTGATAGAATATATACGTCCCAATGTCGTTCAATTGGGCCACGTATTGTAGAACTTACGATTTTTTAACTGTTGGAGGGTCACACCAAAAAGTCACCATTTTCAGAGGTATAATGTATTGTATATTCCAACTGGTTGCAAGTTTTGCCACCAATTTTCTTTTTCAGACTTAGCAATAGTTGGGGATCATTTTGGTATAAATATACAAAAAAAATGCAGAACCTTTTTTTTCCTTTCGGGATTATACTCTTTCAAGCCAGCGCTTAAATGGTTGATTTTCCCTTGTTGTCATCACGCTTGTCTGTAAGGCTTCCTTGCTACCTACCCGCTTCTAACTTGTCGTGTCTAGTAGTTCCACTTTGACTCCTCAAATAGCATCCAAGCAGAGATTTCTGGCTTGTTGGGTTTCACCATGAGATTATTTTCTGGTCAGCAGTGCATAGTAACATTTTGCAGATCACCTAAAAGAATTAGCAACAACATATGTAGTCTTTAGACTGGCTTGATGCAGCTATCCATGCTTCACTGAGACAAATGAACATATTCTAACTTTGGCCTACCTCTACAGTTCTTGACCTCGACCCTTCCTTCCGTAACTAAGATCTCCTCACGGCTAGCATCTTGGGCATAGAAGTTCAGCATGCTACCAACTACGCCACCGAAGCCGCGGTCTGAGTACACTCAGCCCCGTGAGGCAAAACTGAGGAGAAGTGGGTTCGATTCCCACCTCACCCATCCTTGAAGTGGTTTTACCGGGTATCCCCACTTCTACTCCAGCCAAATACTGGGATTCAAAATAACGCTGACTCCCATGAGCGTCCAGTTTCCTCTTCATCTGACGCCAAACAGCTCTCACTTAGGGTGGATAATCTGATTAAGAGTTCGACACGTTGCGGTATCATCTGTAGTAGTAATAATAATAATACATTATTAATACAGTATAATAATAATATCGTATGGCCTCGGGTGCCTGGTGCAAGCTTTGTTAATTGACACCCAGAGGGTAGCTTGCATGTCGAATTTCGTCGTTCCTTTGAACGCTATGAAAGTCAAGGAGGTTAGATATCTAAACTCCTTGACACTACAGCGCTGTCAAGTAGAGAATGGAGGAACATTATGTTGGCGAAAAATCCCGAGATTAATTTTGCCATTGAACACGGCCTTCTGAATTCAAATGGGTTCTTTAACATGCCAACAACGTATGACATGAGTGTCGTGATTTTTGTCGCCTTTCAAAAATCACTAACCACGGTCAGGGGCGAACCTGCAATCTTGGGGTTGGTAGTCCGACACTAGAACCACTCACCCACCGTGGCAAGCATTAAGAGTTCGACACGTTGCGGTATCATCTGTAGTAGTAATACTAATAATACATTATTAATACAGTAATATTAATATTGTATGGCCTCGGTGCCGGGTGCAAGCTTTGTAATTTGACACCCAAAGGGTAGCTTCCATGTCGAATTTCGTTTTTCCTTGAATCACTATGAAAGTCAAGGAGGTTAGATATCTAAGCTCCTTGAACACTAGCCCTTTCTAGTAGAGAAATGAGAAACTTGGTGTTGGCGGAAACTCCTGAGATTAATTTTGCCATTATGAACACGGCCTACTGAATTCAGGAAGCCTCCGTGGCTTAGGCGGCAGCACGCCGGCCTCTCACCGCTGGGCCCGTGGTTCAAATCCCCGTCACTCCATGTGAGATCTGTGCTGGACAAAACGGAGGCAGACAGGTTTTTCTCCGAGTACTCCGGTTTTCCCTGTCAAAATTTCATTCCAGCAACACTCTCCACTATCATTTCATTTCATCTGTCATTCATTTAATCATTGCCCCAGAGGAGTGCGTCAGGCCTCGGTAGCCGGCACAGTCCATATCCTCGCCGCTATATGGGGGCTTCATTCATTCCATTCCTGACCCGGTCGGAGACTGGAAGCAGGCTGTGGATTTTCATTCCTACTGAATTCAAATGGGTTCTTTGACATGCCAATATCGTATGACATGCGTGTCGTATTTTTGCCGTCTTTCAAAAATCACTTACCACGGCCAGGAGTGAACCTGCAATCTTGGGGTTAGTAAACCGACACGCTATCCACTCACCCACGGTGGCAAGCTATTACTACAGTATCAAACAGCAATCCAACGAGAGTGCTTGTATGCTTCGGAATGCCTAGGAATAACAGCTAGAAAATACATTGAAGAAAAAGAAACACAAAATGTTAAGGTAAATTCTCGGACCAAAAAAAAAAGTGCTGACACATACCGATTACGTAGTAACAAATAAGTGTATAAAACATGCAGCAGAATCTCACATACCATACGAAAACGAAGGGTTACATTCTTTGGACATGTTTCAAGAATGCCTGACGACACTCACCAAGAATTTTTTTTACCAATTCAACAAGCCTAATAGAAAAGGTAACTCTTATGAAAAATGGTTTGCTAACACCTAGAAGGATCTACAAGAAATGAACATCACTGATCAAAACATCCGCAACAGAACCACTTTCAGGAATAATACAGGGTCTTTCATATAAAGTAAGAACGGCGAGCGGCGGTTTTATCATTCGCTGCTGAAGCCGGCTTGGCCGAGCTTGTGACGCACCACGGCCCCCTGCTGTAGTATTGAAAGCGCGCGCATAGTACAAACTTGACCTTGCAATAAGCGTGCAGGTGTTGTCAGTCGCCAGTCTGACCCTCAGCTGCTAACATGGTGAGACAGTTATCATTGCAACATCGTATTTTTGTATGTAAAATTTATTTTAATTACGATTCGGCTCGGCGGGTACGTGATGCATTTGTTCAGCAATTTCCTGATGAAGTGCCACCTTCACTAGCACAGATTCACATAATTGTAAATAACTTTGACACTACTGGTTCAGTACTCAATAAAAAACACAAAATAAAAAATCAGAAAAAATACAGTGGCATGACTCACTCGCGTCAGCCAAAATGTGGTTACCAGATACAATGCCTGTATAACCCAGGAAGGACGACACTTTCAGCAACTTTTATAAGGTAATATTTCATAGAGGATTGTACACACGCTTAGAGCAGGGGGCCACGGCTCGCTACAAGCTCGGTCAAGGCCACCACACTAGCGGATAACAAACCCGCCGCTTGGCGTTCTTACTTTATATGAAAGACCCTGTATACACTCATTTGAGGGGTTCCTAGAGCCAGAAACAGCGACCATGAAGAAACAACATTGGACAGCTGAAAATAAAGAAGCTGTGAGAAAGAGAATGAAAGAATACTGGCGCCAAAGAAAACTGAAATCATGAAAAGTTTACGTGGTCCTCAGTTGGCCAAAGTCGATTATGATGATGAATAGGGCCCGGATGTTGATGACGTAAAAAAAAGTTTAAAAAATGCACTTAAATTTTTCAAAAGTGACTGTAATAAATGACCTAAAAAATCGAAAAATACACTATAAAATGGAGAAAATGATCTTTTAATAATAAACTCACCAATATTTCAAAAATGACATCTGAAGCTCAAACTGAAAAGTCAATCAAAATGGATTTCTAGCACTTAACAAAAGGTTTATGTTCAACCGACAGTAGTGGCTACGCTGGCTAACGCGCAGCATTAGGTCATGGGGCCAAGCTCTCTGCTGACTCGGTAGACGCGTGGGTTCGAGCCCCACCTTCGGCCGTCCTTGAAATGGTTTTCCGTGGTTTCCCATTTTCAACACCAGGCAAATGCTGGGACGGTACCTTCTGACAGGCCACGGCCGCTTCCTTCCACATCCTTGCCCAGTTTCATTCACCATCATTCATTTCATCTCTCATTAACTCCTCTCATGAGGTTGGCGTCAGGAAGGGCATCCGGCCGTAAAAACCATCGCCACCAAAGACTTCCATCGCATCTCATCCCCGACCCCGTTGGAAAAAAACGGGAATAATAAGGGGTAGACATACATACAACAAAAGGTTTATGTTCATAGCTACTAGCTTCTTTTTAACTCTGAGAGACGTGATTCCCTCATATAAAGCTGTGACATGACTAAATTGAAGGAAATTAATTTGTTTAAAATGTGCTTTTAAACAACAACAACAACAAAAGACGATAGCCCCTGGCAGAACTGAGTCGCGTACAGCTGCATATCACCTTGAAAGGCTGATTTCTCTAAAATATGACCCCAAAAAACTACCAAACTTAAAAAAAATGCTCTTAAAATGGAAAAATAGCCCCAAAAAAAATGCAAAAAGATGCAAAATAAAAATGGCATATTTGAAGACGGGGTGGCCCGTCCGGAATTTCTATGTACTTCAGCATTGTCTTAGACAGCTTAGTAAAAAGATTACATGTCATCAACATCCGGGCCCTAAATTGATGAATAATACATAACTAGATGACCCTTGTGAGAACTCTCGTATGTGTAAAAACCACCCGCCTGGCTTTCCTGTTATGCGGGCTTCTATAAATATGTTTAAATGTACTTTGTAAACAAATTGTCGGTATTTATGAAATGAGAGAGCAATTAATTCATCACTGCTGCTGGTTGTACAATGGGTTGTGTGCGCCCCATGTCTAGAGACTACCCACCCGGCCCTAGTGCTATGCAGCTGTACGAGACTCAGTTCTGTCAGGGGTTATCGTCTTTTTTATTTGTTGAAAAGCACTTTATAAACAAATAAATATATTTCCGTTGACTTTTAAAGAAATGCAAGATTTTTCCTGTACTATTGAGACGATTTGAAAGATTTTGGTACAGACCACACCTTCTAACTCCCTCTGGACTTTCTATGCCCAAGATAGCGGGTTCAAACCCGGCCGAAGCCGTCGGATTTTTAAGAGCGTTAAAAATCCCTCAGTATGCCTTCCTTGGGAGGGGAAGTAAAGCCGGCGGTCCCATGTCATAGATTTATGGCATGTTAAAGAACCTTCCACTAATTACACCTGTGTGAAGCTAAATTGGATAGGTTAAGAATGTAAAGAACGCTCTTAGGTTTCTACGTTCGTTGCCAAGAGCCGACTGCGGTGGCGTCTAGTAGCTAAGTTCTGAACTTGGCCTAGTAGTCGTTGAAGGTGGCGCTTGGCGGCAAAAGTAGGAACTATTTGAAAAATTCTAAGTTGCAGTCTGTACTTAAATTAAAAAACAGATAACACACACTAATACAGTCATCACAATTAACACCGGTTATCAGACAGATTCTACACACACCCAAAGTACACGGAGCTACATGACCGCGTTGTCGCAGCCCCTAAACTGAGGAACCAACCAACCGAACTCCCTCTGGTTTAGGAGCTTGAGTTTTGTGAAACATACACCTTAGCGTATTATATACTGTATGTAGATGGTGTTTGAAGCCATTTTTCAGTCGGTCATCCCTATTGTACCCAAATGAGATGGGTTATTCCCTAAACCTGAAAAAGAAATTACATGAGATAATTTATTTATTTATTTATTTATTTACATATGTTACGCCCTCATTGGAGCACTTAACCAAAACCAGTATATACATATCTCAAAAACAATATTAAAGATTCAGCTTCTTATTTTTCTTCTTTTCCCAAAACATTTTCATTCTAGTCGACCTTGCCGCTCTCTCTGCATCGCTTATGGTGTAAGTTTTGCGGGTAAAGGTTTTTAAGCGAAGTCGGATGTTCTTGTTTTTCAAGATATTCTTCTCATCTTTGTTAGCAATTTGGGACATTGTCAAGCCGAGTTCATCCAGATCATTTTGAATTTCCATAAACCAAGAGTTCTTTGTTTTACTTTTGAAAAAATAATTAAATAATACTTTTAATTGTCTGGTATCCGGCAGGCGTGAGATATGACACACAAAAAAAAGCAATTCGCCTTTTTCGCATAGTATCGACTATAGACTCTGTTTCTTTATAAACCACTTCATTTGGTAATAGTCGCCATTGACCATCCACCTGATGTTTTTTTTATTAATTATAGTCCTGAGACTTCTTCTATCAATCTTCTGTAATGTGTCAGTAACTGATCGAGTGTTTTTTTTGAGTGTGTGGATCTTGCTGACTTACGAAGAAACCTTGGTTTGCAGACGACACTCAAACTTATATTAGCCGATGACGCGGTGGCTGCTGATCGCGTTATCCGCTTTATATGTGAGAGTGGGTTAGGGCCAGCAATCTAAATTTTCCAGTGAACATTGACTCAACGACTTGTTCGTTTTTGAATGATAATGTTTTTGTTTTTCCGTAATTTTTGTTTATTTTTTTGATTTTGATTTTTATTTAATTTCTTTTTGTTTTGTTTTATTAATTTTTGGTCTTTTTAAATTTAGATGTCCACCCCAAAATTTTAAATTCAATTCAAAATTTGTATTCTTTAATCTGTTAAGAGGGGCAGATGACCTCGTAGTTCCGCCCCTTAAAACAACAATAACTAACTAACTACTAACTGATCGTGTGTTTAACTTGATAAGTGTTTCACAAGCATATATTGCTTCCGGTTTAATAACTGATTCGTAATGTCGTAATAATAATAATAATAAATACACTTGGATGACCAGTTTAATCTCATTAATCACATGCAATTTTTTTAGGATTAGGGAATAACCCATCTCATGTGGGTACAATCGTTTTGACCGACTGAAAAGCATGAAGCTTTCGTTTAATAATACATTACTGTGTGTTTCCAAGTTGTGGAATTCTCTTGCCTCCTTTTTAGGAAGAAAAGTGTATTCTATTGTGTTCGAAGTTGGCGGCAATAAAAGGCAAAGAAATGGTAGCATTTGATTCTTCTCCCGCCCGTCTGCTGTTGGAGTAAAGCGAAATTTAATGGCGGGAGGAATGAAAAGTTCTCCGCTAAAGTTTGGTTGAGTCGTTCACACACGAGTGGATGGCCTTGATTGCTCTTATAGACGCATTCCCCCCTCCCCTAGCCCACTCCCCCAATCTTCCTTCCTTGTCGATCCTCCAGTGTCTGCTTCTGTATCCTCTTACCGTTTGCTACCCGCCTTACGGAATCGACTAGATATTACACTGAAAACTGCCTTCGACGGAAACGAACGGGGCTAGCAATTTTTTTCCTTTGAACATAGGTTTGCGGTTAACGGAGGTAGGTCTATGCTAAAATGGACATACTGAGAAAAAAAAATGATCTAAATATCTTAGTGCAGTGCAGTGCTCTATCAAAGTTCCAACGTTCACCACTAGGCGTCAGTGACATCTGGTTAGCGAAAGTTGGAACTACTTGAAATTGAACGTAACTTGTAGCTCACCCCATGGGTGTCAGCTTGGAGCAGCTACAGCCTCTGGCGAGCCTAACATGTCCTCGGACACTCCCGGCACTAAAAACCATACCCTAAATAAATAAATAAATAAATAAATAAATAAATAATAAGTGCTGTATTTACGTACCTCCGCTACGATTCAGTACAGTACTGTGCAAGCAAAACTTACAATGACATATTCGCTCTCAGTTACGCCGGCAAGTTCTGGCATTTTGGGAGTTAGTGGCTAGCTGACCCACTGGCCAGAAAACTGAGAGTGATCAAGGGAACTACTCGCGTTCCGGTTACGGGGAGAGTCTTGTCATTTTGTGTAGGCTAAGGATAGGTCACCCAAGATCCACCCACTCGTACCTAATGAGAAGGGAAGACCTCCCACTTTGAACCTGTGGAGCCGTTTTCACCGTGGCCCACATTTTAACAGAGTGTGTGGATCTTACTGACTTACGAAGAAACCTTGGTTTGCAGATGACACTCAAACTTATATTAGCCGATGACGCGGTGGCTGGTGATCGCGTTATCCGCTTTATAAGTGAGAGTGGGTTAGGGCCAGCAATCTAAATTTTCCAGTGAACATTGACTCAACGACTTGTTCGTTTTTGAATGATTATTTTTTGTGTTTCCGTAATTTTTGTTTATTTTTATAATTATTATTTTTATTTAATTTTTTGTTTTATTAATTTTAGGTCTTTTCAAGTTTAGGTGTCCACCTCTAAATTTGAAATACAATTCCACATTTGGATTCTTCAATCTGTGTTAAGAGGGACAGAAGACCTCGTAGTTCCGCCCCTTAAATCAACAACATTAACTAACTAAACTTACAATGAACATAAAAACAGACATTTGTTGGTTATCAGCTCATTAATGGGAGCATTTGGGAAAGGTTTTTCAAACAGGTAACGTTGACGTGTAAGTTGGAGAAGAAAATGAGGATGACCTATTTGCGTATTCCTTGTTAGCTACAGAATCAACTGTTACAGCACACAACGTAGACTTTCACAGGGTGCCTGCATTCCGGAACTTGAAATTTTCCGTTAAAATACGTATTTTGATTTCCGTTGTCCGCGTTTCACAGTTTCCGTTTAATAAAAGGCAGATTTTACTGTACAACCAACTCTCTATTTCGTTCGTCCGACCCTGTGGCTTGGGATATATTGGTCATGGGCTCCGTGAATTTGGGTGTCTTATTTACTTTAGTATTTGAATGGTTCATTCTGGTTCCGTATTGATGCAACAATTAGTATTAATATTTTGCAAAAGTTCCGCCTAATCAATACCTTTATTGTATTATATATAAATGATCACTTAGTGGTCATTGGTACATATTTCGAGGCCTAATTGTTTTGGCCCCTTCATCAGCCTATATACAGGGTCTTCATATTTGCTTGGCAAGTACATTCTCGCTCCGCCAGTGACGCCTCAGTTGCCGGCTACCGCGTGGTCGTATGTACGGCAGAATACGTTGCTAAAAATCAGAATCATGCATTTTTATTCACCATGTTTACAGTGGATGCTGAAAATGTTCCCCATCTACTGCCAAACATAATCGGCATCTCCTTATGAAGTAACAACCTAAATGTATATTTTTAATTTTTACTGAACATGTATGTTTGAATCTCTTAGCCAGTTGTTTTATTGTCCAATTTACAGGAATGGGTCTCCCTGGAAATTTAACTCGAAACTTTTGTCTTGTTCTAGCGCACGATTTCCTGCACTTTATGTACATATTGTGCAGATACACACGTACACGTAAGGAATATTTCACATAAGGCATTACAGCAATATACACAATCACAATAAAACACTATATAATACGATATACAGTACCCAATACCCAATTAACTCGGAGCTCACACGTCTACCGCAGCAAGAGCGTGGGAATATGGCCGAGACCGCGCGTGCCAACCTGTAACAGGCGGCTATTGGCCGGGGACCGGCGGCCAAGGTCGAGCGGAATCGCCTTGCCAAGCAAAAATAAAGACCCTGTAGATAAAAAAGTCAAGGCAAACAGGTGGTCGGATGAGTGTTTAGCTGTTTGCCTTGTCTTCTTATCTATATAGGCTGATGAAAGGGCCAAAACAATTACCAATGACCACTAAGTGATCATTTATATATAATACAATAGAGGTATTAATTAGGCGGAACTTTTGCAAAATATTAATACTAAATGTCTTATTTACTGTGTCACTTTTTTAATATCGTATGGCCTTGGGTGCCGGAAGCAAGCTTTGTTACTTAATGCCCAGAGGGTAGCTTGTATGTCGAATTTTTTGTTCCTTGGAGCGCTATAAAAGTCAAGGTGGTTAGATATCTAAGCTCCTTGACATTATAGCGCTTTCTGGTAGAGAAAGGAGGAACTTTTGTGTTGGCGGAAAATCCCGAGATTAATTTTGCCATTATGAACACGGCCTACTGAATTCAAATGGGTTCTTTAACATGCCAAACCGTATGACATGCGTGTCGTGATTTTTGTCGCCTTTCAAAATTACTTACCATGGCTAGGAACGAACCTGCCATCTTGGGGTTGGTAGACCGACACGATAACCACTCACCCACCGTGGCAAGCACTATGTCATTTAAAACACCACATTGTTGTGGTATATTTCTCTCGTATTAACGACCGAATCGCTGGGTGGCCATATGTATATACTCCATGTCTGCGTGGAGTTAGGGCTTTCCCCAACTCGAGGCTTAGCGTTGTCGACTCTCTACCGTAGCCACTGAGAGCAGACAGCAAGACTCGCCAGAAGTGAGTACAACACTAGATACCTGGCAAAGGAGCCGGAAATTAGGAACGGACTTTGAACAAGCAAGAACCTCAGCTATTGGTCAAAAGCGAACAGTCATAGGCATGGTTATTGTCGGCCAGTGTTACTGCGTAACGTTTGATCGCCGGTCGTTAACGAGGATATTCACCAAGAAAGTGTAGAAGTTATCAACTGCGTTCGTTGTTTCTTCGAAGGTCAATTATATGAAGATATCATTATGAGATTCTGGCTTGTGTTCATTGATCCGTTAACACGCCAGGCTAAGGAACGTTCATTTGCAATGGATATTTGGAGCCTAGTATATTTATCTTTAACCCCAGTTGCGTCGTCCTCGCTGCTGCTTGAGTGTTGCTGGGAAAGTCCAGGTGTTTAAGCTGCTTTAACAAAGGCTTAACCCCCTTGTCTTGTCTTGTTTTTTTAAAACTGTGCTGTTATTCCTTGTATGGAAAATGTGACGTTTGTAGCATGACAACCAGATTGTGACTCTTGGCAGGTATGGCTAAGCCTCGTCACCAATCGGCATTACCACCAGTGTTGAAAGTGAAAATGAAATCCACATCCTGTTTCCAAATACCGACAGGGTCAGGGAATGGAATGAATGAAGCCCCCTTCTACCGGCGAGGATATGAACTGTGCCGAAGCATGTCGCACTCCCCTGGAACAATGATTGAATGAATGACAGATGAAATGATAGGGGAAAGTGTTTCTGGAATGACATTTGTGACAGGGAAAACCGGAGTACCCGGAGAAAAACCTGTCTGCCTTTGCTTTGTCCAGCACAAATCTCACATGGAGTGACTGGGATTTGAACCTCGGACCCAGCGGTCAGAGGCCTGCGTGCTGCCGCCTAAGCCACTGATGCTTTAGTGTTCAAAGTAATATTGTAATTCGTTATAATCAAGCTCTGAAAATCTTACAAAGTTACATCCTTCATGTAGAATATTACTGGTTATTAGAGACGCACTCTATGCTCACGGGACACCAACACTGAGGGTTCAGGATTGTTTTTCTTGTCCATCTCAGGGGCCGATAACCTCGATGTTAGGCCCCTTAAAACAACAATTATCATCTTGTCCATCTCCATTCCTTCTTCTAATGCCCTAAAGGAGGCAAGGTGTCTCTCGTCCCACCACTCATGGTACATTCTTCACAATGCTACACGGGAATTCGGCTGGATGAGCTGCGGGTGTGTTGGTTGGTGCGTGGGGGAAACCAGCTAGCCGGCCAGCCTTGGATAAGCCGCTTGCGAGCGGTCAAGTTTTATACGGAAAACCTTATATTAAAATGTACTTACTGTATAACTGTAACCTGTTCTTTTTTTCTTGTAGTACATTGCTATGAAACTTGTCAGAGAATGTCTGACCGAAGACCGATAGATTTACTAGAATATAGACAAAATAAAAAATGTTATTGATTAGTTGAAAAATAACTCAAACATTTTGTTATTGTCTTTTGTTAAGTGCATTCTGTATTTTTTTTTAAACCACATGCTCCCACTCCTTGCCCGATCTACACTCGTGTTGACCGACTGAAAAGTGACTATATTGATATATTTGGCAAATCAGCGATTCGTAATTAATTTTATGCTCATTTTGTTTCAGGTAAGGTGATGGAGTTACGCTAATAAATTGAAAGGACATTTTAAGGTAGGACTAACCATATTAAAAATTTATGTTTATGGCTGAGTTAAGAATTTATGAGGGTTCTCTTTTAATTGTATTGGTTCAGTACTTTTTTCCCCCACACAGTGACATGGTTTCAATATTTATTTTTTTAGTGGTGGCTTAGCCCTTTATAGGTAAAGCCCTGCGGGGATTCGGATATCCGCAAATTTTTTCGCCATGCGGATATAGTTTGCATGGCTGTGCGGATAAACTGAGGATAATGTTCGGAGTAAATTTGCGGATAGTTTTTTGGATCACAATCCGAACTTGTTGAATATCATTGCTAGGACCCGGATGTTAAGAATATATTTTTCCGTTATGTTTTTGTCATGACAAATGTAAGATATCAAAGTTGAAGGTGGATTTGAAAGTAATGTTGTTATATTATGATATTGTGATTATAGCTCTAAAACATTTACACATCGCCATTAAGCATATTTAACACTCCGAACTTGAAAGGGTTGCAATTCTGGCTGTATAACATTCATTTGAAGCATAGCATTTGACATAGCCTACATAACCTAAGGGAACGACTTTCTCCTCAAATGTCTGAATGTGTTCCTTTATGGTTTATCTAATTAAAATTATTATTGGAATGCCAGTAGATTCGGATAACAAACGTGTGGATGCGGGGCGGATGCGGATAACAGTCGTGCGGATACTGATAGAAGTCGTGCGGATGCGGGACGGATGCGGATAACGTTTTGTTTATCCGCGCAGGGCTCTATTTATAGCCTGTAGGGATCCTGATTTATGGTAATATAAAAGGCTTCTAAGCGGTGATATAAAAAGTTAATGTGGTGAAATAAAATATCCATAGCGGTGAAATAAATAAGTGATATGGCGAGTGTACGGTTGATGGATTTTGTTAAATAATGAACACTATAAAAACATTTGGAGGAATAAAAAAGAATTTATTCTAGTTTTTATTTTTATTTTTTAAGAACTAAAACTCAAATGAATTATATTTTCTGTGATTAATACCTAACCTAACATTTACCTAAACAAATAATCTCCATAACTACCATAGTCTTTATCTCACTAACTCGTGAAACTTATGTTGTCCCCAACCATATGTAGAACATTGTTTCCATGATTTGAGGACTTACCCAACTTCGTTATCACGTATCGTATGATAAATGTATATTAGAGATTTATTATTTTCTATCGAACGACAGATAATGGAACAGTTTCATTTAAATTTGAAGTAAATAGTTTAAAATACGAAGCCTCCGTGGCTCAGGCGGCAGCACGCCGGCCTCTCACCGCTGGGTCCGTGGTTCAAATCCCGGTCACTCCATGTGAGATCTGTGCTGGACAAAACGGAGGCAGACAGGTTTTTCTCCGGGTACTCCGGTTTTCCCTGTCAAAATTTCATTCCAGCAACACTCTCCACTATCATTTCATTTCATCTGTCATTCACTTAATCATTGCCCCAGAGGAGTGCGTCAGGCCTCGGCAGCCGGCACAGTCCATATCCTCGCCGCTAGATGGGGGCTTCATTCATTCCATTCCTGACCCGGTCGGAGACTGGAAGCAGGCTGTGGATTTTCATTTTCAGTTTAAAATACATCTTAATATCACAATTTCGTTGATATTTAGCATTTTATGGTGAAAATAACCCATTCACAAAATGTCTCTATTTCGCGATATTTCACGGGTTCAATATTGGAAAAAATGGCATATTTGGCGTAAATATATTGTTGTGATAACATATATTTGTTTGCTGAAATATTTCGCGGATATCGTTAAAACCACATCTGGGACACTATGTATAGGGCAGGGCTTTAGGAACATGGGGTAACGAAATTCTCCTTAAAACAATAGGAAATATAGGTGCTCTACTTGGTTCAGGATGTTCATCCTTTAGATGTAAAAACGTATCCTCGTTTTCAGGTGCAAGCTTATCTGAGGATGAAAGGAGTTTCACGACTCCACGTATGTCTCCTTCTGCCATTTTAGATTCCACTCTCCGTGATAAAGAAGTTTGAGGCTTTTGAGTTTTTCTTTGAGGACCACACTGAGAAAAGTCGATCGGAGCATAAGAAATATTTTTCTTGATAAATTGGACTAGATTCTTTGATTTCTTTTCAGGGACTTACTTGTAAAGCTACGTAGCAAAATGTCAGTAGATCCTTCCAAGAATCAAATGAATTCTTCCTTTGGCATTCGTCCATAAGGTGGGAAAGACGGAATGCTACCACCATACGAGCTGCTTTTGGAATGCGTTTCAAAACCCTTATGTCCCTTTTCATCCTTGCTAATTGCTGCGAAAATTCCTTCACATTATCGACAGCTGTTGTTGGGGGATGAACTTCGGAGATATATTCTTTATGCTTTCGAGAGTAATGAATTTTAAGCCCACTAATGCCTTTGTATAGTTTTTCGGGGTTCTGATTGGTACATCTCGGGCAGGAAATCCAATTAGTCGATGATAGAGTGTTGGGCTGATTTTGTTGCGTTGACCCTTGAAGGATGCAGTCACAGCAATGCCAAGAGTCATTATTTGAGCCTACGATTTCGATTTGCTGACTGGGGAGGTGGACACAAGAGGCATGAAACCATTTTTTGACAACCATCACATTGAATCATGGGGTCCTCATTTGAGCCCAATTTTCCACAAAAGCAATATCTGAAGTTATCCATGATGCATACCATAAATTATGAAATCTTTATGACTCCAGGAATGGAACTGAACCAGAAGCCCATAAACAATAGAAATATAACAACTGCCCAGGCAAGAGAGGCCTACTCACCATCTGTCCTTTTAATAACCATATTTGCTCCAGTATTATTACTTGGTGAAAACGAAGCGCTTGCAACAATGACATTAGTAGAATGTTCATAAAATACTTATAAAATCAAGTCTGCAGCCGTGAAAAGGAATGGTAAATGATTATGAATGATACGATTTCCTCCCACGCGTGCTATTATTATATCTGAGAACTTCTAGTTACAATTTTTCTCGTAGGATATTCCAACCGTAATGAAACGATAATATAATCTTCAATCATCAGTTTTCCGTTCCCTGCGAATATTTATACAGAAAAAGGCAAAGTCCATATGGATGAAATATCGGTAAATAGCACCTTAATCAGCATTCAATAGCCTAATTGTTAAACCTACAAATATATGCCCTCCTCAAGCAGAGATATGCACTTAGAGATGCAAAGGAGAGAAAATGATGCATTGCGCCAAAATAACCAAAATATGCATACATATGCAAAAATATGATTTTGCTTGAACTTCCGGGCCTTATTTATAAGAAACTGCAAAAATATGTAAATAGAAAATATTTAAGTTAGTTAACCCCGCGTTACCCACGCTAACACAGTTACACCAATGCTCACGCACGGAAGAGACCGTGTTATCTTTTCATTGTTAAAATTTGGTTATAATGAAATAATGTTGATATTTTTGGCAAACTCTAATTTACATAAGAAGTATAGAAGTATGCTCGTGGTAATTACCTGTTTTACGTAAGTACAAGCCTATAATATGTGCATTTATGAACTAAAAACGTATAACTAAAGAACTAATAACTGAAGAACATTTTTACTGGAAATAACTTATCAAACAACATTGCTTTTGAAAATGGCATCTTAGAAAAAACGTGAATGTAAAGAAATCTGTTTGATTAGAATAATGTCAACTCTGTAAACTATACACATAGACACTGTCACTCTGACACTTCTTAGTCTGAATCTGTTTCTTCCAGAACAACATCAAATATATCGGGTTCACTTGACACTTCATTTAGTAGACGAAGAATCCTATTCTCCTCATTATGATTCATTTTGTTTAGGATTTAGACATAACAGTCTATACTAAAAAGTTGTAAAAGCACAAACACATTAATTACTCACGCACGGAATTACAAACCGGCTTGGAGAAAACAGCGCTGTTACAACTCAAGGTCACACCGCAGACTGAACGAAACAGTAGGGGTGGGGTTGGGGGGTTGGAAACGGAAGCTATACCGGCTCTCCGCACTTTTAGCCAACTTATAGCTATAGAGCATCCAGCGTTTAGAAAAGACTGTGAAGCCTTATGGCGACAGTGTTGCTAACTTTAGGCAGAGGTAGTGCTGACATCATACGTTATGTTCACCCGCTTCGAGTACTGCGCTTTCATAAGTTAGCGAGACAACCACAACCCCAGCAGCTACCTGAAATAGAACACGACCAGGAAGGAGCAGTTTTGCAGGTGTTAACGGATTGAACCAGTATTAAGGATACTGTATGCGAAGAGAACAAATAACGACATTCATTTCGTTGTGATATGACGCATTACTGATTGACAGATGTCGAGAGCACAACCCTTCCTTCCTTCTCGGATGTATGCAGACGACGTTAACAATTTTTATGTCAGCAATACTGTTGATCATCACCTCTTTAGTTATTAGTTAGGCTGTAATTTAGTTTCTTTCAATGTTATTCTTGTTGTTTTGTTTCGATTAATATTTGTAATATTGTAGTGAGTTGGCCGTGCAGTTAGGGGCGCGCAGCTGTGAGCTTGCATTCGGGAGATAGTAGGTTGGAACCCAACTGTCGGCAGCCCTGATTCGATCGAACAGAAAATAAAACAGACACACATCAGTAACACCATTGACGGATAGTGCTTCAGAACTTATGTTGTCGGCGGAACTGAGCACGTGCTCCACTCCGGGCGAGCATGCAGCACAGGACGAGGCTCTTCTTTCCAGCGTGCTAACCTCGAAAATTTTTAAATTACTAAGACGTAATATAAGCGATACTTGTACGCAATAACAAAGGTAATCAGTTGGCAGATAATTGTAGGAAGCTATTATGACGAAAAATATATATGTTCAGAGTTCCTTCATGATAAAAGGTGAGGCAACAAAATCAGTGTAGGGGGGATTTCCGTTAAAAGTAAAAGCCCATAAGACCCACAGTCTTTTCTAAACGCTGGATGCTCTATAGGTAATAACTAGGGTTCGGAAGTTGAACACCTAAAGAAGTGCAAAATATGCAAGCAAATATGCCCTAAAAACTATAAAATATGACCTAAAAACTATGAAATATGACATGAAATTTTGGGATAGGTTATCACTAACATACAGTAAATGCTAAATGACGTCCGTAGAGGAGCGCCTTCTTGGAATCAGGTCTTTTAAACCTGCTATCTGCCTGTTCCGGAAAAATAAAGAAAAATATAGGCCTATCCACCACACTATTCAGAAATCCTGTGTTTGAAACTCGACGCAGATACCACATATCTTGTTAACGACGCCTCAATTTAAACGACAATGCTGAAATTATAACTAAATATGACCTTATATCACTAAAATATGACCAAAACAATAAAAATGGCCGAAATATGCATTTATAGGCAACATCAAATTGCTTTAAACGTGGTCAGGGACCCGTCATTCAAACGTATTTTTCAGATTTCGGGTAAAATGAGCTCGGGAAAAAAATATGATTTTTCCCTAACATCCGAACCTTTGTAATAACAAAAAAAAAAAAAAAAAACTACGCCCGGATCGTGAGACCGTGCGCGAGTAACGCAGGGTTAAATAAAAAATATTTAAACACATATCTATCCGACCCTTACTTATTACTTTAAACCAATGAGTTTGAACTTTATGTTGTATGATTGTATTGTTATTTTTTTAAGTTATTAACAGTGACCCAGCTTAATCAATTATTTCTTGATTGCTGCCCATACCCTTTCACTTCTGTGCTTTAACTCTACAAAAGTCCCTTTGTGCGGCAAGGAGAATGAATCCAATGGTAACGAGGTTTGGAGAACACGGTAACTAAATAAATCTTTAATTACCTTTGCGAAGAGTAATACAATAATGGTTGTGTGGCTCAAGCGAATTAGCTGTTATATCCTGCTGAAAAGTTCGATCAGTTCTCTTTTTTTTCTCTCTTACGCTCTGTATTTTTTCCCCTTTCTTTCTGTTCGCACCAAACGAGGTAAAAGCTTAGTTCTTTCTGTGCTGTTAAATCTGGTTCTGTCTCTTATCGCAATTTTGATAGTAACTGATGAAGTAAATTCAAATTTTGGTTATATACACTGTTTAGTTTATGAAGAAAGGAAATTCTGACGCAGCGATCACGGTGGTGAGTTGCAGCAAGTCCGGAGAAATGAAATTCGATTCCCGATGCCGAGACTGGCTATCTTGAGTGTTTTTACCCCTGGGTCATCCGCTTTATAAGTGAGAGTGGGTTGGAGCCAGCCATCTAAATTTTCAAGTGTACATTGACTCAAAGACTTGGTTCTTTTTTGTTTTTTTTGTTTTTTTTAATTCTGATTTTTGTTTTTCCGTAAATCTTGTTTATTAATATAATTATTAGTTTCATTTTACTTTTGTTTTATTATTTTTAGGTATTTTATCATGTTTAGGTTTCCACCTTAAAATTTAAATATATATTCGAAATTTGTATTATTTAATGTGTGTTAAGAGGTACAGATAACCTCGTTTAGCTAACTAAATTCGTATGCAAACAAAGATGGCAAAAGGTTTTGCTGTATTATACAGACGCTTCGTTACATTCATGGATTGTGTACCCCGTTCCAGCCCTCAGACCTGAATTAAATATTTTGGCAGAGCCAAGAATGCTAGTCACTACGCAACGAGTCTGAGTTTTCCTGGAAGTATGTATAATTATTGTTGTGCAAGGTTTATGCCATGCACAATCAGTTTCGGCTCTTTCAGAAGTGCGTCCCTACTTAAAGGATATATAATAATGATATTTATTGCAACCAATGGTCAAATACAATAATAATTAAAATTGCACGCAATGAAGTCATGTAGAGAATTCTGTTAATGTTACTGTTCTCTTGCTACAAACTCTCTTGCTACAAACTTTTGCGTGATATCTTTCACACGACTTTCCACACAATTCACACCTACAGTTCTCGTCTGGGTTGTGGTATACCTTCTTGCAGCACAGCTTGAAATGAAAACCATGAACAGCGAAACGTGTCATGAAATGGCGAAGTTCATACATAGAATTCCTCCACTCTGAGGTCATCATGGCATCTGTTTGGTAGAAATCCATCCAGATGTTGGCTTTCTTCTCTTGAAGTTCTTGCAGTATTAACTGATATTGCTTTGTAGATGGCAGTAACATTCTTATACGTAACTCTTCTATGTAAAATGGTTGTCTCGTTAGTTCATAGGTCGCCCTTGACGGTGCATTTTGTCCTGGACACAGAATCTTTTTCATGTATATGGCCTTTACCCTTTCTATCTGAGCAAGATCGTTTTTCGAGAGATGCTCCCATATTAATCCTATTGCATATGTCATGATTGGATATATACAGTGCTGAGATTCACAGTGTTCGTTAGAGTATTGAGGTATTTGGGATTACCATTACCAAGCCTCCGTGGCTTAGGCGGCAGCACGCCGGCCTCTCACCGCTGGGTCCGTGGTTCAAATCCCGATCATTCCATGTGAGATTTGTGCTGGACAAAACGGAGGCAGACAGGTTTTTCTCCGGGTACTCCGGTTTTCCCTGTCACCAACGCTCTCCACTATCATTTCATTTCATCTGTCATACATTTAATCATTGCCCCAGAGGAGTGCGTCAGGCTTCGACAGCCGGCACAGTTCATATTCTCGCCGCTAGATGGGGGCTTCATTCATTCCATCCCTGACCCGGTCGGAGACTGGAAGCAGGCTGTGGATTTTCATTTTCATTACCATTACTTGCTACAGTTAAGTCTCGATAGGTAGAAGTGAACGGGGCCGCGACCACCTCGAACTATTGAAAACTCGGACTATCGTAATGCGAAAATGAAAATCCACAGCCTGCTTCCAGTCTCCGACCGGGTCAGGAATGGAATGAATGAAGCCCCCATCTAGCGGCGAGGATATGAACTGTGCCGGCTGCCGAAGCCTGACGCACTCCTCTGGGGCAATGATTAAATGAATGACAGATGAAATGAAATGATAGTGGAGAGTGTTGCTGGAATGAAATTGTGACAGGGAAAACCGGAGTACCCGGAGAAAAACCTGTCTGCCTCCGTTTTGTCCAAAACAGATCTCACATGGAGTGACCGGGATTTGAACCACGGACCCAGCGGTGAGAGGCCGACGTGCTGTCCCCTAAGCCACGGAGGCTTACTATCGTAATGTATGTGGGGAAAAAGAAATTCTGTACTGTAAAGCGATGTTGAAAAGAAATCGGAGCCCCCTGTACAACGCCTCAATTGTTTTTTCAAACTCCAACTTCTTTACAGTCTTTCGGTATCTTTGAAGAAATCTGTTCCAATTTAAGTCGGTTTCTTCGCCAGTCACCAACGGGAACTTCGCCGACACCGTATCCAATAACAAGTGGCTGGCTGCGTAATGTTCTCGTTTGCTTTGCCAACGGTTGCAGGATCGAAACTTGGAGCAGTCGGCTAGCATTTGAGATTGCGCAAATGCGAGGGCGCCGTGTCCATAGATTTACTGGCATGTTAAAGATCCCCTTTGGGGCAAAATTCTGTCACCCCGGTGACTGTAACGGTCTCTGTAGTTAACAGGGACGTAAAACAAATAACATTATTATGTATAATCAACTACGGTATTTATTACCTTAGGTCAGTATTTAGTACATTCATTGTGACCTTCTTCAGCGTGCTATAGGATAAGTAACTGTGCAGTAACATACAACTTAATATAAATGTTGTCATAATAGAGGATACTATAAATATTTTTGTACCAAAAGCTCACAGAGTAAAATTGCAAAAATCAGATCTGTTAAAAAAAATTTGTCAAAAAGGAATAAAAAGTCTTAAAAAAACAGCGTAGAATTGAAGAGATGTGTATGTGAAAATATGTACAGTATACTGAATAAGTTAGGTTAAAAATGATGGTTGATGTCTATTTGCCAGGTAGAGAGATATTGTAGAGAGAACTTTGGAAATAGGTATGACGAAGTTGTTATGAAATGGTAAGAAATGTATCGGTTGTGTAGTTGCCAAGTTTGTAAGTTCTCTCAACGTTTAAAGAAGGTTTTAAGTCCCAATACGTCGCATATCCCATATTAACAGAGATCTAAAAACTATGTTTATTTGCAAAGTGACCTAACTCCTACGTGTATTTATTTTCAATGTGTCTTATATCCATGTTGACCAATCCGATGACACTCTGGAGATCACTTGATAAATGAAGGCCTTGGCTAACTTTGAAGGATATGGAGAGCATCAGTTTGTGTTTGTTGTGTTTAAACCATTTAAATGTTCATAAATGCCACTCAAAGCGTATGTTAATCTAAGATTTATTTCCAAAACGTCCTAACTCCAACTTACAGGAGACGATTACCACCATTTCCATTAATAGGAGATTTTTAAAACACAGTGTCAGGATGTGCATAAAAGTAATGAATGAAATTACATTGTATTCATAATCTAGGTCTTTTAGAGCTCTATACAGCAAGATTATTCTCATTACTTCCTGTTACGAAAAGGTTTTTTTCCCCTCAATTCTTTCTTTATTCGTATCGACTTTACACATAGATATTTTAAAATACACGATATATACATTGCTACTATACAAATATACAGATATACACATATAAACAATCCTACTGAGCAACAAAATCGTAAGCTAGATAATTCTTGCCCAGTATTGGGCGACGTCAATAGCATTAGAGGAAGCTGCAACCAAGTCTATCATAGTGCACTTTGAGGGACATAAGACACACTGACATAAATGTTGGATCGTTTGCTGCTTTCCACAATCACAGAGTGATGAGTCGCTTGAGAAACCCCACTTCCGAAGATTTACTTTTGTTCTGCCGACTTCTGTACGGAGTCTGTTAAGGGATTTCCAGGTTGTCCACTTCTCCTGGTGTCCACATGGAAGACTTTCCTTCGGCTCCATCCAGTTGGAGAGATGGCTGGTTCTTTCTTTCCACATCTTGATCCTAGCATTCTCCGCTTTCCCCTCAAGGTTAACTGATGTACGGAGAAAACTTTTTCTGGATTTCAGCCTCCGGGTGGCTGGGTGGTATCCATAGAGGGGATGTGCTTCTGAAGTAGATGATTGGAGCCTTTCTTTGTTAGCTGCTACCTCCCTACGAATCTCACCAGGAGCAATACCAGCTAGAAGTTGGATCTTCTCAATTAATTACAATGGTTGTAAATAGGGGGCTAAAACACTGAATTTGCATGCCCCACAAGGTTTATATATTTATTTAAGGGCGTCATCACGGGGTTGGGGACAAGCAGTATCGAAGAAACAAAAACGCTTTTTCTGAAGTTTTGCATTTCATGGATTTACGTCACTTTGGAAATAAGCTCTTCAATTCTTTAATGTTCCCACACAGTTTCCTTGAAGCTGCAGTATATTATCTTTGCTTAAAGCCTAATTTATTCCGATAATGCGAGCTTATTATTGCAAAACGCATTAGAGTTCAATTTTCTATTATAAAAGATTGACACTTCTCTCAATATCCAATTACCAAGGCTATCAGCCATAGTTGATTACTTTCTCCTCCAAGATAAATATGAAACCTTTTTCATGTATTTATTAGATATTTAACGAGAATTTGGATTGGTTTTTAGTTTTTCATTATCGACTAATTTACGCTTTCTTAACATGACAGAATTCCAGCAAGTGAAGACCCTATTCTCTTGGTGAAGTAAAATTGCTTATAGTGGAATTGGAAGCTTTCTCGGTGAATCTGTGGTAGTGTGACCATCTCCTGTTCGTGGGTTTGAACACCGGTAAAAGAAGTCGGATTTTTGAAGGATAGATTCCATGCGAGGGAACAGTGTCAGTAGATTTACGGGGCAAAATTCTGCCCCTGCCCCTGCCCCCCCCCCCCCCAGGTTCTAAAAGCGAGAGTAGTTATATGGGGCGTAAAACCAACAACATTATTATTATTATTAGCCTATTTTCATTTATGAAAAAAAATAGGCTTATGAGATCACCTTTTGTCAGTGTGTAGGCCTATATGTGTGCGCGTGTGTGTCACCCCCTAATAACTTCTTAGCGGCTGGAGCGATTTCAATGAAACTCGGTAAGGTCGTAGTACTATTTCGACCGACCCCGACCGTTCCCTTTAAATTTTATTAAGTCTCACCAATCCAACATGGCGGCTGTGCGAAATATTTCACCGGCATTCTATATCTCCAAAACTATTACTGATATCACTCTGAAATTTTGTACGGTGATAAAGTTTACCTATGTGACTTTCAAAAACCCGTTAACTAGAAACGAACATGGCGGCACAACGAAATTGAAACCTTTAAATAGACTTTTCTCGCGATTTAACCATCCGTACGCAGTGAAACTTGGTACAGTAAATGACTATATAAATGGCAATGCATCTAATATAGTACTTTTTTTTTTACATAAACTCGAGATGGCCGCTGTGCGAAATTATCAAGTTATGTTTCTATTTCTTTTGTTGTATTCTAATCATGCGCTTGTCTGGCTGCGTGGCTCAGGGGTAACGTTCTCGCTTGCTGAGCCCAAGGTTGCAGGTTCGAAACCTGGCGCAGTCAGCTGGCATTTGAGGGTGCGCAAAGGCGAGGGAGCCGTGTCAGTAGATTTACTGGCACGTTAAAGATCCCCTTCGGGGCAAAATTCCGGCACCCGGGCGTCTCTAAAAGCCAGTGTAGTTAAAAGGGACGTAAAACCAATAACATTATTATTAATCATGCGCTCGAAATCAACGTTTGAATTATAATGAACGTACACAATAATCCTCATCTAATAGTGCATAACTCTATGGCCTACATATATAAAAATCCAACATCGTGACCATCCGAAATATTTAGACTGTTCTATGTCTAGAATCTATTACAGCAATCAAACTGAAAATGTATACGTTGATAGAGGCAATTAATATAAGTAGGGTATATGTAAATAGGCTATTTAATTCTTCACGGAATTACTTTTTTATGATACTCAGTAGTTCGTTCCATTTTTTCATTTATCCTTATTTAAGGTAGAACTTTGTTGTTGATTGATTTAGGAGCTTTGCGACATCGTGGTCATGTAGACCCGTGTACTTACGTGTGTGTACAATTTGTATGATAACCTGTGTTATTGTGATTGCTATATTAGTGTGTGTATTTGTAATTAAGGTGAGGAATGGGTTGGAGGTGGCCGTGGCCTTTTGTTAGGAAACATCCCGGCATTTCCCTGCAGTAGAAATACGGAAACCACGGAAAAGAAGGCTGAGATTGGAATCGAACCGTCCTCACGAGGCTGAGTGTACCCCGTTCCAGCCCTCAGACCAGAATTAAAATATCTTGGTAGACATAGGAATCGAAACCGAACCTTCTCCTAATCAAAGGAACCTTATCACAATGTATATGGTACTCGGTCGGTGATTTCCACGGCATGTGGGCAGTGCGAAGTCTTAAATTAAACTCCTTGTACATATGTTGCTTGCTCTTTTTTGAAATTCTGATTTTTGTTTCTTCCGTAAGTTTTGTTTATTTTTATAATTATTAGTTTTCTTCTTTAATCGTATCGGCCTACTAAGGATTACGTCATTTCAACTAGCTTCTCTGGGCTTTGATCTGTGCCCAGTACTCCTTCATACGTTGCCGGTGTTGCTCTTTCCTTTCTTCCGCCGACATCTTTTCCGTGTTCAAGTTTGGTTTTTATTGAAAACTTTTGTGGTCGTTTAGTTTCTTTTTGAGGGGGTTGCGTTCTTGAAATATTAATATTTTTGTTTGCATATTTTTAGGTCTTGTTTTTAATGTTTTTCGGCTTCCATCTCAACATTTAAAATATACTCCAAATGTGTATATTTTAATCTGGCAGATGACCTCGTAGTTCCGCTCCCTTTAAACAACAATAACTAACTAGCTACATACAGTATGGTGCATTCTTGCAAAATGTATTCATTCATTAAAATTGACCTCTCAATGTAAGTGTGTGTATATCTGGGGGGAGTGGTATATAGTATGTTTTAACTAAAAATATCCTGCAGCTAAGCACAGTCGCCAACAGATTTTGTGCCGCGATCAATGGAATGGACTATTCTGTGCACAAACAACTATTTCTATCTCGCTCTCGTAAAAAAAGAATAAAAATGAGAAGATAACAGAGTGGAGCCATGTATACTTTCATATTGTATCGCATAGGAAAGAGAGAGAGAGAGGAGATATACAGTGGTTGTTATTGTTATGAAATGATCTGCATGCTGTAGCTTTCTGTTCACCTGAAGTAATTTGACTGAGAGTTTATATATATATATACAGGATGTTCCTAAATTCCCATTACAGACTTTGAGGGCTTGTAGTGGGGACCAAGACGGTTAAGTTTAGCACAGACCCTTGTGTCCGAAAACGTACCGTCTTCCCTCTATCCGCAAAAAGAACCACCACTGCTCACGTTCAAATGCCCCGCATTTTCGGCGCCACTGACTAGAGTATGTAGAGTACCAACAAGAAGAGCTTGCCGAAACTCAACCAGGCGCCGAGACCAATATCAAGTGGAGTAGTTTAATGCTCATTGCGGGGCTCCTGTGTCTTCCCCGAATGCTGATTACCGGGCTCCCTGCTCACTCCAATCTTCAACCCTGCGGGCTCGCTGCGAGACGCGGTCTACAGCTGTAATTCAAGCGTCGAGTGCAAGGAAGCAGCAAACAATATAGGCTAATTATGGTATAGGTTACTGTGTCCTGGCTCAGATAATAACTAGTGTGCAAAACATTACATGCACGCGCTGAGATCTCACTTGAAGCCCAGTCACAGTTTAGCATGCCAAGCCTCCGGCTGAGCAGACGGTCCGTTCAGCTGCCAGCGAGCTACTGAAGCGAAGTGTGAGGGGGTGTTCTGCCTCTACCGAGCCCACCCGAACATTGCCGAAGATCTGCGCAGGATTCTGTGGCAAGCAGTTCTTGCGCGTATTCTACGTCATTGGACGATCACCTGATGTCCCATATCTCCTACAGGTTTGTTGACATTACATGACATTCAGTTGAGTATGTGATCCGCACAGAGACATGTTTTACATGTTGTTGTGCTTGTGGACCTTCGTTCATACTACAGTACGCGCCCCCATGGGTTTCAGCAACGATATGGTGTGAACATTTGGGCAGGTTTTCTGATTGGATTTCTGGTTGGGCCATACCTTCTTCCACGACATCTCACGGGTGCCGCGTGCTTAGTATTCCTTGAAGACGTATTGCATCAGTTCTTCGACGATGTGCCACTGCATGTGCGTCAAAACATGTGGTTTCAGCGCAATGGCGCACTACCTCATCTTTCAACTGCGGTCCGAGATCATCTGGTTGCCTGATTGCTTGGCCTGCACGTTCACCCGACTTGACACCGCTAGACTACTACCTGTGGGGTCACTTGTAAACCTTGATTTACGAGACCCCTGTGGAATCCGAGGAAGACCTACTGACGCGGGTTATGCCTGCGGTGGATGTTGAACGTCACATCGATTCCCCACCTGTAATTGGACCCAGACGACAAGCAGCAAGAGTCGGACAAATCCTCATCTGAATTGGACATGTTTTACATGTTGTTGTGCTTGTGGACCTTCGTTCATACTACAGTACGCGCCCCCATGGGTTTCAGCAACGATATGGTGTGAACATTTGGGCAGGTTTTCTGATAGTGATCCAAGCGCCAAAACCGTCATATTGAGATTACCATGTCAGCGCATCCAGGGACATCTATTATTGGTTAGCAAAATTGAGGAGTGCTCTGAATAGACTTGCTGTGCACGGCTTCCATTATAAGCTGTGCGTGCGGCGTGGCTTTCATGGACCTTCTGAGCAGTGTGTGTGCATATTATGTGCTAAACAGTGTGGTCGATATCATTTTAGTAAATGCTCTAAGAGAACACTGTCCAGGTTTCTGTGGCAAGCTCTTCTTGCGCGTATTCTGCGTCATTGAACGATCACCTGATGTCCCATATCCCCTATAGGTTTGTTGACATTACATGGCATTCAGTTGAGTATGTGATCCGCACGGAGACATGTTGTACATGTTGTTGTGCTAGTGGACCTTCGTTCATACTACAGTACGCGCCCCCATGGGTTTCAGCTCAAAAATGCAATGCACATTTTTGCGCAGTTCCGTTATTATTATGATATCGATCACGCGAGGCATTGCACAGACCAAGGATCATGTAATATGGAGCGCGCACTGGTCGGTGGGTTGGTGGGATCCGGGTCTCGAGCGCGGTTTGTGGTGGAAGCCGATGGAAACCATGCACCACTGGTCTATTTATTTAACTTCTCATCTGACAGTGTTTGTGATATTATGATGTATTTATTCCAAATGCACATTCGTGCGCAATTATACTATTAAAATGATCCAAGCGACAGCTGCAAGGATCTGCCATCTAACGGCAGTTAAACCAAGCTCCATTTCGCCATGTCACCTTTCCAGTTTAGCAAAACTGATCCAAACGACATGTGTGTTGCAATATTGATCCAAATGGCATTATTGTGTTTTGTTGTTTCTGTGGAAATGTTGTACTAACTTTATTTCTCATGGACCTGACAAGACATTGTTGTATCTCAAATGAAGACCAGTGATTTCGTTGGATGTTCCCAAATGGAGAAACACATTGTTAACCATACGGTTGACACCACAGGAAACAAAAATAATTGGATGCAAATTCGCAAAATAATGTTGAAAAAGGATGATCCATTCAAGCTGTGCATAAAAAGTCCATGATGATAATGCTTATGTCACTGTGGACCTTCAGAAGACACAGCGGCGAAGGCCATCTAACTCCAACTTTTGTTCACTCTTTGAACTACTGTGGCCTCAAGGGAAAGCCATATCTCGACCGAAATTGCACGATCTGAATTATATGGTGCATTTGATTCCCTGTGATGCCAAGCCCTCTTATCACTCACTCTCTTATTGTAGATGATGAAGTCGTCCATTACATCGAAGGGTTTAATGGTGTCGTCGATTTTGTCGACGATGAATCTACTTGGCACAAATGCTGAATACTGTGCTAAACAGGACACTGTACTGAATAATGTTTCATGTTACCTCTGTCAGTACTGTTAAGTGTGAAATGAATATACTGTTGAAATATGTTACATTATTTAACCAACAGTACAATGTTCAAACTGTAGTGGCCGATTCATTTTTGCTAAACCCAGCATACAATTATTTTAGTTAAGCATAAATGATCCTAGTGACATTATTGCCATACCACGGCATGATCATCATCATCATCATTTATTGCATGTGACAGGCCATTAAGACCCATAGCAGAAAAACAAGGATATACAATTCTTGATTACAATATAAATAGCAAGCATAACATAATATATAACATTGTACTTCATAACAGGAAGAATGATTTCAGCTTCTCAAATAATGGTTGCATATATTAGACCAACGATTTCTATCCCTGGCATCTTCCATACTTGCATCTGGATCTACCTGGTTCAGCGCCAACATAACTCGATCTTTCCATCTCGTTCTTGGTCGACCTCTTGGACGTTTTCCCGTTGGCTGAAAATTGAACACACGGTTCGGGAGAGTACCTTCTGCTCTGATAATGTGTCCTAACCATTGTAATCGTCTTCTCTCTATCTCTCTACTGACGTCTGCCTTTTTATAACGTCGATATAACTCCTCTTTACTCCGTCTTTCCCAACTGTCAGTTTCTGGGCAGTATTTTGGGCCATAGATTTTCCGCAGCATTTTTCTTTCAAATGCACATATACGTTCTTCAAAAGTTCTTGGAGTCGCCCACGTTTCACAACCATACATTAAAACAGGTCGTACTAGGGTCATGTATAGGTGGATCTTGTTTTCCTGAGATATTAGACGTGACGTGAAAATTCGATTCATGCTATAGGAAACATGAGTAGCGTTGGTGATTCTTTGTCTTATTTCCTTTTCTATTTCACTTTTGTTTGACAATATTGATCCTAAATATTTGAATGATTCAACTGTCTCAAATTTGTGCATTCCAACGTCGATAGCGATCGGAATATTCTGTCGACGTGATATAATCATGTAATTTGTTTTCGATTCATTAACCACCAACCCCATTTTCTTTGCTTCCAGTAGGAATCTTGATGCATCAGTCGTTACCTGATCCAAAGTGTTCCCCATGATCAAATCATCAGCAAATGCAAGAATTATGTCGGATCCGACCATCTCCATTTCCCTATTCCAACCAGTTCCACGTTTAATCTTTTCCAATGCTATATTGAAAAGGACTGGGGCTAGAGGATCTCCTTGTCTCCACGGCATGATACAATAATATTTTTAGGATGTAACACAATCTTACTAAAATGTATATAATTACTCCATGTTACCTCAGTTTTGGAGACGATACCTGTTACACAGATTTTATAATGAGATGGTTTGCAAATTGATCAATATCTCTGTTTGGTATTATGGTGCTTGGATCACTATTGCTTATCATGATCCAATTGAAACTGCAGTATATCAGACAAATTACACACACACCCAAGTACATGGGGTTAATGACCTCGATATCGCAAGGCTCCTTAATCAAGGAACAACAACAATTATAACGCCAATCTTGGAAGTATTGAAGTCAAAGGATTAAACTCTTCTTTATGTTATCCTACCGATTGTTAATTGTCAACTTGGCGACATTGAAAATCACTTGAAAGTTTTTTATACAACCTGTATGAACCATTTGTTACCACGTCGTACTTAGTTTGTAGAAGAACGGTCTGTGTGTGTGTGTGTGAAGTGAGGTCGAAAGAAAGGAAAGTACTAGAGCAATTTCCAATAAGTCTGGCTAGCTCTTGCTCTCTCACTTCAATTAGTCGTGGGGCGGGGGGAGGAAAGAGAGACAGGGAACACACGAATCCCACTTGACAGAGTTCGCACTCATCAGCACATCTTTTGTTCGGTCCGAGGTCTCTCTCCTCTTATTGTACCGTCTGACACAACATTATTACTAATTTCATCCCCTACCACGACATTCATTATGGCATTTACGAGTGGACTGAAAGAAAGGATTCCTTCTCTCATCCGTTGTAATAAGTCCTCTTCGGGACTGCCTTTGAATTTACTAACGGCATGCGCAATGCTTGCTTGCTATGTAATGTTGCTAGGGCCGTTTTCACCAACTCTTCACTAACGATTATTTAGTTAATTCCCATTTAACTTAAATACGAGATTTAATGCGTGATTATCTTCGATGCGTTTCACGTAGCCATTCGGGTTCGCAATTACTTAAATAAGATTTACGTATCTCGCGCATGCGTAGACTTGGTTTCTTCTTGGAGAGCATGGCGGACAGAATAAGAAACAGACTGTTGTTTGCGATGCTTCCTTGAGACTTTCTGGAACATAATTAAACTGACCGGCAAAAAAAGTGGAACAGTTAAAAAAAGTAATATAAATAGTATAAAATTAGCCATGAAAAAAGATTTAATCACATTTTAAATGCTTTTCACGCATTAGAACAAACATCTGAAACATCCGTGAATAGAAATTGATAATATGACATTTCTTAGGGTGGTTTATTACCTCCGATTACCCCCCCCCCCCCCTCCCCGATCTTCGATGAGCCTATCTTAATGGTTTAATGGCAGGAAGCGCATTGTAAGCGTTTACGGTTTATGAGTGTTGCCGCTCGTTTATTGTTGTTCTAGGGATAGCAACTGGCATTTGTTGAACACGTGTGAACCATTGTCATACATTTTAGCAAGTTATCCAAGTGCAGTTCACACTAAAACGTGCCTTTTAGCCGTGAAGGAGCTGCACAGGCAGTTGCATTGGTGGAGGATGGCTGCAGATTCCGTTATGTTGCTGAGGTTATTGGATCATCTCTCGGTAGCATTCACCGTGCAGTGCAACGTTACAGAGAACTCCAAACTTACGACAGGAGACGAGGGTCAGGCCGTAGAAGATGCACAAATGCCAGGGATGACAGATTTCTCACCCTGCAAGTTCCGCGTGATCGCCTTACCACAGCAGTCCAGGCACGAAATCAACTGGAAAATGTCAGAAATGTGAGAGTGAGTGAGCGAACAGTAAGAAGAAGAGACCTGCACGTGGACCCGCACTCGAACGACATCACAGAGAGGCGAGTCTTCGCTTCGCAAGGCAGCATCTGGGATGGACCCACGAACAGTGGGCCTCTGTTCTCTTCACTGACGAGAGTCCCTTTAATCTTTTCTCTCCTGACGGAAGGAAAGAGTGTGGAGAAGGCGCGGAGAGAGGTACAGCCCTGTTGCTTTCTCCTCCAGGACTCCATATGGAGGTGGCTCGGTTATGGTGTGGGGTGGCATCAACGTTATGGCACTGAGTTGGTGTGCATCGATCACGGGACTCGCAATTCCCAAAGGTACATCGAAGAGATCCTGATGAACCATGTGATGCCCTTTGCGCCTTTCATAGGTCAGAATTTCATGCTGATGCAGGATAATGCCCGCCCTCACACTGCTCGCTGCATTGTACAATATCTGCAGGAACTGGGGATTCAAACCTTGGACTGGCCAGCTCGTAGTCCTGACTTGAACCCCATCGAACATGTATGGGATATGCTTGGAAGGAACGTCAGACAGCATGACCACACCACCTTGGCACAACTGAGAACATCGCTGCTGGAGGAATGGGATCGCATCCCGGCAGATGCCATTCGACGAGTTGTGAACAGTATGCCTGAGCGTTTACAAGCTGTCATAGACGCTAAGGGTGGAAACACTCGTTTTTAGTGACCAGTGTTATCGTGCAGTGCAGTACAAACATTAATACTGTTTTGTTTGGCAATACGCTCGATAAAAACCAGCCCAAAAGAACATTACTAAAAAATAGAAAATTGTAAGATTTGCAAAATGTAACGAAATTTGTGAGTTAAAGCGTGTTGTAAAACATGTTTCGGTATTTTCTGTAGCCAACCATCTAAAATTTACATGAATAATGCAAATATTGGAAAACCTATACATTTTAGTGGAATAAATTAAGAAATTACATAAAAAATTAAAGTGTTCCATTTTTTTTTGCCGGTCAGTGATAAAGAAAGAAAAATACAGAAGACCTAATTCGTGGCAAAAGCTTAAAATGATATGAACAAAGTATTTAGGAGAACTGGCAGTTGTGTGAATAGATGGCTTAAAAGGACGTGCTTACCTAGTTGTCTTCGTAGCGTAAGCGGTAGAGGTGCAAACTCTCAATTTATTATGCAGCGCTGGAAGGAGTTCGAATCCCCCTTCGGATATATTTTTTTCTTTTAAATTTCCGTATGCGTCTTTCTTGGTATTAACACTTAGTCATGTGTGCGATCTTTTATAATTTCATTATCATAAACATGTTTTATATTCATATGGATGAAAGTACTGTACGTGTGAAACTCGAAGCAAACCGCCATTGTGGAATGCGAAAGGCACAGTTCAGTTCTGTTTGGTGAAATGCTCGTGCTAAGTTAAATAACCTTGATTGATGGAATTAAAATATAATTGACGTTGGTGAAAACGGCCCTTTAACATTCGTAGGCTATTATTGCAGGGCCCGGATGCTTACGAAATGCCTTTTTTTTTCCTCGACTGCACTTTTATTAAAAACTGTAATTAAGCAGGAGTTCAACTTGTTCCTGGTTCCTTTTAGGTGGGTATTATAGAGCAATATAAATGCAGCACTAGACATGATTGGGAAGGGTGGCCTCGAAGACATCCGGGGGAGAGAAAGGAAAATGCTCAAAAAAATCCTACGCCCAAATATCAAGGATGGAGAGAGGAGATTTAAACCTTACGAAGAACTATTCGGTACCTGAAGACAGAATGAGTCGTAGCCCTAATGAGAGAAAGGAGAATACAGTTTTATGGACATTTGGTGAGGATGAAGAGTCACAGATTGACGAGGATTTTTTGAATTCTTCAGGAAGAGGAAGACGGAGCCCAAATGGT
Organism: Meconema thalassinum; assembly: GCA_946902985.2. Taxonomy (NCBI): domain Eukaryota; kingdom Metazoa; phylum Arthropoda; class Insecta; order Orthoptera; family Tettigoniidae; genus Meconema; species Meconema thalassinum. Next base: position 122,562,133 of record OX336398.1, read on the forward strand.
TTTCAGTAAGTGAGATTGGACTTGAATCGGATGGGGGTGGAAGAAGACGACAATGGACAGAGAGCGATTTTGACGACTAGTTAAAGGAGTTTACAGGTTTCCAGGAGACACGGGAGTTGCCAGCGAGGAAAGGAAGATCTTGCACGGAGGAACAGTTGAAGGAAGTGGGAAAGAGGAAGAAGAGATATTGGCGGAGAGTGATGACCAATCATAATGTAAAAACTGTCAAACGTGGTCCATAGTTGGCCGTAACGAGTAAATATATATATTTCATCGACAATAAGTCTTGCCACGGTGGGTGAGTGGTCAACGTGTCAGTCTACTAACCCCAAGCTTGCAGGTTCGCTCCTGGCCGTGGCAAGTGGTTTTTTTTTGAAAGGCGGCAAAAATTACGACACCATGTCATACGAAGTTGGCATGTCAAAGAACCCATTTGAATTCAGTAGGCCGTGTTCATAATGGCAAATTACTCTCGGGAGTTTCCACCAACACAAAGTTCCTCATTTCTCTACTAGAAAGCGCTATAGTATTCAAGGAGCTTAGACATCTAACCTCCTTGACTTTCATAGTACTTCAAGGAACAACGAAATTCGACATGCAAGCTACCCTTTGGGTGTCAAATAACAAAACTTGCACCCGGCACCGAGGCCATACGATATTATTATTATCGATAATAATGTTTTAAGGTCATATTTTGGTAATATTTTAGTTGAATAATCCCTATTACCTGACACCCATTGATTGATTGCTTTTCTCTTTAAGCATTTTTAGCAAAGGATACGCAGACTAAGAATAAAGTAACACATTAACTGAAGAAACTCCTCACAAAACTAACCCATGGCTACTGGCTGCCGGGATGAAGAAATGAATGTCGTCGCCCCCATCCCCTTCCCCCCGCTCCATTCCCTTCTTGAAATAGCCAGGCTTAAAATACTGTTATCTCATTATTTGTTGGTCTGAAAGTTTCTTACAAGGGATGTCCAACACGCAGGCAAAACCAATTTTGTTCCAGATGTTTTAAATTGTAGGCCTACTTAATTTCAAATGTATATGCTAAAATATGCTGTTATGTGCAGAATATGCAATAAATCTAATAAACCCACAAAAATGCATTTTCAAGAAATACGTTCCCTATCAGATACCCTTACCTCGTAGTTCCGCCCCTTAAAACAACAATAACTAACTAACTCACTGTCAGATACCCTTGGAAGAAGGAGCGACTATTCCCAATGCGGTGATTGTTCCACAGCTCAATTTGCATTTTACAACTCTTGAAACCGAGATGCGGTTAAGTTCTTACAACGTTACATATATTCTCCTTATCCTTATTGAAATGAAGTTTGTTATATTTTAAATGCTGAGAGAGTTCTTTCGTATTGCGAGGATCTTGTAGTTATGAATATTAAATTAAAACTTATCGTATATTGCTAGCAATGCACTAAAGTCCGGAACTTTGTTATAAGTGACTTTATGAAACTCTAATGGGAGTTGTGGCGAGATTATGTAGAATGGTTGAAATAGAATGGCGTACTGGGTTTCGCATTGAGTTTTTAGTGTAGGGATTTCGTTCTAGAAATTATAGAAAAGAATTAATTCGATAATGACCACACATTCTGATTCATTTATTATTTATATATATTTTTTTAAAATATCAGTTCATTCATAAATTGTCAGGTGATGAAATTTCGAATTTTACTGTACTTTTACAGGATGTTCCCGAATTTACGTTCATTGTCTCAATCAAGTGACCCCTGAAACACTAATAGGTCATTTGTCCCATAAGGACTAATAGATCAAAGAATGTCAGCAACGATAATTTTTAATGCACATTTTTGTGAGGGGTAATATCTAATTAGTTCATCGCATCAAACACGGCATGTTTTCGACAAATTATAGAAGTCGATGACCTCGATGTTTCACCCCTTAATACATCATTTTCATCTCCTATTTCACTAATAGAACTAATTTGGCTTTCTGGTCGTTGTCCTTGGCTGTACAGAATCTTTATAATGTTTACTGCGTATAAAAAACATAATTTATTTAACATGGTGTTAGATTAAAGAAATCTGTCAATTTTACTTCTTCTTCTTCGTATTTTTCGAATGGGTTGGGGTCCGCGTTTCGGTTCAATGAGCGTCACTTTATTCGATCAGCTGCATCTTCTGACTGCAGATTTTTAGCTTTCATATCATTGTTGACTTTGTCCTTCCAGTGTTCTGTAGGCTTTCCTCTTGGTCTTCTCTCATCAACTTACAGTTGGTTGGCAGTACCTACCACGGTGTTGGATAGCTAGCAACGCATGCCCGTACCAGTGGAGTCTTGTGTTCAACCCTCTTTTCAAGAATTCGGGCCAAACCAAACTTATCGTTATAGGCTTACATGTGGTCGCGTAACGAAATGCCCAATAGTTAACCTTAGCATCCGGATTTCCATTGCGTGGAAAGTTAGAAGTTGATGGGAAAATACAGTGAGAGCCTTATCTACAGAACAGAACCTCGCTGGCGCCGTGTGACGGCTGGGGAGGAAAGGTGGGGGGGGGGGGGGGGCACTGTGGCTAGCCGCCTGTCGAGCAAGGCACTGGCGTTAACAGCAGCGTAGTGCCCAACTAGTTCAACACATTTACACTTTTAAGTTTATTTATTGTTTGCCACGGTGGGTGAGTGGATAGCGTGTCGGTCTACTAACCCCAAGCTTGCAGGTTCGCTCCTGGCCGTGGTAAGTGATGTTTGGAAGGCGGCAAAAATTACAAAACGCATGTCATACGATGTTGGCATGTCAAAGAACCCATTTTAATTCAGTAGGCCGTGTTCATAATGGAAAAAATAACCTCGGGAGTTTCCGCCAACACAAAGTTCCCCATTTCTTTACTAGAAAGCGCTATAGTGTTCAAGGAGCTTAGCTATCTAACCTCCTTGACTTTCATAGTTCTTCAAGGAACAACGCAATTCAACATGCAAGCTACCCTCTGGGTGTCAAATAACAAAGCTTGCACCCGGCATCCGAGGCCATACGATATTATTATTTATTTATTAAGCATGATCAATTACATGAATTTCAGAGTAGTTACAGGAAATGGTGTCCTTCATTTTCTAAACACACGTTGCGCCAACGTAGGAAGTTTTAGTACACTCGCTGTATTTTATCCTCACAGATATTTCGTATGAGTGCAGTTATTTCGTTCTCGAGAGCCTCCAGGGTACGCGGATTGTTTCTGTATATATTTCTTTTGAGATTCTCCCACAAGTAAAAATCACGCGTCGCTGAAACTTACGAACGCATTTTCTGTAAGACTTCTTCTTGAGAAGATAAGTTTCCACTAGGAAAATTCAATGTTTTGTATTATCTACCATGTTCACGGGATACGAGATAGGCTACAGTACTTCACCACTAGTCTTAACTCTCTCAAGTAGGGTATCTTGCCAGCTGGGAATATAATCAAGCTTTGACTGTATCCGGGACTTCCCGACCCGCTGTTGTGTAACGGAAGATGTTAGTCAACTGGCGCTGACACAACGGTCTCCATTCGCGCGACGCTCCTCTCTATAGAGAAGGCTCTCGCTGTAGAATTGGAATAAAAATAAAACTGCGAGTATCCTTAGCTGGCGTTACGTAGTTGGCATGATAATTGCAGGTTTTTTCTATGCCTTAGGTCGCGGGTTCAAACCCGGCCAAAGTCGTCGGATTTTTTAAGAGCGTTAAAAATCCCTCAGTATGCTTTCATTCGGAGGGGAAGTAGAGCCAGCGGTCTCATGTCATAGATTTATGGCGGTGAAAATAACCTTCCCCTAACTACACTTGTTGGAAGCCGAAATTTGTAGTTTAGATCTTTAACGCTATATTAGTTCCAACGTTCGCCGCCAGGTGCTGACTGCGATGGCATCTAGTAGGCAAGTCCGCGAGCTAGGTGTCGTGGACGTTAGCATTTGGTAGCAAGAAAAGGAGCTACTTGAAATTATCGTCTGCAGTCCTTACTTGAATCAAAACAGATAACACACACTAATAATAGCCAAGCCATCACAATTAACACCGGTTTTCAGACAGATTCTACACACACCCAAAGTACACGGGGCTACATGACCGCGTTGTCGCAGTCCCTGACTAAAGGAACTGACCAACCTATTTTCACATCATTATTATAATTACGAATATTACAACGTAATTGAAACTAGTACATTGTAATTTAGTTTCATTTGAGTATTGATTTGGTGCAAATAAATATATTTTTCCTAGTTCTTGGCATTAAATACTTAATGTTGTTAAGGGGGAGAGATCACGTATCAAAACAGCCTATATATCGTACCTTGCCATGTTGAGCACACTGCGTTCATCTCTGTGAACAACGAGAGCTTTCTGTTTTAAGTAGCTTCTAGGGTTGGCCATGCCTTCAAATTAGTTGAGTGAGCGGTTGCAAGGAATCCTAAGAAAGTTTCAGTGGAGCACGATCTTCTTGCGTAATAAACGTACCGTAATGACTTTGTAGGGCACTTCCTAAAGTATGTTAATCCACTCCTCCGGCTTCTTAAATGAAAGTGATGGCCTCTCTAGGGCTTGGCTTGAATCTTATATGTTCGGTAAATGCCAGGTCTTTTGAGTTTATACCGGGGGTGTATTTAAAGGCGTCGTGTTGGAGTACGGAGGAGTAGAAGCACAGAATTGCGGTGATATCGTGCGCGTGTGCCCGCAATGGCGAGCGGATATAATCGGTTCAAATAAGCGGCATGATTACGGCTATAGAAACGAAATGAAAATACCGAAATTCACCGGGGAAAACATTTACAGAAAAGTCAGAATGCATCAAAAGAAGAGAAAACTTCGTTTAAACATTGATCGTAAATCTAATGAATATATTGAGTTATGGTCTTATAGGAATCTCTGTTTCGCGGGCTTATAGGCCGTGTTCTAAGGACATTTTGTCGTCCTGACGTTTCGATGAAGACTGCGTTCAGCATGTTCACAGGTTACATTAAGCGAGGTAAAACAAGGAAACAGAAGATATGTAAATAGTCAACAACCCACACATAGAGGCTACCATAGCAACGGCGTACCACATAAAAGTAATGCATCAAGGACAGGGCTGCTCTTCTGTTGCATCTTCTCGTCTACGACGGTCAATGAGGGCAGGCTTGAGGGGATTAAGGACTGGAAGCCAAGCTCTGTTCACACGTTCTGCTTCCTCCTTAAGATTGAAGCTGTTAGTATGCTTCGGGATTTCAACGGCCTCCCTTTGTAGCCTGGCATGATAGACACAGTGGTGGACAGAACTTCGGTGTCTCCATATCTTATGTCGTGACCTGCGAGTAGCGAGTGTGCTGCAACAGTGGATTTATCTGTTTGTCCCAGCCGGCTGTGTCGTTCGTGCTCCTTGAGGCGAGTGGCAATACTTCTTTTCGTTGTTCCAATATATACTTGGCCACAATCACACGGGATTTTATAAACCCCTGCCGCAGTGTGAGGATGTCGCTTATCTTTAGCCGACCAAAACATGTCCTTAATTTTTCTCGTAGGCCTGTATATGGTCTTTATATCATGGGACTCGAGTAGCCTCCCTATTCTGTCCGTGACCTTTTTAGCCTACTTTTCACATTTTGCAAAAATGAGGAAAAAGTAGACTTATGAGATCGATCCGGGAAAATGTGTGTCTGTCTGTCTGTCTGTGTGTGTCCCCCCCTATCAACTCCTAAATGGCTGCAGCAATCAAAACCAAATTTAGTATGTGTAAAGATGTGCACCGGAATATCTCACGTCCGTATTTGAAAATGATGTCAGTGCTGCCAACTGCTGAAAAAACGCACTAGAAATTTGTGCTCCATGTTGGATATCTTGCAAGGTATGCTTGGGAACTATTCCAAAATTGGCACACATGTAGATAATACTATTTCAGTTTAATTTCCAGGAGGCCATACATGACAGTGTTGCCAAAATAATTTTAAGCCTTCTGATAAGTCCAATGTTTAAATGCATTTAACTTCTACACTATCAATTGGATTTCAACCTAATTTTGTATGTAAAATGCGTACATAAACAGATATGACTGAGTGTATTCTTAAGAGCCACCAGGGCTGCCAACTGTTAATAATTGCTCTCTCTATTTTTTAAAATCCAAATACCAATATATCGGAAAGTATGCAAGCCGACAGATTTAAACTATGCACACGTATAATCTGATATTTTAGATTAATTTGGAGTAACTTATATACTTCAGTTCTACCAACATGATTATAAGCTTACTGATAGTACCAATTTTTAAATACATGTAAGTTCTATACTATCAGTTGGATTTCAACCAAATTTCGTATGTGCAATGTGTTACATAACAGATATGACTATAAGTATTGTTAAGAGCAATCAGGGCTACCAACTGTTAATAAATGCTGTCTATATTATTTTTACCTTAATATCAATATATTAGAAAGTATGCAAGCCAACAGCTCTATACTTTGCACACGTATAGCACCTGACATTCTAGATTAATTTGGAGTAATTAATATAAGTCAGTGCTGCCAACATGATTCTATGTCTGCTGATAAGACCAATTTTTAAATACATGTAACTTCTATACTAACAAATGGATTTCATCCGAAATTGGCACAACAAGATATCATAATATTTCAGATTATTTCTGACAAGCACACACATGACATTGTTGCCAACATGCTTTTACGCGTGCTGATAGATCCAGTGTCTTAACTGCATGTAACGTCCAATGGACTTCAACCAAATTTTGTATTCTGTACCTTAAGAGATGGAACTAAGAATATATTCAGTCACCAGGGCTGCCAACTGTAGTGCTCTATTAGGCTACATTATACCAGGTATATTTTGAAATAATTATATATTTGGATATTACCAACTTAATTTCGTCATTATTCTAGATAGATTCATATACTGTAGAATAATCATTGGCATGAAAAGTAGGCTGTATAGTTCTTCACGGAACTTCTTGTTTTATATATGGAAGGAAAGCTCTAGCCAGGGGCTGCTTGTCTCCAATTCCCTTGTAGTTGGACGTCTTGGATGGAGTGCTCGCTGGATATCTTTCTGGCTGTACCCATTGGCGCGTAGGGCCTCGTTGAGGTGTTTAACTTCTTGGTTTAGGCACTGCTTTTCACAAATTCTTTTCGCGCGGTCAGCCAGTGTTTTTATCACTCCGTATTTCTGTCGTGGGTGGTGGTTGGTCGTCTTACGTAAATATCGGTCAGTATGGGTCGACTTACGGTCTTATCTTGTACTAGGAGCATATCTTGCACTTTAAGCACTTTGGAGTGAACCATTGTGCAAGACGTGCTCCTCGGAAAATGTTTATTCATGTTTCATGACAAGGTGCTCAGATTACAAGATATGCTTCTCGGACAATGTTGATTCATTTGTTTCGTGCCAAAGTGCTCGGAGTGCAAGATATTCTCCTCGGACAATGTTTATTCATTTGTTTCGTGCCAAAGTGCTCGGAGTGCCCTCGGACAATGTTCATTCATGTTTCGTGCCAAAGTGCCCAGAGTGCAAGATATGCTCCTCGGACAATGTTTATTCATTTGTTTCGTGCCAAAGTGCTCGGAGTGCAAGACTTGTCCTCGGACAATGTTTATTCATTTGTTTCGTGCCAAAGTGCTTGGGCTGCAAGATATTCTCCTCGTACAATGTGTTCTCATTTGTTTCGTGTCGAAGTGTTCGGAGTGCAAGATACAGTATGCTGCTCGTAAAAAATACGACCATCACACAAAATATATTACGATTATCACCAATTGTTATAGGAACCTGTTCTCTTCTTTTGTTGCATGCTAATTCTTCTATATATAGGAACCTTTTTCCCGGGCACCTGTATACGTCCACAGGACAAAAGAATATACCATATTAAAAAAAAAGGAAATGTGTGCCGTCCTGCAGTAGTGTTTTATGTTTTGGTCCTGTCCGCCACGTTTCCTGGTGGCTAGCATTCTTGGCTGTCACCGGGTTCGATTCCCGACTCTGGCTAGAATTTTAATTCTGGTCTGATGGTTGGAACGGGCACACTCAGCCTTGTGAGGCAAAACTGAGAAGAACCGGTTTCGATTCCTACCACAGCCATCCTGGAAGTTGTTCTCAGTGGTTTTCCGTGGTCTTCCAATTTTTCAGGCACTTGCCGGGATGGTTGTACCTAATTTAAGGTCACACACACACACACACTAGTACAGATATCACAGTGACACAGGTTATCAGACAAATTCTACAGTACATACACCCAAATACACGGTGTTATATGACCATGATGTCGCAAATCCCACTAAGGAAAGGAATCAACATCTGTTTCGTTCCGAAGGGTGGAGGTAAAATTGAATCGGTCGGTGGATAAAGGAACTAAGCCACTTTTTGTCCATTTTTATTTTTTTCGGAAAGGTATTACACAGACTAAGATGCACCTTACTATCATGAAACTAACTATGTTTGGATGTGGGAGAAACATGAGGTTGCCTTTTATACTGACTGAGGAGAAAGGAAATAAAAAGAAAATCGAAGATATTCAGAAAGTGGTTAAGTACATCCACGAGGAAGACGCTGCACAGTGGGTCAAAATCGAAATCTAGTGGGACAAAATTAATTTTAAGTTTTTATCATGAATTTGGAGTGAAAGCAACGTATATAATTTGTTTACTTCGTAATAAACATGTTACACCTTTTTTAAGCTACGTCTACACATGCAAGAAATTGTCTATGACTAGGAGTTGGATAGAGCACTCATTTATCTCTTCAGAACAATTTTCTACCCAAAATTTACTTTTAACAAAGTCACAAAGTTCCACTTTTGACATAATCGTCGAACTCAGTGCTTCAAACAGTTGTAAACGTGAGAGAACTGGTTTCGCGGCATCTTCTAAAACTTAAAATAACTAAGTAAGTTGCAAAAAGATGCAAAAAATCTTATAACAGCGTAAACTACAAGACTTGATCTACATTTTAACAATAAGTAGAAAGTGACGCAGAGTGACGCGACATACTAAAAATCTAAGTGAAAATATAATTTTAAAAATAATAGCTAAATATTATATAATGGAAATATAGCTAAAATTACGTAACAATTACGGCCATTAATAAATGAAACACGTTACAAAGATCATACCTTCAGCTGCATGTTCCATCTTAAAGCATCACACTAACCACAAGACAACCGAACCACAGCCAACTTACATTCACCCTCCAATTCAGACTGCTCGAACAGTGGTGACAGATTTACACTAAGATGCGTTTATATCCCAGAATAGCGAGCAGCAATTATATGAGAATGCTGTAGAAGTAACAAATTTTGATTTTTTAATTATGAAAAGAAATAATTTTGTCCTCCTAGATTTCGATTTTTACCCAGAGATATTGAAATGGCCGACCACAAGTGATGATGTGATGATGCATTGCGATATGAACTATTCAGAACGTCGAATTTTGTGAATTTGTTATTTTTATGTCTAGTTTGAGATAATTTTCCATTATTTAATAAATAAATGTTTAGTTTTATGTCACAAATGTGTAATTTTGACTGGGATATTCACATCATCTTCTCAGGGTGCCTGTCATTCTGGCTATGGTGACTTGATTGGTCGCTACCTGGAACAATTGGGTGGATGTTTTTCCGAACCATACTCGGTGGTTGGCAAGCCAGGAAATTCTCCTTCGTCCTGTGGCTAGTTTCCCTTCTACTTGCATTGCAGAAGTTCGTATCTGCCTCTCTTCCTCATTATGAGACCCAGGTATTGAAGCTTACGGCATTGAACACTATTGACTATTTTAGGGGTTGTATTCATCCTTCGTCATGCTTCTTGGTTGGTAATTTTATGAGTCCATGGTATCTTTAGAATCTTTATGTATAACCTTAGTTCAAACGCGTGGAGTTTCGAAATGGTTTAATCCTTCAAGGTCCATGTTTCTACGTCATTCAGAAGCACTGAGTATATATAGCATTTGAGGAGTCTTTTATTTTTGTGGCGAGGGTGAGGTTATAACTCTTGAAAATCTAGCCCATTGTTGAGAAGGCACATTTAGCCTTGCCAATTCTAGAACGGATCTCTTGCGAGTTATACCATTGTTCATTGATGATAGTTCCTAGGTGATTGTAATGTGAGAATCGTTCTATTCTTGCCTTTTTTCCCACAAGAATAGTGCTAAATTCCCTCGTTGACTGGAGAAAGGAGCTATGTTACAAATTTTCCAAAAATGTTTTCTAAGATACTTCCAATAATATATGAAAAATATTCCACTTCCTGTATATATAATTTAGTGCACAACAAGCTTGCCACGGTGGGTGAGTGGTTATCGTGTCGAACTTCCAACCCCAAGCTTGCAGGTTCGCTCCTGGTCGTAATAAGTGATTTTTGACAGGCGACAAAAATCAGGGCATGCATGTCATACGTTGTTGGAATGTTAAAGAACCCATTTGCATTCAATAGGCCGTGTTCAGAATGGCAAAATTAATCTCTGGATTTTTCCGCCAACACTAAAATTCCTCCTTTCTCTACTAAAAAGCGCCATAGTGTCAATGACACTTCACTTTCATAGCGTTCCAAGTAACAACAAAATTCGACATTCAAGTTGCACTCTGGCCGTCAAATAACAAAGCTTGCACCAGGACCCCGAGGCCAAATTTCAAAAAAAGTGAGTACATTCTGTTGAAAAGTTCAATAATAAGACAGTTTTTTTTTGTCTCCTGAAAACTAAGAAAAGGTGACTTAGTTCCTTTCTCCACCGACCGATTCAATTATTTCAGCATGTGTTGATGACGATTATCATTGGCCTATTTTTGAACTCACGAGGAGCGGACAAGCTGGTACACCGTCTTCTTTGGAGAGGCTAGAAGAGGAACGCTTGCTAGGAAATGCACAGTCATCGCGTTTCCTTGCGAGAGCCACTTGTGACTCTCAAGGTAGACGAGGGCTCTTGACGATGTAGCGAGAGCTCATCTCGACTCGTTATTGGTGCTCTCCGTGACCCATTTAGTCTGCGCTCAAACTGGGGTAATATACGAGCATAATAAGTTGTCGGATGAGTAATATTATTATTATTATTCTTTTATTTAAGCGAAAATTCCCCTACAGGAGAGCGATTAAACTTGATAACCTGTCATTTGGAGGTGTGTCTCCTCCGCTCCTCCCAAAATCATTTCATTCGTGCGAAATGCTCCCTCTTCCTCTCATCCGTCCACTTTTTGCCAGGTTGTCGTAATGATCTTGGTTCAAACTTAACATTCGCGATTTTCGTCTGGCACTCAGTTCGGTCTTCGAAATGTTGTGTACTGATTACTTGCAAGTCCCTCTGTACCTCTTTAAGCCATTCTGTGTTATGATATCGAGTAGTTTCTTGGGCAATCTGGAGGTGGCCATCCTGTGGATGTGAGTGTAAAATTTGGCTCTGCGTTTTCTAATTTCGTCTGTTATCGTAATGGTGTTTTGATCGAGTTCAGTACTAGGTCTCTTCATCCAAATGCCGTTTCTGTTGATTGCTCCGTAGATATTCCGGAGAATTTTTCGTTCCTGCTTTTCCAGTTCCCTAATCTTGGAATGACCATCGATTACGATTGTTTCAGCCGCATATGTTGCTGTTTTATGTCGTAATTTGCCGTTCGTCGAAATGCATTTCTTGTTGTAATGGACCCACGTTAGCCTGTAGGTTTCTAACTAAGGACCACTTCATTTCAACTGTTTCCTTTGTTCCAGTGTTCCTTCATTCGTAGACAGTGTTGTTCCTTTCTCTCTCTCTTTCGTCAACGCCTTTCCAGATTTCAGCGTCGAGTTTGGTTGAAAACTCTGATGTTCTTGCAGTATTCATTTATCTTAAGCTGGATATCTTCAAATGAGATCCTAATCATCTTTCTATACCTGACTGAATCAAGCCCACTTTGTCAATTCCTTTCGGAGGAAAGTGAAAATGCGGTTGGTCGATAGTGTTGACTTAATTTGGGCCACGTGCCCATGGAAGTAAGCCTTCCTTTCCGCATCGCGTTAGTTATTTTTTCCACATGTGTGTACAAAACTCCTGCTTGTGCCGTTTGCCAAACTCTCCATTATTATTTTATTATTATTATTAGTATTATTTATGGCTATGAGCGGTGACAGTTATGCTTCTGGATTCGAACCCATGCAATCCCTTTGGAAGGTAATTTGCTATGTTAGGCTACTGTATCATTATAACTTACCTCGAAATGTAGGAAGGAAGCTTGTAGTTTTATTACGTGATTCGTGACCGTTAATCTCGCGATCATGAGCCACGGGACATTTATTTTACGTAGAATCCGAACCACAGGATGAGATATTTCACTTCGAAAATCTCACATGTATTGACTAGGAATGGAGCGCGGTTCGCCATGGTGAGAGGCAAGCAACTTGACCACTGCTCCATCTTGCCCTATACCCCCAGATAATAATAATCATATCGTATGGCCTCGGGTGCCAGGTGCAAGCTTTGATATTTGACACCCAGAGGGTAGCTTGCATGTCGAATTTTGTTGTTCCTTGAAGCACTATGAAAGTCAAGGAGGTTAGATTTATCTAAGCTCCTTGATTCTGTAGCGCTTTCTAGTAGAGAAATGAGGAAATTTTTGTTAGAGGAATATCCCGAGATTAATTTTGCCATTATGAACACGGCCTACTGAATTCGAATGGGTTCTTTAACATGACAACACCGTGCGTGTCGTGATTTTTATCGCCTTTCAAAAATCACTTACCATGGCCAGGAGCGAACCTGCAAACTTGGGGTTGGTAATCTGACGTGATAACCAGTCACCCACCGTGGCAAGCACCCCGAGATGATTTGATGATGGTTAATGTACGGTACTTTCTTAGGCTTTTTTTTTTTTTTCAAATTCTGGAGAAACTAAATACTGTCATTGTAAACCTCATGGAGATGTTAATGGTGTTCTCTGTTCGTGCTATGATAGCGGAAGAGACTGTGTATATCTGTGAACTTTATAAATTGAGTTTCCCCCCTCAAAGTTGGCTACGATGAGCAAGTTTGGGAAGTATGTCTGTCACGCTAGCCGCATATCAATGCGCTCGCACCGTAACAGGTGGCTGTTACTGGGGCGTGGAAACAAACTTTAGTTACAATCTGTTCCTTGCTTTTCTCAAAAACCATCAATGGGACGTGACAGACCTTGTTTCGTATACTAACACGATGAAAAAAAAAAAAGAGAAAAAAAAAAGAGAGAGGCGGAGGTATGTTTTACCGGGCAAAGAAAAATATGCTGAATTCACTAAACAGTAAAACCCCTTTATTACGTCCTTCAAGGGACTGTGGTTAACCGCATAATAAGCGGGACAGCGCTATAGACGAATTGATTTGTGAGGTGAGAAAACATTTGGAAACCATATTCCAGTATTTTGTTTTACTGTTTTTTAATATAATCGTTTCGGTCTTCTATGGACCACGTTATTTCAACTGCCTTTTCCCTCGTTCTTTCACATTGGCCCAGTATTCGCGCATTTTTCTTCGGTGTGCTTCCTTTCGTTCTTCGGTCCACTTCTTGCCGGTTTTGGCTGAAAACTCTGTATTTCCCCAAGTTTCTTCTTCAAAGAGTCACGTTCCAAGATGTCCTCATGTGATATCCCCAGTTCTTGTAGGTCTTTTCCACCTCTGTAAACCAGATCCCTTTGGTTTCCTTTCCCACAAAGTAGGCACAGATTCGATTGGACAATCTTCCGGAGTTCATTCGTGTTAAATGGCCATGTAAGGAGAGTCTTCTTTTGCGAATGGTATCCGTTATTCTCTCCACGTGTAGATAAAGTTCATCGTTGTGTCGTCTTCTATACTCTCCTCGTTCCTTGACCGGGCCCAAGATCTTTCTCAGAATCTTTCTCTCTTTGGCTTCGAGGTGTTCTGCCAGGCCTTTCTTATTCATCGCCAGGCAGTCTGATGCATATAACGCCTCCGGGCGAATAACGGTAACGTAGTGCCTCAGTTTGGCCTTGAAGGACATTTTTAAATGTCTTTGGTTAAATGGTAAGCCATTTCCATTTAGAACTCAGCAATTCTTCTAGGTTTGTGCCGTGTCTTGTGTGGGGTTTCGCCTAGGACACCAAGCTGGCTCATCGGCGGGCTCTTGGTGTCCCCGCCCGGACCCCCACAGGAGTGACGAACTGCGTGCCACCTCCCTTTATATTAGGTGCAACTGCACCTCTTGATGCGAGAACTAAAAGCTCAAGCAGCCTTAACATCCCTATGAAGGCTTCCAAAAAGATAGTATATTGGCTTTCACGGCTGGTGAATTAATAATATTAATATTAATAATATCGAGTACAAAACGAACATGGCGGCCAAGCGAAGTTGAAACATTTTAATAGACTTTTCTCGTGATTTAACCATCTGAGCGCAGTGAAATGTGGTACACTAAATGCTTATACGTATTGCAATGCACTGGCAACTAATTTAGTTCAATTTTTTACATAACCTCAAGATGGCGGCTATGCGAAATTTTAAAATTATGTTTTTATTTCTTGTGTCCTAATCATGCGATTGAAATTTTAATACCGCACGTACACAATAATCTTCATGTAATAGTACATCAATAAAAATCCAACCTGGCGACGATCTGAAATATTTAGACGGTTCTCAATATCTACGAATATATCACAACAATCAAACTGAAATTTTGTATGTTGGTTGAGGCAATTAACATGAGTCGGATATATGAAAATAGGCTGTATAGTTCGTCACGGAACTAGTTGTTGTTCTTGTTTTCTTTAACATTTTAATGTTCATATTATTTTGTTAATTTTAATTTTTATATTAGACTTTTTCTACAATCTCAAAATTAAGATTTGAAAAAGATAATTTTTATGAGCTTATTTATATTTAATTTTTACAAGTATATTTATTTTTAAATTTTTGACGCATTGTTGGTAGGGATACATATAATGGTAATATAAAAGACTCCAAAGCGGTGAAATGAAATATTTCGGGATATTTCGCGGTGAAATAAAGAAAAAAAGTGGAGGTTGAGTGTGTACGGTGCACACAATTTGGCTAAATTATGAACAATATACAAACATTGGGAGGAATAACACACAATTTTCTGTGTTTAATACCTAACCTAACATTAACTTCAACAAATACTCGTCATGAATACCATAGTCCTTTTCTCACTAACTCGTAGACCTTAAGGTGTTCCCAAAGTTTAAGCAAAGTACTGTTTCCATTATTTCAAGACTTGTACGCCTATCTGAGTAGGCAGAAAAGCCTCTTTCGCTGTCTTGTCTTATAACACATTTACATTTAATATTTCTAATTTTCTATCAAATGACATAGTGGAACTATTACAATTAATTTTAAAGTAATTATAAAATATTAAAAAAATATATAAAAAACATAAATAAATCGTGTTACCAGCATTTTTGTTGGTATTTCGCATTTTAGGATGAAAGTAACACATTTCGCAAAAGATCTTTTTCTCAATATTTCGTGACTTTGATATCGAAAAAATGTCATATGTGGGGTAAATCATTGTATCATTGCGATTACATATATATTGTGTTTGCTGAAAAAAAAATGGCGGGTATCGTTAAAACCTAATATCCGGGACTCTAATTATGGGCTCTAAATTGTACATATCTGTTTTTCCTACTTTCAGGCAATTGTTTTCTCGTTGTTAACACCACTTAAGTTAATCTGAATAGACAGACTTGAATCTCTTTGAGTGAGTCCCAGCCAGCTTTTAGAAAATGAACCAGCCAGTTCGCTAGTCCAATCCTGTGGTAATCACGGACCCGCGAAATTACCCTGTTTAGTGTGGTTCGCGGAGATGTATTTTATTTCATTTTATTCCCTCCTCTCCTCTCTCCTCCTTTATCTCTTTGTTTCTGTCTGATGTGCTAATTTCGCTAGAAGTAGTCGCCACAATTTGAATTCAATCTATTGCAGAAAGAGAGAGAGAGAGAAAAAAGACAGCTGTGAGGGAGATGGAGTAAAATATAATTAGAAATGCCACCGTGCCCCGCCCTTTGGCGACCAGATGACTTCTTTACGTTACGTTCATCCTGGTATTATTGAGTTAACTCTTCTCTTCACGTACTTCTCTATTTAAAAAGTTTTCTTATTACCATCCTACTGTGCCTTATTGGTTTTTAAGAGGATGCTCTAAGACCTCTTCTGCCTCTTGTACGTGTAAAGCAAAAGTCTTCAGCCTTTTCTTACCGGATGACCGCTCTTACCTTAACTTTGGCTGTCTTCTATAGAATAGAATACAATACAATACCATCTGCTCTAAATCTCGGATAACCAGAGATTGGGACGAGAGTATTATTTATTCCTGCCCAAGATCGCGGGTTCACACCCGGCCGAAGTCGTCCGATTTTTTAAGAAAGTTAAAAATCCCTCAGTATGCCTTCCTTCGGAGGGGAAGTAAAGCCGGCGGGCCGGTGTCATAGATTTAAAAAAATTAAATTATTTGGTATTCTGCCCGAAGGTAGGTCCGAGCCTCCGAAGAGGCTACCCCCAGCCGGAGTTAACTTGCGGTAGGGTGGCCAGGGCCTTTCCGCTCCTCCTTATGTTGGCCATCAGCGCGCAGTGCCTAGAACCGGCATACCATCCAAGGTCTGACTGCGCCCAATGTTGCTTAACTGCGGAGTTCTCGTGGGATCCTATGTTTCAACACGGCTAGGCCGTTGGCCGTCATAGATTTATGGCATGTTAAAGAACCTTCCACTAATCACACCTGTGTGAAGCTAAATTAATATAGGTTAAACATTTGACTTAAGGTTCTTAGGTTCCTACGTTGGTCGTCAAGAGCCGACTGCGGTGGCATCTGGTAACTAATTTCTGAACTTGTTGGTCGTTGACGGTGGCGTTTGGCGGCAGAAGTAGGAACTACCTGGAAAAATTCAATGTCTGCAGTCCTTACTTAAATTAAAACAGTTAACACACACTAATACAGACATCACAATTAACACCGGTTATCAGACAGATTCTACACACACTCAAAATACACGGGACTACAAGACCGCGTTGTCGCAGCCCCTAAACTGAGGAACCAACCAATCAACTGTAGTTAAATCCCTGCACAGATGCGGATAAACCCGCGGATACAAGCAACAGTTTTCGCAATGCGGATATAGTTTATATGGCTATGCGGTTAAGCTGCGGATAATGTTTAGAGTAAATTGCGGATAGTTTTTGGAATGTAATGTTGAACTGGATTTTTTTAAATAATTTTAAGTTTTGCTTAGATCTGCGTCTTTCAGGTTTCTTGTTATTTCCCTATTTTGCTTTCGCTGGGATTGTATGAGATTAATAGAGAAGTAAGACAAGCCTGTCATGGAAATTCCCTCAATTAGTGTTGGCGTTTGCCAAAATATACAGTCCTTTATATCTGCGCTTGCCTGCGTGGGTATATCCGACGACAAGTACTATAATTAGATACTCGAGGGACAAAACTTATCCAACCTTGTCTTGCGATTCACACATAGACTGGGACAGTAGTTCTCAAACTGTTTCTGTCGCGCTTTCCCCCTCCCATCTGAAACATGAAATATCTAGCCCCCCCCCTCTTCCTCCGTTATTCTTCTCTTTCTTAGCACTTCTCATAGGCTACTTCGCACAAAAAAGAAACGGATCACCATATCTACTGTATTTATTTCTGTCTAATTACTGTAACTACCAGTTATAATAATAATAATAATAATAATAATAATAATAATAATATAGTATGGCCTCGGATGCCGGGTGCAAGCTTTGTTATTTGATGCCCAGAGGGCAGCTTGCATGTCGAATTTTGATGTTCCTTAGAGTGCTATGAAAGTCAAGGAGATTGTGGTGTTTGAAGCCATATTTTCAGTGTTGCCTTTGTAGCCTTTGTAGCCTAAGTGTAATGGATCTGATGATGATCGCTTGACGATCGAAACTGGTCATCCTAGTGTTTTATTAATCTCATGTAATTTATTTCAGGATTAGGGCATAACCCATCTCTTTTGGGTACATTCGTGTTGACCGACTGAAAAGCACTAAACTCTTGAAAGTCAAGGAGGTTAGATATCTAAGCTCATTGACACCATAGCGGTTTCTAGTAGAGAAAGGAGTAACTTTTTGTGTTGGCGGAAAATCCCGAGATTAATTTTGCCATTATGAACTGAATTAAAATGGGTTATTTAACATGCCAACAACGTATGACATGCATGCTGTGATTTTTGTCGCCTTTCAAAAAATCACTTACCACGTCCAGGAGCGAACCTGCAAGCTTGGGGGTTGGTAGTCCGACACGATAACCACTCACATGTAAGCTACACACGGCATTGAAGTCGACGTTCGTTCAACAGACACAACTTGAGGGCAGCCCTGCAATCACGCGCACAGCTGTGTTTACTTCCACTGTCTCGACTCTGCGAACATACTTTTTTGTTTTTTAGTTCTTTTTGGATGCTAGTTTCCGTTCCCAATACCTATTTAGCCCTAGTAATAGTTTTTCCTTCCTTTCCTGTGAAAGTGGTTTACGAGATTTAACAAGCGTTGGCAGGGGCGAGCATGAATTAATCATGTGACCAAAATTTGGGGCGGTCATAGACATACATCAGTATCAGAAATATCTGCGGAAGCTTAGTCTCTCTCTTTTTTTTTTTTTTTTTTTTTTAGCTTCATTGAGTTCAAGCTTCCAGTATTGTAGCTTTTGACAAGCGAGAAGATCTTCTGTGTAAGCCTGCCGTTGTCCATTCTCAAAAGGTGCCCGTAAAACTTCAGTCGCCTACGTCACATGCTAGTCTTAAGCCCGTTCGTACAATCTCCTGTTAAATCTTTACTGGTACTTTTACGAAGAGTTTACTGGAACTTGATTCTTACAATACCCGGTTAGCGACAAACTGACAGTAAAATAAGCCTTAACCGGCAGTGAACTTTACCGGAGGATTCTCCTCCCGTAAACTGCTTTAATGTCAGATTTTCTATTATAATCTCAACGCCAGCTGATTACATACATCGTCAATATGCCTAGAATTATCTTTAATTTCATGGGTTTCGTAAATGCTGCTGCTGTTCAAAGGAGGAGACGAAAAGTATATAAGAATCGAAGTGATTATTACGAGGAGTTAGATGATCAAGACTTTTTTAGACGATTCCGTTTGATTAAGCTTTTCCTCTTGAGGTTTTTATTTGTCTCATTTGGAGATAATTGTCCTTCCATATCTAATATTTCTCTTTATAATCGTAACGTAACAAACAGATTGCGCAAAGAACACAGATCAAGATCAAGGAATATAAAATATATATTTATTATTTACTCCCTGACGCAGATCCACTCATGCCAACTGTTGAGAGGTATCAAGAAATCTGCAAATCGAACCAGAAATATGTACCAACTGTTGACAATTATGCGCAGATCGGCTAACCTACCGTAAACATTAACCGGAACATGGTAAGGAGGATCGAATGTTTACCGGGACTTTACTCCGACCGTAAAGCCAACTGTCAGTCAGAGTTTACTGTCACTTTACTGGAGATTGTAAGAACGGGCCTTAGCCGTTTCCAACTGTTGGCACCGTTCCGAGTTTTTCCTTCAGTCGATAGGTAGCCTACCATCCGGGAATTGTGAACAGCGCGTTGACGCCAGCTGAACAATGAACTTTCAAGTCGGAAGTTATGTTTGCCGGACTAGATACAAATGTGCCAATATTTTATCATTTTTTCAAATGATCTTGTCGACTTCGTCGTTATGGTTGGGGTCCATCGTTATGCATTACGGACACGGTGACGGACGTGACGTCATGCAGCTGCGCGGGAAGTGACGTCATGCAGCTGCGCGGGAACGTGACGTCATGCTCACGCGGGGAGCGAGAACCAGACGCTAATGATCATTGGAGCGACCTTCTAAAAATCAGAAACTCACTCCACAAATCTGTAAATTAGTATTCTTCCCTTATTTCAGATACACTATTCATGGCATAGTCATGACCCCTTCATGGAGTAGGCTATTGTCTAAATCTGGACACTCATACTACATCCTTACACTAATTCAAATTTACGGCCAAATGATCCTTCTGACAGGCAGGTAAGGGTTTCCGCCGGCTTGCCTGGGATGTTGGGCCACAAAACCGGTATCAAAAAGTACACAATTTACGCTTTATTCAACCAAACACATCTCTAATACAAGTACAAGAAACACATTTCTTCCCTTGACCCTTAAAGAGGTGCCCGCGCGGGAAGCCTAAGTTAATGGGTAATAATATAATATCGTATGGCCTCGGGTGCCTGGTGCAAGCTTTGTTAATTGACACCCAGAGGGTAGCTTGCATGTCGAATTTCGTCGTTCCTTTGAACGCTATGAAAGTCAAGGAGGTTAGATATCTAAACTCCTTGACACTACAGCGCTTTCAAGTAGAGAATGGAGGAAAATCCCGAGATTAATTTTGCCATGAACACGGCCTACTGAATTCAAATGGGTTCTTTAACATGCCAACAACGTATGACATGAGTGTCGTGATTTTTGTCGCCTTCAAAAATCACTTGCCATGGCCAGGGGCGAACCTGCAATCTTGGGGTTGGTAGTCCGATACTATAACCACTCACCTACCGTGGCAAGCAATGGGTAATGCAGTCTGTTGAAAGAGTCCTGGGGCTTCGAGCAAAGCGAGCCTTTCTAACTTGTGTAGCATTTGTAGCATGCTTCATTTGAAATGATACAACGTCTAGTCTTTCAGACTGACTGTGATTTTTTTTTCTTAATCAGTTTTCAAATGTTTAAGGGGTACGCGTTCCCCCTGAAAAAAAAAAATAGAAGCACTGCGTGTAAGTATTTACCTGCACTGTCTCGACTCGGCGAATAGACTTTTCGTCATAAGCGCTCCTTAGTGGGCTTAAATCAATAATAAATAATGTTGTATAATTTACCACGTGTTAATGCCAATGACCTGCCCGTCTCTGACTATTATTAGCTTCACGCATCATTTACAGTACGTGTTTTATTCCCCTCCCCCACCCTCAATTAACAACATACACACAGAGAACGCGCGCCTCACTAACGAGGATATAGTGCATGTGATTATCATGCTGATGGCTACAGTTGGAGTCACAGATTTTCAACCAGATAAATTCACCTCTCTATTCTCTCTATAAATACTACTAGCGGGCCCGTGCGTGAAATCTCGCATTTTCACAAACCACACTTTCCCCAATAGGTTTATAATGAGAGACTTAAGAAGAAAGGTTGTTATGTTTTTATTTCAACCAAATGATTACAGAACACTAGTTAGAATTCCAAGTTCTACGTTCCTTGACTTAAGAAGGCAATCACTGAAAATTGGATCATCATAACACTCACCGGTTATTTGATATTTATGAAATTACACGATTTGAGTGGTCTACTCATTCCTTTGATTTAACTGTTTCTGAAATCCATGCCAAATGATAAAGGAGAGCCTTCAGAATGTTAAAATAACATGAAACAGGCGTCACAGCGGCCAAAATGTGAACGTATCTGAAAATCGCACACTTGGTACATTTTTTAGTATTTTTTTTATAGAAATTATAGATATTTATGAAATTAGAGTGCAATTCGTCACTGCTAATGTCTATTCTCTTTCATTTGAATGCTCATTTGTCACGATTGGTCGCTTGTGAGCGCCGCAGGAGGGATCTATACTACTGAAATAATATATACTGGCGGACCCGTGCGAGAAATCTCGCATGTTCATAAGCCACACTTTCCCCAATAAGTTTATGATGAGAGACTTAAGGAGAAAGGTTGCTATGTTTTTGTTTGAACCAAATGATTATAGAACACTATTTACGTTTCAGGCGTCCCTACGGCCGAAATGCGAACTGAACAACAATGATGTCGAGTATTTCCCTACAACGACAGTATTTGGAAATCGCACACTTCTTAAAAAATGATATTTGTGAAATTAGAGTACAATTCGTCACTGCTAATGTAATTTGTGTGCTGTGTCCGTTGATTGACAGCTCAGCCAAAACACTCACCGGTTATTCGATATTTATGAAATTATACCATTTGAGTATTCATTCCTTTAAATTACTGTTTCTGAAATCCATGCAAAATGATAAAGGAAAGACCTCAGAATGTTAAAATGACATGAAAAAGGCCTCACAGCGGCCAAAATGTGAAGTGGACAGCAATCGTGGAGCGTATTTTCCTGGAACATTAGTTTCTGCAAATCGCACACCTCGAACAGTTCTTTTTAAAGATTTTTTAAAGAAATTATAGATATTTATGAAATTAGAGGGCAACGCATCACTGGTAATGTATATTCTCTTTCATTTGAATGCTCATTTGTCACGATCGGTCGCTTGTGAGCGCCGCAGGAGGGATCTATACTACTGAAATAATATATACTAGCATGACCCGTCGCGGCTTCGCCCGCGAATATTCTAGTTGTAAAGAGTACACTTAGCAAAATCTCAATCATGAATGCTATGACTGATTTATCCTTGGTATGAATAATCAGACTTTATCAATTCAGCTACTGGTGCAGTGGTTAGGGGTTTGTCATTCCTTCATAGGTATATCAGAGCGAAGTTAGTTTTCTGGGAATATCACAGACACTGTTAATTTAAGGGCCTTTCAATGTGGTTTTCGGAGACCCTTTATAGTCGGTTGAAAGACCTTTCGTACCACACTCGCACGTGAAAAATTGCGTGAAAAAAATTCTAGGGCCCCTTGACCCCCTTAAGCGCATTATACTGTATGTATTGATGAGTTTTACAGCTTAATTTGGTTCAGTGATAACCTTATAACAGTCTGGAAACTTTCACAGGAATGTAATAATTGGAATTGCATTGCGTCTTACAGAAATAGATAATAATAATAATAATAATAATAATATCGTATGGCTTCGGTGCCGGGTGCAAGCTTTGTAATTTGACACCCAGAGGGTAGCTTACATGTCGAATTTCGTTGTTCCTTGAATCACTATGAAAGTCAAGGAGGTTAGATATCTAAGCTCAAGGAGCGTGGTGGCTCAGCGGTCTAGCTGTATGCCTCTCACCAAGGCGGTCCGGGTTCGATTCCCGGTCAATGCATGAGAGATTTTCGAAGTGAAATGCTATGTCCTGTGGTTTGGATTCCACGTAAAGAGGAGGTCCCGTGGCTCATGATCTCAAGATTAACGGTCACGTTAAATACAAGCTTCCTTCTAGCTTTATATCCAAGCTCCTTGAACACTATAGCGCTTTCTAGTAGAGAAATGAGGAACTTTGTGTTGGCGGAAACTCCCGAGATTAATTTTGCCATTATGAACACGGCCTACTGAATTCAAATGGGTTCTTTGACATGCCAACATCGTATGACATGCGTGTCGTATTTTTGCCGCCTTTCAAAAATTACTTACCACGGCCAGGAGCGAACCTGGAATCTTGGGGTTAGAAGACCGACACGCTATCCACTCACCCACCGTGGCAAGCTACAGAAATAGATGGACCTGTGATATTCTGTTACCATGGTTACCGTGTTGCATTCCTTCATTTTTTTCATTGCAAATATACATGTTTTAAGGTATTTATTTAATTGTGAGGCATTTAAAGAGTAAGTGAGTGCGTTTCGCTTACGCATTGTGTTATGCTGAATCTGTAGGTACCCCCCCATATGTGTAGGTTGGTGTTAATGGGACCTTAGCAGAATAATATAGGGAGGGATGATAAGCTTTCTGAACCGTTTGAATATTCGGTTAAAACGTTTGTATTTATCCTGGATGAAGTGCATATAAACTTTTTAAGGTTGAAATCATTTCTTAACAGACAAAGTAGGGATCCCCATCTTAGCAAAGACGTAGAATTAGCAATTTCCTCAATTTTGCCAAACGTTAAAGGGCCCGGAAAGGATTCAAATTGTGAGTCTTGGAGAGCTCTATAACACTTTAAAACAGCCGTATTTCGAAAATCAATCCCGGCCTAAATGCAGTCCCGAAAAACGGCCTAAAATCGCTTGTCTCTTGACTCGTTTTTTTTCTTCAGAGCATTAACTTTTCTTGATGATGTATCCATTAGCGGCTTCGGTGGCGTAGTTGGTAGCATGCAGAGCTTCTATGCCCAAGGTCGCGGGTTCGAACCTGGCCGAAGGTGTCGGATTTTTAAGAGCGTTAAAAATCCCTGAGTACCGTATGCCTTCCTTCGGAGGGAGGGAAAAGCCGGCGGGCCCATGTCATAGATTTATGGCATGATAAAGAACCATCCACTAACTACACTTGTGTAAAGCTTAATTATAGGTTAGATTCGACTGACGCTCTATTAAGTTCCAACGTTCACCGCTAGGTGCCGGTTGTGGTGGCATCTAGTAGCCAAGTTCGAAGCTAGGTGTAGGAACTACTTGAATTTGATCGTCTGCAATCCTTACCTGAATTACAGATAACACACACTAATAACTTACAGCCATCACAACTAACACCGGTTATCAGACAGATTCTACACACACACACACAAAGTACACGGGGCTACATGGCCGCGTTATCGCAGCCCCTAAATTGAGGAACCAACCAACCAAAACTGTATTGAACTATGCTGAAATATCTAGCGGTTAAATTGAAGATGAAAACCAAACACGCGCAACAGTCGATATATTATGTCCCAACCAGCAGAAATTGCTTGTTCTGAATAACCTTTTGAATGGTTTAACCAGTTCAGTTGTTACGTTTTGGTCATATGCTTTGACTATTAGCGTGTTTCGTGATCTTCTAGCCGTGGAGATTTTACGATCAGTGAGGGTACGCGCTGTTCTTCTGGTTTATAAAGTGTACTACCTTCAATAAAATTATCGTCTGGCTTCGTGGCTAAATGGTTAGTGCGCTTGGCTTTGGCCCAAAGTGCTCCGGCCGGGCCATCGGGGATTTTAATCTCCTGGGGTTCAATCCAATGGCTTGGGGACTGGGTTTGAGTGACATCGTCATCATCACTTCATCCTCCTTACGGGCGTCAACTAAAAAGGCCTGCACTCGACCTCTCCAGAGGCCACGCGATCATTATTTAATAAAAATATCAATGATTTACGACCTTTCTTTTTCTTGTTTACCTATGTTACTAAGATTATTTTTTTCGCGCATGTTAGACAGTACCCCTTTATTTCATTACGGGTTTTATATCATTACCACCGTCTGCGTGGAGTAGGGGTACTGTTGAAAGTGCAAACATTGACCTCACACGCCTCTTGTCGGTTGACTTGTGTAGTCGAGTAGTTCAAATTGCTCCGTATGTTATGCTTTTTATTTTTATTTTGAAGAGAATGCAACGGAGTACCTTTCTTCTCATTGTGTGTGTGTGTGTGTGTGTGTGTGTGATAATGCATTACCTTTTCACAAAGACTTCTCACAAGAAGACTTGCTAGGAATTGGAGAAGGGGGCTGGGGTGTGGGGGGTTGGACCCCTCTTTTTTTCTCCTTTTTGCCACTTATACAAGCCTTTTTAGCACCCACTTTGTTGCTCTGTACTTTCTTGTCTCGTCTCATTTTATCATGGTATGCCTATCCTGTGTGCTCTGTCTCACTACCAGCAGAGAGGAGGACTTTGTACTCTGTGTGTGTGTGTGTGTCTGTGTGTCGGCTTTGATGATGGTTGCGCTAGCTAGAAATATCGATTCTACTCTCTCTCTCTGTGTGTCTCTTTCCTCTCTGTATCGACTAGCTCTCTCGCTCTCTTTGGCTTGACCTATCGATACTACCACATCGACCATGAATAGTTCTCTTTATGGGAATACCATCCCCCACCCTATTCCCCTCCCTCAAGTAGTCCCAAAGCTTGCGGTTAACAACACAAAGGCAATATATCTGGTAATTGATAGATTTACTGGTTTCTGCTATTGCGTGTGGAGAAGCTCATTTCTCGTATTGTTTTAGGAAATTATATCTGTAAAATAGAATTGGTAACCGGCTCGTTAATTATAACAGCGTCCAGTGTTATTTTGAGAATGTTGACCAAGGCTGCAGGATCGAATCCTGGCGCTGTGAGCTGTCATTTGAGGGTGCGCAAATGTTAGGGAGCCGTGTCAGTAGATTTACTGGCACGTTAAAGATCCCCTTTGGGGTGACATTCCGGCACCCCGGGTCTCTAAAAGCCGCAGTAGTTAAAAGGGACGTAAAACAAATAACGTTTTGTATAATAATAATAATAATAATAATAATTATTATTATTATTATTATTATTATTATTATTATGCACCGACCGCAGTGGCTGCGCTCGCTAAAGCGCAGCATTAGGTCATGGGGCCAAGCTCTCTGCTGACTCGGTAGACGCGTGGGTTCGAACCCCACCGTCGGCTGTCCTTGAAATGGCTTTCCGTGGCTTCCCATTTTCAACACCAGGCAAATGCTGGGACCGTACCTTATGACAGGCCACGGCTGATTCCTTCCACATCCTTGCCCAGTTTCATTAATCTTCATCCATTCCATCTTTCATCCTGACGCGCAGGTCGCCCACGGCCGTAGACTGGAAAGACCTGCACTCGGCTTCTCAGCAGGCCACACGAAAAAAGTATTATTTTATTTTGAAAAATCATAAACCAAAACAAAATACACAAAGTTAACTCATTTAAGTATTTAGGTGAATGGATAACTATCAATAACAATTTAAAAAAAAATAGCTTCGAGGTCCGAGCAAAGAAAATGAACGGAGCATTTCAGATCACCAGAAATGTATACAAGAAGAAGGCATTATCATGGGACTCTAAAATTAAACATTCCAATTCTGTGGTGAGACCTGAAGCACTCTTTGGAGCTGAAACATTAAAGTTAATGCGGAAAGGTGACATAAACAAAATCATGCCATGGAAAGAAGATTGGTTCGATGCATCCTTGGCCCAAGGAAAACAGAAACAGACTATAACAGACCACGACCTAACAAGGAAATATACACCCATGTGAAGAACATAATTCACACCATGCGCAAACGACGGATGCCATTTTTTGTGCATTTAAATACTCGTAGAATGAATAATGACGGCCAACAAAACAAATTGTTAATACAATTTTAAAACTTAAAGTTCAACCAGCGTTGTTTACGCAGACATTAAAGGATCTTAAGGAAACCGACATTGACATTACAGATACATATATTAGGACTTGATTTCGGGACAAAATTCAAAAAGTGATCGTCAAGGAGGAACAAGAAAGACAACGAAAGCAGCCACGGAACATTGAACAGCTCCGAAAGCAGAGATCAGAGAGGATGAAGCGAATGTGGGTAGAAAAAAAAGACATGTGGCAAGATTTGAAGTATTGATTTTTCGTGCTCTGTAATAGTGCTATTAAATAAATAATAATAATTTTGAGAAATTAATAAATATATTAAACCCTGATTTCTCATACAATTATAATTGTAACAAGCAAAAAGTAATGAGATCAATAATAATTAAAATTAAAGGCGAGTGGATAGAGTCCAACACCACCGAGAAGGCAGCTTTTGAATCACGCATCAGAAAAATAGAAATGGAGTATCATCTAACAAAGGGTGTTTACAACCTAAATGTCATCCGCCAGGAGATTGACAAACAGGACCTTTACCTATTTTCTAGAGAAGAAAACTAGGGAGCTTGGTTCACTGAGGTAGGCAGTGATCTACAAGAAATAGGGATTCCATGCGGAATGCCTTGCAATGCATATGAAAGGACTTATAGAGAAACTGGAAGTAAAAGGAAGAAGGAAAGGAAGAAAGATCCTAAGAAAAATCTTCAGCCCAGTAAAAGAAAATAAATACAGGAGACGGCAAAACCACGAGCTCTACGCACGTGTGGAATAAAAACTGATGTGATGAGGAAAAGAAGA
Organism: Meconema thalassinum; assembly: GCA_946902985.2. Classification (NCBI taxonomy): domain Eukaryota; kingdom Metazoa; phylum Arthropoda; class Insecta; order Orthoptera; family Tettigoniidae; genus Meconema; species Meconema thalassinum. The sequence continues at coordinate 122,589,825 of OX336398.1, forward strand.
ATTTCATCTTATGGCCGCATGATAAGAATGAGCTCTGTGAGATAGACAAACAGGATCTTTACCTACTTTCTAGAGAAGAAACACCAAGGGGGCTTGGTTCACTGAGGTAGGCAGTGATTTACTAGAAATTGGGATTTCATGTGACAATGTGCAGGAGCATGTGTCACTTAACATGAAACTAACGGCTCACCGGAGTTTCCTAGAAAACCCTAAGCTTAAAACAGGCATGAATTGGACGGAAGAAAGGAAGCAACAACATCAAGAATTCATGAGACAGTACTGGACGAAATACTTTTCTCTCCCATCTCCCGAGGAGTTTTTCATCTGCCAGTGTATGAGTCCATGTCTCTGAATCTCATGCTACCACTGGTTTCAATACAGTTATGTACACTTTAGTCTTTAGATTCCTGCTAAGATCACGTGTTTTTAAGACCCTTGCTAGTGAGAAATAGCTGCAGTTGCAGCAGTCCTCTCTCACGTTGTTATCTGAAGTGGCCAGTGCTCCAAGGTACGTGAAACTCTTACACAACTATATATTTTTTTAAATGTAGATATATTTGGGGGGGGGGGGGGGAGTTTTGTACTTTTTACACTTGGTTGAATAATATTACTACCAAACAACAGACTCTGCGTGATAAACATAATATGGTGAACATTTGAACTTTCTACCTCGATTATTTTCTGTGAATCTTGTTCTGAATAACCTGTTCTATACCAACATACGAAATGGTGTCTCTACTACAAAACGAACAAAAATCCCCAGGTTTTTACACTAAATAGTTTCGAAGTACAGTGTGTCCGCAAAGTGTCTCCGCAGCGCGTGTCTCGCCTAGCGGGACATGCTGCGTTGGCAGTACACTTATGTTATGTTGTTACAAGGAAAACGATTACATTAAATTAAGTAATGCAATTTGAATTATATAAACGGTACTCACCACTATCACACTATGCTCCGTTAATAGTATAAACTAATTAGTTTATCAATACGGAACCAGAATGAACCTTTTAAGTTCTAAAATGCTCCGTAAAGTTTCCACCAGCACTTCCACTAAAAACACACGCTCTTCAGTAGTCAACATTCCCACTAGACTCGGCTTACACAATAACTTGACAAGAACACAACTTACAGCGTCAACACTGTCACGCAAAGGCAATCACTGTCGGCAATAATGAACCGGTATTCCCCACCCTATCACTCCAGTTGAAGGCCAACATGGAACAAGTGCATGCTTATGCCAACCACTGCGGAGAGACTTTGCGTATACAGCGACGTGATTGTTCTGCCAAGCTAACACGTCCCCAAGGCGAGACCTGCGTAACTCGTCACTGCGGAGAGACTTTGCGTATACGGCGACATGAATGTGCTGCTAAGCTAACACGTAGCTCGCCACTGCGGAGAGACTTTGCGGACGCTTTGTATTAGAGGTTATTGTTCAGTGTTGCCTAGTTTTATTTTAAAAAAGCTTTCCAGTCGGTCAAAACAATATTTTTTGTTTCCTTTTTAAATGATAATAATTTTTGTTTTTCCGTATTTTTTTATTTTTATAATTATTAGTTTTATTTCATTTTTTGTTTTATTAATTTTCGGTCTTTTCAAATTTAGGTGCCCAACTCTAAATTTTAAATTTAATTCCAAATGTGTACATTTTAATTTGTGTTAAGAGGGGCAGATGACCTCGTAGTTCCGCCCCTTAAAACAACAATTACTAACTAACAACACAAATTGTGCCCAATTACATTCCGTGGGAAAATAAGTATTTAAACACCCTCACTTGAAAGAAATACTACTTAAAATATATTTCGCAAAATAACATGGTTTATGATTTTTTTTAAAAGTGGGGTGGGGAGGAGAGTACTTAATTCGATAACGTTTCGATCGTTTCCCACATTTCCCATTTCCAGAATACAGTGTAGAAATAAAGGGAAAATTAGTGAATGAGTGACCAACTTGAGGTTTTTTGAATGCGCGGTACATATTACGGGGGAAGGCGTCTGCGGTTCAACCCAGCTAACTTCTCCTGGCGCACAAGCAATACACTCACCTGCAAATTTTGAATAGGCTTCATTTGAACACACCTCGTATTTTATCATTTCCTTGGAATCTCTGGAGACGGGTTGCTGAAGGGTGCCTGGAGAAAAGCCCTGGAAGTATCTCGATTATTGAAAGAAGTTACCCTCTGCCAGTTTTAAAAGCTCATCAATCAAAACTATCATGGATTTGGTCGCGGTAAAATGATGTGCACTTTTAGAACGTCCATTGATTTGTCCTCATATGTCAAGTTGAGCCAGACGGCTCGGTGTCAACGTACACAGACTGGCGCCGGCCAAACTGACAGACGTTTCCGTGCTTCCGAGCGTTGGTAACGAAAACAGAGAGGTGTTCATGTCTGATCCTATAAAGGATCGTGTTGTTTTTATTTTTCCAGTAATGCAAATTTCCGTAAGTTGAAGCAAATGTAGTAGTCTAATTTATAAAATATTTCTCTTGAGTTTATTTTCGATGCTTTTCTGTGATATGTTTTATAGGCTGAGTTGTTATGGTGACTAGTAGTGGGGTCTAGTTTGGTTCTAGGTTTGGGGTAAGTGGCCTGAAAATCAGTTACCTTCCCATTATTTGCCAGCCAAGGAAAATATTCTGCATTCTGAAAGTTTTGGATGTTTATTATTGTAGCGCCCGCAACACACACCCATTTCACTGCTGCATGATCTCAAATTGAAGTGTAACTTATACTGTAGTACGAATTTCGTTTCTTGTACCATCTAGTTACTGCTTCCTTCTGCTTGTTATATTTGGAATATTAGATCCTTGCCTTGATTGCCTCTCTCTCTCTCCCCCCTTATCCCCCTCCCCACGCACACACACACACACACACACACACACACACACCAAAAGTCGATTGCTGCAGAGATTTCTGCTCATATATATTTGATGTTATGTAGCGGAACTTTGATCGTCGCTCGACAAGGAAACAAACTTTAAAGTGAACTGCCAGGAACATGTATAAGAGCAGATCTTCAGTTTACGGCCTTCTCTACATTAGATTAAACTGGTAATCAAAATGAGATGCCGCCATCTACTTGTTTGATTCTTTGTCCTGGATGAGCTCGAAAACGTGTGGATCTATTGAGCTAAATCACGCAATCACGCAAGGGATACTTTCGGTTTTGATATATCCCACTATTTCGAAGTAGTGGGGGATTTTACGAATGTGGGCAGTTTTTATAAACTAAAATAGGTTGGCTCTCTGGAAAAATCAAGTGTATCATGTGGCCTTGAAGCTCATATTTCCACATTGAACGTTAATATATAATTGTTTGTTACTCTTAACGATTTTTGTTTGGTTGGTTGTCGTCCACGGCAAAATACCATACTACAAACTCACTCACTTACTCGTAGCTGTATCTCTGAAATTCCTCCATGTAATGGTAAGTTATTGCAATAATCGGCTCTACAATCTAACAGGAAAGGTGCATTAATGCCAAACGTAGGAGACGTTTGAAATGATATGGGAATATCTACAAACTGGACAACAACAGATTCCCCTATGGATTATTTATTATAATAAATTCACAGACTTTCAAGATGAGCTGGTTAGAAGAAAGAAATGAAGACGTAGACGAAGTAAACATTAGTGAAGATGTCGTACAAAATAGCGAAGCGAAATTTGATTTTGTTTTGGAAGAATGGGAAGGTGAAAGTTATCAAGTCACCGAGTCAATTGGCAAGCTCCAACGCGCAACACGGAAAGTAGTGTTATCTAAATTTTTTACGCTCGTTATCTATATTGAAGTTTATTTTCAAGGATTATTGTTTCACTCCAAAGTACCTAGGAGTAACGCTGGACAGATCCCTCACCTTCAAACAACATTGCTCCAATGTCAAACAGAAAACCAGTGCTCGGAATAATATCTTGAGAAAGTTAAGAGGTACAGACTTGGGTGGGGGGAAGCTAGTCCTCAAGTTCTAAGAACCACTGCTTTGGCCCTGTGCTTTTCTGCAGCAGAGTATGCTTCCCATGTTTGTTATCAATCATTTCATGCCAAAACTGTGGACCCTGCTCTGAACGAAGGCTGATTGCAGGGTGCTTAAAACCTACCCCTGTTGAGAAGATGTACTGTCTTGCCGGTATCGCACCTCCAAATATTCGTCGAGAAGTTGCCGCTGATCATGAACGATTGAAGGTTGAGAACGTTGACGCTCACCCAGTGTTTAGCCATGTAATACCTAAGCCTAGGCTAAAATTTAAAAAAAGTTTCCTTCGAACAGCAAAACCTTTGAAAGTCCCTCCAGACATGGAAATTGATACAGCAAGATTGGATGGAATCGCAAGAACGTCTTCCGGCAGGTCACAACGAGGATTGGGATGTTAGGAGGTTCCTTAACTGCTTATGAACTATGGGGTTACACAGAGGATAGCAAGTGTGAGTGTGGAGAAGAACAAACGGTGGAACACCTGTGTCAGTGCCCTCTTTGTCCATTTACCTGTTCAACGCAGGGCCTTATGCTTGCAAACGATAGTGCCACAGGTATGGCTCAACTTTGGACAAATGCCATCTGTTCTGCAATTTACGTCAATGATATATCTTAATGGGTTTTTTGTTTTTGTAAATATGTAGGCCTAGACTGTGCCTATTCGGTGTCTACTACTCTGGAAAATATGGAAAACAGCGAATACTCAGGGAATTTTTAATTTCTGGAACACTCAGGGAATTATGAAGGTATTTTAATGGCACTCGGGGAATTTAGTTTTACAAGGTCCAACCTTGAATAATTGGAAATTAGGAATTTAAATTTTGATGGGGGAAAAGTATATTCTGGTGGTGATTGTTGTATATGTATGTTCGTTAAATCAGTAAGCTCTCATGTCTTGCAAGATAGAGCACACAAATTACATGTGTAGACTGTGTATTTGTACAGGGTCTTTCATATAAAGTAAGAACGGCGAGCGGCGGTTTTGTCATTCGCTGCTGAAGCCGGCTTGGCCGAGCTTGTGACGCGCCACGGTCCCCTGCTGTAGTATTGAAAGCGCGCACATAGTACAAACTTGACCTTGTAATAAGCGTGCAGGTGTTGTCAGTCGCCAGTCTGAACCACAGCTGCTAACATGTTGAGACAGTTATCATTGCAACATCGTATTTTTGTATGTAACATTTTTAAAATTACGAGTTGGCCCGGCGTGTACGTTTTTTTTTTTTTTTTTTTTGTTCAGCAATTTCCTGATGAAGTGCCACCTTCACTAGCACAGATTCACGTAATTGTAAATAACTTTGACACTACTGGCTCAGTGCTCAATAAAAAACACAAAATAAAAAATCAGAAAAAATACAGTGGCATGACTCACTCGCGTCAGCCAAAATGTGGTTACCAGATACAATGCCTGTATAACCCAGGAAAGACGACACTTCCAGCAACTTTTATAAGGTAATATTTCATAGAGGATTGTACACACGCTTAGAGCAGGGGGCCACGGTTCGCCACAAGCTCGGTCAAGGCCACCACACTAGCGGATAACAAACCCGTCGCTTGCCGTTCTTACTTTATATGAAAGACCCTGTATATATATTTGTAACTGTATGATTTTTGAGAGCATTGCTATTCACGAGCTACTTTCAATACTCGCGAGTACAATGGCTTTCCTGGATGTAAAATTTAGGTTTTTTTTTCATGCTACCCTTTATTGTTCAAGCACTTTTTGAAATGCTCTTTAAGTACAAACTCTGTTTTATGGCCGCTACTGTTGCTCTGGGAATTTTCTGATTTATCCTGGAAACATCCGGGAATTGTCAGGGAAATCTGTTAGTTGGTTTTAGTAGACATCCTGTGTATTGTAAACGTAGGCCTCTGACACGAGTAAATAAAATTAACTGGCGTTTCGTTTTCTACTGTGAAGGGCATTCTCAACGAAAGTTGATGTTGAATAGCTTGTGATTCAGAGACTGATGTGAACGTGAAAGAAATGTCTGTATGTTGTAAGTAATTCACCGTAGCCCGTATAATCTGCGTGTTAGTTTGACTCAGGCCTCCTTGGAGAATATGCGCTAGTTGCTTTATATTCATGTACTCTCCACAATCTGTGCTCTCAGGTTCCACTAATTAACTGTTATGAAGCGCGAAGAAACTTGTGGGTTGACATTACGAACACAGAGCGTGTGTTGGTGGTTCTGTTCTCGAGAGTTGATGCATACAGTCATATAACATTCATGTGCCTTCCTCACATACTGTAGATATGTGACTTATTTCCTTTCGCTCCGTGCGGGGCATAGGGCATCCAGGAATGATTTACATCGGGCTCTGCTTGTTGCTAAGTTCTTTATTTCCCTCCAAGTCTTTCCAACTCTTCAATGGTGCGTTTCCAAGTGTTCCTTGGTCTTCCTCGTCTCCGGGCCCCTTGAGGATTCCAGTCCAGAGCTCCCCTTTCTACTGCATCAGCCTACTACTCTCACCCCGAGTCCTCACATTCCAGAAACCTATTCGTGTCTTCCTTTTCGTGCCGAAAGTTGTGAACATGAGATCCGTCCGGGTTTCATTCTTTTCAGTTTCTTTAATAATAAACAATTTCGGAGAGTGCGAGTTATTATCCCACAGCTTCCTAGTTTGCTGGTAGGGCTGCCACCGTAAGGACTGAAAACGAGCCCCGCAGTTTTCCAACCTTACCACTGAATTACAGCTCTGCCTGGAAATAACCTATTGATGACGCTGCTGCCCACTTTCATGGTGTAGTCCCCCCAGGGGCTCACATCTGGTGGGACGTGGGTTGGCGACCACGGGGCCCCAGCTGAGTCTGGCATTGCTTCCACTTGTGCCGGCCTCCTCTCTGTTTTCTTTCCTTTCGATCTCATTTGGTCAACTCTTGTTCTCTTCCGACCCCGACGGTATTAGGGTATCCGAGGCCTAGGGAGTCTCCTCATTTCCCGCCTTAATTGGCCCTTGTCTCATCTTTTCTGATTCCCTCCTTCTGCGAGGGGTCAGCCTTCTTTTTCTTTTCATGTTATCTCCTGCCTTCTGCTCAAGGCCCTCAAGGAGGCCGGGTATATGTAGCCCCACCACTTCTGGTGCACCCTGGATATTGCTACACCCTCAAGGGCTCACGGCTGGTGAGTTCGGGAATTGGGTACCCCGAGGGATTCCTGAGCTGGGTCCGTTTTCCCCTTTTGTCCCTTACCTTTGGGGCGGACCCTCCCCTCTTACACTTTCCTATCTGCCTTTCATGGCTCTCCTTCCTTCCAAGTCCCTCCATCCGCATTCTTCGAGGGTTGAGGGCATTTCTTTTCCTCCTGTCCTTTATTTGCCTTATTCTCCTTTAGTTTTTTTTAATTTATTTATTTATTTATTTATTTACTAGCAGAAGTACCCGTTCTTCGAACGGTGTTATATATTAACACCAGACATTATCAATTGAGCTACTGTTGCAATGGTTAGCGGTTTGTCATTCCTTCATAAGTTTATCAGAACAAAGTTAGTTTTCTGGGAATATCACACACACTGTTAATTTAAGGGCCTTAAAATGTGATTTTCGGAGACCTCTTATAGACTCGCGAATTTTGTGTCCCACAATGAGAAGCGCAACATATGCTTTGATCGTCCTTCTAGGATAATTTTTATATTTCGCCTATTTTAGCATGTATTTTGAGAAGTTTTTCCCTATATCCACCCTTGTACTGTATGAAAAGTACGGTGAGGAGTTTTATAAATGATTGGTGTATTGACTCATGTTTACCATACCTAATTTTACGATGCACCAAGCATCCGAACACGATTTATAGGCGTACATAAAGATACACAGAAAGACAGACAGACAATTCTATTGTCTACAACATATCACCCAGATATTCAAATATGGGTATATCTACCATATAGTATCAAACAAAATCATCCTTACGATGAACCCGTATGTCGACAAAAAAAGAAGATTAGTTAAAATGTGCTCTCAAACTAAATTCACCTAACGTGTACTTCCTGACGTGAAATAGATTTGAAAGCCTTGTAGACGGAACGTAATACACCTCACATAAAAAATTACCCTCTACGTTCTGTTAGGTCCCCATACACAGGAAGACCTCTTTCATAAATTATAAAGGCTTGTGGTGCATGAAAATTCAGGTTCTTTAGCCTCAAATGGCCCAAATTCCTAAAAGCCGCAAAAAATGCTGATTCAATTCAGGAATTTTTGAAAATAATGTTGCTGTTTGCAGATATAAGAGACATTCTGTACTATATGTCGCACGTGAAATTGCATGAAAAAATTCTAGGTTACCCCTTGACCCCCTTAATTGCATTGACGAATTATACAGTCTGCGTTGGTTCCGTGATAATCTTGCCATTTGCAAACTTTCACAGAAATGTAGACTAATAAATGGAGTAGCCTAATAATAATATCGTATGGCCTCGGTGCCGGGTGCAAGCTTCGTAATTTGACACCCAGAGGGTAGCTTGCATGTCGAAATTTCTTTGTTCCTTGAATCACTATGAAAGTCAAGGAGGGTAGATATCTAAACTCCTTGAACACTATAGCACTTTCTAGTAGATAAATGAGGAACTTTGTGTTGGCGGAAACTGCTGAGATTAATTTTGCCATTATGAACACGGCCTACTGAATTCAAATGGGTTCTTTGACATGCGAGTCGTATTTTTGCCGCCTTTCAAAAATCACTACCACGGCCAGGAGTGAACCTGCAATCTTGGGGTTAGTAGACCGACACGCTAGCCACTCACCCACCGTGGCAAGGTGTATGTGGAGTGACATTGCTTCTTACTGAAATAGATGGAAAGTTGGATGCCACCCCTTGAGATAATGTTATCATGTTTACCGATTTACATTCCTTCATTAGTTTGTTAAATTAAATTAAATCATTTTTCTGGGAATATTTCAGATACTGTTGGTTTTAGAGCCTTATAATGTAGTTTTCGAGGCCCCCAAGTTTTGTTTCTGGCACCGAGGGGCTTTGTCTCCTCGTTTTACGCCATAATATAATACTAATAATATAATATAGGGATAGGAATATAATAGACCTGCCGTACCTCACCCGCAGGTGTAAATCGCATGAAAAAATTCTAGTGTACCCGTTGAGCTCCTTAAGCGCATTATACGTATTGATGAATTTTACAGCTTAATTTCTTTCCGTGTTAACCTTCTAGCCGTTTGCAAACTTTCACACCAATGTAATTAATGGAATTGCATTGCGTCTTACAGCAATATATGGACCTCTGAGAATCTGTTGCCATGGTTACCGGCTTGAATTCGTTCATTAGTTTATTAAATGAAATTAGTTTTCTGGGAATATCTCAAAAACGGTTGGTTTTAGGGCCTTAAAATGTGGATTTCGGGGACCCTTTTTGTCTCTCACAGTGAGGGGCTGAAAATGATCTTTGTCTCGTCCTTCTACTCCTATTTCAGCTTGTATTTTAAGGGGGTAGGCCCTCTTTTATGAGAGGTACGGAGAAGGGTTACATCAATGATCAGTGTCGTGCCTCTGATGGATATCTGTACCAAATTTTTCGTTGATACACCCAGCCGTTCTCGAGTTATAAGGGAACAAAGTTTTCCACAGACAAACAGACCAACAAATTATTTTCGCGCGCATCCATAATAAAACAGTCTAAAACGCGTAAATAACTCAAATTTCCGTAGAAATTGCGGAAAAAACATACAAACTGTAATTTTTATGTATGTAGAGATATACTGCACCGCTCGGTGTTGACCGTGTTTTATTGCACAAATTTAGGATTTACTCGCTAACCGTTGGAGATACACGAAAAGTGACACGGACCTTTTGGATAGCAAATTAAATGTTAAATCTTGTGTATGCATCAAAAGTTTGATATTTCTTAGCGTTCTCTTTTTATTTGAAATGGAAATATGAAATTTTGAAACCAAAGGTTGTAGTGGCGTCACATATGTGGATTTTACTCGCTAACCGTTGGAGATACACGAAAAGTGATTAGGACCTTTCGGATAGTAAATTAAATTTCAAAGCTCGTATGTGCCATCGAAAGTTTGCTATTTCTTAGCGTTCTCTTTTTATTTGATATGGAAATATGAAATTTTGAAACCAAAGGGTGTAGTGACGTCACTAAAATGGTCGCCATTTTTAATAGTGCAAAATATCGAAATTAAAAGTATCCTATATGTAAACATGGTAAATCAGCTACATCCATGCAAAATTTCATTTAAATCGGACCAGTGGTTCTTGCGTTATTGAGTAACACCCAGACAGACAGACAGATAGGAAGACAGACACACACCATCTCATTTTTATATATTAGTATGATTTATTTATTTATTGCCACAACAGGGCAGTACCCCAATTACAGTAGCAAACAATTAAACAATTGTTTACACACAGATAATACTTGAAAATACATTAAGATACAAGATAAAAATACATTAGAATACAAAATAAAAATTGAAGATTAAAAATTAAAACTTAAATTAAAAAAAAAAAGGAATTGTTAACAAGGAATATACACAAGTTCAAGTCGCAATAACAGTAAATGAAGCATGATGTTTAATATTTGGTCAGATAATGTAAAACTAGATACATGTCTCAAGGTTCCATTTCTTCTTCTAGTATGTAGGTTAGTAGTTATTTTTAGTTTTAAGTTTGCATTTCATTTTCATCTTCACGATCACCCAAACCTTCAGGGGCCGATAACCTAGATGTTAGGCCCCATAACACAATTATAATCATCATCATCATGGTGTAGTCTGTCATTTAGTCTGGTCTCTCACCCTCGACCTTACCGGCATGGGTGTCCCTGCCAGGAGTCGAAGCTCCCGCCGGCATTGCTCTCGGGATCCTCACCACGTCAAGGTACCAGAATATGGGGGAGGCCTGTAGATATTTAGTTCTTGATATTTTGTATGAAAGGTGTCTATCTGTGCAGGCTAGTAGAAATTATATTTCATAAAAAAACTAGAAGAACCAATTTAGGTAGATTTCATAAGAAAGCTACCTATTGCAATGGGTGCCATGTTTCGACATATCTTCGCGTTTCACATCTCCTAGACCCCAAAACCACAGACAGCTCAAAATGTTATATATAAACATGTCAATATTATCTACATGGCCTTGGTGAGACCTGCGGTCCTATGTGGCTGTAAGACCTGGGCCACGCCTCAAACGCTTGAGGAACGTCTCTGCGTTTTTGAAAGGAAGGTCTTGGCAAAATATATGGTCCACTATATAATGCAGAAACAGATAGGTGGGGGAAAAAATCTCACAATGACCTTTATCAACGCTTCTGGAGAGGAGGAGGTTGCAATGGTTGGGACATGCCATTCGAGCTGAGGATTCCATATCCAATCGTGTTTTCAGCTTGACACCAGCTGGCAGACGCCTGAGAGGCCGCCCTAGAACAAGATGGAAGGATCGAGCGATAATGTCACTGGTAAAGGTGGCACCAACAGCAACTCTGGAGGATGCAAGGAACAGAGAAAGGTGGAAGATCATCTGCGACCGATACTTGTGAAGAGTCTCAGCCTCCTCCTGTTTTAATGCCTGTGTTATTTTGTATAAGGTGCGTTCAAAAAGTAACGAGCCGGAGGCATAATTACAGAAACCAGTACCTGTAGGTTAGAAGTATTGGCCCTGGCTGTTGAGGCACTTGTCCCACTGTGACACGAGGCGATGAATGGCTGTCTCATAAAATTCCCTGGGCTGCGATGTGAACCAGTTCCGCACGTACAGCTGGACGTCGGCGTCCGAGGTGAATCGTTGGCCCCGCAGAGCCCTTTTCAGGGGACCAAACATAGCGTAATCACAGGGAGAGAGGTCTGGACTGTATGGAGGGGGGGGGGGGGGGGCAAGAACCTCCCATTTGAATTTCTGCAGGAGAGCCACGACTGTGTTGGCCGTATGAGGTCGTGCATTGTCGTGGAGCGACCACGGCGGCTATGGCGTTCACTGTCACTCGGCGGTCTTGGGTAATGAGTGCATCAACCAGCTGGGCGTTGTCATCGGTGATGCAGGGGGTGCCCCAGACCGGACATCATCAGCTGACGACACCCGTCCTTCCCTGAAGCGATTGTGCCACGCCTTGACTCTTGCAAGGGACATGCAGTGTTTGCCGTACATTGCGACATTCGGCGATGAATATCCGTTCCCCCTACTCCTTCCGCTATCGGAAACCGAACACCTCTTTGCTCTTCGGTTGACGCCTCCATTTCACTGTTTGCATGCGACTGGCAGCGTTGGACGATTGATGCATGCTACTGCTCGCTTTGTATCGTCACGTCACGATCGTGCCCTCTAGTGACGGGCTGTGTCCTTCCACGCTCTGGTCGGAACCACTCGTCACGATTAGCCGATGTAGTCACCGGTATGCGCATTCCAGCCTCCGGCTCGTTACTTTTTGAACGCACCTTATATATGAGTGTTTGCTTTATGCTCTTATTGTCTGTCCTGGGTCTTTATGGCCTGTTAATGCAATAAATCATGATATAATATATACAGTATACTCTCAATTATCCGTGCGCGAATTATCCGGTTTACGGATTAACCGTGCACGTTTTCTCCTGATTAAAAATAATTGAGAATACAGTATTCAGTTCAAAAATGTCTCTGTAATTGATGCGCTACTGTAAATTGAATACGTTTGAATTTATTGAATTTATAATATATAGCTGACATCGTACTATCAACTTTAAAAGGCTCCTGTAATATCTACAGGAACAGGAACAACTTCAGAACAAATATGTTGATAGACCTTTGTATTTAAGTGACCGACGAAATGTTATGGTTGGTCGTTTTTGTGTTCGCGGCAACTTGTTCATTGTATGCTAGAAGATTGTAATTTTAAAAATACAAGATAACGATAACATAATTGTTTAATTGGAAGGAACTAAATCAGGTTTCAACAATCAACCATTAATCACCAACTATGGGAATATCGCCCAAGTAGACAAATTTAAATATTTAGGTGAAATTATTGAACCAGCCGGGTTAATTCAGCAAGCTAACAGAGAAAGAACTACAAAGAGCATACAAAATTACATGGAACAGATACAATAAAAGATCTATATCAACAAAGGCAAAATTAAGACATTATAACACAGTCGTTAAAACAGAAGCTCCATATGAATCTGAAACTGTTATAATTTGTGGCAAATCTCGAATAAAAATGATCGTAAGGCAAGAAAGGAAAATCCTTAGGAAGATCTTAGGACCAAAGTGTGAAAATGGAATTTGGATGAAAAAGAAATCACATGAAATTTATCAAGTTAAAGAAAAAATCAGATACCATACGGAAACGGTGGTTACAGTTTTACGGACACCTATAGTATATAGAATGGATAATATTTAATATTTATCTATCGTATGGCTTTTAGTGCCGAGTGTGTCCTGAGTCTGTAGCTGCTTCCCTTAGGGTGAGCTACAAGTTCCGTTCAATTTCAAGTAGTTCCAACTTTCACTACCAGATATCACTGATATCAAATGGTGAACGTTGGAACTTTGATAGAGCGTTCCGACGAAATCTAACCTAGAAATTTGGCTTTACACAAGTTTAGTCTGTGAAAGGTTCTTTTACATGCCATAAATCTATGACATGGGACCGGCGGCTTTACTTCCCCTTCCGAAGGAAGGCATACTGAAGGATTTTTAACGCTCTTAAAAAATCCGACGACTTCGGCCGGGTTTGAACCCGCGACTTTGGACACAGCAGTTCAGCATGCTACCAACCACGTCACCAAAGCCGCATTATCAATGAAAAATCTAAACAACTGGCTAAAGGAAATCAGTGAAGACATAAATCAAATTGGCTGTCATGAAGAAACCGTTCAAGAAAGAGCAAAATTCAGAACTTCAATTCACAAACACAAAATATTTTGAGAAGCCCACCCGTCAAACTACAGGATGGACAGAACATCGTAACAGGGAACACAGCGAGAGGATGAAGAGATATTGGGAAGGGAAGAAGAAAAAGAGCTAATAAGTTCAAACGCGCTGCTTAGTTGGGCACAACGAATAAAATGCAATGGGGTTGAATCTACTACATTAAGCAACTTCTAGTACTTTTGGTGGATCATTCTTAACACCATTGTGCATTTATTAGATAAAAGCTATTTTACTGCATACATGAGTGGCTTCAGTGGCGTAGTTGGTAACATGCTGAGCTTCTATGCCCAAGATCGTAGGTTCAAACCCGGCCGAAGTCGTCGGATTTTTTAAGAGCGTTAGAAATCCCTCAGCATGCCTTCCTTCGGAGGGGAGATAAAGCAGGCGGACCCATGTCATAGATTTATGACATGAAAAAGAACCGTCCACTAACTGCAATATTGTGAGAAGCGAAATTTGTAGGTCAGATTTGATTAAGTTCCAACGTTCGTCGCCAGGTGCCGGTTGCGGTGACATCTAGTAGCCAAGTTCACAGGTAGGTGTCGTGGACGGTAGCATTTGGTAGCAAAGGTAGGAAGGAACTGCTTGAAATTGAAAATCTGCAGTCCTTACCTGAATTACAGATAACACACACTAATACAGCCATCACAATTAACACCGGTTATCAAGCCGATTCTATAGGTACACTCACCCAAAGTACACGGGGCTACATGACCGCGTTGTCGCAGCTCCTAAACTGAGGGACCAACCATTCAACTGCATACATGTCAAGGTAAACTTGATTGAACTCGATAATACCATATCACTTTTTTTCCCTCGTATGTAAAATTATTCGGTGGTGCAGGGGTTCAGTGAAATGTATTCGCTATAGTTTTTTTTTTTTGAAACTGTAGTGAGGACGTATGAAAACCCGTTCGTGTGTGTGTTTTTAATGCGAGCATGGGGAGGATCATGTGGAGAGTGGGTGTAGAATTGGATGCTGAATGAAAGCGTCGAGGGTGGAGTGACTAAAAATTGCATGACAGTGCATTTCCTGTTTTCAACGCTGAGCTTGTCAAAATGATTCATGTTTGACGCTGTCGCAAAATAACTCATGTTTGCTTTGCAAATGGTAAATGAAGGATTACACAAAAGATGGCTGCGAGAAATTACAAATAACTTGTTCTCTTTTGGTTGAAATTAATCATTTTGTTTAATTTTTAAACGACGATTTTTTTTATTCCAAGCATTTTGTTTTTTCATTTTATTTTGATGTTTTATTTATATTAGGTCATTGTATTATTTTGGTATCTACAGTACCTCTATTTATTTATTTATTTATTTATTTAGTTAGTTAGTTAGTTAGTTAGTTAGTTTACGCCACATTGGAGCACTTACATCAAACCATGTACATTTAAATCATATAAGAATTGTTTGCAGGATCGAATCCTGGCGCAACCAGTTGGCATTATTTTGAGGGTGGTGATAAAATAATAATAATAAGCCGATGATATGTTGATTTGTACCCACTGATGTGGTGAAAAAAATGATTTGTATCCACTGACGAGGTGAAATAATGATGATAATAAGCCGACGATATGTTGATTTGTGTCCACTGACGAGGTGAAATAATGATAATAAGCCGACGATATGTTGATTTGTGTCCACTGACGAGGTGAAATAATGATAATAAGCCGACGGTATGTTGATTTGTACCCACTGACGAGGTGAAATAATGATCATAATAAGCCGACGATATGTTGATTTGTGCCCACTGACGAGGTGAAATAATGATAATAAGCCGACGATATGTTGATTTGTACCCACTGACGAGGTGAAATAATGATGATAATAAGCCGACGATATGTTGATTTGTGCCCACTGACGAGGTGAAATAATGATGATAATAAGCCGACGATATGTTGATTTGTACCCACTGACGAGGTGAAATAATGATAATAATTAGCCGACGATATGTTGATTTGTACCCACTGATGTGGTGAAATAATGTTAATTAGCCAACGATATGTTGATTTGTACCTACTGATGTGGTGAAATCATGTTAATTAGCCGACGATATGTTGATTTGTACCCACTGATGTGGTGAAATAATGATTACAATAAGCCGACGATATGTTGATTTGTACCCACTGATGTGGTAAAATAATGATAATTAGCCGACGATATGTTGTTTTGTACCCACTGATGTGGTGAAATAATGATAATAGGCCTACGATATGTTGATTTGTACCCACTGATGTGGTGAAATAATGATAATAGGCCTACGATATGTTGTTTTGTACCCACTGATGTGGTGATATAATGATAATAGGCCTACGATATGTTGTTTTGTACCCACTGATGTGGTGATATAATGGTAATAGGCCTACGATATGTTGTTTTGTACCCACTGATGTGGTGATATAATGGTAATAGGCCTACGATATGTTGTTTTGTACCCACTGATGTGGTGATATAATGATAATAGGCCTACGATATGTTGTTTTGTACCCACTGATGTGGTGATATAATGGTAATAGGCCTACGATATGTTGTTTTGTACCCACTGATGTGGTGAAATAATGATAGGCCTACGATATGTTGATTTGTACCCACTGATGTGGTAATAATAATATCGCATGGCCTCGGGTGCCGGGTGCAAGCTTTGTTATTTGACGCCCAGAGGACAGTTTGCATGTCGAATTTTGTCGTTCCTTGGAACGCTATGAAAGTCAAGGAGGTTAGATATCTTAGCTCCTTGACGCTATAGGGCTTTCTAGTAGAGAATGGAGGAACTTTGTGTTGGCGGAAAATCCCGAGATTCATTTTGCCATTACGAACACTGCTTACTGAATTCAAATGGGTTCTTTAACATGCCAACAACGTATGACATGCGTGTCGTGATTTTTGGCGCCTTTCAAAAATCACTTACCCTGGCCAGGAGAGAACCTGCAAGCTTGGGGTTGGTAGTCCGTCACGATAACCACTCTCCCACCGTGGCAAGCACTGATGTGGTGAAATTTAACTTATCTAAATGTGTATTTTTAATCTTTGTTACGATAGCTGATGATCTCGCTGTTCCGCCCCTCTTAACAACAAACTTCATCAACATAATCATCAAAAATAAAATTTCAGTCTGGCAGTTAACCGGTTCAGAAAATCTTGTACGTTGGGCCGGATGTTTTGTGTTACGACGTTATTTTTGCAGTTCTCGCTAACGGCAATACGATAATCCCCAACTTCGTCGCTGCTTGTAACTTGTACACACACTCTCTCTCTGGTAAGAGAAAATCTTTAGCTTAACATCTGCTGTCAGATGATCTTCTTTTCTTATTTCCTACAGCGGCTGGGTAGACACGTCAGCTTTTCAACTTCCAAGTGCGAGCTAAAGGAATGACGTGTTCATTTCGTTGTGTATTTCCTACACAATTCATATGTCATAAGTAGCTGTGACTGGTGACCCTTAGACGCGTAGAGTTTCGTCGTGGATCTGGAACACTAGTGAAAATTATTTTGCTATGAAGTTGTTGATATTATTATTTGTCATTTATTATTCGCTAATTGGCCAACTAGGGGCCACGATAAGTTCCACTATAGTCTACATTCTGGCGTTTATTCAATTTACGATTGATCCAGTATGCTTCCGAGTGCCTTGCAATGACCAGAAAGGGTCCACTCAGAAAACTGGAGTTAAAAGAGAGGAAGATCCTGAGGAGGATATTAGGTCCAATTAGAGAGGAAGGAGGAATTTACAGAATCCGTCATAATGATGAATTGTATGAACACCAGGAGGACATCATCACGTCTATAAGGAAAAGACGCCTGATCTTTTATGGACACTTGACACGTCTGGATTCTGCAAGACTCAGCAACAGGATATTCACAGTAACAGGAAGAGGCAAGGCTTCTAAGAACAAATGGATTGCGTCAGTTAAGTCAGATATGGAACAAGTAGATATCCCACTGGAACAAACTCGTGACCGTCTGATGTTCCGTCAGGTCATCCGGCAGGGCGTTTTCCCAACTTCCCTTACAAGTAAGGAGCTATGTGGACAGAAGAAAGAAGACTGAATCATAGTCAGAAAATGAGGGACTATTGGAAGAAGAAGAAATCAACACCTTTACCGAAGAGTAGATACGAGCCCCGTGGTCCTAAGTTGGCCTAAAGAAAGAAAGAAAGAAAGAAAGAAAGAAAGAAAGAAAAAAAGAAAGAAAGATTGATCCAGTAACTTTTCATTAACTTGCTGTGTCGAGCACGGCGTTCTTCCGACCACTTTGCACCGGTTGTCCATTTCTCATCTCGGAAAGTCCCAAAAGTCACGATGCTTGTTCGGAAAAGGCCTCGTTTGTGCTCGTCATCTGGTCGTAGGTTGGAGGTCTTTCTAGACGTTAACGTACCAGGGAATTGATTTGGGTTTTGAGTCGAAATTTGTTAAATATACGTTTTGTCCATCTCGAGTCGTCCATCCGTCGCAAGTGACCGTAGAAGCGAGCCCAGAGTTTGCGCATGGTGTCTGTGATCTTCTCTAAGAATAGATTTCTTACCTGGATTTTCTTACGTAGATCCCGTTTTTGTAGTTTGGACTAAGTATGTTGTGGAGAATCGTTCTCTCGTTTTGCTGTAACTTAGTAAGCACACATTTCTGAGACAGGATAAGGCATTATGACACATACAGATACCGGCTTGACGACAGTGATGTAGTGATTCATTTTGGTATTTATAGGAAAGCACCTTCTTTTTGTATATGTTCCGGGTGGTTTGGGACGCAGCCTCCAGATTTTTGCTCTGGCTGCTATGGCCTCCTCTCTGCCTCAGTTTTTTCCAACACAGATCTCACATGGAGTGACCGCGATTTGAACCACGGACCCAGCGGTGAGAGGCTGGCGTGCTACCGCCTAAGCCACGGAGGCTCTTTGTTGACTTTAATTAATACATATAACGCACAAATTGTGCGCTCGTACAAAATTCTATGATTGTCTTGGGAAGTCTTTGGCAATTGACAACGTGATATCGTTTGCAGTAATTATAGAGGTCACACGCAATTGTCATCTGGATTGTGGAAGGACTTGACTTTGCACACCCTGTGCACTGCTAGCGAAGTCACAAAATGTCGTTGTTCCTGGTGTCCGCCCATGATCTGTTCATCATAGCCTCTGTGGGGTAGAAGTCTTGCCAAATCTCGGACCTCTTCGTTTCCCTTTCTTGCATTGACTATCCGTCAAAGGAGTTAGTCTCAAAGTTTCGAGTAGGAAAGGTTCTCCAGCAAGTTCGTAAACTAATCGAGATAATGTGTACCTGGATACTCCATTGGTTGATTTTAGAAAGCGCACTTTAACCTTTCCCAGCGTCCTTAGGTTGGTCGTCGTCAGCCTATCCCAAATTATCTCTATCCCGTAAGTCAGGATGAGAATAATTTTGGCATCGAATAAAGCTATGGCAGTCTTCAGGGATAGTTAGTTAGTTATTGTTGTTTTAAGGGGAGGAACTACGAGGTCATCTGCCCCTGAGAGATAGTTGTTGATATTATGGAGGTGATGCCTTAGTATCAGTATCGAACAACTGACATGTCTTTTTGTGACTCTTAGATATCATCTACTCTTCTAATTTTGTATATTCTTTATCTTAGTTCCTATGGACGATTTTATATAAATTGTATACTTTGTCGTGTTGGCAACCCTGCTCGGGGAGTTATGATGAATGAAACTGTATTTTTTATCTTAGTTAGAAAAGCCGTCCTGCCTGTTCTCCGTCAAATATAAATATACATAATTGCATCCCAGCTCTCTATTCTTGATTGGATTACACGAACCAACCAAAGCCTTTTGTCAATATCCGTGAAACTTTTCACTTCATTCCGCTTGGCGCTTGCAGTTTGTGATTTGTTTTTTAACATAGAAATGCTCTCCGTCGCGTCATACGATACAGGGTGTGTCACCTAAGAGTTACGAGTCATATTATCTCCCGTGTTTAGGAAGACATGTTCAAATGAGTTTCTTTAATGTTTAGCTATAGTCGGTCCAGATTAATACTATTTATCAGGTACCTCATGCGATGGCTTGTTAAAGTTAATTTTTGTAATAAAATACCAGGGACGTTTCGATTAATAGATATGAATTGCAGCCAGTGGCTATAGCAGGATAATTTAATTGAACGTCCGTGAACTCCCAGGAAGTTCAATTTCAAGTAGTTCCAACTTTGGCTGACAGATACCACTGTCACTGACACCTAGTGGCGAACGTTGGAACTTGATGGAGCGTTTCTAAGATGGCAAATATAACCTACAAATTTAGCTACACACTACCAATTGTAGTGGTAGGTTCTTTTGCATGCTATAAATCTATGACATGGTCCCGCCGGCTTCACTTCCCCTCCGAAGGGGAAGGGATTTTTAACGCTCTTAAAAAATCCGACTTCGGCTGGGTTTGAACCCGTGACCTTGGGTATAGAAGCTCAGCATTCAACCAACTATACCTCGGAAGCCGCCTTTGTTGCAGGTTTTATGCCATTATTCATTACCACTATCACCCAAACCATTAGGGACCGGTAACCTAGATGTTAGGCCCCTTAAAACAACAAGCCTGTGTAGAATTCAGAAAAGTATCCTTTGTCTCGGCGATGTGTTTTCTCTCACTTTGGTAACTTATATATCTAGCCTGTGAAATAAGATGACGTAACTACGCTCCGAAAATTTCTTCTGGGAGAAAGTGAAGGCTACCTTTCTCAAGCGAGAAATTGGGGTGACCAAATACACCCCATCAAGATATCTGTACATCTTGACGAGGGAGTCATTTTTGTTTGAAGATCTGCATTGTGTGTTGCTACTTCAAGAAACAGTGGCGTATAGGGAGGGGGACGTGGTGGCGCAGCGGTCAATCTGTATGCCTCTCACCAAAGTGGACTGGGGTTCGATTCCCAGGCAATGCATGTGAGATTTTCGAAGTGAAATGCCATGTCATATGGTTAGGATTCCACGTAAAAAAGGAGGTCCCGTGGCTCATGATCTCGTGATTAACGGTCACGTTAAACTACAAGCTTGCTTGCTTGCTTGATTTTCGGAAAATATGAAGAAGAGAGGGCCGGTCCCGTGGTGTTGGGGTAGCGCGCCTGTCTCTCACGCGGAGGCCCCGGGTTCGATTCCCGGCTCTGTCAGGGATTTTAGAAACTGACGAGAGGGCTGGAAACTGGTGCACTCAGCCTCGTGAGGACAATTGAGTAGCTGTCTGACAGTGAGGCAGCGCCCCGATCACGAAAACCAAGATAAACGGCCGAGGGGACACGATGCGCTGATCACGCGTCACCCCAATATCTACAGACCAAATGGCTGGGCAGCGGTCGCTTGGTAGGCCTAGGCCCTTCACGGGCTGTAGTGCCAGGGGTTATTATTATTTTATTTTGTTATGAAGAAGAATTCTATATAACTGACAGGAGCTGAACAGAACCGAATAAAAGCACGAGGAATGTTGTAACGCGACTGGCAGTACATGGTTTTCGGTCTACTAACATCTAGCTTACAGGTTCGCTCCTGGCCGTGTTAAGTGTTTTTTTTTTTTGAAAGGCGGCGAAAATTACGACACCATATCATACGATGTTGGCATGTCAAAGAACCCATTTGAATTCAGTAGGCCGTGTTCATAACGGCAAAATTAATCTCGGGAGTTTCCTCCATCACAAGGTTCCTCATTTCTCTATAGAAAGCGCTATAGTGTTCAAGGAGCTTAGGTAGCTAACCTCCTTGACTTTCATAGTGCTTCAAGGAACAACGAAATTTGACATGCAAGCTACCCTTTGGGTGTCAAATAACAAAGCTTGCACCCGGCATCCGAGGCCTTACGATATTATTATTTTTTATTGTTTGACAACATTATCACGGCAAATACCGGCTACATTTTATGTTATAGCCTGGTTCGGCCTTAGCTAGGAACCATCTGTACTGAGATAATTACGTATACACTGTTCAGAGACCTCACATTAGGCCTACTGTACATCCATGTCGTGCCCGCAGTCTTCACGAGTCTCCTTCATTCATATGATGAGCTAAATTTCCATCTGAATCATCGAGCCTTGCTGAGTGTTCGGCGAGGGTATTGTCACCAAGGAACTTCCTAACAATATGGCAGGTGTTTAGCAGAACTGCTTCCTGTAGTTCAATATATATATATGCGGGTGCAGATTTAATATTGATAGACTGCTGTGGAGATTGGGATGGTTGTCACCGACTCAAGTTGCCACATCTGCTTTACCTCAATTGCCAGCTCTGTGTACTTAGATATTTTAGTATCAGCTGTTGTTTGGATGTTTTGAGTGTTGGGACATGCGATATCTATCAGTAATGCCTCTCTGTGTTCGTTATTGATGACAATGATATCTGGCCTGTTGTTACTGACTGCAACATCTGTCACAACTCCTCTGTCCGAGTAGAGCTTGTGTGTGGCATTTTCGAGTACTGCAGATGGTGTGTATTTCCAATAGGGGACGGAGCTTTGAAGAAGTTTGTACTTCAAGGCCAGTTTCTGGTGGATAATATTGGCAACTTGATCGTGTCGATGTTTGTAGTCAGAGTTGGCAAGGTGGGAACAACCTGGTATTATGTGTTGAATGGTCTCACTACATTTGCCACAGCGGTGACACTTCTCACTCTCTGTTGCTGGATCTTTTATGATAAATTTCCGATCGCTTCGAGTAGCAATAATTTGGTCTTGGATAGCTACAACAAATCTCTCTGATTCCGGAAAGAGGACCGAGTGGGTCAGCCATGCGTGCGACGCCAACTTGTCGATGTGACGCTGGCCAACTCATGTGGAAACTTCCCATGAAGCGCCTTCTGTTTCCAATTCCCGATCTTGTTTTCAGTAGTTTTCATTTCGTTTACTGGTGAATCTAAAGATGTCAGATGGAGCGGTGTGTAACTATCATCAGCTGAAGATACATTGCGATGGAGAGGGGATGTTTCTCCTTTGTTGTGTAAAATGGAACGCAGAGTTGTCACTTGTTTTGTATGAAGGTTCATGATGTCTATCAGTCCTCCACCACCTTCAGACCGAGGTAGAGTCAGGCGCTCTGTTGCTGATTTCGGATGGTGCATACAATGGCGTGATAAAAGCACCGATGTTTTTCGTTGCAGATCATGCCGCTCAGTTTGAGTCCACCTGATGATACCAAAGGAGTGTGTAACTACGGGCTTTTTTTTTTTTTTTGCACGCGAATGTCCACTTAGGATCACGCTACAACTTCATTTCTTTTTCTTGGTGCGAAGTTTTCTCTGCACCCAATACTCCTTCATGCGTTCGCTGGCCTGTTAATGCTGTTCGTCCGTCCAGGCTCTTCCGGTCTTTTTAGGTCTTCTTGCGGCTTGAATCCCTTCCAAATTACTCAGTATGTTCCTAAACAGTATTATTATTATTATTACGGTATTATTATTATTATTATTATTATTGCCATAAAGTCTGTGTCATAAGTAGTTTTCATATAATGACGAATAAGTGTATATGTAAATGTTGTAATCTACACTGGTGGCTGTAATTTTGGAAATTAATAAATACACACAGGAGATTCTGGAGTTTCTTATCCGTTGCCGACTTGAGCCCAATATGGGATGACCTAGTATTTTGGCAGGAAACGTATTATGCAATGGTTTGAGGATACGAACAGAATGGTTTTAAAGTGGATTGGAAATAGCCCGGATGTTAATCCAATTGTAAAGCTCTGGTCAACGTTGAAAATTTTAGTTACAGAAAGAAATCCAAGCAACACAATTTAGCTAATGAAAGTTACTGTAAAGAACTGGCTTCGGGTGTCAACAAAATTATCTGCAACGTCTTGTGTACTCTACTGTATGTCTCGCAGAATTGGTACTGTCCTTGAAAGTAAAGATCATATTGGACGAAATACTGACAACCATTCCTACAAAGTGAATCGCAATAACTCTTACTGAATATTATATGTACTGTAGTTTCACAGTCATTAAATTTAAATAATGCTGTCTACTTAGTAATACATTACTTCATAATGCTTCATTTTCTTGGTTGGTTGGTTGGTTGGTTCCTCAGTTTAGGGGCTGCGACAATGTTGTCATGTAGCCCCGTGTACTTGCGGTGTTTGTAGGATCTGTCTGATAACCGTTGTTAATTGTGATGACTATTAGTGTGTGTTATCTGTTTTCTATTCAAGTGAGGACTGCAGACATTGAATTTTTTTCAAGTAGTTCCTACTTTTGCCGCCAAACGCCACCGTCAACAACTACTAGTTCAGAACTTGATTACCAGATGCCACCGCAGTTGGCTCCTGGCGACGAGCGTCGGAACCTAAGAGCGTGTGTCGAATTTAACCTATATATAATTTAGCTTCACACAGGTATAATTAGTGGAAGGTTCTTTAACGTGCCATAAGCCTATGACATGGGACCGCCGGCTTTACTTCCCCTCCGAAAGAAGGCATACTGAGGGATTTTTAACTCTTAAAATATCCGACGACTCTTAATTTTCTTTTTAAGTAGGCTACTGTGTTTAAATACATGTACAAATGTATGAAAATATATCGTGTGCTTGAAAAATTAAAATTACTATATTTCTTAGGAAGTTTCTAATTATGGCCACCAGTGTACAATGTGATAAATATCATGTGTTACATTGTAAGAAATGCCCAAAGACAGTGACTGAATTCAGTGTTGAAAACTTAAATTATGTATTTTAAGTTATCCTCCTGGTATGTATGGCTACTTGGCTGCAGTTATTAAATTAATTAATCAATTAAAATTGCTTCACGAGAGAAACGGTGACGGGCGACTTTTAGCTGAGTCTTTGTGTGAACAAAATCCAGTCTAACTCAGTTCAAGCTGACACAGGCTAACGTGTGTGGGTGTGGGGAAGAAGTAATCGATAAATATAAACTCCTGACGCAAAACACAATAATTCGGTCTGCTGTGTCCATAAATCATAGCATCGACCAGGAAAATTTAAACTGACGGATATGACGGAGCTGTATATTTAACACGACATATGCGTGTAGCCCCTCTGACCATTACGCACGAGGAACTGCCTCCATATTGGTTCGGGGGTAGAGGGGACAAGACCTCCCTTGGCTTGCTGAGTTATTGTGCCGTGTCAGGGGAAAAAAGTACATGTCCATTATTGGTCGTTTCAATTCCAATAAATGAATTATCTTCGTAAAAGCAGATGAAAAGCGAACTAGACAACGTTTGTTTAACTAAAAACTGTTTCTCAGTGGGTGGATGTTTGTGCATTGATAGGATGATAAATAATACATAATAATAATATCGTATGGCCTCGGTGCCGGGTGCAAGCTTTGTTATTTGACACCCAAAGGGTGGCTTGTATGTCGAATTTCGTTGTTCCATGAAGCACTATGAAAGTCAAGGAGGTTAGATATCTAAGCTCTTTGAATACTCTAGTCATGGTGGCCACTACTCCTGGAAAACGTGGAAATCCTGGAAAACCCCTGGATTTTTATTAGGTCTGGAAAACTCCTGGAAAATGATGAACAATTTGAAAACTCCCGGAAAATAGCCACTGTTAATCAATTATAAAAATCTTTCCATCTTAAATCATACTCCCGCTGCGGTTTTGGGTGAGCACTCTATCGCTAACGAAATAAATTTCCCCAGGCTACCTGTTTCTGTGTGGGAGAGCATGCGATAGTATTTTTGTAAACCATATTGAGTATAGACAATTTCACCGCAATAAAATTGCAGGTGGCATTCTTTTCTCTTTTTCTTACGCGGATATTTCAGTCACAAAGGTTTTTTTTTTAACAATTAAATCATTTGTGTGTAGGCTTGCGTATCAATAACGCAATCACCACTAATTTTTGTCAACATCTGTATAAGTAAACCAAACACAACTGCTTTATTTTGGTCTTGAAGTAGGGAATCGATAAAGTGCCCCCTGGGACGCGCGCTTATTTTTAAGTCTGGAAAAGTGAGAATTACTCCTGGAAAACTGCTGGAAAATCGTTGGAACGATTTGAGTGGCTACCATGTATAGTGCTTTCTAGAAGAGAAATGAGGAACTTTGTGTTGGCGGAAACTCCCGAGATTTATTTTGCCATTATGAACACGGCCTACTGAATTCAAATGAGTTCTTTGACATGCCAACATCGTATGACATGGTGTCGTAATTTTTGCCGCCTTTCGAAAATCACTTTCACGGCCAGGAGTGAACCTGCAAGCTTGGGGTTAGTAGACCGACACGTTGAACACTCACCCACCGTGGCAAGCTAGTTCGTTAAGTACAGATAATACATTACTTAATGTTCTCTTTCAGTTCTGAAGTCTTTCCTGTAAAGTGTAGGTTTCCTTACGCGAATAATATTGCCAAACTAGAACAATGGATCGTAGTTTCCTCGTGGTCATGTTGCGCAGAAATATTCTCTCTATGTATTTAATCGTTACGGCCAACTATGGACCACGTTTGACAGTTTTTACATTATTTTTTGTCTTCACTCTCTGCCAATTTCTCTTCATCCCCACTTCCTTCTTCTGTTCCTCCGTTTAAGATATTCCTTTCCTCACTGACAGCTCCCCTGTCTCCAGGAAACTTAATATTAACACCTTCGGATACATTTACCAATAATATATCACTTGCTGCTTCCAACATACTACGCATTCATACGCAGTTGAACTCTAGCGGTTTTAGGTTTCTGTAGCTGGTTTTCACTCAGGTGTAGCTTGCCACGGTGGGTGAGTGGTTAACGTGTTGGTCTACTAACCCCCAAGCTTGCAGGTTCGCTCCTGGCCGTGGTGGGTGATTTTTGAAAGGCGGCAAAAATACGACACGCATGTCATACGATGTTGGCATGTTAAAGAACCCATTTGAATTCTGTAGGCCGTGTTCATAATGGCATAATTAATCTCCGGAGTTTGCGCCAACACAAAGTTCCTCATTTCTCTACTAGAAAGCGCTATAGTGTTCAAGGAGATTAGATATCTAACCTCCTTGACTTTCATAGTGCTTCATGGAACAACGAAATTAGACATGCAAGCTACCCTCTGGGTGCAAATAACGAAGTTTGCACCCGGCACCCGAGGCCCTACGATATTATTATACTCAGGTGTACCAAATTACTTGATTACTTGGCCATAAAATCCAGTTTTCTATATTATGATACCTCTATAGGAAGGAAATAGTTCTGAGCAAGTTCCGAATTCACCTGGCAAAAGAGATTTTCCTCAATCTTCCTTTCCTTGGTTTCCATTTTTTCAGTCATCGCTTTCTTGGTCTTGGTGAGACATTAAGCTGCATATACATCTTCTGGCCGGATAACAGTACAGTAATGTTTGATTTTTGCATTCAAGGATATGTATCACTTCTTATAGACATTCGTTGTAGGGTTACAGAACATTATTATTTAGGTATTATTATTTTTATTATTATGGTAATACTTAAAATACAAAAAAAAATGCATTTATAATGCTTTGATTGAAAGCAAATTAAGATATGGCTTATCAGCTTGGGGAAATCAAAACAAAACTGCAATTAATAAGCTGCAAGATTGCCAAAATAGGTTCCTTAAATGTTTCACTGGTATCCCTTATTTTAATATTTAAGAGTTGTTTCAAATTACTGTACTGAATCTCCACTACCATGAAGCAAGATTCAGCATAAGGTCTCTCACGACATTCACACAAGAGCCACAAAAAAAAAAAAAAAAAAAAAAAAAAAAAAAAAGAAAAATCTTTTTGTAAATAACTATTGTTTCAAAAGACTAAATTATATTGCACCATCAATACTTAGGCCTATCACCCGGATTGCCCAACATGAACAGCAAACACTGTCGCATTAAACTTATTATTGCATGCACTCTTGTATTGAAATACAATCTGTGTTTATGTTGTAAAAGAGCATAATTAATATGTCTCACAGATGATCTGTAGTGGTTTTGCCTCAGATTCGTGAGATTATTAGTACAGTAATTAATAAATAAATTCAAAATTATTATTTTTATTATTATTATTATTATTATTATTTTATTGCTGATGAAAACTAGATATCACCATTCGATTAATTAACCATCAGAGTTCACGAAACAGATATTGGAAAGAATCACTATAGCGTACAGTATGTCAGAAAGTGGTTCTAGTGCGTTCATTCTGAATGTATAGTATGTTGTAATTAATTGATAGCTTCCTTCAAGCCCTGAAACTGATCCCCCCCCCCCCCCCCCTTTCCCTTTTCCCACCCTACTAGCACCGCGTAACAAGATAATCTAATATTCCTGATTATTACATTTAGAAATCTCTCTGGACTTGTTTTGGGATTGCCAAGCTGTCATTTGCGATTATGTGTTTCCTGTCACTCATGTCCGCACCCTCCAAATAAACCATGTGTTTCCCTGCCTCTGCTGTGAATGTGTGTGTGTCGGTGATTAGTAAATGCTTAGGGATTCACAACTACATTTGTTTGACATAATTTAGCAAACACGAGATTCTCCCTCTGAGCACGGCATGCTGGTAGTAAAAATAAATAAAAAAATGTAACTTTTTTCTTATCTCATCCGATGAGTTGCTTGTAAGATGTTGTTAATTTAATTTAGGGGCTCGGGACATCTTGGTTTTCGGTCCCGTGTAGTTGGATGTATGTTGAATTTTTCTGATAATCTGTATGTATACAGTTAATGAAGACGCCTGTCAATAGTAATACAGGGAGCGGCAAAAAGATCTGACGGTTTTTAAATCACAACAACACAAACATTTTAAATGATACAAACTCTTTTATTACTTATAACAGCAAGGTGTACATGTCAATTAATGGAAAACATGAAAGAACAATAGATTTTAACTTTTAAGATTTGAAGATAACGTCTTTCAAATGATGCCCATCTTTTGCCATGCGGCAAAGAGTTCTGACGGTTTATGTCGTTGTACGGCTGAGCGAGTCGAAGAGGACGCGTTCCATCTCGTAACACAATTTTGTTATGGGTGAGTAATTTTAGAGCTACAGGTTCAGCCTTAAAACGTACGTCGACAGGCCGTCCAAGGTCAGCCAGGACACCAGAAAATGTTGAGCGAGTGAGACAAGCTGTGGAAGCCAGTCCACGGCGGCCGGCTCGTAAACAAGCTGCTGCTTTGCAATGTCTGATCGAACAGTGAGACGAATATTGCGTTTCGATTTGCATTTTCATCCGTATAAAATGGTTATTGTCCAGCATTTGAAGCCTAATGACTATGCAAAGCTTCAGTGCAAGACTGGAAGAATGCATGGCAAAAGATGGGCATCATTTGAAAGACGTTATCTTCAAATCTTAAAAGTTAAAATCTATTGTTCTTTCATGTTTTCCATTAATTGACATGTACACATTGCTGTTATAAGTAATAAAAGAGTTTGTATCATTTAAAATGTGTGTGTTGTTGTGATTTAAAAACCGTCAGATCTTTTTGTCGCTCCCTGTATTTAAAACATATTAACATGGAAATGTTTCGACAAGCATTGCCGTCTTTTTAAGCATTGTTAATTGTTTAATAGTATTTTTTGTATTAGTTTTAATCGATTAATAATAAATAATTATTTTTGTTTTAAGTTTTAATCAATGAATAATTATTCAAAAACTTTTTCGGTAAAAGTTTTAATCGATTAATATTAAATTTAAAGATTATTTGTGTTCATTTTAATCGATGAATAATAATTTTAGAGCTTTTTCGTATGCGTTTTAATCGATATATTTTAATTTCAAGATTTTTTTGTATACATTTTAATCGATTAACAAAAAAATAAGGATTTTTTGGCATAAGTATTAATTGATTAATAGTATTTTTTTGTATAAGTTTTAATCCATTAATTATAAAATTAAAGTTTCTTTTGTTTTAAGTTTTACTTGATTAATAAAGCTGAAAACGACATCATTAAATGTCGAAACATGTCCATGCCATACATATTATACGTCAATGCGGATAAACAGCCACAACATTACCAAAATGGTCAATGTTTACGAGTTTTATGATAACCTGTATTTCTGTGATGACTGTAGTTGCTGTATGAGGGTTAGGGGTAGGCTACTGATAAATGTTAGTTTGTTTTTAACAATGAAAAGGGTATAGAGCCTAAACAAATTTGATATTAAAATACGGACACCATTTTTGTATTCAGAACATTAATCACTATAAAAATTGCCTATTTTCTAACCGCAAAATCATGCAGGCCTGTGTTATCAACATACGGGCTGATGACCTCGTTATTATAAGCAACAATTACCGTCACAATAATAGCATCCATTCCTTGCAAATAGCTGTGCTTCTCAGCCTTTATCAGGGTGTCTACTACTCTGGAAATCATGGAAAACAGGGAATACTCAGGGAATTTTTAAATCCTGGAAAAATCAGGGTATTTTAACAGTGTGTCTACTACTCTGGAAAACATGGAAAAGAGGGAATAATACTCAGGGAATTTTTGAATCCTGTAAAACTCAGAGAATTATCAGGGTATTTTAATGACACTCAGGGAATTTTAGTTTTAGAAGGTCCAACCTTGAATAATTGGAAACTAAGCATTTAAATTTTGATGGGGGAAAAGTATATTCTGGTGATGATTGTTGTAGATGTACTTTAGTTTCGTTCTGACGTTAAATCAGTAAGCTCTCATTTCTTGCAAGATAGAGCACACAATTTGCTTGTGTATTTGTATATATGCTAAATGTGTAACAGTATGATTTTTGAGAGCATTGCTATTGACGAGCTACTTTCAATACTCGCAAGTACAATAGTTTTCCTGGATGGAAAATTTAGAAAATGGCAAAAAATAGAATTTCTTTTTTCTTTTCCAACTTTGTCAAGCTACACTTTATTGTTCAATCACTTTTTGAAATGCTTTTTAACTACAAACTCTGTTTTATGGCCGCTACTGTTGCTCAGGGAATTTTCTGATTTATCCTGGAAAATCGGGGAATTGTCAGGATAATCTGTTAGTTGGTTTTGGTAGACACCTTGTGACTATTCTGTTGTGTGTTGTTTGTGTATTGATCAGTAGTAAAAGCTTTCCTCTGTATGTGTGCATTTATTATTAATTTGACCATTAATACTTGATGTTAAATCAATTTTGTTGAGCCGCCTGTAGCCGCCTGTTTCCATACGGCGAAGCGAGCGGTTATCGCCAGGAAAAAAACACCACGTTTAACAGAGATTTTATGTTATCAATTATACATGATCTAAAGGGGAGACATGTCTCTTGTTTAGCTTCGAACTTTAATCTGTTCTGACGCTGCTGATATGATGGTCGGGGAAGAAGTTGAAATATTATGAACATTCCTTTACGTTTTCTTGGATTAATTATATATGAATCGCAGCCAATGGCCATAAGCTGGGCATTTTTTTTAAACCCGCGAGGGCTCCCAAGAAGTTCAATTTCAAGTAGTTCCAACTTTGGCTACCAGATGCAACTGTCACTAACACTAGCGGCGAACGTTGGAACTTGATAGAGCCTTGTGTACTAGCCAAATATAACCTAAAAATTTTGTTACACAACAGCAATTCCAGTAAATCTATGACATGGGGCCGCCGCCTTTATTTAAATTAAGTCTGACAAGAATTCGTTCCACAATATTATAATATAATATTATTATTATTATTATTATTATTATTATTATTATTACATACATGTCCTCGGACACTCCCGGCACTAAAAGCCATACGATAAATTAAAATAAATTAAAATTAAATTATTATATAATAAATATAATATAACATAATAAATGAAAAGATTGAGCAATGGGGATTGAAGATAGATGTGGAGAAGAGTAAAACAGTGGTGATGAGTAGGGATAAGAAAGAAGGAAAAGGAGTAATCAAAGTAGGAGATAAGGAATTGGAAGTAGTGAAACACTTCAAATACTTGGGAAGTGAACTGACTGAAGATGGAAGACTAGATTTGGAAATTAGCAGAAGAATACAACTCAGGACTGCTTTCTAACAACAGGTGCGGGGACTAGTATGGAACAAGGATATACCAATTAAGGCTAAAGAAGTTATGTACAAAGCATATTTTGTTCCTATAATGACATATGCAGCCGACACTTGGACAATGACTAAGAGGGATGAGAGCAGAGTACAAGCAGCTGAGATGAGATTCCCGAGAAGTATGGTCCAGAAAACGAGGAGGGACAGAGTGAGAAATGATGATATACGGAAAGAACTGGGAGTACAGAAACTAAATGACAAACTGGAGCAAAACAGATTGAGATGGTTTGGACATGTCAAACGGATGAATGAAGTAAGGCTACCAAGACGAGCACTGGAACGACGGATGACAGGGAAGAGAGGACGAGGAAGACCAAGAATGCGTTGGATGGACTCGGTGGAGAATAGTATTAGAAAACGGAACCTGGATTGGAACACCGTGTCGGAAGAGGAATGGTGGAACGACAGATCAAGGTGGAGAGGAACCATATTTGCCCCCACCCAGTGTCAACTGGAAAAGGGGAAATGAAGATGATGATGATTATAATATAATTAATAATTCGTCAGTGATTTTAGCCCATCACGCCGAGACGGAAAAAGGATATTGAAATCTAAAGGAATACGTCTTTTAAGCTTACGGTGGGTAAACCGTTAAAGATACCTGTTGAAGTTGTTAGTTGGTTGATAAATTACGAGTCGATGACTCGGCTGCGCTTCATCGACTGTACCTAAGGGAGGATGAGGTTCGTATGTTTTTCTTTCTTTCTTTTTCCTTTCCCTCAAGTTTGTGTTGTATGGAATGGCATAGCTTGCACACACAAGCGCTGCTATGGTCGGTTTATTTTTTATTTTATTTTTATTTATTATGTATTCGTCGTAAGTTGGAGGCTCACTTTAAAAAGGAAGCAGGGGATTTGAAGGATTCTCTCTCAGTTTGTAAGTCTGTCTGAGTAAAGGAATTTAAATTTCAGATGTCCTCTTTTATATGTGTGTGTGTTGGGAGATTGACTATGCAAAATAGCAGGCAGGGTTGGCCTGTCTTGTCAGCTGGTCTTGCCTGTGATATGAAGAAGAAACTTGCCAGTGGAATTTAGATTTTTTTTTCTCGTTGAGTAAATAATTTGAGAAGCCAACCATCTGAAGTCGGTTTCTTTTGAAATGGTTTAAGCTGACTTCTGTGGTCTAAGTGCGACTGTTATTATGAAATGGTGAGAAATGTATTGGTTTATCACATTTCTCACCATTTCATAATAACTTCGTCACATATATTCCCAAAGTTTCTCTCTACAATATCTCGCTGCATGGCAAATACACATCAAGCATGATTTGTATAACCTAACTTATTCAACATAGCCTACATATTTTTACATACAAATCTCTTCAATTCTATGCTGTTTTTTTTTTCAAGAATTGTTTATGCTTTATAACAAAATTACGGTATTGTAACATCTGATTTTTGAAATTTTACTCTGTGTAGTTTTGGTACAACAATATTTATAGTATCCTCTATTATGACAAAACATTTAAGTTGTAAGGTACTACACAGTTTCTTATCCTATACCGCGCTGAAGAAGGTCACAATGTGACCGAAACCGGTACTGTTTCAATGTACTAAATATTGACTTTAGGTAATAAATAGTTTATTATAAATATTTTTATCTTTGTTGTTGCAGGTAAGGGACTCTACATTCAGACCATCAGAATCATCTTAGTGTACCGGCTTCTAAAGGTAGGGTATCTTCATGCTCCTGCGAAATTCGTACACTTTATTTTAGAAAGCTCTAATTATTTTCAGTTGGTAACTGTTGAATGTTGGAACAAAAAATGGGCCCATTTTGGCTTACTATTGGCAACAGTTATCACAAAGTTATATCGGCAAATTTATAGGACAACCTTTACAGCTTTTGACTCGAGAATTGACTGTTTAGTGCGGTCATTATCTTTGTGAGTCACTGTACATTGTACCGGCACAAGTCTCAAAAACCTGACTTAAACCTTATATTGGAAGTTTTTTTTTGTTTGTTTTTACAACACAGAACAATAGACTATGGTTGTTATAAGAATGTATATTAAGGTAAATATTTAAGATTTTCTCATTAAAAATACATCATCATATCTCAGAAGTCACCAGGTCACAGAAAAATTGATGTGAAAAAGTGTTATCTTCGGTTAATGTGATTGAAAAAGCGATAGAAATCTTCGGAGGACAGCTGCTGAAAATGGCATTTCCTGCTGATACAAATGCCCCGGTTAGCAGCATGTTAGTTACTCTGATGTACTAAACTAAGCATATTGTTTGATTTCTCCTAAGCTATTTTTCGACTTCAGAGTAAGGTATTCGTGCCGAACTTTGTCCGAACGCAATTTCTATCGGAACATGGAAAATTTAGATCTTATCTTCTTGAGCGTTTTAAAATTATAATTACAGATGAATATTTATGCTTTTGTGGATCTCCTCAGACAGTGGATCATTTGATATTCTCCTGCCTCTTGTTTGGATTGAAGAGATTTATATTTGAGTGTCACCTGAACAATTGTGAAATGGAAACCATTGCATGATATTTTCTAGAAGTTTTGTTGTTTTAAAGCAATTCTTAACATTCATTCAGCACATCTTTAACAAATTGAACTATTAATCTTCTTTGATTTAATTTAATGTAACTTAATACTGTGATTATAAACCACAGCCCTAATATACTTTGTAACATGGGGCTCCATACTGTACTGGATATTAAATAATAATAATAATAATAATAATAATAATAATAATAATAATAATTGCTTAACGCTTTCCAATATTGGGAAAATACGCTGTAAATAAATAATAATTGAGTAAAATATATAGATTTTTTATATATTTCGTTGTTGTACTTAATGAGCGAAGTATTGCAAAAACGGAATTTTAAACTTAATAGTTAATTTTTTTAAAACAAATTTGGTGGCATCAGTCTTCAAAATATTCACTGGATGGAACAGCGCTCCTGTAACTCAATTAACATATCACCTATTGAAACAAATACAGTTTCGTTTTACGATTAAAAAAAAGAGCCGTTCCAACAAAAGAGTGGAACGATACACCTGCTTAATATAATTTTTCTTCTCACAAAATGGGCGGATGATAATGAACTAAGAATGAACCTACGGAAGACAGAACTTATGGTTTTCAGGAGAGGGGGACGTTTATCGAGGGAAGACTACATTGTCTACGAAGAACATACATTAGCGCCTAAGAACCAGTTCAAATATCATGGGATCACACTACAAGTAACTGGGATGACTTTCTCGGTGCTTATAAAGGATAGATTAGCTGCTGCACGTAGAAGTATAAGTGCCATCCGACACATACAAAGAATGTCACTGAAGACAGCCATGGAGCGCTTCCAAGTCAAAGTGCTACCAACACTCACATATGGATTAGAATTAATTTGGCAATTCCTGCCACGTAGATAGCTAAAAGAACTGGAAAGCATGAACCCGAAATACCTCAAAAGGGTTCTAGTGGTATCGAAATTTGCTCTATCCCGATACGTATATGTTTTAGCCCGGGAAACCTTTTTGATAGAAGACCTAAGACTGCAAATGCATCTGCAGCACACTCCAGCATACAAAGAACTGTTACAAGAGCTACAAGGAAAAAGGGACTCGATCGAAGAAATCTTCTACAATACAGACGCAATGATCAACAAGGATTGGATGAAAGAGGAGTACGAGTTGAGACACCTATGACGCGCTTTGCGATACACGGTTTTCATCATCGTATCTGTGCCAGGAAATCCTTTCTCCAAGCTTGCCAGGAGTGTACATGTGTTTTGTGTAGAGAACAATGCGATACCTATCACGTAATGGACTGCAAGAAGAGAGCTGTCTCTCTGATTCAATATTGCTCTGACTCTTGGAGATAAGTGTTATTTAGCCTGATGTATTGTGCATTTATTTTTCACATTGTGTGCAATACATTCGTTCTTCTTGTTTCGTGTAGGCCATCTAAGGACCTCGGCATTCGACTATTACATTTGGAGTGGGCTTTGATGTTCGCCCAGTAGTTACGCATCCTCTGGCTGTGTTGTTCCCTCCTGTGTCCAGAGGGCACCTGTCTTCTTTCTTGGTGGTTTGTCTTGGAATTTCATCTGCTGAAGCATCTTCCTGAGAGATGTCCGGTCTTTTAAGTGTCTTTTCGCCCCTCCAAGTTCTTGCAGATCTTTGCTCACTTCCCACAACCCTGGTCTTCCGCTTTTGCCAGTAACCCAGAAGCTGGTTGGTCAACGTGGTCGGATGCATCCTGTAGACGTGTCATAAAATGCTAGACGTCGTTTCTTAGTAACATCCGTGATTCTTTCACAGTACGTGTAGAGCTCTTGATTAGGTAGCCTTCTGTATTCATTCTCTTCCTTATCAGGCCCCAATATCTTCCACATTATCTTTCTCTCCTGTACTTCGAGTTTGTCCGTGAGTCCCTTCCGGTTGAATACTAAACATTCTGAAGCATGTAAGGCTTCAGGACGTATAACTGTCTGTTATTGTCTCATTTTAGTCTTTCGGGAGAGACACTTCTTATTATGTGTGTTCTTGGTTAGTTGATAAGCCATTTCTAACTTGTTAACTCGAGTTGATAATGTCCGTACTTCCGAGAGATTTGGTTCCAGCCATTCTCCGAGGCAAATGCAGTGTAGAAGGGGATTCACTGATGCTTGTGATGTACTGTGTTTTTTCAAGTGACACATGTAGTCCTACCTTAGCTGCTTGTTGCGTGAGAACATTAAGTTGTTTCACATAAGTTTCTATTGAATGAGATAGAAGTGCCATGTCGTCGGCAAATGCCAGGCAATCAACACTGAGCCCATTGCACTTGTGTCCCAAAGTGATACCACTTGGTACCCCCTGACTAGTTCCTTTCGCCACTCCCTTATCACCTTTACCAAGGCACAGTTAAAGATGAGAGGTGAGAGACCGTCTCCCTGTCTTACTCCTGACTTAATTTCAAAACTTTCAGAGAGGGCTCCTCTGAACTTCACTCGTGACTTGGTGTTATTTAAAGTCTGTTGGATAAGGTTATGTGTCTTCTCGTCCAGTCCTAGTTCTTGCATGATCTTCATGAGAGTAGGTCTGTCAACCGAATCATATGCCTTCTTAAAGTCAACAAAAATGATTACATATTTCCTACTAGCCATTATTGCTTGCCGTAGCACTAATTTCAGGTTGAGTATCTGTTCCGTACACGAGCGTCCCTTTCTAAATCCTGCTACTTCGTTGTTATTATCATTTTTAATTTTGAAATGCAGTAACACATTTCTGATGACTTAATTCCTCCCCAAAATATTGCCTTTGAACATTATCATTTCACTTGATGTGAAGAGGATTAGATCTATTGCTTATTAAGTAGTGGGGGGAGGGTCTTTGGTCTCATAGTTTTATTGATGTGACGGCTCTAAGAATAGGAGCCGTGCCAGGTACCGGAGGAATGCTCCAATTAGCTCTAACTGCCATGTTAAATATTTTACAAGTCTCTTGATCTCGCCCTATTGATCCCGCCTGATCCTCGTCGCCGTACTGCCTCCGGCTCCAACTCCCTGCTTGCTTGCTTGCTTGCTTGCTTGCTTGTTCGCTCTTGTCTAATCATTACTTAGGGGGTGTGATTTCTTGCTGATTATTTAGGATAGACATCAGTGAATTTTTAATTCAAGAAACCCTGCTTAAAATACTGTTGAATCTCTTATTTATAGGTTTCTGTCTGGTGTTTCCCTACTTCTTAGTTGCAATTTTTTGTTTTGTTTTGAAATCTACAGTATTCTCCATTAACGTATTCATAGATGGCTTACAAATCTGTTTTATTGAGTAATAGAGGAAAGTCTCCATATACGGGGAGGGTTCCTTACATGGGGAAGTAGTATTTCATCATTTTGGAGATGCTGTCACCTAACAGTGAATACGTTACATTGTCCATGTGCTGTGTGGGTAAAGCGCGAAGTTGCCGTTAACTGCGCATCATAGCCATTTTGTTATTGAATTTTGTAGTTTTACATCGTTGTGAAATATTTCTCATTTTTCTGAATTCATACTGATTGATAAGAAAATGTAAGTGAATACATTTTCTAAATGTGTTTGTATATACAGTCAGGGGTTTGGTTTCAACGTACTATTGTAGAATTTTGTCTTAACCTATAAATTTCTTGGGAGTAAAATGTTAAAGCATGGGCACTGAAATAGCCTAATATGGGGAGATCATTGTCCCCTAATATGGGGAACCCCATATTACGTTCTACTGAATGTAATGGAATAGTTCAGCTCTTACTAAGTGGCATATCATTTTCTTTTGGATGCCGCGAAGGAAGAAATAGGTTGGTGAGCTGTTTGGTCGTGCGTACATGAAGGCAGCAACTGTTGAAAATGTAGGTGAGTTCCGTAAATCTTGGCTTTATCCGTGTAATTAGAACATCTTCCTAACCATGATTTTCCGAACCTCTCCGTAGAGGTACCACATGGCAATCTAGACCTTCTGCTCCAAACAAAAGTGGTGACATTTCACCAGAGGCCTCAACATCTGATAGGGGGAGGGGCAGGTGATAGAGGGTGTGGGCGCAGTCCACTATTTCGAGCTGTTGAGATCTTTCAAATCCCAAAGATGGCTAACAGGGGAAATGGATTGCGTGTTGGAGCAGCAGAGTTAATAAATAACTAGCTCTCCCTGAGTGTCCATGCCTTCCCTCGTGCCCCACACTCGCCTTGAATAGGCGACAGACATATGTAAACAGTTGGCAGCGCCCTCACTTTAATTCAAAACAGAGTGCTGGGCTTACACATTTAGTGTAGACTCAGAGACAGGTTGTTTTGTTTGGAAGTTCGGAAACAGGAAACTAGGGCTGTTATTAACTTACAATGTTCATTTTCTACTATTTATATTCATGATTTTATTACATTGTCAGAATAAATGTTTTAATTAGAAGGGTATATTATTCAGTGTATCTATTATATATAAAAACCGTGAGATTTCTCACCTCCCCATATTACGAACCCCGGTTGCCTAATATGGGGAAAGTGCACTTTTAAAGTTAACAATAATATCAGAGGATATTTGGTTGGTTGGTTGGTTCTTAAGTTTAGGGGCTGCGACAACGCGGTCATGTAGCCCCGTGTACTTTGGGTGTGTGTAGAATCTGTCTGATAACCGGTGTTAATTGTGATGACTGTATTAGTGTGTGTATCTGTTTTTTAATTTTAAGTACTGCAACTTATAATTTTTCAAATAGTTCCTACTTTTGCCGCCAAGCGCCACCGTCAACGACTACTAGGTCTAATTCAGAACTTAGCTACTAGACGCCACCGCAGTCAGCGCTTGGCAACGAACGTAGAAACCTAAGAGCGTTGTTTACATTCTTAACCTATCCAATTTAGCTTCACACAGGTGCAATTAGTGGAAGGATCTTTAACATGCCATAAATCTATGACATGGGACCGCCGGCTTTACTTCCCCTCCGAAGGAAGGCATACTGAGGGATTTTTAACGCTCTTAAAAAATCCGACGGCTTCGGCCGGGTTTGAACCCGCTATCTTGGGCATAGAAGCTCAGCATGCTACCAACTACGCCACCGAAGCCGCTCAGAGGATATTAAAACATCAAACGTACGCATATTTGTAATATACTTAGTATATTCCCTGAGGGTTACATTGGTAATAAAACCAAAATTATTCCGTGTCTACTTATGGCTAATGTGACCACTATAAAGAAAACTCCCCGTATTTGGCGACTTTCCGCTAGTAGTTAAAATAAACAACAATGCGTCCAGAGCATTTTCAAGGTCATCCACGTACCTTCTCGGTCGAGCGGGTGCCTTTCTGTTGGAGGAATGAAAAAAAGTAATAGTTGGATCGAACAGCTTAAAAATGTTAAAAAATCACCTTTTTTAATAATCTTTTAACTTTTTACCAAATGATTGTAAACTGGTTTTCCTTTGCATCAAAACATTCCTGACTGTAGAGTAAATTATTGGAACCACATAAATGCTCCCGGCTGAAGTCGTCAGATTTTTTAAGAGCGGGGAAGTAAAGCCCATGTCATAGATATATGGTATGTAAAAGAACCTTCCACTGACTACAATTGTGTGAAGCTAAATTTCTAGGTTAGATTTGATTAACGATCTATTAAGTTCCAACGTTCGCCGCCAGGTGCTGGTTGCGGTGTCATCTAGTAGCCACGTTCACAGCTAGATGTCGTTGATGGTAGCATGTGGTAGCAAAAGTAAGAACTACTTGAAATTGATCCTCTGCAGTCCTTACCTGAATTACAGATAACACACACTAATACAGCCATCACAATTAACTCCGATTATCAGACAGATTCTACACACACCCAAAGAAGACTGCGATATGACAGAATGAATAAGTACGGGGCACATTGAACAAACAAAAATCCTTCCTATGAAATCGTCTAAGTGGTCCAATGCAGGCCATAACATGTAAATAAAAAAATCATAATTAATGTTGGTTGGTTCCTCAGTTTAGGGGCTGCGACAACGCGGTCATGTAGCCCCGTGTACTTTGGGTGTGTGTGTGTAGAATCTGTCTGATAACCGGTGTTAATTGTGATGGCTGTATTAGTGTGTGTGTATCTGTTTTTTTTTTTTTTAAATTTAAGTAAGCACTCCAACTTTGAATTTTTCAAATAGTTCCTACTTTTGCCGCCAAACGCCACCGTCAACGACTACTAGGCCTAGTTCAGAACTTAGCTACTAGACGCCACCGCAGTCGGCTCTTGGCAACGAACGTAGGACCTTAGAGCGTTGTTTACATTCTTAACCTATACAATTTAGCTTCACACAGGTGTAATTAGCGGAAGGTTCTTTAACATGCCATAAATCTAAATGACTGGATGGCTTAAGCCGCGTGACGTCAACCCCAACTTACGTGATTTGCATTGCTTCCCATTGATTGCACGCAACTGTTGTTGTAATGGTGGTTGTGAAGTTGGTATTGCTCTCCAATTATTAGTGAATGGCTTGATCTGAAGATTCCCGTTATTGATCTCGTTCATATTGAATATTTAATGACTCCCCCCAGCTCCAATCAATAGCTTGTTTATTATTCATATCACGTAATGTGTCTCGTAGCTGTTCTTGAAGGCGCTTCGTGCGTCACACTTCTCGTTCACTTTTCGTTGTTACTTCAGTAATCTGCATTTAGGATGTTGTTTATTCTGATTTACCAGAGAATGCAATCACATTTGCCATTGAAAAAACAAATGTTTTAAATATCCGTATTGATAGTAGAATTAAATGTTTAAAATGATACGCCAAATCAATACTCAATACATATATATCTTTTATATAAAGGACATGTTTCGACCTTCAATGAGGTCATCTTCAGCTTTAAAAAAAATGAAAATCAATTAAGAATTAAATCAAAATAGTACGGTATATATGTTCTTACATCTACACACATCAAAAAAAGTTTTGCATCACCTCGGTTCCAAGAGTTCCGGAACCTTTAAATACAAAGGGAATAGAGATCAACACAAACAACATTTCAGCTCGTTTTATTGCTCATGAGACCCACACATTGCATGTTGTACCATCATACAGCTAGACTTTCAGCATTTGTGGTCCAGATTGCAGTACACACCACTACCTCTAATACCCAGTAGCACGTCCTCTTGCATTGATGCATGCCTGTATTCGTCGTGGCATACTATCCACAAGTTCATCAAGACACTGTTGGTCCAAATTGTCCCACTCCTCAACGACAATTCGGCGTAAATCTCTCAGAGTGGTTGGTGGGTCAAGACGTCCATAAACAGCCCTTTTCAACATATCCCAGGCATGTTCGATAGGGTTCATGTCTGGCGAACATGCTGGCCACTGTAGTCGAGCGATGTCGTTATCTTGAAGGAACGCATTCACAAGATGTGCACGATGAGGTCGAGAATTGTCGTCCATGAAGACAAATGCCTCTCCAATATTCTGCCGATATGGGTGCACTATGGGTCGGAGGATGTCATTCAGGTATCGTAAAGCCGTTTCGGAGCCTTCCATGACCACCAGTGGCGTACGTCGGCCCCACATAATGCCACCCCCAAAACATCAGGGAACCACCACCTTGCTGCACTCGCTGGACAGTGTGTCTAAGACGTTCAGCCTGACCAGGGTGCCTCCAAACACGTCTCCGACGATTGTCTGGTTGAAGGCATATGCGACACTCATCGGTGAAGAGAACGTGATGCCAATTCTGTGGGGTCCATTCAGCATGTTGTTGGGCCCATCTGTACCGCGCTGCATGGTGTCGGGGTTGCAAAGCTGGACCTCGCCATGGACGTCGGGAGTGAAGTTGCGCATCATGCAGCCTATTGCGCACAGTTTGAGTTGAAACACGACGTCCTGTGGCTGAACGAAACGCATTATTCAACATGGTGGCATTGCTGTCAGGGTTCCTCCGAGCGGCAATCCGTAAGTAGCGGTCATCCACTACAGTAGTAGCCCTTGGGCGGCCTGAGCGAGGCCTGTC
Organism: Meconema thalassinum; assembly: GCA_946902985.2. NCBI lineage: Eukaryota > Metazoa > Arthropoda > Insecta > Orthoptera > Tettigoniidae > Meconema > Meconema thalassinum. Next base: position 122,632,031 of record OX336398.1, read on the forward strand.
ATCGACAGTTCCTGTATCTCTGTACCTCCTCCATGTCCGAACAACATCGCTTTGGTTCACTCTGAGACGCCTGGAAACTTCCCTTGTTGAGAGCCCTTCTTGACACAAAGTAACAATGCGGACGCGATCGAACTGCGGTATTGACCTTCTAGGCATGGTAGAACTACAGACAACATGAGCAGCGTACCTTCGTCCTGGTGGAATGACTGGAACTGATCGGCTGTCGTACCCCCTCCGTCTAATAGGCCCTGCTCATGCATGGTTGTTTACATCTTTGAGCAGTTTTAGTGACATCTATGAACAGTCAAAGGGACTGTATCTTTGATACAATATACACAGTCAACGTCTATATGCCGGAGATCTGGGAACCGAGGTGATGCAAAACTTTTTTTGATGTGTGTATATAAGAAATGAAATGTTAATTATAAAATTGTAATACAATGTAATAAAATACGGTACTAAAATGGATATCCTTGCAATTCAGTATTAAATGAGACAAAATATAATATTGGTCCGTTTACAATAATTTTTCAAAATGCAGTAAGAAAACGAGAAATATTATTGGTGATTGTAAATAAAAAATGTTGAACTATAAAATAAAAAAATAAAAAAATAATATAAGTTACATAAAATAATTTAGAAAATTATGTTCTACAATCAATAATTAATTCAGTTCAGTGCTTGAATGAATAAGCTAAATCTTTCTTCAATACGGAGTTTAGAATTTTTGAATAGGTGCCAACCAGTTAATATGTCGACATGAAAATAACCTGCTAGGAAAAAATAAAATATGTCAGAAAAAGATTTTATATAAATCATCATCATCATCTTCTAGCGTTTGTCCCGCTTTGGAGCAGGGTCCGCTACTTTTCATGCCATTCTCCATTTCTGTCGGTCAGGGGCATCATGCGAACACAGATTAACTTGTCGCATGTCTTCTCTAAGGCGATCAAGCCACCTCTTCTTAGGTCGCCGACGAGGTCGTTTACCATCCGGGTTGAGGCCCAAGGCAGTTTCAGCCACGTGGCCGTACCAGCGTAGACGAGCCTCCCGCATTTTATCCTGTATAGGCGCAACTCCCATCCTCCCTCGGACATCGCAATTCTTGATATGTTCAAGTCGCGTCAGACCAAACACCGAACGAAGCATGCGCATCTCCATAACATGCAGGGCTTGCTCGTGTTTAACAGAGACCGGCCAGCATTCAGAACCGTAGAGGGCGACTGGGCGCACGACGGTCTTGTAAATCTTGGCCTTAAGATAGGTGGGTATCCTGCGGTCAAAGAGGACGCCAATAAGACATCATCAGCATACAGAAGCGTCCATGGATATTGCGATTGGATATCTGATGTTATTGTATCCATGCATAGAATAAACAGAACTGGTGACAGGGCTATCCTTGAATGGGGAAAGGAGATGTGATTCCCCCGGGACATCGCACAACACTACTGCACTTAAGATACAGAAGTTGTGTCCAGCGGACGTATTCTTCAGGAACACAATGTGAACGGAGTGCATACCAAATCAGTTCATGTGGAACCCGATCAAATGCCTTCTCGAGATCTAAAATGGCGATATGAATAGATCTGTTCTTCTCACGGTATCTCTCAATGAGGAGCCGTGCTGCGTGAATAGCATCCGTTGTTCCACATCCTTTCACACTGGTTGCTAGTGATCTGGACAATGTCACGCAGTCGACTGTCAAGGATTCGCTCAAAAATCTTCATCGTGTGGCAGAGGAAGCGAATAGGTCTATAGGTGCCACATTCACTGACATCGCCCTTGCCTTTCCAAATAGGCACCGTGGTACTCGTGGTCCAAATTTGAGGCACTGTACCTTCTTCCAAAATCTGGTTGAACAGAGATGTCAGTAGTTCAATACCATGCTGACCAAGTAATTTCCACAGTTCGGCTAGAATGTCATCAGGACCTGTAGCCTTCCCGTTCTTCATCTTTCTAACTACCTGTGCAACCTCTGCCATAGTTATTAACGGCACTGGTCCAAGGACATTTACCGCACTGTGGATAGGTGGATGAGGGAACTCTTCGTGACTTATTACTGAGAAGTGTATTTCCCAACGACTCAGAATAGCAGATGGGTCTCTGAGAATTTGGTGGTCTTCATCTTTGATGTGCATAACGTGACCAATGTCTTGCGAGGACCGATGACGTGCGTTTGCAAGCCGGAATATCTTGTTGGCTCCTTCAGGTGAGCTCAGCTGGTTGTACACATGGGCATAATGTTGGGCCTTAGCTACTGCAACAGCTCGCTTTGCTGCAGACTTGAGGGTCTTATATTCCCGATGATCGCTGGTAAGACGCGAGGTCTGCCAAGTCTTGAATGCAAGCCGTTTCTTTTTGATCACGGTCTGCACATCCTCATTCCACCACCATACTTGTTTGTCAAGAAAACGCCTCCCAGGTTTCGATTTTCCCAACGTCTCTGCTGCAACCGAGTAAAGGCAGTCGACTATTCTAGTCCAGTTGATATCTATTGGTTGGCTTAGGTCGAATGCGAGTGATCCAAGGGCATGTACCAATTCGTTCCTATGGTCTGGTAGCTTCCACCACTTAATGCGTTCAGGTCCCGTTGTTCCAGGTATTTTCGTGGGTACGGTGTCAAACTTGAGATCTAGTACAAGGAGGCAGTCTTGGGGAGCGAAGTCATCTGACGGGATGACTTTGACATTTGTTACCAACTTGAAATCATCCGCCTTTATAATAATAAAATATAAATTAAAAATTCCAAGCCTACATGAACTAACGTAAAATAGAACGACGAAGATGATGATGTTATTGGCTTTTATGTAGGTCTATTGGTTACTTCACGAACTACCTTCAAACTCGAGTGCACATAATACCTTGGTCGACAGTAGTACAATGTCATCTGTGATGCATATTTCCTGCAGATCTTTTCCAACTTCAAGCAGCCAGGTGTTTTTCACTTTCATTGCCAGGGCAAGGTTAAGAATCCTTTGGTCAGTCTCTGATTGACCGTAAAATTTCAATCGTCTTTTCCTAAATGTGTCTGAGATTTTCTCCAATTGCTGGTAAAAGTCTTGGGATTTTCTTTTCATTCAGATTCCCCCTGTACAGTTATTACAAATTAGTTCATCAAAAAGGAACCAGCCTGAACCTTTCAAATACTTGTCAATACCTCTCAATAATATAGTTGTGTATTAATTTCCAAATATAACAAAGGAGAAACTGTTATAAACTTGTTATTATATGGTACATGTTTCGGGGCCTCTAGTACTGGTCCTTTCTTCAGCCATAAATTAAGTTGCAAAATCCAGCATAATAAAAAATACATAAAATGATGAGTGAATGGATGAAATGAGGCGAAAAAGAACATATTAATCATGAGAAATAGCATCAGTGCGCATCAGTAAAAAGTAATACCAATGGTAGTGCTAGGTTCTTGAGAATACACTTATATAGCACTGTTCTAATGTTTGTGCACGTGGAAATCACTTCACTTGGGATGTATGGCCTGTTGTTTACAATGCTGTTGACTGAAACTTGCTGTTCAAGCTGGGGCTTCTGAGCTTATAGTCTTGCATTAGAGGGAAAAACACCGATTGTCATGTAATGAAATACATCATCATGATGAGGAGACGTCCAAGCATGGAAAGAACATACTTAGACCAACTAAAACAATTTTCTTTGTTGATCTAATTCACAGAATCTCAAATTACTTCATGGCCCCATTATTGCTTCATCCAGTTGCTTGGATCTAAGGCTTCTAGATTATATGCATTGCCTAGGTCATGAAGTATCTAAATTTGTAACCATTGCACTCTCATTATTAATACATTCAAATTTAAAAAACAATGACAATGAAAAATACTCATAAAATACAAAATGAGATTTAAATTAAATGAAGGTGAGGTAATATAATTTTATATTTTTGTGACTTGGAATTGTTATAAATGGAACATAGAAAGGTAGATGGGGTTATAAGGGTGAGAGGATATGGAAGGGGGGGGGGGGGATATGAAGGGAGTTTGTGTTGGGGAATTCACGGTGGTTTGTTGTTGTCAACAATTTTATTCTTTATATATTCCGTTGTACAGGATATTCGTTTCAACATTTATTTCAGAGCACAATTAATTTCCAAAGGCTAAATTCGCCGCTGGATTTCTACTAGAGGTAGGTGTGTTTGCCAATAAACGTGTTGTCTGCTACTTGTAAATTGTGGTGTAGGATTTCTCTCTCTCTCTCTTTTTTTATGTCTTTCCCTTTTACGAGCGCCCAACGTCCCGTGCTCGGTGCTAATGGCTGTAGCTTTAACGATGACTTAATGCCGCATGGCACAGCACCTGGCATCAGCTACGGCTTGCTGTGGTCTGGTGAATCAAGCCGTACCGCTCTTTCTAGTGACTCAGCTTGCGAGAGCGGGCGGGACAAACTATTACCGGTTGCGCATGTGGGCTCGGGGTCGCCTTCACTATGAACTGTATAATCATCTCTATAATTAAAATAGAAATCTCTGTTTCGCGGGCTTATAGGCCGTGTTCTAAGGACATTTTGTTGTCCTGACGTTTCGATGAAGACTGCGTTCAGCTTGTTCACAGGTTACATTAAGCGAGGTAAAACAAGTAAACAGAAGATATATAGTCAACAACCCACACATAGAGGCTACCATAGCAACGGCGTACCACATAAAAGTAATGCATCAAGGACAGGGCTGCTCGTCTGTCGCATCTTCTCGTCCACGACGGTCAATGAGGGCAGGCTTGAGGGGATTAAGGACTGGAAGCCAAGCTCTGATCACACGTTCTGCTTCCTCAAGATTGAAGCTGTTAGTATGCTTCAGGATTTCAATGGCCTCCCTTTGTAGCCTGGCATGATAAGACACCGTGGTGGACAGAACTTCGGTGTCCTCATATCTTATGTCGTGACCTGCGAGTAGCGAGTGTGCTGCAACAGTGGATTTATCTGTTTGTCCCAGCCGGCTGTGTCGTTCGTGTCCCTTGAGGCGAGTGGCAATACTTATTTTCGTTGTTCCAATATATACTTGGCCACAATCACACGGGATTTTATAAACCCCTGCCTCGGTATGAGGATGTCGCCTATCTTTAGCGGACCTAAACATGTCCTTAATTTTTCTCGTAGGCCTGTATATGGTCTTTATATCATGGGACTCGAGTAGGTTCCCTATTCTGTCCGTGACCTTTTTTATATATGGAAGGAAAGCTCTAGACAGGGGCTGCTTGTCTCCAATTACCCTTGTAGTTGGACGTCTTGGATGGAGTGCTCGCTGGATATCTTTCTGGCTGTACCCATTAGCGCGTAGGACCTCGTTGAGGTGTTCAATTTCTTGGTTTAGGCACTGCTTTTCACAAATTATTTTCGCGCGGTCAGCCAGTGTTTTTATTACTCTGTATTTCTGTCGTGGGTGGTGGTTGGACGTCTTATGTAAATATAGGTCAGTATGGGTCGGCTTACGGTAATTAAAGTTAACTTTTTGTCTGAACATATGGAAATTTGGCTTAAACTTCCGGATTGGGTGTGTGACTAGGGACCGAATTCTTAGGTTCTTCTAAATACAAGGAGGCATGGAGAGCTGCATCAAACCAGTCAAAAGACTGAAGACTCAAACAACAACAAATACAAAAATACTTTAAATGCTTTTCGGAGCAGATGACCTCGTAGTTCCGCCCCTTAAACAACAATAACTAACTGACTAACTTTAATAATCTTCCGTATCACACTCAAAAGAGCCATATTCATTAATTCTGTAGTAGCCTACCTATAAAAATACCTAATTGCAGTTTTGTTCCATTTATTGTAGTATATTTGAACTTTTAAGTTCATAATTTTTAAAAGTAAACCTGAAGATAGTGCATGGTGTCCACAGGCAGGAAAAGTCAGGAATAGTCAGGAATTTTGTTTATTCAGGAAAAGGTGTGAAAAAATGGCGTGAGTCAGGAAAAAATGGCGAAAAGTATTAGAAAGTCGGGAATTTTATATTAACAATACAGTGTTTTGTGTTTTACAGCCATATTTTGATGTTACTAGTTCAACTAATCTCTGAAGATAAAAAGCAATAACTCACTAGACATTATGGTAATTTTCCATTTTTACAGTACATCATAGTAAAAACATTTTACCTATTTTTTGTACACTTTTTTATTTTGCGTCGGCGTAGGGATGTGGCAACCCCATCACTATAGTTTAGCTTATTAAGTACTTTGATTTATGTATTATTGCATTATAATTTACTTTATTTTGTATTTTATATGAATAAAGAGGCGAGCGTTGGTGGAGGTTGCAAATATATAGTTTTTCCGATGTTACGATGACTTCGCGAGTCAGGAATTTTGTTGAAAAATGGTCAGGAAAAGTCAGTAAAAGTCAGGAAAATTGACATTGAAAATTCTGTGGACACCATGTAGTGTATATTCCTAGCTCTAGTTGATTAAGAGAAATCCTACCTGCCAGAAAATTCAAATATATTCTGTACTTTTCAGCTTATATCTTATTGTTTGGTTATTTACTGTTAGAAAAGTGGAAATAAATCTCTTATTGTTTCCAAGTTTCCTATATTCTAAAGAAACAAAGTTAATTAAACAGGCCAGAGTGTGAAGATCACCTCTGACATCCTTGGTTTAATTCAAACAAAAACAACCCCTGGCACTATACAGCCCATGACGGGCTAAGGCCGACCAAGCGACCGCTGCCCAGCCATTTGGCCTGCAGATATTGGGGTGACACGTGATCAGCGCGTCGGGTCCCCTCGGCCGGTAATCTTGGTATTTGTGGTCGGGGCGCTGCCTCACTGTCAGACAGCTACTCAATTGTCCTCACGAGGCTGAGTGCACCCCGTTCCAACCCTCACGTCAGTTTTAAAATCCCTGACGGAGCCTGGGATCGAACCCGGGGCCTCCGGGTGAGAAGCAGGCGCGCTACCCCAACACCACGGGGCCGGCCTTGGATTAATTGGATTTGAATAATTAACGTATTTAAGGAGAGAAAATATTGCCTAAAAGTGTGAAGTTCTCGGTGATAATTTGATAAAAGATGTATCATTATGTAAAATGGCCGGCCCCGTGCTGTTGTGGTAGCGTGCCTGCCTCTCACCCGGAGGCCCCGGCTCCGTCAGGGATTTTAAAACTGACGTGAGGGTTGGAACGGGGTGCACTCAGCCTCGTGTGGACAATTGAGTAGCTGACTGACTGTGAGACAGCGCCCCGATCACGAAAACCAAGATTAACGGCCGAGGGGACCCGACGTGCTGATCACGTGCACCCCAATATCTGCAGGCCGAATGGGTGGGCAGCGGTCGCTTGGTCGGCCTTAGCCCGTCATGGGCTGTATAGTGCCAGGGGTTGACTTTTTTTTATTATGTAAAATATTTACACTAGTTGCAATCAGATTTTCTACTAACAATAAGACATGAATTTTAAGCTTTGCGCAGTGTGTATCATCTTTTGCTACACTTTAAACATAACAAGAAGTTCCGTGAAGAACTATACAGCCTACTTTTCATGCCAATGATTATTCTACAGTATATGAACCTATCTAGAATAATGACGAAATTAAGTTGGTAATATCGAAATATCTAATTAGTTCAAAATATACCTGGTAAAATGTAGCCTAATAGAGCACTACAGTTGGCAGCCCTGGTGACTGAATATATTCTTAGTTCCATCTCTTAAGGTACAGAATACAAAATTTGGTTGAAGTCCAATGGACGTTACATGCAGTTCGACACTGGATCTATCAGCACGCGTAAAAGCATGTTGCCAACAATACCATGCGTGTGCTGGTCAGAAATAATCAGAAATATTATGATATCTGTTGTGCCAATTTTGGATGAAATCCGTTTGTTAGTATAGAAGTTACATGTATTTTAAAATTGGACATATCAGCAGGCATAGAATCATGTTGGCAGCACTGCCTTGTATTAATTACTCCAAATTAATCTAGAATGTCAGGTGCTATACGTGTGCAATGTATAGAGCTGTTGCCTTGCATACTTTCTGATATATTGATGAAAATGAAAATCCACAGCCTGCTTCCAGTCTCCGACCGGGTCAGGAATGGAATGAATGAAGCCCCCATCTAGCGGCGAGGATATGAACGTGCCGGCTGCCGAGGCCTGACGCACTCCTCTGGGGCAATGATTAAATGAATGACAGATGAAATGAAATGATAGTGGAGAGTGTTGCTGGAATGAAATTGTGACAGGGAAAACCGGAGTACCCGGAGAAAAACCTGTCTGCCTCCGTTTTGTCCAGCACAGATCTCACATGGAGTGACCGGGATTTGAACCACGGACCCAGCGGTGAGAGGCCGGCGTGCTGCCGCCTAAGCCACGGAGGCTTCCTGATATATTGATATTAGGGTAAAAAAATACAGACAGCATTTATTAAGAGTTGGCAGCCCTGATTGCTCTTAACAATACTTATAGTCATATCTGTTATGGTACACATAGCACATACGAAATTTGGTTGAACTCCAACTGATAGTATAGAAGTTACATGTATTTAAATATTGGTACTATCAGCAGGCTTATAATCATGTTGGTAGAACTGACGTATATAAGTTACTCCAAATTAATCTAAAATGTCAGAATATACGTGTGCATAGTTTAAAGCTGTTGGCTTACATACTTTCTGATATATAGGTATTTGGATAAAAAGAGAGAGAAATTATTAACAGTTGGCAGCCCTGGTGGCTCTTAAGAATACGCTCAGTCATATCTGTTTATGTACAGATATTACATACAAAATTTGGTTGAAATCCAATTGATAGTGTAGAAGTTATATGCATTTAAACATTGGACCTATCAGAAGGCTTAAAATTATTTTGGCAACACTGTCATAGTTGGCCTCCTGGAAATTAAACTGAAATAGTGTTATCTAAATGTGTGCCAATTTTGGAATAGCTCCCATGCATACCTTGCAAGATATCCAACATGGAGCTCAAATTTCTAGTGCATGTTTTCAGCAGTTGGTAGCACTGACGTCATTTTCAAATATGGACGTGAGATATTCCGGTGCACATCTTTACTCATACTATATTTGGTTTTGATTGCTGCAGCCGTTTAGGAGTTGATAGGGGGGGACACACACACAGCCAGACAGACAGACACACATTTTCCCGGGTCGATCTCATAAGTCTACTTTTTCCTCATTTTTGCAAAATGTGAAAAGTAGGCTAAAAACGTATTCTACGGGGCGGCTTCGGTGGCGTAGTTGGTAGCATGCTGAGGCTTCTATGCCCAAGGTCGCGGTTCAAACCCGACCGAAGTCGTTGGATTTTTTAAGAGCGTTAAAAATCCCTCAGTATGCCTTCGTTCGGAGGGGAAGTAAAGCCGGCGGGCCAATGGCATAGATTTATGGCATGTAAAGGAACCTTCCACTAACTAAACTTGTGTGAAGCTAAATTTGTAGGTTAGGTTTGATTATTGTTCTTAAGTTCCAACCTTCGTCACCGGGCGCTGGTTGCGATGGAATCTAGTAGTAGTTAAGTTCACAACCAGGTGTCGTGGACGGTATCATTTGGTGGCGAAAGTAGGAACTCCTTGAAATTATCGTCTGCGGTCCTTACTTTTTTTTTCGGAGGCCACACGAAAAAGAAAAAAAAACTTGAATTATAATATAATAATAATATCGTTTGGCCTCGGGTGCCTGGTGCAAGCTTTGTTAATTGGCACCCTTTGAACGCTGCGAAAGTCAAGGAGGTTAGATATCTAAACTGCTTGACACTACAGCGTTTTCAAGTAGAGAATGGAGGAACTTTGTGTTGGCGGAAAATCCCGAGATTAATTTTGCCATTGAACACGGCCTACTGAATTCAAATGGTTTCTTTAACATGCCAACAACGTATGACATGAGTGTCGTGATTTTTGTCGCCTTCAAAAATCACTTACCACGACCAGGGGCGAACCTGCAATCTTGGGGTTGGTAGTCCGACACTATAACCACTCACCCACCGTGGCAAGCTTCTGACTTGAATTAAAAACAGATAACACACACTAATATAGTCATCACAGTTAACACCGGTTATCAGACAGATTCTACACACTCCCAAAGTACACGGGGCTACATGACAGCGTTGTCGCATCCCCTAAACTAAGGAACCAACCAACCCCTATTAATAACCTAAAACGAACCCTATTATATGTTCTTGAAAACCTAAAATGACCAATAATATTACGTTAGTTTAATAATTGTGTATGATGACTTGTGTGTTATGGGTTTGTGTCCAGAGTACTGAACCGAATGGCATTTATTTATTTAATCGTGTCAGAAGCAACATCAGTCTCAAGAAAAAAAAGTACATCATACATGGTATTTAGCTGGTACTATATACAATCTCATCAAAACAGTCAGTGAAACTATATACTACTATATGTTACTATGTGACCAGTATTTTGCCACATCACTTGCTTCAGGTGTTGCCTCCATCAAGTCTTTCATCGTGCACTTAGCAGGAGATAATCTGCATACAAGAAGGTTTGTTCTTCCCCGCAGTCGCACATGGTGGTGTCAGAAGTGTATCCCCATTTCTTCAAATTCACCTTGGACCTACCTACCCCACTTCGCAACCTGTTCAGTGTTCTCCACGAAACCCATCCATTGTCATGTCCCGGAGGTAAACTTTCATGAGGGATAATCCAGTCTTCAAGGTCTTTAACTCTCCTTTTCCATGATGTTAATCTAATTTTTCCGGGCGGTTCCGTGGGGCTTTTTGCTGAATGGAGGAAGCTTTTCCTTGACTTGAGCCTTTGATTTGATGGTGTGTATCCATATAGAGGATGGTTTTCTGAGTTGTCTGCCTGTGTTCTTTCAACTCTGGCTGCCACTTCACGTCTGATATCTGGTGGGGAGATTCCGGCTAAACAGTAAAGTTAGTTTTTAAGTAGTAGGCACCACTAAAATTAAACTAGGCGCCAAACTACTCATGCAATGAGGGGGTTAAGAGAAGCCTCCATTCCCAACAGTAAGGCAATTGCGTTATTATTCATATTAGGGCTGTACATGTTCGAACATCAAATTGTTTGAATTTATTGTGAATACCGGTAGGCTACCAATATTTGATTCCAAAGACTATTCAATTTATTCGCACATTCGAACTTTCACCTACTCGAGTCACTACTCGAATTTTGAAATATTTTCGCATTAGTTATTTTAATTAATATATGGTATGGCTTTTAGTGTCCGGGGACATGTTAGGCTCGCCAGAGGCTGTAGCTGCTTCAAGCGAACATCCATGGGGCGAGCTACAAGTTCCGTTCCATTTCAAGTAGTTTTATCTTTCGCTACCAGATGTCAAGGATACCTAGTGGTGAACGTTAGAACTTTGATAGAGCGTTCCAACGAAATCTAACCTAGAAATTTAGATTCACACAATTTTAGTCTGTGGAAGGATCTTTTACATGCCATAAATCTATGACATGGGCCCGCCGGGTTTGAACACGCTATATTGATTACAGCAGTTCAGCGTGCTACCAACTACGTCACCCGCCTATTCAACCAATGATTCGACGAACAAGTCAAATCATCCAATTGTTCGAATAATTATTATAAACCGAAAAACTAAAATAAAAGATGGCATGAAGGAAAGAAAGAAAGAAAGAAAGAAAGAAAGAAAGAAAGAAAGAAAGAAAGAACGAATGAAAGAGAGGTGATGATTATATTTATTAGTTTTATTTTATTTTTTGTTTTATTGTTTTCCGGGCGTTTTCATATTTGGTTGGTTGGTTGGTTCCTCAGTTTAGGGGCTGCGACAACGTGGTCATATAGCCCCGTGTACTTTGGGTGTGTGTAGAATCTGTCTGATAACCGGTGTTAATTGTGATGACTGTATTAGTGTGTGTATCTGTTTTTTTAATTTTAAGTACTGCAACTTATAATTTTTCAAATAGTTCCTACTTTTGCCGCCAAGCGCCACCGTCAACGACTACTAGGTCTAATTCAGAACTTAGCTACTAGACGCCACCGCAGTCGGCGCTTGGCAACGAACGTAGAAACCTAAGAGCGTTGTTTACATTCTTAACCTATCCAATTTAGCTTCACACAGGTGCAATTAGTGGAAGGATCTTTAACATGCCATAAATCTATGACATGGGACCGCCGGCTTTACTTCCCCTCCGAAGGAAGGCATACTGAGGGATTTTTAACGCTCTTAAAAAATCCGACGGCTTCGGTCGGGTTTCATATTTAGGCGTCCACCTCTAAATGTTAAATTACACAAGAACCTCTTTTATCCGGATTAAGTGGGACCGGAACTGAAACGGATTATTGAAAATCCGGATAATCCGGATAAAACTAAAAAACAAATAGCCTACATGTTATATAATCTATTAGCATAAGTTGTAATACCTTTTTCTTTTTCAATTGTACAACAACTTTAAGAACACTTTTCATACATTTACGACTGTTTTATGCACCAAAATAATGCGAGTTTTTTCTGTTGTACATTTTGTATAGCGTTTGCGCGCAGCACGATCACGAAGATGTTTTATTAACATCAGTTCTCAATTCCAGGCGAATGCCTTTACGTTACCTTTGATAGACCGTTGTCGAATTACTTCCAATTTACTGTCCTTAACACTATCCTTGGTGGCAAAGACATTCAAGAAACGTCGACCCCGTAAAAGAAATACTGTGCCCAGTAAAAATATTTTTAAATTATTTTCGATCCGGATAAACGAGATGCCTTGGTGTACTGAAAATTTGTATAATCTGTATTAAGAGGGCAGATGACCTTTGTGTTCCTCAATAACTAACTTCCTTTCTTCCTTCTTTCATAGACGTTTCGCCCCTTAAAACGACAATCACCATACCAAAATTAGTTTTATTGTGTGGAAGTCCACAGCCAATTGTTTGTGTGTTTTCTTCTGGAAGATCTATATCAACGCACTGTTGTTATTTTAATGATTTAACTTCATGTTAATGTGCTGTCAGTATTCAGAGTAATCCGAATTAGTGCCGTGTTTTTGTTTCTGGCAAATAGATTAGTGTGAAATCTCCCGTTCGCTGACACTAACACCTATCTAAATGATTTGAATAATCCGCTGTCCGCTTTAAGTTGTCAGCACTGATCAAAACATAACAATGGCATAATCGCTGTAGGATGTTAATAATGCAGTATTGGAACCAGGGTTGGGTAAATTGCTGCTTAAAAGTATCTACGTTACAGTTATTTTATGTGAAGTGTAACTCTTGAGTCATAGTTATAATTATCAATGTAACTCATCATTACGTACTTTTGTACATGATACTGTAGTTACGAAATGACATGAAAAGGACCATGTCTGCCCAAATCCTTATTGACAGAGTTGAACGAAATAGGAAAAGATACCTTAAGTCAGTAAAATGTAATATTTGAGTTCAATGTACCGGTTTCGGTTATATTATACATTAGGGCCCGGGTGTTGATGCCGTAAACTTAACATTTTCAAAAATGACTGTAATAAATGTCATAAAAATATCGAAAAATGCAGAAAATGATCTTATATTAATAAACTCACCAATATTTCAAAAATGATATCTTGCTCAAACTGAAAAGTCCATCAAAATAGATTTCTAGCACTTAACAAAAAGGTTTATGTTCACTTTAGTCGGAGTTGCACTGCACTACGAATTACATTCTGATGTTGTCAAATGTAAATGATCTGCGGTTATCAGCCAACAAGTTTCTATATCTCGAAAAGCTGCGTTCAACATCAACTAATGTTATCGGAGTGTACTTGAAGTGAGGAAGGTCATTTCCTGCTAAATCCTCCTCAATCCCATCCATGCAGTAGTCTTCACCAGAAAAAATGTCTGAGATTTTGCATAATGTTTTATAGCCGGTGTTTTTGTCCGGCATTATTTTCATTTTTGATGCAATACCCGCAGCAATTTCGCCACGATTGTTGCCAAGACTAGTTTGCACCCGGTTGATTAAGGATATGGAATCATTATTTCAATATTTTAAATTATCTTGTATCAGCTACTAACTTCTTAATTCTGAGAGACGTAACTCCTTCATATAAAGCTGTGACATAACTAAATTGAAAAAGAAAAAAAAAAGACCTCAAAGGCCGATTTCCCTAAAATAAGACCAAAAAATCTACCAAACTTGGAAAAAAACTTAAAATGGAAAATAGCAAAAAAAATGCAAAAAGATGCAAAAATAAAAATGACATATTTTCTATGTACTTCAGCATTGTTTCAGACAGCTCAGTAAAAAGATGACATATCATCAACATCCGGGCCCTATTTTTAGCCTATTTTCAATTTTGAAAAAATAGGCTTATGAGATCACCTTTTGTCCGTGTGTGTGTGTGTGCGTGTGTGTGTGTGTGTGTGTGTGTGATTCGTGTGTGTGTCCCCCCCTAATAAAATCTAAACGGCAGGAGCGATTTCAATGAAACTCGGAAAGTTCATAGCACTATTCCCGGCGACCTCGACCGTGCCCTTCAAATTTTGTTACGTCTCACCAATCCAACATGGCGGCTGTGCGAAATATTTCACCAGCATTCAATATCTCCGAAACTATAACCGATATTACCCTGACATTTTATATGGTGATAGAGGGAACTACTATAAGTTCACTTATGTGACCTTTGAAAACCTGGTAACTACAAAACCAACATGGAGGCCAAGCGAATTTGCGACTTTTAAATAGACGTTTCTCGCGATTTGACCAACCAAACGCAATGAAACTTGGTACAGTATATGTTTATATACATTGTAATGCACCGACATCTAACTTCGTTCAATTGTTTACATAATCACAAGATGGCGGATGTGCGAAATATTTCACCGGCATTCTATATCTCTGATACTATTAGCGGTATCTCCCTAAAATTTTGTACGGAGATAAAGGGCACTACTGGAAGTCCATCTATAAGACTTTCAAAAACCGGTTAACTACAAAACGAACATGGCGGCCAAGCGAATTTGAAAATTTTAAATAGACCTTTTCGGGATTTAATGTTCCAAGCGCACTGAAACCTGGTACAGGAAATATTTATACACATTGTAATCCACTGGTATCAAATTTCGTTCAATTGTTTACATAACCTCAAGATGGCGGCAGTGCGAATTTTAAAATTAAGTTTTTATTTCTTGTGATGTAGTCATGCGATCGAAGTGAAAGTTTGAATAATGAACCTACGCAATAATTTTCCTTTAATGGTACATGACTCTATGGCCTATACATTTAACAATCCAACATGGCGACCATCCGAAATATTTAGACAATACTGAATATCTACCAATCTATTTTAGCAATCAAACTGCATTTTTAATGTTCATAGGGGCTATGAACTTAAGTTCACCTATAGGACTTTAAATAACCTGGTGATCACAAACCCAACATGGCGGTGACGTGAATTATAAATATTTACATGGACGTTTCTCGCAATTTAACCATCCGAGTGCAGTGAAACTTGGTACAGTAAATCCTTATACGAATGTTAATCCACTGGCATCTAATTTATTTCAATTGTTTCCATAACCTCAAGATGGCAGCTGTGAAATATTTTAAAATCTCCTTGTTTTTTCTTGTGTCCTAATTATGCGATTGAAGTTTGAATATTACACGTTCACAATAATCTGCATGTAACAGTACATAACTCTAGGACCTACATATATAAAATCCAACATGGCGACCATCCGAAATATTTAGTCGGTTCTTAATATCTACGAATCTATTACAGCAATCAAACAGGAATTGTGTATGTTGATAGTGGCAATTAACACAAGTAGGATATATGAAAATAGGCTGTATAGTTCTTCACGGAACTACTTGTTATAATCTTCTTCAGCAGACAGTAGCCTATATGATACGATTGAAGTTGCAAGTTTACATATCATTTTATAAAGAAGTATGAGATCTACTTTTACCATATTTATGTCTTGTACCCCGCCCATTCTTTGGGTGCATGTGAGATTTTCGAAGTGAAATGCCATGTCCTGTGGTTCGGATTCCACGTAAAAAGGAGGTCCCGTGGCTCATAATCACAAGATTCACGGTCACGTAAAACTACAATCTTCCTTTCCTTTCATTCTTTGGGTGCAATTGTGTCACTGCTACTATCGTATGGCCTCGGATGCCGGGTGCAAACTTTGTTATTTGACACCCAGAGGGCAGCTTGCATGTCGAATTTACGCACAAAACCTCCCATTAATATTATTCTTCATAAATTCGTCATCACTCTGTACGTTTACAGTGGTCGTAGTTTTCGGTAATCACGAATGAGAGCTTCAAAATGAGACCAAGTTTCCTGCTGTACGTTTATCCTGGGCTGAGAAAACGTTACGTCAGAAAAAGTATAAGAACTTTTTATTGGGTAGTTGAAATAAATTGAAACTTGAGATTTGCACTACCAATGCTTGTGCCTATCACATATAAAAAATTCATTACCCGCAGCCAAGTAGTTTTCCATGTATATAGTTTTAAGTGAGCGGTTCCTAGAAAATACGTCAAAACACGGACAATTTTTCATACAACCACAAATAAATAAATAATTAATTAACTTGAAAATAATTGGCTTATATAGTCTAACGCAGAATTAAACAAGGAAAATATTGGTCTACTGTAACTCGTTTTTCAATAGGTCTGTTGGTTTGGTTGTAATTAAGGCCTAAACTCGAGTATCCATAATAAAATAATCCTATAGTAGTTGTTCCTTGCAGCACTATGAAAGTCAATGAGGTTAGATATCTAAGATCCTTAACACTACAGAGCTTTCTAGTAGAGAGATGAGGAACACTGTGTAGGCGGAAATTCCCGAGATTAATTTTGCCATTATGAACACGGCCTACTGAATTCAAATGGGTTCTTTGACATGCCAACATCGTATGACATGCGAAAATGATTTTTGCCGCCTTTCAAAAATCACTTACCACGGCCAGAAGCGAACCTGCAAGCTTGGGGCTAGTAGACTGACACGTTGACCACTCGCCCACCGTGTCAAGCACAATTGTGGTGACCGACTAAAAGCTACAAAAAGATAATTGACGGCGGTGAAAACGGCTCTTGATGATTATTGTGACAGACTTATTTCTGCAGTTGTGTGAGTCGTGAATTAATTCCTGTGGGATAAAATTCATAATTATTGTTATAACCACAAGGCCTCGATAGTGGCTGTTGTCCACGACTCGACATCCATCATGTATAGTCCGGTGGCTTAACGCCATATGTTCAACCATTTGTTCAAATCGAGGAAAAAGCGATTTTATTTTTTAGTTACGTTAAGGGGTCCATAAGGAACGTTTCCAGCCACGGAGGCATTCTGTACACCCCCTGGTTAATTTTTACAGCCCCCCCCCCCCCCAAACACATGATGGGGCGCTTATCCTTATTTTATGGGTTAAAAATTCGTAATAATTCTTTTATGGACAAAATTAATAACCTTAATATCATTTGGAAATGAATCGTTATAAGCACCAGTTTGCTATCATTGTGTGGACTGCCCCCGTAGTTCCGCCCCGCACGATTTATTGCCCCCCACCGCTTACCCCCTAGAAGAAAAACTAACCCAGAAATGAATTCTACGCCCCAGAATACCTTGAAAATTAAATGTATCAACCAAGTTTTGCGGGTTTTGACCCAGCGCCCCCCGTAACGCCGCCCCCTCTGTCCCCGACAAGAAAAATGACCCCGAAAATGAATTCCTTGCCCTCAAAAACATCGGAAATGATACTAATTTTATTAATTTTGCATATAACAAAATAATTACGAATGTTTAACCCATAAATTAAGTGTACGCACCTCATCACATGTTTAGGGGGCTGTAAAGAATTAACCAGGGGGTGTACAGAATGCCTCCGTGGCTGAAAACGTTCCTTATGGACCCCTTAACGTAACTAAAAAATAAATACGCTTTTACCTCGATTTGCACAATACTGTACCTCCCTTAATCCGCCGGACTAGAATGTATGTATGCATGCTACCAGGCCAGAGTGTGCTGCTGTGGTTGCCTGCCTGCCTTGCTCGTACTCGGTCGATATCTGTAACGGGCCGTCTCGCCACTCGATCTGCTACATCTAATTATAACCCACATGCATGCACTTTTATCGCATTGTTGGTTTTTTAAATTAGTATGTAGATGAATTGTGATTTCATAATTTTTGTCTTCTAAAACAAAGGATAATCCCCTTAGGATTATCTTTATACATAACTAGCAACCCGCCCCGTCTTCGCCCGGAAACAGTGTTATGAATGCATTACGTGATAAACGCTTTTTTTTTTCGATGTGAATGAACTACGACCTATATCCGTTTTACGTCTCGGCACGATGGGTTGAAATCACTGACTGAACTATTAATTATATTATCATGGAGATGCATGTGCAACGAATTCTTGTCAGACGTAATTTAAGAATGGCGAGGTGCGTGAAACACAAATTCCCCTTCCGTCCAATCTTAACTTGACTGTGTATTTTGCGGATCGAAAAAGTTCTCAGGTGAAATGAAGAAAATACGAGTTGCACTTCTAGGGAAACTACAAACACTACCACTCATCTCTGAAATCTTAACTCAATACGACTGGACAGTTTGCTGCTGGCTGTATCTGGGGTAATAGGCTCGACCGCTAGCTAGGCTGTAACTGAGGTGATAGGAGCGCCCCTAGCTAGCTCGTAAACTGTCGCCTCAGTAATTGAATGGAGATTGTTGGAAGAAATGAAAACCACTAAGAGCGTATATCCGTCACCCTTTTGACCATCACAGGAAGTCACGTTATTGTCATTGTAGTAGAAACCTACAAATTCCAACGTTTCTCCGCTACACAAACGTTTTGATCGTAACAGGATATTTTTAATTGGAAAAAGAAAAAAAAATAGTCTGTTTTATAGTCATTTACGATCACCAACTGTTTAGATATGTCTTTTTCACTAAATTATTTTATGTTTTCATCATTTTAAACTGCATGTTTGTAACAGATCTGATTTTCAAAATATTTTGATATATTCTTTATTTATTCAAGGATTAAATTCAAGTAGAACAATCACATTATTCGCAATACTGTATTTGTTTTCTTTTCTAAATAATAATAATAATAATAAGTCTAAATCCCCCCCACATATTTTACGCCCTCATTGGAGCACTTTCATCAATACAAATACAATTAAGTCTAACAACGGTATTTGGAGATTTGCGATTCAGCTTTGGCTTCTTCTGCACCCAAAATGTCTTCATTTTATCAGACCTGGCTGCCGTTTGGTCATCTGTGATGGTGTAGTTTTTCCGTTCAAATGTTGTTAATGTGAATCGTAAGTATGTATTCCTTAAAATATTCTTCTCTGCTTTATTTTTAATTTGGACCATCGTTAAATTTAATTCATCTAAATCATGCTGGATCTCTTTGAACCAGTTGTTCTTTGTTTTACTCTTCCAGAAGAGCTGTTTATTAGTCTGGTTTCTGGTAGGCGTGAGATTTGGCAGAAAAATGGGATTCTCCTTTTCCGCATTGTATCTATTATTGATTCACTCTCTCGATATACCACTTCATTCGGCAGCAATCTCCATTGGCCATTTACTTGGTGTTTTTTTGTTTAATAATTGTTCTGATGATTCTTCTGTCTCCTTTCTGCAGTTTGTCAGTTGTTGATTTGATGTTTAACTTGAAGAGTGTTTCACTGCCATAAATTGTGTCGGGTTTAACAACGGAATTCTAATGCCGAAATTTGGCATTCATTGAGAGAGATTTCCTTTTGTCTAAATCAGGGTTTCCCAAACTTGTTCTGACTATCGCCCACTTTTGAGATTTATAATTTTCTTTCGCGCACCTTATTTCAAAAAACGCACAAATCTTAAAATTACTAACACATACATTCAAATACATTCATATAAGTTGCGAAATGAGGATTTTTACGGTCATTTTTCTCTTAATGGGTACATCATGTTCATTTAGGTAGACTATAATTATGTTCATTAAAAATTTGCAAATAATAGGTCTAAAAAGGAACAACAACCATTGAAATAAATTAAAGAAAAAATGAAAATTACATGAAATTGTATATCTAATTAACGAAACAACATAAATACCTGTCTAATTAATTTGAGGGATGGATTTGATGAGTTACAATCAATTTGTTGATCTCAGGAGCCATTTTTGTTAGAAAAATTCTAAGATCTCCTCACTTTTCAATTTCTAACCTATTTCTAGACTTCGTGGCAAGATTATTTACCGCACTTAACCCTCTCTCAACCATGTAAGAAGAAGGAAAGACTACAAACAACTTTTCTGTGATAAACTACTGTAGTTGTAAATTTAAAAAGGAAACATAATTTTACATAATTAAGTCACTTGTTTGCAATTTTTTTTATTCCTTGTTTTTATAGGCAAATACTTCTCGGTCATATTGTACACTGAATTATTTGCCTATCAATTTTTTTCAAATCGCCCACGGAATACCGGTACACATTCTGTCAGTTTCGCCCACTACTGGGTGTTCGCCCAGTTTGGGAATCTCTGGTCTAAATGATTGAAATGAAAATCCACAGCCTGCTTCCAGTCTCCGACCGGGTCAGGAATGGAATGAATGAAGCCCCCAATGTAGCGGCGAGGATATGAACTGTGCCGGCTGCCGAGGCCTGACGCATTCCTCTGGGGCAATGATTAAATGAATGACAGATGAAATGAAATGATAGTGGAGAGTGTTTCTGGAATGAAATGTTTGACAGGGAAAACCGGAGTACCCGGAGAAAAACATGTCTGCCTCCGTTTTGTCCAGCACAGATCTCACATGGAGTGACGGGGATTTGAACCACGGACCCAGCGGTGAGAGGCCGGCGTGCTGCCGCCTAAGCCATGGAGGCTTATTTTTATTGATATCAGGTGAAAATAAATTATTAAACACTCATTGGTATTTTATGTTAATATGATTATAACGTTAATAAGGAAACCTTCAATATTATTAATTTCATATCCTTACGTGATTATGTGATAATTTAGTTTTAAATTAATGGGCAAGTGAATTTCCTCTGTTGCTTTGTTCTTCTCTCTCGACTCTCGGCTGAAAGGGGGGACTATGTACATTATTCACCCGCGCCCACACACATACACACAGTGTCCTTGGGTGTGTCAGTTCTCTGGACGTGCGTTACAATTGTGTGCTGTCAAGCCGTGTGTCGATCAAACTGGTCTTTATTTTATCCTTTCTGGCCTGTCCCTCTTCATGAATATATTGAACGGGCCCTCACTCTGTCTTGTAGGCCGGCCAGCAAATTGGATAGAGGTTTCAGAGTGGAGGTGGGATTTGTCCTCAGCTCAATAGAAATGGCGAAAGAATCGCGAAACATTTAAGTTACTCGGTTTCTCCAATAAAATAATACCGTATTACACAGTTCTGAGTTGATGACCGTTTTATGAATTTTGTTGCTTATGGTAAGAACAAAAGTTCCAAATTTTGAAACATCAATTGTTTCTTATTTATAGAATATTTTATGCGGAATGTAGGACGTCCCTCTGAATCTCATAATTTTACCGTAAATACTGAGTTAAATGTTCTTTGTAATATTGGTGATAAACATTTTCTGTCACCTCTTGTGCCTAGTTTTGTTTGAGTTGGGTTTTGCTGATTTTGTGTTCTATTGTATTCTGCAAGAAATAGGAACGGTTGATTTAGAACATAAATAAAAACATAGCAGACAACATCTCTACTGAAGTTATTCACATTAATAATTCAATAGATCACAGGTTAACATACTTATACCACAATAATAATAATAATAATAATGTAATGTCGAACATCAAGGATGATACAGCACAACTAAACACCAAATATGGAACGATAAACCGTGTTAATAAATTTAAATATCTTGGGGAATGGATCCAGCAAAATGGCCTTGACAAGGAAGCCATAGAAGCAAGAATCAAGATAATGGAAGTCTCTTTTCAAACCACCCGCAACATATATAACAAAAAGTGCTTTTCTATGAACACAAAAATTCGTCACTACAACACTGTCATCAAACCAGTACCGCTATATGCATCTGAATGCCTTATCCTATCCGAGAAATGTTTGCTCGCGAAGTTAGAGAGAAAAGAAAGAAAGATCCTACACATCATACTTGGCCCCGACTACAAAAATGGCATCTACATCAGAAAATCCAGGCAAGAAATTTACTCGAGGATAGAGAAGATCACAGACACAATGCGAAAACGCAGAGTTTGCTTCTACGGTCATATGCGACGGATGATCGATTCCCGATGGACGAAACGTATCTTCAGTATATTCGACTCAAAACCAAAAACGACAATGCCATGGTATGTTAACGTCCAGAAAGATCTGAAAGAAATGGGGATACGAGCAGAAGATGCACAAGACCGAAATCTTTATAGAGCAGCCATCAAGACGTTTGGGACTTTCCGGGACGAAAAACGGACAACTGGTGCGAAATGGACAGAGGAACGTCGTGCTAAACACAGTGAGCTCATGAAGGCAATGTGGATCAAGCAAAAAAATGAGCAAATGCCAGAATGTAAAATGAGGCTTATCGTGGTCCCTAGTTGGCCGATTAGCGAAATTGAATGAATGAATAATAATAATAATACCATTACGATAACAAACGAAATTAGAAAACGCAGAGCCAAATTTTACACTCACATCCACAGGATAGCCACCTCCAGATTGCCCAAGAAACTACTCTGTATTGTTACGGCTGTGAGTTTGTGTCATCGCTCGCCGCTTGAGTCACAACTGCCCCAGGGGCTGGGCTGTGGCATGCCTCCTGTATTGCGTGTGCCTTATGCAACTGGGCTGAAAGGGGAAGTATTCTCGACTTGAGGAAACTGGAATAAGGCTCCTAATTGCTTATATTTGCTGACTAGTGTAATTTTCTGGCCACAATAAAGTTAATTATTTCTTTAAGCTGTAATTGGTGTTGTGCTTTGTACCCCTACCGTAATCCAGTTAACAAAAGTGCCACTAGGGGGTGGCACGTAACAGTATCATAACACAGAGCAAATGCGGCACAGAAGGGCTTAAAGAGGTACAAAGAGACTTACAAATTATCAGTATACAAAATTTCGAAGACCGAACTGAGTGCCAGACGAAAATCAAGAATGTTAAGTTCGAACCAAGATCATTACGACAACCTGGAAAAAAGTGGACGGATGAGAGGAAGCGGGAACATTCCGTGAGAATGAAGAGATTTTGGGAGGAGCGGAGGAGACACTCCTTCAAATGACATCATGTGATCCAAGTTTAATCGCTCTCCTGTAGGGGAATTTTCGCTTAAATAAATAATAATACCGTATTGGTCCGAAAATACGCCGCACTGTTTTTTATCCTAATTTCGGTCGTGAAAATTTAATGTGCGGCTTATATGCGCGACCTTACACAAATGTTCCCAACGATAACACATAGCAACATTGCATGTTTAGTATACTTCTTATGTGACATGCAATATCATTAATTAAATATAACAATTTACTTACAATTGTCCATTTAGTGTACACTATATTAAATAGTAAAATTTAAAATGAAATCTCCTGAGATACGATTTTTCACTATATCTCCTAAACAACTTTCTGGCACTTAGCAGGTTTTTGGGTTACACTCTTCAATAAATTGCTCTCTGGTTGGTTGGTTGGTTCCTCAGTTTAGGGGCTGTGACAACACGGTCATGTAGCCCCGTGTACTTTGGGTGTGAGCAGAATGTCTGATAACCGGTGTGATGACTGTATTAGTGTGTGTTATCTGTTTTAATTCAAGTAAGGACTGCAGGCATTGGATTTTTCAAGTAGTTCCTACTTTGGCCGCCAAACGCCACCGTCAACGACCAACTAGTTCAGAAAATAGTTACCAGATGCCACCGCGGTCGGCTCTTGACGACGAACGTAGGAACCAAAGAACGTTAGTCAAATGTTTAACCTATATTAATTTAGCTTCACACAGGTGTAATTAGTGGAAGGTTCTTTAATATGCCATAAATCTATGACATGGGACCTCCGGTTTTACTTCCCCTCCGAAGGAAGGTGTACTGAGGGATTTTTAACGTTCTGAAAAAATCCGACGACTTCGGCCGGGTTTGAACCCGCGATCTTGGGCATAGAAGCTCAGCATGCTACCAACTACGCCATCAAAGCCGCTAAATTGCTCTCTAATACTACAGTATAATCACATAAATAAAAGTTATCTGAGAAATTGCAACACACACACACAACTACACGGGGCTGATGACCATTATGGCCTAAGCCCCTTAAATGAATTAACTACAACAAAAACCTTTGTAACGACACTTTAGATTTGCGAGTCTGTTTTTGATCAGCTGCTAAGCTGTGTAGTCAGGTGTGCGGTAGACGGGTAAACTAATCCGTTGTTGTGGCTGGCTACTTATCTGTAATAGAAGCCGGGATTACACAGGTTCGATCCTCGTGGCTTATTAGTAATTATACCGCTGACTGTCCCTACATTTTCTGCACCAATACTAATCGGGTTTCCCCTATCATCATCGTAATGGCGTGTAATAGGCAAGAACTGGGGCTCGTATTGTAATCTAAATTATGTGAACCGTTTAATACGGTCATAACGTCAACCACCTGATGATGTAGGAAAGTATCGGCGTTTCTTAAACCCCACCCCAGGGACTCTCATCTAGTGGGACGAGGGTTGGCGACCACGGGACCCCAGCTGAGTCCGGCATTACTTCCATTTACTTGTGCCGGGCTCCTCTACGTCTTCTTTTCCTGTCGACCTCTCTTGGTCAACTCTTGTTCTCTTCCGACCCCGACGGTATTAGGGTATCTGAGGCCTTAATTGGCCCTTGTCTTATCTTTCCTGATACCCTCCTTCTGCGAGGGGTCAGCCTTCTTTTTATTTTCATGTTATCTCCTGCCTTCTGCACAAGGCCCCCAAAATGGCAGAGTGTATGTAGCCCCACCACTTCTGGTGCACCCTGGATATTGTTACACCCTCAGGGGCTCACGGCTGGTGAGTTCGGGAGTTGGCGATCCCGAGGGATTCCTGAGCTGGGTCCGTTTTGTACCCTTTTTCCTCTGACTTTGGGGCGGGCCCCCTCCTCTTCTTTCCCTTTCCTATTTGCCTTTCTTGGCTCTACTTCCTTCCAAGTCCCTCAATCCTCATTCTTCGAGGGTTGAGGGCATTTCCTTTCCTCCTGTCTTTTATTTAAATTCTTCTCCTTTTTGTTTCCCATTTCCTCTTCTAGTTATTAGAGTAGTTTGTTTTAGTTGTAAGTTTCATTTGATCATCTTCCATTTTTACTATCACCCAAACCATTAGGGGCCGATAACCTAGATGTTAGGCCCCTTAAAACAACAATTATCATCATCGTTTCTTAAACACTCCCAATTAGTTTATATGAACATTATAATACGGTCAAATGAGGCGGAAACATAGTCTAGACCAGTGCTTGATTTGTAAAAATCTCCGTGGCTCAGGCGGCAGCACGCCGGCCTCTCACCGCTGGGTCCGTGGTTCAAATCCCGGTCACTCCATGTGAGGTCTGTGCTGGACAAAACTGAGGCAGACAGGTTTTTCTCCGGGTACTCCGGTTTTCCCTGTCACAATTTCAATCCAGCAACACTCTTCACTATCATTTCATTGCATCTGTCATTCATTTAATCATTGCCCCAGAGGAGTGCGTCAGGCCTCGGCAGCCGGCACGTTCATATCCTCGCCGCTGGATAGGGGCTTCATTCATTCCATTCCTGACCCGGTCGGAGACTGGAAGCAGGCTGTGGATTTTCATTTTTTTCAGAGGTTCCGGTACTGTGGGCTACCAGGTGGTGGTGGTGGTGGTGGTGGTGGGAGGGGGATTATTTATTTATCGTATGGCTTTTAGTGCCGGGAGTGTCCGAGGACATATTGGGCTCACCAGAGGCTGTAGCTGCTTCAAGCGGACACCCATAGGGTGAGCTACTAGTTCCGTTCAATTTCAAGTTGTTCCAACTTTCGCTACCAGATGACAATGATACCTAGTGGTGAACGTTGGAACTTTGATAGGGCGTTCCAACGAAATCTAAACAAGAAATTTAGCTTCACACAAGTTTAGTCTGTGGAAGGATCTTTTACGCCCATAAATCGCCAGCTTTACTTCCACTCCGAAGGAAGGCATACTGAAGGATTTTAACGCTCTTATAAAATCCGACGACTTCGGCCGGGTTTGAACCCACTATCTTGGGCACAGCAGTTCAGCATGCTACCAACTACGCCACCGAAGCCGGTGGGAGGGGCGGGATCTTTATGGAATATTGTAATATAGAGTTCTAAAAACAATATTTTTACTATTTTCTGGACCCTTTAAAAAAAATAATCAGTGGACTAAATAGCAATCTAATTTTGATTGCAATTTTAAATTAAACTGAGACTTTGTGGTGTTTAAAGCCATATTTTCAGTGTTGCCTTAGTAAACAAGAGTTTAGTGCTTTTCAGTCGGTCAACACGAATGTACCCAAAAGAGATGGGTTATGCCCTAATCCTGAAATAAATTACATGAGATTAATAAAACACTAGGATGACCAGTTTCGATCGTCAAGCGATCATCATCAGATCCAATACACTTAGGCTATAAAATCTATGTTTGAAATACAGGTGAAAATATTTACAATATGTACAATTATTTAGTTGCAGTATTGGTACTGCAACTGTCAGTGTATGCTAAATGCAGTATATATGTTAGGTGAAATGCTAAATGGTGATGGCTATCCGGAGATTGTACTTTAGAGAGATTATATGGTTGTAAACTATGGTTAAACTATAAAATTTTAGGCTAACTACTTATCTGATTGTCTTCCGTACTACAGCTATTCGCAGTTTCCGTGCTCACTTGAACTCGCTGTGCGGTCGACTGCGGTGGTTATCTTAACGACTGGTTTTTCCCTGCCTTCCCCCCCTGTCCCTACGTGCTGTGGGGAGTTATCGCGATGTGTTTATGTGAGGTGTTGCCAACCTAGATAAGATGTATGTTATTGAATGAGGTGGATCTACAACTATTAAAGACCGTGGATTAGTCCTCGCCACGCGTGGAGCATAACCCATTCGAACTAAGCGTTGACGGTCTTATGAGGACGTCCCGGCACCTTTAATACTGCCTCTAATATGGGCCTTGGTTTATTGCAGAAGAAAAGTACATCGTACACCTGATCCAGATAACATTTACCTATTAAAAACCCCCTAATTTCCCCCTGTAGCACCATTTTTCTTACCATAGCCTTTGGCCTATATTAAATTTTAATGTACGCCAACTAGGCTACCGTTCAAACATTGTACATTATTTCAATTTAATAGTTCTACGTAATTTAAAAAATTTAATACATTCGGTTTGAAAAAACACACATGTTCACCAACAATCTTTTATTTACTTGTTCTATAATATTGTCTTTACAATTTTCTGAAATAATTATCCAGTCAAAGACCTAGTTGACCATGACTTACAACTAAAGTTCTACAGTTCTAAAAATTATGTTATATATTCGACTGTTCCCCCGATCAGAGGTTTCGGTACGACGTACCGCTGCGTACCGTCACAAATCTAGCCCTGGTCTTTACTATATATGAATTGCAGCCAATGGCCATGGCTGGGTATTTTTTGATAGAACGCCCGAGGGCTCCCAACAAGTTCAATTTCTAGTAGTTCCAACTTTGGCTAACAGATGCTACTGTCACTAACACCTAGCGGTGAACGTTGGGTCTTGATAGAGCGTTTCTAACTAGTCAAATATAACCTATAAATTTTGTTACACACTACCAATTGCAGTGGTAGGTTCTTTTACGTGCCATTTCACATAGGCCAGCTGGCTTTACTTCCCCTCCGAAAAAGGCATTCTGAAGGATTTTAACGCCCTGGTTTCATCTTAAGTGACACACGCTCCTGCACTTAGTCACATGGAATCCCATTTTCTTGTAAATCACTGCCTACCTCAGTGAACCACCCCTTGGTTTTCTTCTCTAGAAAGTAGGTAAAGATCCTGTTTGTCTTATCATGCGGCCATAAGATGAAATTCTTTTTTTCCTCATCACATCAGTTATTTTTTTTCCACACTTGCGTAGAGCTCGTGGTTGTGCCGTCTCCTGTATTCTCCATTTTCTTTTATTGGGCCATAGATTTTTCTTATGACCTTTCTTAGTTACCGATAGTTATTGTTGTTTTAAAGGGTGGAGCTACGAGGTCTTCTGCCCCAATGGATCTTTACTTCCAGTTTCTCCTGGGACTCTGTTACTATTATTATTATTATTATTATTATTATTATTATTAATAATAATAATAATACCGACAGCGGTAGATACGATCGCTAAAGCTCAGCGCTAGGCCATGGGGCTAATCTCTCTGCGGACTCGGTAGGCGTAGGTTCGAGCCCCACCGTCGGTCTTCCTTGTAAATGGTTTTCCGTGGTTTTCCATTTTCAACTCCAGGCAAATGCTGGGACAGTTCCTTTTGACAGGCCACGGCCGCTTTCTTTCACATGCTTGCCCAGTTTCATTCATCTTCGTTAATTTCATATCTCATTAACTCCTTTCATGAGATTGGCGTCAGGAAGGGCACCCGGCCGTAAAACAAAACCATCTGGCACATTAGAATTTCATCGCATCACATCCCCGATTAATAAGGGGTAGACATAAAATTTGTATTATTATTATTATTATTATTATTGAAGTAAGAAGAACGTAGGCCTACAGTACAGTATATTGTGTTGTATTCTGAACCGTGAAAGTTTTGTCATGTTACTCGCTAAAAAAGGTGGGAAAGATGCATTATGTCGGCTGACTATAGGTAGAGCCCTGCGCGGATAAACAAAAAGTATCCGCCCCGCAACCGCACGACTTTCATCCGTATCCGCATGTTTGTTATCCAAATCCGCTGACATTACGATTATATTTTAAATTTATTAGATAAAGTATTAAAGAAACACATTTAGATATCTTCTTCTTCTACTTCTTTTCTTCTTCTTCAATTCCCCTTATGCCTTCAAGCGTCGGGGTTGCCTCGTTTGAACCATTTCTGTCATTTCGCTCTATTTCTTCACATTCTCTTCATTTCCACTTCAGTTTTGCCCTTTTTCTCCCAATCCTATTCTCCCATGTAATGCGGGGTCTACCTCGTCCAGCTCCTCCCTCAACTCGCATTTCATGTATTTGTTTTACTTCTTCTTCTTCTTCTTCTTCTTCCATTAGGGGCAGATGACCTCGTAGTTCCGCCCCATAAAACAACAATAACTAACTAACTTCTTCCATTCTCGTAACATGTCCGTACCATCTCAACCATTTCACTCATTGCTTTTTGTCCTAATTCGTCTCTAATTCTCTCATTTCGAACTCGATCTCTTCTCGTCTTTCCTACTGTTCTCCTCAGAAACCTAATTTCTATGGTAGTAATCCTACTTAGATGTTTATCTTGTAACGCTAAACTCTCCATACCATACAACGTAATCGGTGCCATGATTGCATTATAGATCTGCTTTTTGGTCTTAAGACTTATCTCCTTCTTCCCTACTATTGTGGTATTAATAATAATAATAATATCGTATGGCCTCGGGTGCCTGGTGCAAGCTTTGTTAATTGACACCCAGAGGGTAGCTTGCATGTCGAATTTCGTCGTTCCTTTGAACGCTGTGAAAGTCAAGGAGGTTAGATATCTAAACTCCTTGACACTACAGCGCTTTCAAGTAGAGAATGGAGGAACTTTGTGTTGGCGGAAAATCCCGAGATTATTTTTGCCATTGAACACGGCCTACTGAATTCAAATGGGTTCTTTAACATGCCAACAACGTATGACATGAGTATCGTGTTTTTTGTCGCCTTCAAAAATCACTTACCATGGCCAGGGGCGAACCTGCAATCTTGGGGTTGGTAGTCCGACACTATAACCACTCACCCACCGTGGCAAGCATTGTGGTATTCATCTGATAATAAGCTGATACTGCTTTCTTAGTTCTATTTAGTACCTCGGGTTCAATTTTTCCATCATTACTTAATATGGTTCGTAGATATTCAAAAGTTACTACTTTCTCAAGGGGCTTTGCATTACAGAGGTTATTGAGCTCTTCTGCCTGTTTATTCTGTTTTCAGACCCTTATTACTTTTCTCTTCATTCACTATCATTCCCTTCCTTTTCAATTCTTCATACTGTACCATTCCACCACTGCTTGCTGAAGTCTTTCTGGTGTGTCAGCATAGCGGCTTCGGTGGCGTAGTCGGTAGCATGCTGAGCTTCTATGCTCAAGATCACGGGTTCATACCCGGCAGAAGTCGTCGGATTTTTTAAGAACGTTAAAATCCCTCAGTATGTCTTCCTTCGGAGGGGAAGTAAAGCCGGCGGTCCCATGTCATAGATTTATGGCATGTTAAAGAACCTTCCACTAATCACACCTGTGTGAAGCTAAATTATAGGTTATACTTGACTAACGCTCTTAGGTTCCAACGTTCGTCACCAGGAGCCAACTGCGGTGGCATCTAGTAACAAAGTTCAGAACTAGTTGGTCGTTGACGGTGGCGTTTGGCGGCAAAAGTAGGAACTACTTGAAAATTGATCGTCTGCAGTCCTTACTTGAATTAAAACAGATACACACACTAATACAGTCATCACAATTAACACCGGTTATCAGACAGATTCTACACACATCCAAAGTACACGGGGCTACATGACCGCGTTGTCGCAGCCCCTAAACTGAGGAACCAACCAACCATCATCTGCATAGAGCAGTACTTGCATATAAACCGGACATTTAGATATTTGAGGAAAAATTCATTCCCCTATGCTATGTGTGAATCTCAAGACAATGTTGACTGAGTGTTGTCCCTCTAAGTAACGGCAAGTTAAACAGTGTGTGGCTAATTATAGCACTTACTAAGTCGTCGGGGGTATTTCCATGACTGGCTTCTCTCACTTCTCTATTATTCTCGTACAATCCAAGCGAAAGCAAAATAGGGAAATAGCAGGAAACGTAAAAGGTGTATATCTTAGTAAAAACTAAAATTATTTTAAAAAAATCCAGTTCAACATTGTGTTTTAAAAACTATCCGCAAATTTACTCTAAACATTATCCGCAGCTTATCCGCTATCCGCAAGGCGAAAAATGTTGTGGATAGCCGCGGGTTTACCCGCATCCGCGCAGGGCTTAGATATAGGCACACTTCGTAGAGTCAACAGTGTTAGGCTGTGGAGGCATGTTCCACACAGGGACGGAAATAGCTGGCAGCTACCAATGAGCTATTGATTGGAGGACACTCGGCGGTCACCCCCCTTTCCTCCCTGCCCTTCTCTTAGCCACCGGGGATTTAATCCTCTCATCTTCGCTGTCTCCCTCTATATAATCTCCTTGGTCTTCCCTGTTCTGCTGTCATACCCTCAAGATCTCTTTGTGGACTTTGCAATGTTACACACGGAACTTTAACGCCAATCGTTAAGTGTTAAGTTGTGCACCACGGCCCCAAAGAGCAGCTGCAGCAAGTTTGGAGGTTTGAATCCCAGCGCTGTCAGTGTGGTTTTCTCCCTAGCTTTTTGCAGGCAAATTTCAAAGCCCCGGGTCACCTGAGCCATCTTTGTCCCTAATACAGCTACGCACACTACTAAACAAGAAACACAGTCGCCCAAGCACACGGAGCTGATGACCAAGATGTCGCAAGCCCGTAAAATGAATGAATAACTTTTTATTTTTTAAATTATTTTTATCTTTTTATTTTTTATTACAGTATATATTTATTTATATATTTCATAATTATTTTATTTGTTGTTGTTGTTTGAGTCTTTAGTCTTTCCACTGGTTTGATGCAGCCCTCCATGCTTCCCTGTCCTGAGCTAATCGTTTAATCTCTACATAGCTACCACACCCTACATTCGAGGCAATCTGTTTGACATATTCTAACCTTAGTCTATCCCTCCAGTTCTTATCCCCGACCCTTTCTTCTATAACTAAGTTTGCTATTCCTGGATGTCTTAGTATGTGTCCTACCAACCTATCTCTTCTCTCCACTAGCAGTCGCCAGAAGCATCTCTCCTCTCCCACTCGTTTTAATGCCTCTTCATTCGTCACCCTATCTGATCATCATTCTCTTGTAACACCAGGCGCATTCTAGGTCAGCGGCCTTTATATCTGAAACACGTAATACTGATTGCATGTGGGATCTAAAATCTCTCTGATTTTCAAGAGCATCAAATGACTTGCTGCCACATCTCTTGGTTAACATACATAATTTCAGTTGCCAAGTGTTTAGACGTAAAGGGAATGGAATTGCTCGTTTCCAGAATGTGCATTGTGAAGTCCAGAGCAAGACCAGCGTCTATACAATTGTGTGCGGAGAAGGTTCATTTGTCAGCGCCAGGAGACAAGGCATTGTTCATTACTTCAGTGCTTTTGTTCTCCTGCTCGAGTTGAATATTTAATCCATTCTAGATAGACCTCCTCAGCGCATGCTTGTGTTTTAGTAAATGAAATTATTTAAAATATTTTAGGGATATATCGGTAGGGAAGAAGCACAAGAAAATAGGATCTCAAGTAGGAGGAACTAAATTGGAGTAAGTGGACTATTTTATTTACAGGGTGTGTACTACTCTGGAAAACATGGAAAACAGGGAATAAATACTCAGGGAATTTTTTAAATCCTGGAAAACTCAGGGAATTACCAGGGTATTTTAATGACACTCCAGGGAGTTTTAGTTTTACAAGGCCCAACCTTGAATAATTGGAAATTACGCATTTAAATTTTGATGGGGAAAAGTATATTTTGGTGTTGATTTTTGTAGATGTATGTTCATATATGTTCGTTAAATCAATAAGCTCTCATTTCCTGCAAGATAGAGCACACAAATTACATGTGTAGGCTGTGTATTTGTATATAAATGTGTAACTATGATTTTTGAGAGCTTACTATTAACGAGCTACTTTCAATACCCGCAAGTACAAGATGTTTTTTTTTTTTTTTTTTGAAAAATTTAGAAATTGGCAAAATGTCCTCTATGGACATCAAATTGGCAGGTGAAACTCTAAAGGAAGTAGGAGATTTCTGTTATTTAGGATGCAAAATAACCAGTGATAGACGAAGCAAAGAGGATATAAAAATTAAATTAGCATTTCTACAGAAAGGAATCTGTTGACATCGAATATAGATTTAGGTGTTAGGAAGTCATTTTGAAGGCCTTTTTCTGGAGCGTGGCGCTCTATGGAAGTGAAACTTGGACTATTGGTGCAGCAGAAAAGAGGAGAATTGAAGCGTTTGAAATGTGATGTTACAGGAGAATGAAGAAGATCAGATGGGTAGATAGGGTTACAAACGAAGAGGTATTAAGGTTAGTGGGAGATGAGAGAATTTTCTGGCGACTGCTAATGAAGGGAAGAGATAGGTTGGTAGGAAACATACTAAGACACCCAGGAATAGCAAGCTTAGTGATGGAAGGAAGGGTCGAGGACAAGAACTGTGGGGGTAGACCAAGGTTAGAATATGTTAAACAGATTGCCTCGGACGTAGGATGTGGTAGCTATGTAGAGATGAAACGATTAGCTCAGGACAGGAAGGCATGGAGAGCTGCATCAAACCAGTCAAAAGACTGACGACTCAAACAACAACAACAACAACAACATCATAGAAAAATAATATTTTTCTGTTTTTGTCTTTTCAACTTTGCCATGCTACCCTTTATTGTTCGAGCACTTTTTGAAATGTTCTTTAAGTACAAACTCTGTTTTATATATTTATTATGGCCACTGCTGTTACTTAGGGAATTTTCTGATTTATCGTGGAAGAATCAGGGAATTGTCAGGGATATATGTTAGTTGGTTTTGGTAGACATCCTGTTTAAGAGGCTGTGTATTGTCTCAGTATGGTAGAATGGGAAAAGAAAGTGGAGTCAAGGTGCAGAAAAGGCAATGCTATGAGTTCTCAGTTGCGAACTACTGTATTCTGTAAGAAAGAAGTTATTGTAGCAACGGTGTCATCGAGGAAGCCCGGGTTCGATTCCCGGCTCTGCTAAGAAATGTAATTCATGTCTGAGGGCTGGAACGGTGTACACTCAGCTTCGTGAGGGAAAACTGAGAAGAGGCGGGTTCGATTCGTACTCCAGTCATCCTGGAAGTGGTTTTCCGTGGTTTGCCACTTCTACTCCAGGAAAATCCCAGGATGGTACCTATCTTAAGTCCCCGGCCGCTTCCTACCCAAATACTACGTCAATTACAAATACACACTATTACAGGTCATCACAGTTGTCATGTTATCATACAAATTCTATACACACTTAAGTATACGGGGATAAATGACCATGATGTCGCAAAGCCCCCCAAAAGAATCAGCAACAACAATTCCTTGCAGATGCTGTGATCGATTTTGTGTTTAATTAATATACTGGCATCTCCGTTTCTATCTCGTCAAGATAATGCTCTGAGTAATTAGCAACCTATCCTTGTTTATTCTTGCGTTGTGCCTGGAAGTGACAGCAACATTGTTTTGGGCATATTTAAGAGGATGGGAGGAGACAGATTTTGTGTGACAGCTTCTTGGAGAGGATGATGTAGCCGATATGACGTCATGCGGTCAAATTCTGCATCGATACCTGGCCTTGCCGCACAATCTGATACTGCTTCTATAATTGAAAGCAATTTTGTTACTTGTTCACCTAAGTTGTCATAATTAACCCTTAATTAGGATTAGTACATGGCATTGATATCTATATTATTATTAATATTATTTATTTTGCACATGCGCTTACACATTCTCAGCATTTGCTGGAAAGAAAACATTTCCAATCCCAGATACCGTACATATCAAAAGGAGCAAATTCTTGGTGACTGCATTGAGTAGTAGCTTTATACTTTTCCCTCACTCCTTCAGGTCTGGTTGCCCAAGAACAGCCTAACTACGTGACACGTAGAAAGTATGACTGTTTTCTGCATCAGTTTGAAAAGACCCTGGTCTAATTTCAACTCTGTGAGCGATTCCTTTAAGTTGTTGGGAATCACGCCAGTGCTGGAGATGATAATAGGAACTGTCCTGACTTGTGCCATGTGCCATTGCTTCCTTATCAGTTCTGAAAGCTCTGAGTATTTTGACAGCTTTTCAACATGCTTTGTTAGCATGTTTCCACTGTTTGGGATCGCCACATCAATGAAGGTGGTGTGCTTCATGCATTTGTCAACAAGAACCAAATCAGGTCTGTTGTGCACTGCTGACTGGTCTGTCAATACAGTACGATCCCAGTACAACGTAAAGCTGTCATTTTCCAGTACACTATCAGGAGCATATTTATAGTACGGCACTTCCTCTTGGCTCAGCAGTTGAAGGTGTATAGCCAGTTCTTGATGTACTATCTTGGCAACAAAATCATGTCTTCCGATATTCAGTCCCTGCAAAATGGCGACAACCTGATATAATATGCTGAACAGTATTATTATTATTATTATTATTATTATTATTATTATTATTATTATCTTAAATTTCTCATCAATATGGTACAATTCAGTCTAAAAGATACGGATTTCGCAATCATCATGTAAATCTTACTGACAAGGGAACATATTGCCGTGTGAAATTCTAATCTGGTTAAAATTTAGTACACGATTTTCCTGCAAAGTTGTACAATGACGTAGTGAAAACCGCACTGGTCATTTTCAATTTTGATCGCCGAAAACCTGCCGGGTGACTTAAAGGGCGAGGTCCGGCATTGAAACACGACTGGTAACAAGCCTGATTCAACCCAACAACGACTGGCTGCGCGGTAACGTTCTCGCCTGCTGTGCCCTTCGGGGCAAAATTCCGGCACCTCGGCGTCTCTAAAAGCCTGACTAGTTAACAGGGACGTAAGATCAATAACATCCTTAATACGCTAAGTTCATCCGACAAAAAACTCAAGCTCCTGAACCAGAAGGAGTTAGAAAGTGCGGTCTGTGCTAAAATCTTCCAAAACGTCTCAATAGTACAGGAAAATCTTGCATTTCTTGAAACGTCTTTCTTTAAAAAGTGTGTTCAAACAATTAAATAAGACGATAGCCCATGGCAGAACTGTGTCGCGTCCAGCCCGAATAACACTAGAGCCAGACGGGTAGTTCTGTACACATGGGGCGCACACACCCCATTGTGCATTGAAAGAAATATTCAAACAGAAGTATTACCGCACTCTGATTTCATAAATATCGCATTTATTTAAAAGTGCATTTAAACAAATAAACATATTTATAAAAGCGCGCATAACAGTCAAGTTGGTTAATGAACATGCGAGATTTCTTGCTCAGGTCCCCTAATAACAGCATGGTAATTCAACGTGAAGCATTAAACGCATCAAAAACCCTAATCATTGGAGGCATATCACTAACTAAAAAGTTAGAAAACCAAGAAGGGGAAATCCTTGGGAAAGTCTTTGCTCCAGTGTGCATAGAGGGAGTGTGGTTGAAAAGGAGGTCTCAAGAGAAAATACCAGATACTGTTAGAAAAAAAGACTATTGAAATTTTATGGACATGTTCAAGAAATGGACAGTGAAAAACTTAAGGATAATTAATCATGCCCCCCCCCCCCTCATTAAAAATCCAGACCTGCGTAATCGAAATTGGTTCTTCAGTTTAGGAGCTGCGACAACGCGGTCATGTAGCCCCGTGTGATTTGGGTGTGTGTAGATATTAATTGTGATGGCTGTATTAGTGTGTGTTATCTGTAATTCAGGTAAGGACTGTAGACGATGAATTTCAAGTAGTTCCTACTTTTGCTACCAAATGCTACCGTGAACGTTACCTAGCCGCGAACTTGGCTACAAGATGCCACCGCAACTGGCACCTGGCGGCGAACGTCGGAAGTTAATACAGCGTTAATCAAATCTAACCTACAAATTTAACTTCACAAAATGGTAGTTATTAGAAGGTTCTTTTACATGCCATAAATCTATGATATGGGCCCTCCGGCTTTACATTCTTCGCGATATTGGGCACACTGTAGAAGCTCAGCATGCTACCAACTACGCCACCGAAGCCGCTATACAGAGGTTGAATGAAGTACAGTGAGAAATGCACCATTCTATTCTAGTTTCAGATTGGCGACGCTTGTCTTCATGACTAATTTACGAGTAACATGCGCCCTCTTGTCTCGTTCTATTTTAGTGATCGTGGTAAAAGGGACTTGTCAAGGAAAGACTAGATTTCACGCGCAAGATTTGCATGCCATACTGGAGACATCGCTTACCCGGAGATAGGCCAGCGCACAGAGGGAGGGAGAGAGAAATCCCATGCCGGAGCTTCTCTACTCTCGTCTTCTTCATTAATTAATGTCCTCCACATTCCGGACAAGGCGTCCTTCCCCACCACCCCTACCTGTCTGTCTCTCCTTCTCATGACAAGGACGGATATTACCGACAAGAATTCGCCTTCATCGCAGGATATACAGTACATCTCTACTTAGTATAAATCAGTCCCCGATTCTTGGATAAAGGGGTAATCTTGGGAACCACTGGATGAACTTTGATGCGGTCTTCACCCTTGTGTAAAGAATTTCTCGAGGAAGGTTTCTGTAGAACATAATTTATTTATGACCAAAGGAAGCCGAGCAGTAACGATTTCAGTGAATCGAGTCGAAATAAACCCCACGGTACCGTCCGTGCTCCTTTTAAGCTTACGCTGGGTAAACCGTTAAAAATATCTAAATGCTATGAGTGTAAGAATTGTTGAGCATGAAAAGTTCTACAAGAAAAGCTTGCCACGGTGGGTGAGTGGATAGCGTGTCGGTCTACTAACCCCAAGATTGCAGGTTCGCTCCTGGCCGTGGTCAGTGATATTTGAAAAGCGACAAGAATACGACACGCATGCCATACGATGTTGGCATGTCAAAGAACCCATTTGAATTCAGTAGGCCGTGTTCATAGTGGCAAAATTAATCTCGGGAGTTTCCGCCAACACAAAGTTCCTCATTTCTCTACTAGAAAGCGCTATGGTGTTCATGGAGCTTAGATATCTAACCTCCTTGACTATCATAGTGATTCAAGGAACAACGAAATTCGACATGCAAGCTACCCTCTGGGTGTCAAATTACAAAGCTTGCACCAGGCACCCGAGGCCATACGATATTATTATTATCTACAAGAAAAGTCGCCGACAGCATATCTCTAATCTTCAATACATCGCCCACTATAAGTGTTTTTACGTTTTCATTTCTTCCAACATTCCATTACTAGCTTTGGAGACAGTTTATGAGCTAGCTAGCGTGAGAGCCTATCACCCCAGTTTCAGCCTTCGTTCCGCAGAATACTGTACGCAGTCAATTTTGGATTGGACGGAAGGGGGATTTGTGTTTTATGCCCCTCGCCAATTTTGAATTACGTCTGACAAGAATTCTTTACACATGCTATCTCCATGATAATATAATTAATAGTACAGTCAGTGATTTTAACCAATCATGCCGAGATGAAAAACGGATATATATTGAAATCGAAAAAAATTCGCCTTTTAAGCTTACGCTGGGTAAACCCTCAAAGATACCGGGCGAAGCCGGGGTGGGTTGCTAGTATCTCTATAAATAAAGTTGGTAGGAAATGCAGCAATAGTACATTATGCAACGAGCCTATAATGGCAATAATTAAGACACGAGTATGTTTATAAAACGAGCGAAGGGAGTTTTATAATTTCCATACGAGTGTCTTAATTACCATTATAGGCGAGTTGCATACGACTGTTTATGTTCGACGATAATTATAACTAGGGCTCGGATTTTTAGGTAAATAAATATTTTTTATGTAAATACATATTTTAAACACTTTTTCTATAAATACCTGAATTCCTGCTTTTCACTTATTGGCACATAAAAAGACATAATATTTACATTTTTAAAATCAGTATGCTAGTTCTTTCAGATTATTGCATTTTTGTTCTGTGTTACTTCAACGGGGAATAATTTGTGAGCTATCTAATCTTCATGCAGAGTGTATGTCAGCTTGCAACTGTGTTATTCTTAACTTGTCACCCCGTGCCACTCACTGTAGAAGCCGGGAATTTCCTTGTCCATAGCCATATTGCACCACGTGCTAGAGGTACCTGGAACCAGTGTCTCTCATATGCAGTTCATTTCTGGCACTGGGAAGTGTAAGGCAGCTCTACGATACCTAAAGTAAAAACAACTACAAGTTACCGTCTGTTGCGGAATTTAAAGATAAATTTACTTCTGATGGGGGCGTTCTATTCTGCCTACCATGTGGGAAAGCAATCAAGGCTGAACAGCAATCTCAAGTTACACAACACCTCAAGGGCAAGAATCATATTGCCGCAGTTTCGTGCCTTCAGAATAAAAGTGTTTCACGATAGTCGTCGGTCATTTGTGATGGACAACCTGAAGATGTAGGCTATCTCGTATATTGTAATGCTTCAGCAGTCGGTGATACATAGGATAAATTGCATTCATGAGTACTGCATATTGTTTATGTTCACAGTAATAAACTAAATTATAATTAATTATTTTTACTTTTTTGTCACATATTTCAGATATTTTTCATACATAAAAAATAAATATTTTCCCCGATTTTAGCACCTAAAAATCCGAGCCCTAATTATAACTATTTTATTTTCGGACATAAATATTCATAAATATTTGTCGAGATTTCGCCAATTTTATGTGCTGAACAGAGCGCATAGGACGCAGAGAATACATTGGCCTCCTGGAATACCCCACCATGACACTAGCCGCGCAGTGAAATAAAAAAATAAAAAAAGGCCATGGAAGTCAGCGCAGGTGCGATGCTATCCTTGGTCACACAACTGTTTTTTGAGCTCTGATTGGTGGGAGAAACTGTTTCATAATGAAAAATAGTACTATAATGACCCTCATTATGATATAGTTTTCTGACATAGGCTATAATACAGGGTGCTTCAAAAAAATGTATACACACTTTGAACTTCCATAGAAAATTTATTTACCGTTCTACAAAGTTAAATTTCAGGAAATTAGAAAGCTGAAAGTCCAATGTAAATGAAACATAAATAACAAATGTTAATACTGTTCAAATTGGCGACCTGCAGCATCAATACAATTCTGAGCACGAGTCACCACTGATTCTGTACATCGTATCAAAACGTCCAATGAGATTTCTCTAAACACGGCTTGAATCTCATTCCAAAGAATGTCTAGGTTACGTGGTTTACGTTTGTACACCTCATCTTTTACTGTGCCCCATAAGAAGAAATCCAGTGGTGTAAGGTCTGGAGAGCATGCTGGAAACTCGATTGGCCCCCTGCGTCCTATCCACTGGCCCGGCAAATTTTGATCCAGGTAAGCTCGTACGTCCCTGTGATAGTGCGGCGGGGCACCATCTTGTTGAAAATAAAAATTATCATTACCGTATAATGCACGAATGGCAGGAAATATGGAATCAGCAAGCATTGTTAGGTAAGTTATACCAGTTACAGTGCCTTCAAATCGAAAAGGTCCAATGAGTCCCCTTGAAGACAAACCGCACCACACATTTACACCAGGCAAATTTACAGCTCTT
Source organism: Meconema thalassinum (assembly GCA_946902985.2). Taxonomy (NCBI): domain Eukaryota; kingdom Metazoa; phylum Arthropoda; class Insecta; order Orthoptera; family Tettigoniidae; genus Meconema; species Meconema thalassinum. The sequence goes on from OX336398.1 coordinate 122,672,393, forward strand.
TCAATTGTAATGTGAGGATTTTCTTCACCCCAGTAAACACAATTGTGCCTATTGACAGTTCAATTAAGTTTGAATTGGGCTTCATCCGACCAAATGATGCTACCCATAAATCCCGGTTCACGTATCACCATCTCCTGAACCCAGTCACAAAATTGCAACCTTCGATCTGGATCGTCGTCACTTAGCTGTTGCACCAGCCTTGGAATGTAAACACGATACTTGCCTCTCTTCAGAATGCGTAGCACGCTGCTAGCACTTACATCACTTTCACGTGCCCCTTGCCTTGAAGATTTGTTAGGAGAGCGTTGAAACAGTTCCAAGATTGCCGTTGATGACTCATCACCTGTAGCTGTTCGAGGTCGACCTGAATGACCTTTATGCACATCACACACTGTTCCATGAACTTCGAATTTGTCTCGTATGCGTGTAATTGTTAATCTTGAAGGTGGTTCTGTATCATACTCCCTTCTCCACTGTCTTTGAACTTCATTTACATTCTCAAACTTCCAGTACCACTTAATAACCTGCTTACGTTCTTCAAAACTGAAACGTACGTCCACCATGTTGATATTACAAATTCCAACTGACAATATAACATAGAGGGACGATTATGCTGCCACCTGGCGAAGAAATATAGCATTAGCCTTGTAGAGCGGGAAAACTACGATAGTTTAAAGTGTGTATACATTTTTTTGAAGCACCCTGTATTTAAATTTCGACATCGTCGAACATAAATACTATTATGTCGTAATGTGGTGTGTTCGATTCCTACCTCGGCCATCCTGAAAGTTGTTTTCCGTAGTTTCCTATTTCTACTACAGGCAAATGGTTTCACGGCCTGCCTCCTTCCTAATCTTCGCCTGAATTAGACAAATTCTACAGACACCCGAGTACACGGGGCTAAATGACCATGATTTCTCAGCCCCCTCAAAATAATGAAATAACTGAATAAATCTCCGACGAAGACAATTTGTGTACAGTCTGTGTCTTGAAGTGTTGACAATCGGAACCGTGAAATAGTCCATTCAATCCGAACAATGGAGCCCACCCACACATACATATATTTTCATTCTCCACAGCCGCTTTTAAAACTCGATCAAGAAGGCAGTGAAAGACAGGCAATTACCGGCTGGCTTCAGTGGGCGGATTCTCTATCTGCCTTGGCGCGACCGAGCGATAACAGCCACCTACGTACGGGGTCGTCCACGTATTACGTAATCACAAAGAAGGCGGGGGAGGGGGGTTGAAGCTTATGATTACGTTAATGGCGTGGGGGCTAAACGTAATGAAGACGTAATCACTTAATGCAGGGGTCTACAAACGCCACCAATGCGGCCCGCAGTAGCCGGCCGGACATGGCCGGTATCTGCCCACCATAGCTTATACTGATTAGTAGAGCCCAAGCTTGCCACGGTGGGTGAGTGGTTATCGTGTCGGACTACCAACCCCTAGCTTGCAGGTTCGCGCCTGGCTGTGGGAAGTGAATTTTGAAAGGCGACAAAAATCACGGCATGGATGTCATACGTTGTTGGCATGTTAAATAACCCATTGGAATTCAGTAGGCCGTGCTCATAATGGCAAAATTAATCTCGGGATTTTTCGCCAACACAAAAAAGTTCCTCCTTTCTCTACTAGAAAGCGCTATATTGTCATGGAGCTTGGATATCTAACTTCCTTGACTTTCATAGCGTTCCAAGGAACAAAATATCGACATGCAAGCTGCCCTCTGGGCGCAAATAACAAAGCTTGCACCCGAAGCCATACAATATTATTTATTTATAGTAGAGCCCGGAAGTTTAGGCATTTATTTTGGTTGAAATAGGCAGCCAAAAAGGTACTTAAAATACTGAAAATAGACAGTAATATAAATAAAATTGCCATTTATGTGTGTGTCCGAACCGAATTCGTGAACATAGCTATGTAATTTGCCACTCAACGATGAAAATTTCGGCATGATAAATAAGTCAGCGCGAACACTCGAGTTGCCTTCAAACAAGTTTATTAGCAGACTAACAGCTTCTTTTATGTTTGACCCGTTAGACAGATGTGATTTTCTTCCTTTCTCTGCATTGTCTTATCCTTTCAAAATCGGGAATACCAGGCAATTAGGCATTGAAGTGATAGAAGCTATTTTTTCAGTACTGCCTAATTCTGTTAAGGAAAGCTTTCTTTAATAGGATTATGTATTGTCACAGCAAAAGGGGTATGAGGAAGGGGAAGAGACTTACTTCCCTCATCAACTATGCATCTTCTGAAAAAACTGTTTCTTACACCCCTCCTAACATACGTAAGCTCTTCGTCCAAACTCTCATTTTTCCAATCATTGATTATGGCTCTGCTGTATACAATGATTTACCAGAAACACAGAACATCAAATTACAAAGAGTTCAGAATGCATGTGTTCGGTACATTCTGGATATAAGGCGACCTTACTACGTGCAGCTGAAATGGCTGAAACTCCATGAGCGCAGGCAGTTATCATTTGCCATTCTGACACATAAAATATTACATACCAAAACCCCGTTATATCTCTACAATGCCTTTACACCAATGCATTCTGTTCATAATCGAGAAAATAGATACACAAAATTAACACTCCAGATTCCTATACACCGAACCATGAAGTTCAATAAATCTTTTGTTTGCACAGCCTCACGCCTCTTCAACACCTTCGATTTATATAAGTTCGTCAACATTGCAAGCACTGCAGCTTTCAAAAGACATCTTTCATCCTGCTTCTTGGAGCAGTATACCTCTCACTTTTGATTACTGTATTATGTTCAAATACTTTTTTAAAGTTCAATTATAACACAAGGACAATACTGTCTACTTTAATAGTTTTTCTTGTACAGTATATGGTGTTTGTTTTTCGGGCTGATAGTCTGTATACACTCTCACTCTTTTGTATATAATTCTTCCATTATCATTATTATTATTATTATTATTATTGTATTGTTACTATCTTTTTGTTACTATAATTGTTACACTATGATTATTTATATTGTGAATGTACGTGAAATGTTTTATTTTTATAAGCCCTAATCTTATTTTATGTAGAGCGCTACTGTAAAGGAGCTCATTTTTCGAAGTGAAATGCCATGTCCTGTGGTTCGGATTCCACGTAAAAAGGAGGTCCCGTGGCTCATGATCTCATGATTAACGGTCACGTTAAACTACAAGCTTCCTTTTTAAAGGAGCTCTTAAGCTCTAAGTGTAGCCGTGAAAATAAAATCAATCAATCTTTCTTGGTATTGATACGTACTACCCCTAGTAGCAAGTTCGTTAATTGGATCAAAGTAGGTACAGCACAACACAAATGGTCCTTTAAAGAAATATTAGCTTTATTGCAGGTCAGAAAGTTACACCACACAATAAGCAAATATAAACAATTAGCTGTCTTTATCAAGTTTGCTCCCTTATGGAGGACACTCACCCTTTCACTTGCTCATGCAGTTAATCCCTTACAAATGAGGCCGGTGTCCTCGCTAGAAATAACAACTCTTCCTCAAGTTCACTAGCCACAGTCTGACACTCACTGTTCTTGAATACTACACACTGTTTCGCAATTCACACGTCACCGCATTACCTCTGTCGCACAGGTATAAACACACTCACTTGGTTTCACAATTCGCACGGCACTTCGCCTGAATACTTCTGCCGCACTGATAAAAACACACTCACTCGTCCCCTGACCAGGGTCGCCCTTATATATCGGGGCAGACGACTCACAGATGTTTCTAGAGTAGACCAGGGTTCACAGCTACTCTCAGACCTTCTCGAGAATTCCAATACTGGGCGGGCCATGAACTTGTTGGGCCAAGTCTCTGTTCTTGCAGCCCCGTTGCGTAAGGCGCTGGTAACACACAGACAGGGATAGCCTGGGGTGGCCTGAGTCACGCGTGAGGCATCGAAGCTGTCTGCACTCGTAACAGTATTCATGATGCCCGTGCATTCATTTCGCTGAAGAAGGTTCTGCTTTTTAAAGAGCTTAAAGTGGTTGGGTTGAGGAAATAAGCTTTCGAGTGCTTGAAAACAAATGATTTACAGGGAGAACAAGATTCTAAATAACTTATATATTTTTGTGACGTCAATATGTAATTTAATCTGTGTAACTTTTTTATATTCGATATATGGATATTCATTATGGGCTTTTTTATAATGTGTAAATCGCAGAAAAATGCATAGATCGAAACCTGGCAAAAGAAGAGGCCTTAAAACTTAAAATAGGCAACGGAAGCCAAAATAGGCAAAAAAGGCAAAATAAAAACTGGCTCTACTGTCCCCAAATGCACGGAAACATATTTATCTCTACCTGATTCGTAAGAATATCCAGCCAGATAGAAAAGGCATTTTGCCTAACTTCGGGCTCTACAGTGATTAGTAATAATAATAATAATAATAATAATAATATCGTATGGCCTCGGATGCCGGGTGCAAGCTTTATTATTTGACGTCCAGAGGGCAGATTGCATTTGGAATTTTGTCGTTCCTTGAAGCACTATGAAAGTCAAGGAGGTTAGATATCTAAGCTCCTTGACACTATATCACTTTCTAGAAACGAGGAACTTTGTGTCGGCGGAAAATGCCGAGATTAATTTGCCACTATGAACACGGACTACTGAATTCAAATGGATTCTTTAACATGCCATTAACGTATCACATGCGTGCCGAGATTTTTGTCGCATTTCAGAAATCACTTACCACGGCCAGGATCGAACCTGCAAGCTTGGAGTTGGTAGTTCGACACGATAACCACTCACCTACCGTGGGAAGCTATCTCACGATGATGAGTAGCCTATACCCATCTCCAACCCTCAAGACAGAATTACATTTCTTGGCAGGGCAGAGACTCGAACCTCGGACCTCACAGGTGACAACTAAGAATGCTAGCCACTACGTCACGAGGTGGTCAATTATTTTCCTTTATCTCCAGTATTTTTTTTTCCTAATCCCCTCGTATAAATTGTAATTTCTGTTTATATCCTTGGTATTGATTTCAAACCCGTTCTGTTTGCAGCTTGGTAATTTAGTGTCGAAGTATTGCGATATAAGTTAGAGTTGCAGGTTTGGAGTTTGTTTTATTTATGCGGGATACAGAACATGAATAGTAAGGAATAAGTTAGGTACAGGCGTGATCGGATATAAATTGGCGGATTAAATGCTACGATAAAAATATCACGTGTATGTATTGTGTGTGGATGCTCTTTATTAACGTTATTGCTCGATGCTTTTAAGATACATTTGTATTGCAATACGCTCGATCATCATGTAGAATGACTTTAAAATGTGAAATTCCAGCATATGCCCCAGAAAAATTGCGGTATCGTAACACTAGACATTTCAAGATAAATGTGTACAGCGCCGCGCAGAGAAGTTAATAGCTCGTCGTTCCCTTTCCCCATTGACAAAATTTTCATTACTAATTTAAAAACACCCTCAATTTACAACAAACTTTCCCAGCAATACACTGAAAATTCACTTTTAGGCATTTTAGGCACTTATTTATTTTATTTATTTCAGGAACAAAATTATTACCTAAGAAATTATGTACAAAATGGGCAACAAAAATGACAAAACTTTTAACATTTAAGGTTCTAAATAATGCATGACCAATATTTTGCCAAGTCACGTCCATTTGGTGTAGCCTTCACCAGATCCTCCATGGTGCACAGTATAGGACACAGACTGCACTGAAGCAGATGACCAATAGTCTGTTCTTCACCGCATTCACAAAGGACCGAGTAGCAGCAAAAACCCCATTTATGAATGTTGGACTTGGATCTGCCAACCCCAGATCGCAATCTGTTGAGAGACTTCCAAGTTTTCCAAGCCTCTGTATGTCCTGTTGGGAGCCTTTCAGATGGAGCCATCCACTGAGTAATGTGGGGGCTTCTGGTCAACCAAGATGTAATCCTCAAAACCTGAGGTTTGTCAGTTAGGCACTTAGTTGTGTGAAGAAAGCTTCTTCTGGACTTCAGTCGAGAGTGGGCTGGTTGAAGGCTATACATTGGATGTGCTTGAGACATATCAACCCTAGATCTCTCACATTTAGCTGCAACTTCTCTTCTGATATCTGGGGGTGCAATGCCTGCTAAACAATACAGTTTATCACATGGCGTGGGTCTCAGGCAACCAGTGATGAGTCTACACGTTTCATTTAATGCAGTATCAACCTGCTTGGTATGACACGACCTATACCACACAGGACATGCATATTCTGCTGCCGAGTAACAGAGTGCTAAAGCAGTGGTTCTTATTGTTTGAGTTTGAGTCCCCCAGCTGGTAGCAGATAATTTGCGAAGGAGGCACTAAAAATATAAAATAGGCACAAACGGGTCAAATAGGCATTTTAGGGCACTAATAAACTTTTCATGAAACGCAAAGATATCTCATTCCTGAAAAGGAATAAAACATGCATTTTCCCTCGAGTTCGAGGTCTCAATATGACACATACGAGAACACTGCTATTGCGAGGTTTCTATCACATAATGCTCTTATTGAGAGCTTTGACGAGCTTGCCATGGGGGTGTTGGCATGTCTACCGCCAGTTAGTCAGATCTGTGGCTAGATATAATAGGTATTGTCCGACCTGTCAGCACCTTCCTTGCTATCAAGTTATTGTAATGGCGTGCCACAGTGCCGGGAAACGCGTCAGAACGTTCCAGCTCCCACAGATTAGCCGATACCGGAGATGACGAGCGAACATTATTCTTATAGTGTGGGTTTGTAAGGCCACACAATAAATAGCAGTAGCAGTATAATATAGTTTTCTATTTCTTAAAATAAAATAAAAAATAAAAAAATGGAACTGAAGTACATTTACATTTTTAAAGAGAACTTGGTGAAGTAGATATACTCGTAGATTATATCCCGTAAATTTAAACACACAAGAGAAGTGTTGGGTGGTTGGTTCCTCAGTTTAGGGGCGGCGACAACGCGGTCATGTAGCCCCGTGTACTTTGGGTGTGTGTAGAATCTGTCTTATAACCGGTGTTAATTGTGATGGCCGTATTAGTGTGTGTATCTGTTTTAATTCAAGTAAGGACTGCAGGCATATAATTTTTTCAAGTAGTTCCCACTTTTGCTGCCAAACGACACCGTCAACGACCAACTAGTTCAGAACTTAGTTACCAGGTGCCACCGCAGTCGGCTCTTGACGTATAAACCTAAGAACGTTTGTCAAATGTTTAACCGATATGTATAGGTAATTTAGCTTCACACAGGTATAAATAGTGGAAGGTTCTTTAACATGCTATAAATCTATGACATGGGACCGCCGGCTTTACTTCCCCTCCGAAAAAATGCATACTGAGGGATTTTTAACGTTATTAAAAAATTCGACGACTTCGGCCGGGTTTGAACCCGCGATCTTGGGCTTAGAAGCTCAGCATGCTATCAACTACGCCACCGAAACCACTCTCAAGAGAAGAATAATGGGAATACATTAATCAGTGGTTGACTGAATAAATGAATGAATGGCAATTTTAAAAATATAATATAAGATGTAGTAGATTTAGGATATGGAAGTCCCCCCAGAGGTTCACACCTAGTGGGATGTGGGTTGGCGACCACGGGACCCCAGTTGAGTTCGGAATTGCTTCCACTTACTTGTGCCGGGCTCCTCTCAGTCTTCTTTCTTGTCCACCTCTCTTGGTCAAATCTTGTTCTCTTCCGACTCCGACGGTATTAGGGTATCCGATGCCTAGGGAGTCTCTTACTTTCCCGCTTTAATTGGCCTTTCTCTCATTTTTCCTGATCCCTCATTCTTTTTCTTTTCATTATATTTCCTTTTCTCTTTAAGATTCCTGTCCTGTTTTTATGAATTGGCTCCCCGTGTCTCTAAATTACATTTTGTGAGTATTTTGAATCTCGAGCACATTTTGTATGGTTTTCAATCTACATTGCATTTTGTAAGTATTTGGGATGTATGGTCGGCATTTTGTGAGTATTTTGAATCTAAATTACATTTTGTAAGCATTTTGATTTTCAATTGCATTTTGTGAGTATTTTGAATCTGGTGAGGCATTTTCAATCAAAATTGCATTGTGTATTTTCAATTTTGCATTTTCTAAGTATTTTGAATTTCAATTGCATTTTGTAAGTATTTTGAACCTAAACTAAATTGTGTGCGTACTTTTCTATCTAAATTCCTTTTGTGAGGATTTTCCTTCTAAATTACCTTTTGTATTTCCACTCTACATTTTGTGAGTCGTTTCAATCTGACTTCCATATTGCAAGTACTTTCAGTCTAACTTAATGTTGGTTATGGTTTTTATTTCATTGTCATTTTCGCAATCACCCAGATCATTAGGGGCCGATAACCTAGATGTTAGGCCCCTTAAAACAACAATTATCATCGATATGGAAGTAATTTGAATTCACTTGTATTACGATCACTTGTTATATGGAATTTATTTTTGCCACCGGGACTAAATATCCAACTGCAATGTTTAATAATAATAATAATAATAATAATAATAAGAGTAATGCTCAAAAGCCCGCATTATCTGAAAATACTTTGCCTTACTATCACTTTATTCCTGACGCCGTTTTGAAAAATCCTATTCACAAGTTGTTATGGGACCGATCAGTTATTACTGATGAAACCATACCAGCACACCGACCAGATATCGTTCTTGTGGACTAAGTGCGGAAGAGAGAATCTTTCTCATTGATATCGCAGTGTCCAATTCCCCATAATCTGCAACAAACCTGCTGTGAGAAGATCACCAAGTAGACTATCTGCCCTTGGCTGAGGAGATACGGCAATTGTGGAGACAGGAATGTGTACTGGTTCTGCTCATAGTCATATCTTCTACCGGCATCATCTCTAAATCATTGGCTCGCAATCTAGAAATATTGGGAATTCATCCTGGTCTACGGTACATATCACCATGCAGAAGGTCGTCATCTTGGATACCTGTTCCATTGTTCGCTCGTTTCTCAATGTGTCACCTTAAAAGGAGTTGTCATACCGTATCGCAAACAAGCGATTTGATTTGTCCCACTTATGTGGTGAAATGAATTGTCATATAATAATAATAATAAATTAAACGTTGTTTCATTGGAGGGGCTTAGCATCGAGGTCATGTATCCCCATGTACTTGGGCTGGCTGTTTTGTGGGATACAAAATACACCACAGGGAACACGAGACACGTAATATTGTAATTATCTGAAAAAGCATTAATTTGGCAATTGGCCTCGTTAAAGATTATTGATGATGAGTACCCACACTGTGCATGACAAACACCAGGGGTGTATGGGCCCCGCTACCGAGCAATTATTAGTCTAGGCAAAAATCATTGGTCTATCCAATACCGACTATACAGAAGTACTGTATGCGTGGGTTTGGCAATACTGTATGTTTTTCATAATCCACACGTATAATGATGGACTCAGCTGTAATTGTATCCATTGCTCGGGTCTAAGCTGTGTGAACCTGAGATGAATGTCCATCGTGGACTGTGAGAAGTGGTGTTGACGAGTGATGAGGTTTCTCGGTCCGTGCATAGTACAGAACCAAATACATTGGTCGGTGACTCACTCACTCATTCGTAACACCGCAGTGGTTTGAGCAAGTATGTTAGCAGTATTGGAATAGAAAAGAATACCAGATATCACGGCGGGCTGTTGACAGACCCTTCTCCTCTCGCCTGACCCTTCACTGCTCTTTCTCCTCACCCCGCAAGTTCACAGAGCTTGGACCCGAGCAGTATATAAGTCGTGATCTCTCTAATAACAAGTGCCTGTCAGCATTCAAGGAAAGAATAGTGGTAGCAAAACAATCTTTCGAAAAAAGAAAAAAAACTTATTGCTTAATAATCACCTCAGTTTGAGGACTAGAATGTCATTTCTCAAGACCTTTGTTTGGAGTGTCTCACTGTATGGATGCGAAACCTGGACATTAGGGGAACTGGAGGAAACAAAACTTAAGGCTGCAGAAATGTGATTTTGGAGAAGAACGACAAGAACAAGTTGGATGGACAGGAAAATAAAAGATGATCTTGTTCTGCTGGACGTGAAAAAGGATCGATGCTTATTAAAAACAATAAAGAAGAGGAAAACAAAGTTCCTTGGTCATATATTCACTTCAGGCACGACTCTCTTCTCCAAACCATTATGGTGGGCAAAGTATTGGGAAAGAACCCTAGGGGACGTCCAAGGATGTCGTACAAAAGCTCCATTGGAGAACTGGCATGTGGTTCTTATGGCAGCATAAAGAGACTACAGAAAACCGTCAATGTGGCTGCAGCGACAAAGCTTTTCCTTGAGTAAATGATGATGAAGTCGTGATCTAAAATGGGGGATGGTGGGTGGGTTATAGACAGCGGTGGAGTCAACATCTATTACTAAATCATTTACATCCCCCCCCCCCCCCCCATCTTTATCAAAGGTATTGTGGCTAATTTCAGTAGTACAGATTTTTTACCCCTCTCAGGATTTGGTCTCCTCCAGTGATACTGTTTCGAACGAACAATGTAATCATCGTCAGCACTTTATAAATGAAAGGAAACCTGAAGTAATACTAAAATCAAAAGTAAGACATACCCCAAGCGCAGAAACATGTCACTGTTTACAAAAGAAAATAGAAAAAGGCATGTATTCATCTGTCGCAAAATTAATTAAAATCGTTATACTACAGTCAGAAAGAAGTAGTCGTTACAATTGTTAGAAATAGCGTTAATGGACCCAAGGATCATGTAAGTATAAAGAGATTCGTCACTTTTGGTTATAGAATTTCCGAAAGAGAACACCGCCTGAGGCTATGGATTGTACTGGCAAGTCTGGCAACATAAAAAGTAAAAAGCCATATGAATGTAGCCTTTATTACACGTAATTGAACAGTATGTTCTGTGATGAGTTATTGATTATTGATGAAAATAACACAAACATAACTGCGCCTTTCGCTAGGCGCTGAAATATACGCCCAGATAGGAAAATAATACATTTTGATATATATCAATGTTGGCAATAGATTTGTCACGAAGGACACAGTTACGTCGTTCTAGAGCTTAATTCACCTTTAGGCTAATTAAAAATGCTCTCCTACTCTACAGAATTGTTGGGATATTCGATGAATATAAAGAAAACTGTCCAAATGCACACACTATATTGCCATAACCTCACTTTTTGCCTAGCATGCCGTCTGCCACCCACCCCTCCCCGTAGCCCTAAACCACAAATTTTATTGCAATGAAAAGGAGAATGGGTAAGAAAACAAACAAGAGACGAAATGCACACATTTATTCTCTATATATTTTTATTCGAGAGTAGGCCTAGTCCATATTGCCCACTAGTTTTAACACATGGTCAACACCAGGCAGATGAAAATTGCCGTATTGCTTTTACTATCATTATAATTCTTACATCCCAGTGCTTGGCAATTTTTCCTCCCTTGCAGTGGCATGATTGACTCTCAATTAAATTCAAATAAATAATCAAAATATTGAACAAATCAAAACAACCAACACCACCAGGAGGGAAATCAATCAAAACAGAGTATTCCCGCTTCCGCCAGTCGATTTGGTGTGAACGTTCATGAGTGCCAACTACGGAACCTTAGTGCTAAAATTAATTCTTCATTGGTTGGTAGAACATCCAGTACAGGGCCTTACTCCGACCCACGCGCTCCCTATTAACTGTCATCCCCCTGAATGGACCTATGTTTTGGTGGTTACTAGGCAGTGTTAATTATAAAGATGTATTTGAGCTATTACTCAAACGGTTTGGGAATTTACGTATCGCTTCTATTTTGCTTTAAAACACACGTGCAGTGTGAGTGAGTTAGCTGCTCGATCAGCGCAGATCGTAAAATCCTACCAGATGTGCTCGTTTGTGTTTCCAAAACACGACATTTATGAATTGTTCGCGTTGGAAGACTATAAACAAGCAAACAAAATATTCATTATGACTTTCCGAATAAATCATAGTAGAGAGGAACATCTCCCCCGTGGGCATCATATAATAATAAAAAATACAGCACAGAGATGAACATAAATCGTGTTTTATTTGTGAAATGCTACGAGCTAATATTGACAGCCGTAAGGCAGGAGATGTGCTCTTGTATATTTCCCTAATGCTCGCCTTTAATGTCTATAACACTTCCTCCGTCTCTCTCGCTCTTTTGTGTCGTTTTGTTTGCTGTCTCTTTCTCTCTCTCTCTCTCTGTTTTCCATCCACCCCCCCCCCCCCCCCCTCTCTCTCTCTCTCTCTCTCTCTCTCTGTGTCGTGCTGTTTTCTGCAACACGCGACTAATGCTTACTTCAGTGGGCTTTGTGTAATAATGGGTAAGGCGTGCTAGCCTGTGTCACTGCCTACTAGATTGCACAAGGCCTTGAGAAGCAAGGTGTGGAACATGGATCGTGTCAGCGCCTTCTATAGGATGTTTCAGTTACTGCGCAATGAAAATACACAGCCTGCTTCCGGTCTCCAACCGGGTCAGGAATGGAATGAATGAAACCCCCATCTAGCGGCGAGGATATGAACTGTGCCGGCTGCCGAAGCCTGACGCACTCCTCTGGGGGCAATGAATAAATGATTGACAGATGAAATGAAATGATAGTGGACAGTGTTGCTGGAATGAAATTGTGACAGGGAAAACCGGAGTACCCGGAGAAAACCTGTCTGCCTCAGTTTTGTCCAGCACAGATCTCACATGGAGTGACCGGGTTTGAACCACGGACCAAGCGTTGAGAGGCCGGCGTGCTGCCGCCTAAGCCTAAACCACGGAGGCTTCATTCATTCCATTCCTGACCCGGTCGGAGACTGGAAGCAGGCTGTGGATTTTCATTTTTCAGTTACTGCACAGCCTGCTAAATCTGAATGAAACTCCCCAGACCCGCGCGAACAAGGCGAACAAATTAATTTTGTTGCTTTGCAAAAAAGTATGCAGAAGGGCAAAAGACAATTTCAGGTACTCTGAGCGTTGTTGTTCATTCTTTTAGGGGAATTATAGCTTTGAAGCCGTTTTTTTAGTGTTGTCTTATTAACGATTTATATTGTAACTTTCAGTTGGTCAACACAAAATAATTCCAATTACTGAAATATGGGCGGCTTTGGTGGCGTAGTCGGTAGCATGCTGAGCTTCTATGCCCAAGATCACGGGTTCAAACCCGGCCGAAGTCGTCGGATTTTTTGTTTTGAGTCTTCAGTCTTTTGACTGGTTTGATGCTGCCCTCCATGCCTCCCTGTCCTGAGCTAATCGTTTCATTTCTACATAGCTACCACACCCTAACTGCGAGGCAATCTGTTTAACATATTCTAACCTTGGTCTACCCCTACAGTTCTTGTCCTCGACCTTTCCTTCCATAACTAAGCTTGCTATTCCTGGGTGTCTTAGTATGTGTCCTACTAACCTATCTCTTCTCTTCATTAGCAGTCGCCAGAAACCTCTCCTCTCCCACTCGCCTTAATACCTCTTCGTTTGTAACCCTATATATCCATCTGATCTTCATAATTCTCCTGTAACACACATTTCAAATGCTTCAATTCTCCTCTTTTCTGCTGCGCCAATAGTTCAAGTTTCACTTCCATAGAGCGCCACGCTCCAGACAAAGGCTTTCAAAAATGAATTCCTAATACCTAAATCTATATTAGTTGTCAACAGATTCCTTTTCTGTAGAAATGCTTTCCTTGGCTGTGCCAACCTACATTTTATATCCTCTTTGCTTCGACAATCACTGGTTATTCTGCTTTCTAAGTAACAGAAGTCTCCTACTTCCTTCAGCTTTTCAGCTGCCAATTTGATCTACATAGAGTTTTCTGATTTATTTCGGCTGCATTCCAGTATTTTTGTTTTACATTTATTAATTTTCATCATGAATTCTTTCCGTAAGACGAAGTCCATACCAGTCATAAACACTCTTTTTTAAGAGCGTTAAAAATCCTTCAGTATGTCTTCCTTCGGAGAGGACGTAAAGCTGGCGGACCCATGTCAGAGATTTGTGGCATGTAAAAGAACCTTCCACTAAATACAATTGTGTGAAGCTAAATTTGTAGGTTCGATTTGATTAACGCTCTATTAGGTTCCAACGTTCGTCGCCAGGTGCCGGTTGCGGTGGCATCTAGTAGCCATGTTCGCAGCTAGGTGTCTTTGACGGTAGTATTTGGTAGCAAAAGTAGGAACTACTTGAAATTGATAGTTTGCAGTCCTTACCTGAATTGCAGATAACACACACTAATACAGTCGTCACAATTAACACCGGTTATCAGACAGATTCTACACCACACCCAAATTACACGGGGCTACATGATCGCGTTGTCGCAGCCCCTAAACTGTGGAACTTACCAACCTACTGAAATATGTGAAAAATAACAATTGCACAGATTATCAGACAAATTTTACACATCCAAGTACACTGGGCTAAATGAACACGATGTCCAACCCTATCAAATGTAATATTAAAATAATAATAATAATAAATGCATCGGAAGCCTTAATCATTGATGGTGGATCTTTAACCAAATACATAAAGAAACAAGAAAGGAAAATTTTACGAAAAATGTTTGACCCAATTTGTATAGAGGGAATATGTAGGAAAAAATCATCCCAGGAAATATTGTTAATCTGAAGGGAAAAAATCCTGACACTTTTCAGAAAATAGATGGTAATTTTGTGGACACATTAGGCTATTAGATTGAACAATAACAGACTAACTAAAGCTTCGTGAAATTGAAACCGATCTCCAGGAAATCAACATCTCAGGAGGCATTGTACGGGTCAGATGTAAATTTAGAACCAAAATCGACGATCACCAGTTTAGAGACAAATCGAAACACCAGAGCCACTGTAACTTGGAGAGATGACCGAAGGAAGAGGCTCAGTGAGAGGATGAAGAGATTTTGGGAGGAAAAGAAGGCCAACACATCAGCTAAGCAGGTTCCTGAGTAGGGCATAACGATGTAAAAGAGAGGAAAATCTTTGGTCCAGTCTGCGTAGAGTAGGTGTTCCCAACCTGGGGGACGTGGGGCTTTATCAAGAGGGGCGTGAAGTGATTTCTGAATTAAGTTTTTTTAACTCGAATATTACAATTTTGAAAAATAAACATTTTTCTAAATCTCTCCAAGTGATTGTCGCACCAAGTCAATCGTTCAAAAGCACTGGTAATTGCCAACTGTCTGCACAAACCTCTGCGGAGCCGCAAGGTTGAAGGTGAAATAAGGAATTTGCTGTGTTGTAAGGAGCAAAATCATGCCAATTTTATCGTCTCGTTGGCATATCTTTGCGATTTCTTGGAAGCTTTGAACAGTTTGAACTTAAAGCTCCAAGGCAAAAACTCCAATATTATGCATTCCTGAAAAAAATACAGTTATGGAAACGCCGGCTTCAGTTGAAGAACTTCTCATCCTTTAACCGCCTTAATGAAATTTTGCCGGAAAATGAAAGTGATAGTAATAAACTTAGGTGCAAATTGTCACATTTGGATTCCCTGGCACAAGAATTCAACTTCTACTTTCCTGATATCTCGTAGGAAGAATGGTCCTGGATGTTAACAAGAAATTCGTTTGCCATTGACTTTGAAGCACTGCCAGCACAGCTTCAAGAAGAAGCCATAGATTTGAAGTGTGAATCAAAGCTAAAAGATGATTCTAAAATATTAGGACTGCGTGACTTTCGGGTAAACTGTGTTGCAGTGTATCCTGCAATAGCCAAATTTGCATTGCGTGTCATTGTCCCATTTTCAAAGACATATTTTTGCGAGTCAGGATTTTCAACGCTGAGTGTCATAGAAACAAAGCAACGCTGTCGGCTTGATGTTGCAAGTGATCTCCGCTGTGCTCTGTCAAATATCAAACCAAACATACCGAATCTTACGCAGAGAAAAAAGTGTCAACCCACTCACTGACCGCGTCAATTGAAGAGGATATAGAAGCGGTGAGTGGGTGGGGGGGGGGGGGGGGGGGGAGGAAGAGGGGGGCGCGATGAACTCCCGTATCTGAAGGGGGGGGGGGGCGTCAGCTGACAAAGGTTGGGAACCACTGGCGTAGAGGGAATCTGGATGAAACGGTAGTCTCAGGAGCTATATCATCACTCTGAAATGATCACGGACACATTCAGGAAAAGGCGATTTAAGTTATATAGCCACATTCTTCGCATGACCGATGACAGACTGACGAAGAGGATTCTCAACCTTGCTCCCTCAATGAAAGTCAAGACCATCTGTCTTAAAGAAATAGAAAATCTTCAGGAATTTGGCATCGTGGATGATATCCTACAAGACAGATCCAAATTCAGAGCAGTTGTCAACAACTATCATTTTGCGGAGAAAATCAGTACCAGGAAACCTTAGACTGAAGATACCCCCCCCCCCAGGGGCTCACATATAGGTGGACGTGGGTTGGCGACCACGGGACCCTAGCTGAGTCCGGCATTGCTTCCACTTACTTGTGCCGGGCTCCTCTCTGTCTTCTTTCCTGTCGACCTCACTTGGTCAACTCTTGTTCTCTTCCGACCCCGACGGTATTAGGGTATCCGAGGCCTAGGGAGTCTCTTCCTTTCCCGCCTTAATTGGGCCCTTGTCTCGTCTTTTCTGATACCCTCCTTCTGCGAGGGGTTAGCCTTCTTTTTCTTTTCATTTTACCTCCTGCCTTGTGCTCAAGGCCCTTAAGGAGGCAGGGTGTATGTAGCCCCACCACTTCTGGTGCACCCTAGATAATGCTACACCCTCAGGGGCTCACGGTTGCTGAGTTCGGGAGTTGGCGACCCCGAGGGATTCCTGAGCTGGGTCCGTTTTCCCCTTTTGTCCCTTACCTTTGAGGCGGACCCTCTCCTCTCTCCCCTCTCCTCCCCTTTCCACTCCTCTTTTCATTATATTTCCTTTTCTCTTTAAGATTCCCGCACTGTTTTTGTTACTTGGTTCACCGTGTATCTAAATTCCCTTTTAGCGATTTTTTGAGGGTTTTTTTATCCTACGTTGCATTTTGTAAGTTTTTTTCTATCTAACTTGCATCTCGCGATTGTTTTCAACCTCAATTGCATTTTGTAAAGATTGACAATCTAAATTGCTTTTTAGTAAGTCTTTCAATGCAGGTTGCATGGTGAGTATTTTGAATTTCAATTGCATTTTGTAAGTATTTTCAACCAAAACCGCATTTCGCTCGAATTTTGAATCTAAATTGCATTTTGTTTGGTGGGCATTTTGCACATATTTTGATTCTCAATTGCATTTTTTGGGTATTTTGAATCTAAATTACACTGTGTCAAGTATTTTCGATCTATATTGCATTTTGTAAGTATTGTCAATCCACATGAGTCGTTTGAATCTACCGTACATTTTGTAAGCATTTTCAATTACAATTGCATTTTGTAAGTATTTTGAATTTAAATTGCACTCTGTGAATAATTTGGATTGGAACTGGGATATTTCAATCTGAATTGCATTGTGTATTTTCAATTTCAATTGCATTTTGTAAGTATTTTGAACCTCAATTGCATTTTGTACGTATTTACGATCTCATTTGCATTTTGTAAGTGTTTTGAATTTCAGTTGCATTTTGTAAGTATTTCGACGCTACATTGCATTTTGTACGTATTTTGCACCTAGCCTACATTTTGTGGGTCTTTTTCAATCTATTCTTTTTGTGAATCTTTTCGTTCTAAATTCCCTTTTGTAAGACCATATTGTGAGTTGTTTCCATCTGAGTTCCTTTTTGTACGTATTTTCCGTCTCACATAATTTTCGTTCTGGTTTCCATTTCATTCTAATTTTCGCTATCACCCAGATCATTAGGGGCCGATAACCTCGATGTTAGGCCCCTTAAAACAACAATCATCATCATCATCATCAGACTGAAGAACGTAAGAAACTCTTCAGTGCTCAGATGAAGAGGTATTTGGGAGATGAAAAGATCAACATCATTTGCTAAATGAGTTCTCTCGCGCTCCTTAGATGGGCATAACGATGTGGAAAGAAAATAACAGCATGAATTGTGCAGTTCTGACTATCGAAAGGTCAATATTCTGCCTATCTTTAAATATGTTGGTTGCATTTCATGTTTTATCACGTTTATTTCTGTCGCAAATTTGCATTTAGAGTTGCGTGTTTGTGGGAGATCGTAATATGAGTCCGTGAATAGTTTTTTCCCCGTTCATTTTGTTGGCCATTCTCGCGAGAAATAAGTAATTTCAGTATGTGTGTGGGCTTTTTTTTATTTCCACAGTTGGAGCAAGCAAGCACGTCACGTCATATCGTTATCTCGAGTGTACTAACTGGTCTCCAGGGTTGCAGTAAGTACTTCATAACGTTCATTCCCAGTCTAGCCATTTGAATGTCAGGACTACTACATGCTTAATTGCCGGTGACTTTTTTTTTTGGTATATTTTGAGTTGAGTTCTGTGGAACGATTTATCATAACGATGCCCGAGAGGTTTGTGGGTACGGAATTGCTTCACTTCTACTACAAGGTAAAGTAGAGAATGGAAGGCATGTGACTGCATTGATGATTGAGGAACTATCCCAAAAACATTTACAGAATTCTGACCACAGTTCGGTTTGGGGAAGAGACTTCATATAGCCTACAGCAAGTAATCCAAATCTCTTTTAAATGGATCAATATCGATCTTGTCCGGCTCCGTGGCTAAATGGTTAGCGCGCTAGGCTTTGACCCGAAGTGCCCCTGGGTGTATGTGACGTCTTCAAAATTGCACCATCTTCATTTCGACGCGCAGTTCGCCTACGGGCGTCAACTAGAAACACCTGCACTCGGCCTATCCAATCGTTATAATATGTATCTTGAGAAATCAACTTTATCGACTTCACTAATCTGGAAAACACTATAGGCCTACATGTTCTGTTTAGTCTTGTATGCAACATACGCTAAATAAATAATAATCCTCGATTTTTTTAATTAATTATATTGAATAATCTTTTTGTTAGTCTATTGTTGTCTATCCTAAATATGTGTCCAACATATTTCCACAGTCTCCTGCGTACAGTGTTTGTGAAACTGTCTGTGAATCCGCTGTCTCCACTTAGCTCGGTCATGGGCCATGTCCGGATGTAGGTTGACGTTTTTCAGATCCCTGTGCAGTGTATCGGCCCAACGTTGTCTCGGTCGCCCCCTTGGGTCTTTTTCCTGCGACCTCTAGTGTGTAGCTCTGTTATGCAATGGTGTCCGCTCCTGACCGTAGCACATGCCCAAACCATCGCGTACGACCCTCGCGCATTTTGTTGTTGATTGCCGCGACACCAAATCGTTCCCTTATTTTTTCATTGGGGATGCGATCCAACCAATGCCAGCTGTTCATCTAAGCATCTTGGTCTTCATAACACTTAGCCGACGTTCTGCTTCATTGGTGATCGGCCAACATCCAGTACCATAAAGCGCCACGGGACGAATGACAGTGTGGTAAATCTTCGATTTTAGGTGATCTTTCATCTGGCGATCGCACATGATACATGTCGTTTTTCGCCACTTCATCCACGCAGCATTAATTCTTACGTTGACCTTCTCGGTGAGACGACCTTCAGCAGTTATCGTAGAACTAACATACTTAAATTAGAGGTATCTTAATCAAAATTCCGTTTTCTTATGTAGGGCTGAATATTTTTCTAAGAATGTTGCGTTCTTGCTTTTCAATGTCTGCAATTTTTGAATGGCGTCCTAAGTTATGATTTCTAATTATAATTCTTCTTCTTGTTTGTTCGATTTTGGCCTACTTTGGACTACGGGAAACAATTGACGTGCTGATTAGTCCTTTTTTCTGCTCCCAGAAATTCTTCATCCTTTCACTGTGGATTCTCTTCCTTTCTTCGGACCAGATGTTCTTGGCTCTTCTCTTTTGCTTTTCCTGGAACCCCTTGAATGCATCAATCGTAACTCGAAACACCTCTATTCCAGTTCTCAATTGGACTGATTCACCTTTCTTGTTCAGTATCAAACATTCTGAACTATACAATTATTATTACCATCTTGCATACTTGCATACCAGGTCTATGATGGGGAAATGCATCTAGTCTAGGGATTGAAGGAGCAAAATTCTGGCGTTGACAGCGACCATTCCGAGTGTGGCTTTCTCCACGTTTTTCCCGCATTCCCTCCAGGAGAATGCTGGGATGGTAATTTGAATTAAAGCCATGGGGAACCAATCTCTTACCCCATTAATTGCAGTGGTGCTTGCCTCTCACGAAGGCGATCCGGGTTTGATTCCCGGTTAATGTGTGGGAGATTTTAAAAATGAAATGTCACATCGTGTGGTTCGAATTCCTCGTTGCTCATGACCACGATATTATCGGTCATGTAAAACGTTCATAGCCAGGTACGGTTTTACCTTGGTAGTGGCTATTATCTCTTTATTATTTATTTGGTTTCATTGTGCTTCTAACAGCCATATGCCTAATAAAAAGAAACACGAACATTTGGTTACACAATTCTATCAAATTTGAATATAATTGACAGGCATAATGTTGAGATTGTAATGTAAATTAATTCTACAACTAAATACGAAAATATAATAACTCAGGGCAGGAAATTGGTAGGTGGATGTACGAGTTCATGTGACCGCACGTCAGACAGAAACAAAGGAACTATATGTGTAACTGAATAAGTCAAGGTTGGTTGTTATTGAATGTTCATTGTATAATTGAATAGCACTTACTATTGGGTAATGTTTATGCTGTACTGTTCTAGTTCTTGGGCAGTAAAATGTAATAAACTTAAGGTTGAGCTGAGGGAGGTGGGACACGTAAATTAAACTGTGATATTAAATACTTACTATACAAAAGGTTATTGAATACTTAGAAGACAAAAACAAGAATTGCAATTTTTCGTCTGTTAGCCAGAGATTTATAATTCCGGTAACTTGGAAGATTTCCATAGCTATCGTATTTCGGATAAATGCCCGTGATTTTATACTGCAGATATCTTAGGAATTTATTCTGAACCATTTCTGCACTTGACCTTCAGGGGAGTGGGGTGGTGTTTCGATTGTGCCTGAGAACACTGACGTGCGAGATTATATGTTCAGTTTCGTCGTTCAATATTTTAACAAAACCTATACCTGATTAATTAATGATGGAGATCGATAATTCCGTGTCTTGTGCAGACGACCTTAAAGTAGTTGGTGATATTTTGATGGTCAATTTCCGGGTAAACTAAAACCCCGTGAAAGAATGATTCAAACAACGATAATGAAAAATGAAAATCCACAGCCTGCTTCCAGTCTCCGACCGGGTCAGGAAGGGAATGAATGAAGCCCCCATCTAGCGGCGACGATATGAACGGTGCCGGCTGACGAGGCCTGACGCACTCCTCTGGGGCAATGATTAAATGAATGACAGATGAAATGAAATGATAGTGGAGAGTGTTGCTGGAATGAAAGTTTGACAGGGAAAACCGGAGTACCCGGAGAAAAACCTGTCTGCCTCCGTTGTGTCCAGCTCAGATCTCACATGGAGTGACCGGGATTTTCACCACGGACCCAGTGGTGAGAGGCCGGCGTGCTGCCGCCTAAGCCACGGAGGCTTGGTTCAAACAACGACAATAAATGATAATAATTATTATTCTTCTTTATTAGGAATATTCTACAGTACAATCGTTTTCCTTCAACCCAAAAATATTCTACTCCACAAAATTCGGTCTTCAGCATCTTCTTCGGTTAAGCCTCTGGTAGCCATGCTTCTCTTTACACCATTCATTGTTCTCTTGGTTCACCCCGTTTCCGTTTGCCTTCAGCTTGCCAATGTAACATTAAATTTGGAATTCTACTATTCTGCATCCTTTTCACGCGTACAAACCATTGTAATCTTCTTTCTTCAATCATTTCTAGTACATTTTTTTTACTTGCATAATTTCTCTGATTCTCGTATTTCTAATTTTATCCTATCTTTATTTTCTTGCCGCCCTCCTCCAATAATTCATATATGTTACTAATAATGTGTTGGCATGCTGTCTGTTTAACGTCCAAGTTTCTGCTACATATAACAAAATATTTTGTACCAATGAACTGTAAATAAGTTTGTTAGTTTTGTTTAATAGTAATAGTCTCCAAAGTAAAATTTAGGGGAGGCAATTCAGACGCTTTTGAAATCAGAACCGGTGTAAGGCAGGGAGATGGATTATCGCCTCTGCTTTTCAATTGTGCACTCGAGAAAGTCATCCGAGAGTGGCGCAAAGAAATGAACAAGAACGGTTGTAAATGGAGTCAGATTGGGTTACAGAAACCTGAACATGACAGTTGATTGCTTAGCCTTTGCAGACGACCTCGCGATTGTCGTACATTGTCTCATCTTTCCTGATCCTTCATTCTTCGAGGGCTCAGACTTCTTGTTTTATTTTCATTGCATCTTCTGCACAAGGACATCCAGGAGGCAGGGTGTGTGTGTAGCCCCGCCACTTATGGTGCACCCTGTATTGTGCTACACTCTCAAGGGCGAGTTCGGGGCGTTGGTGACTCCGAGGGCTTCCTGAGCTGGGTCCGGATTTTCTTCTTCTTCTTCCATTGCCTTTGGGGAGGTCCCTCTCCTCTTTACCTTTCCTATCTGACTTTCCTGGCTCTCCTTTCTTCCAAGTCCTTTAATTCTCATTCTTCGAGGGTTGAGGGCATTTCCTTTCTTCCTGTCTTTTGTTTCCCCCTTTTCTTATTTTTGTTTTCCATTTCCTCCTCTGGTATGTAAGTATGTAGTTAGTTTTAGGTTTAATTTAATTTGCATTTTCACTATCACCCAAACCATTAGGGGTCGATAACCCAGATGTTAGGCCCCTTAAAACAACAGTTATCATGATCATCTTAGTATGCAAGAGCTGGATGGGTAAATGCAGAGCTAGCTGCCGGTATCTATAAATAGCGATCAAGGGAAGTACTTGCGGGTGGCGGAGCTCTTTCCGGTCACGGAGGGAGTCCGTCATTTTGTGTAGGCTAAGGATAGGTCATACAAGATCCACTCACTCGTACCTAATGAGAAGGGAAGACCCCTCTCTTTTGTACCTGTCGAGCCGTTTTCACCGTGGCCCACATTTTAGCCGAGTGTGTGGACCTTGCTGACTTAACGAAGAAACCTTGGTTTGCAGATGACACTCAAACTTATATTAGCCGATGACGCGGTGGCTGCTGATCGCGTTATCCGCTTTATAAGTGAGAGTGGGTTAGGGCCACCAATCGAACTTATTCGTTTTTGAATGAAAATTATTTGTTTTTCCGTAATTTTTGTTTATTTTTATTTAATTTTTTGTTTTTGTTTTATTAATTGTTGGTCTTTTTAAATTGAGGCGTCCACCTCAAAATTTTAAATTCAATTCCAAATTTGAATTCTTTTAATCTGTGTTAAGAGGGGCAGATAACTTCGTAGTTCCGCCCCTTAAAACAACAATAGGTAACTAACTCTCCTGACTGACTTGTTCATTTCATTAATGTGAGTATTGAAGGACTACTGTACTGTAGACCGGGACATGATTGAACTCTCGGTTGGGGTAGTTTCAATGATGTGTGCCCCAGTGCAGGGAGGAGAGAAGAAGATAAGGCAGCCATACGAATGTAGCAGTCTAATAATATATGGTACAGTAGTGGCAGTGAAAGGGAAGTCCCTTCCTTTCAAGTACAGTCTGAGCCAATACCAGATCATCGATTCCAGTAATTATATTGTGTCGCGAAAGGAGGAATGGTTGCTTGGTTGGTTCCTTATTAGTTTAGGGGCTGCGACAACGCGGTCATGTAGCCCCGTGTACTTTGCGTGTGTGTAGAATCTGTCTGATAACCGGTGTTAATTGTGATCACTGTATTAGTGTGTTTTATCTGTTTGTAATTCAAGTAAGGACTGCAGACAATAATTTCAAGTAGTTCCTACTTTAGCTACCAAATGCTACCGTCCACGACACCTAGCTTCCGGACTTGGCTACTAGATGACATCGCAGTCAGCACCTGGTGGCGAACGTTGGAACTATTAGAGCGTTATCAATTCTAACCTCCAAATTTTGGCTTCACACAAGTGTAGTTAGTGGAAGGTTCTTTTTCATGCCATAAATCTATGACATGGAACCGCCGGCTTTACTTCCCCTCCGAAGGAAGGCATACTGAGGGATTTTTAACGCTCTTAAAAAAATCCGAGTACTTCGTCCGGGATTGAACCCGCGACCTTGGGCATAGAAGCTCAGCATCGAAGCCGCCGAAAAGAGGAATGTATTTACAATATCGAGAAGTACCAAATTAAAAACTGGTTCCAGGTAGTTATTGAAAATATTGGCTTTAAACCACTTGACACTCAATGTGGTTGCAGAAGATGTTTGTCAAAGTTGTCCTCGTTGCTAATTGAGGTGCCAAAGAGAGAAAATTAAGATTGCGATATGTATTTGCATATTTGTATTCATTAGAATCGAGCCCCAGCTGAAATAATTCAAGGCAGTCTATTGACGGTGGCGTGATTTTTTTTAACCGGTTTTGAAACAAAAAGTAGCCTATATTTTTAGTTAGAACAAACCAATCCAACCTCGTGGCACTACAGCCCCGTGAAGGGCCTAAGCGTACCAAGCGACTGCTGCCCAGTTATTTGGCCTGCAGATATTGGGGTGGCGCGTGCTCAGCGCATCGGGTCACCTCGACCGGTAATCTTGGTTTTTGTGGCCGGGAAGCAGTCTCACTGTCAGGCAGCTGCCTAATTTGTCCTCACGAGGCTGAGTGCACCCCGTTCCAGCCCTCACGTCAGTTTCTAAAATCTCTGACTGAGCCGGGAATTGAATCCGGGGCTTCCGGACGAAAGGCAAGCGCGCTACCCCAACATAACGGGGCCGGCTTTTAAGTTGGACTGGCGTAATTCATCTTGTTAATAGCATCAGCTGTTTTCTCGTGATTACATGAAAAGCAACGATACAGATAAAAATTGAAGTGGGTTGATTTCCTACAGTGGCCCTAATTGTCTTAAAATGACTAAAAACAAAGTGAATTTATTTATTTGTTTACCAAAATACCCTGCATTGTGTGTTTGTCGTAAGAACAGAAAGTAAAAAGAAGTCTTACAGTGGCTGTGCAATACACTCCCGCCTACGGTCGCCAATGAATATCGACATAATCTGGAATAAGTGTCCAGCGGTCGCCCGAACGTTGGCGATCATTAATTGGCGAAAACTTCTCTATCAACTGCAAAGTGAAACTTTTGCTGGGTGTTGTGAATGTCTGTCCCTTCCTAGATAAGTGAAACTAGATCTTAATTATCTGAAATTGTTCTTATTCAACAATGAGAATGTATGTGGTGGTCGAAGATGTTCTCGTCTGTTGTGGCCAGGTGTGGTATTCAATTAACTAATTAATTAAAAATTCAGCACAGAGCAAATTACATTTGTACACATTGAGACACGTATAACAATGGTTTCTTAATTAATATTGAGTAAGCGCAGCGGTTCCCCTGGTAGTTTAAAGTAAAAGTTCGGAGCTAAATCTTACGACGGATAGCGTTGTTTCTCCCCTGGCGGATGAATGTGGAAGTTCTGAAATTTATTTTGAGTCTGTTTTATTATTACTTACAGTTATAAAATATTGGTTCTATTGAATGCTCATTTATGCCATTCCGTTATGTAATTTCCTTAATCTGTTTTCCAAACCATTGCTGTTGTTGTTGCTGTTTGAGCGTTACGTCTTTTGTCTTGTTTGATGCAGTTTCCCACACCTCGCTGTCCTGAGCTAATCGTTTCATCTCTATATAGCTACCACACCTTACATCCGAGCCAATCTGTGTAACTTATTCTAAACCTTGGTCTACCCCTACAGTTCTTGTCCTCGACCCTTCCTTCCATACCTAACTGTGCTATTCCTGGGTGCCTTAGTATCTCTTCTCTTCATTTGCAGTCGCCAGAAACATTTCTCCTCTCCCACCCGTCGTATTACATCTTCATTTGTTACTCTGTCTACCCATCTGATCTTCATCATACTCCTGTAACACCACATTTCGAACGCTTCCATTCTCTTTTCTGTTGCGCCAACAGTCGCGAGTTTCATTTCCATAGAGCGAAGCTCCAGACAAAGGCGTTCAAAAATGACTTTTTAATACCTAAATCTATATTATGGTGGCAACAGATTTCTTTTCTGTAGAAATGTGTTCTTTGCCTGAGCCAACCTACTTTTTATCTCCTCTTTGCTTTGTCCATCACTGGTTATTTTGCTTCCTAAGTGGCAGAAGTCTCTTACTTCCTTTAGCTTCTCACCTTCCAATTTTACGTCAATAAGGGTTTCTGATTTCTTTCTACAGCATGCTAAACCATTAGCAATCCGCAGTGAAATGATATGGAGGAGATATTGTTGGTTGTCTTAGTATGGGGTATAGTAAATTCCCCATTCCTCCTCCAAAAGCTTAAATCTGCTCCTGCATCTCAATCCAGTTTTTACAGCTGAGAGACGCCACTGCTGTGTTGTCAACCGACTGGAGTGGGGCTTCAGGTGTACCATTAACTAGTACATTCTTTAGGGCGATCTTGTCCGCACGCTGTGCGAGGGAAGTGGATAAATCGCCCGTCCCACGTGAAATTGATGGATTACACTGGCATGCTTATTTGGCGAGGACAGCCACTGTTGTTGTGTTCTGCCTTCCCTTTAATTCCGTTGCGTTCACATTGAACGAATTTATCGCCCTCCCCCTACCCTCTCATGGCAAGTCTCCTCCCCAAAACGCCATAGCTCTCTGAGGAGTGCGAGTTGTTCAAATAGCTACGGACAATAGGACAACACTCTGCCGTTATTGTTTGAGTCTTCAGTCTTTTGACTGGTTTGATGCAGCCTTCCATGTTTTCCTGTCCTCAGCTAATCGTTTTATCTCTACAAAGATACCACACCCTACATCTGAGGCAATCTGTGTAACATATTCTAACCTTGGTCTACCCCGTCAGTTCTTGTCGTCGACCCTTCCTTCCATAGCTAACCTTGCTATTCCTGGGTGTCTTAGTATTTGTCCTAGCAACCTATTTCTTTTCTTCATTAGCAGTCGCCACAAACATATCTTGATACCTCTTCATTTGTAACCCTATCTACCTATCTGATCATCATTCTCCTGTGACACCACATTTCAAGCGCTCCAATTCTCCTTTTTCTTCCTGCAACAATAGTCCAAGTTTGACTTCCATAGAGCGCCACGCTCCAGACACACTCTGGCAAGAAATTTAATTCTGATCTGAGAACTGGAACGGGGTCCACTCAGCCTATTGAGACAAAACTGGTAAGAGGCGGGTTTGATTCCTATCTCAGCCATCGTGGAAGTGATTCTCCGTGGTTTCCCCACTTTTACTCCAGACAAATGCCGGGTTAATACATAACTCAAGGCTACGGCCGCTTTCGACCAAAAAGCGTACCTCAATTACAAATACACACACAGTGATACAGACTGACATATTCTACACACACCCAAGTAGACGGAGCTACGTGGCCACGATGTCGCAAAGCCCCTAAAGAATCAACAACAGCTTATCTTCTAGTTCTTAAAATAATTCTTTATGGGAACTCATAAAAAAATTATAGATAGAGGAATTATCAACTAAAAGCCTGGTGTTGTAATCGTCTGAAACAAGAAAGGGATTATATGAATAAACTTACCTTATGGTCGTATATTTGCGTTCCCGGAGTAGAGTCTTTATGTTATCCTCGTTACTCTAGGAACTGAGTTTTATATTGCATACTTGTTTTGAGGTGGATAAACTAACATTTAACTAGGGGCTACGAGCTAGATTTTCTCTTATCTGTCCAATGTTTATCAGCAGTGTTAATAAAGAATTATAACTTTATAGTGGGCATCCTGAGTGACCCCGCCACCCCCTGAGTGTTTTCCGCACTAATTTCGGGAAAATGTCAATTAATTCAAGTCTCATGACAACTATCCATTTTCTAGACTGTAAATCATAGCAGTTACACACACTTAAGTACACGCGGAGTTGATGAATATAATGTCCCAAGCCCCAATTGAAACAGCACTTTCCGAACCTCAATTCTGAGGAATCAGAAGACGTGAATTGATCTGTATTGATGTAAAGTTCAGAAAATGCTCCCATCAGCTGTCAAAATAAATAGTATGGTCACCCCAGGGATAGAGTAGTCTAAGAATTACTCAAAATCTTTGAGGGCTCTGGCCTAACAAGCGACGACCGCCGCATGCAGATTGTGGAGTGACGCGTGATCAGTGAGACGTATCCTTCCCCTCAATCGTTAATCTCGACTTTCTTAGCCAGAGTCTAGATCAGCTACTCAATATTCCGTACCCCGTCCTATCCCTCACGTCAGCAGGAGTCTATATAATAGTAATGTTATTGGTTTTACGTCCCTTTTAACTATTGTGGTTTTTAGAGACGCTGGGGTGCTGGAATTTTGCCCCGAAGGGGATCTTTAACGTGCCCGTAAATCTACTGACCCAGCTCATGTTTAAGCACCTTCAAATGCCAAGTGATTGCGCCGGGATTCGATCTCGCGATATTGGACTCAGTACGCGAGAACGTTGCGACTGAGCCACGCAGCCAGCCAGTCAGCAAGCAGGAGTCAGGAATTAAACTCAGATCCTAGGTAAGAAGCTACCTCTACTCCACAGAGTTAGAGAAATATCCAAGACTATAGTATGCTTTAATATCCTTTACTGCTTTTTCACATTGAAGTAGCTCCCCATCAGGATATATGACTCTGGTTATAAGGTTTGACTTATCGTGCAGTTCTGTATGCATTATGGTTGCTGCGGAATATAAAAAGGATGGGGATTAAGGGCTGGTGGAGAGGCATGTCTTGAATAATTTATTGATTCCACAAATAATGTTGGTTCTGTAGACATCAATCATATGTTTTGTTTAACAAGACTAGACGTATCCTACAGGATACGATATCAGATGTTACACACGCATACACAAACCATAGCTTATTTCCATTTGATTTATATACACTTTCTTCACTTTTTTTGTTTTGTCTTTCACCTTTAGCCATACAACACATACTAAATGTCAGCTCATTCTGCCAAAATATACAGTAACTACATCTCCTTTGCGTTATTCTGTGCGTATGCTGCTGATATATGTCCCAATTTTCAAGTCTTGCTCGTTAGTCTTTTAAGGTTTATATTCTAAAATAGCACATAACATTGCATATAGACTTGCTGCTAAAATCTCAGAACTCCAGTCAAATTCGTTCCGTGATAAATGAGAAACATTTGGGATTTTGAAATGTTATATTGCTTCAGTTTTTTAAATATCTGTCTTAAACATCAATTTATTACCAAGACAATTAATACTAATAATGAATAATTTAAGTTCATTGAAATGAAACAGGAAAGTTTTCAATTTACTCGGCAAAATTCAGAGCAGCAAAACTGAAGGGCATGGATGTTAGAGGATTTTTCTTGACAAAGGATTGATATCGTAATTTACATTCTCAGAGTTTATCACACTGACTTTCCAGAGATTTTGCAGCAGGCCGATATTATACATATTCATTTAAAGAAGAGCTTCACTGTTAATAGGGTTTTTGTTTTTTATTCGATCGGTCGATTGCAATTCCTTACTTGTTTGTGTGATAATGGGGGTGAGTCTGTGTCACTGAGAACTAAATATGAATTTGATTGTTTTTAAATACATCTCAGGAATATATTTTTCATTCTATTTTCACTGCACCATTGGTTAGTTATGCAGTTCTGTGAACACGTTTAGTTGGCATATTTCTATACATACGTTCGTCTTGTATGGAAGATTGGCACAAATTTTCACAAAATTCATAAGTCGATTGGTATTCTTGTTCTGATCAGGAGTTGGCGTATATTGGTTTTGAAAACATAATCTGATGCTGGAAATTCACTGGTAGTGCATGGTGTTTTAAGTCCATAAATAGGTTAAACTGTCTTCTCTACACTGTGATGCATGGAGTTCATATTTAACCATTAGAATTGTTGAAGCCTATCTTAAGCTAATACTGGTGATGATTTGTTATATATCTGTCTCTGAAATTTGAAGGATTGTTTCTTCCTCGTAAGTAATGAATGTGTTCTCACAAACAATACAGTAGTTTCGGTATTTTCAGATTTGTTTTTATAATATTAATTGAAATTTTATTTCTGTTAATCAGTTTGTCATGAGTTAGGATGATCTTTACTATAATTATGCTCGATAGCAAGGTTGTATGAAATTGACACAGAGTTTATGACAGCACAAATGCACGAACCAGCAGCGGATGCATTGCACTACTATATCGTCTCACTCATATGAAAAGTTATATTTTGAGTTTCTTTTGTGTGCTTCAAAATGCTTTCTAATCATTTACCCCCACGACTAACAAGTGGAACTGTAGCTTATTCTATAATTGGGTGTGTGGTGGTTTTGCTTCTTGAATGTCGGTTAATTGCTTTGTTTGCCTCTATCCTTACAACTTGAGTCACTCGTGTATCTGCGAAAGCGAGTTGCGCTTCTCCTTATTACCAACGTTATGGTCTACATTTGAATTCTTGGTGGTGACGCAAACTCCCGCCATTACCCACTTTGATAACTCGTATTGAAACTCACGTTGATTGTTGTTCAGTTTTGACGACACCACGTTTAATTTCCTCAACGCGACGTATCTGGAATTGCAATCCCTCGCATTGCGGTTGTTTAAAAACAACTGCTGTGAAAGGCATCCCTGATTTCTTTTATTCATATCTGTTCCCGTTTCGCTAGAAAAATGTAGGCTCAGGTAGTTATACACACTATTTTTTGCATACGTGATTTTCTTTTCACTTCTCCACCAGCGAATGGAAGCGATGCATTAAGTACATTATGACCATGAAAATTCTGAAGTAATATTATAAAAAGAAACATTAAATTCTCGAGTAAGATGAGAAAATTCTTGACTAAATTACTCACGAATTCTTCGTTCATTCTCTTCTAAGATCTAAAGCATAATTTTGAATTAAATTTCACAAAAAGCGGCGTTTTGTCACTTCCGCTTAAGATCTACTGTTATAATACTGTAAAAGGTGCCATGGGTTCGGTTTTACGGCGATTTCTTTCCTAATGTATGGCAGTTCTTTTCTTGTTGGATACTGGCATACAAACTATTTGAAGAGAACAAACTCTGAATGGAATGAGAAAGAGGAAGGTGACTATATTTTGTAAGCCGACGTGGGAGGGGGGGGGGGGGGGGGGGGTCGTCAATTCTGGGATAGAGTCAATTTGTATTACTGGAATACAAGTTTTCTCCATGCTTCGATTATAATCATGAAATTTTCTTTGCAAAATAATGTAAAGGATTCCGTTGGATCAATATCTTGTTTTGTGTTCGCCTTTCATATACAAACGGTTTCATATGATCTGATGAAAATTAGTATTTACGTTAAAATATTGGCTGAAAATAGTGTTTGTTGTATATACGCAAGCAAAGGAAGGGTTGGAGGGAGTTCAGGAAACGCATTTTATTTTATTTTTTATTTTCATTGTAACTATTGGTTTCATGAAGCTATTGTGTTTGATAAAATGTTTAAATTTAAATTTTAACAGCTTTGTATTCTATTTGTTTCTTCTCGTGGAAGGTAGAGAAAATGACCGGGTAGATGTGTGTGATACGTGGGATTACTCGCTTGTTGCATCCCCCCCTGCAGTGGTGGAGCTCCAGGAAATGGACCCTGTGCGAAAATATATGCTAATAT
This sequence comes from Meconema thalassinum, assembly GCA_946902985.2. Lineage (NCBI taxonomy): Eukaryota > Metazoa > Arthropoda > Insecta > Orthoptera > Tettigoniidae > Meconema > Meconema thalassinum. The sequence continues at coordinate 122,703,950 of OX336398.1, forward strand.
CTTCATGTTTCCACCTGGGAGAAGCAAGCCAGGTACCTCTGCTAGCTGAACTAAAAATTTAGTGAATATCCCCAATTTTACTGTACCACGGTGAAAATCTCCGGTTATTCTCCAGCAAAAGCGATGGGTACAGTAATGACCCCCTTTTGTCATGGTTTGCTAATGAAATAAACACTCACCCTTCACATCTTCATTATGTCCTTTATCTCGTCCCACATTGTTTAATTGAAGTGGCTTCATCCACTGCGTTAGCAATGTAATCACTCGAGAATTGCTTTGTGTGGGTTGTGTAACACGCTTGCTTTCCTTTGGCTGTAATCGTGTTTTTTTTTCTCTCCCTTGATATCCGTTGTTCGTGTCTCTATGCTTTATGTTTTATACTGTACTTCCATTATCCTTTGCATATTGTATCGTGAGCTGTATAATTTGCCCTTCCCAACTAGCAACGCGTGTTTAGGGTGCTCTTTAATGTAAATGTGTTATTATGGTATTACATTTAAATCCCTCCCAATATAATTCTGATAAGTAGCGTACCTTTCATGTAGTCTTACTGTTGATTCATTATGGTGTGCCCAGGATAGTTCCTAATTCAATTACAAATAACACGCACTACTACAGACACCACAATAACATAGTTCTCTGAAAACTCGTACACATACGTCTAAGTATACGGGGCTAATGACCACGATGTCACAAACCCACTATATTAACAACTAATATTTTGTAACTGATTCATAAAATCATTCGAAACTCAATCAGTAATTTGCAATTTACCCGGCCGAAGCCGTCGGATTTTTTAAGAGCGTTAAAAATCCCTCAGTATGCCTTCCTTCAAAAGGGAAGTAAAGCCGGCTGTCCCATGTCATAGATTTATGGCGTGTTAAAGAACCTTCCACTAATTACAACTGTGTGAAGCTAAATTGGATAGGTTAAGAATGTAAACAACGCTCTTGGGTTTCTACATTCGTTGCCAAGAGCCGACTGCGGTGGCGTCTAGTAGCTAAGTTCTGAACTTGGCCTAGTAGTCGTTGACGGTGACGCTTGGCGGCAAAAGTAGGAACTATTTGAAAAATGCTAAGTTGCAGTCTGTACTTAAATTAAAAAACAGATAACACACACTAATACAATCACAATTAACACCGGTCATCAGACAGATTCTACACACACCCAAAGTACACGGGGCTACATGACCGCGTTGTCGAAGCCCCTAAACTTAAGAACCAACCAACTAATTTGCAATTGGATTTGGAAAGTTTATAAAAGATCTGATTGAACGAATAATAATATTGGTCCTATGAATTTTAATAGTGTGTTAAGATTATGGTGTTTGAAGCCATTCTTCAGTGTTGCCTTAGTAAACGAAGTTTGATTTGTTTCAGTCGGTCTACACGAATAATAAATTAATATCATGTTTTTTTTCCTTCAGAATTGGGAATAGCCCATCACAATTGGGTACAATCGTGTTGACCTATTGAAAAACATTAAACTTAGTTTGTAAAGATATATTTTCTTTGTGTATAAGTGAGCTGGAGGTGACTCATTTTGTCAAATCCATTGTAATTATTTTGTGGTTGCTGTTTTTATGAACACGGGTGTCTTGAATATAATTTGAAACTATGTTATTTGACTATGTGATGAAATGATATTTTGTTAAATTTATTTTAAGTACAAGGGATTACATCTGAGTTAATTATTATATTTTTAAAAACATTCGTCACAGCAATGCGCCTAAGAAAGAAAAAATGTTATACAGTAGATGCCGCTTTCATTCGCTGGTGTCACGAAACTTAATGATGTTTATGTTATTGTCTCTTAGATATTAATTATCATTTGTCTAGCGAAACGGTATACAAGCTTTAATAAAAACTCACACATATTTTCTAGTAGGTGGATAAAGTTGCACAGTTATTTTTTTTTTTTTGTTGGTCACACATCTTCTTTAATCGAGTCTTTGAAATACTCTTTTTTTTTCTCTCAACTTTGCTACATCTCGCCCTTCTCCTTTGGGAGCGGCAGATCTGGGGAATTATTGACAAGTTATATACTAGAAGGCGAAGGGGGGGGGGATACATGTTACACTGAAATTGGGTCTCATATTGCACTTAATGTAACTTGTGCGAGATTTTCTTTGCATCTTGTTCCTTCCTCTTCTAAGGCACCTTACAAAGATCTGAATACCTGCCTATGTATTAAGATCTTTGCTGTACGTTTTACCGAGGAAATATCATTCCCTTCAGACACATTGTAAATAATTCATAATTCAACTGAAATTTTTAAATTTGCATTTATGTGTCGTACCTTTGACGGATTGGCTATAATGATTCATAAAGAAACTGCATGTTTGGTATTTTCAGTCAACATTTAGGACCGTGACAATTTTCGTATTCTGCTCTCTTTGGAATGTAATTTTGTTTGCTAGAAAATCTTGCACAGGTTTACATTTTTTAAACTTTGGAACCGATGGAAAATTCCATATCGAGCGAGAGTGACTACAAATTGATTCGATGCTTTATAAATTTCTCTGTTCTGGATATCTTCCACTAAAGTCAATTTTTGTGGAAGCTTTGTGAGTTATGCATGCTCTCAGCTGAATGAGAAAACATAGAGATGGATTCCTATTTTAAAGTACATATTTAAATAAAATATAATTGTGCGTCATTCGAAAGTATTCTGATTTTTCTTCCTCCCATCGGCTTCAAGCTATATTCCCCTTACAGAACTACACACGCTTACATTATATGGAAGATAGTTCTATCATGTTTTCCACATAGTTTCTATTGTTTGTTAGTTTGGGAAATAGTAATTTCCTCCACTGTATTTTTGTTCGCTAGAAAACACATACAGTCTTTGTTATAATTTCTGTGGTAGAAAATATATTTCTAACACAGAAATGAAGCATCAATGATAGGCCTAAATCATTGTTGTTCTTAATGGAGAGTTTTTAAAATAATATTACGAAGTGTTGTTTTCATCTAATCTGTTCTTTAACATATTAAAACAAGATCACAGATATTCACTTAGTCGAACAGCTCTTAGGGTTTGCAAGAGAAAGGGTTAAATTAGTTTGCTTTTGTTAAAAATAACTGTCATAATTGACACTGCTACGATTTGAGACCCTGGCTGACTGTCACATGTCTTTAACAAACCTTGTCTGCACTTTTTAATATAGTAATAGTTGTGTGCGATATAATTCTCGTTAGTGTTTATATATTCCTCTTCCTTTTTGTTTACAGTTAAGAGACCGCCTGTTTACATTGGCAAATGTTTATTAGATAATTTAATCAAAAGCAACAATCTTTCTATATTCCTTTCGTCGTAAGAAAAATAACTTGAAATTTTCCACTTTGTTACAAAAATAATATACGTTTGTCTTCTTAAGTAGGAAAGCTTCCTTTATGTAACGAACATAGTATGACTTTGTAAATCACATTAATCTGTGTTTTAACAAAGTTACTAGCTCGCTTTTTTTGTTACTGCCATGTACGTAAACACATTACAACACGATTCGCTTTGTAGTCGTGGTGCTGTGTGAAATGACATCAAATAAGGAGTACGATTCATCCAACAATGTACAAGTTTTATTTGTTCTTGGAAGAAAAGTATAAAGATTGTCTCATTGCTGTGTTGTGTAGTACATTTGTGCATAGTTTTCTCTTATCTCTGAGTGTTCTAACTTATTCCTCGATATTGGAAGTTGAATATTTGTCTTGATGATTTATTTGGAAGTCTCAGACGTCTGGTTTTCTTTTCACGTCTATGTATTGCCTTACATTCCGTATTTAAGTATTTGTTGTAATACGTAATCCATACTTAATTCTTATGTTCAATGAACGTTTATTTTACACTTTGTAGTGGAAACTGCTCTTGTATCTTAAACATTTCCTTGTTTTTTTTTTTTTTTTTTTTTGAAGTTAACATCCTTCCCATGTTTTGAATTTCTTAAAAATAGATTGGCACTGTTTTCGTCTATTGACCTCTCACAGAGATACGTTAGTTTTTTTTAAATTCATAAATAGACACCATTTAAAAATACTGGAGATTTTTTCTGCATGTAAAGCATCACCATGATATAAAGTAAATTTTGTAAGAATCCTTTTAAAGTTATGAAATCCTGATTGATCGTTTGTATGAGATATTCATTTTTTTTACAGGATTTTGTGATGTGCTTGACAGATGCAGCAGTTAAGTTTGGGATCATTACTGCCTAAAATTAAGTCAGGCGTCCTATTTGGATGCACCGATAATACCACGGTATCACCAAGCAAATGAATTGGCATCTTGGTACCTACCTAACATCACATTTGCATAAGAGTGGCTTAAGATTAAGTCGATTTTACTTATGTTGGAGGACGCCACACTTTCTTTCGATATTGGCAGAGCAACACTTTTTTAAAGGCTTGCCGGAACACTTTGTTGAAGATGGTGTAGAAGATGGGGTTGACCATGGAACTCGCGTAACCAAGCCAGGTGACGAAGTCGAACACGCGATGGTCGATGTTCCTCTCGCATTCCTCTCCGCACACCGTGGGTACTAGATTGAGGACGAAGAATGGTGCCCAGAGGATGACGAAGGTGAAGAACACCACTCCCAGAACCTTCGTGGCCTTCTGTTCCAGCCTGATAATCCTGCCGTGCCGTGATGATGTCCGGGAGATGACGCTGGAGTTGCGGCTGTGATGGCTGCGGACTGTGGCACTCTTGCTGCGAGTTCTCGGTGAAGGACTGCCACCCGATCCGTAACGAACTAACAGGCAGGGTGAAGAAGACGCACTCGCAGTCGCACCTCCGCTGATCCCAATCTCTGCTTTAGTACCGACGCGCTTGTTCGGTTTCGTTGTCCCGTTGTGGTGGCGCAATGTTGCAGCCCGCCTCAGTAAAGGTAGGGTGCGATTACTTCCTTGGACTGCCGATGAGGGCGCTAGTATTGTGCGCACACTGTTGGTGATACCTCCGCCGCCGTAACCTGATCCTCTGCGGCGAATGCTGGAAGATTTGGTGTCCCAAGTTACTATCATGTTGCTGCCGCCGGTGGTGATTTCACCCGATCTCGCCTTGAGAATGTTTGTGAGGGCCATCCCGCCCTTCTTGCAGGGGGATGTCGCTCTGCTGGATGCCGGTGAAGATTTGGGGCTGCTGTTGTTGAAGTCGTTATTCCTCAGATCATCCACTGCAGAGTCATCTCCTGGCACGCTCAGGTGGTGAAGCTTAAGTTTGCTGCTGGTTTCTCCTCCTATGGTAGGCACTATGACGATTTCACTGGATCTGGGTGATGGCTGTTTCTGGTTCTTCTCTCCGGATTTCTCTCCGAAGTAAGGGCACGTGCAAGGAGGTGGCAGTGGGAATGAAACCACACTCTTGCGATGCACCTTAACGATTTTTGGCACGTGATCCTCTCTCGTTTCAACTGTGACCTGATTATTGTTGCTGTTCAACATAGTTGTGACATTGGCGTCATTGTAATCCTTTTGAGCTTTTACTTCTTCGGTGATGGTGGTAGGCTTTTGTGAAATCTCCGGCTGCTGGTCGATGGAGTGTGTCGGGCTTGTTGTGCCGCTCGTTCCGCTGGGAGGACTAATCGATTCACTCTTCCTGGCGGCGGAAAGTCTCGCTTTGGAATTATCCAAGCTGTGGCGAGTCACCTTGCCGGTGCGGATTCTGTAGGGCTCGCCGAAGTTGAACGAAGGTGATCCGAGATGTTCCTCCGAAGTGGTCGACGACTCGCTGTTGGTCCTCCAGCGCCGTGTCTCGTGGAAGCTGGAACCTCGCCGCTTGGGGATCCGCCACGGCGATTGCTTAGTGGTAGGCGAGGTGCCTGGTATGGTGGTTGTGTTGTTGTCCTCCTCCTCTTCGTCCTGCTGCTGCCTGGTGCTCCGCGCGTGGAACGTCGCCGCTCGGCCTCGCGTACGGGAACATACGTGTCCGGTGTAAGGTGGCGACACCGACGTGGAGTCGCCCTGCACGGCGAGTGGTTGTTCGGCGAAGATCGATGTTTGTGAGCTGGCCATGCTTTCCGGAACGCTGCGTTCACTGAAATGTATAGAACGTGTTCCCTGTTATTACTGCAAGACATTTAATAATCAGTAAACGTATTACGAAACATACATTTTAGGTGCATTAATATGTATTGAATCTCAGAGATTTCTATATTTGGGTATACTGTAGACTTGAATTTATGGCAACATCACGGCCATGAGACTCATTTTTTACATTGCCCCTTCTGATATTCCCCGTGAAAATCCCGCCCTTGAGTCTCGGCATTCGAAAAGGATTATCATGAGAATAGAAGCCAGTTAACAGTGGCATCATATTTTTCCGTACATGCATATCGTGATGAGAACGGCATTGGTTCGCTGCTTTTAGGTAGATTTGGGCCGGCCCCGTGGTGTTGGGGGTAGTGCGCCTGCCTCTCAGCCGGAGGTCCCGGGTTCGATTCCCGGCTCCGTCAGGGATTTTAGAAACTGACGCGAGGGCTTAAACGGGGTGCACTCTGCCTCGTGAGGACAATTGAGTAGCTATCTGACAGTAAGGCAGCGCCCCGATCACGAAAACCAAGATTAACGGCCGAGGGGACCCGATGCGCTCATCATGCGTCACCCCAATATCTGCAGGCCAAATGGCTGGGCAGCGGTCGCTTGGTAGGCCTAGGTCCTTTACGGGCTGTAGTGCCAGGGGTTATATATTAGGTAGATTTCATTAGAAATCTACTTATTGCAATGAGTACCATGTTACGACTTCCGGAAAAATTCGACATATTTTCGACTTTCTCATCCCCCAGACCCCAAAACCACCGCCAATACATATATACTCTATACCAGGGTTTCCCAAACTTTTTCAGACCATCGCCCACTTTCGATAGTTATAATTTGTTTTCGCCCACCTCATTTCAAAAAACGCACAAATCTTAAAATTGCTAACACATACATTCAAATATCTACATACTGTATAAGTTGAGAAATGAGGATTTTTACGGACATTTTTCTTAATAGGTACATTAAAAATTTACAAATAATAGGCTAAAAAAGTATAACAATTAATGAAATGTATTGAAGAAAAAAAATTATAACTACATGAATTTTAGTATCTAATTAATTAAACAACATGAATACCTATGTTAATTAATGTGAGGGATGGATTTGATGAGTTTCAATCAATTTGTTGATGTCAGGAGCCACTTTTGTTAGAAAAATTCTAAGACCTCCTCGCTCTTCAATTTCTAACCTATTGCTATATTTCGTGGCAAGATTATTTGACTTAATTAAATTACTTGTTTGCAATTTTATTTTATTCCTTGTTTTTATAGGCAAAGACTTCTCGGTCTTATTGTATATATAAAAATCTGAATTATTTGCCCACCACTTTTTTTTTCTTCTTCAAAACGCCCATCGAATTCACATTGTCAGTTTCGCCCACTGGCGTGCAAAAATCGCCCACTACCGGGCGAATTCGCCCAGTTTGGGAATCTCTGGTCTATACACTGCTCAACAAAAGTTTGGACTATCGTCATCCATTGTATGCTGACGCTGCCTTAGAGGAGTGGGTCCTCTTACCCCCAAGGTAAACTTTGGTCTCATTCAGAGCTGCGCGGAGGACTACTAAAGACCGATATTTATCATCATGAGATACATATATTCAATGTTTTTGTTTTCAAAAGGGACACTTACAAGCGAGTTTGCTTTGTTTTCGTACCGTTTCAATGTTAAGTTACCACGATTGGTATTGCTTTCAGAAGGACTGATTATTTGGTTTGTTAGTACGTTTTTGTATAAACCTCAATGGATTTACTATAAGCGTCAGCATACAACTGATGACGGCAGTCTAAAGTTTTGTTGAACAGTGTACATCACTCTTGTGGACATGATTATTACCGATATTTTGCACCAATCACTTTCAAATATCTTCTTAGTATAAAACAAAGTCCCCGATTCTTGGATGTCACGGGTAATCTCGAGAACCACTGGATGGATTCTGATGCGGTTTTCACCATCCTGTAAAAGGATATCTCGAGGAAGGTTTCTGGAGAAAATAATTTATTTCTGATCGAAGGAAGCCAAGCAGTGACGATTTCAGTGAGAAAGTCGAAAAAAACTGGCGTAGGTGCGCTTTTTAAGCTTACGCTTGGCAAATCGTAAAAAATATCTATATACTATGAGTGTAAGAATTGTTCAGAATGAAAAGTTCTACAAAAGAGTCCGCTAGGGCATATTTCTATCTTCAATACATCGCCGACTATAAGTGTTTTTGCGTTTTCATTTCTTCCAACAATCTCCATTCAATTACTGAGGTGACAGTTTACGAGCTAGCTAGGGGCGAGCCTATCACCCCAGTTACAGCCTAGCTAGCGGGCGAGGCTATTACCCCACATACAGCCAGCAGCAAACTGTCGAGTCATGTCGAGTTAAGACTTCAGAGAAGAGTGGTTGTGTTTGGAGTTTCCCTGGAAGTGCAACTCGGCTTTTCTTCATTTCGCCTGTTAACTTTTCGTTCCGCAAAATACAGTCAAGTTAAGATTGGACGGAAGGTGGATTTACCTCGCCATTCTTAATTTACGTCTAACAAGAATTCGTTGCACATACATCTCCATGATAATATAATTTATAGTCCAGTCAGTGATTTTAACCCAGTATGCCGAGACGGACAACGAATATTGGTCGTTGTTCATTGACATCGAAAATAAAGTGTTTATCACGTAATGCATTCAAAACTGTCCCCGGGCGAAGCCGGGGCGGGTTGCTAGTTTAAACATAAAATATAGCCATTTAAAATCCCGCTAATCCTCACCTTGAGATTTTCTGTGTCGAAGCCGCCGCTGTGGACTTGGCGACCGACTCCAGTCCTCTTGACAGCTTGAGCATCTCCGCCCCGAAGTGACTGAGCGCACTCATGGCTCTAGGGGTGGGTTCTGGCACGGTGGACTCGGGGATCCATAGCTCGTGGGTGTCCAGGGTGGTGAGCTCGGTGTCTGTAGAGGCGGCCGAGTGTCCATGCTGCGGTGTGGAGCAAGGTGTTCTCCCACCCAGCGCCTTGTTGGTCATCCCACCGGCGCTGCCACCAGTTCCTCGGGTCCCGCCAGCATTCTGCAGCAGGAAGCGTCTCCATGTCCCTCGTCGTTCCATACCTGCAAGTCATCAAGACAACAGCCGGTAACATACGATTCCGCAGGTCATGAAGCATCGAAAGACTTGGAAAACTTATAGAGCAGGGGTTCTTAAACTGTGAGGTGTGCCTCACCTGGGGAGGTGCAAAGAATGATTCTCCTCTATAATGTTGTAATATTGCTTTTCTAAATTTACACCAGTTTGAACGTAAAACATCAAGTTATAAGTGTTTATTTTTACAAATAATTATGCTCACAATAGGTCTGGCGACTTCGGTGGCATAGTTGGTAGCTTGCTGAGCTTCTATGCCCAAAGTTTCGGGTTCAAACCCGGCCGACGTCGTCAGATTTTTTAAGAGCGTTAAAAATCCCTCAGTATGCCCTCCTTCGGAGGGGAAGTAAGGCCGGCGGTCCCATGTCATAGATTTATGGCATGATAAAGAACTTCCACTAATACACTTACGTGAAGCTAAATTATAGGTTATCTTTGACTACCAGTACCGTAACGCTCTTAGGTTCCAACGTCCGTCGCCAGAAGCTGACTGCTGTGGCATCTAGTAACAAAGTTCAGGACTATTTGGTCGTTGACGGTGGCGTTTGGTAGCAAAAGTTGGAACTACTTGAAAATCGAATGTCTGCAGTGCTTACTTGAATTAAAAACAGATAACACACACTAATACAGCCATCACAATTAACACCGGTTATCAGACAGATTCTACACACACCCAAAGTACACGGGTCTAAATGAGCGCGTTGTCGCAGCCCCTAAACTGAGGAACCAACTAACAATAGATCTGATGAAATGCGTACAGGACATAGTTTGAATAAGTCAATAAATTGTAATTCTTGAGTACAGTGCTCCATTATAACCTCCTTCGGCAAACAGTAGTTGATACAAATGAAATTGCAACATTGACACACATTTAATATATATATATATATATGGCTGATTTCAAAACCATTTTCCAAAATTGGCTACTAATTATCTAAAATTATTAACAAATACCGTTCTCTAAAAGACTAAAAATCAGATCGGTACAATTTTTAGATTAAGTAAGGAAGCTTTTAGTTTTCCGTGCCCGTTAATCGTGCGGGTTCTCCTTTTTATGTGGAATTCGAACCACATGACATGGCATTTCACTTCGAAAATCTCACATGCATTGACCAGAAATCGAACCCAGTCCACCTTGGTGAGAGGCCAACTGCTGCGCCACCACGCCCCCAATTTAAAGAGTAACGATGAGAGATAAATCTCTTGATGAGACAGCTCGAAGTGGAAATGTCAATGATCTAAAAAGAAAGAGTAATATTGAAATGAGAAGTATCTTTATAGTGAATCAGAAGGAAGGTTTACTATTTTCGTTCTTCTTTCTGATTTACATTATTGGCCGTGACAGAATGTAGTAGGCCTACATGAGTTTTTGACTTTTAAATACCATTTGCGGTTTGAATTCGATGTAAAATTTTGCGATAATGTACTATCATATAAGAAAATTAAAAGGCTTTATGCCTACGTCTCCCCTTAATGAATTAAAGAACAACGATAGCCTTCCTTGCCGCACGTTGTGTGTGTCGTTTATATTCCTGAATCCTGCATTGAAAATATGTAATCTGAAATTTCTACGCATTTTTAGAATACTGGCATTGCATTCTTTGCTGTTAATTAACTTATGGTCTGTAAAGTACGGTACGGCATGCAATATTGATGTGATATAGCACTTTCAGTAATGTGCGAACGTATGGATGTGTGTCATGTGCTGTGCTGTGATGGATTGATAAAGCGTGCTGTCACAAGTCCATCGCTTAGTCGCACTCGGTCATTGTCTCCGGCCATGAACTCGGCAGTGCGCTATTATTATTGTTGCTGTTGTTGATTTCCCATGTCTGACTTGTTGCCTGATTTATACAAGCGCGGATCGAAAAGTCGTTGCCCCTATCTTTTTCATCATCATCATAGCTTGCCTCGGTGGTGAGTGGTTAACGTGTCGGTCTACTAACCCCAAGCTTGCAGGTTCGCTCCTGGTGGTGGTAAGGGATTTTTGAAAGGCGGCAAAAATTACGACACCTGTCATACGATGTTGCCATGTCAAATAACCCATTTGAATTCAGTAGGCCGTGTTCATAATGGTACAATTAATCTCGGGAGCGCTATAGTGTTCAAGGAGCTTAGATACTGTTTAAATTGAAGTCCATGCATCACCGAATCCAGGTGAGCCTTGCGCGGTCTTCCTCTTCCTTTCTTCCCCAGAACTTTTCCTTCCGGTATGGTGGTCAGGAACTCATTACGACGTAGGGTGTGACCAACAAATTTTGCTTTTCTCTTTTGTATAGTAGTGATCAATTTTCTTGTTTCGTCTACTTCCTTGAGTACCCATTTGTTAGTATTTTTCTCCTTCCAGCTTAATTTCAACATCCTTCTCCACATCCAAATTTCCCCTGCTTCCAGGTGTTGTATGTCCTGTTTCCTTAGAATCCAAGTTTCGCATCCGTGTAACAAAACACTCCAGACAAATGTTTTGATAAACGATTTTCTAGTTTTAATGCTTATGTGCCTGCTTGCCAGAAGCTGTCTCTTATTGTTGAAGGCCTGTTTAACGAGCGAAATTCTCCTTTTGATTTCTGTGGTGCACCTATTATCGTCAGTGACAATGCTTCCTAATTAGCAGAAATGGCTGCACTGTTCAATGGTTTCACCATTGATCTCGATGTTTGTTTGGATATGACAACTAACACTTCGGTTTTGGAGGTATTCAGTTTCAAATTTGCTTCCTTTAGCGTTGATGACAAGACTCGCAGCATTTTACTTAGTTCCTTCTCCGAGTCTGCGGTTAATGCGATGTCATCTGCAAATCTTATACAAATATACGTACTATTCTACATATATTACACTATTTTTCCACACAGTCTCCACGCATTTATTCAGACATTATTGTCCCATCGCAGCACTAAATTTCAGATGGCCCTGTGGTAGAATTCAGCCGGCTGACCGTGGAACCATCGCACATTGGGTCAAAATCGAAATCTAGGGGGGGGGGGGGGACAAAATTATTTTTATGTTTTAATCATGAATTTAGAGTGAAAGCAACATATATAATTGTTTACTTCATAATAAACATCAGTTAAGACCTTTTTAAGCTACGTCTACACATGCAAGAAAGTGTCTATGACTAGGAGTTGGATAGAGCATTCACTTATCTCTTCAGAACAATGTTCTACCCCCTAATTTACTTTTTAACAAAGCCACAAAGTTCCACTTTTGACATAATCGTCGAACCCAGAGCTTCAAACAGTTGTAAACGTGTGAGAACTGGTTGCGCGGCATCTTCTAAAACGTAAAATGACTAAGTAAGTTGCAAAAAGATGCAAAAAAAACTTATAACAGGCGTAAACTACAAGAGTTGATCTACATTTTAACATTAAGTAGAAAGTGACGCAGAGTGACGCAACATACTAAAAATCTAAGTGAAAATATAATTTTAAAAATAATAGTTAAATATTATATAATGCAAATATAGCTAAAATTACGTAACAATTACGCCCATTAATAACTGAAACACGTTACAAAGATCATACCTTCAGCTGCATGTTCCATCTTAAAGCATCACACTAACCACAAAGACAACCAAACCACAGCCACTTACATTCACCCTCCAATTCAGACTGCTCGAACACTAAGATGCGTTTATATCCCAGAATAGTGAGTGGCAATTATATGAGAATGCTGTAGAAGTAATACATTTTGATTTTTTAATTATGAAAATAAATACCGGTAATTTTGTCCTGCTAGAGTTCCTTTTTGACCCACTGTGCATCGTCGGACTGCTGTATTGGCGTCATCGTTGCACGCGAATCGCTGTCCTCCTAGGAACTTCTTCAGCGGACCATGACAATGCTAGACCACATGTGGCAACCAGAACCGCCAACAAGCTCATTTCACTGCGTGAGACTGGACCACCCACCAACAGTCCGGACCTTGTCCCTAGTGATTTCCACGTTATTAATTTCAGTGAGTCTTGGCTCTGTTTGCCATATTTATATTAATTCAGATAAACTCACATTGTTGAGTGTTCTTCATCAAAACTATTTTTTTTTCTTGGTACGGTATCTTTAATTCCACTCCTTTATGGAATTGTAGAGTAGTTTTTGAGCAATAAAATCAAATCCCGCTGATTGCTGGGGTAAGATTTTCAGTTGAACTATTCTGTGGTATCAGGAAGGGCATCTAGCCGTAAGTTTTATGGAAATTAGCCCATTATTAAAGTGTGGTCCGCAACCATACCCGAAGTTCCCATTTTGACCAGTGTTGTCAAATCTTCAAATGGGGAAAGAACTAAACCCTGCGCTTTAAAACACCAGAAAGGCACCAGCTGGACTCGATAATTCAAAACACTAGAAAAAAAACAAAAAAAAACACGGATTTTCTTTTAACTTACATTTCTTTCATGAAAAATCTTCCTTTTCACTTTCGGAGCCTGCTACCGCTATTACATCTTTAGAGCAGGAAGGTGTAGTACTGCCGTAGCTCTATATCCTACAGCCTATTAGCCTACTAAGCAAGGAACAAACTGCGACCGTGAGTTTGAGATAGATTTACAATACTGACTGTGGTAGCGTAAGAGCCTTCGCATGAAACTGGGAAATCCCCTGGCAGCTGGGAAGAAAATAGAGGATAGGCGGATTCTTTGTACAAGTGCACTAGCACTGAACCCTGCATGTGCGCTTTATGCACTAGAATGAGAATTTCAGGGACTTCCCCTGCTGGAGTGTTGACCTTGACACGTGTAAGGCTGATCTTTATTGATTAACTTTATTAAAATTATTACATGACTTTCAGGATTTACTTATTAGTCACTGGAGACAATTTCATGGAAAAATCCGGTAAGCATCAGATTTGGCACTGGTTTTATTGAAATAACAGCAGTATTTCACTATGGCGCTATATGAAAATTGCCGGCACCAGATGAACTTCAGAAACACCCGATTTGGTGCTAAAAACACCAAATTGGCAACACTGATTTTGACCCGCAAGCCCTTACAAGCTGGGAACCACTGGTCTAGATCAATTTTCTCGAACCCGTCGAGGAGCATGCAATAGATACTTGAAAACTTGTGAACGTTAATAATGAGGAATATCTTAATTTAAAGAACAAACTTCTTTCATAGATTGTGAGCCGCTGAGAAAGCTATAGCACTCAGAGCCTGATGAGTTGTCATAGTATTGGTGGTGTCTGTAACAGCAGCAGCAGGGGAGGATCAGAATCCCTTTTAACATGGCTCTCATTTATCGCCATTGTGCCTCGCTAATCGCCTCGTTGTGTAAACACTGTTGTAATGCAAACTAATTGCCCCGCCACTTCTATTCTCTCTTCGTGGAGACGAGACGATCTTAATCCTTTTTTCTGTGACACATCTTGCGTGCTTGCTTGCTTACATCTCTTTCAGAATCACACTCTCAAAAAGAGTTGAGGATACAAACGAGCAGGGGTTTACGACAAGTAAAATATAATGCAGCTCATAATTCGATGTTATTGTTTTATGTAGTTTTCATTAGAGAGCTACCTACCTGGTGGCCACTACTCCTGGAAAACCTGGAAATCCTGGAAAACTCCTGGATTTTTATTAGGTCTGGAAAACTCCTGGAAAATGACAAGAAATTTGAAAACTTCTGGAAAGAGACAAGAAATTTGAAAACTCCTGGAAAATAGCCGCTGTTAATTAATTATAAAAATCTTTCCATCTTAAATCATACTCCCGCTGCGGTTTTGGTGTAGCATTCTATCGTTAACGAAATAAATTTCCTCAGGCTACCTGTTTCCGTGTTTGAGAACACGCGATAGTATTTTTGTAGAACATATTGAGTATAGACAACTTCACCGCAATAAAATTGCAGGCGGTATTCTTTTCTCTTTTTTTGTAAAGCGGATATTTGAGTCACAAAGGCTTTTTCAAAACAGCAATTAAATCATTTGTGTGTAGGCTTGCGTATCAATAACGCAATCACCACTAATTTTTGTCAACATCTGTATAAGTAAACCAAACACAACTGCTTTATTTTGGTCTTGAAGTAGGGAATCGATAAAGCCGCCTCTCCTCCCCCCCCCCCCCCTCCCCCTTCCCGGGACTCGCGCTTATTTTCATGTCTGGAAAAATTGAGAATTACTCCTGGAAAATTCCTGGAAAACTCCTGGAAAAACGTTGACCGATTTGAGTGGCCACCATGTACCTATTGGCGTTTCCAGTTAATGCATGTGAGATTCTCGAGGTGAAATATCACGTCCGGTAGTTCGGATTTCACGTGAAACTACACGTTTTCTTCCTTTACTAAATATACAGGGTGATTTTTTCCACCGTGTACAAACTCGAGGGATTAATCGAGGAGGGGATACGGAACAGAGAAGGTCTAATGAACGTATGTTCGGAAATGCAGGGTTTGTTTGTTAGGGACCATTTATTAGATGATTCTTTGTTACAGAGACGGCGGTCTAATACGCGCTGTACCATGCAGCCATAGTTACAATATGTGTTGAAAATGGGTTCTATGTGCCTCCACGCATGCGTGTACGCGCCGTAGCAAGTTCTGTTTAACACGTTGACATCGTCCAGGCTGCATCCGAACTGTATCAAAGGCAACATGAATACGCTGCTCCAGTGACTCCACGTCTGGAATGGGCTCTACATACATGATACTTTTTTAGATTGCCCAATAACCAGAAATCGCATGGGTTGAGATCTGGTGAACGAGCAGGCCATGCAACTGGACCTCCTCGTCCGATCCATCGACCTGGGAAGACACGATTGAGATACGTCCGGTCGTTAACGGCGAAGTAGGCTGGATCGCCATTTATGTAGCAGCCACATAACCCTGCGAATCATCAATGGTACGTCTTCCAGCAAGGGAGGCAAAGTCACCCGCAAGAAACGCCGCTAGTTCCGGCCTGTTAGGCAACGTGGAAGGAAGACTGGTCCCTAGCATGGACACCATGCATTTCCGGACATACGTTCATTAGACCATTTTTGTTCCGTATCCTCTCCGCGATCAATCCCTCGAGTTTGTACACGGTGGAAAAAATCACCCTGTATAATGAAGAGTAGTGTTTAACGTGCAATGAATTCCATATAAACGTAGGCGAGTGTGATGATATTACCTTGCACGGTCTGTGGTCCCCCGAGCCAACCGCTGGCCCAGGCCGCCCCTGTAGTGCTGCTGCTCGCCGATCCGCCCACGGAGCCTCCACCGACACTGCCGCTACCTCCCAGCTGGTGCTGCTGTACGGCCAGCAACCTGACGGTGAGCGCGTACGTGAGCAGCATCACAACCAGTGGGATGTAGAAGCACACGATGGAACCCACCAGCTTGTATACGGGGTCTGGGATCTGACACGTGCCGTCCACCAGCACAGAATCCTGGTCCTGAAACCAAATACAATCACCAGCACTTCGAAGAAAAACAGCTCCGCAACTGTCCATCGTCGAACTGCAGAATTTTATTAATCATTATAGTCTCTTGGGAGTTTTTCATTGTTCGAATGTTAAAACTATATGAAGTTGTTCTTTACGTAGCCTGCTTTGTCAATAGATGGATGTGAACAACAGCAAAACCCCGAAAGAATATGATGAATAGTGTTCCGGCTCCTAAAAGACTTAATCAACGTATTATACGTTTATTTTTTAGCAAAACTGTATCCTCGGGGATATAACTCAACCTTTACCTTTAGATTTTGTAATCGTGTACTGTTATCGTGCTAGTTTGATCTGTCGCGGGTGGCTCGCCATTTAAGGTTTCTCAAAATCCAATCACCTTGCAGCTGCATTGAAAGAAAGTAAAGTATATCGCCGTAAAATGCCATCAGATTCAGGGGCATTGTCCTATAACCGCGAAAACAACTCGTAAAACATTCTAGGAGCATTCTTGATAAAACTGTGAAGCCACCTGCGAACACAGTGTTCATGGACGCTTGCTCTTTTGCTTCCAGCTGTCTGCATCCTTCAATGTGTTCTCTACATTCTGTATATTATACAAATCACTGATTTTGGAGCAAATACAATCAATTTTTGTAATGTAATATTCACAGCTCAGTGAACTAGTCCCTGATCGACATTCCTTGTCTCGTTTCTAATACTGTAAACATTACAGCAGCAATATCTGTCAAAAGCATAATCATAGTATCCATTGAATTGAAAATACACTCGCTCAACTGGTTATCAAGCTCTTGCATTCCATCACCCACTGTTTGCGATTGTGTGGTTCATTCAGTGAGTGCTCGCTGATTTGAATTGTGATTTTAGTGACCTGGATAAAATTATACTGGTGCGTAAATTTTCTCGACCAATTGCATACATTATACAGCTCTGGTGCTATTAGGTCGAGTTGCACTTAAAAAAAACGCGTTTCGAGACAACTGCTTGTCTCTTTATCAAGGCTTGTAAAGAAAGAAAGAAAGAAAGAAAGAAAGAAAGAAAGAAAGAAAGAGTAAATAATGGCATATAGACTCCATAGATAAATGGTATAAGATGGAAGCCATGTCGAAACAAATGCAGGGTGTCAGGGAATGTTCTCCGCAGTGCCTAGGCACTGCTACGTTTGGTGAGAACCGGAGTTTAGTTGGCAGCACGGTTGCTGCTGGCAGTGCGGCTGCCGCCGCTTGTGTCAAAACAAACAACAAACAGTCCACTTCGAGGTTCCTGTTTCTTGAGCTAATTTGCGTATTGATTTACTTGGACTTCGCAGCATTATATCGGAAATTTCATCAAGTTTTTCGTCTGTTAACAGCGTAGGCCTGCCTGTTCCTGGTACATCGTGAACTGAGCCGGTCACACGAAATTTACTTATCAAATCCCGAACGGTATCCCGGTTTGAATTAGGAAACCGCGCCTGAAATTTTAGTTTAAAATTTTCTGTAAACCGATCGCCTTCACGAAAAACGTATTCCACCAAAAACGCTCTCTCTTCAGTAGTAAACATTACCGACTGTATCCTGTTGCACTATTCCAATAATCTAAACGCTCCCTTACAGCATTCACACTGACGCTTTCCACAGCACAGCACAGCACAGCTCACACGTGTGTTCTGATATCCTTTCGACCTTGGAGAAGATAAGCTAGTACCTGGCTGTCGGCGAGTGAGCGAAAGGTCTGCCAACTTAACTCCGGCTCTCACCTAACGCAGCAGTGCCTAGGCACTGCGGAGAACATTCCCTGACGCACGGTAGTTACTCCATGACATCCTGAGACCAAGAAGATGTTGGTAATGAATAAAATTGATTGAAAGCGTAATAGACAAGGTACATTTCGAGATAAATAAAAATTGTTATTGTTATTATGAGCGCTCTAAATATCAAATGAGGTAGAGTATAAATGGAAGAAGTCATAATGTGGACCATAATGTGAAGGCCTTATTTAAATAG
Source organism: Meconema thalassinum (assembly GCA_946902985.2). Taxonomy (NCBI): domain Eukaryota; kingdom Metazoa; phylum Arthropoda; class Insecta; order Orthoptera; family Tettigoniidae; genus Meconema; species Meconema thalassinum. The sequence goes on from OX336398.1 coordinate 122,722,448, forward strand.
TGGTACAACTCCATTTTTAAAATGAAGGGAGTTATCCTCTTTTTCAAATAAATGAGTGGCGAAACTTTGTGGTGCACTCTCATTGCAGAAGAACATTAGCTGGATGTGTACCATTTTTGAAAGTGAAAACTGACTTGTATGAACAAGAAAAAGAGGATAACACCCTTCAATTTAAAAGTGGAGTTGTACCACTATTGAAATAAGGCCTTCATGTTTTCTTCCTCCTATACCATGCGTCATGCATTCGATTACGTATTGGTGCTATGTGTTAGGAAAGCTTGTAAGTTCAACATGCCAAGATACATATTTTTTTATATTAAGCCATAGCTGAATATTTTATTTTCATTACTTGGAGTCGGGAGAACTTAAGCCTATCATGCCTGCAGCCTTGTCCCATATCATGGTGCGCTGGAAGAGTTACCTGGGAGTACATGAGACTCAATGGCAGGCTCATTGCCAGCGACAGCAGCCACACGAAGACAATCTTGAGAGTGACTCGACGTCTTGTCTTGTTGCGGCCGAATCGCATAGGGTAGCGCAGACTGAGGTAACGGTCCACGCTGATCGTGCACAGATGCATGATGGAGGCGGTGCAGAACAACACGTCCAGACAGATCCACGCCAGGCAGTAGGCTGACGGTAAGGGGAAGAAACCTGCAATACAAACAATATCAGTATTTATTCATTTGTCCTGGCTATTTGCGTTTATTTGACTGGCCTACGAAGTCTTCAGAGCTGAATCTAACCAAAGTCTGTGAGACTACGTGCTTCTCGTCGTCTAAAACGCTGACATCAGTGATTTATCAGACTTCTCACATACTTACTGGTTTCATTAACAGTCCAAGAAGCAAACCAATGTAATTGGGAGCTCGTAGAGAGAAACATGTTTTCCTAGATGGTGATGTTTCACGAGGCAAAACGTTGAGGTAGACTACTTTAAGTTACCTTAAGCTACAGTAAGACGATGGATTTAGTCACATCTTGGCCTACTAATGAACGCTGCTTAATAATTTCTATTCTTTGGAGCGAAGGATGATTTATTTTCAAATGTCATCTTTCAGTACGTTTGATTTGAATAAAACAAATCAATCCTGAATAGACTTACTTTGGGAATCGTCTCCTAAACTTGGCACTTTGTTACACCCCTGGTGAATTACAAAGCCATCCTGCAAATGGCATAATGTTCAGCCAGAGTTATTTGGACGTTTCATTGTTAGAGACTGTTTTTGATCGATAATAGTGCGAGTTGAATGCTTGTAGTTGTTAAGTGCTTATGAATCACAATTCCCCCCTCTCTTGTCTCCCATCAGAACAATTGAGTGTCATAAGTTGTGTAATAATGCCAGTAATTTGTGTGGATTTGCACACTAATTGTTGTTTGCATTTAATATCTGTGCTGGTGGATTGTGGTGATCACTTTGTTTCATTGTTCTCTCTCAGGTTTTTTTTTCTTTCTTTTCTGATACTCAATATATTGTGCTTGCATTGTTTGCTGTCTGCTATCGTGGACGATTATGTCCTGCTATTTACGTGGCCTTATTTTGTTTGAAGAGGAAATTGGATGGATGATATGTAATAATCAGTTCAGTGAGTTGTGCTCTGAATGATATTGTGAAAGCAGGGTTGCCAAACGTAACTACGTTTCAGTCACGGTTGTCAAGATAACGCAATGTTACCTTTCCGTTACTTAAGTATAAAATGGTTGGTTGGTTCTTAAGTTTAGGGGCTGTGACAACGCGGTCATGTAGCCCCGTGTAAAAAAGTATAAAATAGTTGCTACAAAAGATTATCAGGGAATGGTCTCGTACACTACCACCGGGAACTGGAATACAGATTGGCTATAAGAAAGATAACCTCAATGAATCCTGTTTAGCTTTTGCTGATGACCTTGTCTTGTTATTTAACAGTTCTTTATTTCTTCTTTATGCGTATTAGGAGCACCAATCACAAATATATGTTACAAATGGTAAACAGTGAGAATCAAATACAAATAATAATAATGATAAGGGTACAGTGGATTGTTAATAAAGACACAAAATACTTGGTAAACAGTGAAAATCAAATACAAATAATAATAATAATATGGGTACAGTGAATTGTTAATAAAGACACAAAGTACTCGGCAAACTATTCTAAATCTAATGTTAAGTAAGGACACCGACATACAAGTCAGTTGAACAACACACAAACATCTGACTGCCAGAAGTACCAACACAATGAATCACTATTTAACAGTATAGAGGGGGCTACTTATCAACTACAGAGTCTCTCCAACAAAGCAGCCAAGGCAGGCTTAAGGGTCAGCATACAAAATACAGTTTTTATGACTAATATTAAGGAAGCCCCATCCACAATTCCACTAGAATTCTTCGATGGATCAAAATTTCGAATGCCTCTAGTTTTTTCATGGTTCTACCCTTCAAGGTCTAAACCTTGTCTACCAGACATTCGTAATTTTGATTTTGACATTTTTAACCGGGGAATTCTTAGCAACCCTTGGAGCCTTAGCCTTTGATGTACTGTACTTTCCATTATAATTATTATACTAGGAATCATAATATGGTGGTTGCCCGTTGCCTTCCGTATCGCAGAATATCACCCATACCGGTGCTCCAACTTCTCTTCGGCCTCAGTCCGACTGCTGCCCTCCATCAAGATGGATTTCAGTTGCAATTATTTCGACTGTAGGACCAGATACCTGACACAGTCATATCCCGAGCACTGGGCTGCCTTGTCCGCCAGTTACACTACCAAAGTTCATCATCTCCACTGCAGCTGTCGTTAAAAGGTCTTCACTCATCGCCCTGAGCATGGTCCCTCTATATTTATATCCCCTGGGTGACTCACAGGGCTTCCAGCGACTCACTTTTCTCACTATTATTCACTATTTTCAAAGCAGCCTCACTTTTCTCACTATTTGATAAAATTACTCACTATTCTCACTTTTTTTTACAACACTGGTCACATTCTGCGTTAAAAATGGTCTCATGCACAATCATATTGCTAGAAACGACCCAAAATATACCCATGAATGGGTGGTTCGTTTTTCTGCCATCGGTGCCTGAGCGCGCTGCCGGCAGCATGCCAGGCGGCCAGAAAGCATGAAAAGCTTCCATAGTGCAATACCACAGCCGGAGCCGTGCAGCGATCGCCGAAAATTTTAACAAAGAGTTTTTTAACAAAAGTTCATATTTATATTTGTGTTTTACGATTTAAATTTCGAGTGTTGCATTGATTTTCCAATCCATTATTTCCAAGTGTCCTCTAACTACATGAAAAATCACAAACAGTACTCGGAGATATTAACATAGGCGCAATTTGGTTGACTTTTTTGGGGCGCTAATTTGTTTTTCAGATACACATTCTTAAAAGTTTTGTCTATTTCAATACAGTTTTGTCACATTTTTGGGGGGCTATGGTTTGTTTTCTGGGAGTTTAGCCACCCAAGCACCCCCCCCCCCCCCCACTTCCCCCCCCCCCTCTCCATTGCGCCTACAGATATCAACAAACGTTAAAATTATGAACCAGATGTACGGCCATAAATGCGAATAATGCTATGAATTTACTCACTATTTACTCTCTTTTTCATACAAGAACTCAGCTTTTTTTTTTCACTTTTTTTGAAGAAGAAACACTCACTATTTCACTATTTTTGGACGAGTGAGTGGATGGAAGCCCTGGTGACTCAGCATTATAAAGCTCACAAGAGTTGATCCGCTGGTGCGTGGTTTCGGAGAAGACAGGAGGTTAAGTACGTTACGCTTGGCAACACCGCTTACAAGCCTACTACTGTACGTAAGCAAGGGAACCAGAAGGTGAGATGTGACAACATCTACATATCAAAGAAACGAATACAAGATAACGCGTAACAGATGTGTAGCCAGGTGAGGGTCACGCTGTGCTGGTGTGTTATGGAAAGACAGGAGCAGGAGGGAACCTGCCCAACAACATTCACGTCCGTTGATACGCTCCCCCTTGAAGTGTTGTTGCCAGACCGAATAGAGAGAACAGCGTCCCACCAAATGATTGCCCCGGTGAGTTGAGTGGCTATCGTGTCGGTCTATCAGCCCCAAGCTTGCAGGTTCGCTCCTGGCATGGCAAGTGATTTTTGAAAGGCGAAAAAAAATATCGGCACGCAGTCATACGTTGTTGGCATGTTAAAGAACCCATTTGAATTCAGTAGGCAGTGTTTATAATGGCAAAATTAATCTTGGGGTTTTCTGCCAACACAAAAGTTCCTCCTTTCTCTACTAGAATGCGCTATAGTGTCAAGGAGCTTAGATGTCTAACCTCCTTGACTTTCATAGCGCTCCAGGGAACAACAACAATAATTCGACATGCAAGCTGCCCTCTGGGCGCAAATAACAAAGCTTGCACCCGGCACTCGAGGCCATACGGTATTATTCTTTCTTTCTTTGTCATGTCCGACTACGGGGCGCGATTGATCTTATTTAGCTGATGCCATTGCCTTTCTCTTCTCCCAAAATCTCTTCATCTTCTCGCTGTGGCTTCTCTTGCGATCTTCTGACCAGGTTTTGTTGGTGACATTGCTTGGATGGTCTGCAAAGCGATGAATATCGACTAATTCTCTGAACTTAGCTTTGTCTAGTACAATGTCATCTGTGATGCTTATTTCCTGAAGATCTTTACCAACTTCAAGCAGCCAGGTGTTTTTAATTTTCATTGACAGGGCAAGGTTAAGAATTCTTTAGGCCAGTCTCAAGATTGCCCATCCTGGGGATATGCCCGTAAAATTTCAATCGTATTTTCCTAAATTATTATTATTATTATTATTATTATGGAGAGCCTCCGTGGCTTAGGCGGCAGCACGCCGGCCTCTCACCGCTGGGTCCGTGGTTCAAATCCCGGTCACTCCATGTGAGATCTGTGCTGGACAAAACGGAGGCAGACAGGTTTTTCTCCGGGTACTCCGGTTTTCCCTGTCACAATTTCATTCCAGCAGCACTCTCCACTACCATTTCATTTCATCTGTCATTCATTTAATCATTGCCCCAGAGGAGTGTGACAGGCTTCGGCAGCCGGCACATTTCATATCCTCGCCGCTAGATGGGGGCTTCATTCATTCCATTCCTGACCCGGTCGGAGACTGGAAGCAGGCTGTGGATTTTCATTTTTCATTATTATTATTATTATTATTGCAGTAACACAGAATTTAATAAGAACCAAGAACGTTGATGCAAGTCTAAGTGCAACTGAAATGCCTCGCAATCTCGCTTTAGTTTGTGTTTTTAAACTTTTGCGGAGTTGCTTAGTGCTTCCCAGCCCAACTGTAGTGAGTTCCGCGTATTGATCAAAGTTTCATAACAATGGGCCCTATGCCTCTCTCTTTCTCCCTCTCACGGTTACACAAGCAAATGGCCATAGTTTGCTCTGCAGAATGCACAGTCACTACTGGATCATTTTAGTCCATTCAAAATACAAATTATTATGGTATACAGTAGACTCTCGATATGATCACCTCGTCGTGCAGCGGCTATCGTTGTTGGCTGTTGCCCCTGGAGGTCCGGGTTTGATTCCCGGTTCTGCCAAGAAATCATTAACCTGCCTGAATTTCTACTCTCATTTAAGCACCTTTAACACTGTAGTACTGTCGTATGAATACAGTTGATTTACTTATTATGTAAAAAAGGATTTGTATTAAAGAACAACCTCAAATTTCCTCCAATCTACAATGCAGCTGCTACAAGATATCCTACGAAAGCAAAGAAACCCACACGTTTAGGGGCCTTAATAATCTCTCACCAAAACCACCTGAGTAGCTCCGAGAACTGTACTGAAATAGTAACAAACGTAGAGGTGATTATTAATAACCTTCTTTTATCGTAATTTGCGTATAATGAGCGAACAAGAAATCGAACAATGATACTGGCCAAAGTCAAAATAACGATAAATGATCATCAATGCAAAGAAATATTTCCACCACTTTAGTTGCTTTGACGAAATGGCATGGTTCCTTTTAGTCGTATAGTAGATACGGCCACACCCAGTTGCTGTCTCTTATACGTCCTATTGTTGTCTAAATTTGCTTGCTACTTTTTTTTCCTCCTCTAGGGCTCTTTCCTCCCCTTATTATGCTTTCTTTTCATGGACACAAGAAAGAAATAATTGAGAGAGGGAGAGAGGAAGAGTGTTTATAAATAAAATGCTTGGTGTATGTTTGTGTGTGGCCCAGTTGCCTCAGACAGTGGCTAAACATAGCTCAGCTATTATGAATGGATCGATGATTTCAAAATCTTTCTTTATGTGCTACCTCTCATTATATTGATCGGAATAATGATGCAAGAAGAAACTTGACATGACTGATTGCGTGGCGGTAAGCTTACGTTCTCGACTGCTGTACCCAATGTTGTGAGTTCGAATTCCGTCGCAGTCAGTTGTGTACTTAGGCCTACTTACTTATTTATTTATTTATTTATTTATTTATTTATTTATTTATTTATTTATTTACTGCAACAGAATAACATTCCGATTACTGGAGACTGACCAATATTACATAGCATGAGCACAATTACATATTAAATATTACAAAACACATACAATAATAATATGCACTACTCAAGGTAAACTAATCTTAAAAGTTAAATTAAAAGGAAAATTCACAAATATTTGGTGACTGTTGATTTGTTAAAGTGAACTTAAGTTAAATTAAGAACATTAAATCAACATTTTGTGATAATCAAACTAAAAACTAGATTAAGTTTAACTAAAGCTAAGTAAAACAACAACAAATTAATGTTAAATTTATTAATACCTGGTGATTGTCACTTGAAGTTTACTATTGCGCAGATAGTCTAGATTTGAGAAAGCAACTGGATTCATACGACAGTACTACAGTGTTGAAGGTGCTTAATTGTGAGTAGAAATTCATGCAGGTTAATGATTCCTTTCGGGACAGATTTTCAGTACGCCCCGGTGTCTCCTGAAAGTCGCTGTTGTTAAAAATTGGACGTTAGTTATTGTTGGTTTAAGAGGCCGAACAGCGAAGTCATCTGCCCATTGTTCTAAGCTAGTGACAAACTGAAATACGTTATCCATTTGAAGCTTGCTTGTAGGTTATTGCGTGATTATTAGTCTCGCGGTCATTAGCTGTGAGGCCTCGTTTTCACGTGAAATCTGAGACGCAGGACGTGACATTTCACTTCGAAAATGTTAATTTGAACGCCGGAACTCTTGATTTGTGATGACTCTAGATATACATTTAACAGAAACCCAAATGAAAAGAAAATTCTTCAGAAACATGGGAGAAAAAGTCCTTGGTGATTTCATCAGGTATGTCTGTACTTTTACTATGCAACAGAGGATGGTAGTGATTTAGGGCCAACTATCGGAGTTTGACCTTTTGGGTGGATTCCCAAACAATTTCTCCCCTTTTAATGAATACGGGCTGCTTCATTAGCAGACAATAACCATCACTTCATCGTGCTTAAACGTGAACATTAAATCGATATATCGCGCTAAAGTAATTGGGTTAACAACATTAGAATGATCAATAAAATATCTCTCCCTCTAGCGCGTCAAAAGACAGCTGAGCTAACCACAAACATCTACGAGTACCTACCTGTCATTTCTGGTGGCACTACCACTCGCGTTATTGGTCTGTTAACCATGCAGATAGTTGAATTTATCAGTGATATTATATCAACAAGTTTTGTATTGGAACTGGTCATACCAAATATTATTTCTCTATATCCTTGATCTAAGGTGTTTGATATATAAAAGAGATATATTTGAAAATTGAAAACCTAACTCGCAAAGAGGAAGAGAGAACTACAGTTTTTTGGGCACATTTACAGAATGTACAACAATAGACTATCTAAACTGATTTTCAACTTACTGAACAGTTACAAAAAAAAACATATGACTCGTCGAAATTGAAAAAATATTAGAAAAAACGCTGGAATTAACACAGACACAATAGAATACCCGCAAATGCACGGGTGTAATTGTGAAGATGTCCCAAGTCCCATGAAAAGAATTTTAAGCAAAATAAATAACAAGCTACCCCTTGGAGTGATGCCGAATCGAATATTTTGTTTTATTTTTAACATTATTATGTAGTTTTTGATTTGCGTAATTTTTATCCCGTACTTCATGTTAATTTTGTTGATATTAGGCTGAACATTTTTATTTGTTAAAAGGGGTTACTGACTTCGATGTTTTGTCCCTTAAAACTACTAAATCATCATGACCATGACAGTTGAAGAATTGCTGAATTAACTTACGATCACTATCTTGATAAAAACTTAAGATTTCCTTTTCTACAAATCTCAATCTCTCTTCCTGTATCTTTCTCCAGCCAAGTGAAAATCCAATCAATGCATATCCCGTTGCCAGGAGCAATCATACTGGATTCATATCGTGGTACAGAACTACATATATAGGCCTGCATGGGATGGTAATACAAATATATGCCCTTTAATATTCATCAAATTTTCCCCCAATCCCATCTGCGTGGAACTGAACATATAATGTAATACAATATTGAATATTCCACGGCGAGTTGAAACTAAGGTTATACAGAAACGGAGGATAGAGTTCCTGTTGCTGTCTTTTTTCCCCCTCGAATGGAAACGAAACAAGTGCCTACCATGATTCTTAAAAAAACAAACACTTTTAGAATATCTCATGGATCTATTACACAAATTCCATATTATGTTATGAACTATAAGACAGAAAAAACATACTAAAGAGTAGATATGTAAATTAAAGTTTGAATTATCTTGTTCGTGTCGTCTGTTGTGCGTAAATTGGAACTTAAATACTGATACCTATTTATTTTCTTTAAGAGAAAAATAATACCTGCGTGAGACGTTTACTGCCCTTTAATGCAGTCATCAGCATCTACAATTCGATGTGGAAGTCTTAAAATCCCTGCAGCAGCGCTTATTCTGTTCGTGTCTGATGGAGCGATCTGCTCCTGCAGAATCATGGGACCAATCCGAAAACTAATGGCATGAATTGGTTCCTTCATCTTTGGGATCGAGTTATAATCACAGCGACCTTAAATCCGGTGAATATGGTGGGTCGGAAATCATTCCTCAACCCGAGAGACCATACATTTTGTGCCACATAAGCGCGCGCATTATCCTATAACACTATGGTAGGTTTCTACAGGAAGTGTTGCCGCTTTCTTCGCTACGGTGGTGGTTGGTCATGCTCCAAATAAATTACGGAATGCTGTGCGTCTGTCCTTTAGGAGGATGCCGTTCCCAAAAGATGACACCATCACAGACATAGACAAGAATCACTATAACTTTCACATTAGAAAGAGTTTGACAAAGCCCTTGTCTTCCTTCAATCTGTGCTGATACGTAGACTGGCTATGCCATTAAGGACTCTGCTCGTCCACTATTTATTTCTGTCGTATATGAAGAAGAGGGCACTGCAGAACACAATCCTGACTTGACATGTCTTCGTAAAGTTGATTTTTTGTTAGCTCTTTATTTTTTGCGCAAAAATGATCCTTTAACATCAGGGTTTCAGCAATAATGCTGTAATGATGTACTTGAAAGCAAAATTACGTGTAAAAATTTGTCGGGTGTGAACTGTTTTACAGTCTGAAGTACCATAATTAGACAATCCAATTAAGATATTGCTAGGAGACTGCACAGGTAGTCAATTATACCACAGTGGTGGATGTTCAGATTGGTTCGATCATTAGCGGGAGAACTACATCGTGCAGGTATTCAGACTATTATATCGAGAATGTCAAGTCAATGTGGGAGAGGAATTTACTCTGAGATCAACGATGAAGGGTAGTGAAGGTGTAATCTGCCACAATGTACAGGCACTATTAAACTGTTCATCTGATTGTGCACGCTTCATGAATCCGAAGTGGAGTTTTACTTCGGAAATCTTTGTCACGAACAAACTTCTTATTATTCTTATTGATATTCTTTTTTCTATTTTAAGGAGCTAGGTACACATTTCAGGGTCAAAATATTTTAATTTTTAACTAGATGAAACCCGTCAAAACATGACGGACAATGGAAAACAAAATTACTGAAGAAGCTTCTTATATAAGTTACATTCTTTGTACGATTACTTTTTAGCACTATTGCAACTTTAAGGACGTCAAAAGATAGCACTCTCAGCATTGCAACATATTGCTGGCCATGACTGAAAACGTGATGAGGTAAATAGCCCAGTACGTTGAAGAGTTTCTCCTTGAGCTTGATTGATTGTGATAAAGTAGGCTGAGCGAATAGGACATTGTTGCCTGTACTGTACCTGCAAGTGTTTTATCGGAAGGTGTTAAATCAAGTCGTAGGTCTCTCTGCCTAATATTACTGCACCTATTATATCCGAATCCAAGCAATTTCTTACAATTAATATATTACCATATATGAGTCCTTGGGAAACGTTCAGATTTCTAAGGAGCATAACTATGGCTCAAACGTTCCGAGTATGTGGAGGCGAATCACTTAATTCCAAGGAATTGAAAAATTCAATAATAGGGAAATGAAGTAGCTGGCTTTCATCTTCAGTATCCAATCTGTTAACGCTGATGTATGTGTTTGAACTACTGGATATAAGTTCAATGACTTTTAAATTAATATCATTGGGAGCTGACAGATGACAGATGTGAAGATTACCGTACAATCAGCTTGATTACTCATGCTTCAAAGATCCTGTCTAGAATAATTTACAAGAGGATTGAAAGCCAGATAGAAACGGAGTTGGGTGAAGACCAGTTTGGTTTCAGGAGAAATGTAGGAACAAGGGAAGCTGTACTAAGTCTTAGGCTGATTTTGGAAGGTAGAATAAGGAAAGATAAGAGAACGTTCATGGCTTTTGTAGACTTAGAAAAGGCTTTTGATAATGTTGATTGGACTAAATTGTTTGACATTTTGAAATCGATTGGAATAAAGTACAGGGATAGGAGGGTGATATACAATCTGTACAGAAACCAGACAGTAGTCATTCGAGTTGACATTGAACAAGCAATGAAGGAAATTAGAGAAAAATTTAAAGTGGGAGTGAAGATTCAAGGAGAAATAATTTCAACTTTGAGATTTGCTGATGACATTGTCATCTTGGCCGACAAGCCTGAGGATTTGAATGAGTTTTTGAATGGTATGGACTCCGTCTTACGGAAAGAATTCATGATGAAAATTAATAAATGTAAAACAAAAATACTGGAATTCAGCCGAAATAAATCAGAAACCTCCATGGAGATCAAATTGGCAGGTGAAAAGCTGAAGGAAGTAGGAGACTTCTGTTACTTAGGAAGCAGAATAACCAGTGATGGACGAAGCAAAGAGGATATAAAAAGTAGGTTGGCTCAGGCAAAGAAAGCATTTCTACAAAAAAGGAATCTGCTGACATCGAATACAGATTTAGGTATTAGGAAGTCATTTTTGAAAGCCTTTGTCTGGAGCGTGGCGCTCTATGGAAGTGAAACTTGGACTATTGGTGCAGCAGAAAAGAGGAGAATTGAAGCATTTGAAATATGGTGTTACAGGAGAATGATGAAGATCAGATAGGTAGATAGGGTTACAAACAAAGAGGTATTAAGACGAGTGGGAGAGGAGAGATGTTTCTGGCGACTGTTAATGAAGAGAAGAGATAAGTTGGTAGGATACATACTAAGACACCCAGGAATAGCAAGCTTAGTTATGGAAGGAAGGGTCGAGGACAAAAACTGTAGGGGTAGACCAAGGTTAGAATATGTTAAACAGGTGCCTCGGATGTAGGGTGTCGGAGCTATGTAGAGATGAAACGATTAGCTCAGGACAGGGAGGCGTGGAGAGCTGCATCAAACCAGTCAAAAGACTGAAGACTCAAACAACAACATTACATTGTTGCAGCTTGGCAAATATTTTATATTCCAGCAGATCAATTTTACGCTCACAACAATAAAGACCAAAGTAACCACGCGTAGATTTTACGCAAGAGAAATACAATGTAGAACAATGTTTACATTTGATCGTCAAAGACCTTACAGTACACTGTACTGCATAATATCTGGAATTGATTCTGAAATGGCCTATTTATATTATATTTTAAATATGGCTTCGTATTATTCGATAACACTATAGTGTCCTGCAATAACGGAGCCGCTAAATATTAAATTACAAATAATACTTCCATTGCCGACATCATCTGCGTAGTTAGACTCAGTACTCTAAACAAATAATCATTAAACAATTGTCTTATACAATGAAGTTCAACATGACCGTCCAGAGACTTTCATACTCAAGTTGGTTGGTGAGGAGAATGCGATGAGACTGATCGCTTAAAATGAATTCCTTATAATTGTTCCTGCCAGCGAAATTTTTTGCAATAGCTTGAAAACTCAGCTCAGAATGACGTTCTTCATTTTGTTATAAGCAGTACGAAACTGCTCTAAATAAGCAATTTCCATCACCTGGTATAGGTTATGGCAGTACATTTTGCAGGGGAACATACTTTAGAATCACTTCGCCAAATATTGGAATGACCATAGGCCTATACTCAATACTCACTTCGGCAGTCACCCTAATGGAGGCAGTTTTTGAATTCTATGTCCCGTGCATGTCAAAAATCGTATTAACACATGGAAGCCCATCCATTCTTGGCTATCGCCTCGGAGACACGGGTTACATTTCCTGCTCTGCCAAGAAATTTAATTCTGGTCTGAGGGCAAAAACGGGGCACATTCAGTCTCTTGAGGTATAACTAAGAAGAGGAAGGTTTAATTCCCACCTCGACAATCTTGGATGTGGTTTTCCGTGGTTTCCCACTTCCACTCAAGGCAAATAACGGGATGGTTCCTAACTTAAGGCCTTGGCCGTCTCCTTGCCATTTCCCATCTTAATTACAAATATACACAGTAATGCAGCCATCACAATAACACAGGTTATCAGAGAAAATTTTACGCATACACCAAAGTACACGGGGCTGAGTGACCACGATGTTGGAGCCCTTCAAACGAATTATGTTTGCCAAGTGTCTCTCATGGCGAAAGCAATATTGTGGACACGCGCGAGTGCCTGGAAAACTACTTTTTTCTTTAATAATTTAAGAGTATATCGACGATGCATAATTATAAGTTTTAGTCTAGGACGCTAATAACTTGACCACCGAAGCATTGGGAAGAAATTGCAATATTAAGGTACATAAACAACATAGCCTACACATTCAACTGTCAGTTAATGTTCTTCAACATTTCTCTTCTTAAATATTCTCCTCCTTTATAATTCTCCATCACGTGAAAACGCGCCATGTCTTGTGTTTTAAATATATCGATGCAATGATGCTGCCATCTGTTGTCAGTTACTGGAACTATATGGGCGAGGTACTGCCATTTGTTGTCAGTTACTGGAACTGATTGCAGATATTCAAACGGCGTATTGAGGACAATTGTTAGCTCTTTTGATCACATGCTGTCATGCAATGGTAAACAGCTTGCCACGGTGGGTGAGTGGGTATAGTGTCGGACTACCCACCCCAAGATTGCAGGTTCGCCCCTGGCCATGGTAAGTGATTTTTGAAGGCGACAAAAATCACGATACTCATGTCATACGTTGTTGGCATGTTAAAGAACCCATTTGAATTCAGTAGGCCGTGTTCAATGGCAAAATTAATCTCGGGATTTTCCGCCAACACAAAGTTCCTCCATTCTCTACTTGAAAGCCCTGTAGTGTCAAGGAGTTTAGATATCTAACCCCCTTGAATTTCATAGCGTTCAAAGGAACGACGAAATAGGCCATACGATATTATTATTATTATGCAATGGTAAAACGGAAATAAAACGTATTGAGAGGGAATGTAGAAATATGTATCTTTAACTGACATAAAACCTTACTAATGCTCCTTGATTAAACAATATTTCAGTGGTAAAAAAAATAAAATACTGGCTAGTGCTGGGATCGAACCGGTGCTCCTTGGAACCACAGTCAGTCGCCTTAATCACATAGCTACTCGCGCACTCTCCTTCAGCAGCAGACGCAACCATTCACTATATTCAAAAGCCGCTGTCTGAAGGAAATAATCTATTTCATTATCCCAAAAAATCAATGTTGCACATTCGTATACGTTTATACTGTTATTATATTTTATTGTCAGAACTTGTTTAATGTATGTTTTCAATTACATGGAGGCTTATTAAATAACTTACATTTTAATGGACTTCTCACCGCCATTTTGTCATGAGCCCAGGCGGATTGTGCGCATGCGTGAGGGTCAAGAATTCTGCTGTTTTCTATATTAATTTTAAAATATACCGCAATATATTTGTTTATTTTAGAGACACTCTGCAAATCTAGAGGCCAAGAGCTTTCGTTAGAGTGCTCTACGAAGTAAATCGGTTCTGTCGTTCTCTCAATCTCGTGGTAACAAAAATCAGCTTAGTGTTTTAAATATTTAAAAGTATATGGGTACGTAAATCGTGGAGAATTCCTTACTTTATGGGAATGAAAAAAGTAAAATATGTTAAGACAATGTATTACTAATAGGCAGAAAGAATAATTGAGAAATAAATATATGTGTCGGAGGTGGGATTCGAACTGCTTCCATTGCGCGATGCATAAATTAAGAGTTCTGAACGCTGCCGTCTGAGCTACCGAATCATTGGTGAGAGAGTGCAATATTAAGGTACTTAAACAACATTCACTCTCAACAGTCCGCATAAGTTCTTCTACATTTCCCGTTTTTTATAATATTCTATTCCTGTTTATATCGTGGAAACTTCCTAATCAATATTCCCCTCCTTTATTATAATTCTTATAAATAACTATTACATTAAAACGCGGTGGACATCCGCCATGTCTGCCATTAACCAAAGTGATTCTGCGCATTCGCTTGAGCCAATAATTTTGCAGTTTTGTTTATAAATTTAAAAATATGTGGTAACATATTTGTTTATTTTAAAGACACTCGGCAAATCTACAGGCCTACAGCTTTCGACAGATTGCTCTACGAAGTGAATCGGTTCTACCGTTCCCTCAATCTCGCGGTAACAAAAATCAGCTTAGTGTTTTAAATATATAGATGAATTATTTTAATGACTAATCTTTTATATTTCATTTGGAGAAAACAAAATGAAAATATCTTCAGTACTTTCAGAGGTATGCCCCTAAATGTTATTTGTTTTCGCTTAAGTTTTCTCTTTAAATTATACCCTTATGTAAGTTTGAGGATTGTTTCCCGGAAACTTTATTTTCATACAGCGTTTACATGATAACTCAAATACTATTCAAGATATCTCAATTACATTTTGCATGATTATGTATTGCTTGAATATTAAATTTTGGGAACAACATACACCAAAATATTTTGTGTGTCAAGCATACTTCCCTTGTACGATTTTTTTTTTTTACCAGACAAAAGTATATATACAGGCTGTAAAAAAAAGTCCTGCACCAAACTTAAATCCCGCATGCGGGTGGGGAAAGGGAGTAATTTGAGATAGGGAACCCATGTGCGGAACTCAACCGTTACGCCCCTATGAGCGATTTTAATTATGAACACATTGGCAACGTCGCGTGATACCCACGGCAGAGGACCGATTACCGCTCACAAGTCAATCTATCTATAGGCCCACCTCGTGGCTCAGTGCCAAGCCGTTATACTCTCACACTGACGTGACCGGGTTCGAATCCCCTTTCTGACAGTGCAGATTTTTTCTTCGAGTCGTTTGTATTTGCAGAGGGCTAGATTTCGTTTCTAATTTCGTTTTAAAAGGAGCTGCATTATACGCCGCAATTTTGCGTTTTAAAAGAAAAACAAATTGGTTCTATTCGTTGCCGATTTCTTTCTTCACGGTAGGATTTTGTTTGGACACAAATTATCTCTTTGTTTTTGTCGTAATTGCTGTATGATTGTTTCGCAATGATATGTTTAAGATCGCAATTTGAGGTAAAGGCCATAGGTGGTTACTTTACAAGCAAAAGATTGCGAGTTTAAAAAAGGTACAGTGAAGATACAGAGACAGGTTCAGCGATCGTTGGAACTGAGGACATTTAATTAAGATTCTTAAAACGTTCTTGAAACATCTACCTGAAAACATCATGCTTACGGTAATTAAGTTGATCCATCATCAAATTACTCGGAGGGAAAAAAATCAAGTTGGGTTGGAAGAAGGATTCGATCCCCAGCGTGGAGTCACCTACGCCTAAGGGTCGAGTGCTTTACTACTGAGCCACGAAGTGGGACTGAAGCTAGGTAGACTCGTGAGCGATAATCGGTCCTCTGCCGTGGATAGCACGCGACGTTGCCAGATGTACTCATAATTAAAATCGCTCATAGGGGCGTTACGGTTGCGTTCCGGACATGGGTTCCCTATCTCAAATTACTCCCTGCCCCCATCCCCATGCGGAGTTTAAGTTTGGTGCAGGACTTTTTTTTTACAGCCTGTATATATACACTTAGAGTAAGAATATGAAAATACAAATTTCCTGAATATGTGTATCAATTATTTTAGTGTATGTTCAGCCGGGAATGTTACCAACAGTTCAAAAGAACATTCATGTAAATATTAAAAATTGTGGGGTACCGGTACTTATCATGTAAACGCTGTCCAACTGTACAAAAAACAATTGAAAGTTTGGTGGTATAATAATGCAGGACTGCAAGCATATTATAAAATGTGTTTTGTGCATAATAATGAAGGAACTGTGTTTAATAATCTTGCGAAGTTTTATTTCTTTGCAACATATAGTTTATAAGATGTCTTTTAACTCAGTAGAAATTGTCATGCGAAAGGTGTACCTGTAACTCTAGAATCTTTCAATATCTCGAAGCTTAAATTATATCCATGGCACTTGAACTTGTTATCTATCTCGAGCATTTACGCATATTTACAGTGGAACTCGTCTCATTCCAATGTTCCACCGATTACTCTGGTTGAGTCAACAGGATGCAGCTTCTATACTTAAGTATGGTCTCGATAGAATCTCATATCGACCCAAACCGCTGGAGACGCTGATATTCTCCGCGTAAAACTTACTGGTTTTCGTAATTTTTGTAAGTCGAACTTTATTTCTCTATTATTAGATAACTAGCAACCCGCCCCGGCTTCGCCCGGTATCGTTAACGGTTTACCCTGCGTAAGCTTAAAAGGCGCAAGGACAGCAGGTCCCAGACGCAATTCAGAAAAACCGAGGGGAACAGCGAAACTCCAAACCCATCCACTTCTCTAAAGTCTTAACTCGACACGACTCGACAGTTGGATGCTGGCCGAAGTTGGGGGGGGGGGGGGGTGATAGACTCGCTCCGAAGCTAGAAATTTAAATTTCCACTGAATGGAGATTGTTGGAAGAAATGAAAACGTAAAAACACTTATAGTGGGCGATGTATTAAAAATAGAGATATGCTGTCCCGGACTTTTTGTGTTAGAACTTCTCATGCTGAACAATTCTTACACTAATAGTATATAGATATTTTTATGAACTGTAGTTTCTCTTTCACTTCTACATCCCGGTTATGTTTCCCTATGTTGAGCGCGGAGCATCCGCCATTTTTAGCTGATACAGTATTGACTCCACTTCAAAACGAAAAGTGACATATTATGGTTGAGTTCAGTTCACAGCACTTTCTTTCAATTGTTGTCTCTTTTCTGCTCTAACCCCCAGTTTCATTACAGAGTACTTTGTCGCGTCAGTTTAATTACAGATATCACATTGTATTTTGCGACCTGTATCTCCACAACTCGAATTCATTTTGACATTCCGTAAAGATTCGAGATACCGAGGTTCAACTGTATTTCTATGTAGTAGTAGACATGGTTTCCGGTTCCCAGAGCCTTGGACTGCAGTGCACCACTAATGAAGATCTCTGCTGCGGTGTCAGCCAGACGAACTTTGGAGAGCTGTACATTGTTGTTGACGCTGAGAAGGGTCCACTTTGTTAGATGTGGTTCCGTGCTAATGAGTCCAACCACATCGTGTGGTCCCGTCAGGTTGGAAGAACATCCCATGTTCTACAAGACAAGCTGCATATGGAATATTATAATCAGATCACTGCTGGACGGATTATTTCTCTAACTTCTTCTATATTCCACGATGTTTTGTTGGGTGTACCTTATGCTTCTTGCAAATTACCTGATCTTATCGGCCAATCTCCTGTGAGGTGCTAGTCTTGGTCGTTTACAGTTAAATGTAATCCATCGTACATCTTCCCCAATCTGTCTTCCACGCAGCTTTCAGATTCAAACTATAAACTGGTCTTATTCCCCTGTCGTTTTCGGCTATTCCTACCGTGATACCATTAATTTCTGGGCTTCTTTTGAGCTTTTAGTTGGCTGAAAGCCTCGTCCACTTTATGGGACAGAGTGGACTAAGGCAACACTTATAAATATTCCGGTGATTTTTGGCTCAGAAAACTTGCTCTCTTTTCATTTTAGGCATCCACCTCTAAATCTTTAAAAAGTGTATTTGAATTTAGTTACAGTGTGCAGATGTCCTTGCTGTTTCATCCCTTGAAACAACAATAGTCATCATTGAGCTCTAAGGTAGTCTGAATAGTTAGATTACAAGTATTGCATCCATATGTTGAGAGCGCTCTGATTGACGAGGAGATGGAAGGAAATTGGGTGAAGAAGAAGAAGAAGAAGATCTTTATTAACATAAGAAAGCGAAATTTTTGAATTTATTCTACTGATAAGAGGCGGAAAGATTCAGCTCCAAGAGAGGGCTTTGGAGAACCCCCGCATGTACTGGGAGAGTCTCAATCGAGTTGCCGCTAAATCCACGTGCCGTAAGTGGGGAGTGGATGGTGCACTAGCCGCCAGACCCATATTTAGCTCGCCCGGTGATATGGTCTCAGGTAGTCTGTGAAGAATTTCCGTACAGCTCTCAACATAATTGCTTGTAATTTGTTAGTTTAACTGCCCCTTACCTTCTTTTTCTTTTCATGGTATATCCTGCCTTAAGCAAAAGGTCTTAAATGAGGCAGTGTGTTTGTAACCCCACTATGCATTGTGCTTCCTGGATAGTTGTACTAGGGCCCACGACTGGTGTGGCCCTGAGGGGTCTGTTTTTTTCCTTTTCCAATGCCCTTGAGGCAGGCCCTCACCTTCCCCTCCCCCTTTCCTATCTAGCAGGTTACTTATACGTCGGAAGTTAATTATGATTCTTTTTCTCTATTACATTAGCAGCGTATCATGGAGAGCAGATGTTTCGCCCTTAAATTAAAAATCAATCAATAAAAATGACTATTGTTTTATGCCGCATTAGTTTGGTGATCTGCTAATCACCTTAAGTACTGCGTATAAAGGCGATCGTAATCCTCTGCGAATTAACGGTGTAGCTATTCCTTTATGCAGTTAGCTTCTTCTATCTGATAGAATTTATCTGAAAGAGATGAAGTGAAGAATGGCCCCTCTCTTCATCGATTGGCATATTATTTTTTATGACCTTTCGTCTGTTGGAAGTGAATAAATGGGACTGTGTGAATGATATGAAGGGAGTCCTTTGGAGTTCGTTTTCTCCTCCTTTCCATTTCATTTTATTCCCTTAGCTGTTCGTCTGCGCTTGCTTTGGGAATGCCGTGCCTCTTTATTCTTTCTCTTTTTTCTCCTTTTAACTCATTTGAATGTAGATGAGAAAGTACGATGCTTCTACCGCTGTTCGCCAGAAAAATGGCTTCCCAAGACATCTGTGGCTGTGTAAGTGTGGGAAGGAAAGCCTGCTTTACTGTTTAGTGTATATCATTGTTATCAGTGTAGTTATCTAAACGCTTATTGTTGGGCATTTTTGGAGACTGTTGTACACTGGGTGATTCAGGAACACCGTGAGGTTTATTCAGACGAATAAATAAACCTTTTCAGTCGGTCAACATTTTTTTGGTACCCAATTGCATTCGGCGGGAAAACAAATAACTTATTTATATGCTGTAACATGAAAAACACATTATCACAATAAACACGCTTATGTACATACAGGTGTGTCATTTTGAGATAAATATCCTTTAATGGTTTTCATGTTAGGGCATATAAATACAGTACTACATTATCAAAAAATAACATGGTTATGTACATAAATGGGTGTTATTTTTGTGACAAATATCCTTTAGTGGTTTTCTTGTTAGGGCATATAGGCCTAAATACTGCATTATCACAAAATAACATGCTTATCTACATAAAATGATGTTATTGTGATGAATATATTAAGTGTTTTTCATGTTAGGGCATATACATACATGTTTTCCCGCCTATGTAATTGGGCACAAAAAATTGTGGTGACGGACTGAAAAGATTTCTTTATTAGAACTATGCAACATTGAAAAATGGCTTCTATCACTTCAATTATTCAGACAAATACACGCTTCCCGCAATCTGTTTGTCAGCTGCATTTGTGGCCGCGCGGAAATGACATCAGCCGTGGTCGGCCGATGCACGGGCAACTGCCAAGTGGAAAATCCCCGCGCGCGCGACGGTGCTGATATATAAATATAACCCTGTAGTATGTGAAAAATCGCATCCATTCAAAGATCATACTATTCATCGAATAAGGACCAACCACTTTTGTCAGTGAAGTATTTTGATAGCACCAACCAATGACCAAAGGGGTGGGAAAAATATAGTTTTGAGACAAAATAAATCATACCTCCCGTAGCACAATATGAAAACCGTTCAAAATGGTCAATAGTCCTCTAAAAGAGTACCTACAACTTTTTTTCCTGGAGAAAATAATGATATGATCCACCCTTACGCCAAGGGATGATCAAAATGTGTCCGGGGAAGACCGGGCTTCTCGTATGCTAAACATGTAAAACTATTGTAGGTATAAAACAATAACATTGGCAAATTTCGAGAATTTGAAATATTTTTCTTTGTCTGGCGTGCCGAGAAGGAGGTTTTTGTTTTGGGTAATTTATTGATCAACAAATTCCTAGTTGTAGTGGGGATGTAATCTTTTTGTTGATAGTGTCAGTGTCGTAGAATTCCACTACTCTGTAAGTCACAAAGGCTTTGTATAGGCTAGCTTGTCTGTGAATTCTACTCTCTCGCCTGCCCTGTCTTAAGTCCATTCTCTGGTATGGTAAGCCTGTAGTAGATTTGGAGATTAGACTGGGTACTTCCTCCTCAATTAGTTAGGGATGTAGACGACGGAACGGAGAGAGCCATGGCGGGATCATCGATTGTGATGTGCTAGTCGTTGTGGTCACACAAACCAATTGACGTTCATTATCTAGTGGTCTTTGGTGAGCCATTTCCATCCCCTATTTTAACCAACAAAATTGGTTTTTGCGGGTTATGGAAATGACATCTCTTCATATGCATTTTTATCACGTTGTGCACTCTATCAACTATGTTACAAGGTCTCGTGCTGTAAATCTAACAACCGTAATCCAAGTTAGTAGGCCTATGTAACGTAAGACTCAAGTTTCAATGTCCTACAATATCGCCTTGTAACTAAACGTTTAGGTACATCGTATTGCGATCATATTGAATCTCTTTTTTAACTTTCTTAAGCGATTTTCTTGAAATACATATTTCATGGGCGTTTTGTATAGCCAGAAAAAAAGAATTTTGCATAATGCAATTGTTTTATTTTTATCGAGTTTTCAATTATTATTTTTTGGTTATTTAAAAAAAATGGTATCATCAACATTCTAGCAGAAACTGGAAATATTTTAACTCTTCATGAAAGGAGGGGTTTCATGCTATAGAGCATCCAGCGTTTAGAAAAGACTGTGGAGCCTTATGGCGACAGTGTTGCTAGCTCTAGGCAGAGGTAGTGCTGACGTCACACGTTATGTTCACCCGCTTCGAGTACTGCTCTATCATAAGTTAGCGAGACAACTCAACACCAGCAGCTACCTGAAATAGAACATGCCCAGGAAGGAGCAGTTTTGCTGGTGTTAACGGATTGGACCAGTATTAAGGACTGTTGATGATCCCTTTTTTGTTGTTGTTATTAGTTAAGCTATAATTTAGTTTCTTTCAATTTTATTCTTGTTGTTGTTTTGTTTAGATAAATATTTGTAATATTGTAGTGAGTTAGCCTTGCGGTTAGGACGCGCAGCTGTGAGCTTGCATTCGGGAGATAGTAGGTCCGCAGCCCTGATTCGATCGAACAGAAAATAAAACAGACACACAACAATAACACCAATGACGGATAGTGCTTAAGAATTTATGTTGCCGGCAGAACTGAGCACGTGCTCCACTCCGGGCAAGCATGCAGCACAGGACGAGGCTCTTCTTTCCAGCGTGCTAACCTCGATTATTTTAAATTACTAAGAAGTAATATAAACGATACTTGTATGCAATAACAAAGGTAATCAATTGGCAGATTATTGTAGGAAGCTATTATGACAAAAAATATATATTTTCAGAGTTCCTTTATGTCAAAAGGTGAGGTAACAAAACCAGTGTAGGGGGAGGGTTCCGTTAAAAGTAAAAGCCCATAAGACCCACAGTCTTTTCTAAACGCTGGATGCTCTATAGAAGATGAATCCTCCATTGACAAGTACATGTATATAGATGTAACAGTTGCTCCAGTTTTTTGTTGTTGTAATTTAATAAATGGAAAATGTTGTGGGTATTTATACATCTCGAGTATTTTCCAAATTTTATGTGGATCATCCAATTAGATTATGAAGTTTTTCACTTCTAGACTAAGAAGTGCCGGGATGTTTCCTAACTTAATACCTCGGCTGCCTCCTTCTCAATTGTATACATACTACTGCAGACACCATAATAACTAGGGCAAGGCATTTGATGATTTTGCATCTTTTTTGTATGAAGGCCGAAAGATAGCTCCAGTATATATACATGTGTTTCATGAATTGACTGATTAAATAAGGGCAATTTGTTAGGCATTTGTTTTTGCATTTTTTTGCCGTTTACAAGAGATAGGCCATTTTTGGAGCAATTTTAGGTCATATTTGGATATTTAATGTGTTCTATTGGCAAAGCATTGTTGGGTGGAAATTTTTCTCTTACCGACTGTGAATTGAATCCGGGAGATATTGCTGTTTTCAGTATGCACCAATTGTTTCAGTTGAGGTAGAGAGAAGCTTCTCCATGTACAAATCGTTACTTGCAGACAATGGGCAATCGTTTTCATTTGGGAACCTACGCAAAGTTTTCATTGTGCATTTCAATTGGAATGTGTTGTATACAGCCACTGAAGTTTGTTTTCTTAAATGTGCTTTGTTAATTAAATGACACCTATTTGCTAGGAGAGTATGTGAAAAATATGCCAGTTCTAAAATATTTCATTTTTTTTTCACCACGGGTGGCAAAGTGGTATTTACTTTGTTAGTACGGTAAAAGAAATAATTTAAACGTAATGCATTGTCATCCATTAAAATTATCTCTCAAATCAGCTAATTGTCTCTTAAAGGATTAATAAATAAGTGATTTAAGAATAATTTATTGGTATTTTTGTTTCAAATTTTGTAATTTTTTAACCAATTTTATGTCATAAATGCATTTTTTATTTTGCATTTTGTTGCTATTTTCATTAAATGCCTTGCCCTAACAATATAACACAACACAAGACGAAAAGTACACACACAAGTGCATGGGGGCTGGTAACCACAATGTGCGAGCGCCATAATGGAACACCAACACAGTAATACAACAGAGAACTCATTTCAATCGTTTTAATAAACATAACGTTATGAATCACTGTCTGTGCGACCGTGTTTAATTTTGTTATTATTTCCACATCAGCTAGTTAATTACAATCATTTTGAAATAACTATTATTATTATTATTATTCATGCTTTTATAACTCCATGCATCAAACGTCGAAAACCAGGTGTGGTAAAGCGATAACAAAATAGAGCCTGGGTTGTATAGACCTATTTTTTTCTTTCAAATAAATGGAAGATATTATAGTTCACTGCAAAAATAACAATGAACCAATTAAGTAGCGTATTTTTAATTGTTTCCGATTGTGCGAGCAAATGATTGTTTTTAATGCATGAGAGATTGCTGCTAATGTTCTGTAAGTAATTGATTGCATCTCGCCCCCAGTTTTATTGGACACGGAATACAAAGGCGACAGACAATACACACACATAAAATCTCTGCTGTGAAATGTTTTGTTTTTGTATGTAATTGATGTTACTTGTTTTTTCATTAATCAACCTGCTTTACTTGGTAACCTTTTTAATGGGATGTGATTGAACTCGTTCAGCTTGTTTTATGAATGAATGATTTCCGACGTCATTCTTTGATTTCGCTTTTTTTCTATTACCGGAGATTATGTAGTCAGTTTCGTTGTTTACGCATCATTATCATCGTATCTTTATTTTATATGCTTCTTAGACTTACAAGGCTGCTAATTTACAAAGCATAACAATCATCATAATAAGGTGAAAGAAGAAATAAATAGAAGGTTAACAAGATACTAAACTATGAAAACGTGTTATTCATTATTTTTCAGCTTTCCTCTCTTTCTCTGTTATACTCATTTTAGTGAAGTCCTCAGTATGATGTGAGGTAGTAGAATTATGTTTTGTCGTGAAACCATGTTAACGGTGTAGCGTTTTGAAACAGTTGCCACAAGATGCCGCTTTTTCTGAATCCAACAAAGAGTAATTTCTCCGAGTCTATTTGGAAAAGGCCATAATGACCGATTATATCCTAGAAACTTGAGATAAATAATAATATATATATATATATATTTTTTTTTTGAGACGTTTCGGCTATCAATGGACCACGATGTTCTTCACTCATATGATCACTGTAATGCTTGTTTTCTTGTCTGCCAGTAGATCTTCATTCTTGACGAATGTTCTGCTCTCCTTTCTTCCGTCCACTTGCAGTGAGGGCGAGGCATCACAGATGTTAAAGGGTGTAGATTACTGGTTGATTTAACCGCCTTTCTGAACAGGTTCCTATCCCAAACCAGAGCCTGATTGATTCGAGCTTCTGTTAGGTCCTTTTTAACTTGCATCGACCATTTACAATAGGTTTTTTTTTTTTAGATATTGATGAATGGATTCGATTTGAAAGTCGATGATGCTCCATCCGCTCCAAATGTCCAAAGAAAGACATTCTCCTTTTTCTCATCACACTCACCAAATCTTCTATATGTTCAAATAATTCATTGTTATGCCTTCTTCTGTAAGTACCATTATCATTAACAGGTCCTAATATTTTCCTTAGAATTTTCCTATCCTTAAGTTCTGATTTTCTCAATGGACCTTGGTTTGTCATCTGTAAGCATTCTGCGGCATACAGTCCTGACTGTGTTATAATGACGAAAGTTTGACATTCCAGGACAAGCTTTTACTTTTGTAAATGTTTTTGCAGGTTTGAAAGGCACCTTCCAATTTGTTACATCTGCTCTCAATGGCAGCTATTTCTGAATTATTAGGGGTAATCCATTCCCCTAGGTATTTACATTTTCTGACTTTTTTGATTTTTTGCAGACCAATCGTGATGAATTTTGAGGCATCTTTGACATTTGTGATAAAATTAGTTTTATGTCTCAGTGAAGCGGAATATAGCTCTGAACATTACATCTTCAGCCTATAACAGATGTTCCACCCATCACTATCAAGGGATCCCAACTGGTGCTGTGTCTGACCACAGATCGATACCCGACTCTGTCACTGCCAATTATCCCCTCACATTGACATGTCTTATTCATTAATTCGTAACCGAGGAATATGTCGTACTGGTAAATAGTTTATTTTATTTTATTAAGGACACTGGGTTGTACAAGGGCTTTTTTTACACACAATTAAATGAGCAAATTTAGAAACAAATTTCTGTTATTTTTGTCTGGTCAATGGTTGTTAATTTAACACTAAACAAAGATCTAACCTAAGCCACTTGCTAATAATAAATATGAAATGTTATTGTCTGATTTTGTACAGGGTGTTCAAAAACAAGGTCACAGAAAACAATTCTAGTATATGCATTTCTCAAGTTGGTACACTTATCTTGGAACTTTCTTGTCAAGGATACTTAATTTTTTTCCTGGAATGTAAAGAATATGTGGCTTGACAAAATGATCGGATTGGGTTTTCTAGAATTATTTTGAGCCGTTTAAAAATTAACCAACTCAAAAAAAAATATTCTTGTTTTTCAAAATGTATGATTTTTAAAAACATGTGTACAGTAAATTGAAAATATCAAGATTATTTTAATATCTTTCGGTTCATTCCATAAAACTACATGGTTACTAACACATTACTAAGTATCATGCCTACTAAGTAGTTCCTGAGAAAAGTGTACCAGAATCTCTAAAATCTTAACTTGCGGGATTGTTTTCTGTGACCTTGTTTTTGAACATCCTGTACAAAATCAGACAATAATATGTAATATTTATTGTTAGCAGGTGGCTTAGAAAGGTTAGATCTTTGTTTAGTGTAACATTAAGAACCATTGACCAAACGGAAATAACAGAACTTTGTTTTTAAAATTTGCTAATTTCATTGTGTAAAATAAGTCATTGTCACATCCCAGTGTCCTTAAGTCAGTCAAAATACTGATTGTACCCATTTTTATTTCCAATTAGTTATCCTTGATATACGTTCTTCTTTATTTTTAATGCTAATCCAAATCTGTACAGTCAATGTAGTTGACAGTTCCCCGCGAGTCAACGTCCTATCCTAAAGACAAAGCCTTGTCGCTGGAACCACATTTGTCTCTCCACCGCTGAACGTTTCAAATCAGCGGTAATTTAGTTTGTCCATCACAGAATCCAGACAATGCTTCCTTGGTCTTCCTCTTCCCTTCTTCCCCAAAATTACATTTTGTAACTATTTTCAATCTAAATTGAATTTTGTAAGTATTGTCCATCCAATTGAGTCGTTTGAATCTACCATACATTTTGTAAGCATTTTCAATTTCAATTGCATTTTGTAAGTATTTTTAATATCAATTCTCTTTCGAATCTGAAATGAGCATTTTTCAATCTAAATTGCATTGTGTATTTTCAATTTCAATTGCATTTTGTAAGTATTTTGAACCTCAATTGCATTTTGTACGTATTTTGAACCTCAATTGCATTTTGTACGTATTTTCCATCTCATTTGCATTTTGTAAGTATTTTGAATTTCACTTGCATTTTGTACGTATTTTGAACTTAACCTACATTTTGTGCGTATTTTTCAATCTATTTCTTTTGTGAGTATTTTCGTTCTAAATTCCTTTTTGTCTGTATTATCGCTCTCCGTTTTGTGAGTAGTTTCAATCTGAGTTCCCTTTTGTAAGTATTTTCCTTCTCACTTAATTTTCGTTCTGATTTCCACTTCATTGTCATTTTCGCTATCACCCAGACCATTAGGGGCCGATAACCTCGATGTTAGGCCCCTTAAAACAACAATTATCATCATCATCATCCAAAATCTTTCCTTCCAACATTGTTATGGCGTAGTGTTTGGCCAAGGAATTTTGTTTTCCTCTTTTCTATAATGTCTCACTCAAATGCTGTTTGCTAGCAACGGACGTTATCGATAGACAGGAAAAGAATCACGCATGCGCACGACGGTTCTAGGTCGGCTCATGCAAGAGCTCTTGATTCAAATCCATCAGGGTTTCGCAACTTTTCTAACAGACCTCGTATATATAAATATTAATCACGTGTTACTTATTTGAGGTTATATTTCACATATTCTAGTAATTGGAAGAATTTTTGTGTTAAAAGAATTATACAGAAGAATTGATGACTCCAATGTGTCTCCCCTTTAAAGCAGCAATCATCATCACTGAAACCTATGAGAATATAACGTGTCACTCTCCAATAGGGAATTGAAAACTGGGAAGTCAGCTATGCTTAGTGTTTTAATAATGGAAATAAAACGAGAATAATCGAGTCAATTGGTTTTTGCTTTTGGTGAAAATGATGTTTTGTTAGATTGGAATTCGAACGGAACTCGACCGCTTCAAATTACTCTCGCAGGCATTACAGAAAGGCCAGTGTTACGGGCGAGAGAGTGAGAGCCCCTATATGTCCGCAACCGTGTGTAACAGTGCACTAGCGTCATGTGAAGTTATACTCGCCCGCAGTACATACCGCTCTCTCTTGTTGGTAATGTTGTTGTTTGAGTCTTCAGTCTTTTGACTGGTTTGATGCAGCTCTCCATGCCTCCCTGTCCTGAGCTAATCGTTTCATCTCTACATAGCTCCGACACCCTACATCGGAGGCAATCTGTTTCACATATTCTAACCTTGGTCTACCCCTACAGTTTTTGTCCTCGACCCTTCCTTCCATAACTAAGCTTGCTATTCCTGGGTGTCTTAGTATGTGTCCTACCAACCTATCTCTTCTCTTCATTAGCAGTCGCCAGAAACATCTCTCCTCTCCCACTCGTCTTAATACCTCTTTGTTTGTAACCCTATCTACCCATCTGATCTTCATCATTCTCCTGTAACACCACATTTCAAATGCTTCAATTCTCCTCTTTTCTGCTGCACCAATAGTCCAAGTTTCACTTCCATAGAGCGCCACGCTCCAGACAAAGGCTTTCAAAAATGACTTCCTAATACCTAAATCTATATTCGATGTCAGCAGATTCCTTTTTTGTAGAAATGCTTTCTTTGCCTGAGCCAACCTACTTTTAATATCCTCTTTGCTTCGTCCATCACTGGTTATTCTGCTTCCTAAGTAACAGAAGTCTCCTACTTCCTTCAGCTTTTCACCAGCCAATTTGATCTCCATAGAGGTTTCTGATTTATTTCGGCTGCATTCCAGTATTTTTGTTTTACATTTATTAATTTTCATCATGAATTCTTTCTGTAAGACGGAGTCCATACCATTCAAAAACTCATTCAAATCCTCAGGCTTGTCGGCCAAGATGACTATGTCATCAGCAAATCTCAGAGTTGAAATTATTTCTCCTTGAATCTTCACCCCCACTTTAATTTTTTCCCTAATTTCCTTCATTGCTTGTTCAATGTAAAGATTGTTGGTAATGATGAAAGGGAATGCTTCCGAAATTGTTGTTAACAGGAGGGGGAGAGCTTTAGGTAGTTAATCTTGTTTAAGGGGCGGAACTAGGGCTTGTCCTTTAAATAGATTAATTTCAGTTATCAAATAATCGTTTAATCAAAGAACAAAAGTAGATTAATTGCTACTAAACTTTTAATCGATTAATCGGTTGGTCAAATGATATATTGTTTTGTCGATTAATCGATGTAATTTACTCCTTTCACTACACTACGGTCTTACAGGACATTTAATTAATTAAAATTATTGTATCATATATTTTTAAATGATGTACTTTCTTATTAAACATTACGCTAAAGCAAGGTACTATAAAACAAAAATACTCCTGTCCAAAATTGTACACATGGAAAAAGAATTCTAAATCTTTGCTGAAAACTCATTTTCATTTTTCTAAACTGTTCCCCAATGTGATTGATGATTGTCCTTCCACTGTCACCGACTCTTTATTTGGTTGTCGTTAACATAAACAAGGAAGGATACTTCGTATATTTAGGCAAAAAGTAACTTTTATACATTTTTATACATCATCGATTACCTCTCATTTAAACTTATTTTCTTATCCTGTGTCATCTAATCAATTAATCGATTCTCCTGTTAGACGATTAATTTCTTATTAGGTTAATCGAATGAATCGTCAGTCGATTAATCGTTATCGATTAATTTCAAATTATTCCACTAAGCTTATTATGACGTACGTAATGATATGAACTTAATTTTTTTATTTCCTTATTGGCATTCAATCTAAAAGGAAATACCCACGGGTATTTAATAAATCTAAAAATCTTAAATTTTAAAATTAATATTTATTAATTATTTACCAGTTTCGGCCACATTATAGCCTCCTTCAGTTTTTTTTAAGATTTGTAATTTTTCACAAAATTATTTTATATTATCAAATTAAAGCCCACATTTGTGACAGATCCGTTTTTAAATATATATTTTTATATTAAAAAAAATCTTTAGGAATGGCCAAGTTTAAATGTTGATTCAAAAGCTTTGCTCGTAGTTTTTTTTGCATTCGTTTTATTAATTTTCTTAATTTAAAATTTTTATCGGCTAAGGTGTATGAGATACCTGTGAATATTTCTTTTTATTATGACGTATAAATTATATTTTCAATATTTCAGCATTCTGGAGCACCTTGAGCAATATATTCAATAAAATGGAAGCATTCAGTTTTTTAGGTCGTGTATTGTACACAGTGTACCGGCAGTGGTGGCTCAGCTCGCTAAAGCGCAGCGTTAGGTCATGGGGCCAAGCTCTCTGCTGACTCGGTAGACGCGTGGGTTCGAGCCCCAACGTCGGCCGTCCTTGAAATGTTTTTCCGTAGTTTCCCCATTTTCAACGCCAGGGAAATGCTGGGACGGTACATTCTGACAGGCCACGGCCGCTTCCTTCCACATCCTTGCCCAGTTGCATTCATCCCTGATCCCGTTGGAAACGGGAATAATAAGGTGTAGACATACATTGTACACAATGTACAAGGTATTATAATCGAATGTGTGACCCATGTGGGATCCGAACCCCCGACCTTCGGATTTGTCTGTTTGAATTTGAACAATATTTTCACAACATGCTCGTCTACAATGATGAGTTTTGTGACTGCGGCTTGTTACAAGATCCAGATCACCTGCTGATCTGCCCCTTGATGGAGGACGTATGTTCGAAGGACGATCTTTTGGCTGCAAATGCTGATGCTGTAACTGTTGCTACTTACTGGCAAAATCTAATTTGATTCGGACACGGAAAATAAAAATAAATACCACAGCGTATTCTTCTCAGAACCTTAAAGCCCGTATCGTCTGTTTGATGAGTTGAAAACATGAACCGTTAAATTATTACAAAATGATTCCTGCATAAATTTATGTGTGGTGGAAGATATCATTGAAAAAAATGAAGGGAAGGAGTTTCTTTTGTCTGAATCTTCTTCTTCTTTGAGATTATGAACTTATTATCTGTCGTCTGGAGAATTATATTTAATTTTGAGAACTACTGTGTATTTCGCGATGACGTGCGCTCCTTGCTTTATTCCCGGATAAGACTTGTGAAATGGACTTCAATCAAGTGGGGGGGGGGGTGATTTTCTTGTTAAGTTGGTACATTTCTTTGTTAATTTAATTATCTCGTTAAATGAACTTGCGCCGGGAGGTTTTTGTTTCTAAAGGAATGGTCGTCTTCTTTTGTGTTCGTTTCTGTCTTTAATCTCTAATCCTGTATCCACTGGTTACCATTCTCATTCTTGTAAACATTATTAAAGAAATTGCTTAGTTAGTCTGGTATTATCCATCCTCATTATGCGACCAAAGAACCGAACTCCTCCTCTTTCTGATTGTATCTGCCTTTTTTTTTTTTTTTTTCTGTTTCTTCATTTTTGTACCGGTCTACATTCCTCCGGTATCTGAATTCTCCGTCTTCAGTTTTTAAGGTCCACACATTTTTCTTAGAATTTTTCTTTCCTTTTTCTCTGTTTCTCCTGTTGTCATGGAGAACTTGCACTCTGCAGCATAGAGGCATTCAGACTTAATGACTGGATTGTATTGTATTGTATTGTGGTAAGTTATCTGATTTTAGTTCTGATGGAAATTGTTCTTCTTCTTGTAGGTATCCTTAATCAGTTGAAAAGCATGTTCCAGTTTCCTTTAAGAATTTTAAAACGTAACATAACCCTTTATCCCTCTTTTAACTTTTTTATGGAACTGTGTTGTGTGGCCCTCTCTATAACTCTCTTGTCTTGGAGGAGAAAATGGTATCCATTAAAATATGAAATGGATTACCCGAGCCAGCAGGCAAGCTTGAGAGGGCCAGGCCTGAAGAGAATAGAGCTTTCCCCCACCACCTAACCTTCCTTTTCAAGCCGTTCCTTGCCCGAGAAACGGCACAAAAGTTTATATTATATGTATGTGTTGATACACCCTCCCCTCCCCTCACCTCCCCTACTCTCCCCTCCCCCGTCTGCCTGCCATTGTTGTCTACCAGTTCTTAAACATTCAAGGGGATAGCTTGATATCTCAGATTACATGCATTGCCTTGTATCACATTGTTTGTTATTGTTGTTTCATTTGAGGGCCTTGGACATCGGGGTCATTTATCCCCGTGTACTTGGATATGTGTGGAAATTGTTGTCTGATAACCTGTAAAAGGCAAAAACAAAACAAAACGTTTTGGAAAATGTAAGAAATTGTTAGTTTTTTAACTTCACAACCATCCATCACAGCTCCAATGACCAGTTTGGAAACAGCATCTCCAGAGTATTTTTGAAAATAATGATTAAATATTTAGAACCTTTATTTAATCACATTGAAGCCTCCGTGGCTTAGGCGGCAGCACGCCGGCCTCTCACCGCTGGGTCCGTGGTTCAAATCCCGGTCACTCCATGTGAGATCTGTGCTGGACAAAACGGAGGCAGACAGGTTTTTCTCCGGGTACTCCGGTTTTCCCTGTCAAAATTTCATTCCAGCAACACTCTCCACCATCATTTCATCTGTCATTCATTTAATCATTGCCCCAGAGGAGTGCGTCAGGCCTCGGCAGCCGGCACAGTCCATATCCTCGCCGCTAGATGGGGGCTTCATTCATTCCATTCCTGACCCGGTCGTAGACTGGAAGCAGGCTGTGGATTTTCATTTTCATTTAATCACATTGCAGCCTCCGTGGCTTAGGCGGCAGCACGCTGGCCTCTCACCGCTGAGTCCGTGGTTCAAATCCCGGTCACTCCATGTGAGATTGGGGATGGACAAAGCGGAGGCAGTCAGGTTTTTCTCGGGCTACTCCGGTTTTCCCTGTCACAAATTTCATTCCACCAAAACTCTCCACTGTCATTT
Source organism: Meconema thalassinum (assembly GCA_946902985.2). Lineage (NCBI taxonomy): Eukaryota > Metazoa > Arthropoda > Insecta > Orthoptera > Tettigoniidae > Meconema > Meconema thalassinum. The sequence goes on from OX336398.1 coordinate 122,755,131, forward strand.
CATTTCATCTGTCATTCATTTAATCATTGCCCCAGAGGAGTGCGTCAGGCCTCGGCAGCCGGCACAGTCCATATCCTCGCCGCTAGATGGGGGCTTCATTCATTCCATTCCTGACCCGGTCGTAGACTGGAAGCGGGCTGTGGATTTTCATTTTCATTTAATCACATTGCAGCCTCCGTGGCTTAGGCGGCAGCACGCTGGCCTCTCACCGCTGAGTCCGTGGTTCAAATCCCGGTCACTCCATGTGAGATTTGGGATGGACAAAGCGAAGGCAGTCAGGTTTTTCTCGGGCTACTCCGGTTTTCCCTGTCACAAATTTCATTCCACCAAAACTCTCCACTGTCATTTCATTTCATCTCATCTGTCATTCATTTAATCAATGCCCCCTGGGAGTGCGACAGGCTTCGGCAGCCGGCACATTTCATATCGTCGCCGCTAGATGGGGGGCTTCATTCATTCCATTTCCTGACCCGGTTGGTCGACTGGAAGTAGGCTGTGGATTTTTCATTTGTAAGGATATCCATTTTATTTTCTTCTTTTTGTCCGTTTCACCCACTATGGGGTACGATAAATCAATCAGTGTTCAGTGGGTCGTGGTTTCCTGTTCTCCCAGTATTTTTTCATCCTTTCATATCTTGCCGTCCTCTCTTCTTCAGAAGTTCTGTATAGTCGTTTGGTCTTGACCCTTTCCTGGAACCTCTTCATTTTATCTTTGGTTATATTCTTCGCGGATCCATCTGCAAGCATCCCTTCTGTAATTATTTGGAACTCACGTAGGTCCTTCTAAGGCTCCGTAAACTAGTTCGGCTTGGATTTCTCATTGCGGAAGAAGGTCGAAGATTGTTTTAGTTACTTTTTTCCGGTCCATTCTTAGGATATAATAATAATAACGTATGGCCTCGGGTGCCGAGTGCAAACTTTGTTAATTGACGACCAGAGAACAGCTTGCATGTCGAATTTTATCGTTCCCTGGAGCGCTATGAAAGTCAAGGAGGTTAGATATCTAAGCTCCTTGACACTCTAGCGCTTCCTAGTAGAGAAGGGAGGAACTTTTTGTGTTGGCGGAAAATCCCGAGATTAATTTTGCCATTATAAACACGGCCTACTGAATTCAAACGGGTTCCTTATCATGTCATGTCCCCTTTCAAAAATCACTTACCACGGCCAGGAGCGAACCTGCAAGCTTGGAGTTGGTAGACCGACACGATAACCACTCACCCACCATGGCAGCCATTCTCAGGATGTTGCCATAGAGCTCAATTCTCCTTTTATTTATTGTGTCGGTAATCTTTTCGGTTCTCCTATACAGGGTTTCATTGCTGAAGTGCGAGAGTTTGTCATTATGGAATTTGGGATTTAGAATTTTTCGAATTATTTTCCTTTACTTGATCTCCCTCCAACTTTTCCATTGGTCCATATGTAGTTATGGTCAGCGCTTCCGCAGCGTACAGGGCTTCAGGAAAGTGATTGGCTTTGTATGTTTCCCTATTGCTGATTTCAGCTTCCTGCGCTGATAAACAAAACGTTATTCGCATCCGCACGATTTTTTTCCCGGAATCCCACATTTGTTATCCGAATCTACTGACATTGCAATAATATTTTAATTATATAAAGCATAAATTACTAAAGCAACATAATTAGACATTTGAGGAAGATGTCGTTCCCTTAGGCTTTGTACAGTATGTCATGTGCTATGTTTAAAGTGAATGTTACACAGCCAGAATTGCAACCCTTTCCTGTTCGGAGTGTTAATTGTGCTTAATGAGATTAACTTAAATCATCGTCTTACATTTGTCTTGAAAAAAAAAAAAAAAAAAACATAACTGAAAAAATATGATATGTCATAAACATCCGCCCCCTAATAATGATATTCAACAAGTTCGGCTTGTATTTTCAAAAAAAACTATCCGCAAATTTTCTCCAAACATTATCCGCAGCTTATCCACTATCCGCTCAACCATGCAAATTATATCCGCATAGCGAAAAATGTTGCGGATATCTGCAGAGGGCTTTACCCATCTTCTGTTCTTTTAGGTCTAAGTATCTTTCTAAGAATCTTTCTCTCTATTAGCTCCAACTTTTCGATCATTCCTTTCTTTGTCAGACACAAACATTCAGCTGCATTTATAAGGTGCGTTCAAAAAGTAACGAGCCGGAGGCTGGAATGCGCAAACCGGTGAAGACATCGGCTAATCGTGGCGTGTGTAACGAGGTGTGGTTCCGACCAGAGCGTGGAAGGTCACAGCCCGTCGCTAGAGGGCACGCGTGACGTGACGAGACAAAGCGAGCAGCAGCATGCATCAATCGTCCAACCAAGACCAAAACAGTAGGCCATTCGACATGCTCCCTGGTGTGGTTGAAGACTGTGGGGCACCCATTAGGCACACACTTTCCGCAAGTGCAGTCGTTCCTTCATGATGGTGTGCACACTTCCTACGCTCAATCCGACCACGGCGGCTATGGCGTTCACTGTCACTCGGCGGTCCTGGGTAATGAGTGCATCAACCATCTGGACGTAGTCATCGGGAATGCAGGGGGGTGCCCCCAGACCGGGCATCATCGGCTAACGACACCCGTCCTTCACTGAAGCGCTTGTGCCACGCCTTGACCCTTGCAAGGGACATGCAGTTTTCGCCGTACACTTGTGACATTCGGCGATGAATATCCGTTTCCCCTACTCCTTCCGCTGTCAGAAACCGAATAACACCTATTTGCCCTTCGATTGACGCCTCCATGTCACTGTTTGCAATGCGACTGGCAGCGTTGGACGATTGATGCATGCTGCTGCTCGCTTTGTATCGTCACGTGACGTGACGTGCACGCGTGCCCTCTAGCGACGGGCTGTGACCTTCCACGCTCTGGTCGGAACCACACCTCATTACACACGCCACGATTAGCTGATGTCACCGGTGTACGCATTCCAGCCTCCGGCTCGTTACTTTTTGAACGCATCTTATATATATATATGATAGTGTCTCAGTTTTGTGTTGATCGAGATGGTCTTCTTGTTGTAAGTGTTCCAGGTTAATTTGTATGCCAAGTTTAACTTGTTAATTCTCGATTTCATTGCCTCTTTTTCTGACAGGCTGTTCTCTGTGTTATTAAGACTATTGATTAAACATTTCAAATAATTTCAGCGCCTTGGAAAATACTTCTTTTCTACTGTATTAAGTCACAAGACGTACAAAGTAAATGTTGGAAAACTGTCTTCGAGTCTAATAATTTGCACTCCTCTGTAGTTATAAATGAATGTTTGGTCATGGAATTATTATTAATAATAATTAATTTTTATGCAGCTGAAACGCTAACCATCAAAGGGGCAAAACTGATACATAAACTAGAGGTCAGGGAAAGAATTATCTTGAGGAAGATCTTAAGCCCAAGGATCATAAATGGAGAAAGGTATCACAAGCCCAACGATGATGTATACTTAAAGCAAGAACCTCTAATGGACACAATCATCAAGAGACGCCTCCAATTCTACGGACACCTTGAGAGAATGAACGAGTCAAGGTTGACCAGTGTAGTCCACAGAGCCAGCTCCGGCAAGAAAACAACATCACTGTGGTACCAGCAAGACAAACAAGATCTGCAAACCTTTAACATCTCTGAATCTGTTATACAAGACAGACAAGCTTCCCGGAAAATGTTAAAAGAAGACCCACAGATTAAACGTAAGAAAGGGCAGAGACCGAAGAGGTCAGAAGCAGCTAAACAACTACAATGTCAGAAAATGGAGGAGGTATGGGCTAGGAAGAAGGCTCTTAAGTATGTGAAACCAATCCCAACTCATCAAGCTGAAAACCATTTTGGTTAACCTACCTAGTCCATAGTTGGCTCATTCGAAGAAAGAATAATATTTTTTTTTTTATCGTGTGGCCTCCTGAGAGGCCGAGTGCAGGTCTTTCTAGTCGACGCCCGTGGGTGACCTGCGCGTCGGGATGAGAGATGGAATGGATGAAGATGAATGAAACTGGGCAAGGATGTGCAAGGAAGCGGCCGTGGCCTGTCAGAAGGTACCATCCCAGCATTTGGCAGGGGTTGAAAATGGGGAAACCACGGAAAACCATTTCCAGGATGGCCGGCGGTGGTGCTCGAACCCACGCGTCTACCGATTCAGCAGAGAGCTTGACCCCTTGACCTAACGCTGCGCTTTAGCTAGCGTAGCCACTGTTGTCGGTATAATAATAATAATTTCCAAGATGGAAATTCGAACATAATTTTATCAACCGCGCTAGGTTTATGATCGGTGAGGTCCTGCTACTATTCACTGCACTTTACTACGGAGGCATTACAGTAGGTAATGAAGTCAGACTATTCTTTATGTTGTTTGCTCGTCTTTTATATCTCGAACTTTCCAGCATGGAGCCTTTATGCATATATTTAACCTCGGTGTGTGTGTGTATATGTCTCGCTTCGGCGTTATTGAAGCTACTGGGGTAGATCATCTCCTTGTAGTAACTCGCTTCCAAAATGTTCTCATAAGGTAGAAGTTTGAACCATAGCGTACGTTATGCCTGAACTTTAATTAATAATGGAACAGAGTGCCAACCTTACTAACTCATAAAAACGTTATGTGGCCAAACATGGTAGAAATTCGACTAAATATCCGTTGAATATTGAACACAGAAGAATGGTTCTAATATATGCTTTGTTATACAGGGTGTAACTAAATTTGTGGGAAAGCTCCGGGGAATCGATAGAGGACCTGACAACAAGCAAAACATGTCCTGTAAACATATGGTGTATTTGCTTCTGTTTCCGTGTTACAAGCATTGATTGTGGTGTGCATAACACAGACCGCTTTACTATACACGTTGGTTATTTATTTATCGTTTGACAATATAATCAATACAAGATTTCAGAGTACAGAGAAAATCACTTTAAAATCTACTGTACATTATTTTTACTATTTACACTATTTACAGTCTCAGGTCTAATGAGTCTATACATTGGACCACGTCAGGTGTCCCCAACAGGAAGTCGATCCAGTCCCCTCCATATGCTCTCAGAGGACAGTCAATTGTAATGTGTTGGATTGTTTGATTAGGAGCACCACAATCACACTGAGGAGACGAAATTTTTCCCCATTTGAACAAAGTTTCATTGCATACTCCGTGGTTTGTCCGAATCCTATTGAGAGTTGCCCAAGCCCTCCTAGGCAGATCGGAACCTGGAGTGAATGTTCTTGTAGGGTCCAGGAAGGAGCTCGACTCAGGACAAGCTTTTAGTGTCCATTCACTAATCCACTGCATGCTGGAATCAAAATGGTTTCTTACATGCCTCTGGGCATGACAAATGGGTGGCTTCCTGGATTTGAGCCTGTTCATTTGAAGAGAGGGGATGTTTTCATGAATAGGTAGTGTAGGGTGATCCATAATCTTGTAGTACTCCCGTAGCAAGGCAACTTCTCTACGAAGGTGGGGTGGAAGAATATTGCTGAGGGCTGGAAGCCAATATGCTGGTGTAGTTCTTATACAACCATTAGTCTCATGGTGTTGTTCATTGGTCATTTGTGTTGATAAAGTGTACGTTACTACTTACTCAACAGAAGGTATTCAAAATGGTTACCACGAGCTGTTATGCAGGTGTCTATGCGCCGCAACATTGACTGTCTCGCACGCTCCCATATTCCCGGCGTCTGGTCGTATCTGCTGACATCCTTGCTCTATTCGCTGACGCAGCATGTCCACGTTATGATTAGGTCTTTAAATGACCCCTTAAGTAGAAGTCTTAATGGGTGGAGATCGGGAGAACGAGCAGGCCACGGTCTCGGTCCCTGACGCCCTATCCATTTGTTTGGACTTCAATAGCGATGAAACGTACAAGTGGCTTGTGTGCCCTCCACAAATGACCAATTAGCATCGTGCCGCCGTTTATGTTATGCACACCACAAACAATGATTGTAACGCGGCATCGAACGCACATACACCATATGTTTACTGGACATTTTTTGCTTGTTGTGAGGCCCTCGATTGAATCCCCAGAGCTTTCCCACATATTTAATTACAACCTGTATAGTGTTTCAAATAAACATGATTCCGCCTTTTCAAGGATTGTCTAGTGGGGAAGAATATGCAGTGAACTGCAGATAAAGTGGAACATTCAAGAAGTATAATAATATCGTATGGCCTCGGGTGCAGGTGCAAGCTTTGTTAATTGACGCCCAGAGGGCAACTTGCATGTCGAATTTTATCTCTCCTTGAAGCGCTATGAGAGTCAAGGAGGTTAGATATCTAAGCTCCTTGACACAATAGCGCTTTCTAGTAGAGAAATTAGGAACTTTGTGTTGGCGGAAAATCCTGAGATTAATTTTGCCGTTATGAACAGGGCCTACTGAATTCAAATGGATTCTTTATCATGCCAACATAGTTTGACATGCGTGATTTTTGTCGCCTTTCAAAAATCACTTACCACGGCCAGGAGCGAACCCACCTTGGCAAGCATTCAAGAAATATGAACATATATTTTTCCGTTCAGCTGAAGTAATGTAAATGCTTATTTAATACAAGCAGTGTTTCGTTTACCTTCATATTGTTGAGCGTATTGCAATTATTAATTTTATGGCGCCCTTTGGTTGGTTGGTTCCTCAGTGTAGGTGCTGCGACAACGCGGTCATGTAGCCCCGTGTACATTGGGTGTGTGTAGAATCTGTCTGATAACCGGTGTTAATTGTGATGGCTGTATTAGTGTGTGTATCTATTTTTTAATTCAAGTAAGGACTGCAACTTTTAATTTTTCAAATAGTTCCTACTTTTGCAGCCAATCGCCACCGTCAACGACTACTAGGCCTAGTTCAGAACTTAGCTACTAGACGCCACCGCAATCGGCTCTTGGCAACGAATGTAGGAAACTAAGAGCGTTGTTTGCATTCTTAACCTATACAATTTAGCTTCACACAGGTGTAATTAGTGGACGGTTCTTTAACATGCCATAAATCTATGACATGGGACCGCCGGCTTTACTTCCCCTCCGAAGGAAGGCATACTGAGGGATGTTTAACGCTCTTAAAAAATCGGACGGCTTCGGCCGGGTTTGAACCCGCTATCTTGGGCATAGAAGCTCAGCATGCTACCAACTACGCCACCGAAGCCGCCCAAATGGCGCCCTTCAAATGAAGCAACAACAAGTGCACTGTACGCTCAGGTGATATTTTAATGACGGTAGGAGTACTGTGCTGCACTATTATACCCCCCTTGTTAAATGGCGACACGATAATTTCATTAACATCGTAGTCTCGCGTAGACGTGACTTAATGGACGCAGTTATTACATCTTGGAATTAATTAATTTTCTCCCCACTCCTCTTCTCTTCTCCCACGCCTGATTTTTTTTTCTTTTATAAACCTCCACCTCCTTCGCTTTCATTATAGTATCGTAATTTGGTTATATGCACCCGAGGTGATGATGTTTTCTAGCTCCTTCCCACTTGACTTTCCTCCATGGTATTTAAGTCCCGTAATTAGCAGAATTATTTTTTCTGATATCGTTTTTTCACATTTACGCTGCTAAATAAAACATAATTAATTAATTAATTAATTGATGACAACTGGAGGCTTCCAGATATTAGATATGTCTGTGTGTAATGCTCCTTAGCCGGTCCTCATGACCAAACGGCTCTGCTGAGATGAGTAACCATACTGTATGTATGTCTACCCCTTATTATTCCCGTTTTTTTCCAACGGGGTCGGGGATGAGATGTGGTGGAAGTCTTTGTGGCGATGATTTTTACGGCCGGATGCCCTTCCTGACGCCAACCTCATGAGAGGAGTTAATGAGAGATGAAATGAATGATGGTGAATGAAACTGGGCAAGGATGTGGAAGGAAGCGGCCGTGGCCTGTCTGAAGGTACCGTCCCAGCATTTGCCTGGCGTTGAAAATGGGGAAACCACGGAAAACCATTTCAAGGACGGCCGACGGTGGGGCTCGAACCCACGCGTCTACCGAGTCAGCAGAGAGCTTGGCCCCATGACCTAATGCTGGGCTTTAGCCAGCGTAGCCACTACTGTCGGTATGAGTAACCATACTGTACATACTAGAATTCAAGAGCGTGCTCCCTGCCCTGAGCTAATCGTTCCATCTCTACAAAGTCTCCACACCCTACATCCGAGGCAATCTGTTCAACATATTCTAGCCTTTCGATCGTCAAGCGATCATCATCAGATCCATTGCACTTAGGCTGTAAAATTTATGTCTGGAAGTATGGGTGAAAATATTTACAATATGTAGGCTATAGCCTACTTATTTAGTTGCAGTATTAGTCGAGGTAATTCAACTCGTCGGTATTTGTTATAGTCTATGACTGATGTTAAAATACTGGAAGTGGTGATTGACCTCCAAAACTTGCTTGTTTCCAGTTCTGTCCTTGGTCTACCCCTACAGTTCTTGTCCTCGACCCTTCCATCCATAAGTAAGTTTGCTATTCCTGCGTGTCTTATTAGTTTCTGTCCTCTTCTTTAGCAGTCGCCAGAAACAACTCTCCTCGCCCACTCGTCTTAATACCTCTTTATTAGTTACTCTATCTACCCATCTGATCTTCATTATTCTCCTGTAACACCACATTTCGAACGCTTCTATTCTCCTCTTTTCTACTGCTCCAACAGTCAAAGTTTCACTTTCAAAGAGCTCCACGCTTCAGACAAAGGCTTTAAAAAAATGACATCCTAATACCTAAATCTATATTCGATGTTAACAGATTCCTTTTCTGTAGAAATATTTTAATTGTCTGAGCCAACCTTCTTATTTGTACGAGTAGTTTGACAATATCTCTACATAGTATAAAACAAAGTCCCCGATTCTTGCATGTAACGGGCAATCTCGAGAACCACTGGACTACATAAAGACATGAAGTCTGTAAAGACGATGCAACCATGTACCCAAACACACGAAACCCAAGCGACTGCATTTCATTAAAGTAGAAGTATGTCAGCGGATTTCATGACAACAACACGAGACAATGAAAAGGGATAGATGTCAACATTCAGACATCCAGACGGACCGTCAGCCAGTTGGTGGTGGAGAGGGGCATAGTGTCAGAGGACCCTGCCGCTGGCAGAGGGGCGGGGCTGACCCGAGCAGCGGACATGAGGACCGTCGAACCCAAAACTTAAGAATGGATCCCGAAGGGACGCCCATTATTGATAGATTACACTCAGATGAGTAGTGTTTCAATCCTACAGATAATCCTTTCCACTTCTCCCATTCCACCCCCCATCTGTTTCACACAAATTGTTATGATTAAATTGAATCGTCTTGTTCATTTATAAACATTGCATACCCAGTCCTTGAACTACAGCTACGGATGCACAATGTAGTAGAGAGCGTCCGCAAAGTCTCTCCGGTGCGGTGGAGCTACGCGGGTCTCGCCTTGTGGGACGTGTTAGCTTAGCAGCACATTCATGTCACTGTATACGCAAAGTCTCTCCGCAGTGGTTGGCATAAGCATGCACTTGTTCAATGTTGACCTTCAACTGGAGTGATAGGGTGGCGAATACCGGTTCATTATTGCCGACAGTAATTGCCTGTGCGAGACAGTGTTGACGCTGTAAGTTGTGTTCTTGTCAAGTTCTTGTGTAAGCTTAGTTTAGTAGGAATGCTTACTACTGAAGAGCGTGTGTTTTTATTGGAGGAGATTTTCCGTGCTGGTGGAAACTTTACGGGGCACAGTGTGATAGTAACGTACCGTATATATAATTGCATTAATGTAATGTAAACGTTTTCCTTGTAACAACAAAACATGAATGTACTGCCAACCCAACACGTCCCGCAAGGCAAGACATGCGCTGCGGAGCGACTTCGCGGACACATTGTATTAGCCTTTCATGAAACGAGTGCCAGCGGTCAAGATGGGAACTATTCTTTGTTTACACGTGTTACGCTGTCAGCCTGCTTGGTTGACAGGTACAGTCGCGCGGATAGGAGATGGCTCAGCTCCAGTAGCCTCACTCTCCGTGATGACATGTACTCCTGTTACGCTTAGCTGTGATGTTGCGAAACAACATTAGACACGCAGCATTCTTAATTCGCCCATCTTTTTTTTTAAATCGTTGACTTTAGCCTCTATGGACTGCGTGTTAACAACCATTCTCATTTCAGTGTCTGCGTCTTGTTCGTTTGCCGGCTTTGACATCTTGCCAGTATCTCTTGAGCCCATCTATCAGCTTGTACTTCCGCTCCTCTGTTAAAGGGCATCTCCGTCTTCTGGATTCTGCCTCTACCATAAAACGCTGATAGCTTTTCACCACTCTTCTGAAACTATTCCTGTCTTTGATATTATCCTCCGTAATGCCCACCAGTCTCATATTTTCTCACACTCTTGGAACCATTTAAACTGGGGAATCTTCGGTTTAAGAAAACTCCAGATTTTCTTTGTTAGCCGGTCATTATTCATACGGAAGATGTGCCCATAAAACAGCAATCTTTGCTTTCTAATTGTTGTTGTTATCGGTTGCATCTTGCTGTATACTTCTTTATTTGATCTCAGTCGAACCTGTCATCATTAGTCTGATTTTTTTTTCGTTAAAAATTCACAATATAACTTCTGTTTGACAGAAGTTGCGCGCACAATAGTGCTTGACTTAAGTGAAGTTTTGACAGACAGAAATGTTTTATCATTTTGTGAAAAAGTACTTTTTTGATCTACAGCACAATCAATTGGACATCCCTGTTTTATGAGTAACATGAAAGACGCTGGTTGGTTGGTTCCTCAGTCTAGGGGCTGCGACAACGCGGTCATGTGGCCCCGTGTACTTTGGGTGTGTGTAGAATCTGTCTGATAACCGGTGTTAATTGTGATGACTGTATTCGTGTGTGTTATCTGTTTTTTAATTCAAGTAAGGACTGCAGACTTCGAATTTTTCAAATAGTTTCTACTTTTGCCGCCAAACGCCACCGTCAACGACCAACTAGTTCAGAACTTGGTTGCTAGATGCCACCGGAGTCGGCTCCTGGTGACGAACGTTGGAACCTAAGAGCGTTAGTCAAAGATAACCTATAATTTAGCTTCACACAGGTGTAATTAGTGGAAGGTTCTTTAACATGCCATGAATTTATGACATGGGACCGCCGGCTTTACTTCCCCTCCGAAGGAAGGCATACTGAGGGATTTTTAACGCTCTTAAAAACCGACGACTTCGGCCGGGTTTGAACCCGCGATCTTGGGCATAGAAGCTCAGCATGCTACCAACTACGCCTCTGAAGCCGCTAGAAAGATGCTGATTCGACTCGACTGTCCACGCGTAAATGCATCTTATTTGCTTGAGTCATGCAAGCAGTTGCAGCATGCCTGGTGAGCGATTTTTTTTTTTCTTCCTTTTTTCTTTCTCTTAGGGAGGGGGGCTAAAATAAAATAGGGGGCAAATACTTTTTGATCTGCCCTCCGAGTATGATGCTACTGTAGTTGTAGTAGACCTTACTGTTGTTCATGGTGCACCATGTTGAGGTTGGCAACAGATGCTCCACCCATGCAAAAGTTATAAATGAATGGTAATAAGTAGGGCTCGGATCGATATGCTTGATAAAATCTCCAGATATGCTCGATAGATATGCTCGAAAAAACCATTATATGCTCGAAAAAAAAACATTATATGCTCGATAAATCTGCTAGAAACCTCCATTAAATGCGGTTAAATATGCAGAATATGCTCGAAAAACACCGTTAAAAACTATAGATAGGAAAGTGAAACGAAAAAAACAATAACATACTCGCATTCAAGTTTTTCAACTATATAGCCTATAAGAGAAGTGTTCTTATAAAAGTTACAGTGTAAAAGTTCATTTACAAAATCTTCAGAATTAGGCGAGTCAATGAAGTAGATCTGCATTGGTCTGTCCAACAAGAAATTTTCTATGTTTTCAGCTTTGAATGATTTTCTTCAATCAGTCAATAAAAGTTTCAATGACGAGAACGACCTCACAAAAGGTTCAAAACCTGCGGTTCTATTATTCGCACCAGATAGGCTTTTCAATAATTATTTCTGTTTTCGAACCTTAAGGATGGTCAGGGCACGAATTCGGGGGAGAATTCGAAGAAAAACAAACTATTTAGACGAAACCCACAAGAACATGCATTTATATGCTTCTATTCTGAAAACAGCGGTTTTATGCATTTATATGCTCGATAAATTTCAATTCTGTTGGTCCCAGACAGGTGAAAATACCACCGAAAAGCTTCTTTCAATGTGTACTATTCAGGGAAAAAAATATGCAAATATGCTCGAATCCGAGCCCTAGTAATAAGGAAGTGTTCAGTTCGTTATGAGGTCTATAAACGGCTTTAATTTTACGTTATACATTATCTCTAATTTCGAACGAGCTATTATAAGATAATTGGGCTGATTGAAGAAATAAGTGGTGACATTTGTGGAGGGTGGGGATGTGCGGACAACGCCCACATTTCCCCTCTCATTCAGAGAGGAACATCAGCACACGAAGGTGAGACTTGCTACAAATTTCCCCTTCTCTCAAAATGTGTAATTTCCTGCCCCCGTCTTCGGCCCGGAACTGCAGAGTGAGAAGGAGCAACGGATGCTTCTCCCCACCTGGAATGGAATGGAATTGAAACGCAAAGAGATGGATTTCCTCGGGAACATACATATTCGTAGATGACGTCGATCTATAATCTATATAAATAAGGTACCGTAAGGTTTTTGTCTGAACAATGATTACACTGGGGAACAACAATAAAAAGAAAATTTGCGTGTGGTGTCTGGAATTTAACAACAGATTCTGCCCATATTTGCTTGCGCTGCTGATTCCAAAACGTCTGTCCATTTTGTTCTATCAGCTCTTGCTTTTTATCATTTCAAATGATCTTGTCGACTTCATCGTCATGCTTTGGTCTACCGTTATGCGTTACGGTTACGGCGTGTATGACGTCTTCATGTTGTTCAGTGCATATGCACCGAGTCTGAGTTTACTCCTAGGGTCTGGCGTTATGTGATACGGAGACGGCGAGTGCGTGACGTAATGCAGCAGAGTGCACCTCCCGCTCTCCGTTCCCCGCGCGGGACGCCTAAGTTAAAGGGTAATGGAGTCTGTTGAAAGAGTCCTGGGCTCCTGAACCTTTCTAACATGTGTAGCATTTGTAGCATGCGTCATTTGAAATGATATAAAGTCTAGTCTCTCAGACTGACTATATCTTTTTCTGTTTTGTTTGTTTTTTCCTTTAAGATATTGATAATCTATCTATATGTATAATACGCTAAATTGTATGCTTCACAAATCTCAAACTCCGAAACCAGAGGGAGTTAGAAGGTGTGGTTTGTACCAAAATCTTCCAAATCGTCTCAATAGTACAGACAATATCCTGCATTTCTTGAAAAGTCAACGGAAATATATTTATTTGTTTATAAAGTGCTTTTAAACAAATAAACAAGACGATAGCCCCTGGCAGAACTGTGACGCGTAAAGCCCGCATAGCACTAGGTCCGGGTGGGTAGTCTGTAGACATAGGGTGCACACAACCCATTATGCGAGAGTTCTCGCACGGTTCCGCTAGTTGTGTGATAAGTTATTACAGTAATTTAGAAATTACCTCTAGGGGCTCACATCTAGTGGGACGTGGTTTGGCGACCACGGGACCCCACCTGAGTCCGGCATTCCTTCCACTTACTTGTGTCGGGCTCCTCTGTCTTCTTTCCTGTCGACCTCTCTTGGTCAACTCTTGTTCTCTTCCGAACATGACGGTATTAGGGTATCCGAGGTTAAGGGAGTCCCTTCCTTCCCGCCTTAATTGGCCCTTCTCTCGTCTTTCCTGATCCCTCATTCTTCCAGTGTTCAGACCTCTTGTTTTTCTTTTTGGTATATCCTGCCTTCTGCTCAAGGTCCTCGAGGAGGCAGGGTGTGGCCGAAGCTGAGGTGATAGGCTCGCTCCGTACCTAGTAATTTAATCCACTGAATGGAGATTGTTGGAAGAAATGAAAACGTAAAAACACTTATACTGGGCGATGTATTAAAGATTTAAAAATGGATATATGCTGTCGGGATTTTTTTAAATTCTTTTTAGAACTTCTAATGCTGAACAATTCTTGCACTCGTAGTATATACATATGTTTTACGGTTTACCCAGCGTAAGCTTAAAAGGGGCACAAACGGCAGGTTTTTCTTCCACTCGATTCATTGAAATCGTTATTGCTCCGCTTCCTTTGGTCATAAATGAATGATTTTCTGCAGAAACCTTCCTCGAGAAATCCTTTACAGAATTCTGAAAGCCGCATCAAAATCCATCGAGTGGGTCTCGAGATTACCCGTTACATCCAAGAATCGGGGACTTGGTTTTATACAGTGTAGGGATAATATTAAATGTTGAAGACAGTAATAATAGATAATTTGTATACAAACGATTACACAGATCCAAATCAGATTGAGAGAGAGGGTTTTTCTAATAACCTGTGTAAGTTTGGTGTATGTATTTCATTTGAAGATTAGAAAAGAGGTAGTTACGGCTTAAGGAAAGTATCCATCGTGGCATTTGTCTAGAGTAGAAATGGAAAACCAGGGAAATCTTCTTCTAGAATGGCTGAGGTGGGCATCGAACACGGAACCTCTGGAGTGGCAGTCAATGGTGCTAGCCACTACACCACGAGATGGTCAGAAGACGCAGAGACTTAAGGAAAAGAAAGGAAAAGAAAAAGCATTGATGTATTGTTGTTTTACATTTGGAAGTGGTTGTGCTGTTCTTGCATTAGTGAACGTCCTATTTGTAGAGCAAAGGCTCTCTCACTGGGGACGGGCTTAAAGCATTACCTCGCCACTATCGACAATCGATTCTCCCAAGAAGTCGACTGGTGTAACTGAGGTTGGGTTTGAGAGTTGGCTTTCTATAACCTACCCATCATCGCGATGTCTTATTCCGGCTGAGGTCGCTGGCATTTAGTGGCTGCATGCTTCGAGTCGCTAGTTCCATCTGACCATAGCGGTTAGAATTGGGAAGGAGGTAGCTACGGCTATGAAAAATATTCATCGTATCTGCTGCATACACGCGCCTATCGGAAGGTTATCAACAATCAATTAACAGTCAATTGCCATCATACCTGTTGCGCACGCCGTACTGCTTTATCGTACTGCGCATTTTCCAGAAAGCTCATTTTGATTGGTAATCAGTAAGGTTCGGATGTTAAGGAAAAGTCATATTTTATCCCAAGCTCATTTGACCCGAAATCTGAAAAATAATTTTGAATGACGGGTCCCTGACCACGTTTAAAGCAATTTGATGTTGCCTATAAATGCATATTTCGGCCATTTATAATGTTTTGGTCATATTTGGTCATATTTTAGTGATATAAGGTCATATTTGGTTATAATTTCAGCATTGTTGTTTAAATTGAGGCGTCGCTAACAAGGTACGTGTTACCTGCGTCGAATTTCAAACACAGGATTTCCGAATAGTGTAGTGGATATATTTTTGTTTCTTTTCCCGGATCAGGCAGATAGCAGGTTTAGAAGACCTGATTCCAAGAAGGCGCTCCTCTACGGACGCCATTTAGCATTTACTGTATGTTAGTGATAACCTATCCCAAAATTTCATGTCATATTTCACAGTTTTTAGGTCATATTTTATAGTTTTTAGGGCATATTTGCTTGCATATTTTGTACTACTTTAGGTGCTCAACTTCCGAACCCTAATAATCAGAATCCGTTGTCACCAACAGTCGCGAGCAAACTACTGCTCTGTGACCTTGAGGGGTGAGGTGACGTGGGAGGCGGCAAGAGAAGGGCCTGACAACATCCCGCCGTGTTATCTGGAATTCCTGTCAATTGCAATACTGCTAACATAGGGTCGTTGCCTAAACCACTGTGGTGTTGCAAATGCGTGAGTCACGGACCAATGTATTTGGTTTTGTTACTACGCACAGACCGGGAACCCCACACATTCATCGTCCGCGATCCACATTCCTCTCAGGTTCACGGAGCTTGTAGTCGGACAGTACTCTTTATTTATGACAGAAGGATTGCATTGGCAAAACAGGCATTTATGACTAAGAAAAAAACATTTTATCCAGCAAACATATGAATATAGATGTAAGAAAAATCCTTTGCAAAATCCTTTGTATGGAGTACACTGCTGTATGGAAGTGAAAGTAGGACTCTGGGTAAATTGGAATAGATTCGACTTGAAGCTGCTGAAATGTGGATTTTTAGCGGAAAATGGCAAGAACGATATGGATGGAAAGAAAAACCGACCTGGAAGTCTTAAGGGAAGTCAAAGAAGACAGAAGATTAATGAAGGAAATGGGAGAGAGAAAAATAAAATGTATTGGACACGTCATCAGACACAACACTTTCATCGTTAACATTCTTGAAGGGAAAATGCAGGGAAAGAAAGGAAGAGGACGGCCTAGGACGAGGTATTTGTAAGACATCAAGAATAGAATGGGATGTGACAATTACATGGAACTGAAACGAACCGCCAACGACAGAAGAGTATGGTTGCATCGACAAGACATTAGCCTTTACAATATGAATCAATGAATTATTCTATATCACAAATCAGCCAACCACGGGTACGAAGAGTTAGTTGTTACTATTTCGTTAGAAGAATTCTATCCCATTTGTATGTCAGCATTCGTCTTTATTCACTTTTTGTACTGTGAGTGTCTCAAAGTAACACCATCACCGCTTCCAGTCTGTCTGTGTAGAAACATGTTGGAAGTTTTACATAGTTTGCCTCAGGCTTCTTTCCTTGTTCATGTACATATGTTGAAACTTTGGTGTTTGCGCGCCCGGCAGCTAAACTCATCTACATGCCAAGTGAATAGTCTCACTTTTGTTTGCGCAATAAGTTTAGACTTTGTCTCTTGACTGTAACGCTACGACATTTTACGTCTTCAACCCGTTAAGCTAGTTGTTTCCAAGATACTACCAGGGCGAATAGAATACTTGATTCGTTCTGGTACGTTTCTTGGCTGTCAGACATATCTGTTCTTAAAAGAGGATTTGTGGGAATTGTTCCTGTGATTTGTCGAAGACTTTTAACGATAAGATATAGCGTTATGTGGAGTTCTATCTGTTCCATTTCTTTGTAAGCATTTCGCTGATCTGGGTCACATAAACAAGTTGTTCTTATCTTGACTTTGTTTTCAAATGAATGTGGGGTTTTAAAGGAAGATAATTTGTTCAAATGTCAGAAAAGAAGCTCTTAGAAGACGAAGAATGGTAAATGGCGGTGTATTTCTGAATTAAATTGCTCATTTGAAGCTATATTTCACGTCAATATCGCACCATAAAATTGGATACATTCAAGAAATAACTGAACTGAATGGGTATACATTAAAAGATTAAAAACTGAAGTCAATATTAATTTGTACTATTTATTGTACCGGTTTAGGACACATTGTGGCCTTCCTCATCGCAAATAGTAATATGAATAGAATACCCTCTGCTCCAAATCTTGGATAACCAGAGATTGGGACGAGAGTATTAACACATTTGCCATTCTAAACCCAAATGTTTTAAATATCCGTATTGATATTATAATGAAACGTTTAAAATTGTACGCTAAATCAATACTTAACAAATATATATTTTATATATTGGGACATGTTTCGACCTTCAATGAAGTTAATTCATGTCGTCGTAAAAACTGGTTCGCACCTATCCAATTTTTTTTAAAATAACTCCGTATTGAAGATTCAGCTTACTTAGTCAGGCGATGAACTGATTTATTTTATTGATTTTAGAACATGATTTTCTAAATTATTTTGGTGTATATTTTGATAAATGTTTTAAAGCTTAACATTTTTACACTCACCATTAATATTTATTATTTTCTAATTACTTTTGAAAATTATTGTAAAAAGTCCAATATTATATTTATTTTATTTAATACATTTGTAAGGATATCCATTTTGTTACTATATTCTTTTCATTTCTTATTTAGATTTAACTCATATATGAAAATGAAAATCCACAGCCTGCTTCCAGTCTCCGACCGGGTCAGGAATGGAATGAATGAAGCCCCCATCTAGCGGCGAGGATATGAACTGTGCCGGCTGCCGAGGCCTGTCGCACTCCCCTGGGGCAATGATTAAATGAATGACAGATGACATGAAATGATAGGGGAGAGTGTTGCTGGAATGAAATTTGTGACAGGGAAAACCGGAGTACCCGGAGAAAAACCTGTCTGCCTCCGTTTTGTCCAGCACAGATCTCACATGGAGTGACCGGGATTTGAACCACGGACCCAGCGGTGAGAGGCCGGCGTGCTGCCGCCTAAGCCACGGATGCTTCAGATTTAACTCATATATACTATTTTTAATTCTTAATTGATTTTCTTTTTAAGCTGAAGATGACCTCAATGAAGGTCGAAACATGTCCCAATATATAAAATATATATTTGTTAAGTATTGATTTGGCGTATAATTTTAAACGTTTAACGAGATTATTATTTCATCACCTGATACATGCGATTATTGCAATGTTTACATAAAATTTAAAACTAAGTCTCAAACCTACAACTAATTTACATTGTAAACAATTAACAAGACACTAACTTAAACTTATCCTAGTTGATACAGAGAGGCTCTCCTAGATTTTAACTAGCAAATATTAATATGAATAGAGAAGCAAGACTTACAGTACATGAACAATTATACCATAAAAGACGGTTGTTCTCAGAACTATTTCTAAAAAATTAATCGTCTAAAAACTAAAAAACACATACACATTTTTTTTTTTTAAAGAGATCTGTTACAAAGATATGTTAAATGCGAAATAAATAAATCTTGATATAAAGCCAGCTTGAAGAAGGAACAGAGATGTGGATGTTATGTAGACAAAAATCGTAGGTTAAGATTGAATTTGTCAGAATGGTTTATAATCTTGTACAAATGTGAAATTGTTTTGAGAACAAACCTTCTTTTGTGGTGAAATTTTTCATGTACGGTACTGTTAAGTCTTGCTTTTCTATTCATATTATTATTTGCGCTGAGGAAGATCGGTACAATAAAAAGTACAAATTAATATTGACTTATGGTTTTTAATCTTCAGGACTTCGTCAATAAGGAACAGGACTAACATGGTAATTTTCATGTCACATTGGATATACCTTATAATCATCATCATCATGTTTTTTCAGTCAAGCGACTGGTCTGCCCCTACAATGAGTCTTTTCCATGTTGTTCGGTCTTGTGCTGTCCTTTTGACCACTTCATAACTTCGTAGGCCAGAGCTATCTAGGAAAGATCTCATGAAAGTGTTCCGTGGCCTCCCGCGAGGGCGTTTTCCAGGTATTTTGCCTTCTAGTATGTCGATCATCAGGCCTCAATGTCGTAACTTGTGGCCAAGCCAGGTGGATCTCCTTCTATATATCTGGCGGATCATTTGCCGTTTTCCCTTTATTCGATGCTGCACCGTTATGTTGGTCATTTTCCATTCGGCGCCAACACCACATCTCAAACGCTTTTAGTCGTTTAATGTCACCTCTATTCATTGCCCAGGTCTCACTGCAGTACATTGCAACTGGCCATATGTAGGTCTTAACCAGTTGTTTTCTAAGGCTGAGGGACATCGAGCGTTGACAAATTAGAGAATGCTTTTCACGGAATGCCTGCTTGGCCATGCCTATACGGCTCCTGATTTCAACTTCACATCGTGAAGATCTGACCAAGGTATTTAAGTCGACTGACCTGTTGTACTGGTTCTTGATTTATGGTTATATTTAGTTGGTGTTGATGCTTGCTTATCACCAGAATCTTGGTCTTCTTAAAATTGATTTTCATTCCGAATTCTGTAGCTGTCTCATTTCAACATTGCAACATATTTGTTAATGTATGCGGATTTACTGCAAGTAATGCCAGATCATCAACAAATTTAATATTCTGGATAAGTCTTCCACCAACATTCAGTCCCATATCAGCCAAAGCAAATTAAAGAATATAAGAGATAAATGTGAGAGAGGAGGGGGGGGGGGGGGGGGGTAAAAGTGCAGCTCTGCTCTATGGAAGTGAAACTAGGACTGTGGGAGCAGCAGAAAAGAGGAGAATAGAAGCGTTTGAAATTTGGTGTTACAGGAGAATGATGATCAGATGGGTTAGTAATAAGAAGTACTATATTAAGAAAAGTGAACGAGGAGAGATGTTTCTGGCTACTGCTAATGAAGAGCAGAGATAGGTTGGTAGGTCACATACTAAGAGTCACATACTAAGACACCCAGGAATACCAAACTTAGTTTTGGAAGGGAGGGTCGAGGACAAGAGCTGTAGGGGTAGACAAAGGTAGAATATGTTAAATAGATTGCCACGGATGTAAGGTGTGGTAGCTATGTAGAGATGAAACAATTAGCCCAGGACAGGGAGGAATGGAAATCTGCATCAATTCATTCAAAAGACTGAAGACCCATTTAAGATGATGTTGACTGTTTTACCGTGTTGCTAAGTGGCTTGGGTGGCGTAGTCGGTAGCATGCTGAGCTTCTATGCCCAAGATCGCGGGTTCAAACCCGGCCGAACTCGTCGGATATTTTTAAGAGCGTTAAAATCCTTCAGTATGCCTTCCTTCGGAGGGGAAGTAAAGCTGGCGGTCCCATGTCATAGATATATGGCATGGAAAAGAACCTTCCACTGATTAAACTTGTGTGAAGCAGGTTAGATTTCGTTGAAACGCTCTATCAAAGTTCCAACGTTCACATACTAGTTGTCGTGACATCTGGTTGTGAAAGTTGGAACTACCTGAAATTGAACTGAACTTGTAGCTCAGCCCATGGGTGTCTGCATTGAAGCAGCTACAGCCTCTGGCGAGCCGAACATGTCCCCGGCACTACATTCCATACCCTAAAACAAAAACCGTGTTGCTTTTTATAACGTTCAAGACAACAAGACTTATTTTATATTTATTTTAGCAGTGCCAGGAACATCTTGAACTGTTTATTGTGAGGGGGAGGGGACGCATTTCCCTCCTGTTTGTATTGTCTGTGTAATCGCCAAATACACCAATTACATGTAATTTGTCTTTGTCCTTTCAGGTAAGCTGTACTGGCAAATGACACATGAGGTAGGAGTAAGACATTTGATCTAATAAAAGTGCTTTTATTGGTCGACCTTGGACATGTCATTCGCACATGATGGATGACGGTCGCTTTCTCTGGATGTGAACATGAATCAGTGTGTATTTGAACGCAATCCTTGTCCTCAATTTAAGTGGAATTAGGCTACTTCAGAAATATTTGAGGTATGACACTGATTCATTAGGGTCTGTCAATTGGTGTTCCACTTGGTGAAAGGGGAATTTACTGCAATATTGATTTATTTATTGATTGAATGTTTGATTTATTAATGTATTTATTTATGTATTTATTTATTTATTTGCACCTAGAATTCAAGCTACACCGAATTGTATTTACACCTATGGTCATGTTTTCACTAACAGATGTCTTTGACGTGATAGTGAATTGGAACTAACAGTCCAATGATCGTATTCTGGCCAATTAAATATTGCACTCAATCTCCCATGTGTTCGTTCTTAATTGATACAAGAGCCTATCTCATCTTGACTGGCCACCAAAGTCTCCAGATTTGAAACATATCGATAGTACTGGTGCCTGTTTGCTACGAAGAGTAGGACGTCTACATAGACGATTGGGCAATCTTGTTGAACTTCGCTAGCAGCTGATGAACAGTTACTTCCCAGGAAATTCACCTCGATGCTTACAGTTACAGAGCCCATGACGAGGAGAATATTGCCACTATGTCTAGTTAATTACGCTGGGAATCAAAGAGTTCATAGCACTCGGGGAATTTTAGTTTTGCAAGGTCCAATCCCGAATAATTACAAATTGTGCATTCAAATTTTTCTGAGAGACTTGTAATAATAATAATAATAATGATAATAATAATAGTAATAGTGATGATTGTTGGTTTAAGGGGCCTAACATCTAGGTTGTCAGCCCTGGGAGCAGTGTTTTCTGTTGCTGTGGTATGTTTTTGTTCTCATTGGCATCAAATCAATATTTACTGTCATTTCTTGAAGGTCATGCCCATACATACATATACTGAGTATGGTTATATGCATGTATATATATAAATTGCCACCAATGGCCATAGCTGGGTAATTTTGATTGAACGCCCGAGGGCTCCCAACAGGTTCAATTGCAAGTAGTTCCAACTTTGGCTACCAGATTCTACTGTCTCCAACACCTAGCGGCGAACGTTAGAACTTGATAGAGCGTTTCTAACTAGCCAAATATGACCTACAAATTTTGCTACACACTACCAATTGTAATGGTAGATTCTTGTACGTGCCAGAAATCTATAACATGGGCCCGCCGGCTTCACTTCCCCTCCGAAAGAAGGCATACTGAAGGATTTTAACGCTCTTAAAAATCCGACGACTTCGGTCGGGTTTCAACCCGCGATCTTGGGCACAGCAGTTCAGCATGCTACCGACTACGCCACCAAAGCCGCGGTTATATACATTTGTAACTGTGTTAATTTTTGAGGACATTTCTATTGCCGCGTTGCTTTTAATACATGAAAGTACCCAGTCAATATTTGCTGGATATTATATTTAGAAATTTTCAAAACATAGATAACATATTTTATCTCTTGTTTGTTTGTTTGTTTGTAACGCCTCGCTAACTAACCAAGGGGAGCATCTGTGAAATCTGGCAGATATATTTCTTTTTTTCTTTTTCTCTTCACAGTTCACAAGCCGTTCCATTCATTTATTTAATTGTCATTATTCATTTGGCGAGCCATTGTGTAGTTTTTGTCTTTCTGTTCTTCTCTGCGTGTCCTGTTTCGCTTTCTCTCCAATGGAAGGTTATTATTTCTTGCTCCACTTTTGCTGTTGTAAAAGGAGATTTCTTTTTAAAGGAGAAAATTAACCGTTGCCCAAAGATAATTGTGTTTGCTACTGCTGTTTTTTGTGTGTGTGTTATTTTAGCTTGTTCATGAACAACCGCTAGAGTAATATTTTATTCATTCAGATAATTCGAAAATGAAAATGGATTTTTAATTAGATTATTATTTTTTCTCCAGCCTTTAGACCTTCTGACTTACGGTGTGCTATTATATGTCTACAATTGTTGATTACGGCAAGGTGTCCTCTCCAATTCTAGAGATACATCGTGAAATCCAATGTTTAATATGCGAATTGTTCTGTTTTTCGTACGCTTTGTAGGTTTCAACTGTGTTATTGAGCTAGGACTGATAAATAAGGCACTTTTAACTTAATATAGTAGGTTTTAACAGTTGTACATTCCTCTTATAATATACAAATGGATTGTAACATAATTATGGCAATGTTTCGAAAATACTGTATTTCATAAATTAAGTGTATGGAGACAAGAAAACAATCTTTAAAAATATTTACAAATTCAAAAACAAAAGCACAAAAGAAATCCCTTTCGGCACGGTGGAAGGCGGAGGTAGATTTCACCGGACAAAGAAGAATATTTTGAATTCACTAAATTTGCCCATTGTTGTATACCTACAGAAGATCCACGTTCAGCATACGAGAAGCTCTATCTTCTTATAAATTCCGAAAACATTTTTCTCATCCCTTGGAGTAAGAATGAGTCATATCAAAAATTATTTCAGACAAATGCTTTAGGTAATTTTTAGAGGATTATTTGACCATTGTAAATGGTTTTGATGCTGTGCCTGTTAAGGGAGGCATAATATTTTTTTTCACTCTCAAAAGTCTATTTTTCCAACCCCTTTGGTCAATGGTTGGTGCTATGTAAAATCTTTACTGAGATAATTTTTTGGCCCTTATACGAAGAATAATATGAACTTTGAATGGATTCGACTTTTCACATCCTAAGGAAGTTACAGCGATATTTCACTATTTTTCTTTCGGAAAAAGACCACCTATATCCACCCACTTGATACAATTAACGAACTCGACCAAGATTTTGAATGTATAATGTGATAGTATTTGAAAGTGATTGGTGTAAAATGACGGTAGTTATCGTGTCCACAAGAAAGTGATATAGACTTTTGAACTGACGATGGTTTAGGGTTCTGGGGGATGTGAAACGCAAAGATATGTCGAAATTTATTGAAAATCTTAACTTTGTTCCCATTCCAATAGGTGGCTTTCATTTGGAATCTACGTAAAACAAAACAAAAAACAAATGAAAGCTGTATCATCAGAATCTTAAACGCGCATATCAAAATCCTCACTGCGCATATCAAAATCCTCACTGCTTCGCCTCAATTCATGACACCTCACTTGTCCAAATCCGATTATTGGTTTATAAAATCTCAGGTCGACAACCTTGCAGTTTCGGTTTTTAAAAATCTTACTTCAGTAAATCAACACGTAGCAGGGAGCTCAATTACGTTTAATTGTACACTTCACCATTCATTCATTCTGGCTGTGTAATCAGCTGCTCGTCTTTAAATGCCTCCGGCTCTCGGGTGCTCCACGAAGTTATTTAGCCTTTTTTCTTCTTTATCCCCCTTAAAGTGTTTCTCCCCTCCCTGGCCATTTTCCAAGTTGCTTGCTGGAAAGTGAATATATATATATACAAGCCTCTGCTGGTATCTCGTACGGAGAGAAATTCGTCTTATTTTCCTTCGACCTGAATTTAACCTCGGTTTAGCTCCATTCTGCTCGACACTGCCTGATAAATTAGTTTAAACCCCACATTTACTCCGTTGAGACATTTATGCAAGACACAACAAGAAAGAGGAAGAAATTTGAAGAGGATAAAGTTGCTACCAGAAGAGCATATTTTAAGTTCGAAACAAGATTTAAGCTTATACAATATCTGGCAATATGTTAGGAATTAAAACGATTGACAGTAGTTTCAATATTGCGGTTCACATTCTTCGTCATGTTGATACATGAGTATACTTGGCAGTAACACCGTGTTTTAAACCTACTCGGCTCTACATTTTTTTCCTATTTGTAGAACTTTATTTTTTGACCACATTTCCCCTTCAGATTCATGTCCGGAAACGTTTGTGGCCACCTTTATGTTCTCAGTGAAACTCTGCCTTGTTAATAACTTACATTGTCATCTGAGGAGCTGAAATTCTTTGTTAGTGAGACTAGAGGATACTCTAGATCCTTCTCATTCATTTATATTAGGGTTTGTTGTGCTTTGTTTTGTTGTTGTTGTTACTTTATGTAGGGGCTTTTGTGGTCATTTAGCCCTGTGTACTTATGTAGAATGTGTCTGATAACCTTTGTTTTTGTGTTGTCTGTAGTGTATGTCTACCCCTTTATTATTCCCGTTTTCCAACGGGGTCGGGGATGAGATGTGATGGAAGTCTTTTGTGGCGATGGTTTTTATGGCCGGATGCCCTTCCTGACGCCAACCTCATGAGAGGAGTTAATGAGAGATGAAATGAATGATGGCGAATGAAACTGGGCAAGGAACCACGGAAAACCATTTCAAGGACGGCCGACGGTGGGGTTCGAACCCACGCGTCTACAGAGTCAGCAGAGAGCTTGGCCCCATGACCTAATGCTGCGCTTTAGCCAGCATAGCCACTACTGTCGGTTTTGTGTCGTCTGTAGTAATGTGTGTATTTGTAATGCTGGTCAGGATTGGGAAGGAGGTGGCTGTGGCCTTATGTTACGGACCATCCCGGCATTTTCCCGGAGTAGGAGTGGGAAACCATGAATAACCAGGGTGGCTGAGGTGGGAATCGAACCCACCTCTTCTCAGTTTTGCCTCACGAGGCTGGGTGGACCCCGCGTTCCAGCCCTTGACCAGAATTTTAGAAAGTGACGTGAGGGCTGGAACGGGGTCCACCCAGCCTCGTGAGGACAATTGAGTAGCTGTCTGATAGTGAGGCAGCGCCTCGGTTACGGAGACCAAGATTAACGGCTGAGGGGGCCCGACGCGCTGACCGCGCAGTGGTCGCTTGGTGGTAAGTCTGGGCCCTCATGGGTTGTAGTGCCACGGGTTTGGTTTTTAACAAGTATCCATACAATGTGAAGCAGGCTTTACCTTTGCTGTTCAGGGAGCGAATGGCCCTATACGTGCTGACAAACGTGTAATTTCTTAAGGGGATCGGTACAGTAAGCCACCTTCGAATTTTCAAATTTTAAATATTTTTTTATCTCAGTTCCTAATATAATGCACAGCAATGAAATTTTCTAAATAAAGCATCCTATATATTTACTAGTAAACACATATCTCAGAATTGATTTTAGCATTATCAAACTAGCTAATTAATTATTCAAAATGGCGGCTGGTTGCGCGTCGGTGCTCAGCGTTTTATTCATAGCTGCACCATTTGTCAATATAGTTGTGTTCTGCTCTTTTAAATGTACTGTTCAAATTTACATCTACAAATCTGACCACTTCCAGAATGATATGTTCAAAATTAGTATTTTTAATTTTGTGATACTTAATAATTGCATATTTTGGTCAATTTTTGAGATGTAAATAATTTGTTATCCCAATAATTATCAACCCTAGGAACATGAGTTTGGTCAGTTTTGTAGTCTCTAACACTTAGAACATTAGAGGAAAAGTATCAATGTAATAGAATGTATAATTTAGAAGTTAGAAGTAAAACGGGGTTGAAAAATATATTTTTGAGAAAATGAACCGCCAAGTACCGCAGAGCTCTTTAAATGGCCTATGCAATGTCTAGCATTTTAAATCATAACTCCTCATCTATTGAAAATATTAAAATAATTCTTTCACCAAAATTAACTAGAAGAGTGGGGCTGTACATTGAAAAATCGATATTTTGGAGGCTGTACCGGTCCCCAAGTCCATTTTTTTTTAATAGTTCGAGGTAGTCTCGGGGCCGTCCACCTTGAATTACCGAGACTCTGTTGTACGAGGGGTATTCAAATGAAAAGGTACGAATCGTCCTAAAACCGAAACTGGTTGATATTTGAATATGCCGCTTTGGGATAACGTAGGCCGACATCTAGGAGATGTGGTGTCCGGCGTGATACTTCCACGGTGGCCACTACTCCTGGAAAACCTGGAAATCCTGATGATGAAAAATTTGAAAACTCCTGGAAAATAGCCACTGTTAATTAATTATAAAATTCTTTCCATCCAAAAATCATACTCCCGTTGCGGTTTTGGGTGAGCACTCTATCGTTAAGGAAAGAAATTCCTCAGGTTACCCTGCTTCTGTGTGGGAGAACACGCGATAGTACTTTTGTAAAACATATGGAGTATAGACAACTTCACCGCAATAAAATTGCAGGCGGCATTCTTTTCTCTTTTTTATGCTTTTTTTAAACAACAATTAAATCATTTGTGTGTAGGCTTGCGTATCAATAACGCAATCACCACTAATTTTTGTCCACATCTGTATAAGTAAACCAAACAAAACTGCTTTATTTTGGTCTTGAAGTAGGCCCCCCAGGACTCGCGCTTATTTTTAAGTCTGGAAAAAGGGGAATTACTCCTGGAAAATCGTTGAGTGATTTGAGTGGCCGCCATGTACTTCGCATGCGTCAGCGCGCACACACATGACGCAGAAGAGAAGCTGACAGTTGGACGTTCCGTCCCATCCTGTTGAATTTAAAAGTTAAAGCACGGACGAACCATTAACAGTGACGTGTATCGTGCGACACTCCCGTAGCCTACGCAAGTCCATCAAGATAAAATGGTCTGGACTGCTCTCGAAGGGAGTGATTCTGCTCCATGATAACGCTCGCCCACACGTCTCTATGTCCCACAAGGTGTACTGGCCACGTTGAAGTTGGAGTGACTTGAGTATCCGCCCTAAAGTCCGGACTTGTCACCCTGCGACTTCCATCTGTTTGGTCCGTTAAGAAAAATCATCTCAAAAGAAAACGGTTCCATTCGGACGAACTAAAGGACACCGTACAGGGTTGGTTCCTGCCACAATCACAAGACTTCTGGGAACAGGGAATCCTGCGGCTAGTGAAGCAATGGGACACCTGTGCACAGACCTATGGTGATTACTAGGGCCCGGATGTTGATGCCATAAAAAAGTTTAAAAAATGCACTTAAAATTTTCAAAAATGACTGCAATAAGTGACCTAAATATTCGAAAAATGCACTATAAAATGGAGAAGATGATCGTATAATAATAAACTCACCAATGTTTCAAAAATGGCATCTTAAGCTCAAACTGAAAAGTCAATCAAAATAGATTTCTAGCACTTAACAGAAGGCTTATGTTCACTTTAGTCTTGAGTTGCACTGCTCTACGAATGTCATTCTGATGTTGTCAAATGAAATGATCTGCGGTTATCAGCCAACAATTTGTTATATCTCGAAAAGCTGCGTTCAACATTAACTGATGTTATCGGAGCGTACTTGAAGTGAGGAAGGTCGTTTGCAGCTAAATCCTCCTCAATCCCATCCATGCAGTAGTCTTCACCAGAAAGAATGTCTGAGATTTTGCATAATGTTTTATACCAGGTGATTTTGTCCATCACTTTTCAGTTGTGATGCAATACCCGCAGAAATGTCGCCACGATTGTTGCTAGGACT
Source organism: Meconema thalassinum (assembly GCA_946902985.2). NCBI lineage: Eukaryota > Metazoa > Arthropoda > Insecta > Orthoptera > Tettigoniidae > Meconema > Meconema thalassinum. The sequence goes on from OX336398.1 coordinate 122,783,520, forward strand.
AGCTTCTAACCGGTTGATTAACGAAATGGAATCAATATTTCAATATTTTGAATTATCCTGTATCAGCTACTAGCTTCTTCTTAACTCTCAGAGACGTAACTCCCTCATATAAAGCTGTAACATGACTAAATTAGAAAAAATGACCTTATAAGGCCGATTTCTTTAAAATAAGACCAAATAAATCTACCAAACTTTAAAAAAATGCCCTTATAATGGAAAAATAGCACAAAAAATGCAAAAAGATGCGAAATAAAAATGACATATTTGAAGACAGGGTTGCCCGTCCGGAGTTTCTTTGTACTTCAGCATTGCTTTAGAGATCTCAGTAAAAAGATGACATGTCATCAACATCCGGGCCCTAGTGATTACTTTTGATTAACGAATAAATTGTGCCCACAGTATCGTTTTGTACCTTTTCATTTGAACACCCCTTATACTAAAAGTAGGGCCACGGGTTTTCGGACGGAAGTGTCGTTTCTTTATCGCCGTGCCTCGTTAGGACCGGACATATTGTAACGAATGTTGTTTTCCCTTTAATTCGTGTTCGGGATTAAAACTTTGTGTGTGTGCGCGCGCCATGGGGAAGGGGACTCGACCTTTGTGTAGTTCATTTGTGTTCCCTTTTCACACTCTGTATGATCCCCAGACTGATTGCTGGGACGTTTCTCTCTCTCTGTTTCTATCTGTGTGTTCGTACGCAATAAAAATTTGGAATGTGTGCAGACTGGAATGAAAGTATCACTTCGCTCTCTTCTCATGTAGGTGTGTTTGGCCTCGTTGAAATGTGTACATCATCTCATGGATTGCGAATTATTGTATTCTGTAGATGGTGGTTCTGTGCATTGGGTTAATCAATAAGAAAGATCACCCCAAATACCTCCCGAACCATTGGGAGTATCGACATTTTTATTCCAGTCTATTAAATATCAACTTATACTTTTCGGTCGCTTTTATATATTTTAATTTCGTTTGTAAAATCCTGCTTTTGGCGGCTTCGGTGGCGTAGTTGGTAGCATGCTGAGCTTCTATGCCCAAGATCACGGGGTCAAACCCGGCCGAAGTCGTCTGATTTTTAAGAGCGTTAGAAATCCCTCAGTATGCCTTCCTTCGGAGGGGAAGTAAATCCGGCGGGCCCATGTCATAAATTTATGGCATGTGAAAGAACCTTCCACTAACTACACTTGTGTGAAGCTAAAATTTGTAGGTTAGATTTGATTAACGCTATATTAGTTCCAACGTTCCTTGCCAGGTGTTGGTTGCGATGGCATCTAGTAGCCAAGTCAGCAGCTAGATGTCATGGACGGTAGCATTTGGTCGCAAAAGTAGGAATTACTTGAAAATTGATCGTCTGCAGTCCTTGCCTGAATCATAGATAACACACACTAATACAGCCATCATAATTAACACCGGTTATCAAACAAACTCTACTCGCACCCAAAGTACACGGGGCTACATCACAGCGTTGCCGCAGCCCCTAAACCAACCAACCAACCGAGTTTTGCTTTGTATAGAAAGCTGGCACTAAATGCAATTTATTCAAGTCAGAAATTCTAAAGAATGTTATTTTACTTTTGATTCCATTTTTTTAATCATCAATAGTATGGGTTTAATATTCTTCTTCAGTAATTGTTTAGTGGATGGGCATTTTGTACGTTTCATGGGGGGGGGGGGGGGAATAATAGAAAGTTTCTGGTACTACTGCGTTCAGTGTTCGCACGGAAACTTTATTGAATCCTGACCAGTGTACAGGAAGTTTCATCCTATTATATGCTGTAGCCTACAGTAGTTTAATGTGATAAAATGATTTCCATGTCTGCTTCGTCAGGCAGAGAGATTTTCAAACGAAACTCTTTATAATGCCCTCTGAGGGGTTGAAGGGGGGAGAAGGTTGGGTAGGGGAGGAACAAGTAAATATCAGCAGACAGCGAGCTGATTCTCTGTTTGCTCTGATGGTAACAAACAAATACACTTTGGTATATACTGCTTCCACAAAGTGTGTTCCCTGTTCTCTTGTTTTTAAAGGATTGCTTGCTTTGTTTTTCTTAAGACTAATGTGGTTGTGTGCTACTTAACTGCTTTAAAGCCATAAGAGATATCACACCCATGAATTTAAAATCTGAGTAACACCGTTTCAAGACCTTTGCAACGTGGCCTGTGCCTTTCATTAACCCTCAAACCTTGGCAGCGGCTGGTTTCTATTATTTAAAAACAAGAGATGAAGTGAAATGTGTGTTTTGTTCAATCACCATAGACCAATGGAAAGATAGTAATGATCCTATGCAAGAACATCAGCGCTGGTCACCAGCCTGCCCCTACCTCTGTAGAATGGATGCGGGTAATATACCCTGCCATTCAAGCTACCCCTCACTAGTTCCTCTGAGTGATGAAAAAGGTTATGATACGTGTGATCCTTATGGCGTCAACGGTGCATCGGTGAGCAGTTTGCAGTACTAGGTTTATCTTGAAATCGATATAGAATGCTGCAAAAAATACAGTTTTGGATTGATTCACCATTGACAAGTTATAATATCTGCCAGTGGAAAACACTTCAGTATGACGGATGTTTTTCTACAAGTGTTCTTTGTTGATCCTTTTTTGAGAAACGTCCGGTATGTCTTGATTACGATGGAATGCCTTGCATTTAGTTAAAAGGTTAATTTGTGATTTTTAAAGAAAAACCTAATCTGCTTTGGCAATGTGCTCTCTAGCTTCAATCGAACTTTAAAGAGTTGATAATGAGCTTCATTGGGGTGTAGACTGCTATGGTCACATCTTTAACGTTTAACGTTCAAGAGTCATTTCTATGAATAGTTTAGTTCAAATATTACAGTTAAAAACAATAAAATCATGGATACTTCAGACACTTTCAAAACTCACCACTATTTATGGTATATAGCCTATGTATACACATATTCGAAGAAAAACTTCGCGTTAATAACAATAGTGGTATTTGTTAAAACAAAAAGAGAGGCTCTCTAAAGGAGTCTTTAATCAATATTAATTTTCCAATTATTTGTATCATCATTTGATTTAACTTTGTAATTTTTTGCTATTTAATTTGAATCATAATATAAACATAAGATATTATAGTTATAAAAGTGGAAGTCACTAGGTCTTATCTGCATTTGTATAGTCGCATAAGTCAAGAATGAGCGCACTATCGGTACTTGTATATTATTATTATTATTATTATTATTATTATTATTATTATTATTTTACATCGTTATGTCCTACTCAGTAGCACGATTGAACCTGCTTAGCTGATGTGTCGGCCTTCTTTTCCTCCCAAAATCTCTTCATCCTCTCGCCGAGCTTCTTCCTTCGTTCTTCTGTGCAAGTTATAGTGTCTCGGGTGTTGGGTTTGTCTCCAAATTAGTGATAGTCGTTTTTGGTTCTGAATTTACATCTGGCCCGTACAATGTCTCCTGAGATGTTGATTTCCTGAAGATCTGTTTCGGTTTCACGAAGCCAGCTGTTTTTGGTTTTTAATGAGAAGGCCAGGTTGAGAATTCTTTTAGTTAGTCTGTTATTGTTCATTCTGATAATGTATATTATTATTATAAAAAGATAGTGTGCCCTTTCATGGGGGTTGATCACTTTTTTTTTCTTTTTTCGGGTGAGATTAAGAATATATAACGAGGTAAATTTCATGAAGGCAGCTGTTCTGGTTTTTAATTAGAGGACCAGCTTGCCACGGTAGGTGAGTGGATAGCGTGTCGGTCTACTAACCCCAAGATTGCAGGTTCGCTCCTGGCCGTGGTAAGGGATGTTTTGAAAGGCGGCAGAAATACGATACGCATGTCATACGATGTTGGCATGTCAAAGAACCTATTTGAATTCAGTAGGCCGAGTTCATAATGGCAAAATTAATCTCGGGAGTTTCCGCCAACACAAAGTTTCTCATTTCTCTACTAGAAAGCGCTATAGTGTTCAAGGAGCTTAGATATCTAACCTCCTTGACTTTCAGAGTGATTCAAGAAACAGCGAAATTCGACATGCAAGCTACCCTCTGGGTGTCAAATAACAAAGCTTACACCCGGCAACCGAGGCCATACGATATTATTATTATTATTATTATTATTATTATTATTATTATTATGAGAGGACCAGGTTGAGAATTCTTTTAGTCTGTTATTGTTCATTCTGATAATGTATATTATTATAATTATTATTATTATTATTATTATTATAAAAAGATAGTGTGCCCTTTCAAGGGTGTTGATCAATTTTTATGTCAGTCTTAGTTTTCTCCTTCACAGTTTAGTGAGTACTTCATGTACTATCAGAGCAGATTACATTTTCATAGATTGACGGAAGAAGATTGATGGCATATATCCCGAGTCACTACATAGTAACGGTAGAATTGTTTATTTATGGCCTCTTTCTTTCCTACTGTTATTGTCGTTGTGCAGTGAACATTGCACTGGCGATGTGTGTGTGTCTTGAAGTCTCGTGGGAGTCGGGAGAACACGGAAAGTGTTTCAAAGCCTTTTATAAATCTGTGTCGTATATCACAGGTTTATTGTGTACGACGGCTGGCAACTTGTGTTCACATTTGTCGTATCTCAGTCCAATAGAGTAGAGCTACTGACAAGCCATCCCCTAGGAGGTTTACCGATCGCTTACAATAGATGGTTCACAAATGTACCGAGTGTTAGTTTACTTAATTAACCCTCCGTCGGGCGCACATAACTTGTGAGATTAACAGGAAATACTTTTTTTTTTCCCCTCCCTGGCTTGGGTTTTTCCATGCGTCGCAATAACTTCCGCTCTCCCCGCCCATTGCGTGAGGGTGAGGTGGTCCTTATTTCAGTGCCCTACGCTACTCCATGGTGAGCCGATTCATCCAGGAGATTTAAGTGTACAAGATTGCGTAAGTATTAGTACTTAGGCTTTTGTTTACGTGTATGTTAATGCATTTTTTATCTTGATAATCGAAATTTAATGTTTTTCAGTCGGTCAACACGATTATACCCAATTGTAATGGGTGTTTCCCTAATCCTGAAAATAATCATGAGATTAATAAGTACACTTGGATGACCAGTTTCGGTTGTCAAGCGATCATCATCAGATCTTTTACATTTACGGTATTAAATCTAGGTCTACAAGTACGTGGCTGCTGGTATTTTCAATATACGAAGGGCGTACTATGTTTTTTTACACTTTATTTTTTTCTGCCCAAATGAAGTACATTACACATCAGTTGTTGCGTCCACCATCTCAACATAATCTCCTTGTAACTTCGTACACTTTTGCCATGGATGTGTCATTCTCTCCAGACAAGATCCAGCCGACTTCATAGCTAGGCTTGTGACGGGTGTTGAGACATGGCTCCATTACCATGAGCCACAAACGAAACTACAATCGATGCAATGGAAGCATAGGGGCAGTCCACCGCCAAAAAAAATGTCGAACAGTGCCATCAGTTGGCAAGCTAATGGCGACAGTGTTCTGGGTAACAAAGGGCATCATCCTCATTGACTGGCTGGAATTGGGGGGTCACAATTTCCAGTCCAGCATATGTGGCAACCCTTAATCGCTTACGTCGTGCCATTCAAACTAAGCGGCCAGGAAAATTGGCTAAAGGTGTCCTTCTGCAACATGACAGTGCCCGCCCCGACACTAGTCGAGAGACCACCGCTACCATTGAAAAAATGTTATTCACGGCGCTGCCACATCCACCATACTCTCGCGACTTGGCACAAAAGTGATTGTCACCTGTTAGAGAATATGAAGAAACCTCTGCGTGGTCGCTGTCAAGGCATGGGTACGCAGCACTCGGAAAGAATGGTTTCAGGAAGGTCTGGAGAGACTGACACATCGATGGCAAAAGTGCACAAAGTTACAAGGAGATTATGTTGAGAAGGTGGACGTAACAACTAATGTGTAATGTACTTCATTTGGGTAGAAAAAAATAAAGTGAAAAACGATATGGTACGTCCCTCGTATATACTTTTTTTAAGTTGCAACAGTTATTAAAAACTATCTATAGTTTTTCTGGTTTTCTGACATGCGAGAACACAAAATGGTGAGTAACAGTGTAGAAAAACGTTTTACAGTACTTAATACTGATAATGAACTAGAATGATTAACATCACAGCATTAGATGAGTTTCCCATACTCTCCAACCCTGAGGGGCATATATAAATTATTATTATTATTCATTAAATTTCGCTAATCGGCCAACTAGGGACCACGATAAGCCTCATTTTACATTCTGGCATTTGCTCATTTTTCGCTTGATCCACATTGTCTTCATGAGCTCACTGTGTTTAGCACGACGTTCCTCTGTCCATTTCGCACCAGTTGTCCGTTTTTCATCCCGGAAAGTCCCAAACGTCTTGATGACTGATCTATAAAGATTTCGGTCTTGTGCATCTTCTGCTCGTATCCCCATTTCTTTCAGATCTTTCTGGACGTTAACATACCATGGCATTGTCGTTTTTGGTTTTGAGTCGAATATACTGAAGATACGTTTCGTTCATCGGGAGTCGATCATCCGTCGTATATGACCGTAGAAGCAAACTCTGTATTTTCGCATTGTGTCTGCGATCTTCTCTATCCTCGAGTATATTTCTTGCCTGGAGTTTCTGATGTAGATGCCATTTTTGTAGTCCGGGCCAAGTATGATGTGTAGGATCTTTCTTTCTTTCTTTCTTTCTCTCTAACTTCGCGAGCAAACATTTCTCGGATAGGATAAGGCATTCAGATGCATCATTATTATTATTATTATGTCTTCTTCTTCGTTATGCCCACTTAAAGAGCGCGTTTGAACTTCTTAACTTGGGTTGATGGCTTTTCCTCCTTCTTCTTACAGAATCTTTTCGCTATGCTGTTTCCAACTATAATTAGGGCTCGGATTTTTATGAAAAATCTTTTTTTTTTCTTTGCCTCTATTTTCTGATGGAACTCAAGTGATTATCGTCACAATACAGTGGTTTTTATTTGTTATATAAATGCATATTTTGAGCATTTTTTGGTAAGCACGTCATATTTCGGTAGTTCGACGGCAACTGTAGGTGTGCAATCATCCTCAACTTACCGAACGGGAACTAGTGTTTGCAGAAATAGACTGTAAATAACCACTTAAACATGTATATTCAGAAATTAATATGAAAATAGGAATAAATAATTTAGTTAACAATTTAATCTCGAAAGAATTGTCGCTTGGATTTATCATTAAAAAAATCGACCATATTTAAATCAGTCATTTTCAGGTCATATTTTGTCTTTTTAGAGCGATATTTCGTCATTTTAAGGTCATATTTGCCTGCACATTGTAAGTCTTAAACATCCGAGCCTTAATTTTATTATTATTATTATTATTCTTTCGATTCGGCCATCTAAGGACCACGTCATTTCAACTGCTTCTTGCTGCATCGAGCTTTAACATCCTCCCAGTACTTTCGCATTAGTTCTCAATGCTGTTATTATTTATTTATTTATTTATTTATTTATTTATTTATTTATTTAAGCCTCCGTGGCTTAGGCGGCAGCACGCCAGCCTCTCACCGCTGGGTCTGTGGTTCAAATCCCGGTCACTCCATGTGAGATCTGTGCTAGACAGAACGGAGGCAGACAGGTTTTTCTCCGGGTACTCCGGTTTTCCCTGTCAAAATTTCATTCCAGCAACACTCTCCACTATCATTTCATTTCATCTGTCATTCATTTAATCATTGCCCCAGAGGAGTGCGTCAGGCCTCGGCAGCCGGCACAGTTCATATCCTCGCCGCTAGATGGGGGCTTCATTCATTCCATTCCTGACCCGGTCGGAGACTGGAAGCAGGCTGTGGATTTTCATTTCATTTATTTATTTATTTATTTATTTATGTATTTAATCGATTGTTCCCCTTTAGGAGAGCGATTGAACGTGAATACATGATTTCATCTCCTGGCGTTTTCCCGCTTCTCTTCCCAAAACCTCTTCATCCTCTCAGAATGCTCCTTCTTCCTCTCAGCTGTCCATTTTCTTCCAGGCTGTCGTGATGGTCTATGATCAAACTTAACATTTTTGATTTTATTCCTGCACTCGGTGCGGTCCTCAAGATTTTCAATGTTGACCTGTTGTAGGTCCCTCTGAACCTCTGTCAGTCACTCCGTGCCACCCTTACTCCGTGTTATAACGTTGAGCAATTTCTTCGCCGTTCTGAAATTTCCATCCTGTAAATGTGTTTATGTTCGACCCTCACTATTATGTGTCAGATAACTGTATCATAATGATGGTCATTATAACACTGTTTTCCATTATGATACAGTTTCTCCAGCCAATCAGAGCTCGTTCATTGACCAATTAGGTAACGATAACTTCGCGCATCCGCTCAAAATCCAACATGTCGGACATAAACACAACATCGAACTATAATAAATTACCGACATGCACCGTCCATATGTTCGCGTAAATAAACTGGCGAATATGAGACAAGAAATAGCACTGTACCTTAAAATCACCAACACTAATTTCTACACAGCGCATTGTCTTCAAATGACACCGGTGACAATATTACTGAGGGACGGCATGATCTAAACATATGGCTTGCATATGGCATTGCAAGCACACAGAGCGCATGCGTCGGTCGTTCAAAGATCTTGAAAGACAGATATATAACACCCAACGCTCGCTCTGCGATCACAAAATTCCAGTAGCTGACTCTCAACAGATATTTATGAATATTTTTGTTAAAACATATAATAAAGTTATAATTATCGTCGAACATAAACAATCGTATGCAACTCGCCTATAATGGTAATTAAGACAATCGTATGGAAATTATAAAACTCGCATACGCTCGTTTTATAAAAATACTCGTGTCTTAATTATAGCCATTATAGGCTCGTTGCATAATGTACTAGTATAAAACTGTACTCGGCGTTTTCTGATTACTTCCGTTATCGTGTGGATCTTTTGGTAGAGTTCGCTTTGAGGTCTCTTCATCCACATACCGTTATTATAAACTGCCCCGTAAATCTTTCTGAGAATTTTTCTTTCCTGTTTTCTATATCCTTAATTTTGGAATGCTCGATGCTGTTATTATTATTATTATTATTATTATTATTATTATTATTATTATTATTATTATTGAAAGGAAAATAAAAGCTCTCCGTGATTAGCGAAGCAGGTCACGTGAGTCCCACACAGCGACCGCCATGAAAGCCTACGCTAGCGGAGTATATTTCATAGTGAGCACTCCAGCACAGCTGCCTCTAATCGAATCTTGGCAGCTGGCTGAGACTCTCACAGCCACCGCGATCTCTCTCCTCTCCTCTCCACCAGGGCGTACACAGAATACTTTTGAGTGAGGGGCAACATTATTTTTATGTGTGAGGATTATTATTGCATAGGGTTTACCATCTAGGTCGTCGCTGACAAAATAATAAGTAGATTGTTATTCATCTTCGTCTTTAATCGTATCGGCCTACTGAGGACCACGTCATTTCAACTGTCTTCTCTGGGCTTTGATCTTTTACCCAGTGCTAGGTTGGCTGCTATGGAATGCTCCGCCCCTGCAGTACGTGGCTATTGGGGGGTGGCCACCAGCACGTGTAACTTGAATGACGTCAGCCTAATATGGAGGTGTGTAGTGTTCCCGAAAAGTTTCAATTCACGAACAATATATATATTACATTTAAAACCACACATCACATGCTCCCCCTGGCAAAGATATCACACTTGCGTTGTGCAAAAAGAATGTATAAGCATTTCATTAATTTTAACACTAGCAACCCGCTCCGGCTTCGCCCGGAATCTTTTAACGGTTTACCCAGCGTAAGCTTAAAAGTCGCACGGATGGCAGGTCCCAGACGCAATTCAGAACAGCAGAGGTGAACAGCGAAACTCCCAAACACATATACTCTTCTCTGAAGTCTTAACTCGCTCCGAAGCTAGTAATTTAAATTTCCACTGAATGGATATTTTTGGAAGAAGTGAAAACGTAAAAACACTTAAGCTTAGACTATAGTGGGCGATGTGTTAAAGATAGAGATATGCTGTCGCGGACTTTTTTTTTGAACTTTTCATGCTGAACAATTCTTAGGCTCATAGTGTATAAATATATTTTTTAAGGATTTGATCAGTGTAAGCTTAAAAGGCGCACGGATTGTAGGGTTTTCTTCCAACTCGATTCACTAAAATCGTTACTGCTCTGCTTCCTTTGATCAAAAATGAATGTTTTTTTCTACAGAAACTTTCCTCGAGATTTCCTTTACAGAATGGTGAAAACCGCATCAAAATCCATCCAGTGGTTCTCGAGATTACCCGTGACATCCAAGAATCGGGGACTTTGTTTTTTGCCATGTAAAGATTACAAACATATATGAAGAAATATTAAACTCTTTTAAAAATTATCTGCCTCCCAAGCCACCACCAAACAAAAGGTTTGGTGTTCAGAGAGAAGAAGAGAGTTTCCATTCCATTATGATGCTTTACATCACGAGTGGCTCATGATAAACCTTGCCCTGGTAAGATATTCATGACCTACATTGACCTGGGGGAGTAAACCACACTAACATTTTGGTAGAATATATTAACACATTTCATGGCAGACGAGAACCAGCCTCTCAGTTGAACAGCGTAGTGAGTATAATATCGCAATAAAGCATACAAGCAAGGTATAAGTTACAGTTTATTACCTTGTTATGACTCATGCAGAGCTAAGAACATCTGCGATGGGTCACAGTAGTGGTGATGAATGCTGTTTATAGGTCGGAACATCTAGGTCGAGCTGTAGAATGTCCAGGGATCGGAGGTTTGAAGCCCGGTGCTGTCAAGAGAGTGGTTTTCTTCGTTTTTTTAACACTTCCTCCAGGTAAATGTCGAGATAGTACTTAATTCGAGTCCTAGGGTGCCTACCCCGATTCCTAACTCTTAATTTTACAGCTACAGACACCAGAGAATCACAGGTTATCAGATGACTGGGCTGGCTGCGTGGCTCAGCGGTAACGTTCTCGCTTACTGGGCCCAAGGTTGCAGGATCGAATCCTGGTGCAGCCACTTGGCATTTGAGGGTGCGGAAATGTGAGGGAGCCGGGTTAGTAGATTTTCTGGCACGTTAAAGATCCCCTTCGGGGCAATATTCCTGCTCCCCTGCGTCTGTAAAAGCCGCAGTAGTTAAAAGGGATGTAAAACCACTAACATTATTAGTATAATTATATCAGATGACTAATATGTTCCAAGTCCCTTAAGTGATTTAACAGTAACAATAGTAGGGAAAAATTAAACTAGAAGCAGGGAAAACAAATGTCCTTGAACTACCGGTATGAGGATTGGGAGACTTGATAAGAAGTTCATTCATGAATGGCAGATAAGAAACTGAAAAAGAGGAGGGTCCGCCCCCATGTCACTTGTGAAAGGAAATAAAAAACAATCCAACTGAGAAATCCCTCGGGGTCACCTACTCTCCAGATCACCAGCCATGTGAAACCTTGAGGGTGTATCACTATCCAAGGGGCACCAGGCATGGAAGAATGCCAAATTTAACGCTTAAAGCGTATCATGCGGGTACGTAAATTCGAGGTTTTATTGTCATTTTCTAATGGGTTCAGGATGGGCTTGGGTGGTCATCGTATTGTACCGCTAGGGAATGGGACTCTCTTCACCTTTGCTCAGAAGATAAAATACTGCACATTGAGAAAGAGGTAAGCCTCTGGAAAACACACAGGGTTGTGCGTCAGGGGGGGGGGGACTGCGTGGGAGGCCTTAAGCACTCAGCACTTTATGGGCAGCAGAGATTTTCTTGGATTCCTGCGGGAATAGTTATTGCTGTTACGGTGAGACGAGAGAAGAGAGGAATGCTCTGTTTGAAGTTAAAGAGTGAAAATGCTGAAATAAAATGTAAAGAGAAATCTTTTATGTATCTTGTAGTATTTCATATGAAAACAACCTCTTCACAGTTTCTGCAAAGTAAACTTACTGACGTGCACAGATGCGTTGTTTGTACTTCAAATGAATTCTTGATACCTGTACATATGGACTCTACAGGGGTAAAAGAGGTCGAGGGTCACGTAAAACGAATTTTTTAGAAGTGGTAATAGGAGTTTATTTATTTATTTAGATCGTAGGCTTTCGCGGTCGGCTTCGGTGTCGTAGTCGGTAGCATGCTGAACTGCTATGCCCAAGATCGTGGGTTCAAACCCTTCCGAAGTCGTCTGATGTTTAAGAGCGGTAAAATCCTTCAGTATGCCTTCCTTCGTGTTCTCTACTCTTTTTTACGGTGCTGAGACATGGACTCTGACAGAGTCTTCATGTAAACGATTAGAGGCCTTTGAAATGTGGCTGTACAGAAGGATATTGCGGATACCATGGACAGACCATGTCACAAATGTTGAGGTTCTCCAAAAAATGAAAAAAAAAACAACAAGGAAGTATTAACCACCGTGAAAATCAAGAAAATCCAATAGTCTACCTAGGACACATCACGAGGAATACCGCCAAGTACCATCTCCTACAGTCAATCCTTCAAGGAAAAATACCAGGGAAGAGAAGTTTTGGACGAAGAAGAATATCCTGGTTAAAAAAAATCTCACAGCCTGGACCTCAAAAAACATCTACTGAATTATTCCGAGCTGCAAGTGATAGGAAGAGCACAGTCAAGATGGTAGCCAACATCCGGAACGGATAGGAACCAGAAGAAGGAGATGCCTTCCTTCGGAGGGAAGTAAAGCCGGCGGGCCCATGTCATAGATTTATTGGCATGAAAAAGAACCTACCACTACAATTGGTAGTGTGAGCTAAATTTGTGGGTTATTTTGTTTAGAAACGCTTTAGTAATGCTCTATCAAGTTCCAACGTTCGCCGCTGGGTGACGGTGGCGTCTGGTAGCCAAAGTTGGAACTACTTGAAATTGAACTTTCATTCATGTCATTTCTCATTAACTCCTCTCGTGAGGTTGGCGTCAGGAAGGGCATTCGGTTGTAGAAACCATCAGCCACGTGGAATTTCATCGCATCTCATCTCCTACCCCTTTGGAAACGGGATTAATAAGGGGTAGACGTAGATAGAATAGGCTTCGTGGCCTGTGCCCAGTGTTGCGAAATCTTGAAATGGGAAAGAACTAAACCACATGCTTTAAAACACCAGAAAAGCACCAGCTGGACTCTTAATTATTCAAAACACTAGAAAAACACAACTTATAAAATATATAAACGGCTTTTTACTTCCATTTCTTTCATTAAAAATCGTATTCTTCACTTGCTGAGCCTGCTACCGCTATTACATCTTTAGAGCAGGAAGGTGTAGTACTGCATACTTCCAATTTTGGCCACTATTATATCCTTCGTAAGTTCGTAGTCGTGATAGCATTTTCCCTCTGTTTTTAGTCCAAATCGCACACATAGAATGGAATTCAATTTTTGAACTTTCATTCGATTTCTTTGCTTTGTTTTCACCAATAATAATAATAATAATAATATCGTATGGCCTCGGGTGCCTGATGCAAGCTTTGTTAATTGACACCCAGAGGGTAGCTTGCATGTCGAATTTCGTCGTTCCTTTGAACGCTATGAAAATCAAGGAGGTTAGATATCTAAACTCCTTGACATTACAGCGCTTTCAAGTAGAGAATGGAGGAACTTTGTGTTGGCGGAAAATCCCGAGATTAATTTTGCCATTGAACAAGGCCTACTGAATTCAAATGGGTTCTTTAACATGCCAACAACGTATGACATGAGTATCGTGATTTTTGTCGCCTTACAAAAAATCACTTACCATGGCCAGGAGCGAACCTGCAATCTTGGGGTTGGTAGTCCGACACTATAACCACTCACCCACCGTGGCAAGTGTTTTCACCAATTAAACTTGGCTAAACACTCTCGCTACATCTGCATTAGAGTGAGGGAGCGAAAGTACTTAAAACGCCTTCGCATGAAACTGGGAAATCCCCTGGGAGCTGGGAAGAAAATAGATGATAGATCGATTCTTTGTACAAGTGCACTAGCACTGAGCCCTGCGTGTTGCGCATACTTAGCATTTATGCACGCGAATGAGAATTTCAGGGACTTCCCCTGTTGGAGTGATCTTGACACGTGTAAGTTTGAACATTGCCTATCTTAATTGATTAACTTTATTAAAACTATTACATGGCTTCCAGGATTTACTTATTTGTCATAGGAGACAAAGTCATGGAAAAATCCGTTAAACACCGGATTTGGAGTAAAAATGTAGACTTTCACGACCGGCGTTGAAATAGGAATCTCCGTTTCGCGGGCTTATAGGTCGTGTTCCAAGGACATTTTGTCGTCCTGACGTTTCGCTGAATACTGCGTTCAGCATGTTCACAGGTTACATAAAGCGAGGTAAAACAAGTAAACAGAAGATATATAAATAGTCAACAACCCACACATAGAGGCTACCATAGCAACGGCGTACCACATAAAAGTAATGCATCAAGGACAGGGCTGCTCGTCTGTTGCATCTTCTCGTCTACGACGGTCAATAAGGGCAGGCTTGAGGGGATTAAGGACTGGAAGCCAAGCTCTGTTCACACCAAATTGGCAACACTGCCTGTGTTCCTGAAGCATACTAACAGCTTCAATCTTAAGGAGGAAGCAGAACGTGTGAACAGAGCTTGGCTTCCAGTCCTTAATCCCCTCAAGCCTGCCCTCATTGACCGTCGTAGACGAGAAGATGCAACAGACGAGCAGCCCTGTCCTTGATGCATTACTTTTATGTGGTACGCCGTTGCTATGGTAGCCTCTATGTGTGGGTTGTTGACTATTTATATATCTTCTGTTTACTTGTTTTACCTCGCTTTATGTAACCTGTGAACATGCTGAACGCAGTATTCAGCGAAACGTCAGGACGACAAAATGTCCTTGGAACACGACCTATAAGCCCGCGAAACGGAGATTCCTATTACCGGATTTGGAACTTAGTTTTATTGAAATAACACCAGTATTTTGCTATGGCGCTATTACAACATTTCTGGTACCAGACGAACTTCAGAAACACCAGATCTGGTGCTAAAAACACCAAATTGGCAACACTGCCTGTGTCTAGTTATCTAGGCCTACAGAGTGGAGCTGCGTTTATTTTTTAAATTATTTTTAGCGTATGGCTTTTAGTGCCGGGAGTGTCCGAGGACATGTTCGGCTCGCCAGTTTTGTAGCTGCTTCGAGACGGACACCCAATGGGTCAGCTACAAGTACCGTTGGGGAGG
The DNA here is from genome assembly GCA_946902985.2 of Meconema thalassinum. Lineage (NCBI taxonomy): Eukaryota > Metazoa > Arthropoda > Insecta > Orthoptera > Tettigoniidae > Meconema > Meconema thalassinum. Next base: position 122,798,669 of record OX336398.1, read on the forward strand.
AAAGTTGGAGGGCGAGGAGTTGGAAGGTAGCGGCTGTGGCCTATAGTTAGGGACCAACCCCGGCATTTGCCTGGAAGGAGGATGGGAAACCACAGAAGACCATCTTCAAGGTTGTCGGCGGGGGGGATTCGAACCTCCTCGCCTCCCGGATGTGAGCGACTGCCATTAGGCATGCCGTAACGACCACGGCTAACTCACCAGGTGGAGCTGCGTTATGTATCAGTGATAGCTTACCCACGTTTCGGCTGTCATTGCAGCAGCCTTAATCATGGGTACGAGTTCGTGTCTGTACCCAAACTAGCCGTTGGTTGTCAGCCGAACTTGCCTGCTTGATCGCCATTGACGTCACGTTGCTCCCTGATTGGTCTGAGCCCCAGCCAGTCACGTGCGAAGAGAACTTACCACGTGTTGCTATGCCTGAATCCGCCTTCGCGATTGAAATTATTGGGATGCTTCTATTGCCTCTCGAATTATCATGTTTTGATATCTAGGAACTTAGGCAACAATTTCAGCCTTGTCGAGTTCTATGGCGTCTCTCGTGACGCCAGCAAGTTCGATTTGACCGCACTAGTTAAATGTTGAATGAGAATATTACTTTGGGAGTACACTGTACGGCACCGTTCATCCCGCGGGACTCGTTGATAGTTTATGGTCTGGAAATGTTAGAATGGCCCGGCCAAAGGGAGAGCAGAGGAAACGGTCCGTCGCTCCTTTTTAAAACCGCTCTTTTAGATGCGTGTCTTTTTTTTTTAAAGGACCTGGTGAACCATCTGAGATTTAATGATCTTCGTCCTGTTTGCTCAGCCTGTTAAACCGCCCTTATTATTAGCTATCATCGTCCGCTAGAGGTTAATTGAAATGTGTTGGGATTTAGTGGTCTGTCTTTATTCCCTCATCAGCTGTCTCTGTGGGAGAGTTAACTTTTTATTACGAAGATTACCGGTTCGGTCTCATCTTGATTATAGGATTTTCTTAGTGTTATGATTATAATAATAGTAATAATAATAATAATTACGAACAGTGCACTAAAAACCAATTGCGTAAAGGAAACCGTGGAAGACTCAAGGAACTAAACATCTCTTCAGAAGACATGGCAGACAGGAGCACATGCAGAGAAAAACTTAGACAACAGAAGTTTGAGCTAACTCCCAAAGAGAGACAACCGGGAAAGAAGTGGATGGAGGAGAGAAAGAGGGAGCATAGTTTGTATGAGAGGTTTTCGGGAAAAAAGAAGAAAGGGCCAGAGTAAAACATGAAAATTGATTGTTTGTAACGCTCTCCTTATGGGGAATTAACGAATAAATAATAATAATAATAATTGGAAAAATTCATCAAAGGCATAAATATTGGGACTGCTGTGAACAAAGTCAATGTGTAGTGCTTAGATTTTGCAGACGACTTAGCGATCATCACTAAGATCAAGAGGAAGTTAACAAGGGAAGTATCAGGCTCCGAAATCATGTGGTGAATCTCTCGTGTAAATCAATGGGAAGTAGTGAGTACCGTACATGTTGGAAGGGACAACCCTGACTACTCAGGCACTCAAGGCCAGTGGGAAGCAGCCACACGCTCCAGTCAGCATATACGCCCCGCCTCGCTACTACTCCGAGTGTCACAGGGATGTCCAGCTCCTCCAGCCGTCATGCCTGCGTATCAGGATGTCAGGTTCTATTTCGGAGTCTTGCAGTTCAATCTTGCGACTGATTTTCCGCACGTTGTCCTCTTATAGTACAACGATTGCGTCCACAAAGTTTCAAGATAGGTTTCGTTCTGTCTTCCCCTGTAAGTGCTGTTCTGAGGTTGCATAGTATAGCATCACTGACAGGCCTTCAGAAAACCAAATTTATGGGGACCTTTCGGCAAAAGTGCAAGGAATATAAAATTGAAACAGCATATGAAACGATCTCACAGGTATCCTTGTTTAAATACCGAAGAGAAATAATTCTACCATCAGGATCGGACAGTTTGGCCAACACAGAAAGAATCTTAAGACCTCAAAGGGCATTCAGACTAACGTGGAATCACTACAATAAAAGAGTGATGTCACCTAATGCAAAATTGATACACGACAAACCTGTTGTCCTCCCAGAAGCTCTATATGAATCAGAAATCATGACCTTAGGGAGCCATTCAACAATTGAATCGGTCGGAACTGAAAAGCATTAGTCAAAAATGGTAATTTTCTTAAACATTTAGTATTCTGAAGTATTGACCCAAGGGCCTTTGAACGGCATAAGAAAGAATTAAGTCAGCGGTCTGTTTAAGCCAGAAACCACTGCTATATGTAGTGCCATCAGAGGAGAAAAACATTAAGTCAATGACTTGCTGACTTTCTGCGCCGTATTCCGTACTGGAAGATTCCCGTGTGTTACAGTGCTATTGTAAATTACATTTGTACAAGGTTTAGATGTTTTTTTATGTTACAAATCCATTCTAAAATAAAATATCATGTGAAATATTGATTCTGGATGGCTTTATGCTGAACTAAACTGTCCAGGGAGCTCAAAGGCATTAAGTCACGTTTCCAAAATTGATTTAAATAATATTTGTATGAAATTGAAATTGATATTCCGCTAACACAAATATAACCTGAATAGTTTCTTCACAACATAGATTACTAATATAGTGTGTTTGTCAAGTCAATGACGTTTTATCTGTCTCTTGAAAGGTAGTGAAAACTGACTTAATACTTTACAGCTCCGGCTGATTCAATTGCGGAAATTGAAAAGCAAGAATTAATAATTCTTAGAAAGAATATTCGGCTCCACACGAGAAAATGCAATTTGGATCAAGAGACGAACCTCTATAGATTCGCACAGAATGTTTCACAAACACTGTACGCTGCAAACGTTTGAAAATCTTTGGGTACATATTTAGGATGAGCAACAATAGACCAACAAAACGCTTATTCTGTATAATTAATACCCAAAATACGAGGATTATAAACGATTTGCTTCAGGTTTTTAATATATATATAGTTTAAGTCAAAGTGCAATGTTCTGTTGCTGAGAATCGCATGGAATGTTGAATGTTTCCATTAATTTAAACTGAAATGTGGCTGTTCCATTTCTACTCTTGTCAGAGATTCATATTCATTACCGGTACAGGGATTGTGAATGGCGGATGATTCATGTATTATATATATATATAAAAGCAGTGACCCACTTTTCGCATATGTGTGTGGGAGAGAGCTCCAATCAATACGCCGTGTGGACATAAGCAGCAACCACTCAATGATTTCGATACTATATAACCCGTGTGGCGAGAAAGTGGTTACACTTCGAAACATATTGCCATACCTTAATTCCATAATGTCGTGTTCTTGAACCTAAAATATGATTTAGGCGGGCAGCAAATTTGGTGGACCTATCAAATGGAGATTTGTAGCTTGTCAAATCATAATTTCATCTTCGCTGAATCCACCAGTAAGCTCAATATTGCACCGGTGCATCTACATTCTCTCTCCCTCTCTCTCTTTTCAATACAAAATTGCAAAGAATGCAAAATGCTTCCTTGCGGTTTGTCCTCAATATACCAAGAGAGTCTCATACAACTCCATTTTACGTCCAGATTGGATGGCTAAGTTAAAAGAACGAAGACAGTATGCCATGGCTCTGACTGTGACAGAAATTCTAAAATTCAAAATTCCGTCTTATATTTACTGCACACTAACTCCCATGAGGTCAGTGCATAACCGTGCGAATAGACACACTGCACAAATGCTCCAGATACCTCATCATAGAACCGGAAAATGCAAAGGTTCATTCCGTATTTCAGCTAGTATTCTCTGGAATAAATATAAATTCCGCCTGTATCAGGACTTCCATCAGAGCGATAAAACACTCCCCTCATGGTTATCTATCAACTATACAATTATCATGATCAAGGTGAACAGATGTAATAACAAGAACTTCTATTGTCTAATGTTGAGGTTATTTTTTCTTTCTTCATTTATTTTATTGTATTCAACCGCCCTCTGAATGAAGGGAGCTGTATAAAGATGCTTTGTCCTCAGTGGCCTGTATACGAGAAATAAAAAATTCTAATTCAAAACATAATCTCCACTTAAACGTATTTATAGAGTCTTGATCCTGGCTAAAGTGTGTAAGATAAAGGTAATTTCGCGGCACTTTCGACACTTGTTCTGTTGGTACCAGTTAATGTGTTGGAAATAGATCCATGGTTATTACCAGTTTGAGCCAATACAGATTTTTTTTAAATTCATGAAGTTTTTTTTTTTTTTAAATTCTTTAGACATATTCGAAATTTGATAATTCTCCGTTCATGTGGTTATTCGAGTACGGTATGATGTAATTTGTGTCGTTCTCAGTGATGCATTCTTGTCAACATGCCGAAGAGATTTAGATTTTTTTTTGAACCATTGAGAAAAAATCCTTGAAGAAAGTCGTACCGCGTTACTCTTTGTAACATTTCTTTTGCACATTTGTAAATTTCTTAACTCTAACGATTTTGTGTTTTGACACAGCATCCTAATTGTTCTTGTTTTCTAAAGAGTAGTGCTTTCTTGTGTTGTTGCGGCAGACGGTCTCGCTTTGCCTCAAGATCCTCCAGTAAGTACTGAGTAATGAGCTTAGTCTACACGGCAGTTTCTTGTTGGTAATAGCTTCACTTCTCTTCACTTAAGACAGATAAAAAAGAGAGAAAACATACTTCCACAAACGGAAGATGTAAATAAGAGTTGAGAGGGTTATATGGGTGTTTAGGTATTTTCGTAAGTTATGAATTATATCCAGCTTATGAACGATACTAGATCAGCCATCGTTTTCCTCTAAATTTACAGAGGTAGGGTCGATTTTATAATTAAACATTGTATAATTCTAATGTCATTTTGACTCAGTTCTTAGAGTTGTTTTTTAATTCATAATTTTACTGTCACTTCTTCGGTGGCGTAGTTGGTAGCATGCTGAGCTTCTATGCCCAAGGTCGCGGGTTCAAACCCGGCCGAAGTCGTAGGATTTTTTTAAGGGCGTTAAAATCCCTCAGTACGCCTACCTTCAGAGGGGAAGTAAAGCCGGCGGGCCCATGTCAGATTTATGGTATGATAAAGAACCTTACACTAATTACGCTAGTGTGAAGCTAAATTATAGATTAGATTTGACTAACGCTCTTAAGTTCTAACGCTCGTCGCCAGGAACCGACTACGGTGTCATCCAGTAACAAGGTTCACAACTAGTTGTCGTTGACGGTAGCAAAAGTAGGAACTACTTGAAAATTGAATGTCGGCAGTCCTTACCTGAATTACAGATAACTCACACTAATACAGCCATCTCAATTAACCCCGGTTATCAGACAGATTCAACACACACCCAAAGTACACGGGGCTTCATGACCACGTTGTCGCAGCCCCTAAACTAAGGAATCAACCAACCAATATTAATCTTTCAGTGATGTGTGGTCATTGAAATTCACCTCCTGTACATATTGAAGCGTTATCTTTATAGATTGATCCTTTGCTGGCCGTCCCCAGGGGCTCACATCTAGTGGGACGTGGATTGGCGACCACGGGGCCCCATCTGAGTCCGGCATTGCTTCCACTTACTTGTACCGGGCTCCTCTCCGTCTTCTTTCCTGTCGACCTCACTTGGTCAACTCTTGTTCTCTTCCGACTCCGACGGTATTAGGGTATCCGAGGCCTAGGGAGTCTCTTCCTTTCCCGCCTTAATTGGCCCTTGTCTCTTCTTTTCTGATACCCTCCTTCTGCGAGGGGTCAGCCTTCTTTTTCTTTTCATGTTCTCTCCTGCCTTCTGCTCAAGGCCCTCAAGGAGGCAGGGTGTATGTAGCCCCACCAATTCTGGTGCACCCTGGATATTGCTACACCCTCAGGGGCTCACGGCTGGTAAGTTCGGGAGTTGGTGACCCCGAGGGATTCCTGAGCAGCGTCCGGTTTCCCCCTTTCGTCCCTTACCTGTGGGGAGGACCCTCTCCTCTTTCACTTTCCTATCTGCCTTTTATGGCTTTCCTTCCTTCCAAGTCCCTCTATCCGAATTCTTCGAGGGTTGAGGGCGTTTCTTTTCCTCCTGTCCTTTATTTGCCTTATTCTCCTTTTGTTTTCCATTTCTTCTTCTAGTATATAAGTTAGTAGTTAGCTTTTGTTATAGTTCAAATTTTCATTATCATTTTCACTATCACCCAAACCATTAGGGGCCGATAGCCTAGATGTTAGGCCCCTTAAAACAACAATTATCATCATCATCATCACCTTTGCTGGCCGCCATCCTGGACCTTGTGAATACTCCATTAGAGCTAAGCGTCTCCAGAGACGAGGCACTGGGTGTATTGCATATTAATCTCCATTTTGGCTCTACTGTACGTCACCTTAATGAGACGTCTTAAAGAGCAGCTTGCGTGTGGAGGAGATCTGACGGAGCAGCTTGTGTTATTATGAACTTGCTCCCAGAATATCTTCTTCGGGAATAATTATTAGTATGCAAATCCGTCCTCTCTAGAGTTGCTTCTGTCTTCTTCCCTGTTTGTGTGTTGGCTGAAGTTGAGATGGAGTTAGTGTTTTACCCTCCTCCTTCACCTCCTCCTCCTCCTCAGTCTTCTTAGATTAAAGTATTGATTGCATTACCGTCACGCGTTAGAATGTCGCCTTGACTTATAATCTGAATAATTGCTTTTGGGGTACAAATAACTGGTGTTTCCCCTCGAGTGCACGTTAATCTTACAAGATGTAAGCGAAATGGGTGACAAAGCTTCTACGTGCTAGAGCTCTCCCGACACTAGAACATTCTTGGTTTGATTGCTTCAACAATCCAAGTAATGGTGAACACGTTTTCTTGTATCTACGACTAGTTTCAGAATTTTTAAGAGTTTTGTGATCTTCAGCATTCATCAGTTGATGTATCTGTAAGTTTTCAAGCCTCGGAGTGTAACCGTTTTGATTTCTTAATAAAATGCTTGCAGCGAACTAGTTAAATTTTATATAAAGATATTCAATAATAGTAATAATTGACCCGTTAATAAATATTAACGTGCATTCCAGTCGTATCCGCGGGCGGCTGCTGCTGCAAACTTGATCTTCACGGTATCTATTGGTGACTGTCCGAACTAGTGAGCCGGCAACCTTCAGCGTGTCTGTCTTGTCGATGGCTCGCTCGTGTGGCTAATGTTGGCACTTAAGTTTTGAGAACTCGAGGTCTCACGATCGGCTCCGTTCGAGCCCGAACGGCGGCCATTTTGTTCTGGTTGTTGAGATAAACAAATGAAGTTGAAGGAATTCTTGCAAGAAGGAAAGATGTGAGAACTAAATCTCTGGTGTAAAACGGGGATTATCTGGCCTTAGGCCAGGTAAACTTCCTTTCCCCGATATAATTTCGTCTCTACGTGATTTACATTTACCGCCCACCGTTGAGAAATCTCTGTCATCGGATTAAATATGTAGACATGAAGAAAACGCAATGTATGAAGTTTGGCTACAGGAATACATCTCTTTATTAAGGTTTGTTTGTGTTAAAAGTTATTGGAACTATTTGTGACCTGAAAATGTGAATTGGTCGTCGATACGAGTATTTGTGTTGGTGTTATTCTACATATTTTATATGTTGCAGTCTTGAGCTGTTGAATAATTATCTTAGCGCAGTTGGCATTTATTTTGCCGTTAGTAAGTCACTTGGTTTGTAGAACCGAGTAGGCCTAAGCATGAAGAGAAAGTTCCAATACCTTATTTTTAACTTGATGTAATACACTTATTTATATGTATTTTGGGAGGGTTGTGTTTTATCTTTTTTCTGACGTGCCGTGCTGTGTAATGTTCAGATCTCATTTTGTTTTGAGCGAGGAATTTTCCTAACCTTAATTTTTTTTTTCGTATCAGTTAATTTTCCTTTTCCTCGTCTCGTTAGCGTGGTCTCTTAAAGACTCTGTTTAAAATATCACCACTTATGATATGTATTTTTATTTTTTCCATGGTCCGTTGCCTGGATACTCTCCGGGATTGTTATCCGATCTCGTTTTTCTCGGAAACAATGTAATTAATTTTTCATGTCGACTTGAGGTCATTCATATTGAATTTTCATGCCGTACGCACGTACCTTGCCTTTGCTCCTGAGTAACTAAAAGATTTCAAGAATTATCTTTTTAATTTCCAAGAGATATCTTCTTGGTGGTTTGAACTTGTCATTCTTCGAACCTATACGATGATAATGTATATTTTTTTTCGGAATCTAATTCTACTGATGTAGAGTATAATTGGTTCTCGCATAATGGGACTTCTTCATTGAAATTGGGTAATTAAATTCCATCTCCTTCTTAATTTTATTGGTTCCTTGCTTCTTGATTATTATTTTGTTTGTTCTATTTTTTACCTTTTATGTTACATCTTTTCTTTAACATGCATGTAAAGATGTTCTTTCCTTCAATTATATTTAATGTTATGAAATGTGATTCGTGTTTTCTTCAAGTTTAGTTTTAGTGCTCTTCTCTCAATTTAAATGCAACCTGGGTATGGTAATTTGTCCAGCCGTTCCACACACATACCCTAGTTGCTCCCTGTTATTATTTATCGTTTTCTCTCTTAGTGTTTCTGAAGGTAACTTGTGGGTACAATAATAATAATAATTTTCACCTACTTCCTCAAAAAGAAAACTAAGGGAGCTTGGTTCACTTAGGTGGACAAAGATTTACAAGAAGTGGGAATTACAGGCAACGATATTTGGGAACGTGCCACCCTTAAACAAAAACTGACAGCACACCGATGTTTCCAAGAAAAGCCAAAGCTTCCAACTGGCAAGAAGTGGGCTGCAGAAAGGAAACAACAGCATCGAGAGCTAATGCGAAAGTACTGGGAGGATGTTAAAGCTCGATGCAGCAAGAAACAGTTGAAATGACGTGGTCCTTAGATGGCTGAATCGAAAGAAGAAGAAGAAGAATGGATCTTAGAAGATCTCTGTGAAGAAATGGCTCTTGAACACAGGAGGATCAAACTAGACAGGGCATACTATGCTTGCAGAAAACTGTACGCCTCGAAACATCTGTCAAACTAAGACACTGTAATGCAGTAGTCAGACCATCAATCCTCGACGCAGCTGAGTGCCTGTTTCTAACTAAGAAGACTCCCCTACGGGCCCTTGAGATACAGGAAAGGAAATTCTTGCGGAAAATAGCGGGACCAAGGATCTTGCCAGATGGAAGACGATGGTACAAACCAAATTGCGAACTCAACAAACACCAGGAAAACCTCACCGATGCCATCAGAAGGAGACGTTTGGCTTTCTATGGCCACCTGTACAGAATGGATCACCACAGGATTTTCAAGGTAGCCAAGAAGGTTAAAGAAACTGGGTCCTTGTGGATCAAACACGTTGAGAAGGATCTTGCTGAACTTAATATTCAGCAAGACACAATAAATGGAAGGAGTCGCTACCGTCTGACAGTTGAAACCAGGCATTTCTTCATATCCATTACAGAAGATCACCATAACGCGTCCAGGAAATGGTCCGAACAAGAAAGAAAGAAAGAAATGAAAGATTACTGGCCCAATAGAAAGGCTCAAGATTCCAGAAAAAAAGCAGCGGGCAAACAATCCACCAAAAAACACCAGAAGTGGTAGACAACAGCTAAAGCACAAGCACCGTGGTCCATAGGTGACCCAAACAACCGAATATACAGGGTGAACAAAAAATGCCGCACTTGGAGGTCGTCATGCGGTTCCTCGTCGAAATTCACGACAAAAGTTTATGTTGCAAAACCTAGTCCCGCCAATAGGTTTAACAGAAATGCGTGTTAAGAAACGAGGCTCTGGTAACGCTGTAACTGCATGCAGCGTGGCCAAAAGCAGGTCGCAGGTACTCGGCGCTCTGCCGGAGCTTTCTCTGTACATTCCGATGCTCTGCAGGATGTGACAAGTGTTGGCAGCTTTTCGTTTTCATACTTGTGTTTTCAAACAGCACCCGATCCGATTTTGCTATTGAAACTTTAGTCTTGCAATTGGATGAGGAATCGCATGCCGACCTCCAAGTGCGGAGTTTTTTGTTCACTCTGTATAATAATAATAATAATAATAATAATAATGTCCAGGAAGTGCAAATTTTGAAGTCTGTAGGAAATCCACCGAATCTAGAAATAACGGCTTGATCATGATCACATTTGGTAACTGATCAACAAAATTCAAATCTCAGCCTCTTATCGATCACACACAATTCTAGTTTTCTCTGCTAGATGGTTTGAAAACGATAGGCTACGTCTTATTGGTGAATAGGTGACACCATCACAAAAATATCTTTAACTAGTAGCCGAGGACATAATTATGCGTAAAAATTGCAACTTTAAGATGCCGTGGAGTTCTTTTCTGTGTGTAATTCGTCCGTGTTGCAGCAGACAAAATGCTAGCAATCAATTCCTTTTGGATAGCTGGCTTTGTTTGGAGCATGGCTGCCCAAAACCGTTCCCATAAACCCAAGGCAAATACGATGTGCGAGTCCGCATTTTGTCAGCTGCAACTTGGAATTTTATGAGCTATCCATATTATCAACCTCGAATATCGTTCGAAAGTGTAGGTGTACTTTTGAAGCGTCCTGTCTAAAGGCGGTGCAAGTTCGCGGAACTGAAGTCATTTGTCTTGACTGGGAATGTGCATGCTTACGTCTCAAGCAAATGGGGACCCCGTCTCCCCTTCTCCGATCGAGAAAATTGAGCCATTTTTCCCGTTTGTTGGCAGTTCTGGAGGAGGATGACAAATGGAGTTAGCACGTGCTCCTCAAACAGTTAAAAGTACGCAGGGCCAAGATACTGCGGGATTATTCACGTAGGTAGACAACTTGTGTGCTCTCCTTAATTATGGCTTTCACAGCCCAGAATTCTACACGTTGTGAGAGTCCCAACTTATCAAAACTCGCATTATCATACCGTACTGTACATTAGTGAGACAATATACCGTAAAGTGAATCAAAAGTTCGTAAACTTGGCGCATAGTTTAGGCTATTTCGTAAGCATCTTCAAAGTAATCGCCTCGGGTGAATTTTAATTGGTTGGTTGGTTCCTTAGTTTAGGGGCTGCGACAACGCGGTCGTGTAGGCCTAGCCCCGTGTACTTTGGGTGTGTGTAGAATTTGTCTGATAACCGGTGTTAATTGTGATGGCTGTATTAGTGTGTGTTATCTGTTATTCTGGTAAGGACTGCAGACGATCTATTGTTCAAGTAGTTCCTTATTTTGCTACCAAATGCTACCGTCCACGACACCTAGCTGTGGACTTGGCTACTAGATACAATCGCAGCCAGCACTTGGCGGCGAACGTTGGAACTAATATAGCGTTATCAAATAATCTACCCTACACATTTTAGCTTCACACAAGTGTAGTTAGTGGAAGGACCTTTTTCATGCCATAAATATATGACATGGGGCCGCCGGCCTTACTTCCCCTCCGAAGGAAGGCATACTGAGGGATTTTTAACGCTCTTAAAAAATCCGACGACTTCAGGTTGTTTGAACCTGTGACCTCGGGCATGCTCATAACTACGCCATCGAAACACTGAATTTTAATTGTATTGTCTAATACTTTGTTTAATCCTGCCAATTTGACAATGCTTTACCAAACAATCGTACAAACATTTAGGAAAATGAAATATAGGTTGGAAATTATCCGTAGAATATTACAGTGGATACAAAATATTATCTTGCAGTACCCGTCGAAAAAAATATTTATAAAAATCTATCTGGAATGGGGAAATATTAAATAGAAGCACTGAAACGTAATATCGAAGGAAAACACTAATAATCTGTAAGGTTGGTTCCGCAAGATGGTTTCGGATCGTGAGTGCCACTAGTCTTTGTTAGGGTATCGGAGTTCTGATTGGTTAGACAAATGTTTACAGATTGTTCCACGTGCTCCGATCATCAACCTAACGACTTCAATTTACTCAAGCTCGTATTTTTCGTTATTCTATGGAGTTTTCGCATCCTATATGACTTTCTCCACCGGATCGACTTCGTGCTGTTGAATGGAGCTGATTTCTAATTGTGTGTCTAGTGTTAGTAAGTCGTCTGGAATGGAAGCAATATGCAGCAACCACCTGTAGCCTCTTACTACTTGCGATCATGCTTGTACCTCATGTACTGATGTAAAATGACCTCCCTTCTGATGCTTTATCATATTGGAAAGAGATCAAAATGGCAGGAGACTTACGGTCTATTTACACTTACAAGGGGAGGATACGATGCGTGGGTCACCGATTCGAACCATCTTTAGTACACGTGTACTACTAAGCGTAAATAGACCTTGGGTCGCTTGAATAGGCTGGAAGTTGAAGCTCTGAATTAGTGTTATGTTGTCTTCTAAATCTTGATATTTCGTTTTAGTGTATGGAATGAACCCATTAGGTTGTAAAACAATGCGTTAGAGTAGACTTCCATGGCTTTAGATTTCCCATTGCTTCTCCCTTTCTCTGACCGAGGGATATTTCTGGGACTTCTAAATCGATAGAGTGACCGTTAACGTTGACAGCTCGTATTCATCTTCACAAGCCACGTTCAGTGGTGCGTGTTATTGAGTCTTCAGGAGACCATGAAGGTGATGTGTGTCTTGCTTTGTCTTGGACAATTGATGGTATAAACACTTGCTTGCCTGGTTGTCAACTGCAATTGATCACTCTTGTCAGATGTAGGGCGAATGGGTATTTTGGTGACAATTGACGGAATATGAACTACAAACTTTGTTGAACACGATAAACGAGATGCAGTTATTTTACAACAGCCTCTTTAAGAGCTTAAGTTCAGTTTCTACTATTTCATCAGCTGATGATTAGTATGATGACGTGACGGGCCGAGTCAAATGTTCTGGGATGTTAAATTATTGTTGGCACCCGGCATTTCTCTTGTCTTGTCCTGGTACTTGAACCCCAATAAATGATAATATCCTGCCCCGTTCAACTTCATAATTAATCATCGTCGCAGGTATTTATTATATTATTGATTTAAACCCACTAAGGAGTTCTTCTGAGTAGTTCTTCATCAATGCTTTCGTTTCCAAAATCTCTTGAGCCCGGCTGATACTTTTTTCTTCCTCTCCTGCGAGAGGGGTTTCCGACACTACGGTTCTTTTTTCTGGTTGGCTGGTTCCTTAGTTTAGGGGCTGCGACAACGTGGTCACGTAGTCCCGTGTACATAGGGCTGTTTTCACCAACGTCAATTATCTCTTAATTCATCAATAAAGGTTATTTAACTTAGCACGAGCATTTCACCAAACAGAAACGCTCGTTAACTTACCACTAACAAGGAATTACGTTAAATGGCCAAATCTGGCCACTCAACTCTCTAAAGCATCTTTAAAGTGGCGGGAAACAGCTGAACTGTACCTCGTGCATCTCACAATGGCGGTTTGTTTCCGAGTTTCACACGTAGGCTACTTTCATCCATATGAATATAAAATATGTTTATGATAATGAAATTATAAAAGATGACACACATTACTACGTTTTAATACCAAGAAAGACGAATATGGAAATAAATAAAAAATATCCGAATGAGGATTTGAACTGCTTCCAGCGCTGCGTAATAAATTGACAGTCTGCACCTCTACCGCTTACGCTACGAAGACAACTGAGTAACCGCGTCCTATTACGCTATCTATTCACACAACTGCCAGTTCTCCTAAATACTTTGTTGATATCATTTTAGGCTTTTGCCACGAATAAGGTCTTCTGTATTTCCCTTCCTTTATAATTATGTTCCAGAAAGTCTCAAGGAAGCAATGCAAACAATGATCAGTGCTGGACGCTTCTTGTTCTGTTCGCCATGTTGTCCAAGATGAAACCGAGTCTACGCATGCGCGAGGGCCGTAAATCTTCAATTAAATATTCAGGTTCGACCCGTTTGGTGTCTGGTGGTGTACCCCGAGTTGTAGGCAAAAATATCTGATTTTCGATTTTCCAAAGAAAGGGTGTAATGGATATGGGTCACCCGTTTGACTCCAGGTGTGCAAACTTCCAGAAACTCGTCGTTGTTAAAACCGTAGAAGTACAAAGGAGATGTTGAAACCAAAACAATTTTCATTATCCATGGTTGTCTGTACCGTACTTTGGAATAACCTCACTGCCTCCTAACCTACCGTACCGACCTTCACAGTTCTCCATATGGGTTTGGTTTCTCCCCGAGTTGTTCAGTCATTACAGAAATATGCTGGGATAGTAGACCCAGGTCATCTATTCCAAAATGAGTTCACCGTATTGCTTGAGGTACATCGTCAGTGATGCAGTTCATAAATATACGCTCCCTAGGATTCACATGGGGATTCTACCTGTTTTGTTGCAATGATATACTGTATATGCTGGAGGAGAACCAATTCTGATTTCCCGAGAGGTATCCCACCCATTAAAAATGAATTCCGGCTGAAGTTGATGAACTGTATGCCCAATCGACCACAACGTTCTCTCTGTTACGGATGTGTCACCCTCGTTGGCGATTAACATACCCACTGGTATTTTAATAAATCTGATATGCCTTGGTCAGTAAATTTTATTATTATTATCGAACTCGGTGCTGGAAGGAATGTCTGAGCAAAAATGGCTTGAAACTCAATATAGGGAAAACTGAATTCTTGCAATGTGGTACACAGACCAACGGTACCATCAGCATTGATGAGCATCATCTCACTAAAACTACACACTTGAAATATCTCGGTTCCCTTATCACTTCAGATGGCGAAACGCTTCTCGATGCTCGAGCACGAGTTAACACTGCGTGGATGAAGTGGTGCCAAGTCACAGGAGTGCTGTGCGATAAGAAAGTACCTATCCCTTTGAAAGGGACGTTCATGATACGACCAGTGGCACTTTACGGCACAGAATGTTCGCCAGCTTCAACCAAGCATGAACAAGCCCTACATGGAATGGAGATGAAAATGTTACGTTGGTCCGTGGGTGTTACACGGCTTGATCGTGTCAGGAATGAACATATCCGGAAACAGATGGGAGTTGCAGCCATTACCGATAAAATGAGCGAAGCACGGCTTCGGTGGTATGGGCATGTCCCTAGAAGTGATGAGAACTCTGTGGCAAGAACAGCTCTCCAATACGATCCAGGAGGAGATCGATCCCGTGGACGTCCAAAGAAAAGATGGCTGGACAGAATCAAGGAAGACTTGGTGATGTGTGGACTTAAACCTGAAGATGCCCTTGACAGGAAGAAGTGGCGAACAGCAACCAAACAAGCGGACCCTGCACCATGGCGGGATACACGTAGGAAAGAAGAAGAATTATTATTTGATACAGCCACCTATGGACTACAAATACACAACAACCGTTCAGGTTTTCTTCTTTAAGGTGTTTCTTCCTGCCAAAGATCTTTCAGCCTCTGGCTCCTTCTCAATCGTTCTTCGGCTGAAAGCGTGGGTCTTTCTTTGGGAGGATCCTTCACGCCTGCAATTTTTGTTCTGTATCCTTTCCTGTCCCAGACTTCGGCCGGCCCAATGTTTGCCCTTTTTAAGTCCTGATGGACTTCCTGAAGCCATGGAGGTTGCACCATCCATTTCTCCTGAAGGTTGAGAATTTTGTTAGCCAATCTCTCGGTCCCCAGCCGTTACTTGTCCCATTAAGTAATCATTTATTATTATTTAAATACCATTTTCGGCCACATTATGGCCATCTTCAGTTTTACAGAGAAGAAAAGAAAAAACTTATGGAAAACTACTAGCAAAGCCTTTCAAACAGCATTTAAACTTGGTATTTCCATTTTTTAATAAAAAATATATATTTAAAAAACATGTCACAAATGTGGGCTTAATTTTTTATATATTATTATTATTATTATTATTATTATTATTATTATCATCTTCATCAACATATTATCATCGATTTTCTCCCTTTGGGAGAGCTTGCGAACTTGCGTCTATCACAGCTTCACTTCCTTCTCTTATCTTTTCTTCCCAACACTGCTTCATTAATTCACTGTATATTTTCTTCCTTTCCTCTGTCCATTTGTTCCCTGTTGTTCCTTTTCTTGAGACTTAGCCTATTCAAATTTCTTGTTTCTGATTTTATTTCTGAATTGATTTCTGTCTTTAGCTTAGTCTTCAGAGATTTTGAATCGTTTCAGGTCCTCCTGTGTTTTTTTTTCATTCATCTAGTCTTTAATTTACTTGCATTAATGATGTTAAAAATGTTCTTAGTGAGTCTTTTTTCATCCATCCTCCACACATGTCCATAGAACTGTAGGCGTCTTTTCCTAAATGTCTCTGTGATGGTGTCTTGTGTTCGTATATATATAAATTAATAGGAAAGACCCAGTTTAAATGTACTTTAAAAAGCTTTCCTCGTAGATTTTTTCTTCTTTGAAAAAAAAAAACTGACGAAAGCCATAAGTGGCCGAAACTGGTATTTAATTAATAAATATTAATTTAGTAATTGTATTGACTAAGTTGTATTAGATTTATTAAATAGGCCTGAGCATTTCTATTTAGATTGAATGCCAATAACGAAATAAAAAATTATGATAAAGTTCATATCATTGCTTATACTTAACGTTACCAAGAAGACTGTGACATTATTTTAATCCTTCACAATAACCAGATATGGAAGTTTTTTTTTTCTGTATCTGTGTCGTATTTTCCTGCCATGCATAAAAGGTTTGAAATATATATTGTACGTCTAGCCAGTTTGGATGTGACACACACCGCTTTGACTGACGAGAGCTGTCATTGAAGCACGGCGGTGCTCATTCCCTGATGTTTCGACCCGTGAGATGAGTCGGGTTCGCGAGTTTTCAATTCGTCTGGGTGACACTCGTTATCTCACTCTTGTTGTCAATAACATCTATCCACACATTCTCTCTGTCGGCCGCACCTGTCTCATTCCAATATCCAATCCACTTGATTCATGAGCGTGTATGGAAAGAGAGAGATAGAGAGAGAGAGGGGGGGGGGGAAGCTTTGGACATGAGTTAATTTTAAGACCATAATAACAAAATAGCTACCAATGTATTGATCTACAAAAAGAGGTACAGTAATTTGCTTGTTTCGTTCCGTGTATTTGTAATTGGAAATTGCATTTTTTTTTTCAGCGTGGATAACGCCTAACATTACTATGGTCAAGGCGGCTCGACAGTTTGATGCTGGGGCGATAGACTCGCTCGCTACCTCGTAAACTCTCTCCGAAGCTCGTAATTTAAATTTCCACTGAATGGAGATTGTTGGTAGAAATAAAAACATAAACACACTTGTAGAGGGCGATGTCACGTTTTTTTTTTGAGAACTTTTCTTACATTCAGAGTATAGGCCTATTGATATTTTTGACGGTTTACCTAGCGTAGCTTAAAAGTGCGCACGGACGGCAGGTTTTTCTTGGACTCGATTCACTGAAATCGTCACTGCTCGGCTTCCTTTGGTCATAAATGAATGTTTTTTCTACAGAAACCTCCCTCGAGAAAACTTTCACAGAGTGGTGAAACCCGCATCAAAATCCAACCAGTGATTCTCGAGATTGCCCGTTACATCCAAGTTAGTTAGTTATTGGCGTTTTAAGGGGCGGAACAGCTAGGTCATCTGCCCCTGTTTCATCTAAGAATCGGGGACTTTGTTTTATACTATCTACAGTATACTATCTATAGATTTATTTGTGTCTCCTTCCAGTATACTGAAAGCCTCCAGATGGTGTGTAACATTAACATATCAAATGATCTTGTCGACTTCATCGTTATGCTTAGGTCTACCGTTATGCGTTACGGTTACGGCGTGTATGACGTCATCATGTTGTTCAGTGCATATGCACCGAGTCTGAGTTTACTCCTGGGGGTCTGGCGTTATGGAAACGGAGACGGTGAGTGCGTGACGTCATGCAGCTTCCGCGCGGGAAGCCTAAGTTAAAGGGTAATGGAGTCTGTTGAGTCTGAGTTTACTCCTGGAGTCTGGCGTTATGCGATACGGAGACGGCGAGTGCGTGACGTAATGCAGCAGAGTGCAAAGAGTCAAGCCCTCCTGAACCTTTCTAACATGTGTAGCATTTGTAGCATGCGTCATTTGAAATGATATAAAGTCTAGTCTCTCAGACTGACTATTTTTTTTTAGAATAGCAAATCATTCTCCCAGCTTATTAACTATTTGTATCCTTGATTGGGAATCCACCGGTATTTTCAAATCTTTTCAATATACTCACTATGATATACTCAATTTTGAGCAATGCAATTATTTTGTCTCAGTAAGGGTCAAATTCATTCTCCTACAGAAACTCAAAATTTTGGGTAGTCGTACAACAAACACATGTCCATAGCTGGAGCATTAGTTTAACATATCAATGGCGTGTCACATCGATCCGACCATGCAATAATAAAATTATAAATGAATCGCCTCACGCAGTCAATTTTCGGTATTTGTTAAATGTCACAGAATTCATTTGCATTTAATCGACAGGCTAGCTGTCCGTCATTATTAAACTATCAATTAACATGTATAGCTGTTCAATTGATTGCCTCGAATATACAGTAATTCCCTAAACATCGATTGCTCTCACATTTTACCAGCCTGGGAAGAACTCAAGGCTGCAATCCCAAGGCGTTGAGTAAATAGAAACCAATGTGAACTCAGAGGTTTTGGACTGACGAGTTTGTTTATGGTAGGTTGACCAGTTTATTTATCCACAGCATCCACCAGATACCCGTTGGGGGGACCGCGGATCAAACAATTAAATTCTTGCCAGAGCCTGGAATCGAACCCGGGACCTTATGGGTGGCGGCCAACAAAGCTATCTAAATAGCCATTTTTTAAGTTTAGGAAGAATTGTTACCTTCACATATTAAGCAAGGTTTTCTTTCTTTGTAGATAATTGTACGTCCGCCTCGTTGCGTAGTGGCTAGCACCCTTGGTTGTTACCGTGGAGGCCCGGGTTAGATTCCCAGCTCTGCCAAGAAATTTGATTCTGGTCTTAGGGCCGGAATGGTGTACACTCAGCCTCGTGAGAAGTGGCGGATTCGATTCCACCTCAGCCATCCTTAAAGTGGTTTCCCGTGGATGGAAACTTTTAGGTTTACGTGACCGTTAATCATGCGATCATGAGCAACGTTTTTTTTTTTTGGTGGTTTCTCCACTTCTACTCCAGGCGAATGCCGGGATGGTACCTAACCTAAGGTCATGGCCGCTTCCTACCCCAATCCTACCTCATTTACAATTACACACACTAGTACAGACTTCACAGTAACACAGGTTATCAGACAAATTCTACACACACCCAAATACACGGGCTACGCGACCACGTTGTCGCTAAGCTCCTAAAATAATCAACAACAAGATCATGGGAAACAAGAACCTGAAATAGTCATCTAGAAATTATGAGAAAATTGTTGAGTGGACACCGAGACTGTTGGCCTCTGAAAGGTCCATTGAACTCGTTGATCTTGAACGAATGGATTGTTGCTCACCAGCGCTAGTAATTCAGTGGTGATAACTAAAGACATAGCGTGAAATGTTGTTTGTAACTACATAATTAACCCGGTTAGTGAGGTGTGCACCACAATGGCTTGACGAAGTTTGGCGGTTTGGTTTATTGAACTGTTAAACGCTACGGTCCGCCCAATTACCTGCAGAAATGTATTGATTGGAACGATTTAATGATGACGAACGATACAGAATATAATCCGTTGTGCAGTGACAGTCGCAAGTTCTCTCCTGTCTGTTCATTGAGCGTGGGCGTAATTCCATTGTGTGTTAGTGTTCCTTTATTCATAAACACTGAAATGAATTCCGTGTTTCCCACCCTAATCGTCACTGCAGATACCGAAAAAGGAACTCTTGTTTGTTTGCATTTTGTATACAGTAATTTGTGCTTTTTTTTTTTTTCAACGTCTTCGAAGGTTCATGGAACTAGACCCGGTTTGAATCTGTTATTGATTATTTTATGTCTTCAGTAGTGGCGAAGTTAGGGCTCATGGCCCTTTCTTACACTTAACCAAGCAATATGGTACCAGTACATATAAGATAATTTTCGAAATGAAATGAAAATCCACAGCCTGTTTCCAGTCGACCGACCGGGTCAGGGAATGGAATGAATGACGCCCCCATCTAGCGGCGAGGATATGAATTGTGCCGGCTGCCGAAGCCTGTCGCACTCCCCTGGGGCAATGATTAAATGAATGACAGGTGAAATGAGATGACGATGGAGAATGTTGCTGGAATGTACTTTGTGACAGGGAAAACCGGAGTACCCGGAGATAAACCTGTCTGTCCTCGCTTTGTCCTGCACAAATCTCACATGGAGGGACCGGGATTTGAACCACGGACCCAGCGGCGAGAGGCCGGCGTGCTGCTGCCTAAGCCACGTGGGCTCAATTTTCGAAATACAAAAAAAAAAAATTATGACAAGTAAGGATTAAATTAATTATGCTAATATTAATATTAATGAAAAAGGCACATGAATAATGATAATAACAATTATAATTACAATAATAATAATAATAATAATAATAATAATAATCACAATGTCACAGACCTTTCTATAATATCCTAGATACAATCCTAGCTCAGTCATACGTCCTATCATCCAACACCATTCACACGGTGTAATCTGCTGTATTCAACAAGTAATCTCGGCATGCGACATTAAATTTCTTTATTGTTGTAGAATTTCTGATATCGGCAGGAGTTGAATTCAATAGTCGAGACCCAGCTACAGCTCGCCAACCATTTGGCTATAACTGAGTTATCCTCATCATCATCATCATCATCATCATCATCATTAAGACCCATGACAGAAAACAAAAGTAAGATCAATCACGCAGGGAGGTGTATTATCTTAATCACAGTCGCAGGAATTAACAACTTACGCAATTAATTCCTGCGACTGTGATTATCAAGATAAATAATAATTCTTTACACGGAATGTATGCAGTAATTCGTCATTTTTTTAACGTCTCAGAAAGATCACTGAACTGGACTCAGTTGTAATCTGCGATCTTGTTTGTTTTATATCTTCTTCTTCATGTGCCATCTTCTCTCAGGAGGTTGGCAGCCATCATAGAGACTCTTGCTTTAGATGATGCAGCACGAAACAGCTCAATAGTGGAACAATTGAACCACGTTTTCAGATTATCGATCCAAGAAATGCGTCTTCTTCCTGGTCTTCTTTTGCCTTGTAGCTTCCCTTGAATGACCACCTGCAGCAGATGGTATTTCTCTCCTCTCATCACATGACCCAGATACTGCAGTTTTCTAATTTTGACAGTATTTAATATTTCCTTTCTCTTTCCCATCCGCCTCATCACCTCATCGTTGGTGACCTTTTCTTTCCAACTCAGCCTCAGTATCCTTCTGTACGTCCATAGCTCAAATGCCTCCAATCTGTCCATTTCTCGTTTCTTTATGGTCCAGGTCTCAACTCCGTAGAACAAGGTGGAGAAGGTATAACATCTCAGAAGTCTAATTTTTAGATGTAAATTTAGGTCTCTGCTACAGAACACCCTCCTCATTTTATTGAATGCATTTCTGGCTTGACCTATCATGGACTTTATCTCCTCAGTACTGTCAATGTAACAGTTCACATTTGTTCCTAAATACCTGTACTTTGTCACTTGCTCTACTGTCTCCCCATTGATTATCAAGCTCTCTTGATGTTCTGTTCGTGATACTACCATAAAACGTGTCTTACTGACATGAAGTGTTAATCCCCATCGTTCACTTGCCTCCACGACTTAGTTAGTCAGTCGCTGTAAATCTTGTAGACCTTCCGCGAATAACAACGTGTCATCTGCAAATCTATGTATTGATTTTTCTAGATGATGAAGCAAACATAATTACCGAAGACAAGTATTACCTTCTTAGGTACAGTATATAGAGTCTAAAAATGATAACTCTACCAGACATCTGAGCCCTTTTTATGTAGTGTCTATACGCATACATATTATTGAGGTCACGGACGGTGGAGAAAGTAGCACGTTGCTTCTGCCTGTGTGTTAAATGGCAACACATTTTCCAAACCAGCGTTGTTATGATCTTCCAAGTGGAAGCAACAGCGTGGTGGCGATCGGTGAACGTAGCCTCGCTTTAAACAGGCTCTGTCTCTCTGATATACCATTCAGTGTGTTCACTCTGACTTGGTCAAGAGTATATCACCCTTATCTTTTGATTCACTGGGAACTGACAGCTGGTTATGAGTGCGTGCCCGACCACTGTAGATAAAGGCTATATACAGTAGAACGCTAGCATAAAGTAGTATTCCCTTTATAGGCTTGTTGGTCATTGGAGAGGGTAGGAAGATAGAACTCTTCCGAAATTTGTTTTCCAATATTTGATCGGAGAAGCGCATCACGAAACTTAAACTAGCCAATACGCTCATATTCCCGATCGCTACGTAAGCTACAGAAACATGGACCGTCAAAACGGCTAACAAGCAAACGATAGATACGCTGGAAATGTGGGTATACCGCCGCGCCATGTCCTGCGAATATCTTGGACTGAACACCGGACTAACGCTTCGGTTCTTGAGGAACTCAAGGCCAAGAGCACACTCTTGAAGAAGATTGGCGCTTCGTCCACATCTCAAGACGGGCTGGGGCCTTGATGAAGGTCGTAATGCAAGGGAAACGACGCTAACGTCTTAGCCTCTTAAGACTGTAGAGCATGGCGAAACTCTCTATCTGACATGTTACCACACCCCTGTCAAGAGTACGACGACCGAGGTAGAACCTTTGCATAGCATTTTGTTTCTCAGATTATTAAATCACTGTACTATTTGAAATGATCACATTATAACCATTACAAGAAATCTGTTCAATTATTTTAATTTGTGCAAATTCCTTGAATTATGCGATTATTTTGAAGTCGTTGTTACTGGACATACAGTATTTGTCCTTTCTGCTTCCATGACACCTAATGTAGTTGGCAGCTCCTCACGGAAGTGTGATTTAGACTTACACCTTACTCGAGCATTTATGTGATGTACCTGAACTAGTACGATCAATTCATCTAGTCTAGAACTTCGATTGAATTTGCCCCACAATCACTTAACTAATGGCGCGGTAAGTGCTCTGAACTAAGTTTGAATTTTGGTGCGTCTTGTGTGACTTGCTGGAAAGGCATAATTGATTGTTTACAGGACGAGATACTGTTTACACGACGAGAAGCTGGAATTCCAAATTATTTTTGACATTAAAATTTTTATGATTTCTCACCTCCCAGTTTCTGTTGCCGTGTTGATGGTTACAATCATTGCCCTTATCCCTCTCTGTTCCTTTCGTGTGAATGTTAGCTTTAAACCCATTTCGTTGCATTTCATTTCGTTGGCAATGGACCTGCGGTCGGAATATTATCGTGCGGAATGCAGGGGAGGGTTGCATAATAAAATGATCTTCATTTACATTTTTTAAATCCACGCCAACACTTTTATCTGCTCCTACTACTCCTTTTTCTAGTGGATACGTACGCTTCATTACTTGTGATACTCTGATTCTCACTTATATTTTATTTTTGCAATGGTCCTAATTTCTTTTTTGGGGGTGTAATTTATTCCAGCAGTTAACTGAAAACGGGTTCTCGTTTCTGCGCTTTTAACTAGTGAGCCACCGTTTAATCTTCTCCCAGTAACTGCTTTATGACTAGCAACTAGTTGCTTAACCGACAGAGAAAGACCGAAAGATTAAAACATTAGATTGTTTTAACAATCATTAAAGCACTTCCTTCCGTGTCTCTAACACAAATGATCTACAAGGAGCAATATGATCTGTATATGACGGTTGATTTCATAATCTGTGAGGTCTGACTGAATGGTGCAGTTGGTTAAGTTGTGGCCTTCAAGAGCCGATATAATTGGTTCGATCCAAACTTAGTCCGATTGCATAAATACGGCTTCGTGCCAATAGATTTATGGAATCAACTTTGTCTATTTTTCACTGTATTCAATTAACTTTGCTTCCAATTTTCCTTCATCCTGCTCGAGTGGTGTTCTTTCTCCTCATGAGTCTACTTTTTTTCTGGTTGTTAGTTTCCTTCTCTCCCGAAGTCCTGCCTTTTGAGTAAGTTCTCGGAAGGGTGTTCAGTTTACTATGGTGTCTGTTGTAATTCCAGCGTTTTTCGTATCTTTTTTCAATTTCAACAAACCATGCGGGTTTAGACTTGTAACCGTTCAGTAGATTGAAGATCTGTCTATTATTGCACATTCTATAGATGTGTCTCAATGAACTCAGTAATGAAACCATCATTTGTCCAGAAGGACACAGGACTATGAGTCTACAGAACACTAGCTAGACCTGTCCTCACATATGGAAGTGAAGCATGGACAATCCGAAAATGAGATGAAACTAGGATCACTACTGCTGAGATGAAGTTTATGAGGCGCACAGCAGGATACACATGTTGGGACCACAAAAGGAATGAGGACGTAATGAAAGAACTAAAGACAGAACCTGTACTAAACTACATGGGAACCTATAGGAGGAACTGGAGGAACCACGTTAACAGAATGCCTAGGGAACGAGTCCCAAAGCAGATTGTACGATACCAACCAAAGGGTGTTCGTTCTATTGGACGTCCAGCTAATAGATGGAATGAGACCGTAACAGGCCATCTGGCCTAATACTTGACTAGCAGATGATGATAGATGTGTCTCTTCTTCATTACATCAGTTAATTTTCCAATTTTTAAATATAACCTGATGTATTTATTTGATTCGTTGTGCCCAACTAAGTAGCGCGTTTGAACTTATTAGCACCTTTTCTTCTTCCCTTCCCAATATCTCTTCATCCTCTCGCTGTGTTCCCTGTTACGCTGTTCTGTCCATCCTGTATTTTGTCGGTTAGGCTTCTCAGAAAATTTGTTTGTGAATTAAAGTTTTCAATTTCGTTCTGTCTCGAATGGTTTCTTCATGACAACCAATTTCATTTATATCTTCCCTGATTTCTTTTATCCAGTTGTTTCGATTTTTCATTGATAAGGTTAGGTTGGAAATGTTCTTTGTGAGCCTGTTATTATCGATTCTATATAGGTGTCTGTAAAACTGTAACCACCGTTTCCTTGTGGTATGTGTGATTTTATCTGTAACTTGATAAATTTCATGTGATTTCTTTTTCATCCAAATTCCATTTTCACACTTTGGTCCTAAGATTTTCCTGAGAATTTTCCTTTGTTGTTTATGTATGATATTAATAAATCAAGTTTTTACAGGGGTATGTAAGTATATATCTAATATCTCATTAGGCTGAAGAGTTTTGTACTGTACCTGGTTCTGATTGGATACGAGAATCCTACTCCCTGACTTGAATGCGTTCGCGGGAACATTTTGCTTATTCGTTGCGTGCAATGTGTGTATGGTTTACGTGATGTTCATGTGAAGAATTGCCACTGTAGACTCGTTAATCAATCCATACAATAGCCAGGCTCCCAATTAAAAAACAGAAGTAGAGTTTCTGCTAATTAGACGCTTCTCGGAGCTCCATGTACGCAGATTTCATATACTTTGCTGATGTGTTGTGGGTGGGGGCTCTGCCCCTTGCCTTTCATATTCCAGCCTCTCTGGGCACGCTTCAGTGACTGCTAGTGATCAAATTTAATGTGTCAGATAAATGAGTGTATTATCCATCGCGTATAAAACCTGGTTCCTGATCAAAATCAACATAAATTGTGGGTAATTTTGCTCAGGACTGCGTAGTAGTAGAGAAGAATCAGGCGGGGGAAGTTTAAAGTTCAAATACTGGTACTAGACTGACGAGCAAAAGAAAAAAGTGTAACACCTAGGTATTGGTGCCATAACAATGAACGACTTCCATTATTGCAGGGGTTCCATTGTCTTCATTTTTGTAAACGCTTTGACACGGAGGGTGAATGGTTATCGTGTCGGACTACCAACCCCAAGCTTGCAGGTTCGCTCCTGGCCGTGGTAAGTGTTTTTTTGAAAGGCGACAAAAATCACGGCACGCATGTCATACGTTGTTGGCATCTTAATGAACCCATTTGAATTCAGTAGGCCGTGTTCATAATGGCAAAACTAATCTCGGGATTTTCCGCCAACACAAAATGTTCCTCCTTTCTCTACTAGAAAGCGCTATAGTGTCAAGGAGCTTAGATATCTAACCTTCTTGACTTTCATAGCGCTCCAAGGAGCGATAAAATTCGACATACACGCTGCCCTCTGGGCGTCAAATAACAAAGTTTGTACCCGGCACCCAAGGCAATACGATATTACAGTATTATTATCATCATTATTATTATTATTATTATTATGATATACTTGTAAACATGAAGTTGTTGCCTTCGTAAAGGTGTAATTAAAAGAGAGGAAGCTTGTAGTTTTACATGATCGTTAATCTCGCGATCATGACCCTCGGGACCTCCTTTTTACGTGGAATCCGAACCACAGGATGTGGCATTTCACTTCGAAAATCTCACATGTATTGACAGCGAATCGAACCCATATAATCAGGGCCATGAATGAGACTGAGACATCGGTGAAAAGCCAAATTTTACTCTAGCTTGTGCCAACAGACAAATTTCAATCCAGAGTCTACAAATCTTTGAATTGTTTAAGAGCGGACCATCAGTAATAAAATACTTCCAAACCCTCTAAACACACACAAAAACTAGAATAAAGTAATCAAGTAGGGGGCGTGGTGGTCAAACTGTTCGCCTCTCACCAAGGTAGACCGGGTTCCATTATATGAAAAATGGCCTCAAAGCTCCCTCTATTGGTTAGTAAATAATTGTGTGTTATTGGTGGGTGGAACCACAAATTGGATTATTATTATCATCGCATTTCGTATTGTAATGTTTCGGATGGCCTTTTTAAAAAAATGTTGCTAGCGTCTCTGAAGAATTTATGGGTGTATACAGTACATGCACGTATCCATCCCATGTTAACTGTTTATACACGAGCGAGTGTTATGCGAGGCGTGAGACTTCCAATCCAGACGTTGGCTCTGTGGGGAAGGAGGATCGATACTGACTTCTCCCTGTATTAGCCGGAGACTGCTCATAAAAGGTACAACACACAATGCAGAGCACAGTACCGGTACAGCACCTTGCTTTTATATGACGATACGTCATAAAGGTGACAGAGACATTCTCTATCAATGGAACGCTGCGCTGCGCTGTGCTTTGTCGAACGCCTTTAGGATCGTGATTCGGTATTTCATACACGTTTGAAGAACCTTTCCACAATTTTCAACCATTTTTTTTTTTTAGGTTTTAAAAATAATGTCCTCCAAATGTCGACCGCCCCTTTCGATGCACTTCTGAAGCCTTTCCCTGAAGTTCCGCATGACCCTCCTAGTCATGTGTAGTGGTATTGCCTCGATTTCCTCACAGATAGCAACTTTCAGGTCGTGTAGTTCGCGGCTTACGTTGGAAGACGCGAGCCTTCAGGTATCCCCAGAGAAAGAAATCGCAAGGGGGCGAGATCAGGGTAACGGGCTGGCCATGGAACGTCACCCCGAAAGGAGATAAAACGTTCTGGAAACATCTCTCTGAGTAGATTGCGTAAAGAAGGCATGTCTCACTGCACGGATATTCTCTGGTGTTGTAACGCTACGAGGCCTACCAGGCGGTTTCATTTTAACACTTGAACCAGTTCCTCTCAAATTATTCACCCATACCAGAATGGTATTCCTGCTTGGACCTTTCGCATGTCTATGTAACCTAAAGTGTCTACGAAATAAACTCTGTGTTGTGGTAACAGAGTCAGCATTTTTGAATTGTTGTTTTTGTTATTATTATTTGAAATGGTTAAATTATTAGTGTAAAATGACCTTTTCATGGTTGTATCTAATAATTGTTAAATAAATAAATAAATAAGTATACGTTTCAATCACGAAACCTCGCTGCTCACCACTCCACGCCATGCTAGACTAGCCCTGACAAGGCGATGCATGTGTTCACTTCTGTCTCGGGACAGTCGGATGAGGAGCCGCAAAGATGCGCGCGCACCCGGCAGCGAGGAGCATTTGAATAGAGCCGACTTGAAATGCTCCTCGCTGTCTCATTGTGTAATTGTTACCTACAACAAAAACAACAGATCAACGACAGTGAAAAAAGTGAACACAAAAAAAAAAACTCAACAAACAATTTAGCGATAATAAATTGATACATTCGTCGTTATCATTTCCACACCACTTATTGAAGTAGATAACTCGGTCGGGGTCCATGCACGGATGAGCCAGCTTGGTTTCCCTAGGCAAAACCCCACACAAGTCACCGCATAAACCTAGAAAAATTGCTGAGTTTTAAGATTCCCATTCCTTGTAATATATCCACATAGCAACATTTCTGCAAAGGACGGGATCAACGGCGAATTCAGCCGAGTGTTAGACGCAGCCTGGAGCAAATGAAATTCACGAGAAAACAGTCCAAGGGGATGAAATTGGGTGAAGAAGACGCCATAAGAGAAAAGGAAGGGAAACATATGGTTCTGGGGACTTTTAGACAGTGGGCGAAAAAGAAAAACATTCTAATGTTTTAAAATTGTTTTGCTGCACAATTCATTTTTTTGGACTTTCCACCAACTATTCAGTAGCAAATATTAACCAATCTCAATAATATTTTTGTAGCATGTGAAGATATCTATCTCCCATAATTCTGTACATCCATATTAGTTAAAATAGTTATCGTTTATTTTTAAATTATTTTTAACTTTAATTTTTGGAAATAAAAATTAATTTTGTGAAACAATTTTTTATTTCAGGAACTATTTCATATTTTTCCAAACCCATGCACAGAATTATTAGTCTGTGCAATGAGTACATAGTGTAAAAAGATTGTAAAGTTTCAGTAATTTTTAGTGGTAAATAGTTGGTATCAATTTTTTATGGAAAATACTATCTTTTAGTAATTTCTACCCATACTGATCAACTGAAAGGAATGATTTTTCACTTTTTGCGTTATGAAAGATGTTGGTCGTATGGAAATACAATTTGGTGCAGTTTGGATCAATGGGAGCCAATTTTTTTTGGGTGGTAGCCTATAATGTCCCCTTAAAGAACCTTCCACTAATTACACCTGTGTGAAGCTAAATTGTATAGGTTAGGAATGTAAACAACGCTCTTAGGTTTCAACGTTCGTTGCCAAGAGCCGACTGCGGTGGCGTCTAGTAGCTAAGTTCTGAACTAGGCCTAGTAGTCGTTGACGGTGGCGTTTGGCGGCAAAAGTAGGAACTATTTGAAAAATTCAAAGTTGCAGTCCTTACTTGAGTTAAAAAAAACAGATACACACATTAATACAGCCATCACAATTAACACCGGTTATCACACAGATTCTACACACACCCAAAGTACACGGGGCTACATGACCGCGTTGTCGCAGCCCCTAAACTGAGGAACCAACCAAATACAGAACGTGTCATAGGCTAATATTATTATTCTGGGATAAATTTTGAACTATTTAAATACTATCCGTCCATGGTTTTAAACAGTATTTAGGGAAAATAAAATTTTAAATGAGAGAAAACATGTTTACTATCGTCCTCGTAGATCATGTAGACAAAACTAAGTTGCAATATTGTTGTACGACGTGAGGAGGATATAATAAAATAATTAAAAAGAAGTAAAAATTTTCGCCCTTCGATAGCCTTGAACGCGGGATCTTCAAAACAAAAAGCGAGCGCGATACCTCTTGCACACTTTTCCAACACATTTTAGCGTATTTTGTTACGCTTCTTAATAGTGCGTATGGTTAAATATACAATTATTACAGTTAGATCTTAAATATTGATTGGAATGCATTCATTCTGTACCAGGCATATTTTGAAATGTACTTAAAGCAAGTTTCACGACCGCTTTGCGTTAATAATGCAAATCGACTGTACATGTTACCCCGAAACGACAACCGTCCTCCATGTTTTATTTCTTACAACTTGGCGCACGAAATGCTAGCGTGTGATACACTTCAGTCATAAAAGCTGGTGTTCGACGAGGATGAACAGAATCATACAGGAATGAAAGACAAGTACGCAGGTGGGATAATTCTTGTAGGTAACAATCACACAATGAGACAACGAGGAGCATTTCAAGTCGGCGCTATACGAATGCTCCTCGCTGCCGGGTGCGCGCGCATCTTTGCGGCTCCTCATCCGACTGTCCCGAGACAAGTCATGTGTTCTCCCAGGCCGCGCACATCGACAATAACACCTGCTTAAGCGCTGTGGCCAATGCAGTTGTTGGATCTGCCGCTCCAATCTATGTAACAAAAATGGCAAACACAGCTCTTTTAAACTGCGCAATAAATTTGTGAATATCGTGTTGCGTTGCTATGTTATTTACGTTTGAAATTCTGCCGCACCCTGTACTTGAAAAAAAATAATCGTCTGCAGTCCTTCCACCTGAATCACAGATACCACACATTAATACAGCCATCACAATTAACACTGGTTATCAGACAGATTCTACACACACCTAAAGTACACTAGGCTACATGACCGCGTTGTTGCAGCCCCTAAACTGAGGAACCAACCATATCTCGCGATCATGAGTCACGGGACCGCCATTTTTACGTGGTATTTTACTTCGAAAATCTCACACATGTATTGACCCGGAATCGAACCCGGTCCGCCTTGGTGAGAGGCAAGGAGCTGTACCACTGAACCATTACCACCTACTGTTAACCAGAACGTTGAAATTGTAGGGTAGCTCGCCTCAGTGATTCCACCTCAAAAGGACCATTTCGTGGTGTATAGGTTAGCATTCTTGACTGTCGCCCCGGGGGTCCAAGTTCGATTCCCGGCTTAGACAAGATATTTCAAAAATTCTGGTCCATGGGCTGGAATGGGCTACTCTTAACCTCGTGACACAAGACTGAGAAGAGGTAGGTTCGATTCCCACTGCTCTCCTAGAAGTGGTTTTCTGTGGTTTCCCACAATTACTCCAGGCGAATACCGGGACGATAACTAAAGTAAGGCCACGGCCACCTCCCACCTAAATCCAATACCCAATAGCAATTACACAGACTACCTCATGGTGTAGCGGCTAGCATTCCGGGTTCGATTCTCGACTTAGTCAAGAAATTTAATTCTGGTCTGAGGGCTGGATCTGGATACACTCAGCTTCACGAGAAAAAACTGAGTTCGAATCCCCTTTCAGCCATCCTGGAAGTGGTTTTCTACTCTAGAAAAATGCTGGGATGGATCCTAACTTAAGGCCATGGCCGCCTCCTTCCCAATCCCTTCCCTAATTTACAAATACACACACTAGTGCAGTGATCATAACAATACATGTTATCACACAAATTACACAAACACCCAACTAAACGGGGCTACATGACCACGATGTCGCAAAGCCCCTAAATAGAAAAATTTAAAAAAAAAACACGTTATTGTGATATTTAGAACAGAACATATGGACACAGAAAGTTCACCAGCTGAATGTTATCAGGTCAAAGTTTTGATACTTCTTCCTTTTTGTGTGTTTGTTCTGAAGTTAATTTAAGGACGCTGTTTTTGTCGTGACATCTCCAATAACGTGACGTCAGCACCATCCGCCGGCTTGTCCTTATGGCACGACTCTTCGTGTCTGTTGTGAGTTATCCGGCCCCAGACGCGATCTTCCTCCAAGTAAACACTCACGAGGGTGAATCAACATTTCATTGAATCAACCAAACACCATATATAACCACCTCATTTTCAGTTCATTATTCGTCATTGTTTGTCGGTTTTGATACACATTTCTTATACTCAGTCTTCCGACTTTGATATACATATTTTTCCACACAGTCTCCTGACTTTGATATACACATTTTCGTACACTATCTCGTGACTTTGATATACACATTTTCCCACACCTTGATGAACAATCTCGCGACTTCTATATACACATTTAGCCACAGTCTCTCTTGATTTTGATGTACATATTTCCAATAGAATCTTCTGACTTTTATATACACATTTTCCCATACACTTTTCTGACTTTGATGTACATATTTCCCATACAGTCTCCTTACTTTGATATACACATTTTCCCTTACACTATCCTGACTTTGATCTTACACATTTCCCTCACAGTCTCCTGACTTTGATATACATATTTCCTACACACTCTCCTGGCTTTGTACACATTTCCCGTACACTCTCCTGACTTTGATATACACATTTCTCGTAGTCTCCTGACTTTGATGTACACATTTCCCCATACACTATCCTGACTTGATATACACATTTTCCCACGCAGTCGCCTGACTTCGATATATAATTTTCACCGTGACTTTTACACCAATATGGAATACGGATTTTTTAAAATTTTAGAAGAAATAAAATACGTATATAACTAACATACTTTTTACATTTTGATTTTAATTTTCAATATTTTTTTTCTGTTGTCTTTTTTTCTTTTCCTTCATGCAATATGAATCACTTGTACATGTAATGAATAATAAACAATCAGTGGAACTTGGATAATTCGAACCTCAAGGGACCAGTAGAAAAATTCGAATTATCCAAAAATTCTAATTAAGAAAGTTCTTTGAAAAGATTAGAGAAAAAATATTGTATTACGTTTACATAATGATTTTCGTTCAACAAATCAGATTAACAGACAACGGTACTTTATAATGACTGTATCGTGAATAACCTCAAAAGTTTCAAATGAAAAATAATACCAAAATGTACTATTCAGCTATTTAACGACAGTAGTAATCCAGAAATCTAGTTAGGTCTTAGAGAAATCTACTGTTTTCCAAAAATGTTTGAGATTTTTACCTGTTTTCTACAATGAAGTCTCTCGACCATCACAAAAGAATCTAACAAATTTAAGGAACGGAAAACAGAATCGCTTACGTCATTTCTACTTAAAAAAACGCGTAAGTTCTGTGACGTGGTTTGTTCCTTGGGGCTGCACTCGGAACAGTTTTTTCGGGAACTGGCCCAACTGCTTGGCCTCCGACCGGCTTTTTACACTAAACACTTCGAATTATCCAAAATATAATTCGAATTAACCACGATTTTTTAGCATTGATTGTATATAAAATGCTAGGGACCAAGGGAAAAATTCGAATTAAAGATTATTTCGAATTAAGGAAGTTCGAATTAGCCACGTTCCACTGTATTACAATATGCCCCACAGATGATTGGAAAGGATTCTCCGCTGATTCGTGGGATGTGTAGTCTACTTACTTATTAATATTTATATATATACACCGCGGACAGGCCAACAAGGACCACGCAAATATCACTTCTTTATAGGTCTAGTTTCCTTCTTTCTCTTCCAGAAGTCTTTCATCCTGGTCGACTGTGCAGCTCTTCTTTCAGCAGTCCATTCTCCTCTGTTGAGATTTTTCTTCTCCCCGACAAGAATTTTGAGACCAAAAATTTTTTTTCTGTACTCTATTCGATTTAGACAATCTTCTTCAGTAATTTTGAATTTTTGAAGTTCTTCTTTCATTTGTTTTACATAGCCTCCTTGTCCTTTATAGTTCCAGATTTTATCAAAAATTTGTTTGTTTAACCTTGAGCAATCCATGCGGACCATATGTCCGTAGAACTGAAGTCGCCGTTTTCTGATCATCACTTCAAGGTTGTCGATTTTACTATAAATTTCTGCATTCGATCTCAGTCTATAACCTTCCTGTGTTTTCCTAGGACCATAAATCCTTCTTAAAATTCTTCTTTCTATCTTGAGCAAATTCTCCATTCCGGTTATATTTGTAGTTTCCATGCCGTACAAGATGACTGGTCTAACAACAGTATTAAAATGTCGTAATTTTGCATTGATAGACAGGTTCTTTTTATTGTATATATTTTTTGTACAAAAATTTAATCTTTCCAATTTCCCTTTTTTGTTCTCGATTGCCAATTTATCCGTCCCATTGCTACTAATTATTTCTCCAAGATATTTAAATCGGTCAGTGACCCTGGTGCTCCCATAATTTGTTTTTATCATTTTCTTAGTGTATTTCTGATCACTTGTCATCATCTCTGTTTTTACCAACGAAATCTGTAAGCCCGCTTTTTCCGCCGTTTCTTTTAACTGATCAATTTGGTTAATAGCTTCTTGTTCTGATTCAGCAAACAACGCTACGTCGTCAGAAAATGCTAAACCTTTGACTCTGAGGTTCTTATTCTTTGTACCAATTTTAGCACTTGAATCGTTCTTCTCCCAAAACGTCCTCATGACTTTATCCAAGACCAAATTGAAAAGCAGTGGTGATAGACTGTCCCCTTGTCTTAGCCCAGTTTTTACCTCGAAGGGCTCGCTAACTTCATTTAAAAATTTGACTCTGGAAATCGTATTAGTTAATGTAAGTTTTATTAAATTTATGGTTTTTTGATCAACTTGGTATTCCTTCAATGTGTCAAAAACAGTATCCCTATCCACTGAATCATACGCTTTCTGAAAATCAACGAATGAGATAAAGATATTCTTTGGCCTGTTGTTGTAATATTTTAATATCAATTTTAAACTAAGAATTTGTTCTGCACACGATCTATTCCTTCTGAAACCTCCTTGGAACTCGCCAAGCTGTGGTTCGATCTGTGGTTCAAGTCTGTTTAAAAGTAGTTTGGCAAATATTTTATATGTGACAGACAACAATGAGATCCCCCTATAACTATTGACATCAATTTTTGAGCCTTTTTTATGTAGTGGATGAATTAAGGCGATTAACCAGTCTTCTGGAATTGCTTCCTCAATCCAAATTTTCTGGAATAGATTTGTCGTCGCTATTAAAAATTCATCATCTACAAGCTTCCACATTTCTGCAATTATTCCATCTTTGCCTGAGGCTTTATTGTTTTTAAGTGAGTTGATAATACATTTAACTTCATTTACATCTGGGGGCGTAGAGTCAAAATTTTGTGTTGTAAATTTGAAACTCAACTTGTCTGTCGGTTTTGGACAATTTAACAACTTCTCAAAATACGCAGCCAAGATATCACAATTTTCCTTGTTGTTTAATGCTAGCGTACCATCTTCCCTTTTGAAATTTAAACTCGGCGCTGAATATCCAGTGATTTCATTCTTAAATGCTCTATAAAACAATCGGGTGTCATTTTTCTTAAAATTGTCGTCCATTTCCATTATTTGGTCCTTCATATATTTTCTTCGAATCGTTCTTAAAGTCTGGTGGGCCATTTTCCTTAATCTTTGTACTTCCTCTAAATTTTCTGGAGTCTTGTTCCCGTTCCACTTGTGCCAAGCACAATGTCTTTCTTTGATCACTCTTTCACATTGTTCATTCCACCAAGCATGTTTCCTATAAAAGTTCAACGGTGCAATTTCCTGAGCTGGTTCAAGAAGGTTATTAGTAACATCATTCCAATTGGTTGGTATTTTAAGTTTTCCTTGAAATTCTATCCTTTTTTTATTTGTAAGAACCTCTCTATTAATTTTCGGAATTTTAATTCTAGTTGTATTTTGTTTGCGTGTAAAAGGTATGAAATTCATCTTGATTTGAGAAAGGTAATGATCTGAAGTTACATTAATGGATTTTCTGACCTTGACATTTTGAATTTCTTTGAAACAATTTCGAGAGATAGCTACATGATCTAGTTGAAACTCACCCAGCAACGCATTATTAATATTTATTATAGAACCATAACTGAGATTGTTTAGGTGTACTTAGCAGATAGGTTGGTAGGCAATGCACCCTAGGGAATGCGTACATTACCACAGAGATGGCTCTGCAGTGGAGCATGTTAAGGCAATATTGAGTTATAGCTAACACAACACAGCACAGCAAAGGCCTCTTGAGCGCTCCTGTCGGTGACACAGCCAAATGAGATGTGGAGTGGCGGGCGTACTGTTAAGTGTCTGCTTCCCACGACAATGGGGATCGCATACTTCCATACCCACAATAGGAGAGCTGTGATTTCACTCACAAACACATCACACCTCTAATAATAATATATTTACACATTTAGGAGACATTATTCAGCCCTCTGGTTTAAACCGCGAAGCAAAATATAAAGAAAGAATTTCCAAATTAAAGAATTTCCAAATTACAGAAAGCTTACAGGATCAGTTGGAATAGATATAATGTATGTCTACCCCTTATTATTCCCGTTTTTCCAACGGGGTCGGGGATGAGATGCGATGGAAGTCTTTGTGGCGATGGTTTTTACAGCCGGATGCCCTTCCTGACGCCAACCTCATGAGAGGAGTTAATGAGAGATGAAATGAATGATGGTGAATGAAACTGGGCAAGGATGTGGAAGGAAGCGGCCGTGGCCTGTCAGAAGGTACCGTCCCAGCATTTGCCTGGTGTTGAAAATGGGGAAACCACGGAAAACCATTTCAAGGACGGCCGACGGTGGGGCTCGAACCCACGCGTCTACCGAGTCAGCAGAGAGCTTGGCCCCATGACCTAATGCTGTGCTTTAGCCAGCGTAGCCACTACTGTCGGTTGGAATAGATATAATAAAAAATTAATATCTCGGAAAGCAAAACTTATCATCATCGTCATATATATTATTTCAGTAGTATAGATCCCTCCTGCGGTGCTCACAAGCGACAAATCGTGACAAATGAGAATTCAAATGAAAGAGAATAGACATTAGCAGTGACAAATTGCACTCTTAATTTCATAAATAACTGTGATTTCTTAAAAAAAAAAATCTACAGGGTGTGCGATTTGCAGATACTGTTGCTGTAGGGAATTAGGCTCCATAATTGCTGTCCACTTCACATTTAGGCCGCTGTGACGCCTGTTTCATGTTATTTTACACATATTCCAGTACATTTATTGGAATTATTTTGTGTTGGTCGACTGATAGCTATAGCCTAATATTAATTGTTATTTATATATATTTAGCGTATGGCTTTTCGTGCCGGGAGTGTCCGAGGACATGTTCGGCTCGCCAGAGGCTGTAGCTGATTCGAGCGGACACCCATATGGTGAGCTACAAGTTCCGTTCAATTTCAAGTAGTTCCAACTTTCGCTACCGGATGTCACTGGCACCTAGTGGTGAACGTTGGAACTTTGAAAGAGCGTTCGAACGAAATATGACCTAGAAATTTAGCTCCACATAGGTTTAGTCTGTGGTTTAGTCCATGTTATAAATCTATGACATGGGACCGCCGGCTTTACTTCCCCTCCGATGGAACGCATATTGAAGGATTTTAACGCTCTTAAAAAATCCGACGACTTCGGCCGGGTTTGAACCCGATATCTTGGGCACAGCAGTTCAGCATGCTAACAACTACGCCACCGAAGCTATAATTGGTAATAAGGCAACACTGAAAAAATTGCTTCAGAGCTGTCTTTAAGCCTACTTTAATCCAGTAGCACATAATTTACTGTACTGTACTGGAGGTATTATGCATGAAGATATTTATCAACAACAATTAATCTCCTCGCGCAGTGTTCCTATCTCCGCGCGCCAGTGTGGAGTATGCAAACAATAACAGACGCATGGAGCTAGAAGAAAGGATGAGGAGGGGAGAAGTGCCTACAGCCAAGGAACGTCGAGTTAACAGGCTCAGACACTAATTAACTCCTGAGGGACCCTATACCATTAGTACCACCACCTGTAAGCCAGTGGGAGACTCGCAAATTCTACCTCCAAGACACGCCCCACTTTTCTCAAATGGTTCACCTCCACTACACCATCAAACTTTAGTCAAAACTATATATACAGTGAAACCCCGTTTCGACGTGCCCGCTTATTATGTTCCTTTTGTAAGGACCCTGGGCGGTTCGTATAATACTGCATAATGTTACCCTATTATTATTACGCTTCTTTTATAGTTGTTTTTTTTTTCGTGTCGAAAAGGAGAGGGAAAATTGTAAAGTTGATACATTTTAAAAAGAAGGACTCTATTTAAGATATTTTAATTATAATACAGTAACATAAAAATATTATTATTATAAGGCAGTAAAGTAAAATACAGTACGTTACTGAAATGTTGCTTCCTACGCCTCACAAATCATTTCCCGTCTATAGCGCTGTCCCGCTTATTACAAGTTTAAAATACAGTTCCTTGAATAATAATAATAATAATAATAATAATAACCCCTGGCACTACACGCCCATGAGAGCCTAGGCCTACCAAGCGACCACTGCCCAGCCATTTGGCCTGCTGAGATTGGCGTGGTCAGCGCGTTGGGTCCCCTCGGCCGTTAATCTTGGTTTTCGTGACCAGGGCGCTGCCTCACTGTCAGACAGCTACTCAATTGTCCTCACGAGGCTGAGTTCACCCCGTTCCAGCCCCCACGTCAGCTTCTAAAATCCTTGACGGAGCCGGGAATCGAACCTGGGACCTCCGGGCGCGCTACCCCTACACAGTTCCTTGAAGACCGTAATAATATAGATACATATCTTTCTCTGAAGACATAAAGTATCAGATTAAGTATAATTCAAAAAACAATTTAAGAGATGTAGGCTACTGTAATGTATAAATATGATTCAGTAGAACAAGAAATATAAAAAGTTTTACAAATTGTGCTCGACACCAGGCGATCGTATTCTAATGACTATAGAATAGATCGTATCTCAGAATGAGGATAGAGGTAACACTGTTTGTCATACAAATTCAACACACCCAAGTACACGGGACTGATAACAAGATATCCCAGAATGTACTATAAAAAAGCAAAACACGACGACTCCCGTGGCTCATGATCTCAAGATTAACGGTCACGTTAAACTAGAAGCTTCCTTTTCAAAATACGACTGGATTCAAAGGTTTCGCAAATTCATTACATTCTGTATGTTTCCATTATTTTGCCAATCCCTTAAGATGCTTTCAGGAATAACCTAAAGGTTGATGAACATATGTTCCATACATTTATTAAAATTGCCTTGTGTAATAAATTGGGCTCGGATATTTAAGACCTAAAAATAGCCTGAATATGCAATCAAATATTAACAAGTAGTTCCGTGAAGAACTATACAGCCTATTTTCATATAGCCCACTTATTGCAACTATCAACATACACAATTTCAGTTTGATTGCTGTAATAGATTCGTAGATATTGAGAACCGACTAAATAATTCGGATGGTCGCCATGTTGGATTTCATATATGTAGGTCCTAGAGTTATGTACTGTTACATGCAGATTATTGTGTACGTGTAGTATTCAAACTTCAATCGCATAATTAGGACACTAGAAGTTACAAGGAGATTTTAAAATTTCGCTCAGCTGCCATCTTTAGGTTATGGAAACAATTGAAATAAATTAGATGCTAGTGGATTACCATTCGTATAAGGATTTACTGTACCAAGTTTCACTGCTCTCGGATGGTTAAATTTCGATAAACGTCCATGTGATTATTTATACTTCGCGTCGCCGCCATGTTGGATTTGTGATCACCTGGTTATTTAAAGTCCTATAAGTGAACTTGAGTTCATAGCCCCTATGAACAATAAAAAATTCAGTTTGATTGCTACAATAGATTCGTAGATATTGAGAGCCGTCTAAATATTTCGGATGGTCGCCATGTTGGATTGTTAAATGTATAGGCCATAGAGTCATGTACCATTATAGGATAATTATTGGGTAGGTTCATTATTCAAATTTTCACTTCGATCGCATGACTACATCACAAGAAATAAAAACTTAATTTTAAAATTCGCACAGCCGCCATCTTGAGGTTATGTAAACAATTGAACTAAATTAGATACCAGTGCATTACAATGTGTATAAATATTTCCTGTACCAGATTTCAGTGCGTTTGGAGCATTAAATCGCGAGAAAGGTTTATTTCAAATTTTCTAATACGCTTGGCCGCCATGTTTGTTTCGTATATAACCGTTTTTTTTAAGTCATATAAATGGACTTCCAGTAGTGCCCTTTATCTCCGTACAAAACTTCAGGGAGATACCGCTAATAGTTTCAGAGATACAGAATGCCGGTGAAATATTTCGCACATCCGCCATCTTGTGGTTATGTAAACAAATGAACGAAGTTAGTTGTCGGTGCATTACAATGTATATACACATATACTGTACCAATTTTCATTGCGTTTGGTTGGATAAATCGCGAGAAACGTCTATTTAAAAGTCGCAAATTCGCTTGGCCGCCATGTTGGTTTTGTAGTTACCAGGTTTTCAAAGATCACATAAGTGAACTTATAGTAGTTCCCTTTATCACCATACATGATGTCAGGGTAATATCGGTAATTGTTTCGGAGATATTGAATGCTGGTGAAATATTTCGCACAGCCGCCATGTTGGATTGGTGAGTCGTAACAAAATTTGAAGGGCACGGTCGAGGTCGACCGGAATAGTGCTATGAACTTACTGAGTTTCATTGAAATCTCTCCAGCCGTTTAGATTTTATTAGGGGGGGACACACACACGAATCACACACACACACACACACACACACACGCACACACACACGGACAAAAGGTGATCTCATAAGCCTATTTTTTCAAAATTGAAAATAGGCTAAAAATGAATAGATGACTCAAAAATGACAAAATATGACCTGAAAACGACTGATTTAAACATGGTCGTTTTTAAAAGAAAATTAAATCCATGCGACAATGCCTTCCAGATTCAATTGTTAACTAAATTCCTTATTCCTATTTTCATATTAGTCTAATTTTCTGAATACAGTGAAACCTCTCTAAAAGACTACCCCTCTTAAAGACAGATTTTTCTTGGAACTGATTTAAAATCTCATAAGGTCAATGTATTTTGCATATTAAGGCTTTCACGGCCCGGATTATTATACAAATAATTCATGCTTTTGGGCTAATGCCGTGTGTATTTTTAATTTAAACCATACGTTTCGGAGAAACCTTGCCTCTTTTTTCAATGGAAATAAACAAGGCAAGGTTTCTCCGAAACGTATGGTTTAAATTAAAAATACACACGGCATTAGCCCAAAAGCATGAATTATTTGTCAATGTATGTGTTACCTCTATTTAAGGACCACCCCTCTCCCCGACCAAAGATCAGGCATTTTCTCAGTCTGACCTCTTTCAAAAGACCACTTCTCGTCTGCCTTCCCATTGGAGATGGTGATGAGGGTGATGATGTAAACAATGGTTCTGTTGGCACAGAACTGCATCAGAAAAAGTGTTATGTAACGTATAAAAAATACAAAAAACTACTCTCCTAGAAGATTGTTCGAACCTAGAACAAATTAATGAACTTTCGAACTCGCTCAGAGATATTCTAGAAAGTGAAATCGTTAAAAAAAATGTGCTAATCTGAAACAGAGATCAATTTGTGACCGTTTTAAATGACAGAGCTCAGAAAATAACTAATTATAATTAATTTGTACTAAATGTGAACCAATGCAGATAAATTGTAATCAAGTATGTGTTCCAACTGTACTTTATTAATAATGCAGTATAAAATTATTTGTAATGCCTACCCTTCTAAAAGACCAGTTTTCCATGGAACCGTCAATGGTTTCACTGTATGTACATGTTTAAGTGGTTATGATATTCAGATTAAATTTCTGTAAACACTAGTTCCCGTTCCTTAAGTTGAGAATGATTGCACACCTACATCACCGAAATATGACGTTCTTACCAAAAAAAAGGTTCAAATATGACCTAATGGTGAAAAATGTTCGAAATATGCATTTATATGGCAAATAATAACCACTGTATTGTGACGATAAACACTTGATTTGCATCAGAATCCAATCGCGCATGAAGATAGGAGGCAAAGAAAAAAATTTGACTTTACCTAAACATCCGATCCCTAGCAATAAATTACCAAAAAATAAATAAACCTGTTGATCTGAAGCGGAAAGTGACATGAAGTGGAATATACTGCCTATGTAATGTGACCTTTGAATTTGTCCCGTCAGAGCGGGGAGGGATGACAAAGTGACCTCTGTGTGAGTGCGTGTATAGTATGGGGTCATGTCGATTGGTCTTGAATAACCAAGCTCGTTAATCCAATGGGCTGACGTGTCATGCGGCATTACAAAACAAAAAATAATAATAATAAACATACATACACATGTAGTGTCGACGTGGATTACTCGTGATTGATGGCAATTACAGCTAATTGGAGGATGATATTGACTGCCAAGGATCACGTTACCGTAGTATCGTATGGCTGACGTAAGGGAGATTACACCGGTCGGTTATTGAAATCTTCAGGTCAAATCGCTACTTCTTCTTACTAGGGGGAGGTTACACCTTTACAAAATAATTATGTAAAAACCACAGATATTAAAAATAGTTTTCCTCGGCATCCCTTTGTTCTGTTGATATGAAATTTTGCACACTCCTAGTACTATCCTTTATCTTTAGTTTTCAACTTGAATGATTGCAATTAACTTTCCCTAGTTATTAAAAAGAATTCAAAAAATTGAACTAATATATACATTGATCATACATTTCTGGAAGATTGTTTTAGAATGTTAATAATGCTTGTGTTAACATTGAACTAACATCTTCTGCCTATCTTTTGTAATACAGTATAATATTTTTCTCCACTTTTTATAAGAGCAGATTTTTTTGGACAATTTAGTGAGGTATGTTCACTCAGAAAATACAAAAAAAACTAATGTTACAGCAATGGTTCTAGCTCACTTTAAAAATACAAATGATACATGTGAATACAAAATTTTCCTCCCATTGGTAAGTTTAACGCTCCATCCCCAAACTTCATTTTTTTCTTTTGTTTTACATAATAACTCAAACAGTTTGAGATATTTTGATGAAAGTTTGTATTCACATGTATCTCTTGTGTCTTAAGAATGTGAACTAGAACCATTGCTGTAACATTTGTTTTTTGTATTTTCTAAGTGAAAATACCTCACTGAAAATGAAAATCCACAGCCTGCTTCCAGTCTCCGACCGGGTCAGGAATGGA
This sequence comes from Meconema thalassinum, assembly GCA_946902985.2. Lineage (NCBI taxonomy): Eukaryota > Metazoa > Arthropoda > Insecta > Orthoptera > Tettigoniidae > Meconema > Meconema thalassinum. The sequence goes on from OX336398.1 coordinate 122,841,294, forward strand.
ATGAATGAAGCCCCCATCTAGCGGCGAGGATATGGACTGTGCCGGCTGCCGAGGCCTGACGCACTCCTCTGGGGCAATGATTAAATGGATGACAGGTGAAATGAAATGATAGTGGAGAGTGTTGCTGGAATGAAATTTTGACAGGGAAAACCGGAGTACCCGGAGAAAAACCTGTCTGCCTCCGTTTTGTCCAGCACAGATCTCACATGGAGTGACCGGGATTTGAACCACGGACCCAGCAGTGAGAGGCCGGCGTGCTGCCGCCTAAGCCACGGAGGCTTGAAAATACCTCACTAATATTTCAAAAAAAAATATTCTTATAAATAAAGAAAAGGGAGAAAAACATATTATTTCAAAAGATAGGCAAAAGATGTTAGTTCACATTGTTAATACAAGCATTATAAACATTCTAAAAGAATAATCTTCCAGAAATGTGAAGTTATGTAGAAATTATCAAGGAAAAACATGATCAATGTATATATTAGTCAATTAAAATAATAATAATAATAACTAGGGAAAGTTAATTACAAATATTCAAGTTGAAAACTAAAGATAAAGGACAGTACTAGGAGTGTGCAAAATTTCATATCAACAGAACAATGGGATACCGAGGAAAACTATTTTAAATATCTGTGGTTTTTACACTTTTAAAGGTGTACCTACCTCCTTTAAGCACCAAATAGCGAAATGTATTTTCAGAATGGTTTTTTCAGGTTGCCAGGCAACGTTTTAGTTCTCTCAATGTCCCTTTTAACGAACGGCAACTTGAACGCGCCGACAATAACTATATTTATGACTGTTCGCTGTTTATCAATAGCTGATGATTCTTGACCAATATACAGTAGTATGCTTGATCAGTCAGTTCACGTGGAGTCCAGAGTTCGGTCCTGACTGCCATCTCGCTTGTCAGGTCTTAAGTGAGGCACAATTGCACGCAGTTCTGTCCAGTCTCGCTGCTTGCTCTCAGTGACTATGGTGGAGAGTTAACAATGCTGTGCCTCGAGCTGGGGACGTCCTGGAACCCCCCCAGCTAGGCTTCAAACGCAAGCCTGTTTAAATGAGAAATATGGGACAACTATAAACGTTTGATATCTGACGTCCCCAAGGAGTTGAGCATTGTTTGCACAATTATCTTCATCTCTGGGAGAACGAAAATAACATACTTCTTTACTTCCCTCATCCATTTTTATTGCATTTTCGAAGTGAAATGCCATGTCCTGTGGTTTGGATTCCAAGTAATAAGGAGGTCCTGTGGCTCATGATCGCATGATTAATGGTCACGTAAAATTGCAAGCTTCGTCTTTGTTTCCTTCATTTCTATTGCATAAGTAAAGCATATCCGCAGATAAACCCGCGGATATCCGCAAATTTTTTCACCATGCGGATATAGTTTGCATGATTGTGCGGATAGCGGATACGCTGCGGATAATGTTTGGAGTAAATCTCCGGATAGTTTTTGGATTACAATTCGAACTTGCTAAATATCATTACTAAGACCTGGATGTTAGGACACATATTTTCACATTTTTTTTCATGACAAATGTAAGATGATGATTTAAGCTAATATCATTCAAATTATGTCATTAAGCATGGTATTTAACACTCCGAACTGAAAAGGGTTGCAATTCTGTCTGTAATAACTAGGGCTCGGATTCGAGCATATTTGCATATTTTTTTTCCTGAATAGTACACATTGAAAGAAGCCTTTCGGTGTTATTTTCACCTCTCTGGGACCAACAGAATTGAAATTTATCGAGCATATAAATGCATAAAACCGCGGTTTTCAGAATAGAAGCATATAAATGCATATTCTTGTAATTTTCGTCTAAATAGTTTGTTAATCTTCGAATTACCCCCGAATTCGGGCCCTGACCATTATTAAGGTTTGAAAACAGAAATAATTATTGAAAAGCCTATCTGGTGCGAATAATAGAACCGCAGGTTTTTAACCTTTAATGAGGTCGTTCTCGTCATTGATATTTTTATTGACTGATTTAAGAAAATCATTCTAAACTGAAAACATAGAAAAAATTCTTGTTGTTCAGACCAATGTAGATCTACTTTATTGACTCGCCTAATTCTGAACATTTTGTAAATGAACGTTTAAACTGTAACTTTCATAAGAAAACTTCTCTTATATATACTTGAAAAACTTGAATGCGAGTATATTGCATCGTATCATACATACAATTTGAAAATAAAGCTCGTATAGCCTATAAAGGTATGTTATTGGTTTTTTTTTTTTCGTTTCACTGTCCTTTCTATAATTTTTAACGGTGTTTTTCGAGCATATTCTGCATATTTAACCGCATTTAATGGTTTTTTCGAGCATATCTATCGAGCATATAATGGGTTTTTCGAGCATATCTATCGAGCATAAAACACATGGTTTTCGAGCATATCTGGAGATTTTATCGAGCATATCGATCCGAGCCCTAGTAATAACATTCATTTAAAACATAGCACTTGACATACATAACCTTAGGGAACGACTTTCTCCTCAAATGTCTACATGTGTTGCTTTATGCTTTATCTAATTAAATATATTATTGTAATGCCATTATATTCGGATAACAAACGTGTGGATGCGGATAAAAGTCGTGCGGATGCTGGGCGGATGCGGATAACGTTTTGTTTATCGCGCAGGGCTCTATGCATAAGTAATTTGTTGCCCTTTTTATTTCCTCGTGATGCCTTGTAATTAAGTACCAATTTTTGTGATATTCACACGAATAGTTTTCGCGATAACCTATATGACAAACAGACAAAACGATTTTAATAATTATACTTCTCGATCTGAATTGGCTGAAAATTCAAAATCATCAGATAGAAAGACGTAGAGAGTCTGCACAAAGAGAGCCTTTGATAATTCTTATTATTATCTAAATTAGAAGAATGTCCAACATCGTATTACGTTCCAAAACTATGCACTTATAAAGTCGATTTCATTCAGAAAAATGTAATTAAATATTTTGTTTGGAAGAAGAAAGAGTAAAAGAGGCTGGGTTATTAGAAAAATGTCAGAAAGTTGCTTGTTGTAATTTTTTGTCTAATTAAGGAAATACAACACAAAAAAACTTCTCTTCTTTAACCTTCTGAGTGGAGAAAATATATGACGAGATGAGAGACTTCTTTTATTGACTCTTCTTTGCCAGGGAAATGAGAAACGCTACTCCCTCTTTTACCGTATCTTAATTACATATCTTGGAACTTGTCTCTATATAGGAGAAGTAGTTACAGTACTTGGAACAAGCTAGAAACTTTTGCGTTATAAATAAGACTCCCAGTAAATCATTAATCGGATTCTTTTTTTAAATTGTTATTATTCCGTCTTTCATAAACAGTGTCTAACTTTGATAGAACAGTTTTTCGAGGAACAAGAATAAATATTTGATTCTATGAATTATTGCTGCATTGAGCAGTTGCAAAAGTGACAAATTTTTATGTTGCTTAACATTTTCTGTTTCTTTTTGTTTGAGTTGCAGTTAGTAAAACAAATCTAATGAAAACTTTTCGATGAAAGTTGGGATACCATGTTAGAAAGTACAGTATAACACACACAAATATTGCTTTCCTAATCTTTTCTTTGTTTCCGAATGAAGGATAAAGGTCACGTTCGGTGGTTTGAATTCCATGTGAGACTGAGGTCCATTTGATTTATGATCGCAAAGCTACGATGAGCTTGCTTGCTTTAATTTAATTAAATTTTTAAATTTGTTCATTTAGTGTAAGGGTTTGTAAATTATGTCTATTGTAAGAGTTTGTAAATTATGTCGTAAGACCAGTTCGCTAATTTTGTACAACAGTTTTTAATATTCTGTATGCCATAATAATTCATGGGTTTTGCTTGTCATCTTTCTGGTTTTTTTTTCCGCGTGTTTGGTGTCCGATCTAAAGCTAGAAAAATCTTCCATGATCGTATACAATCTGGGCTTTGTGAGAGATGTCTCTGAGTGGAAACTGAATACGTAGGATTCTGTTCTCTCCGTCTTTCAGAATGTGTTTTTGATGGGAGCTGCGTCACGTTTAAGGTAGCATTAGCCTTAAAATGCACTTCTTTTACCATCAGCTGGAATCCTAATATCGAGTAGAAAGGCAAGGCTTTTGATCCTAAGAGAATGCGTGAATGATTGGAGTGTTATTGTGGTAAGCTATACAAATAAGCCACTTGATATTTAAGTTCTCTGGCCTTCAGTTTATGATACTCAAGGCTGTTCTTAGGAGTATCCAAAACAACAAGGTCTCGGCTAACATATCTACTAACTAGAGAGAATTTCCTACTAGAGGAATTAAAAACAACTTTCTTGCTTCCGCATTCCACGGCAGCAGAAGAGGAACTACAAAGTCTAAACGAACGTCGCCGGGATATATGCTCTGACTTCTACAGCATGGGAGCCATGATTGATAGAAACTGGACCAAAGCAAATTTCGAGATGAGACATGTTTTAACAAGATTAGCCGTACATGTATTTCATCACCACCTTTGCCTGGACAAGGGACACATCCATGTGAACGTTATCACATCGAACACTGTACAAAGCGTACATAAACTATAAGGGGATATGCAAAACAAAGTGTTAATAGGAATTAGATCTAGAATCTGTCTTTTTTAAGACCTTTTACATTCGTACGCATTCGTATTGCAGTTGGTAAATAGTTAAGCGATATCTAACTTAGTCCGTTATATTCCATTCTTGAGATATAGGTTAGTGCTTTGTAACTCATGTTGATATTGCCTAGTTTTGATTGATTTATTTTCATTATGAGGCTGTTTGGCCTGTCAGCGTCCTGTCTTGTCTAATGGAATAGGGAATATTCTTGATAATTATAAATCTGTTCAATATCCGGTGAAAAGGCTAGTTTCAACTGCTGGTATCTCCAGGCCATATTTATGTATTAAAGTTATTATTGGAGAAAAAACAAAATTTCAACATAGTTATAACTAACAACGCAAAAGAAAACGAAGTGGTCAAACAATTACTATACATTTTCCTTTTTATAAAAAAAACATAAATGCAGCTGAACTCCTGAAGGTAATATCCAATCATGGTAAATACTTTCATTTAATCGTTTGTTGTTGTTGGTTTTTTAAGCACTTATATATCACTTGTGTTGGACACTATTTTGATGTGTTTCTTGGTCTTTTTGGTGGTCTTCTCAGTGTTAACTTTAATCTTGATTGTTCTCAGTACGTTATATAGTATTTCAAACCATTACCTTTTTTTCTCCACATTCACGATCAAAGTAAATGCAAGATGAAAGGGTACAACACAGCCCCGAAACATGTATACAGTTAAATTAAAATATACCCAATTTAGGTAACATTTGTAAGTACTGACAAAGTGGAACGTTAAAATTAATATATATTTTTCTAACAATTTCTTGTAGCTAAATACGGCTGGCTGCGTGGCTCAGCGGTAACGTTCTCGCTTGCTGGGCCAAAGGTTGCAGGTTCGTATCCTGGCGCAGTCAGCTGGCATTTGAGGGTGCGCAAATGCGAGGGAACCGTGTCAGTAGATTTACTGGCACGTTAAAGATCTCCTTCTGGGCAAAATTCCGCCACCTAGGCGTCTCTAAAAGCCAGAGTAGTTAAAAGGGACGTAAAACCAACCATATTATTATTATTATTATTATTATTGTAGCTAAATAAATAAAACAAGCAACAAAGACCATTTCTAATTGGTTCTATTATATAGATATACATGATTTCTCAACACTTAAATTTACCGTATTTGAAACCATTACGTTTATTCTCTCCACGCTTCGATGCTCGGAAAAACTTTCCTGGCGGTATGTTAAGGTTATATCGGAAGACCGTTTCATAGTTGATTTACTTTCGGCATATGAGTTCTTGCTCCCAGTGAACAGGCTTATGAAGGGAAAGCTACTTTATTGGATCACTTGATGTGGAAACTAAGGTAAACGTGTATATGTGTATTGTGATTTTGTTTTTTCCATATATGTGGCACTTTTCTGTGTATTTTTTCCTCTCTTGCTGCTTCACCTTAATGTCTTGATATTGACATTTCGTATATGTCATGTTTACATTCTATCACATCCAATCTCTCTCCATGAATATTGAAACTGTATTGACGACCTTGACTGTGTAGTCCCTGTAGATTGAGTTCTAAACTAGATTCAGTCGGTAGATATTGAACGGATCTGTGCTGCTGCTGGTGGTTGGTAGTGGATTTGTTCCAGCAAAGAGAAAGCGAAGGAGGAGAATGGAATTGTGTCTGTCTTTTAACAAGATGCTGAAGGATTTGTTGATGATTGCTTTTCAAACCCTTTCTCTTCTACTCGATCCCTACTTATGTATGTGTACTTAAAATGAAGACAAAAGAGGATTTAGTGTTTCTGGAACAAGATCTAGTGAAGTCTTTTATGTTAACCCCACCCCTCTCAAAGCTGTAGTTGATTTGCATTTTCTGTTTTAATGAATATTTGAATATTGCGTCTGCTGTCAAATAGAAAGTTTTTTTGTGAATGTAGAAGTAGAAACAATTTGATTGCGGTAGGCAGTTTAATACCTTACCTCCCGCCCGCTCCCAGGGGCTCACAAAGTTGTGGGACGTGGGTTGGCGAGTCCGGCACTGCTTCCTCTTACTTGTGCCGGTTTTTTTTTTTTAGTTATCTTTCCTGTCGACTTCCTAAGGTTCGATTCCCGGTCAATGCATGTCAGATTTTCGATGTGAAATGCCAAGTCCTGTGGTTCGGATTCCACGTTAAAAGGAGGTCCCGTGGCTCATGATCTCAAGATTAACGGTCACGTTAAACTACAAGCTTCCTTCCTTTTTTTCTGTCGATCTCCCTTGGTCAACACTTGTTCTCTTCCGACCCCGATGGTATTAGGGTATCCGAGGTCTAGGGAGTCTTTCAATTTCCCGCCTTAATTGGCCTTGTCTCTTCTTTCCTAATACCCTCAATCTTCGAGGGATCAGCCTTCTTTTTTATTTTTATGATATCTCCTGCCTTTTGCTCAAGGCCATCAAGATGGCAGGGTGTATGTAGCCCCACCACTTCTGGTGCAATATGGATAGTGCTACGCCTTCAAGGGCTCACCGCTGGTGAGTTTGGGAGTTGGCGAACCCGAAGGATTCGTGTGCTGGACCCATTTTCTCCGCCTTTTTCCACTGACTTTGGGGTGGGCCCTCTCCTCTTTCTCCTTTCCTATCTGCCTTCCATGGCTCGCCTTCCTTCCAAGTCCCTCAATCCTCATTCTTCGAGAGTGAGGTCATTTCTTTTCCTCCTGTCCATTATTTTTTTTCCTTTCCACTTTATCTACACATTTCTTCTTTTAGTATGCAAGTTGTGTAGTCCGTAGTTAGTTCTAGCTGTACTGTACAGTAGGTTTCATGGCGTTCTCATTCATTATCAAGACTACCCAAAGCATTAGGGGAGTTAACCTAGATGTTTGGCCCCTTAAAAATCAATCATCATCATCTCAGAAGAGGGAGCCACCTTATGGTCATCATTGTGGTAAGTGATTTTTGAAAGGCGGCAAAAATTTACGATACGCATGTCATACAATGTCGGCATGTCAAATAACCCATTTGAATTCAGTCGGGGAGTGTGGTGGCGCAGCGGTCAAGCTGCTGGCCTTTCACCAAGGTGGACTGGGTTCGATTCCCGGCCAATGCATGTGAGATTTTCGAAGTGAAATGCCATGTCCTGTGGTTCGGATTCCACGTAAAAAGGAGGTCCCGTGGCTCATAATCACAAAAATCACGTAAAACTACAATCTTCCGTCTTCTTTGAATTCAGTACCGTCTTCTTTGAATTCAGTAGGCCGTGTTCATAATCGCAAAATTAATCTCGGGAGTTTCCGCCAACACAAAGTTCCTCATTTCTCTACTAGAAAGCGCTATGGTGTTCAAGGAGCTTAGATATCTAACCTCCTTGACTTTCATAGTGCTTTAAGGAACAACGGAATTCTACATGCAAGCTACCATCTGGCTGTCGAATAGCAAAGATTGCACCTGACACCCGAGGTCATACGATATTATTATTATTATTATTATTACTATTATTGTCTTCATCATCATCATTAATATCTTAGTCTCTTATCTCTCGCTCGATGTGACTGGTAAATATGAATTTCCGTATAGAGACTAGTCAGTTGCTCGAATTAAGAACGACAGAGCAATCTTTGAACGTGCGAGCGTCTCGACGAGGGGGTTGGCATTTGTGAGGATGGAGTGTCACTATGGGCAATTCGTTTGGTTCTTGTTATGTTTTGAGTGGTAAATATTTTTAAAGGAAAACAAAACAAAAATATTGATCACGTCAAAATCAAGTTAATTGAGCGATGGGGGAAGAAGAAACTGGCTTGAAACTTCTACCAGTAACCACCAGAAAATTAAAATGATATCCACAAAAGAATGTCCATTCCATCTCCTTCTCAGACGCCACCAAGTACTAATCCGACGGTTGAGGATAGGAAACACTAAGATCACCCACAACTATCGTCTGGAAAAGAAACCGCCTCCTAAATGCAACTCAACTGTCCTCTCACTGTCAGCTGTATCACCAATGGTGCCAACATCTCCAAGGAAATGGAAGTGAAACTGAGTTCTCCACTATTGGCCCTTCAAGTTTCTTAAGGACACCGATCTTGACTCTAAAATCTGATATCTGTGTTATTTCCTGACATTTATATCAATGTACTTTATGTAATCACCTGATTTGTATAGTGCATTATTTATCATAGTCGCGATAATACCACTGAGTTAAAGCCACTTTAAACATCGTTATTATTATTATTATTATTATCATCGATTTTTCCCCATTGGGAGAGCGTGCGAACTTGAGCCAATCACAGCTTCACTTCCTTTTCCTCTTCTCTTTTCTTCCCAAAACCTCTTCATTAATTCACTGTGTTTTTTCTACCTTTCCTCTGTCCATTCCCCCCCCCCCCCCCCTATTGTTTCTTTTCTTGAGACTTGTTCAAATTTCTTGTTTCCGAATTGATTTCTGTCCTTCAGAGATTTTGAATCGTTCCAGGTCCTCCTGTGTTTCTCTCATCCAACTAACTGGTCGTTAATTTACTTGTATTATTGGTCTTCAAAATTTTCTTAGTGGGTCTGTAAATCTTTAATTAAAAAAAAACTACTTTCGCTACATTACAGCAGGCCGTGGCTTACAGTGGCAACACGTTACTCGCAGTGACCAAAATGTGCTGTTCCGCTTGACATGGCTGGCTGAGATGATTATTATTATTATTAGCGTATGGTACAACACAAAACAATCAACATAAACAATATACATACAGTATATACAATAGGTTATTTATTTATTTATTTATTTATTTTATAGCTTTTAGTGCCGGGAGTGTCCGAGGACATGTTCGGCTCGCCAGAGGCTGTAGCTGCTTCAAGCGGACACCCATAGGGTGAGCTACAAGTTCCGTTCAATTTCAAGTAGTTCCAACTTTCGCTACCTGATGTCACTGACACCTAGTGGTGAACATTGGAACTTTAGAAATTTAGCTTCACTCAAGTTTAGTCCGTGGAAGGATATTTTACATGCCGTAAACCTATGACATGGGACCGCCGGCTTTACTTTCCCTCCGAAGGAAGGCATACTGAAGGATCTTAACGCTCTTAAAAAATACTTCGGCCGGGTTTGAACCAGCTATATTGGGCACAGCAGTTCAGTATGCTACCAACTACGCCACCGAAGCCGCTTATAACTCTTAACAATCCTGCAAGGGAAAGGGTGTTCAAAGATTAATGTCTAAATTTTCTAGCCATCTTACGGCTTCAGTAGAAATGCTGATGATGATAGTGATGATGATGGAAGAAGTGAAGAGCACTTATCACATACACCAGTGTATATCTAAAGCCTCCGCAATTAAAATCATATTAATAATTAATTAGTGAGTCAAATCACCTCTCGACTCGTTTCTCTTAATGCCATTTAAAACACAGTCAAACAAACTGGTCAGTAATATCTGCAGCGCTCGTGTTTATTATGTAGAATAAATTAAATCAAATATTTATAGCCAGTCTTTGATAAAAATAAAAGCATACAGTTTTGTGCTCAAAGCTATGTTTCACACGTGTGGTAATAGCACAGTATTATATTTTAAGCTCATAGCAATGAAATATTTGTAGATCTTGCCCTGATTTAATTTAATCGTTTATTCAATAAACGATGGATTGAACCGATATTTAATACCTTCACGTAATATTATAACAGACTTCAACCTTCTTAAGGTATGTATACACCGTTGCTGTTCAAGATTTATTTGGACGTCTCTTTAAGAAATTGGTCTAGGAAATGTTGTACAATGCACAGTGGGTCAAAATCGAAATCTTGGGGGACAAAATTATTTTTACGTTTTAATCATGAATTTAGAGTAAAATCAACCTATATAATTTGTTTACTTCATAATAAACATCAGTTAAGACCTTTTTTAGGTTACCTTTACACATGCAAGAAATTGTCTGTGACTAGGAGTTGGATAGAGCATTCAGTTATCCCTTCAGAACAATTTTCAACCCCCTAATTTACTTTTAACAAAGTCACTAAGTTCCACTTTTTACATAATCTTCGAATCCAGTTCTTCAAACAGTTGTAAACGTGTGAGAACTGGTCGCGCAGCATCTTCTAAAACGTAAAATAACTAAGTAAGTTGCAAAAAGATGCAAAAATCTTATAACAGGCGTAAACTACAAGACTTTATCTACTTTTTAACATTAAGTAGAAAGTGACGCAGAGTGACGCGACATACTAAAAATCTAAGTGAAAATATAATTTTAAAAATAATAGTTAAATATTATATAATGCAAATATAGCTAAAATTACGTAACAATTACGCCCATTAATAACTGAAACACGTTACAAAGATAATACATTCAGCTGCATGTTCCATCTTAAAGCATCACACTAACCACAAAGACAACCAAACCACCCTCCAATTTAGACTGCTCGAACAGTGGTGACAGATTTACACTAAGATGCGTTTGTATCCCAGAATAGTGAGCGGCAATTATATGAGAATGCCGTAGAAGTAATAAATTTTGATTTTTTAATTATGAAAATAAATACTTTTGTCCTCCTAGATTTCGATTTTGACCCACTGTGCAATGGGATTACGGATGAACCAGGAGTATTACTTACATCATCTTCTTTTTGCTGATGACCAGGTGATATTGATGAACGATATAGACGATGCTTCTTAAATGATGAGGAAATTAATTGAGGAATATCAAATGTGGGGACTAAATATCAATTACAACAAAACGGAACACCTTACATTAGAGAATAATGGTGGTGAGAAACTACAGATCGGAAATGCAAAAACTGAAACAGTCACTAAATTTAAATATTTGGGTTCAATAATAGAAGCTGGGGGAACAAGTTCATCCGAAATTGCGAAAAGAGTAAGTGAGGCTAGGAGAACAATTGGAGCATTAAATTCCGTTTTATGGAGCAGAAATATTGTAAACAAAACTAAGAAACGTATTTACAGTTCATTCGTACAAAGTATTTTGTTATATTGAGCAGAAATTTGCACGTTAAACAGACAGCAAGCAAACAAATTGTTAGTAACAGAAATGGATTATTGGGGGAGGGCGGCAAGAAAATCAAGATTGGATAAAATTAGAAATATGAGAATCATAGTAATTATGCAGGTAAAAAGAAATGTACTAGAAGTGGTTGAAGAAAGAAGATCTACAAGACATGTAAAAAGGATGCAGAATAGTAGAGTTTCAAATTTAATGTTACATTGGCAAGCTGAAGGCAAACGGAAACGGGGTGAACCAAGAGAACAATGGATGGATGGATGGTGTAAAGAGAAGCATTGCTACCTGAGGCTTAACCGAGGAAGATGCTGAAGACCGAAATTTGTGGAGGAGTAGAGTGTTTTTAAGTTGAAGGAAAACTACTGCATTGTTGAATATTCCTAATAAAGAAGAAGATACCGTATACTTTTAGGAAGAACATCCACATTTTTGAACCGATTCCTCTGAAACGGTAACCACATCACACATGAAACCCACCCACCAATTTTTTGTATCTGAAACTGTGTTTTCTGTTTTCAGTTCTCCAAATTTTTAAAAAACAGAATAAAAAATGCCCTAAAATTACTAAATATTATTCGATCATCAATTTTATTTTACTGAGTTCTTCTATTTTTCGCATATAATGTTCTGAACTAGAATCAGACAGAGTGTAAGAGTTGTTTATTCATTTTTCAAAATAAATGCAATTTTATTATTGCTTAAAATAAACAAGGTGTCTAAAGTTACCCAAGTATTAAGAAATCCCAAGTTTACAGCATTCCTACGTTCACGTAGGGTCAGGGTTACTTTGTTTTGATTCTTCTCTTCCATAAATGTCTATCCGATGCTTCCTCCCTCTTCCATCCATTTTCTCTGAAGTCCCCTGCAACCTACTCTTTCCACCTTTTTTTTTGTTGTTGTTTTTCTCTCCTCCTTGACCCCTCAATTTCCAGATTTCCAACTCTTCTCCCCACGTAGTCCACCTATCTTCTCATCACATGTCCATACTCTCCTGAATCTTCTTTCCTATGGATCCCACTTTCACTGCTCCCCTGATGTATGTATTCCTTATTCTATTCTTTCTTGTCACTCCACTTCCATCTTTTCTCTCTTGGGCTTTCGTTATCGGCCAAGTTTCTGCACTATCAGGGTGTCTACTACTCTGGAAAACATGGAAAACAGGGAATACTCCGGGAATTTATAAATCCTGGAAAACTCAGGGAATTATCAGGGTATTTTAATGATACTCAAGGAATGTTAGTTATACAAGGTCCAACCTTGAATAATAGGAAATTAAGCATTTAAATGTTGATGGAGGAAAAGTATATTCTTTTTTTTTTGTATTTTTTTATTATTTATTTATTTTTACCTTTTTATCGTATGGCCTCGGTGCCGGGTGCAAGCTTTGTTATTTGACACCCAAAGGGTAGCTTCCATGTCGAATTTCGTTGTTCCTTGAAGCACTATGAAAGTCAAGGAGGTTAGATATCTTAAGGTCCTTGAACACTATAGCGCTTTCTAGTAGAGAAATGAGGAAATTTGTGTTGGCGGAAACTCCCGAGATTAATTTTGCCGTTATGAACACGGACTACTGAATTCAAATGGGTTCTTTGACATGCCAACATCGTATGACATGGTGTCGTAATTTTTGCCGCCTTTCAAAAATCACTTACCACGGCCAGGAGCGAACCTGCAAGCTTGAGGTTAGTAAACCTACACGTTGACCTCTCACCCACCGTGGCAAGCGTATATTCTGATGATTATTGTTGTATGTTCGTACTGACGTTAAATCAGTAAGCTCTCATTCGATGCAAGATAGAGCACACACATTACATGTGTAGACTGTGTATTTGTATATAAATGTGTAACTGTATGGTATTTGAGAGTATTGCTATGGATAAGCTACTTTCAATACTCGCAAGTACAATAGGTTTTTCAGGATGAAAATTTTTGAAATTGGCAAAATATTGAACAATATATATTTCTGTTTTCCTTTTTGTCTTTTCAACTTTGTCATGCTACCCTTTATTGTTCGACCACTTTTTGAAAAGCTCTTTAAGTAGTCTACAAACTCTGTTTTATATGTTTTTATGGTGGCTGCTGTTACTCAGGGAATTTTCTGAATTATACTGAAAAAATCAGGAAATTGCCAGGGAAATCTTTTAGTTGGTTTATGTGCGATTCCACATAGTGTGCAGCATTTGGCCTGACTTGATATAGGCTGAGTATTGGGTCAGTTTGATGCTATCGGTATCTACCCTTGAACACATCTAGTGATGTATCGCTTTTTAATTAGTTTACTAATTGATTTACAAACGAGCGTTGCTTTATTGTAACAATTTTGAAAATGGCCAATTAATTAATTTGTAGTTACTGCGACCTGTGAATTCATTCAGTATTCGTGTTTCATTGCGGCATTATTTTGGCCATTATTGAAAACAAAACTCTTGTGATATATAGCATTTGCTCTTATTTACTGGAATTGAATTGAAATTGGGCAAAAAAGGTTGTTTTTTAAATGTTGAAACGTAATTGCCTGCCGCACGTGAAGCTGGGGATTCAGATCGGATGCAATGGATACAATTTTTTTTTAAAGACTTTGAGACTGAGTACTGCAACTTTAAGAACATCTTCTGAATTTCAGCTGAACCATCTTCGACTGTCATTCCTCCGTCTTCCAATAAAGAGCACTTCTTTTGAAACTTTTCTTCAAATATAAGCCTCCGAGGTATTGCGTTTTTCATTCTTTCTCTCTCTTTCAGAATGTGCAATAGTTCTTATTGATTCTTGTTCTTCCGACGAAGGACTTCCACTTTTGAAATTATATCTATCAAAAGATAGCCCATGGACATAAGAAATCTTGGTCTGCGCGATACTCTCAATCTCATATTAGCCAATGATGTGGTGGCCGCTGATCTAATCGTCCTCTTTATCGGAGAGAATGGATTAGCGCCAATCTATATTTGCAATGATTGTGAGCTTTTGCTAATTTTAGTTCGAAATATTGTATTCCGTCAACTAAGGAGCACGATTGAACCTACGAGGGCAGATCGAAGAGTCTTTGCCCCTATTTTTAGCCTACTTTCGATTTTTGCAAAAAATGAAAGTAGACTTATGAGATCAACACAGGGCGAAAAAAGTGTGTCTGTCTGTGTGTGTGTATGTGTGTGTGTGAGTCTGTGTGTGTGTGTATGTGTGTGTGTGTGTGTGTGTGTGTGTGTGAGTGTGTGTACTCTGAATGTCTGTCCCCCCATATCAATTCGAACACGGTGAATGCGAATTGAACGAAATTTGGTACAAAGGTAGCACTAGCAAAGGACACCTCAGTGTCATGTTTTATGTCGCCGCCATCTTTACTAAAACTGAATGGCGGCCACTCAAACGTTCAAAACGTAAAATCAAATAACGACTAACCAAATCATCCAATCTCTACCAAATTTGGTAACAACATACCTTCGTATAGGATGCGTCTTGTGACCAAACTACAAGGTCGTCCGCCATACCATTTCAGGATGGCGGCCGTGCGAATTATGCAAACTTTATAATCCATATCATGGGACCCACCAGTTCCGATTATCGAGCCGAGAATCGTTTTAACTGTTCTAAAGGAAGAGGCACGTACGAAATTAAAAGTTTATTTTGTAATACTATAGTGCAGACGTGATTTTAAAAAGCTCAGCTGATTCATTAATAAGACAAGATGGCAGCGGATATCTTGTGCCTGACTTATATTTCACTAATTTGAGTATTGCATACAATATAGCGTACTGAAACAAAATAAATAAACTTTGTATGAAATGCTTTATATATAAATAATATACTTCAGTGATGAAATCGTTTAGTATAAATCATTATTTGCTAACAAGTTCTATGTAAGTCATTTTATATAGGACGATATTCGTTGACACAATTAGCTCAGTGGTAGAGCGTTAGTCTGTCATTCATATGCCTATGGTTCAAACCCCATCAGAGATACGTTTTTTGCTTGACATTTTACATATTTGTTGCTTTGTAATGACTCAGACGTTTTAAAATTAAGCGTTATATTGTGCATATTACGGTGCAAAACATATACTTAATTAAAACATAATTCGCCAGCAGATTTAATCGAGACATCTAGCTGACAAAAAGGTAACAGATTTTATTGAAAAGTTTCTTCTTCTGGCCGCTAGAATGCACTCGCTCTGTTAGGATTATATTGTTCGATATTTCACAACTAGATATCACGACTAGTTTTTATATTTATTGTTTCTTGAGTACTGAGACGTTATAAAATAAAGCTTTATATGGTGCTTTTTGCAATGGAAATTATATATTAAAAAAAACGACATTCTCCACTGGAGTGACATCTTCCAGCCTTCAGTTGTACTATGCAGAAACTATAGATTCGAGCAGCGCTCTATACCGGCCAGTTAGTGAACCCAGTCTTAACGACTGCTAGGAGTAATAATACAGTAACATTCGTTTATTCCTTGTGCACAGAGGCGTTGTTGATAATCTCAAAACTTGCAATATGGATGATTTGGAGATGGATTATTTTGTTATACCGTGTATTTAAGATTAGCCTATAAATTAACGGGTTGCGAAGTTACTTCACTTAGTTCTATATCATTCGTACACGACACAGAACAACAACGTGACGTCAGTTTCTGATCTGCTCTGATTGGCTATTACATTGCTGCAGTCGGGTAGTTGGCAGTCAAGGATAAAATTCTCGACTGCCAACTGCCAGCTACCAACTGCAACTTCATGTTGTGTATGGTGCCTATAGTATACACGGAGTCGATCGCGACTGCCGACCGAGGACTACCAACTACGGACTGCCGACTGCGCATTGTAGATGGGCCTTATTAGAGCAACGA
Organism: Meconema thalassinum; assembly: GCA_946902985.2. Taxonomy (NCBI): domain Eukaryota; kingdom Metazoa; phylum Arthropoda; class Insecta; order Orthoptera; family Tettigoniidae; genus Meconema; species Meconema thalassinum. Next base: position 122,857,666 of record OX336398.1, read on the forward strand.
AGTTTCAATTATTGTAAGTAGTCGGTGTTTGGAGTGTTTGCTGATGAAATTGCAAAATGCTGGGGTAAATTATAAACTATGGTTTGAACGCCACTGTTCAAATCCTGTGTGCCAATTTGCACTTCAAATAGGAAGAAATTAGGAGATGATAAGGACAGAGAGTTATAACTATACCCATACATTTCGGAGAAAGTAGGCTATATGTTCTTTCCCGAACATCTTGTTTTCTATATAATACGCTAACACTAAGGTGTATGTATCACAAAACTCAAGCCAGAAGGAGTTAGAAGCTGTGGTTTGTACCAAAATCTTCCAAATCGTCTGAATAGTACAGGAAAAATCTTGCATTTTTGGAAAAGTCAACGAAATTATATTGATTTGTTTATAAAGTGCTTTTAAACATATAAACAAGACGATAGCCCCTGTGAGAACTCTGACGCCTACAGCCCGCATAGCACAAGCGCCGCGCGGATAGTCTGTACACATGGGGCGCGCACAATCCATTATGCGAAGAGTTCTCGCACGGGTCCGCTAGTTTTATATAATACGCTAAGGTGTATGCTTCACAAAACTCAAGCTCCTAAACCAGAGGGAGTTAGAAGGTGTGGTTTGTACCAAAATCTTCCACATCGTCTCAATAGTACAGAAAAAATCTTGTAGATTCTTACTTTCCTTCTTGTAGCATCCTATTCCGTTCCGTGCCGTACTTGCTCAAGTAGCCCTATACGATGCTTCGCGAACGTGTTTTGATATCTAATGTAATAGTGTGTGCAGGTCTGCTGCTGCAGTTAGCATCAAATATTTATAGGTGGACGACCGATCCTATCTAGCATGATACAATATTTATATAGACGTTACCCTTCTGAAATTCATAGCACCTCTCTACATGGATTTGAGCTCCCTAGCGACCGTAACTGTACTAGGTCTTAGCGCATAGATACTGCGGCAAAGAGGAACTTTGATGGTACTAATAATAATCATCAGTTTATTTGCCCGGTGGCAGGTTTCCTCATGGTCGGTCTCTCCACCTTATCCGGTCGTCAGCAGCACGTTTCATCAGCTCATAAGATTTATCAATCTCGATGGAATCCAGCATCTGAAACCTTCTTCTTCCTCTTTAGATTTTCCCTTGGACTGTCCCTTCTAATGCTCTTTTCACCAAACCATCTCCTCTTGGGCAGTGTCCAATCCAATTCATTTTTATCATTTAAAATTATCTTGTCGACTTCGTCGTTACGCTGGGGTCTGGCGTTACGATACGGTGACGGACGGACAGATGCACTGAGATGTGTGACGTCATACTACCGCTTGGTGCATGTGTACCCCGACAATCTCTACTTCGTTAGTATAAGACAAAAATCCCCGATTCTTGGATGTCACGGGCAGTGGCGGCTCTTAGATGAGAAAGTAGGTGAAGAGCCAAACTCAATTTAAGCGGTACAGCATTTGTGAATATTAACATATTTCTTTTCGTATTTGAATGCTTAAATATCTGCTAAAAAGCTAATACTTAACCAAATATAAATTACCGTTACTAAAAAGTCAAACTCACCTATTTTTTATAGATTAAATCAATCCTCCTTTCCTTAAGGTTGGCAAACTTATCTATGATGTCCTCGTAGAAGGGCTGGTCTTCAATTAGTTTCAGCAACAATTCACGGTGTATGGTGATGACAGCCAATGATGTAAGTCTGGACTGAGATATTGTATTTCTTGTAAAAGTTTTTAGTCTTTTCAAACAAGAAAAACTACGTTCCACTGATGCACTAGTAGAAGGAATTGTCATTACTAAAGAAAAAAGTTTGTAAGTCTCTTCAAAAATATCTTTATTTTCATGGAGTTCTTGAAGTATTTCTCCCGATTTTTTTCCTTTGTAGGATTCGTCAGCATAAAAGAGTGATAGTTCATTTCTTAAACGTGGGGTATTGGTGAATATTTGTGGATAGCATTGTTGTAAGTTCTGCAGGGATGTGACTGGAAAATGTTTACTATACAGCTCAAACTTGTTCGAGTCTATAAGACCTAGGAATTGTAATTTATCACAATCATGAAATCGTACTTGAATCACCATCAAAATAGTATCAATGATTTCGTAATACAAAATACGATATTCTCGACACACATCTTCCAATGTCAAGTCATTACGCCCCCTACGAATGTTTATGTTTGTCAGCTGCTTACTTTTCTCAATAAGTTCACCAAAATAAATTTCGTTCCTCTTATTTGCTAGTAAAACTTGCGTGTCTTTAACCTTGGTTACACAATAATTAATATCCAAAGATTTTTTCTGCAATATGTCAAATAGAACATCTGTCAAACCAAAAATATCGTTGAATACTAATGCCAGAAAAGCAAATTCAAAATCATTGAACTCGTTCAGGAATCCTTTACACGACCTAATGGTATTTTCCTCACTTGTTTCCTCATTCATAAGTTGCTCAAACACCTGTTTCAAACTGTCCCATTCTTCTACAATAACGTTTAGAAGTCTTGAGTTGGACGACCAACGAGTTTCCGCAGCAGTAGGAATTCTTTTGACTGCATTAGACACAAGAGCGTGTGATCTTTTCGCTGAGTGGTGAAAAAATGCTGGGATTCCACTTACATTTGCAAAAAATATCCTACATTTGGAAATCTTCTTACAACTCTGTTGTAGTACCAAATTGAGACGATGAGCCATGCAATGAACAAAGACAGCTTGAGGTGCCTTATCTTTAACCCTTTTTTGCAACCCATTTAAATTCCCAGACATTACAGCAGCACCATCGTAACACTGTGCAACTAATTTACTTTCATAAGAAAATTCTTTCAAAATGCCATCCAACAACTCAAACAAATTTTCGGCTGATCTATCCTCACTCACATCATAAAATCCTAAAAATCTTTCCACTGGGATACTCTCATTATTCACAAATCTAACAATAATAGAACACTGTGATTTTTGACAAATGTCTGTGGTATCATCGACTTGGATGGAAAAGAATGAAACATTGTTAAGTTCATTCTTAATATAATCTTTGATGTACTCTGATATTACATCAGTTATTTCATTTTGTATACTTTTTGAGTTACCAGCGAACACACTTTGAATTTTCTGATAATGATTTTGAAGTTCTAAGGGCTTTTCAGATATCAGTATCTTCAATAATTCCTTAAAGTTCCCACGGTTTAAAGAGGTCTCACTCTCGTCATGACCTCTAAAAGGTAGTTCCTGTAAACTTAAGAATTGAACAACTCGAATCACAAGCCTCAGTATCTGCCTATTTAAAGTCACATTCTCATTATATCTAAGTACACACAGTCTTGCGTTTTCTCTCAAAGCGTCAGATATTGTGTTTGTGTTCCTTTCGAATGTTCTAAGTTGTAACTGGCACTTCAAATGTTCCTCACTGTCTTTGTGTTTGTTCAACCCACGCGTAATGTTTTGGAAATCACCGAAACCTTGTGTATTCCAGACACCACATTTGTTACTAAAAAGTAGGCAAGGCCAACAGAACAGCTTTTTAAGAATAAAACTACTGCACAACCATGTGAACTGTTCGAACCAAGATCCCTTACAATGAAGGCTGTAGGACTTACCGGTTTTCTTGATTTCTTTTTTAGTGCACAGTTCTATTAATTCCTTTGGACGACCACAATTTAATAAATCCCTTTTGTCTTCGTCTTTCCACCTACTGAAGGGAGTTTCTAATAAAATTAATACCGTGTCTTTCAATGGAAACATTACGGTATACACTAAAAGCCGACACCTTTCAACACAAGGGTATGTAACGTATTAAGTAAATACTATTCATCGGAAATATAAATTCAAGCTTCAACGTAACAGTAAGACTAGCCTGGCGCGATGCCAACTTTCACCAAGTATACTAGACGAAGTACATTGCAGAAGCAGCAAATTCTTCACCCGTACGCTCCCTCTCTGTATAACGGCATGTAATGACGTCACCACTGAGTTAGGTTACCATGGCAACTAGACGAAGTTGCTGATATTACAAGTTACTTCGTCATCTGTAGGTCTCTTTCCACGCTTCGACATTAGTACCATCTAGCGACAGCGTGTACAACTGACACAAAGACCGCATAAAAGGCAAGGCTGGGGCAAGGGTAAACTGACCATGCAGTGCCATCTAACAATGGAGTGCACAAATTATAGTACACCACTTTGAACGGTGGCTAGGTTTTAATTTAAATAAGATAACAATGTTTATTTTACGAAATGGTTAGTGAAGAGGCTCTTCACCCTCTTCACCTGAATAGCCGCTACTGGTCACGGGTAATCTCGAGAACCACTAGATGGATTTTAATGCGGTTTTCATTATTCTGTAAAGGATATCTCGAGGATGATTTCTGTAGAAAATAATGTATGTATGATCAAAGGAAGCCAAGCAGTAACGATTCCAGTGAAAAAGTCGAAAACAAACTTGGCGCCCGTGCGCTCCTTATGCTTACGCTGGGCAAACCGTTAAAAATATCAATATACTATGAGTGTAAGAATTGGTCAGCATGAAAAGTTCTACAAAAAAGTCTGCGAGAGCATATCTCTATCTTCAATACATCGCCCACTATAAATGTTTTTAGACTGGATGGAAGGGGCAAGTCCCCGCGCGCTCTGGTGAGCGTGCGGCATCCCCCGCGCTGGACCTTGCTTTGCCCTTGGTTTGCACTTGCCCTTCGCGAGTAATTTGAAACAAGATAAGTATTATGCAGATAATTTTCTAACATGTCAAGAGTCTTTGGCTTCGAGCGAAGCGAGAAGCCTCCAGCCTTTCTAGCATTTTTCGGCATTTGTAGCATTTAAAATGATACAAAGTCTAGTCTTTCAGACTGACTGTCACTTTTTTCTTTTCCTTATCTTCTTTAGCATCATCCTTTCTTTTCCTACTATCTTTAATACTTCCTCATTTCGTCCAAGTTTCCGCTCCATACATAGCTACACTCCAAACAAAACATTTCATTAATCTGTTCCTTAGGCTTACTTTTATTGCTGCACTAAATAATTTTATTTTCTTACTGAAGGCTTCTTTTGCTATTGCAATCCTTGTTTTTATTTCTTTAGTTCATATCATTGCTTGTGTTACCCAACTACCTAGGTATTTAAAACTGTCTACTTGTTCAATTTCATCCTCTAATTTTATTGTAATTTTTTCACCTTTTCCACCCATGACCATACATTTTGTAATAATAAGAATAAATAAAGTTCTTCCGTTCTTGCCTTCAAAGAACGAAAATGGATAAAATAAGGAAGGGGGATATCAGACAACTGAGGTTGGAAAGGGGCCTGCATGAGACACTTGAACTCAAGAGATTGAGATGGTATGGTATGGTATGATATATATGTAAAACCGCACCGGCTTGCTGGAGCGAAGAAACGATGGAGGAGGAGAAGAAGAAGAATAAGAAGAATATGATTTTCAGTGCCCAAATGAAGAGGTTCTAGGAGAAGAAAACTATAATCATCAGTTAAATAAATTCTATTGCGTTCCACAGATGGCCATAACGAAGTTGTACATCCGAGGCAATCTGTTTAACATATTCTACCCTTGGTCTACCCTTACAGTTCTTATCCTCGACTCTTACTTCCATAACTAAGTTTGCTATTCCTGGGTGTCTTAGTATGTGTCCTACCAACCTTTCTCTTCTCTTCATTACCAGTCGTCAGAAACATCTCTCCTCTCCCTCTCGTCTTAATACCTCTTCCTTTGTTACTATACCCACCCATCTGATCATCATCGTTCTCCTGTAACACCACATTTTAAACGCTTCAATTCTCGTCTTTTCTGCTTCTCCAACAGTCCAAGTTTCACTTCCATAGAGTGCCTCGCTCCAGACAATGACTTTAAAAAATTAATTCCTAATACACCTAAATCTAAAATGACTAGAAGTCGATGAATTAGTTTTGAAACAAAAGGATGCTACGAAATGTTTTAGGCATTAGAATGGTTAATGGGCACGCACTATTGAAATCCTATGAAGAACTTCACCGTATGATGGTGGTGATGATGATGATGATTATTATTATTTTAAGGGGCGGAAGAGGGAGAGCATCTGTCCAGTCGTAACACTGTTTACTAAATTTAATATTTTATAAAATTTAGAGAAACTAATTCTAAACAAATAAAGCTCATGATAACAATTACAAATGAATGTGTATGGAATATAGAAATTAGTATTCCAAATGCAAAAACAACCAAGATCCTTGAGTTGCATAATTCTTGTAAATTTACGTTGCTGGCCCTAAACACATCTCTCCCATAAAGCGGATGACGCGATCAGCAGCAACCGACTAATATGTCATTGAGCATCCCGTGCAAACCAAGGTTTTTTAGGAGGTCAGCAATATCTACACACTCGGTTAAAACGCAGGCCACTGTGGCACAGACACACAGACTTCCCTTATCATCGAATTAATAACTGTTCATGAAAAATAGAAACTATTGCTGTTTTGCGGACATATTTGCTGTATGACTAAGGGCAGATCGATTTAGGATTTCACAAAACCAAACCCAGCCCTGAGGAGATGGTTTCAAATATGTGAGAGAGATCTGATGCAGATTGGGGTTCAGGAAAATAAAACCCGTTAAAAGCTTTTAAGTGGATTTTGAGCTCACGATATGGAGCATCAGAGAAGGTTCTGATCGATGGACTAAAAGAAATAGAGAGAGTACAGCTACCCCAGTGCAGTGACCTTAAGAGCTCGCTTATTGAAGCGAGTCTAGTATCTTACCAGCCCACTGGAAGCACTGTTGGCTAACAGCGGAGCACACACCTCGAGGTTTAACACCAATTTGATACGGTCAAGCTCTCTGCGTGGCTGACAGCTCACCTATCAACGCGCGAGCCCCTGAATTTAAGGCTCACGGACTGCATGGTAACCCGATGTGCATCCAGGGCCCACTGCCAGAAAACAGTGGAGTGAACTGGATGTCAAAGCCGAGGGACGAACAAGATCTAGACATGGAACATAAATTTGGCTGTTTATGAGCAATCCGGACAGGCTCAATTCGAATGTAATAATAATAATAACAACAACAACAATTGAGTTTTTTTTTTCACTTGAGGGACTTCGACGTCGAATACTGGGATAATTCCTAACTTGATGCCAAGGCCGCCTCCAAATCACTGAAAATCCACAGCCTGCTCCCAGTCTACTGACTGGGTCAGGGAATGGAATGAATGAAGCCCCCATCTAGCGGCAAGGGTATGAACTGTGCCGGCTGCCGAAGCCTGTCACACCCCTTCCCTCCCCCCGGGGCAATGATTAAATGAATGGCAAATGAAATGATAATGGAGAATGTTGCTGGAAAGAAATTGGGACAGGAAAAACGGGAGTATCCGGAGAAAAACATGTCTGCCTCCGGTTTGTCCAGCACAAATCTCACATGGACTGACCGGGATTTGAACCACGGACCCAGCGGTGAGAGACTGGCGTGCTGCCCCCTAAGCCACGGAGGCTTGCCTCAAACTCAATCCTCACCCAAATTACAAATGCACAATGACAAAGGTTATCAGACAACATTTTCCCCATCCAAGTACACGGGGGCTGTATAACCACGATGTCCAAGCCCCTGAAATGAAACAACAACCACTTCTACTGTAGGCAAATGCCAGGATAGTTGCCTTCTTCGCAATCCTCCTTGATTAGGCTACAAATACACACTTCTTCAGGAAACATAATAACACAGGTTATCAGTCCAAGTACACGGGGATGATTGGCTGTCACTGCGGATGCCGGGATTCAATTCCTGGTTCCCTCAAGAAATGCAATTTTGGTCTGAGGGCTCGTACGGGGTACATTCATCCACGTGAGGTAAATCTGGGAAGAGGTGGGTTCGATTCCTACCTCTGCGTTCCTGGAAGTGATTTTCTGTGGTTTCCACACTTCTACTCCGGGAAAATGCCAGGATGGTACCTAACTTGAAGCCACGGCGACTTCCTACCCAAACCCAGCCGAAGCCGTCGGATTTTTAAGAGCGTTAAAAATCCCTCAGTATGCCTTCCTTCAGAGGGGAAGTAAAGCCGGCAGTCCCATGTCATAAATTTATGGCATGTTAAAGAACGTTCCACTAATTACACCTGTGTGAAACTAAGTGTATAGGTAAGAATGTAAACAACGCTCTTAGGTTGCTACGTTCGTTGCCAAGAGCTGACTGTGGTAGCGTCTAGTAGTTAAGTTCTGAACTAGGCCTAGTAGTCGTTGACGGTGGCGTTTGGCGGCCAAAGTAGGAACTATTTGAAAAATTCCCAAAGTTGCAGTCCTTACTTGAACTAAAACAAACAGATACACACACTAATACAGTCCTCACAATTAACACCAGTTATCAGACAGATTCTACACACACCCAAAGTACACGGGGCTACATGACCGCGTTGTCTCAGCCCCCAAAACTAAGGAACCAACCAACCTTCCTACCCAAATCCTACCTCAGAAATATACACACAATAGTACATACATAACAGTGACACAGGTTATCAGACATATTCTACATACACACAAGTCTACATGACCACGATGTTGAACTCCCTAAATCGATTACGTTTTTGTTTTTAGAAACTGTTAATTTAAGAATGGCTTTAAAATGGACTTCCGAAAGGTTAACCTTTGAATATTTTGCCGACAGTACCCTATTATCAGACGGTATTATCTAGTTAGGTAGGTTATACAGCTCACCATGCTTCACTTATCTGGGTGTAGAATTTTACGTAATGAATTATTTATCAGAGGAAATACAGTAGGTCTCAATAACTAAAATGTTGAGGGGACTTCAGTTTCCAAAAGCTTTGCTCTCGTTTGGGTTTGATGCTCTTTTAACGACTCTTACCAACTGTGGTGTAAGAGATGAGGAAAACGGAATTCTTTCTCTCTGCCTGCCTGACTTATCGCGTTCTTTCAAGACCAGATTGTCACATAAATTGTTGGTGATTCTTTGTGACTAACGATAGACCAAGATGTTGCCGGGACCATATAATTTATATCGTGACAGTAAATAGCAGCTGTAAACATAAATTTTGTAGAAAATAAAGCTAACGCCTATGCGGGTAGTAAAGTTGAAGTTTTATCGCGAAATTGACAGTTAAAGAGATATAGCAGTAATTCAAGAAAATCCGCGCGCTGTTCTCTTTTACATAAACATAGATTATTATTTACCTGAAGTCAATATTTATTTCATTGAAACAGTACGGGTTTCGGTCAGATTGTGACCTCCTTAAAAGGTCTGCGCACACCGGCGCGGGATGCGGGAACGGGAGCGGGAGCGGGAATGTCGCGAACATTGGCGCACTTGGCGGGATATGCATCCACTCAGACAGCTGCGTCACAATCCCGCACAGATGGCGGGATTGCTGCGTTACTGCAGGAGTACGCAGCTTGCTGCGTTTTCCCGCGTCCCGCATCCGTTTAGCAATGGCGACGGAACTGTTAATAGAGTGTGTCAGGAAATAGCCTGCCTTATATCAATAACATGAGTAATGAAGATTAAGAAATATAAGGAATAAAGATAAGCTCAGGGACGAAATAGGAAAGGAACTGCAAGTACCTGGTTAGCATCAACTTAAATAATATCACTCTTTGTTTCTGTGTTCATTTGTCACGTGGTGATTAACCTAAAGAAAACCGAACTGAACCACCCTAAAACTAAATATAAACTGCACTATCGCATCGTATCGCAGATAGATTGGCAAACCTCTCTCACGATAGCTCCAACAGTTGTGAATCCAACACGAAAACGGTGGCCAATTGTCGAGAAAGAATCCCCAGTAGACAAAAATCTAATAGCAATAGCAAGACTATCTTCTGGCGAGATAGCTTCCCGATAATTGGTATATATTTTCCTTATGTTGCACTTCATCAGACGAATTCATTTCGGAACTGTTTCCCGCGCTGGTCAGAATACAAAGACGATTTCGCAGCGACTGCGGGTATCGTGTCAATCCCGTTCCCGTTACCGTTCCCGCATCCCGCGCCGGTGTGCGTAGACCTTTGCTGGTACGGTATATAAAGATTTAAAGTGCTATATTTTTTATATCTTCTCTGTTCTGTTCTCATGTTTTTGTTTCTCAGTTTAATTTCTTCTTTTTAGATCTCCTCACTTCTACGCTGTTTTTCAAGACAATTTTTTTTGCTTAATTTACAACATTTATTGTCACAGTTCTTTTTTTTTTTTATCATTTTAAATGATCTTGTCGACTTCGTCGTTACGCTGGGGTTTGGCGTTACGTTACGGTGACGGGACGAAATGTACCCAGATGCACTGAGGTGTGTGACGTCATCGTACCGCTTGGTGCATGTGTTCCCCGACAATCTCTACTTCGTTAGTATAAGACAAAAATCCCCGATTCTTGGATATCACGGGTAATCTCGGGAACTAATGGATGGATTTTGATGCGGTTTTCACCATTCTGTAAAGGATATCTCGAGGAAAGATTCTGTAGAAAATAATTTATGGTTGATCAAAGGAAGCCAAGCAGTAACGATTTCAGTGAAAACGTCGAAAACAAACTTGGCGTCCGTGCGCTTCTTAAGCTTACGTTGGGCAAACCGTTAAAAATATCAATATACTATGAGCGTAAGAATTGGTCAGCATGAAAAGTTCTACAAAAAAGTCCGCGAGAGCATATCTCTATCTTCAATAAATCGCCCACTAAGTGTTTTTAGACTGGATGGAAGGGGCACGTCCCCGCGCGCTCTAGTGAGCGTGCGGCATCCCGCGTGCTTGACCTTGCTTTGCCCTTGGTTTGCACTTGCCGTTCGTGAGTAATTTGAAACAAGGTAAAGTACATAGTATTATAGGCTAAAGCAAGATAAGTATTATGCAGATAATTTTCTAACATGTCAAGAGTTTTTGGCTTCGAGCGAAGCCTTTCTAGCATTTTTCAGCATTTGTAGCATTTAAAATGATGCAAAGTCTAGTCTTTCAGACTGACTGTCACTTTTTTTATATTTTACTATTTGAACTTTTGGTATGGTACTACTAAGTTACTCATCATATACCAGCTGGAGAAGGTCACAATGTGAACGACACCGGCAAGGTTTCAATGAAATAAATATTGGCTTTAGGTAAAAATAAATACACCTAGTTTATAATTAACAAGTCAAGAAGGTATCGGGCTATCGGGTAATTTTTATGTTATTCTAACATAGATTATATTCCAATCTCTCTAAGGGAAGAAGTTGAAGTTTAAGGAGCAATAATAATAATAATGTTATTGGTTTTACACCCCTTTTAACTACTGTGGCTTTTAGAGAGGCCGAGGTGCCGGAATTTTGCCCCGAAGGGGATCCGTAATGTTTCAGTAAATCTACTGACACGGCTCCCTCTCATTTGCGCACCCTCAAATGTCAGCTGACTACGTCAGCATATCTGCTAATTCTCACGATTTAGGCGGGTGACTTCCGATTTTACACCCCTTCTCCCGTCCTCACGATTAACGTATTAAATCTCCCGATATTTCATAAATCCCACGCCTAATTTCGGACTAAAAGTGTGAGATGACAAACTCCAGTCATCCATCGAACAGATCGATTTTATGTATAGTGTGTTTCCATAACGCAGTTTCGCTTCGTATCGATAATTTATAGATAATTCTCCATAACTACTCGTACCGATTAGTTGGATTTGAATATCTCTTTGTTTGAAGTAGTCTATGGTTAATACAGCGTGTATTCCTAGAAGTTTTAATAATAGCCTGAGGGGAGAGTATTTACTTAATGATTTGCAGCAGAAATGGGAAGAATCTTCAAAACGAACTATCACAAAGGAATTCTTCCCTTAAGTAGAAAGCAGATTAACCAGCAAATTTAATGTTTCGCCAAATTTGACAACATGGAAATATCAACTCGTATCTACACAGACTGAAAATTGTACGCAGCTCTGAGTGTTACTGTAACGAAGGACCCCAAACAGTGGACCATTATAATATATCAGTGTAGTGAAGTGAATAGCGAGAGAGAAATTTTATTAAACAGTGTTTCCATACTGGCCGATTCATCTCTTATTCAATCAGAAAATACCTTAAACCATTTTCAAAATTCGTGAACTCTTTAGACTTTATTGCAATGACAGAAAATCAAGAACATCACCCATCAGCAAACAATATATATATAGGAAAAACTGTACCGTATATTATAATTACACAATTGTATGAAATTAGTTAGGAGCATGTATGAAATGAAAATGAAGAAGAAATCCTGAGGGTGAGAGGTAGTTATAGGCTGCGGAATATTGTATCTGTTTAACACGTAAAATTATTTGTGTATAAGTTAGATGTTGTTGGCATTAAAAAGCCGATAGGTTATTGTGATTTTTTGATCCGAGTGATTTTGTCGCTTCCTCGGTAATATGGCGAAGAAATATGATTAGCCATCGATCGACTTCAAAATGTCCCGAATTTTCAGTTTGAGAGGTTGACAGGTATGCGTCAGGCTGTCACATTGAGCATCGTTTGTAACCTGGACTGTCAACATGGTGCGCCATTAACACCTGTTACTCGCTCATTTGGAAATTAAAATGTGTTCCTTTCAGTGGTTTATTCGTTACTAGCAACCTGCCCCGGCTTCGCCCGGGAACTGCTGTTATTATTGCATTAATTGTTAAGCACTTTTGTTTTCGATGTCAATGAACTACGACCTATGTCCGTTTTACGTCTCGGCATGATGGGTTAAAATCACCGACTGAACTGGTTGGTTGGTTCTTAAGTTTAGGGGCTGCGACAACGCGGTCATGTAGCCCCGTGTACTTTGGGTGTGTGTAGAATCTGTCTGATAACCGGTGTTAATTGTGATGACTGTATTAGTGTGTGTTATCTGTTTTTTAATTTAAGTACTGCAACTTAGAATTTTTCAAATAGTTCCTTCTTTTGCCGCCAAGCGCCACCGTCAACGACTACTAGGCCAACTTCTGAAGTTAGCTACTAGACGCCACCGCAGTCGGCTGACTCTTGGCAACGAGCGTAGAAACTTAAGAGCGTGGTTTACATTCTTAACCTATCCAATTTAGTTTCACACAGGTGCAATTAGTGGAAGGTTCTTTAACATGCCATAAATCTATGACATGGGACCGCCGACTCATTGGGCTATTAATTATATTATGGAGATGCATGTGCAACGAATTCTTGTCAGACGTAATTTAACAATGGCGAGGCGTATGAAACTCAAATCTCCCTTCCGTCCAATTTTAACTTGATTGTGTATTTTGCGGAACGAAAGGTTCACAGGCGAAATGAAGAAAAGCAGAGTGGCATTTCTTGGGAAACTCCAAACACACCCACTCTTCTCTGAAGTCGTAACTCAACATGACTTGACAGTTTGCTGCTGGCTGTATCTGGGGTAATAGGCTCGCCCACTAGCTAGCTCGTAAACTGTCGCCTCAGTAATTGAATGGAGATTGTTGGAAGAAATGAAAACGTAAAATCACTTATAGTGGGCGATGCGTTGAAGATAGATATATGCTCTCGTGGACTTTTTTTTTTTTTTAGAACTTGTCATGCTGAACAATTCTTACACTCATAGTATATTGATAATTTTAACGGTTTGTCCAACGTAAGCTTAAAAAGCGCATGGATACCAGGTTTCTTTTTCGACTTTTTCACTGAAATCGTTACTGCTTGGCTTCCTTTGATCATAAATAAATTATTTTTTACAGAAACCTTCCTCGAAATATCCTTTACAGAATGGTGAAAAACGCATATAAGTCCATCCAGTGGTTCTCGAGATTACCCCTGACATCCAAGAATCGGGAACTTCGTTTTATGCTAAGTCGAGATGTCTCTTCCGCTTGCCCTGCCAATGGTTTCCACACAGTACCATTGTCCTACGATCACTTGCTTGTCCGGGGGGCCTTGTAAGTAGCGAGGTGTCTCAGCTGCCCCCTAATAATATTGTTTTATGCAGCCCAACTAACGCCTGTTGTCAGGAAGGTCGATATTTCTCTGCTTGCATCCCGTACGGTACTAAGGCACTGCAAACATATCCCGCAAACGATAATGGACCTTATTATTTTCCCCTCGTATTGAGTAGCTGTCTGTGGGTGAGGCAGTGCCCCGGTCACAAAAACCAAGATTAATGGCCGAGGGGACCCGATGCGCTGACCACGCGTCACCCCAATATCTGCGGGCATAATGGCTGGGCAGCGGTCGCTTGGTAGGCTTAGGCCCTTCATGGACTGTTGTGCCAGGGAGGATAAGGATACTGTTCCCATAAAAATAATAATAACATAATATTGTATGGCCTCGGGTGCCGGGTGCAAGCTTTGTTATTTGACGCGTAGAGGGTAGCTTGCATGTCGAATTTTGCCTTTCCTTGGAACGCTATGAAAGTCAAGAAGGTAAGATATCTAAGCTCCTTGACACTAGAGCGCTTTCTAGTAGAGAAAGGAGGAACTTTGTGTTGGCGGAAAATCCTGAGATTAATGTTGCCACTATGAACACGGCCTACTGAATTCAAATGGGTTCTTTAACATGCCAACAACGTATGACATGCGTGCCGTGATTTTTGTCGCCATTCAAAAATCACTTACCACGGCCAGGAGCGAACCTGCTAGCTTCGGGTTGGTAGTCCGACAGGATAACCACTCGCCCACCGTGGCAAGCTTCCCATTATAGCACAGTATATATTAATCCCTACAGAATTCCACGCTATACAAATGTTTGTAGTAAGCCTCGTGAAACGTTACAGTGTTGGAAGCGTTTGATCTCGGTGAACTGGAAAATTATTGCCTCGTTTATTAAAACTGTAAAGGTTCAGGTCACCCATTTCCTGCATGTCATTTTGAAATATATAATTAGAGATTTTAAAAAAATATACATGTCGCATGGTGTTGATTTATTTACTCTTGCCACTTCCGCGTTCGGTGCTCAAAGCTCCGTGTAATGAACATAATGAAAAAAAAAATGTCTATAATTAGTTGGGATTTTTGAATGTTCATTAGTAATCATAGTATGCTCGTGAAAATCGTTAAATATGGATAATTTGTTTAAAAGTCATTTTGCTTCTTTTGCTCTTTGTAGAGTGTCTAAAACTATCTATTCCTTATAATTCCCGTTTTTATGAGGTCGGGGATGAGATGCATTTGTGTGAGGTGGGAGGTTTTCACGGCCTGATGTCCTTCCTGACGCATCCTATGGGGAAGAAAACTGGTCAGGAGTTGGAGAGTTTATTAGAAGGTACCGTACCAGCACTTGCCTGGAGTTTAAAATGAGGAACCACGGAAATCCATTGCAAGTACGGCCGTCAAACGTCATATCAATGAACTAGTCATGTACAACATTTCAGGCCCATGTCTTTAATAGGTATCTTTATAATATCAATTAAATTTTGAAAATTACTCCTGCCGCCATCTTTGTTTGTAATTTGTCACCGTTTTGAAAGCAATATCAATGAATTTGTTTTATACTCTTCTGTTACGGTGGAAAAAAAAACAGACTTATAATAAGTACAGAGAAAGGGACATCTAGGCTTAGAGACCAATAGTAGACTGTCCTGCCAAAACCTTATGCAAAGCCTCCTGGCAGTCCAAGATGTACACTAGTGTTGGCACTGTATCAGCCCAAAGAATGTGTGTGTCATAAAATTCAATCATGACAAACTGCCATTTTAATCTGCAATGTAGTGCGATGTATTAAGATGAAAAACTACACCGTATTGAGTGCATTCTGTTAAGAAATAAAATAAATATTCAACATTAACATTAGATGTAACAGGTGAACTATTGTAACGAAATCGTCTTCGAAACATTACCGGGATAGAGTCTTCTAAGTTCAGGAGAAATATGGCAATCATTTTCATTACTCAGTAATCAGCTTGAACGACAACTTGAGTTACACTTAATGAACATCCGAAGAAACTTGGTTGTACTTAAGCAGCTTCCTGTACTAGCGTTGGAAAGAAAAATGCCGAGGAGAAAACACATGACAGATGATAACAGTTTTGACGAAACAATTATATAGTACTGTGAAAAGCTCTGGAAAATTGATTCTGGTCTCATTGGAAACAACCTAGAAACAATCAGTGAAATACAAGTGGGCAATAGAACTCATTTGGTTGGGAAACACAGAAAACACATCAATATAGAAGTCAGAACAGCATTTGCAAAATCATGTGTTTGGATGGAGCTGGGTCATTGGGAAAACAGAGATGTCAAGGATGTGGAAGAAATAAGCAAGACTGAGATGGAGAGAAAGGAAAACAAATGTGGAAGTACTAAGAGAAGTAAAATACGGGTGGAAAGAAAGAGAGATAAGTAAATCTACTTAACACATTCATCGCCAATATATTTGAGGGCAAAGTGTTTGAGGAGAAAGGCAGAGGATGACCGATAAAGAGTCATCAAGGACAGAATGGGATTTAAAGAGTTAAGGAACAGTAGTTGATAGAGAGAAAGTTTTGCATCGACGAGAAAGTTGGAAATGATTATTGTGGGGTATGCACACAAAAGGAATTGCAGAGAGTAAATTGCTTTGTCAAACCTTGACGACTTTTGAGTTGTGAGTAGGTTGTCGATGTGGTCATACTGGGTTTATGGGCATCACATGCGTCTCGTTGTAAATAGCGACACTTTATGTGTGGCAAAAACAAAAGGGCATGGCTCAACATCTGTTGCCATATTATTACTGGCCATGTGAAAGAGGGTAATGGCTGAAAGTTAACGATCATATCTCCCTTAAATATGTCGAGGTTCTCGTGTTTTTCAGTCTCATAGTTGTGGCATCGTGTGGCTCCCAATTATTTCAATGCTTATTTAAAATAACGGTGAGGAATATCGGGTGATTCACGAAGTAACCGCATAACCTTTAGTGTGTGTTTATCACGTGAAAAAGGAAAGTGAATGCCAGTTGGGTAATTTGCTTAAAATGCGAAAACGCAATATTTTTAAAATAGCCTCTTTTAACAAATTTTATAAAAAGTGATATGTCCAATAGTTATAACTTTTTAGTCACCGTAATTGGCGTATTGGTGATATGTTCGCGGAAGATTAACTTGAACGTACTGTACTGGTAAATCATAAATAAAACTGATCAACCTTAGACTGGTGAATTTGTTACCGTTCAGCGGAAAGTATGTTGGAAATATTCAGAGGTGGCAGCACAGAACCAGGCAGACTTGAAATGTATTATTGTTTGGAATAAGTAAATAGTGAGTGTTGTTCATAACAGGAGGAATTAATCATGGAAAAGTTAATAAAAATTGCATGAACTGTTGAAAGAGATAATCAGCAAGTACCTTCAGCTTTAATTATACAATTGCGTGCTTTTGCATTTTAAAGATTGTGCTGCATGCATATGTGTAATTGCTTGCTGCATTATTTACTTCCAGAATTATTGCAGTCGCATAGAGCTAGAACGTAATATGTAGTTGAATATTTTAAATTGTTACTGAAGGTTGTTCCAAAGTTCAGTAGTCAAGATGATTGCATAGGAGTTTATGGGAACTCATGTGGATTTTCCATAGAATGCTCACAGTACCATGAGTCAATCATGTTACCAATGTACAAGTGTTGAAACTAGCAAATGTTGGCTGAAAGCTGGTTTGTTTGGTGAAAATCCACAGCCTGCTTCCAGTCTCCGACCGGGTCAGGAATGGAATGAATGAAGCCCCTATCTAGCGGCGAGGATATGAACTGTGCCGGCTGCCGAGGCCTGACGCACTCCTCCGGGGGGTTTGTTTGGTAAAACAAGAAAATTGCTAAGTCAAAGGCACATACTAAATGTCGATCGATTTAATGTTCACCAGCTTCTTCTTCAAGGAGACGTAGGTCAAAGAAGCGTCGAGAGGTGAAGAACATCATGTATTGGTAATGTCCTGGATTGGACGGTGATTCGTAGCTCTGAATAGCTGTCAATGTATATCCGCGCATTTGCCACAATGTTCTTCAACGACCGAGGGATCAACCTCGCCATGAAGAAAAGAACTTTTTTTTTCCACTGAAACAGCAGTCACCACCTACTCAGATCGACCCTGGAAACGAATTAATAGTGTCGCCATTTGATCGGTTACCATGGTAATCGGATGTCATCAAGGTTTGACAGCTTATTATTTATTTATCGTATGTCTTTTAGTGCCGGGAGTGTCCGAGGACATGTTCGGCTCGCCTGAGTCTGTAGCTGCTTCCAGTGGACACCCTTACGGTGAGCTACATGTTCCGTTCAATTTCAAGTAGTTCCAACTTTCGCTACCAGATATCAATAGCTTGCCACGGTGGGTGTATGGTTATAGTGTCGGTCTACCAACCCCAAGATTGCAGGTTCGCTCCTGGCCATGGTAAGTGATTTTGAAAGGCGACAAAAATCACGATACTCATGTCATACGTTGTTGGCATGTTAAAGAACCCATTTGAATTCAGTAGGCCGAGTTCATAATGGCAAAATTAATCTCGGGATTTTCCGCCAGCACCAAGTTCCTCATTTCTCTAATATAAAGCGGTATAGCGCCAAGGAGCTTAGATGGGCTATCTAACCTCCTTGACATTCATAGCGCTCCAAGGAGCATTAAATTCGACACGCAAGCTGCCCTCTGGGTGTCAATTAACAGAGCTTGCACCCGGCACCCGAGGCCACACGATATTATTATTATTTTTTATTATTATTATAGATATCAATGATACCTAGTGGTGAACGTTGGAACTTTGATAGAGCGTTCCGACGAAATCTAACCAAACTCCCGTATCTGAAAAGGGGGGCGTCAGCTGATAAAGGTTGGGAACCACTGGCCTAGGGGGTGTTATCAAGGTTTGGCAGCTAATCCGTCACCATGGAAACGCACTGCCTAGTGGGTGTCGTCAAGGTTTGACAGCTGATTGGTCACAATGGCAACGCACTGTCTCCTTACCTTATGAGAGCAGTTCGTACTCACCGCGCACTAGGGTGAGAATCCCGAGCGGCATGACGAGGACGGCCACCATGAGGTCTGTGATGGCGAGCGACATGAGGAAGTAGTTGGTGACGTTCTGCAGCCTCCTCTCCCAGGCGATGGCGAGGCACACCAAGATGTTCCCTGCCGCCGTAGCGAGCACCAGTGCAGTGGCCAGTAACGCCCACCAGTTGTCCTGAGTGTCAGTATCCTTGGTGCTGGTGCCTTCCGAGGTAACGTTCACCTCTCCCGACATGACAGTTCCATTGCGCTGCTGCCTGATGCGCGATCACTCCAGGTGGTGGTTAAGATTTCTTGACACGATTGCACTAGCTGTTGCTAATGATGGGTGCTTCGTCTTGGTTCTTAGTCGAATTTAGGTCACAGGATCTGTCAATTTATGGCGTTCCATCCTAAATCTTCCAAGCAGTATTTTAATACTACAACTTTTACACTGCTGCAAACTGTGTTTCGTCGCGAATTATTTACTGTAGTAATGTTTAGTTCTTTTTACGTCACTAGTTCTGTAAATTCTTGATATTCCATGTTTGCTTATCGAAATAGTATTTAAAAAAACTTGATATTAAGTCATCCCATTTTATTCCATAATGATTACTGCTATTGGTTCTGTTGATGAATGAGAGTGGAATAGTAGTTGATTTTTTAAATTTATTTTTTCTCTTGATAAAATGTAAGCCATTGTTCGCTAGTGTAAACTTAATTTCCTATAAGTGTAGGACATACGACTATCAATGTTTAATATTATCTTTAATTTTATATGCATGCTTCAACAGATTCTTAACGCTGTCCTGGATGGCATCATGCTACTGATCGAGAGATGTTATGGTTTTTATGTATTCCTTTGCTCTGCGACATCGTCGGGATTCATAATTTCTTTGCAATAATTCTCCTTTTATTACTATTTTGTGTAGGAAATTCATGGTAGTTGTGATCTATCTTCTCTGTTCTGTCGGGTGCAAATGTTTAAATCTCACTCTTGGAATACTGGAGGGATATCTTTGTGTGTTACAAACAACCCCTTTGTCTATCCATTGGAATTCAGAATTGGTGGATTTATTTTATATTTGTAGTGTATGATGTAGAATATTTGTTTCTTTTTACGGGGTAATTCATCAGCTAATATCATCAAAAGAGAGTTGTGGCTGTTTCTTGCGTGTAGGTATTGGTTTACATATTCATTATCCGTTAATGGGAGAAGTTCGCTGTGTTGCATCTTCACTTATCGATTGACAGATGGGTTCTTTTCACGTCTAATGATGACACAGGCAACTTATTGATCGTGAGGAATGTATAACGGTGGTACTGCAATTAGTGTGGGACAATGACTGTGGATTGGAATGCGAAATGTTCTTGGTTACTCAAATATATGAATTCCTGTTGGGAAAACAATTATTGTTTCTTGTACAGTCCGCCCCATTAACCAACTGTATTTTACTGTCACTGTATAGGAATTGTTCGAAGGATAACCTAACTAAACCTCCAGGCAAGGCCGTTATCATTATCCTAATCAAGGTTATGTTAGATTAAAATTTATATATTAAATGTCTTAAGTTCAATCACACCGAAATAGTTTAATAGTTTGTTTAATAAAAATATTTGTTTGCAATCGTGATCCTACGGTAAATTTTGTTCAATTGTTCATCATCACAACATTGCGTTTTAATTATTGATCAGAACTGTTGTTGTGTCCCGTTGCAATGCCGACACGCGACCTTTGCTCGGCGAAATTCATTTTTATTTATTTTTTTCAAACTTGTTTGAACATGGGCAGTTATTACATTCCTTGCTGCTATTTCAATCAATGCCTCCGTGTAATAGCAGTTAGTGATTAATTTATCAGTTAGGCTGCGGGTTATCTATCAAATTTTGATATTTCTCGATTTTTAGATTTATGTATGTTTCTGTGTTTTTGTCTAAATCACGCAATTCTTATTTGCTTCGATGAAAATTGCTTTAGATATGTGGCGCATGTTATTTTCATGTGAGACATCCAATCAAAGTGCTGTAATTTTGGGGGTGGGGTAGTCTAACGCATTTCATTCAGTCACTTTTGAGTTTGTTTGGCTACAGACATGGGCAGGGTTTGTATAAATCATTTTGCACAATACGTATTTTACGTGGTATAATGAAAAACCAATGACCAAGAATCATTGTTGTAATGGTTTGATTAGGATTGGACCTTTGGTTTGTGTTTTAACCATTATGTACGCAATTGTTCGCAAATCCATTATTGTCGATAGTGTGAATGGATTACAACATATTTAAAGCCCACGGAATAAATTTTGTTCGTGTTTTTTGTATCTCTTATTGTTGTGTCTCATGTTACGTCTCTGTCGATTGGGTGAGTGTTAATGGTTAGTAATTGTACTATACCCTCAGGGCAGTGTGTAATTCCTATAGAGCACGTTTACTGGAGTTGGTTTACACATGTTTATTCATCCCATCTATGGGTTGCTATAGGGAAATGAAATATCTCCTATGGACAAAAATAAGGTAGAATATGAACTGCACTGCGAATATTTCCTCTGTTTCTGAAAATGTATTAATGTATACCATTTGTTTCTGTATCTCTTAGCTGCCTTTCAAGAGATATGGAAACTGTTGTTTGCCATCAATAACAACTTGGCAAATAATTTACTTGAATTAATCATTTAGAAATTATCGCTGGTGTTTTTATTGTTATTATTAAATGATTTGATGATGGAATGTATGCTCCTTAGCAGTCAAATCTAAATTAGAAAAGGAACATTTACGGAAATAAGAATTGTATATACCGTGTGTTTGATTTGTCAGGAAAAGTGATACGGTCTTTTTTGTTTTCTTTCTTAATGATGCTGATAGGAAGTGTTTGGTATTATATAATGATTTGCATTTCAAATTTTTCGGTAGCTTGCTTCGTCACGCAACCTGTTATCGTAATGTTCGTTATTGATCGGTCCTTTTAGATGTATGTGAAGTTAGTTTTAATTTGAATTGCTAACAAACTTCTCCACAAATTCTTGTACAGTAAACTGTGTGATAGCTATTAATTTTCCTTCTCTAAATGTATTCTAAACGTTGATTGCGGTTCTTTTCTGTTAAAATTCTGATATTTATCGCGTGCACCTGTTGAACAAACGCAAATGTCAAGAGGGGTTTCCACACTAATGATCACCATACGCAACTCTTCTGATGAAATGAAGAATGTGTTACATTAGCGTTAGAAATGATACACTTTTTCTCACAAAACACGGTAATTCCTCTGTCTTTGATTTCATTTCTTTTCGAGCCATAATAAACACGCACCAAAGACGTTGAATCTTTTTTTTTTCACTTGTTTTGAAATATTTGGCCAACACTTTCGTCACTCTTTGATTATACGCAAAACACTATTCACACTAATAACACAACTATGTTTAACACGCACTATTACATATTGTAAATAGCCTATATGTTATTGGATAAACATCATTGTTCTAATGTTTAATGTGCATGGTTTTGAAACAAAAACTAATATCGCAAGGTCATCTTTTTAAATGATCAGGAGTTGTCCTCTTGCAGTATCTTTACATGTTCTTATATACCTATTATTAATAAATATTTCTCTTTTAAGGGATTTCTTTCAAACTTTCGTTGATTTTATATAAGGGTTGGTCCGGGAAATTGAGAAAAATTTTGATAAGAATTGAGTCTGTTCAAAAGTTTAATTTCATGTACCATTTTTGTTTTTAAAATGAAAATTATTGTTTTCCAAAAATTACTTGGTTAATGTATGAATGAAAACGTTTCTTATATTATTTTCTCTTCGCACAAAATACACTCATATTATTTTTTTGAAAATTTGTCTATTAGAGAGCACTAGAACACATTTTTTTTGTGTCATACGTGCATTGTTACGAGGAGAAATGAGACGCGCGTGTGAACAAAACTGGATGCTTGTTATATACGACGCGACAACGACGTCGGCTGCGTTACGGTCTTCGGTCCGAAACGGAGAGTGTGGTGGTGTGTACTGGAGTTTCGCTCATCCAGTTTGTAGTGTGGCAGAGTGGTAAGACAGAGAGGGAGACGGGGGAATATGGCGACTAGACAGAGACGGAGTGTGAGGGGAACGGGACGCAAGGCGCCTGTGCGGACGCTAGCGTCGCTGTATGTGTGTGGTAGCGGTGGTAGTGCGTGGGGGGTGGTAGTGGGGGAGGGGGAGGGAATTATTATTACTGTGGTGGGAGAGGGGAGCATGAGTTTTTAACTAAAAACTTTTTTTTTTGTCTCTGGTGTGCGATGTATATAGATTTTTTTTTTTTTTCGAGAATGAAGATGAATGTAAATACGTAGAGAGACATATGTATTTGATATACATTTTGTTTCTTCCCCTCGCTTAACCATTGTAATATGCGTGTGTGGTTATTTTGTGGCAGATTTTTCCTTCTCATTTTTTTTATTTTACGTGAGTCATTTAACATCAAATGAATGCATTTTGTTAACTAAGACTTGGAAATGTGACTTCAGTCGAGATTAGTTCCCGAATTTTTAAGTGTTACTTTGTAGGTATGATCGCTGTAAAGGGTGTTGTGCGCTTAAGCCATTTCTTTGTTTCAAAAATCCCAAGTCACTATCAGAATTCCATACACAAACATAACCAGTGGCTTTGGAGGCGTAGTTGGTAGCATGCTAAGCTTCTATGCCCAAGATCACGGGTTCAAACCCGGCCGAATTTGTCGGATTTTTAAAGTGCGCTTTAAATCCCTCCGTATGCCTTCCTTCGGAGGGGAAGTAAATCCGGCGGGCCCTTATCATAGATATGACATGTAAAAGAACCTTCCGCTAACTACAGTTGTGTGAAGCTAAATTTGTAGGTTAGATTTGGTTAACGCTCTTATTAAGTTCCAACGTTCGTCGTCAGGTGCTGGTTGCGGTGGCATCTAGTAGCCAAGTTCACAGCTATGTGTCGTTAACGGTAGCATTTGGTAGTAAAAGTTGGAACTACTTGAAATTGATCGTCTACAGTCCTTAACTGAATTACAGATAGCACAGCCATCACAATTAACACCGGTTATCAGACGAATTCTACACACATCCAAAGTACACGGGGCTACATGACCGCGTTTTCGCAGCCCCTAAACTGAGGAACCAACCGTCGTTTTAAAAGTAAATATAGCACATGGCGTAACCCGTTAAAGAGTTTTATTGTGGAATAATAATAATATTAACATTCGTAACAACTCGAAGTGAGTGTGTGCCTTCTGTCTAATCGATCGTTGCACTAGAAAGGCTTCATGCGATATTCAAGAGAAACGTAGGCACGACAAGCGAAGGCGTTTTGAGCTATTACAACTTCGGTATATTTCATTCATGTCTATGCAGCGTCTTCAACATTATTTGCTTATGCATGATTGTGCTCGTTTTTTGCTTTAATTATTATCCATTTTATGGTAGCTTAATCGGCTCTCAATAGCTTAAACAATTAACTAATGAACTGTTATTGAAATGTTTTAATTTTTCTTAGGCGGATTTTGTTTTCTTCCACTTGAAATCAAAACGAGAATTGTATTTTATTCTCTGAAATTTCATACGAAACGGTATGCTCCTTGTTACTACCGAATTTATGTCTACCCTTATTATTCCAGTTTCCAAAGGGGTCGGGGATGAGATGTGATGTCAGTCTTATGTTTTTACGGCCGGATGTTGTTCGCGACGCCAACCTCATGAGGGGAGTTAAAGACAGATGAAATGAATGAAGGGCAAGGATGTGGAAGGATGCGACCATGGCCTGTCAAAAGGCACCGTCCAAGCATTTTCCTTGAGTTGAAAATGGGGAAACTACAGAACGCCATTTTTAAGGCCAGACGACGGTAGGGCTCGAACTCACGTCTACAGAGTCAGGAGATAGCTTGATCCCGTGCCCAAACGTTGATCCACGCATCCGTTCTCGAGTTATAACGTTGCGAATTTTATTTTTTGCGCATGGTCGTCGTGAAAGAGTCTCAAACACGTCAGAAAAACGTAAAACACTGGGGAAATTCGCAAAACGAAACCTGACAAACATTCATTCTTATTACCAGTTTATATTTATGGGATGGAAAAGGACCATTGTACAACAAATCTTTCATTAGAAATGTGAATTATCGACCATTAATAATGCTCTCTACTCGTAATTTGTTTCCGAATTGTTAGTTCCTCCTTCAACTTCTGCTTTGCAATCGATCAGCATTATTCCTCTTGTTAATATTCATAGACTCATCAATTCTGGAACTGACATGCAACTACTAAATGATTTTTATATGCAAAAGAGAAACGACTGTAATATTGTAGCTTGTACAATGTATAGGCTATTGGCATTCACAAGAGAGAAATGCCACGCATCCGTGGTACCCGCCAGGCGAACGAATGCAGTGGGTAGCTAAAGTTTCAATATTGCAAGTTCTATTACCGGTGCCGATAATGGCCACCATGAAGATAGTTTAGGTAGATTTAGTATAAACAGGTTAAAAGTTCCGCCTGTTCAATACTTTTATTAATTAAGATCACTGTGTGGCCATTGATGGGACATGTTTCGGGGCCTAATTAATAGTTTTGGCCCCCTCATCAGCCGATATATCAGAGAACGATACAAGAATATTTTGTTTGCGTAGCACTTAAAATTCCCTTAAAATTGAAACTTGTATGGTGCACCATAAAGAGAGATTGAACCATTTTCGCCTAATATGAGTTATGTCAAAAGCAGGGTTGGCAAAATAGCAGTTTTTTTTAACATTAAAACAGTTTTTTTTGTTTTAAACAGTTTTTTAAAAATTCTGAACATGTTTTAAACAGTGTAACAAAATGCTGTACTTTTAATACTGAAATATAAAAATACTTTAGAGATCATCTTGACCAGAGTTGTATGGTAAGTAATAAACCAATGTTTACAACTGAAACTCAGCCAGCGGGGAAATTTAGTTACCAGCTAGGAATTTTGGCTGCCATGTTCTAAGTTTTGTCACTGACAATGCTGCCAATATGGGGAAAATGAGGGATGAATTGGCAAAAAAAGATATCCAAGAAGTGATAACTTATGGTTGTTCAGCTCACCTGCTTAATCTGTTAGCACATGACTTGGAGGTGGTTGGCATTACAGAACATGTTAAACAAATTATTAAATATGGGTACTTCTGGAACACTCACTTTGCAGCCGCCAAGTACAAACAGGCTGGCGGATGTACGCTGGAATTCTTTAGCTGACTCTATAAGAGTCCTATTTGGGTAACTGGCATATTATTGTCAAAGTCTGCACTAAAAATCGAAGTGCCATTGAACCAATTATAAGTGCAAAGGTAAATGATATCAATATGAAACAAAATGTTCAAGACTATCTCAAAAAACTTAAGACTGCATCAGTCTCATTAGATAAGATGCAGCGTGATGACTGTACCATTGGGAAAGCAGTAGAGGTTTGTCTTGACCTGCTCATTTTTTTTTTCAAAAATGAAAACAGTTCCAATAACTTATAGAAATTCATGAAACGATTTAACACCGCTGTAACTGATACCCATCTCCTTGCCAATCTCATGGATCCACACTATCAAGGACAGAGACTGAGTGAAGAACAATCATTCTGCTATGGAGTATGTTGAAGCTTACCACCCATATGCAATGCCTGACCTAATTAAGTACAAATCAAAATATTCACTCTTCAAGGAATACCTGTTTGGTCCTGCAATACTAAAATAAATTAAACCCCTGACATGGTGGGTGGCACTGCAGAATAACATTCATCACACAACTTCAGGCCTAGCACATCAGCTGCATAGTGCAGTTGCTTCATCACCTGGGATAGAACGTCTTTTCACCACTTTTGGATTTGTGCATAGCAAAGTCTGAACTCAACAAGAAACGTGTTGAATAAAGACAAAATGGCAGTGACATTTGGATTTATAATATTTTAAATACATCCCTATATTTTCTGACGGATGTTCGCTTGCAAAAAATTTTCACAAGGACATCAAAACCATTACAAAATCACTCTATAAACTTTATATTATTACGTAAAACCTTCAGTAGAAGGCAGAGAAGACCACTGTACTCTACTGTATTGCAAAAAAACAAAACAAAAAAATCTTCTAAAGAAACATATTTTAGACGGTTGTTTGAAGCATTGAGTTTAAAAGTAATTTTAAACAATGTGCATTGTTTTAATCAGTTTTAAACACGCTGTTTAAAACATGTTGTTTTAAACATGCCAACCCTGGTCAAAAGTCTTATGAATTAGGCCTATAAACACTATCAATGGACGCCTCACGGTGGTCTTTAGATGTTATTGAAGACACAATTGTATGGTACCGGTTCGGTACGACAGCAACAGTTCAGAACACCTTTGTTGGAATCAGCAGTAGGAACACTTAATTCCTCAATATAAAGATAATAAAACCAATGACGTCACTGCGCTGAAATCATATCTTGCCAAATGTAAAGCTTAACTTCAGCACTTGCAATGGCAGAAATTGGCCTCTAATCCGTCTTGTTAGAGCAACGATTAATAACCAAACTATTAAATTGGCAAATAGCAAGAGGTTAGATTGTATGCTATGCCAATTGAATAAGTTTTGTTATTAATCGTTGCTCTAACAAGACGGATTAGAGGCCAATTTCTGCCATTGCAAGTGCTGAAGTTAAGCTTTACATTTGGCAAGATATGATTTCAGCGCAGTGACTACATTGGTTTTATTATCTTTATATTGCTGGTGAAGTATTGAGGAATTAAGTGTTCCTACTGCTGATTCCAACAAAGATGTTCTGAACTGTTGCTGTCGTACCGAACCGGTACCATACAATTGTGTCTTCAATAACATCTAAAGACCACCGTGAGGCGTCCATTGAAAGTGTTTATAGGCCTAGTTCATAAGACTTTTGACATAACTCATATTAGGCGTAAAATGTTTCAATCTCTCTTTATGGTGCACCATACAAGTTTCAATTTTAAGGGAATTTTAAGTGCTACGCAAAAAAAAAAAAAAAAACTTGTGTCGTTCTCTGACATATCGGCTGATGAAGGGGCCAAAACTATTAATACGGCCCCGAAACATGTCCCATTAATGACCACACAGTGATCTTAATTAATATAAGTATTGATCAGGCGGAACTTTTAACCTGTTTATACTAATTAGTTTATCAATACGGAACCAGAATGATTAGTTTCTAAAATTAGGTAGATTTCATTAGAAAGCTACTGTACCTATTGCAATGGGTAACATTGTTACGACTTCTGGAAAATGTCGACACATCTGCGCGTTCGATGTTCCACAAACCCCAAAACCACCATCAGTGATATTATCACTTTCTTGAGGACACGATAACTACCGTTGTTTTGCACCAATTACTTTCTATCAGTCGGTCGAGTTCGTTAATGGCCAAAAAGTGAAAAACCGCTGTAACTTTCGTAGTATATGAAGAATCGAATCTATTCGAAGTTTGTACTATTCTTCAGATAAGGGCCAAAAATGTATCTCAGTTAAGTTTTTTGATAGCATCATCTATTGACCGAAAGGATAGGAAAAATGGAGTTTTTTTTAATCATACCACCCTTAATTTCAAAACAGTTCAAAATGGCCAATAGTACTCGAAAACAATACCTAAAACTTTTGTCTGAAAGAATTTTTGATATGGCCCACCCTTACGCCAAGGGATGAGCAAAATGTTTTCGGGATGTGTTCGGCTTCTCGTAGATTATGCTAAACATTATGGAACTTACGTAGCTATACAACAATTGGGAAATTCGAAACCTTTTTCTTTGCCCGGTCATTGCTTCCACTTCCTTGTGCCGGGTTCCTTTCAGTTATCTTTCCTGTCTACCTCCATTGGTCAACACTTTTTTTTATCCCGACCCCGACGGTATTAGGGTATCGGAGGCATAGGGAGTCTTTCACTTGGCCCTTTTCTCATCTTTCCTGACGGCCTCGTTCTTCGAGGGGTCAGCCTTTTTTTCTTTTTATGATATCTCCTGCCTTCTGCTCAAGACCCTCAAGAAGACAGGGTGTGTGTAGCCCCACCACGTATGGTGCACTCTGGATAGTGCTACACCGCCAAGGGCTCACGGCTGGTGAGTTAGGGAGTTGGTGACCCCGAGCTGGGTCAGTTTTTCCCCCTTTTCCCACTGACTTTGAGGCGGACCCTTTCGTCTTTCCCCTTTCCTATCTGCCTTTCATGGCTCTTCTTCCTACCAAGTCCCTCAAACCTCATTATTCGTGGATTTGAGTGCATTTCTTTTCCTCCTGTCCGTTATTTCTTTTAATTTCATATTTTTAAACTCATTTCTTCTTCTATTATGTAAGTTATTTCTTAAGTCAGTTGTTAGCTTTAGTTGAAGTTTTCATGTCGTCATCTTTCATTTTCACGATCACTCAAACCATTAGGGGCCGATAACCTAGATGTTTGTTTATTTTTTACTTTTTATTTATATATTTATTAAAAAATCAGAAACCCATATGGGCGTCAAATTGGCAGGTGAAAAGCTAAAAGAAAGTAAGAGACTCCTGTTACTGAAGAAGCAAAGCACAAGTGATGGACGAAGCAAAGAGGATATAAAAAGTAGGTTGGCACAGGCAAGGAAAGCATTTCTACCAAAAAAAAGCAATTTGTTGAAAAAATACATTGAGGTCATTTTTGAAAGCCTCTGTATGGAGCGTGGCACTCTATGGAAGTGAAAATTGGGACTTTAGGAGCAGCAGAAAAGAGGAGAATTGAAGGGTTTGAAATGTGGTGTTACAGGAGAATGATGATCAGATTGGTAGATATAGTACCGTAACAAATGAAGAGGTAATAAGACGAGTGGGAGAGGAGAGATGTTTCTGGTGACTGCTAGTGAAGAGAAGAGATAGATTGGTAGGACATATGCTATGACACCCCGGAATAGCAAAGTTAGTTATGGAAGGAAGGGTCGAGGACAAGAACTGTAGGGGTAGACCAAGGTTAGAATATGTTGAACGTATTGCCTCGGATGTAAGGTGTGGTAGCTATGTAGAGTTGAAACGATTAGCTCAGGATAGGGAGGCATGTAGTGCTGCATCAACTAGTCAAAAGACTGATGAATCAAACAACAATTAATTAATTTAAAAAAACTGTTTAGAACGATATTTACATGTTTTTACCACTACACATCATCACCTGAAATGCATTGTTATGACTGACTGTGATTCTCACTGTGTGGTTTCCTCTACTGAAGACCCTTGGATATGTGGATTAGGGAGAGCGTTGCAAGAGTGTAATTGCAAATTAATTGAAATCTACTGTGGCCTATCTAGTAATGTATTTATTTTTTTGTGATTCCATTGTGTTTGAAGCATCGCATCGCCCTTGTTAAGCCAACAAACACTGTTTCATTCTCTGCGCTAAATAGTTAATGAGCTTTATGTTCGATGCATTTAAAACTAAATCACAGAGATTATGTGTGTCCTGCCTGAGCCATGCTGTTTGAACGAGGGGTTTCCTCCCATAAATATTGAGTAATCCACGGCACGGCTGTGTGAATTAGGGAGGAAATTGCGTGGATTATTGGTGTTACTGTCCTGAAACATTTCTAGAAGCGATCGCTGTGATGGGTTTTTAAAGTATGTCGTGTTTATTTGAAACCCTTGATTTGTTTGATTCAGTATTGAAGCAAACGGGAAGGTGACCAAATAAGGGAAACGCTGGTAATTTTAGTTTCGTTAATCTTGTGGATGATTTTTAATTTTTTAATTTATTTGTTTGTTTTATTGTGTACTAGCAACCCGCCCCGGCTTCACCCGGTATCTTGAACGGTTTAGCCAGATTAAGCTTAAAAGGCGCACGGACGGCAGGTCCCAGAAACAGTTCAGAAAGAAAAAAAACTAGGTGAACAGCGAAACTCTGCACGACTCGACTGTTTATTGCTGGCCGAAGCTGGGGCGATAGGCTCGCTCTGAAGCTTGTAATTTAAATTTCCACTGAATGGAGCTTTTTGGAAGTAATGAAAACGTAAAAACGCTTATAGTGGGCGACGTATTAAAGATAAAGTTATGCTGTCCCGGACTTTTTTTGTAGAACTTTTTATACTGAACAATTCTTACACTCTTAGTATAGGGTATATTGTTAATGGTTTACCTAGCGTACGCTTAAAATGCGCAGGTTTTTCTCCGACTCGATTCACTGAAATCGTTACTGGTCGGCTTCCTTTGGTCATAACTGTTTTTTTTTTTTCTACAGAAACCTTCCTCGAGAAATCCTTTACTGAATGGTGAAAACCGTATCAAAATCCATCCAGTGGTTCTCGAGGTTACTCGTTACATCCAAGAATCTGGGACTTTGATGATGATTATGATGATGATGATGATGATTATGATGTTGATTGTTGTTTTAAGTGGCCTAACATCTAGGTTATCGGCCCCATGACTTTGTTTTATAGCCTACTATGTAAAGATTTATTTATTATTAACAGTATTTGTTTATTTTTAATTTTCATTTCTTCTTCTTCTTTCTTCGATTTCGACCTACTTTGGACCACGGAAAACAATTGACTTCGCTGTGGTTTCTCTTCCGAACCCCTTCAATTTATCAATCGTAGCTCTAAACACCTCTGTATTCCAGATCTCTTTTAGACTGACCCCGACTTCCTTTATGTCCTTTCTTGTTTCATCCACCCATTTTGTAGTAGCTTTTATCTTGGTGATGTAGTTGAAGATTTTCTTCGTTAGTCGACTCTCGCTCATTCTCGTGAGCTGTCCATAAAACTTTATTCTTCTCTTCCGTATGGTATCTGTGATTTTCTTTGTCTGTCTGTATAAATCTTCGTTTCTCTTCATCCGCCATAATCTCTGATACTCAACGTTGCACCCCTACCCAATGGCTACCTGTACTTTGTAATATCGCTCCAAGCTCTTGTTCGCTTGTGGTACAGGATCAAAGAAAATGCTGAGCTTCCTATTCATCTGGATGTCATACTGCTCTCTACAAAGAGGTTGAAATCCTGAAAGCCAGCATGCAAAACAGCTATTGATCTTTCGTCCAATGAGTTCAACCTCCGAAATGCCTGGAGAGATGAATGGCGAAACTCCTCACCTCGCGGCCTACTTCAAATCAGTGACCCCACCACAAGACTTGCTGGTTTTAATCTTCCTCGGGCAGTTTGGTCAAGACTCAACAGAACCCGATGTGGTACTGGTAGAACAGGTGCAGCCCTACACCAGTGGGGTTGGATAGATTTCCCCCGATGCGACTGTGGTTTTGAAATGCAGACTATCGAGCATATTGTGCAGGAGTGCCCTCTGCATTCATATCCCGGCGCCTTGGATGATCTCCACTCCTGGTGCAATTTCGTGGATTACAGACCTTCCTGTCCAAATTTGATGATATGGTCCTAATGCTGTGAATAGTGTTTATTGTAATAGTGTATATAATTCTTGTCTTGTAAGCATCATACGCTAAATAAATAAATTAAAAACCACCATCTACCATCGTTCCTTTTTTCGGGTCCTGAGATCTTCAAGTTTTTCTTTCTTTCTTTCTTTCTTTCTTTCTTCTCTATCTCCTCCATTTCCCCCTTCTTGTTCAGTATCAGACATGCCCTGTGAGATATTGCTCTCTCGTTGTATCTATTCTGCACTAAGTTATATGCTCGCTTCATCTTTCTGATCCTCCCTTTATTTGCTTCTTTATCCAGTCAGTTAGGCAGGATCCATTCACCATGATATTGATCTTGATCTTCCCATACGTTGTATCCGGGTACTTTTCATTATCATGTTTGTATTCCATGTACTCTGAGTTTTGTCCTGATTGTCTGCAATTTCGAGTAATTTTTCAAGCATTATTTGAGTTTAGTCTTTATCTTCTGCTAGCAATGCTATGTCATCAGTCTAGGGCCCGGATTTTTGAAAAATGCATATGCGCATATGCAAATGCATATTTAGAACGTTAGTGCATATTTTAAACGTTGGTGCATATATGGATATATTTTTCTCTCGTGTGTGAGCGATTAATCCAAGATTTATGTACGAAATGAAAAATCAAGTGAAAGATGTAGTTACAAGTATTGGCGATAGTCCTACTACGTGTGTTCGTGAAGCAAAGTGCGCATTTGAATCTGAAACTGTATATCAAGATATCAGTTTCATCCATGTGCATTATTCGTCACTTTCGAAGGCGATTAAGGGCCTAGAAACACGCGGTGCACTCCTACACGATTCCCTTCAGTTAATTCAAAACACCACTAGTTCTTTAAATGGTTTCCCCGGTGAAACTGGAGAAAAAGTGAAAAGGAAACTCAGTGCGGTGTTGGACTCAAACCCAGGACTGAAGAAGATTAAATCCATAAGCAACTACATAAGTGGAATCATCAGGCAGTCTTTACCAGAAGAATGTTCAGAGCTGTCAGTGCCAGTGTACAAGTATTGCCCAGTTACGTCCGTCGACGTAGAACGATCATTTCCAGCATATAAATTAATTCAGTCCGATAACAGAAAGTCACTGATCCCTGATAACATTGAAAAACTATTGATAACCTACTGCCATGCAACATTTTGCATGGAATGAAACATGTGTATCGATGTAAAGCTGAGTTAAAACTAAATAATACGTTTGGTAAGTTGGTTTATTTTTAGTGCATATTTTCAACATTTTTAGTGCATATGTGCATACATATTTTTGTAGTTTTTAGTGCATATGAATCCGGGCCCCAGTCATCACTCATCAGCATACGCTAAACAATTATTTATTTTTCGCGTGGCTCAGCGGTAACGTTCTCGCTTGCTTCGCCCTAGGTTGCTAGTTCGTATCCTGGCGCAGTCAGCTGGCATTTGAGGGTGCGCAAATGCGAGGGAGCCGTGTCAGTTGATTTACTGGCACGTTAAAGATCCTCTTCGGGGCAAAATTCCGGCACCCTGACGTCTCTAAAAGCCACAGTAGTTAAAAGGGACGTAAAACCAATAGCATTATTATTATTATTATTATTATTTATTCATTTATTTGTTTGTATTTTAATTGTTATTTATTTATTCGTTCGTTTAGTTTTTATAATGTATTAATTATGTATTCATTATGTATTCAATCATTAATTAATTAAATCTTTTTATTTATTTATTGATTTATTTAGTTAGTTGTTCAATTATGTATTCGTAACGGCCAACTATGGACCTCGCTTGACAGTTTTTACGTTATGGTTTGTCTTCACTCTCTGCCAATATCTCTTCATCCTCTCTCCCACTTCCATCTTCTGTTTCTCCTTGTCAGATCTTCCTTTCCTCACTGACAACTCCCCTGTCTCCTGGAAACCTGTAAATTCCTTAACTAGTCGCCTAAATCGCCCTCTGTCCATTAATTAATTTGTTTTATTTTATTTTAACCATTTTTTTTTTTAGAATCACACCTCGTAGAACGTTGGTTGGCGAACACGGTGCTTCACCTAATACCGCCTTTTTCTTCAACTTATTTGTGTCAAGCTCTGCATTTTTATATTTCCTGTTAACCGCCGCGCCGTCGGTTATCTCCTGCAGTACTTTCTTGTAACCCCGACTGAATTAGGATATCCGATTTTCAAATAGTATTTTATTTTCTTCTTCCTCAATTTTTAGAAGTTTCAGACCTCTTTTGTTTTTCTTTCTTCTCTTTGTGGGTGGAGAATCGGAATCACCCAGGGTATCCCGATTGTAAGAGGCGACTAAAAGGGCAGGATGTGTGTAGCCCTACCACTTACGGTACATTCTGGATCACACGGCTGGTGAGCTTAGGAATACGTGATTGTGAATCTTGTTCTACAACCCATTGAGGGCCTTCGCCTACCACGGATTGAGAATCAAGGAGTAAAGCATGCTTCCCTACGGAGCCGAAATCCTGTAACAGAGAGGTTTTTTTCCTGCAACTTTATTAGTGTAACTGATTCATCTCTCCCCCATCAATGTTCATACAGTGACATGCAGAGAGTTTAAATGTGATGAATATTGATATATTGTAATAAACCAAGCGTAGAGCGTACACGCTTCATTAGCTAATTAGCCTGAACAATGAGGCGAGATATATAATAAAACGCATTTGCTGTGATGATGATACAGTATTAACAGGGATCCACTTTAGGGAATGACATGTTTTCTATTACATCATGTGAGTCCTCCAGTTCCAATACCGGCCATCTGCATGTTGTAATTTTTTTCAGTAGAGCCAAAAAACTATTTCTGATTATGTTATCCAAGACAAGAATACATTTCACCCATTAAAAATAAGACAAAAAGTACAGTAATGTGATTAAAATAATGATGTTTCACCGATGCTGCAAGTCCCCATCCCCGTGATGACGTCCGTAAATAAAATTTTAAAGCTAGTGGGGCATACAAAATCAGTGTTTTTTAGCCTCCGATTTATAACTTTTGTAGTTAATTGAAAAAGAAAACTCATACGTTACAGGAAGTAATGAGAATTATCTTGCTTAATAGAGCTATAAAAGACCTTAATCATACATAATTCCATCTTGGGTTATTTACATTTTAAATTGAGTTACGGCCGACTTTGGAACTAACCATGGGAAGGTTTTCCAATATTGGAACTAAAACAAGGAAGGTTACAGGTTGTTGCTCCCAAATGAATAAGAAATAATTGCTTAAGTATTCAGAATACTTATGATGTATGTTCGACCATGGCGAAATGCAAATATTATATGTCCGAAAACTGCAGTATAATGAGGCCTATTATAGTACTAGTTTTCATTATTATACAGTTGCTCCCACCAATCAGAGCTCAAGAAACAGTTGTGTGACCAATTAGGTAAGGATAGTATCGCACCTGCGCTGACTTCCACGGCCTCCTAAAATTCTTTATTGGAGTGTAATACTTTCAATCTAAATTTTCCAGTGGACATTGACTCAAAGACTTGTTCTTTTTTCAATGCTGAATTTTGTTGTTGTTGTATTTTTTGTTTATGTTGTAATTATTAGTTTTTTTGTTTTGTTTTATTAATTTTCGGTCTTTTCAATTTTGGGTGTCCACCTCTAAATTTTAAATTCCATTCCAAATTTGTATACTTCAATCTGTTTTAAGAGGGGAAGATGACCTCGTAGTTCCGCCCCTTAAAACATCATGATCATCATCATCATCATCGAATATTCAGTCCACAGACTTGTCCTTTGTCATAAAATGAGACCAAGCAGTACGGATAGTTGCTGCTCTTTTCATTGTTACGTAGTTTCTCTTGGATTTGCTTGAGATATGGATTATCGTTAATTTGTAGTCTTCAGTCGGTCAACATGATTGTGCCCAGTAAATGGGCGAGGTACAAGATATAAATATGTAACTACACTCCTGAAAAAAAAATCCATGTATTAATTAGATTATCACAAATAATGGGGCAGTTATTTAATCAGTCACAATTATTTATTATTTTATTTCCTTCTATTACACTAGTTAGTAAAGTTTTCTCTCCCGTGGACTTACAATTTTTCCCATAAAGAATTGCATCTGGAAATTTTTGAAATTGGAGATTCAGAGACACACTCGAGTTGGGTCCGTTTTACTCTTTTTATCATTGACTTTGGATTGTATTCTTTAAATCATGTGATTTCAATCCATTGTCCACGAATCTTTGGATAGTTCAAGAGTGGTCAATCAGTAATGAAAGACTTGCAAATTCTCTGGTCTCAATTCACACGAAAACTAGAATAAGGTAATCAAAACAAAACGTGTGGCATTCTTCATTAGCATGGCTCCTATTTTAGTGAAAACTGTAAAAAAATAAAACATGAAAGTTTACTGTCAGAATTCCGACTTTCACGACCGGCGTTGAAATAGGGATCTCTGTTTCGCGGGCTTATAGGCCGTGTTCTAAGGACATTTTGTCGTCCTGACGTTTCGCTGAAGACTGAGTTCAGCATGTTCACAGGTTACATTAAGCGAGGTAAAACAAGTAATCAGAAGATATATAAATAGTCAACAACCCACACATAGAGGCTACCATAGCAACGGCGTACCACATAAAAGTAATGCATCAAGGACAGGGCTGCTCTTCTGTTGCATCTTCTCGTCTGAGGGCAGGCTTAAGAAGATTAAGGACTGGAAGCCAAGCTCTGTTCACACGTTCTGCTTCCTCCTCAAGATTGAAGCTGTTAGTATGCTTCAGGATTTCAATGGCCTCCCTCTGTAGCCTGGCATGATAAGACACCGTGATGGACAGAACTTCGGTGTCTCCATATTATGTAGTGACCTGCGAGTGTGCTGCAACAGTGGATTTATCTGTTTGTCCCAGCCGGCTGTGTCGTTCGTGTTCCTTGAGGCGAGTGGCAATACTTCTTTTCGTTGTTCCAATATATATTTGGCCACAATCACACGGGATTTTATAAACCCCTGCCGCGGTATGAGGATGTCGCTTATCTTTAGCGGACCTAAACATGTCCTTAATTTTTCGCGTAGGCCTGTATATGGTCTTTGTATCATGGGACACGAGTAGCCTCCCTATTCTGTCCGTGACCTTTTTTATATATGGAAGGAAAGCTCTAGCCAGGGGCTGCTTGTCAGGACGACAAAATGTCCTTAGAACACGGCCTATAAGCCCGCGAAACAGAGAAAAAAAAGCCTCCGTGGCTTAGGCGGCAGCATGCCGGCCTCTCACCGCTGGGTCCGTGGTTCAAATCCCGGTCACTCCATGTGAGATCTGTGCTGGACAAAACGGAGGCAGACAGGTTTTTCTCCGGGTACTCCGGTTTTCCCTGTCAAAATTTCATTCCAGCAACACTCTCCACTATCATTTCATTTCATCTGTCATTCATTTAATCATTGCCCCAGAGGAGTGCGTCAGGCCTCGGCAGCCGGCACAGTCCATATCCTCGCCGCTAGATGGGGGCTTCATTCATTCCATTCCTGACCCGGTCGGAGACTGGAAGCAGGCTGTGGATTTTTTTCAGTCCTTAAAAATGTTATTAAGAAAAGAACCTTTCCGTATTAGAACGGGTAAAAGCATTATGTACATCAAAAGAACACTAGGAGTGTCAAAGACTACACGTTCCAGACTCGTCTACCTCCTCGCAAGAGAAACATTCCTTATCGAGGACCTAAGGACGCGTTTGACTCTTCCCAGCACTCGATCCTCGGTAAATCTTTTATCAACATTAAAAGCAAGAAAGGAAGAAATACCCCCAGAGTTTTATGGAACTGGGGCCATAATAGATCGGACATGGACCACATCCAGCTTTAAGATGAGGCACGTGTTTACTAATAGAATGGCGGCACACGGATTCCATCATCTCATCTGTGTGAACACATCATACCATGAGCCAGCTGAGACGTGTGAGTGCAACTTATGCGGACAAACATGTGAACGCTACCACATAGAATTGTGCAAAAAGAACAGAACAGAATATACATACCAAAGCACCAAAACGCAAACTTGAAATTACTTGAATTATTCGTATTCTAATGAAATTTTCCTTTTTAGCCTATTTTCATTTATGAAAAAACAATAGGCTTATGAGATACCTTTTGTCCGTGTGTCTGTGTGCGTGTGTGATTCGTGTGTGTGTGTGTGTCCCCTAATAAAATCTAAACGGCTGGATAGATTTCAATGAAACTCGGTAAGTTCATAGCACTGTTGAGGACGACCCCGACCGTGCCCTTCAAATTTTGTTATGTCTCACCAATCCAAAATGGCGGCTGTGCGAAATATTTCATCAGCATTCAATATCTCCGAAACTATTACCGATATCACCCTGGAATTTAGTACGGTGATAAAGGGAACTCTTAGATGTTCACCTATGTGACTTTTGTAAACCTGGTAACTACAAAACCAACATGGCGGCCAAGCGAAGTTGCGACATTTAAATAGACGTTTCTCGCGATTTAACCAACCAAACGCAATGAAACTTGGTACAGTATATGTTTATACACATTGTAATGCACCGACATCTAACTTCGTTCAATTCTTTACATAACCTCAAGTTGGCGGCTGTGCGAAATATTTCACCGGCATTCTATATCTCTGAAACTATTACCGGTATCACCCTGAAATTTTGTACGGAGATAAATGGCACTACTGGAAGTTCATCTATGATATTTTCAAAAATATGTTAACTAAAAAACTAACATGGCGGCCAAGCGAAGTTGAAAGTTTTAAATAGACCTTTCTCGCGATTTAATGATCCAAACGCAATAAAACTTGGTACAGCAAATGTGTATACACATTGCAATGCACTGGTATCTAATTTAGTTCAATTGGTTACATAACCTCAAGATGGCGGCTGTGCGAATTTTAAAATTAAGTTTTTATTTCTTGTGTCGTAATCATGCGACCGAAGTGAAAGTTTGTATAATGAACCTACGCAATAATTTTCCTTTAATGGTACATGACTCTATGGCCTATACATATAACAATCCAAGATGGCGACCATCCGAAATTTGTAGTCGGTTCTCATCATATACGAATCTATTACAGCAATCAAACTGAAATTTGTATTAGCATATGAAAATAGGCTTTAGTTCTTCACGGAACTACTTGTTTGTATGGCCATTTGGCTGCAATGAAAGTATTATTATTAAGACTACTGATTAAACATTTGAAATAATTTCAGCGCGTCGCAAAATATTTCTGCTGTATTAAGTCTCAAAACGTACAAAGTGAATGTTGGAAAGCTGTCATCGAGTCTAATAATGCAATGTAACTCCAGTGCAATCTGCACCATTAGTACATTTAGTGACGTTAGCCTTTTCACCGGGTAATGTTGGATGAGCAGGGTTGAGGTAACGGCAATCAGCAGGGCAAAAAACAAATGCCAGTCAGAGAGCATGTTGTTGGTGCCCTGGCTAATTAGAACAGAACAGAGCAGAGCATAGCGCTGGTATTGGTTTGCGGGTACAGGTGGCCTGTCACTGTGTGTCCACAACACACACACACCCACGCAGCTTTCAATATTTGTACAGAGATACGAACCCGATGCTCCTATACTCCATTACCTCGATAAGCGATCGATTACGCGGCTACGTGAAGTGCATTCAGAGTGATTAATGTATAATCCACTAATCACAAAGTGAACTACTATTAGCACGCGTTAATCAATTAACTGATTGCAAGCTTTTAAGACTTATGCATTTTTGTTTACCACCTCCACCACCTCGGATATTTAGGTGCTAAAGATCGGA
Source organism: Meconema thalassinum (assembly GCA_946902985.2). NCBI lineage: Eukaryota > Metazoa > Arthropoda > Insecta > Orthoptera > Tettigoniidae > Meconema > Meconema thalassinum. The sequence continues at coordinate 122,897,600 of OX336398.1, forward strand.
TTTTTTTAATGTATTAAAATACCCGAAATATATGACAAGAAAATAAAAATATTTAATTATAATCTAGTTTATTAATATGCAGTACTCACGAATGCAATTTATTCTATGTCTCCATGACTGCTGAAGCATTACAACACACAACGAGATAGATCTTCAGGTTGTCCATCAAAAATGACCGACGATTATCGCGAAGAACTTATTCTGAATGCGCGAAACTGCGGCAATATGGTTCTTGCCCTTGAGGTGTTGTGTAACTTGAAATCGCTGTTCAGCCTTGATTGCTTTCCCACATGGTTGGCAGAACAGAACACCCCCATCAGAAGTAAAATTATCTTTAAATTCTGCAACAGACGATAACTTGTTTTTACTTTAGGCATCGCAGAACTGCCTTACACTTCACAGTGCCAGAAATGAACTCCATGTGAGTGACACTGGTTCCAGGTAGCTAGGGAAGAAGGGGTGGGGGACGTCTAGCACGTGGTGCAATATGGCTATGGTCAAAGAAATCCCCGGCTTCCACAGTGAGTGGCACGGGGCGACAAGTTAAGAATAACACAGTTGCAAGCTGACATACGTACGCTCTGCATGAAGATTAGATAGCTCACAGATTCTTCCCCGTTGAAGTAACACAGAAAATAAACTAAAAGATTGCAATTTTTAAAAGTTGTGTTTCAAGGGTTGGTTGGTTCCTCAGTTTAGGAGCTGCGACAACGTGGTCATATAGCCCCGTGTCCTTTGGGTGTGTGTTGAATCTGTCTGATAACCGGTGTTAATTGTGCTAGCTGTATTACTGTATGCTATCTGTTTTTAATTCAATTAAGGACTGCAGACATTCGATGTTCAAGTAGTTCCTACTTTTGCTATCAAACGCCACCGTCAACGACAACTAGTTCTGAACTTGGTTACTAAATGCCACCGCAGTCTGCTCCTGGCGACGAACGTTGGAACCTAAGAGCTTTAGTCAATTCTAACCTATAATTAAGTTTCACACAAGTGGATTTAGTGGAAGGTTCTTTTACAAGCCATAAATCTATGACATGGGACCGCCGGAAGGAAGGTATACTGAGGGCTTTTTAGCGCTCTTAAAAAATCCGACGACTTCGGCCGGATTTGAACCAGCGACCTCGGGCATAGAAGCTCAGCATGCTTCCAACTACGCCACCGAAGCCGCTTGTTACAAGGGGTAAATGACCTCGCTGTTTCACCGCTTAAAATAATCATTATTACATCGTATCGGTCGAGTTTTATACTTGGTCCTGCCACGAATGTGGAGATAATACTAGATCTCTTACATTATACAGTGGAACGTGGCTAATTCGAATTTTTCCCTTGGTCCCTAGCATTTTATATACAATCAATGCTAAAATATCGTGGTTAATTCGAATTATATTTTGGATAGTTGAAAGTTTTTTGAGTGTGTAAATAGCCGATCGGAAGCCAAACAGTTGGGCGAGTTCCCGAAAAAAACTGTTCCGAGTGCAGCCCAAGCAACAAACCATATCACAGAACTTAGGCTTTTTTTTTTTGTAGAAATGGCGTAGGTGGTTCTGTTTTCCGTTCCTTAAATTTGTTCGATTCTTTTGTGATGGCTGAGGGACTTCATTGTAGGAAACAGGTACAAATTTCAAACTATTTTGAAAAACAGTATATTTCTCTACGACTTGACTAGATTACTACTGTCGTTAAATAGGTGAAAAGTACATTTTTGTGTTATATTTCATTTGAAACTTTTGAGGTTATTCACGATACAGTCTTTATAAAGTAACGTTTTCTGTTAATCTGCTTTGTTGAACGTAAACCATAATGTGAACGTAATACAATATATGTTCTCTACCCTTTTCAAAGAACTTTCTTAATTCATATTTTTTGATAATTCGATTTTTTTACTGGTCCCTTGAGGTTCGAATTATCCCAGTTCCACTGTATTTCTTTAAGGAAATTTAGGAGTATTATTTGTGATAATACTTATCAGTATTTTCAGAGAATGTTGAATGGTACATTGCCGTTATTGCCTTTCTAATTATAACAACAAAATAGCGTGTGACTTTTTTTTCACTCCAATTAGTTTTGTAATTGGTTTCTCAATTGTGATTTAGTTAATTACAAATGTATTAGAATTTTAATTTTGTTGCTGTGTGCTATTAATTTTCCTGTTAATTGTATTGCCCATGTGTTGTGTTTGTTAAACTAAATGATGACTGGTCTAATAAGAATTATGAATCAGAATTCATTACAGGAGAAAATTAACCTGTCTCGTAAAGAATAATTCTCCATTATTAACAATTTGTAACATAAAACAGGTTTATTATTATATTTGAATTGCAGCCAATGGCCATAGCAGGGCATATCAATTGAACGTCCGTAGGCTCCACAACAACATTGACCCACCAACAACGACACGGACTGCAAATAGACAGAAAGTAAATGCATGTAAGTTTCCACCCAAGGTCCGTACAGGACGGAATTTGAAACTCAAAGCTGCATGGACACAGCGAGAGGATGAGGAAGTTTTGGGAAGATAAGAACAAGAAGACCAATGCTAAATAATGGTTCTACGTGCTCCTTAGACGGCCAAGCGCATTATTATTCCATAGTATTCCATAAAACTAATAAATAGATGTTTGACAAGGGCCACGTACAAGAAATAAGGGTAATTACACTACGTATTTTACCAATTTATACTTAGGCTCTCCATACAGGCAATGCAAGACGGATGAGGGTCCTGAAAGGACTAAAAGGCACCGTATTGAAACTGTCTGTTTTGGGGACACCGCAGTTACAATCCGGGGAGGAAAATGTGCCTCATTTATAAAGGGGGATACTCACATGTCCTAGTGAAGTCCCTTGAGCGGTTATCTCTACTAATATATAAAAATGAGATGGTCTGTGTGTCTGTGTATTAATCAATCACCCAAGAACCACTGGTCCGATTTTCATGAAATTTTACATGGAAGTAGCTGATTTGCGTGGTTAACATATAGGCTACTTTTGATTTCAATAATTTGCACTATTTAAAGATGGCGACCATTTTAGTGACGTCACTTCACCCCTTGGTTTCAAACTTTCATATTTCCATTTCAAATAAAAAGAGAACGCTAAGAAATAGCAAATTTTTATGGCGTATACCAGGTTTTAAATTCAATTTTCTATCCGAAAGGTCCTTAGCACGTTTCGTGTATCTCCAACGGTTAGCGAGTAAAACCTAAATTTGTGCTATAAAACACGGTCAACGCCGAGCGGTGTAGTTGGACAAAATATTCCATCCATAATCTCCCTCTGCGCAGCACTTCGTCAATAGCCTGTTTTAACTGTCCCCTTCACATTTTAATTTATTTATGACCCGTAGCGAAGCACGAGTACTTCAGCTAGTCTGATATAGAAACTCACACTGACAGCGAGGTTCGTCATACTGATTATTGAACACCTGATTAGTAGGGCTTGATCCTAGAGTTGGTTGCTGTGTAAGTGATTCTCTTCCGTTAGATCCACCATAATCTTAATTCTGAGATTACTTTTGTGTTTTCAGAACTTGGCAGATATTTGAGGTCATATCCGTGCCCAAATGAATTTCACACACATACCTTGCGGCAGAGAAAGTTTTGAAAATAGTATTCCATAACCCAGTGTGATCGGAAACTAGATCAGCTATAGTATCGGCTAACGATACATTGCCATGAAGTAAGCGAAGCCACGAAGAAATATGAATTCCGTATCAAAGACATTAATTCCACGAAGCGTCTCTAGTGCGAAGATGAGATGAGATGAGCGGAACCTAACACATTCAATATGTAGCACGAAATTTAAGAATAACATTTTCCACACACGCTTTAAATTAAAGATAATACTGTACTTGCTTACTTCTAATACTAAGTTAAAATTTCTTGATACTGTGCAACCAAATTGTTGATAGTCAACTTTGGAGAGGAAAACTCCACCTCTAGTAATGGCCCCCTGCAAGTTTTCAAAACATTCGTAAGATCTGATTAAAGTGGATCTAATTATGCCTTTGTAAAATCACTAAAGCACGCAATATTATGAGTGATGTACTCTTTACTGCACTGTACGAATACTTAATTTGCCTGCTTACAATGTGAGGTTTTATTTTACAATATTTTACCTCCCAGCTGAGACATTTTTGTTATTGTTTATCTCAGGCAATGAATGATCTGTGCCTTACTGCAAACGGTGCGATGTTGTGTTTGAACATCGTATGATAAATACCGCGCTGGCGAGATAATCCCGAGACAGAACGGTGTTTTTTTTTAGCGTATGGCATTTACTGCCGGGAGTGTCCGAGGACATGTTCGGCTCGCCAGTTTTGTAGCTGCTTCGAGACGGACACCCAATGGGTGAGCTACAAGTACCGTTGTGGAGGGAAGGAGGGAAGTTGGAATGTAAGGACGAGGAGTTGGAAGGTAGCGGCTGTGGCCTATAGTTAGGGACCAACCCCGGCATTTGCCTGGAAGGAAGATGGGAAACCACAGAAGACCATCTTCAAGGTTGCCGACGGGGGGATTCGAACCTCCTCACCTCCCGGATGTGAGCGACTGCCATCAGTCATGCCGTAACCACCACGGCTAACTCACCACAGAACGGTGTAAGAATACTTTATGGACTCACTGTACATGCAATAAATATGTTTTAACGGCTTTGGTGGCGTAGTCCGTAGCATGCTGAACTGCTATGCCCAAGATCGCGGGTTCAAACACGGCCGAAGTAGGATTTTTTAAGAGCGTTAAAATCCTTCAGTATGCCTTCCTTTGGAGGGGAAGTTAAGCCTGCGGGTCCATGTCATAGATTTATGGCATGTTAAGGAACCTATCACTGCAATTGGTGCTTGCCAAGGTGGGTGAGTGGTTAACGTGTCGGACTACCAACCCCAAGCTTGCAGGTTCGCCCCTGGCCGTGGTAAGTGATTTTTGAAAGGCGACAAAAATCACGACATGGATGTCATACGTTGTTGTTGGCATGTTAAAGAACCCATTTGAATTCAGTAGGCCGTGTTCAATGGCAAAATTAATCTCGGGATTTTCCGCCAACACAAAGTTCCTCAATTCTCAACTAGAAAGCACTGTATTGTCAAGGAGCTTAGATATCTAACCTCCTTGACTTTCATAGCGTTCAAAGGAACGACGAAATTCGACATGCAAGCTGCCCTCTGGGTGTTAATTAACAAAGCTTGCACCCGGCAACCAAGGCCATACGATATTATTATTATTATTACTACAATTGGTAGTGTGTAGAACAAATGTGTAGGTTATTTGGTTAGAAGTTCCAACCTTCGCCACTGGGTGTCAGTGACAGTGGCGTCCGATAGCCAAAGTTGGAACTACTTGAAATTGAACTGAACTTGTAGCTCACCCTAAGGGTGTCCGCTGGAAGCAGCTACAGACTCAGGCGAGCCGAACATATCCTCGGACACTCCCGCACTAAAAGCCATACGATAAAAAAGAGTTATTTATTTAGGGTATTTATTTGGTCATTTATTTATTTATTTATTTATTTATTTATTTATTTATTTATTTATTTTTGTTTGTTTTGTTAGTATTAGACTGATTTTGTATTTAGGTGTTCCCTCAAAAATTTTAACTAACCAAAATTAGTTTACTTAACTGCTTGGCGATGGACAGATAACATTGCTGTTCTACCCCTTAAATTAACTACAACAACAACACCAGTCATTATCTCGTAGTACGTACGACTATGGAAGCAGGTTGTATTGGGCTCTGAAATTACTGTACTTATCTTCAAGTGTGGGGGAATAACTTTCCTGGAATGCCTGATCAATATAGCCGGCAGTTTCATTAAGCATTCAGCCTGTTGACTGGTATTGATTCTTGATTCATTCTCTGTGTTCAGCAGCTGAATGGAGGGGGCGAGAGACTGGCTATTGTTTCGGTGTCGTACCTTATCACACTTGAGCCGCCTTGGTTTACCAGAGGCTCAACATCGTCGCTTTAATGCAATATCTGGCAAGAATCAGAATACGGGAAAGAGTCTACATATCTACATATCTCTTCTTCTTATTGGCGTTATTTCCATCGCGAAGAAGACAATGATGAAGATGAATACGATGATGAAGATGAAGATACACGTTTTCCCCTTTTGCAATAGTCCATAACAATATCTCTACTTATTGTTGCTAGTATAAAACAAAGTCCCCGATTCTTGGATGTTACGGGTAATCTCGAGAACCACTGGATGGATTTTAATGCGGTTTCCACCATTCTGTAAAGGATATCTCGAGGAATGTTTAGGTAGAAAGTTATTTATTTATCATCAAAGAAAGCCAAGTAGTGACGATTTCGATGAAAAAGTCGAAAAAGAAAACCTGGATTCCGTGCGCTTTTTAAGCTTACGCTGGGCAAACCGTTCAACATACCTATATACCTACTATGAGTGTAAGAATTGTTCAGCATTAAACGTTCTACAAAAAAAAGTATATCTCTATCTTCAATACATCGCCCACTATAAAGGTTTTTAAGTTTTCATTTCTTCCAACAATCTCCATTCAATTACTAGCTTCGATACAGTTTACGAGCTAGCTGGCTGGCGAGTGGACCTATCACCCCAGACACTGTCGAGTTATGTCGAGTCAAGACTTCAGAGAAGAGTGGATGTGTTTGGAGTTTCCCTGGAAGTGCAACTCGGCTTTCCTTAATTTCGCCTGTGAACTTTTCGTTCCGCAGAATACACAGTCACGTTTAGATTGGACGGAAGGGGGATTTTGCACCTCGCCGTTCTTAAATTACGTCTGACAAGAATTCGTTGCAGATGCTATCTCCATGATAATATAATTAATAGTCCAGTCAGTGATTTTAACCCGTCATGCCGAATGGAAGAACGGATAAAGGTCGTAGTTCATTGAAATCGAAGAAAATACGCTTATCTCGTAAGATTGAAACTGAGCAACAAATAATTCTTGATTATCATAAGAGAGAGAGAGAGAGAGAGAGAGAGAAAGAATTCACAAAGACAAAAGGAGTCATCCCCAAATTTCCTATGGCACAGGGAAGAAATGGTCATGGTTTGTGGTCCGATAAACTGCTATGAATTATTCCTCCTTAAATTATATAAATGATGCTTCAGTTTCCTGGCGAACCCGGGTCTGGTTGCTAGTCTTATCTTCTATCTCTATATATAACGCTCAATGTCTCTCTGTCTGTCCGTTATTTATACAAATCTACACCGTTTCACCGATTTGAACCAAATGTTACATACTTACCCTTTGGAACTCGACGAATAACACTGTCCACTAGAAATTTCGTACAGACCCCTGCATTTAGGCCGTATGGCACAAATCTACACCGTTTAACTGATTAGAAATAAATTTTACGTAGTTACCCATTGGAACCAGACGAGTAACACTGTCCTCTCCAGTCCCTGCATTTAGGCCCTTTGGCACTAATCTACAACGTTTCACCGAACTGAACCAAATTTTACGTACTTACCTTTCGATACCCACCCAGCAGGTAAAACTTTGTAGTTGTAATTCGGATATCCTTCTCTATTACCTAGATTTAGGCCGTTTGGCACATAGACGATCAAATTTGTAGTAGAAGGACCAATCTGGGCTCATTGTAAGCCTCGCAATGCATAAAACAAAACTCGCGACTTTAAATATAGCTCAGTGCGGTGAAATGGTGTAGCTTTGTCTAAATAAGGCTCAAATTAAGCCTCGCAAGGCACGGAACAAAATACTGGACGTAAAATTAGGCCAGTTTGCTGAAACGGTATAGATTTGTAAAAATAACAGACAACAAATGGCTGCTCAAACTACGTTTTATGACCATAGAACCAACCGTATCGGGAGTATTTCGGAGTAGGGGTTCAGAGATGCTGTAAACCACCACAAGAAGTTATATTTTTAACACTTTTTTTTTTCTGTTAGTTTGTGTCAGTTCAGTAGTAGCATTCATTATCAAAATAGGGCCCAGATGTTGATGCCGTAAAAACGTTTTAAAAACGCACTTAAAATTTTCAAAAACAACTGTATTAAATGTCTTAAAAATTTGAAGAAAAAAAAAGCACTATAAAATGGAGATGATCTTTTAATGAAATCACAAATATTTCAAAAATTGGAAAAATGCGGTATAAAGTGGAGACTATTTCAAAAATGATATATTGCTCAAACTAAAAAGTCAATCAAAATAGATTTCGAGCAAAAGGTATATGTTCACTTTAGTCTGAGTTGTACTGCACTACGTATGTCATCCTGATGTTATCAAATGTACATGATCTGCGATTATCAGCCAACACATTTTTATTTATAACTCGAAAAGCTGCGTTCAACATCAACTGATGTGGTCGGAGTGTACTTGAAGTGAGGAAGGTCCTTTGCTGCTCAATCCTCCTCAATCCCATTTTTGCGGTAGTTTTCACCAGAAAGAATATCTGAGATTTTGTACTATAATGTTTTATACCCGGTGTTTTTCTCCGACAATTTTTTCAGTTTTGATGCCAATACCCTCAGCAATTTCGCCACGATTGTTGCTAAGACTATTTTCCACCGGGTTGATTAAGGAAATGGAATCAATATTTCAAATTATCTTGTATCAGCTACCGGTACTAACTTCTTAATTCTGAGAGACGTAACTCCCTCATATAAAGCTGTGACATGACTAAATTGAAGAAAGAAAAAAGGCCGATTTCTCTAAAATAAGACCAATAAAATCTACCAAACTTTAAAAAATGCTCTTAAAATGGAAAAATAGCAACAAAAAATGCAAAAAGATGCAAAATAAAAATTGGCCCGTCCGGAGTTTCTATGTACTTCAGCATTGTTTTAGACACCTCAGTAAAAAGATGACATGTCATCAACATCCGGGCCCTAAAACAAATAAATCCACCGGGCGAAGCCGGGCACTACTGCTAGCATGTTGTGTTTACCGACTGAAAGCTAAAATAGGGCAACTCTGAAAAATAGGTTTAACGCTATGTTTACTGTGACTGCCATGTTAGACCTGTAGGTTTCGCGTTGCATTTTGTGACTGAATCCCTACAGTTTCATTAAGGTAATGTTTTTGCCGCTGAGGCTGTATCAGGTGAGTTTCCGAGAAAAACAATCAATCACTCGCTCCGCTCCCCTGTGGATTCCTTGGAAGAGCTGGGCCTGACATCGTGTGGCGTCATCTTATCTCATCAACATTGGATACTGTATTCCTCTTGGAAATGGTCCTTGATTTAAAATTTCTCTCGTACTCAAACGATCAGTTTTTTATGTAAATAAAATCATTAAAGAATCGCGTGTTTGTACTTTGTTTATTTTAGAAAAACTTTATTATAAGTTATCCATTTCTCAAGTATTAAAAGCCATTTTTACAACACAAATTGTGCCTAATTGCATTAGGCGGGAAAACAACTATTTAAACGCCATAACCTGTAAGAAGTATTAAATTAGTTATTTGTTACTAAAATAACACGCTTATAAGTTTAAAAATTTCAATTAAATAACCCCCATTGTTACGAAATTTACAAATTCGCAAACGAAATATGACAGTTACACACACAGGTTATCAGAGAAATTCTTCACACACTCACATGACCACGATGTCGCAAAGCCTCTTTATTATCTTATTTCGAAACATCGGTAATTGAAATTTGGTATTTTAAGTTTTAATAATTAGTAGGAATGAGATGTTTCGAGATGCTGATGGGGTGGTTGTTTCGCCCCTCAAACCATCATTAATGCTCCTGCTGCAAAGTTGGCAGCCCTGTGGTGTTGTTTCAGTCTCGAATCTGTTGACTGGTTTGAAGTAGCCGTACATACCTCCCTGTCCTGAGCTAATCGTTTCATGTCTACACACCTTATATCAGAGGCAATCTGTTTTAAGTTAACATATTATAACCTTGGTCTACCCCTACAGTTCTTGTCCTCGACACTTTCTTCCATAACTACCTCTGCAATTCGTGGGTGTCTCTATCTACCCATCTAATCTTCATCATTCTCCTGTAACACCACATTTCAAACGCTTCTATTCTCCACTTTTCTGCTGAACCAACAGTCCAAGTTTCACTTTCATAAAGTGCTACTCTGCAGACAAAGGCTTTCAAAACTGACTTTCTAATACCTAAATCTAAATTTGATATTTTCTGTAGAATTGCTTTCTTTGCCTGAGCCAATCTATTTTTTACATTAACTTTGCTTCGTCCATCACTGGTTATTTTGCTTCCTAAGTAGCAGAAGTCTCCTACTTCCTTTAGCTTTTCACCTGCCAATTTGACGTCAATAGGAGTTTCCGATTTATTTTGGCTGTTTTCCAATATGTTTGTTTTACATGTATTAATTTATTTTCATCATGAATTCTTTCCTCAAGACGGAGTCCACACCATTCAAAGACTCATCAAATCCTCAGGCGTGTCAAGATGACGATGTCATTAGCAAATCTCAGAGTTGAAGTTATTTTTCCTTGAATCTCGACTCCTACTTTACATTTTTCTATAATTTCCTGTATTGATTGTTCAATGTATGGATTAGAAAGTGGCGGCTTCGGTGGCGTAGTTGGTAGCATGCTGAGCTTCTATGCCCAAGGTCGTGGTTTCAAGCCCGGCCGAAGTCATCGGATTTTTAAGAGCGTTAAAAATCCCTCAGTAAGCCTTCCTTTGGACGGGAAGTAAAGCCGGCGGTCCCATGTCATAGATTTATGGCCCGAAAGAGAACCTTCCACTATCTACAGTACACTTATGGGAAGCCAAAATTTGTAGGTTGGAATTGATATCGCTATATTAGTTCCAACGTTCGCCACCAGGTGCTGGCTGTGATGGCATTTAGTAGCCATGTTCGCAGCTTGGTGTCGTGGAATTTCTTGAAAATTTAACGTCTGCAGTCCTTACCTGAATCACACATAACACACACTAATATAGCCATCGCAATTGACAACCGTTATCAGACAATTTCTACACACACACAAAGTACACGGGGCTACATGACCGCGTTGTCGCAGCCCCTGAACTGAGGAACCAACTAAGCTTCTACTACTACGTTAGTAAACCAAAGTAAAGGAGTGTGACTTGGGCAGTTTAGTAAGGTAGATTTCTAAAAATAATATTTTATACATTTCACCAGTAAGTTACTGTATTATTCATAACATCATTTTTAGTAACAACTTCTTTCTGTTGTGTAATATTTAATTTATATTTTCTGAACTTTTCATTTTATTTTAAATTCAAAATTCTATAAGGATATCCAATTCACTTTAGCATGTTAATTCAACGCTCATGCCGATATCATGCCGGCCCCGTGGTGTTGGGGTAGCGCGCCTGCCTCTCACCCAGAGGCCCTGGGTTCGATCCCCGGCTCCGTCAGGGATTTTAAAGCTGACGTGAGGGTTGGAACGGAGTGAACTCAGCCTCGTGAGGACAATTGAGTAACAGTCTGACAGTGAGACAGCGCCCCGATCACGAAAACCAAGATTAACGGCCGAGGGGACCCGACGCGCTGATCACGCGTCACCCCAATATATGCAGGCCGAATGGCTGGGCAGCGGTCGCTTGGTCGGCCTTAGCCCGTCATGGGCTGTATAGTGCCAGTTTTTTTTATGAAGATATCATTGTCATATCGAAACATGTACGTTTAAATATTTATTAAACATCATTTCACAGTATTGACAAGGTGAATTACACAATTATATATTAAAATGTATGGGTGATGAGTTGCAGCCTTGTCTTACACCTTTCTCTCTCATGTCCTTCGGCTCGAATAACTTCTGTCTGGTTTTTGTACAAGTACATTATTTAAACGCATACAGCTATCTATGTGTGTGGTGAAAACTTTCCGAACATGTAGAGCTGCCTTGTATACACGATTGTTTTGCCTGTTGTAATTTTCCCTCGTAAAGGGTGAACGAGCACTAAAGGTTACTGCCGTACTGCCCCCTGGCTGGAATGAGTACTAAAATCTGTTGCGCGGATATGACTCAATAAATGATGTATGGTTACGTGTGTTCCATGCGGCCTGATTTATAAAGTGCCTCCCACAGTGTGTGTGCGGGGATTTGAATGGTATGGACACAACAAGTCTTGAGGAATGAAATGCAACCGGTAGAAATCTAAAACCCGTATTGACATCAAATTGGTCCCTTGGTCCCAAAGCGTAGTCGTGCTCGGTGAGGGCAGCTGCAGCAAAATCCGGTGATCGTACAGTAGGTTCTAGGCAAATGCTGGGATAGTACCTTACTTAAAGCCCGGGGCCACCCATCCCTGTCCCTAATAAAGATACACACACTACTGCAGCAGTCATCACAGAAATACAGGTCATCAGACAAGTTCAAATCACACCCGACTGCACGGAGCTAATGACGAGGATGTCCCAAACCCCTTAAATAAATCAACAGCGACATCAAATTGGTAGTAGCAGATTGGGAAACAAAATAAACCATGATAGACGAAGTAAAGAGGATTTTAAAAAACTTGATAAGGAATGCCAAGAAACTCCTTTTAGCGGAAAAGAACTCTGTTGTTGTTGTTGCTGTATCACGCTTTGACACCTTCTACCTGTCTATGGATGGTTTAAGAGGCTATGGTTTGGATGGAGGTAGCCGTGGCCTTAAGTTTGGACCCATCCCGGCATTTGCCTGCGCAAGGAGAAGTGGGAAGCTACGGAAAACCATTTCCAAAATAACTCGGGTGCAAATCTGAACCCACTCTTCTCAATTTTGCCTCGCGAGGCTGTGTGTACCCCGTTCCAGTACCCCGACCGGAAATGAATTTCTTAACGGAGTCAGGAATTGAACCCAGGTTCTTAAGATTTGGAGTCTACGTACAGTCCACCTCGTAGTGTAGTGACTAGCATGCTTGTCTGTCGCCCTGGAGGTTTGGCTTCGAACCTTGGCTCTGCCAAGAAATTTAATTATTGGTCTGAGGGCTGGAACGGGGTACACTCAGCCTCGTGAGGCAAAACTGAGAAGAGGTTGCTTCGTTTCCCACCTCTGTCATCCTGGAAGTTGTTTTCGGTGGTTCTCAAGTTGTACTCCAGGCATACGTTCCTAACGTAAAGCCACGGCTGCCTCCTTTCCAATCCCCATCTGAATTACAAATACATAGTTGACGCTACTACAGACATCGCAAGAAGACAGATTATATCAGACAAATTCTACATACACACCCAAGTACACGAGGCTAAATTACTACGATGTCCATGCCCCTCAGAGGGAACAAATACTACTTTCTTCTAGGGGCGCCGTGCTGAAAAAACCATCTCCGACCCTCGTAGAAATGGAAGGGGGAAGAAACTAGAGCCAATAATAGGCGATGTTTGGTTAATAGATTAATAATCGATAATTTGAAATTTACCGTTCATTCAATTAATCGACTAATCGAATAATAAATTAATCGGCTTACCGAAAAATCGACTAATTGATTAGTAGACACGAGATAAGAAAAAGTGAGGTACGCTTATTTTCGGAATGTAGTATAGAAATGTATAAAAGTTACTTTTTGCCTAAATATACTTCCTAGTTTATGTTAACAATAACTAAATAAGAGTCGGTGACAGTGGAAGGACAAATATCAATCAAACTGGGAAGGGTTTAGAAAAGAGAAAACTAAGAATTTTCAGCAAAGGTTTTGAATTCTTGTTCAATGCTTACAATTTAGGACAGGAACATTTTTGTTTTATTTTGTTATAGCCTAGTTTTCACAAAGAAGGTATATTGTTTCTTCTTCTTATTATTCTTCTTCTGCGTGAATGGGTGTCCTAGGACCACGCGGAATCAACACTTATTGGCCTTGATGTTTGCCCAATAACTCTTCATGCGCAACGATTGAGCTAGTCATCGTTGGTGCGACCAGACGTGTCTGGTAGGTCTTCTCTCTTCTTCCTCAATACCCCGTGTATGAGTAATTTTCCTAATTTCCTCTCGATCCTTGAGATTGGGAATACTTAATTCAGCCAAGTCCTTTTCCACCTGTTTGTACCAATTGGACCTTGTTGCCTTTTTCTGCAAAAACGTATAGATTTTATTTGTTAACCTAGTTGGGTCCATTGTGTCCAAATTTCCCATGAATTGGATCCTTCTCATACGGATTGTGTCTGTGATTTTAGTAATTTTTAAAAATAGACGTCAGCATTAGCTTTAGGAAGGTGAATTCCATCTTTGATTCTTGGTCCCAAAATGTTTCGCATGATTTTGCGTTCCTTAATCTCCAATTGATTTCTCAGTGTTTTATGTTGTAGATTAAGTGTCTCGACTGCATAAAGGGCTGCAGGCAAGACTAACGTTGAATTTTACAATTCCAAGAGAGGCATTTTTTGTTATAAACTTGTTTTGTCAAATGGAAAGCAAGTTTCCATTTTCTGTAGTCTTGTTTCAAAATATATGATTCAATATATTTTAATTAAATAAATGTCTGTTTAGCTTTTGTGAAAGTGTAGTGAAAGGAGCGAAGTAAATCGATTAATTGGCAAAACAATTAATCAATTGTTCGAGAAAACGATTAATCGTTGTTAGTAGCAATTAGTCGATTTTTCTGCTATGTTTAATCGATTATTCGATAATTGAAACTGAACCGAACAGGATGGATGGCTGTTTGTTTCAATTTGATCGTGTGTCTGGAGCAATGCTATCCATTTTCATTTCCTCTCGCCTTGCTAATGCAGTCATATTGCTAATTAGTTGATCGATGATCCGTCATCTCCGCTATTACCTTGTTACATGTCTCTTCATTTACTCGGCCTAGCACAGTCGTGTGAATGTTTTATCAAGTCTTATTACATCTGTCCTATCCTCTTCTGTTCATCAACCCGTTCACGATATTGCAAATATAATTAATATAAAATACTTCTGAATACAAATACGAAATATCAAAATTATGGTACTTACGGTTGAAGAATCGTCACCATCTGCGAGGGCAGATCGGAAAGTAACGCACAATCATTTTTTTCCTAAAAAAAAGTTTAATAGGTAACAAACCAAACAAATCACTTACATCACCAATTTTGTCAACACATTTCTGCCATTGTGGTACGAGTTTCAACATGCCCTGTTCGTAAAAATCTGTTTAGTTGGAGTATAGCCATCTGGGGACTACTGATTTCACTTCCGCATCTATCGAAAAGTATTGGCCAGCCAGGAATTTCTCCCTGGGACCAAACAGATGAATGTCTAACGGTGCCAGGTCCGTTGGATGCTGGAACACCTCCCACCCAAATTGGGCGATTTTCTCACGAACAGGAGCAACAACATGGGGGGCGGGCATTGTCATGAAGAAGTTTAACACCGCCAGCATTAATATTCTGGCGTTTCTCACGACGCAACTTGACCGAAGTTTTAATGTAAGCTGCACCATTCACAGTGGTTACGTGTTCAGCTAAGTCCACCAATAACACACCACACATATCCGAGAACATTGTCACAAGCACTTTCCTAGCAGATTGAGTCACTTTTTTTTTCGTACTGGGGAATCGGCATGTTTCCAGTCCATAGAAACCTGCTTGGATTCGGGCGTGTAGTGGTACGCCCACGAGTCATCATTTGTTTTTCAGGATTGGGGATCCACGCATTAAAATTGGGTAGCCTACAATCGTGTTGATTTATGTTTTGAGTTTTTTTTATTTTATTATTATTACTTTTTATTATTTTTTAGCGTATGGCTTTTAGTGCCGCGAGTGTCCGAGGACATGTTCGGCTCGCCAGTTTTGTAGCTGCTTCGAGACGCACACCCAATGGGTGAGCTACAAGTACCGTTGGGGAGGAAAGTTGGAATGGAAGGTCGAGGAGTTGGAAGGTAGCGGCTGTGGCATATAGTTAGGGACCAACTCCGGCATTTGCCTGGTAGGGAGATGGGAAACCACAGAAGACCATCTTCAAGGTTGGCGGCGGGGGGATTCGAACCTCCTCGCCTCCCGGATGTGAGCGACTGCCAGCAGTCATGCCGTAACGACCCCGGCTAACTCACCCGGTTATGTTTTGAGTTGATTGCTTTAAATAATCTTTTGATAATAATAATTTAATATTATTGTCATTATTATTATTATTGACTTGCCACTGTGAGTGAGTGGTTATCGTGTCGGACTACCAGCCCCCAAGCTTGCAGGTTCGCTCCTGGTCATGGTGAGTGATTTTTGAAAGGCGAAAAAAATCTCCGCACGCATGTCATACGTTGTTGGCATTGTTAAAGAACCCATTTGAATTCAGTAGACCGTGTTCATAATGGCAAATTTAATCTCGGGATTTTCCGCCAGCACAAAAGTTCCTCCTTTCCCTACTAGAAAACGCTATAGTGTCAAGGAGCTTAGATATCTAACTTCCTCGAAATCATAGCGCTCCAAGGAACAACATAATTCGACATGCAAGCTGCCCTCTGGGTGGCAAATAACAAAGCTTGCGTCCGACATCCGAGGCCATACGATTTTATTATTATTATTTAGAATATTAGAATTCCAAATTTAATGTTACATTGGCAAACTGAAGGTAAAGTGAAACGGGGTAAACCAAGAAATCAATGGATGGATGGTGTAAAGTGAAGCATGGCTACCAGAGGCTTAACCGAGGAAGATGCTGAAGACCGACATTTGTGGAGGAGTAGTGTATTTTTATTTTGAAGGAAAACTACTGTATTGTAGAATATTCCAGATAAAGAAAGAAGATTAGTACATTACATTATGCGAACCTGCTAAAACTAAGGACCACGCAAATATCATTTAATTTCCTTCTCATAGTTCTTTCTTCCTTTCTCTTCCTCCACACTTCCTTCATTCTTTCAGAGTGTTGCGCCTTTCTCTCTGCTGTCCATCTTCCTCCCCCGCGTTCTCTCTTTTCACCCACAAGAACCTTTATGTTCGAAAGTATTTCCCTAAATTGTGTTCTGTCTCGACAATCGTCATCTGTAATTCCCAGCCTCCGGAGTTCTTCCTTCATCTGCTTGGTGTAACCCCCTTGGCTCTTCAGATTATATATTTTATCAAAAATGTGTTTATTTATTCTTGTTGGATCCTTTCTAACTATATGTCAGTAGAAACGTAAACGTCTTTTCCTAATTGTTGTTTCCAGGTCTTCCGCCCTTTTTTATACACACATCAAAAAATGTTTTGCATCACCTCGGTTCCCAGATCTCCGGCATATAGACGTTGACTGTGTATATTGTATCCAAGATACAGTCCCTTTGACTGTTCATAGATGTCACTAAAACTGCTCAAAGATGTAAACAACCATGCATGAGCAGGGCCTATTAGACGGAGGGGGTACGACAGCCGATCAGTTCCAGTCATTCCACCAGGACGAAGGTACGCTGCTCATGTTGTCTGTAGTTCTACCATGCCTAGAAGGTCAATACCGCAGTTCGATCGCGTCCGCATTGTTACTTTGTGTCAAGAAGGGCTCTCAACAAGGGAAGTTTCCAGGCGTCTCAGAGTGAACCAAAGCGATGTTGTTCGGACATGGAGGAGGTACAGAGATACAGGAACTGTCGATGACAGGCCTCGCTCAGGCCGCCCAAGGGCTACTACTGTAGTGGATGACCGCTACTTACGGATTGCCGCTCGGAGGAACCCTGACAGCAATGCCACCATGTTGAATAATGCGTTTCGTTCAGCCACAGGACGTCGTGTTTCAACTCAAACTGTGCGCAATAGGCTGCATGATGCGCAACTTCACTCCCGACGTCCATGGCGAGGTCCAGCTTTGCAACCCCGACACCATGCAGCGCGGTACAGATGGGCCCAACAACATGCTGAATGGACCCCACAGAATTGGCATCACGTTCTCTTCACCGATGAGTGTCGCATATGCCTTCAACCAGACAATCGTCGGAGACGTGTTTGGAGGCACTCTGGTCAGGCTGAACGTCTTAGACACACTGTCCAGCGAGTGCAGCAAGGTGGTGGTTCCCTGATGTTTTGGGGTGGCATTATGTGGGGCCGACGTACGCCACTGGTGGTCATGGAAGGCTCCGAAACGGCTTTACGATACCTGAATGACATCCTCCGACCCATAGTGCAACCATATCGGCAGAATATTGGAGAGGCATTTGTCTTCATGGACGACAATTCTCGACCTCATCGTGCACATCTTGTGAATGCGTTCCTTCAAGATAACGACATCGCTCGACTACAGTGGCCAGCATGTTCGCCAGACATGAACCCTATCGAACATGCCTGGGATATGTTGAAAAGGGCTGTTTATGGACGTCTTGACCCACCAACCACTCTGAGAGATTTACGCCGAATTGTCGTTGAGGAGTGGGACAATTTGGACCAACAGTGTCTTGATGAACTTGTGGATAGTATGCCACGGCGAATACAGGCATGCATCAATGCAAGAGGACGTGCTACTGGGTATTAGAGGTAGTGGTGTGTACTGCAATCTGGACCACAAATGCTGAAAGTCTAGCTGTATGATGGTACAACATGCAATGTGTGGGTCTCATGAGCAATAAAACGAGCTGAAATGTTGTTTGTGTTGATCTCTATTCCCTTTGTATTTAACGGTTCCGGAACTCTTGGAACCGAGGTGATGCAAAACTTTTTTTGATGTGTGTATATATATATATCTCCTTGTTGGATCTTACTCTGTAGGTTCCCTGTATCACTTTTGGGCCGTAAATCCTCCTCAATTTCCTCCTTTCAATCTTCAGGAGCTTTTCCAGGTTCATCAAATTTGCCGTCTCCATACCATTTAAGCATTGTAGTGTTGTAGTTTGGCATGAAGGGAGAGGTTCTTTTTGTTGTATATATTTTTAGTGGAGAAGTTGAGTTTTTCTAGTTTAAGTCTTCTGTTTTTCATTGACTCTTTGTCTAGTCCATTGTTGCTAATGATCTCTCCGAGGTATTTAAACTGTTTCGTGACCTTAACCCTCCCGTATTTCGTCTTAACTGTCTTAATTATTATTAGTAGTAGTAACGTCATGGTAGTAGTAAATAATTAATATTGCGACTTCCCACTCCGTCAACACAAAATAATCCCAATTACTGACGTATGCGGAAAACATAACCTGAAATAAATGACATGTGGCTATAATACGGATAGAATGACATAAAAATGACCATGATAGCCTGATTCGTTATTGACGTGTTAATTACAATAAACTATTTATTTTACCTAAAGTCAATATTTAGTATATTGAAACCGATACATTTCTCTACATTTCATAATAAGTTCGCCACACATATTCCAAAGTTTTTCTCTACAATACATGGCAAATACACATCAAGCATGATTTTTATAACCCAACTTAATCAACATACAGTACATATTTTCACATACACATCTCCTCATTTCTACGCTGTTTTTCAACACATTTTTTTATGCTTTATTAACCAAATTATTGTAACAGATTTTTTTTTAAATTAAACTCTGTAAACTTTTGGTATGGTACTACACAGTCCTACTCATCATATACCGAATCCGGTACGATTTCAATGTACTTGACTTTAGGTAAAGTAAATAGTTCATTATATTCATATTTGTTATGGACTACAGAATACTATGTGATGACATGTTTTGTTTGTCAATGTGGCAACACTGAAAATGGTT
This sequence comes from Meconema thalassinum, assembly GCA_946902985.2. Taxonomy (NCBI): domain Eukaryota; kingdom Metazoa; phylum Arthropoda; class Insecta; order Orthoptera; family Tettigoniidae; genus Meconema; species Meconema thalassinum. The sequence goes on from OX336398.1 coordinate 122,917,069, forward strand.
TCAAAGCCCTCTATAGTAAATAACGTAATTTGAAAATGGGGCCGATGTAAGTGTTTATACTGCACTCAAGAAATATACTGTAGATGCTTTACAAAAATAAAATTGCGTTGCGCCATGTGATAAACTCGCAATGAAACGTGGACAATGCATTAATGATTTGATTACTGTATGTTGAACACAGGAGTTTAGTGCGATCAATACGGTAGCTGTTGGATACTGTTGTTCATAACTGATGGCAAATAAAGTAGGTGATGAGTTTTTTTGTTTAGTTTTCTTGTAAATGTAACAGCTCTGGGTTCTCCCTCCACGGCTGTGCGTGTAGCCGTGTGCTGCCGATCATGTAATTGTGGGCTTTCAACAGCAACAAAGCTTGCCACGGTGGGTGAGTGGTTATCGTGTCGGATTACCCCCCCCCCCAGCTTGCAGGTTCGCTCCTGGCCGTGGTAAGTGTTTTTTTTAAGGCGACAAAAATCACGACACGCATGCCATACGTTGTTTGCATGTTAAAGAACCCATTTGAATTCAGTAGGCCGTGTTCATAATGACAAAATTAAATTCGGGAATTTCCGCCAACACAAACGTTCCTCCATTTCTCTACTAGAAAGCGCTATAGGCCTAGTGTCAAGGAGCTTATATATCTAACCTCCTTGACTTTCACAGCGCTCCAAGGAACAAAAAAATCGACATGCAAGCTGCCCTCTGGGTGCCAAATACCAAAGCTTGCACCCGGTACCCGAGCCATAGATATTATTATTATTATTATTATTATTATTATTATTATTATTTAACAGCAACAAAACCTCTAAAGTAGAATCACCCCTTCAGTGGAGAGATTCGAGTTTTAATCCCGATACTCAGTGTGGTTTATTTTGTCGTCCTCACTCCAGGTAAATGCTGAAATAATGTGGTATTTCAAGCAATAACAATAATGTTATTGGTCTTACGTCTCTTTAACTACTGCGGTCCGTTTCGTTGCGTAGTGGCTAGCATTCTTTGCTGTCACTGCGGAGGCCCGGGTTGGATTCCAGGTTCTGCCAAGAAATTCAATTCAATTCTGGTCTGGGGGCGGAAACGGGGTACACTCAACCTCATGAGAGGCAAAACTGAGAAGAGATAGGTTCGATTTCTACCTCAGCCATCCTGGAAGTGGTTTTCGTTGGTTTCCCTACTTCTACTCCAGGCAAATGCAGGGATGATACCTAACTTAAGGCCACGACCGCTTTCCACGATTACAAATATTCACACTAGTGCAGAAATCACAGTGATACAGGTCATCAGATAACTTCTACACACACCCAAGTACACGGCTACATGGCCACGATGTTGCAAAGTCTCAAGGGGGCGTGGTGGCGCAGCGGTCATGCTGTTGGCCTCTCACAAAGGTGGAATTGGTTCGATTCCCGGTAAATGCATGTGAGATTTTCGAAGTGTAATGTCAAGTCCTGTGGTTCGGATTCCACGTAGAAAGAAGGTTCCGAGGCTCATGATCGCATGATTAACGGTCACGTAAAACTAAAAGCTTCCTTTTGCAAAGCCCATAAAGAATGACACACACACACACTCGTTGAGAAAAAGGATAGAAAAATCCTTCGAAAATTGTTAGGTTCAAAATATGAAAGCGGGGTTGGGATGAAAGAGAAATCACATGAAATCTATCAAATTATTGAAAAAAGAATTACAGTTTCCATCAGAAAAAGGTGACTGAAATATTATGATCCCATAACTTATTCAGAATGGTTGACAATAGGCGAACATAGAAAATGTTAAACCTAGCACTGCAGTATATCTGAGTAAGGGTTTCGTACATTCCCCTTTACGTAAATGCTGGAATAGTACCTTATTTGAAGTTCCGGGGCTCCAATCCCATCCCCCGAACCTACTTCTACAGTCACCACAGAGACACAGGTTATCAGAATGCATACCCATACCCCTAAAATGATTTAATAACAAAATGAATTTATCCCGAAACATTTTAGGCACGCAAGCAACCAACCTGATTGGCAACCTAAAACTACAAAATTATTATTTTCTGTGGAAATTGTGTGCACTGTCTGCAGAAGCTGTAAAAGTGCCCTACTCTTGACATCTCTCCCATGGGTTGTGTGTGGAATACTAACGCCATCTTTGACTGAGTTTCCCTTCCCGTGAACCACAGCCCACATACCATGCTTCTTCCCTACGCATTCAATATTAATGTATCGATTATTTTATGGCGCTGTCCTCGTCCTCTGCTACAGGTTGCCTGTCAAGTCCTGCGAAAGCGTGTTGAAAATAATAATTATAATCCATATCCATTAACGCCAGCATAGAACATTGGATACGGCGGGGGGCTCTATATGGCGCAAAATGCCTTGCTATGAATACAAAGGTTCTGATCAAGGAATTAGAGATAAATCCTGAGTCCGAATCAAAGAAAATGGCGAATTCAGAAGACGACACAATCATGAATTCTACACACGTTTACATATGATCATTGACACCATTCTTAGGAGAAGGATTGTTTTCTATGGCCACATTGCTCGTATGAGTTCCTTAAAGAACTTCCTCGGTACGCAGGAAGGCGGGGGTAGATTTCATCGGACAAAGAAAAATTATTTCGAATTCACTAAATGTATCAATAGTTGTTCCACGAGTGAAGTTGCATTTTAACATTAAGTATAAAGTGACGCAGAGTGACGCGACATACTAAAAATCTAAGTGAAAATATAATCTTAAAAATAATAGTTAAATATTATATAATGCAAATATAGCTTAAAATACATAACCATTTACGCCCATTAATAACTGAAACACGTTACAAAGATCATACCTTCCAACTTAAAGCATCACACTAACCACAAAGACAACCAATCCACAGCCACTTACATTCGCTCTCCATTTTAGACTGCTCGAACAGTGGTGACAGATTTACACTAAGATGCGTTTATATCCCAGAATAGTGAGCGGCAATTACATGAGAATGCTGTAGAAGTAATAAATTTTGATTTTTTTATTATGAAAATAAATAATTTTGTCCTCCTAGATTTCGATTTTGACCCACTGTGCGACGGTATTAGGGGGTATCCGAGGCGTCTTTCACTTTCCCACCTTAATTGGCCCTTGTCTCATATTTTCTGATCCCTCATTCTTCGAGGGGTCAGACGTCTTATGTTCTCTTCATATCTCCTGCCTTTTGCTGAAGGCCCTTAAGGAGGCACGGTGTGTGTAGCCTCACCACTTCTGGTGCACCCTCGATAGTGCTACACCCTCAGGGGCTCAAGACTGGTGGGTTCGGGAGTTGGCGACCCCGAAGGATTCCTGAGCTGTGTCTGTTTTTTTTTCTTTTTTTTTCTTTTTCCATTGTCTCTGGGGCGGACCCCTCTCCTCTTTCCCTTTCCTATCTGCCTTTCCTGGCTCTCCTTCCTTACAAGTCCCTCAATCTTCATTCTTCGAGGGTTGAGGGCATTTCTTTTCCTCCTGTCCTTTATTCGCCTTATTCTCCTTTAGTTTACCATTTCTTCTTCTAGTGTGTAAGTTTTAGTTGTAAGTGTGGTTTTAGTTAAATTTTACATTACATCTCATCTTTCACTATCGTCCCAAACCATTAGGGGCCGATAACCTATTGTAGATGTTACCGGGTGAGTTAGCCGTGGTCGTTACGGCATGACTGCTGGCAGTCGCTCACATCCGGGAGGTGAGGAGGTTCGAATCCCCCCGCTGGCAACCTTGAAGAAGATCTTCTGTGTTTTCCCATCTTCCTTCCAGGCAAATGCCGGGATTGGTCCCTAACTATAGGCCACAGCCGCTACCTTCCAACTCCTCGTCCTTACATTCACACTTTCCTCCCCAGACAACACTCCACCGCGACGGTACTTGTAGCTCACCCATCGGGTGTCTGCCTCGAAGCAGCTACAAAACTGGCGAGCCGAACATGTCCTCGGACACTCCCGGCACTAAAAGCCATACGGAAAAAAACGAAGAAAACCTAGATGTTATGCCCCTTAAAACAGCAATTATCATCATCATCATCATCATCATCGAATGAAATGTGCCTAACAAATGTAGCGTTGACTATTAGTTAGCGAGCGTGTAGGAGTTGTGTATGTGTGTGTGTTGCCAGGAGCGCTGTTGATGTTTCTGCTCGAATAGCTGATTGGTGGATGGGCTACTGAACCGTGAAGTGCACAGCCAAATGTTAACATTCTCCATCTTCGCACCATTGAGTATTGTTTAGTGATTATCTCTTGTGTGAATACACATTTATATTTTTTGCAATAATCAAATGTTTCCAGAATTAGTTTCCCAAGCCCTATAACTCCTGAATTATTTGGAAGCGTTGATGTGAGTGAGTTATCCGATTTATGGGAGAGATAGGGTTCTTAATTGATGACTTTTAATCAGTCAACTGTGTAGGAAATACGAGACTCCACCTCGTAAAATATTCTACATGTGATTACTAGAGACCGGGCATTGATGCACTGAAAACGATTAAAATGTGCATGTACAGTGGTCTGCCATATTATTATACTCAGAAAGAAAATAAAGTATTTGGTAACTCTTTGGCCAGAAAGAATATATTTCCGGTAAATGTTAGTGCATTAGCTCAGGACAGGGAAGCATGGACAGCTGCATCAAACCAGTTGAAAGACTGAAGACTCAAACAACAACAACAACAACAGCAAATGTTAGTTCATTTTCTTACAAGCCTTAATATATTGACGACTAATTCAATGGAATTTTATGGGAACTTAAAATGGTGGCTGTGCAAAATTTTTTAAATTTGGTATTTGTACCAACCTACATTTATATTGCTTGATTAGGATACGAGAAATAAAAACAAGATTTAAAAAAAACACAGCCGCCATTTTAAGTTCCCATAAAATTCCGTTGAATTAGTCGTCAATATATTAAGGCTTGTATGAAGATATACCGTGCTAAGAAAATGCGCTAACATTTACCAGAAATATTCCTTTTCTGGTCAAAAGCTACCAAATACTGTATTTTCTTTCTGAGTATAATAATATGGCAGACCACTGTAATTATGCATTAAGAATTGAAAAATATGCACTTAACAATCTTATTAACTCACTTTAAACATGTATCATTCTCTGCAGACAGAAGCATCACAACAGATAATTGCAAGTTTTTCAATGTTTTCAGGAGACTAATTACGTCTATTTATTAATCGTCTTCAGTGCATAAATGTCCGGTCCCTAGCCATCAGTTGAATAATCACTATTACCTGACACACCCCGGTTTTAATAAATACTTTCTGCTGCTCTTCTATTTAGGCATTTTGAGTTAAGGATACGCAGACTAAGAATAAAGTCACTCATTAACTGAAGAAACTCCTCACAAAACTAACCCCGGGCTACTTTCAGTCGACATGGTAAAAGGAATGTTCCACGCCATTCCCTTCTTCAAATAGCCAGGCGGCATGCTTGCTTAAAATGTTAGTTATTAATCAGTTGCTCATAAAGTTGCTTACAAGGGAAACCTATTTTGTTCAAGATGTTTTAAATTATACTTAATTTCAGCTGGATATGCTAAAATATGCTGTTATGTTCTGAATATGCAAAAATCCAATAAACCCTCAAAATATGAATTTGCATATGCGCATATGCATTTTCAAAAAATCCGGTCCCTACTTATTACACTAGCCTTGCGATAAGCTGCCAGGTATGGGACCGGGAAATACAGGGTCTTTCACTCAAAGCCGCAACTCAATGAGCTTGGGGTCGAGAGAGCGCCCGTATGAATCGCACAAGCACACATAATAACACATAATCAAAGTAAAATCATTACTCAACTTGTCACAGAAGGTTGAAAATGTGCCCCCACCTGCATCTACACATCTAAGGAAATTGTCATTCACACGCATTAGTTCATCTACCGAGATAGCCTCAATTCCTCTCGTGATATTTAGTTTGAGTTCATCTAGAGTGTGAGGGTTTGTTGCATAAACCTTATTTTTCAATGTTCTCCATCAATTAAATTTGAAGCAATAGGCTCTAATATTTAGCAATAACGCGTTATAAAATTTTGAAAAAGAATAACAATTAAACAATAACCTCGACACACGTTATAAACTTATAACTAAATAGCCTATACATTAAATAACGAAGTCAACTTTACTCGGCAAATCATGCGTCGCAACTGTCTCAGCTCAGGGGCAGATGATCTCGTAGTTAACAACTACTAACTAACGTCTCAGCTCCGCGTTGCCATGTGCTCGTCTCACCTTGACCTTGACCTTCTACCTGCAGCGCTCCGCCGGCCGTGTGGCCGGCCCCGCTTTGAATGAAAAACCCTGTATAATAATCTTTTTGGTTTTACGTCCCTTTTAACTACTGCTGCTTTTAGAGACGCATGGGTGCTGGAATTTAACCCGAAGGGGATCTTTTACGTGCCAGTAAATCTACTGACCTGGCTCGCTCGCATTTGCGCACCCTTAAATGTCAACTGACTGCGCCAGGATTCGATCCTACAACCTTGGGAACAGCAGGCGAGAACGTTACCGCTGAGCCATGCAGTCAGTCAGAGACCGGGAAGTGTTGGATTTACGCCAAGTTATGGACTAATGAACCTCCACTGTAAAACCATGTATGTCCGCCTCATCCCTAGTGACCGCAGACTGCAGTGGCTACGCTGGCTAAAGCGCAGCGTCATGGGGCCAAGCTATCTGCTGACTCGGTAGACGCGTGGGTTCGAACCCCACCGTTGGCCGTCCTTGAAATGGTTCTCCGTGGTTTCCCCATCTTCAACGCGAGCAAATACTGGGACGGTACCTTCTACAGGCCACGGCCGCTTCCTTGCACATTTGATTCATCTTCATCCATTCCATTTCTCATCCCGACGTGCAGGTCGCCCACGGGCGTCGACTAGAAAGACCAGCACTCGGCCTCTCAGGAGACCACACGGCAAAAAAAAAAAAAATGCATAGTGGCTAGCATTCTTGGCCGTCAGTGTGGAGGCCCGGGTTCGATTACCACCTCAACCATCCTGGAAGTGGTTTTCCGTGTTTTCCCCTTTTCTTCTCCAGGTGAATGCCGGGATTGTTCTTATATGAAGGCCACAGCCGCATCACATTAACACAGGCTATCAGACAGATTCCACGCACACACACACACACACACAAGTACATGACCATGATGCCGCAAAGTCACTCAGTTAATCATCATCTACAGTCTCAAATAAATAAATAAATAAATAAATAAACAGAACCACTTTCAGAAATAAGATACACACATTTGAGGGGTTCCTAGAGCCAGAAACAGCGACCAAGAAGAAACAACATTGGACAGCGGAAAAGAAAGAATCTGTGAGCAAGAGAATGAAGGAATACTGGCGCCAAAGAGAACTGAAATCATGAAGAGTTATTTACGTGGTCCTTGGTTGGCCAAAATCGATTATAGTGATAAATGAAAATAATGATAACTCTCTTCCATCCCATTAACTGTGTTTTGCATTTAGACGTACAAAATGTTTAAGTATAGTTGTGCGAGTTAGTGACAGTGCTCTTTCTTTGAGTTGGTAAATGCTCTATTTACTTGCTGAAAGTTAGACGGGCGTTATGCTACACCACGTAAGATGTTCGCATCAATTATTCATCTCGCTTTCTTGTCGGCGTGCTTTAGTCTCCTGTGTTAAACAGCTCGTGTATTTCTCATGTTTTAGACTAAGTCCGTGCGTTGTGACAATTCATCATGTGTTGTTATTATAAATCCTTGTAAATTGTTCTGTTTGCTGTTTCCTTTTCTAGTCCAACCCTGACCTACATGTACTGTACTGTATTTGAAATTAGCTGCACACTAGAGCTTAGCAAACAACTCCCCAGTTCCGATCGGTCTGGCACCGGTTTCAGAACTACTATTCCCGGTAATGTCCATCGAGAACGATCATTATGGACATTCTCGTTTGGCCAGCATGGCCTGTTCATACGGTACTGTGTTAGGATACAACTGCACAAGTTCCAGGGAAACAGTTCATTATGTTTACTTATAATGGTCATATTGGCTCAAGTAGATGATAACGGTTTAAAAATCAACTCCAGAACCATGTCAAAACATTTTGTTTTGTTTATATAACTGAAATCGTACCTAAAAATCCATCCTGCATGCGTTCGTTCAATCACTAACTTCAATCTACTACTCAGAGAATTATTGTTAACAATATCTAATCATACTGACAATTTATTCAATTTTGTTGTTGTTTAATTTTGATTTTTTTTTCGTATTTCCCCCCTCCCTCTTCGTATTTAGTCTGGCTGCGTGGCTCAGGGGTAACGTTCTCGCTTGCTGAGCCCAAGGTTGCAGGTTCGAAACCTGGCGCAGTCAGCTGGCATTTGAGGGTGCGCAAATGCGAGGGAGCCGTGTCAGTACATTTACTGGCACGTTAAAGATTCCCTTCGGGGCAAAATTCCGGCACCCCGGCGTCTCTAAAAACCAGTGTAGTTAAAAGGGACGTAAAACCAATAACATTATTATTATTACTTCGTATTTAGACGTCAACTTTTTAATTAAAATTTTATCAGAATCTCTATTATTTAATCAGTGTTAAGAGGGGCAGATGATCTCTCTGTTCTGCCCCTTGAAGCAACGACATACTGTAACGTGTTTTTCGAGGGGTTTTATGCAACTGGCATAAGTCAGTAGGAAGCCATTCTATATTTATTTACGCGGCAAATTGTTCAGCCAAGAGAATTTTTCATGGTAATTTATTATTATTAATTTATTATAATTATTATTAAGGTATTTTCGGAGCATTTTATAAAAATTATTAACATTCAGATAGGTTTTCTATGTCTTAGAAAACGCTATCAAGCAAATTATTACGAACGACAATATTATAGAAAATTATGTGATTACGGAATTTTACGGTGTTTTGTCAGTTAGGGTATTTGAGAGACATGACTCACTGGGATTTCAAGTACACGCTTAATCTTGTCGAGAAGCATGACGCAATCTTGGGTCGCAAGGTCTAGAAAAGACGAATTGTTGGAACGGAAAACGACTTCTCCCTCTCGCGCGCCGAGTGTAAAGAAACCAGAGGAGGGGAACTGGCGGCGTGCTCAGCCAATCAGGGGAGACGACGTAAGCTAGATGTCGGTACCATGGTGGGGGAGCCAACGTGTGGATATATCGTTCGACGCGCCGTGAAACGAGGACTATCTGTGAAATACTTGCGGAGTATGGTTATACGCTTGGGACGCTCCGATGTTCCGTGGAACGAACAATCTGTGTAGAACTTGCAGAGTACGGTCGCAAGTGCGTGTCGCTCCGATGTTCAGTGGAGTTAGCGACGAACTTTTGTAAAACTTGGTTGTACGAGTGTTTGGGTCCGAGGTACGGACCATAGAATTATCTAATCTACCAGAATATCATCAAATTCCGACGGAGATGACGACGTCCAGGAGACTGTGGGAAGCTCACAACATCATCAAGAACGAGGGAAATGCCTTGGCAATTTCCAATGGTAAGCGCAAATGACGCAGAAATACGCAATCTCTCATTTTTCTTTGTTTTATATTTCATATTTCAGTAACTTCATAGCTTGGAAATAAGAGTAAAATCAATTTATCAGACTCCGTTTTCACGTAATTTTCTATCGGTAATATTCAAATCACAACGCTCCAATTTAAATTGTATACTTATTATTATTATTAATTTTGCTATACTTGTTTTATATAATAAATTCATTTCTTTTACAATGCAATCTTTGCTTTCAGTAGGTAGCATTAGATATAGACCAATTCCTTCTCCTGATACAATTGTTTGTTGGGTTAATGATCAAATCATACCACGATCTGAGTGAATAGTGTCTTGAAGGTGTTCTGCCAGAGCTAGACGTTGTTAAATACAAATTTAGATTTCAACATTGCATTGAGGTCTTGGCGCCCATTAAAACAACATAGCTTAGGCAAAGGTAAACAGTTACATTTATCACCCAACAGTGTGGGCTAGCAAACCTGTTACAATACTACTAGTTCTATATTAATTGCCGAACGTAAGATTGAGGAATGCTTCACATTCCAGGGTAACTGAGGGCTTTCATTTGACGCGTGCAGCAGCTGGAGTGAACCTGGGTTTAGTTTTAAATCGACAACGCCGAGAATAACGAATTCCCGCATAATCGAGGCTTCTTATTCTCGCTCAGTGGTGAGACTTGACCTTGTGTGCCCTTGGTAGGAAACTGTACCGGCTGAATGGATGTTGGCGTTGCCGAGCAGAACTTGAGCTAATTTGCTCGGCCCTACTGCTTATCTCGTTCATAACTGTTCCCATATTCTGAATTATGTCAAGAATAATTAAATGCTTTTGACGGTCTTTAATTATATTATTGATCGTCAAGAAGACAATCAATATTGTGCTGGGCTGGACTCGTTTACATTTGTAGCACGGCGAAGTCATGATTGCGTTTTGTCTGTTTTGCCCTCCCTTTCTCTTTTTCAGAATATGAGCGAATGAGCTCTAACCGCCTCGATACGCTTGAGAATTACACACACACATTATCAGACCGCTTCTTCCTGACATCGATGTCGCAAAGTCCTTAACACGAATCAACAACAACAATCTTATAGAGAGGTTCGGATTTCACTCCTAGAAGCGGGTTTTCCCTAAAATTTCTGTAAACACCACGACTGTAGGCTATTGATATAACACCAGTTTATTTATTTAATAGCTTGCCACGGTGGGTGAGTGGTCAACGCGTCGGTCTACTAACGTCAACCTTGCAGGTTCGCTCCTGGCCGTGGTAAGTGATTTTTGAAAGGCGGCAAAAATTACGACACCATGTCATACGATGTTGGCATGTCAAAGAAACCATACGAATTCAGTAGACCGTGTTCCTAATGGCAAAATTAATGTCGGGAGTTTCCGCCAACACAAAGTTCCTCATTTCTCTACTAGAAAGCGCTATAGTGTTCAAGGAGCTTAGATATCTAACCTCCTTGACTTTCATACTGCTTCAAGGAACAACGAAATTCGACATGCAAGCTACCCTTTGAGTGTCAAATAACAAAGCTTGCACCCGGCACCCGACGCCATACGATAGTATTATTATAATTTATTTTATTTTTCTAGTTTTTAAGATGTTATATTTTTAAATTTTATCTTATTTTAATTTACAAGTGATTTCTTCTTATACCCAGTTTTATGATCTGTAATTTGCAAGAGTGATTCTTACTTATTCTATTTGTTTTTTTCATTTATTTATTTTATTTTTATTTATATATGTTTTTTATTATTTTTTTTTTGTTATTTATTTTTTATTTTATTTTTATTATTTATTTTTGTTTGTCATTTATTCATTTATTTATTTGTTACGGTATCCATTGATTTTTTTTAAATTTAGTATAATTGTTATTTTTTTGTTTTTTATTTATTTATTTATTTATTTATTTATGTATTTATTCATGCTTGTTATTTATTTATTTTTGTGTGTTATTTATTTATTTTTATATTTATGTTTATCATTTATTTTTATTTTCTAAAATTTATTTATGTTATTTATTTATTAGTGTAATTTCCTAAAATTTATATTTATTTATATATTTTTTAAATTAATTTTCTTTTTTTATGGCTGCCATAATCTATCATTAGGTAGAGGTGGAGTCATTTGTTGCCTGTAATAAAATTAGTGAAACCCCTGTGTAAATTAGTGTAAATTCCGCGCCAAGTTGGTTGTAATTGAAAAGTTTAATTTGCTATAACTTAGTAAACTACATAGCAGTAGTCTTTTTTTAAAGCTGATGAACCTCCTTTTCGGAGTGAATGACGCTGCTGGTAATGCTGATGAATTTCTCCTTCTGCTCCACTCTACTTCATGTTATCTGAACCATCAAAGCGTCTTGTCGCGTAGCGTCGCGTCTCGCCAAGCAAGGCTGACCTTTACAGAGAGGAGCTCTAGCTATTTCAGGTGAGAAGGAAGCTATTGTTCTGCTTGCTAACGGGGCCGTTAAGACTGGGCTAGGCTGTGGTGTTATACCCCCCGCCCCCTCCTACTCCTATTGTGTTTCGCTTTCTAAGTGTTCATTCAGAAAAGTAAAGCGTCTATCGTCATTACATGGTGTTCCTCAGTCTCTCTCTATCCTGTATCGTAATGGTGTAGTTAACTCCGTCCTCTATAGATGCCCATTTATAGCCGAGTGCATTAAGGGGACTGATAGACCTGGAAATATGGATATTTTTGGTTTGTTTTTGATCTCGAATGAAAGAATACACATTTCTTTACCTAAATCTCAAGTTTTATGGCGAAATTTTCCATTTTGACGGAGATATTTCGATTTAAATGCATGCATGTACTGAACTGTCAGGTGTGTGAGCGTGTAAGTGGATGGTTGGTTGGTTGGTTCCTTAGTTTAGGGGCTGCGACAACGCGGTCATGTAGCCCCGTGTACTTTGTGTAGAATCTGTGTGATAGCCGGTGTTAATTGTGATGGCTGCATTAGTGTGTGTTATCTGTAAGTCAGGTGAGTACGGCAGACGAGAAGCCAACATCTGGCGCCGAACATTGGAACTAATATATCGTTATCAAACTAACCTACAAATTTTAGCTTCCACAAGTGTAGTTAGTGGAAGGTTGTTTTACATGTCATAAATCTATGAAATGGGCCCGCCGGCTTTACTTCCCCTCCGTAGGAAGGCATACTGAAGGATTTTTAACGCTCTTAAAAATCCGACGACTTTGGTCGGGTTTGAACCCGTGATCTTGGGCATAGAAGCTCAGTATGCGCTATCGAAGCCGCCCGTGTAAGTGGAAATTTATATACTATGTTTAGAGCCATTTACCCAAAAGTTTACTTTTTTTTTACACCAAAAACAAAATAACTCAAAGACTAATGGTACAAATTGCTTGAAATTTGGAATTCCCCTTGTTGGAACTAGGTCATAAAGGATGAACCTCAATTATTGAATTCCTATGAAAAATATGCTCAGTGCACCTAAAACATGTGAAATGCTTTTTTTTTTTCAATATTCAATTGAAATACCTATAGAAGGGTAACTTATTCTTCCACTATGTATATAGAAGTTTATCCTGGGTAATTAGTGTTGTCTTTAAGGAAAAAAATAGTTTATGCCAATCACATTGATAGTTTTCAAGAAATGTTGTGTTTTGTAACATTCAAGAAAGATTTTTAAATTACTTTAATATGCAAATTTCATTGCACTTGTATATATTGATATTTAAAACTTTATACATCTAATGAAAGCCCAGCTTTTTTTCAAATCCCTGTTAGATACAGAGTAATTTACAAAATGCATGCGTTCCAGGTGTATCAGCCCCCTTAAAACTCCCACTACGACCGAAATCGTGGCGTGATCAAACTGTTAGCCTCTCGCAAAGGTGAACCGGGTCCTTGGATTCGGATTCCACGTAAGAATGGAGGTCCCGTAGCTCATGATCGCGAACTCATTAACGTGAAACTACAGCCTTCCTTTCTTTTTACGTCTGCAATGGCGAGCTGTATTTTTTAAAGCCCATTTTATTATAGATTAATATTCAAGGTGGGTATTAAGACAGGTTATCAGAGAAATTCTACACACACACCAATTACACGGGGCTACATGACCACGATCTCGCAAAGCTCTAAAATGAATCATCAACAACAACATCAATAATCTCTTCCTTAGCTGGTCAGTTGAGCTTTTTTTTTTCTCCTCCTCGGTAGTGGCAACATTAGCGGCTTCGGTGGCGTAGTTGGTAGCATGCTGAACCGCTGTGCCCAAGATCGCGGGTTCAAACCCTGTCGAAGTCTTCGGTCGCGTATTTGGTAGCATGCTGAGCTTCTATGCCCAAGATAGCGGGTTCAAACCCGGCCAAAGCCATCGGATGTTTTAAGAGCATTAAAAATCCCTCAGTATGCCTTCCTTCGGAGGGGAACTAAAGCCGTCGGTCCCATGTCATAGATTTATGGCATGTTAAAGAACCTTCCTCTAATTACACCTCTATGAAGCTAAATTGTATAGGTTAGGAATGTAAACAACGCTCGTAGGTTTCTACGTTCGTTGCCAAGAGCCGACTGCGGTGGCGTCTAGTAGTCTAGTTCTGAACTAGGCCTAGTAGTCGTTGACGGTGGCGTTTGGCGGCAAAAGTAGGAACTATTTGAAAAATTCAAAGTTGCAGTCCTTACTTAAATTAAAAAAACAGATACACACACTTATACAGCCATTACATTTAACACCGGTTATCAGACAGATTCTACACACACCCAAAGTACACGGGACTACATGACCGCGTTGTCGCAGCCCCTAAACTAAGGAACCAACCAGCCGAGGTCGTCGGGTTTTTTGAGAGCGTTAAAATCCTTCAGTAGGCCTTCCTTCGGAGGGGAAGTAAAGCCGGCGGTCCCATGTCATAGATTTATGGCATGTAAATGATCCTTCCACTAACTAAACTTGTGTGAAGCTAAATTTCTAGGTTATATTTCGTTGTAACGCTCTATCAAAGTTCCAACGTTCAGCACTAGGTGTCAGTGACATCTGGTAGCGAAAGTTGGAACTACGGTACTTGAAATTGAACGGAACTTGTAGCTCACCCCACGGGTGTCCGCTTGAAGCAGCTACAGCCTCTGGCACTCCCGGCACTAAAAGCCATACGCCAGGTAAAATAAATAAGGGGCAACATTGAAAGTAATTCCCAAGAAGCAGGGGAATTAAATTACGTACAGATTTTATAATTTAGGAGCAGCATCTCTCCTGGTATGTCAACACAACGAAGGAAGGAAGGAGGGAGGGAGACCTTTGGATGACATTTTGACTGGAATATGATTACTGGGGGTGTGACAAGATGAGTAGCGGGTCCACAGGAGCGTAAAGACCCGAGCCTTGCTGTCTCCTGACGAGGTTAGGTTCACCTCCACTCTCAGGTATAATCGAATTTTAAAGCCAGTTATCGCTGGTGCTCGCAAGTGCGCCCAGCATGACGGGAGGTTACACTATCAATAACCACTCGTGTCTAAATAGAAACCAACGTCTGCCAAGTAGCGTAGTGGCTAGCATTCTTGACTTGTCACCGCGGAGGCCCGGGTTCGATTCCCCGCTCGGCCAAGATATTTAATTCGGGATAAACTCAGCCTCGTGAGGCAAAACTGTGCAGAGTGGGTTCGTTTGCCACCTCAGCCATCCTGGAAGTGGTTTTCCGTGGTTTTCCCCTTTTACTTCAGGCAAATGCAGGGATGGTACCTAATGTAAGGCCACGGCCAATTCCTACCCAAATCCCACCTCAATCACAAATACACTATAGTACAGAGTTCATAGTGGCAGAGGTTATCGGACAAATTCTACACACACTCAAGTACACGGGGCTACATGACAACTAAGAAGATTCAACAGCAATATACCTAAAGGGTGGCGCACCAAAAAACCGGCCCGCCTCGCCACGAGCACATAAAAAGCGCACGAGTACAGACGGCTCATTGTCATCTATTGTTGCGAAGCTTTTGCGACTACGTTTTTTTATTTTTATTTTATTTTATTGTAGGCTGTTGTCAGTACGAAAGCCGTGAAGACTTGGTTAACTCTTGTGAAGTAAGTATCTCAGCGAGATGTATTCTCACAAGAAAGAACCGCAATTGTGGAGGCGTACGTGTCTTCTACCGGTTTATTTAAGGAACCGCAGAACATTTTTGCAAATAAGTTTCCTGGCGTTTCCGTACCGGCAAAGAATTTGGTGATAATGTGACGTACTGCAGGTTCAAAATTGCAAACGCAAAAAAGAATTGAGCCCCGACCGTTCGAGGGACAGATGACTTCGTAGTTCTGCCCCTTAACACAATAACTAACTAACCCGGCCGTTCGTACACATGCTGTGATCGCGGAGATTCGAGCACGAATATCCCAGACTCCAAGGAAGTCGACGTATCTTTGTATATGGGCCGGGTCGATTTTTGGTGCGCCACCCTGTATATACAGCTGAAAGAAGGACACTGTTAAAGCGGACAGAATCATGGAAGTTATTTCGCGTTGTCCGTAGATGTTCTAAATGGAAGAAATAATAATAATAATATCGTATATCCTCGGGTGCCGGGAGCAAGCTTTATTATTTGACGCCCAGGGGTCAGCTTGCATGTCAAATTTTGTCGTTCCTTGGAACGCTATGAAAGACAAGAAGGTTAGATATCTGAGCTCCTTGACACTATAGCGCTTTCTAGTAGAGAATGGAGGAACTTCGTGTTGGGGGAAAATCCCGAGATTAATTTTGCCATTATGAACACGGCCTACTGAATTCAAATGGATTCTTTAACATGCGTGCTGTGATTTTTGTCGCTTTTCAAAATTCACTTACCACGGCCAGGAGCGAACCTGCAAACTTGGGGTTGGTAGTCTTGACACGATAACCATTCACCGACTGTGACAAGCCAATAATAATAATAAACTTGTACAGAGATTCTCTGGATAGAGAGAACGTAATACAGCACGTTCTGGAGGGATTGCCCTAAGGCTTGTGTTGTGACGGTAGAATGGATCGCATCAGTTTGATCTAAAGATCGTAGACAAGAGCAATGGAGGTCACAGCAGGTCACTAATGGGGCTCCAACGCACAGCCACGGTATCTGAATATTCATGCCTTAGAGCCTAAGCGACACACTGGACTGGGTTGGGTTGTGTGTTACGTCGGAGGTTGGAAGAAATACGGCCCCTGCTCTTCCTTGTCGCTTATGTTAATCGCCGAGAACTGATGAGCTGAATCGGGAACACCTAGAGTGAGAAGCACAGTGTTGCCAACAATACGATTTTGATCGCACAAACACGATAATGTATTTCTTTGTACGATTTACGATCCAACAATAGGATCTTATGCTTATTGTACTATCATTGTCCCTTTGTACGAGGCCCATCCAGAAATAACGTTTAGATATTTTCTTTTTTAATAAAAAAAGATAATTGTTGTTTTAAGGGGCTTACCATCTAGGTTATCGGCCCTTAATGGTTTGGTGATTGTGAAACATGAGAATGTAAACTATAACTAAAACCACACTTATTAGTAAAACTACATACTAGAAGAAGAAATGGAAAACAAAAGGAGAATAAGGCAAATAAATGACAGGCGGAAAAGAAATGCCCTAAACCCTCTAAGAATGACGATTGAGGGACTTGGGAGGAAGGAGAGTCATGAAAGGCAGATAGGAAAGGGAAAGAGGAGAGGGTCTGCCCGAAAGGCAATGGGGGGGGGGGGCGGACCCAGCTCAGGAATCCCTCCGGGTCGCCAACAGTGAGCCCCTGAGGGTGCAGAAGGCAGGATATATCATGAAAAGAAAAGGAAGGCTGAATGAAGGATCAGGAAAGACGAGAGAAGGGAAAGGAAGAGACTCCCTAGGCCTTAGATACCCTAATACCGTCAGGGTCGGAAGACAACAAGAGTTGACCCACGGAGGTCGACAGGAAAGAAGACGGAGAGGAGCCCGGCACAAGTGAGTGGAAGCAATGCCGGACTAAGCTGGAGTCCCGTGGTCGCCCACTAGATGTGAGACCCTGCGGGGTTTAATAAAAAGAAAACATACAGTAGTTACAAGCAAAATTTTATTGGTACCAGACACATCAGGTTTGAGCTATTTATCGACTTCATCCCCACCAGAATTGAGACATCTGTCATATCGTAAAATAAACGTCTGTATTCCTGTGTCGCAGAAGTCTGCCGCTTGGGAATGGAACCAGAGCGTTTATTTATTTATCGTATGGCTTTTAATGCCGGGAGTGTCCATGGACATGTTCGGCTCACCAGAGGCTGTAGCTGCTTCAAGCGGACACCCATAGGGTGATCTACATGTTCAGTTCAATTTCAAGTAGATCCAACTTTCACTACCAGATGCCACTGATACCTGGTGGTGAACGTTGGAACTTTGATAGTGTGTTCCAATGAATTCTAACCTAGAAATTTAGCTTCACACAAGTTTAGTCTGTGGAAGGATCTTTTACATGCCATAAATCTATGACATGTGACCGCCGGCTTTACTTCCCCTTTGAAGGAAGGAACGCTCTTAAAACAAATCTGACGACTTCGACTGGGTTTGAACCCGCGACCTTGGGCATAGACACTCAGGATACTACCAACTACGCCACCGAAGCCGCCCTACTATTGCTGATACGGGGTTTTAGTTAGATTTCATGAGGAAGCAAAATAACCGGTGATGGACGAAGCAAAGAAGACATAAAATGTAGGTTGGCTCAGGCAAGGAAAGCATTTCTACAAAAAAAAAGGTATCTGTTGCATTCGAATATAGTATTAGGTATTAGGAAGTCATTTTTGAAAGCCTTTGCCTGGAGCGTGGCGCTGTATGGAAGTGAAACTTGGACTATTGATGCAGCAGAAAAGAGGAGAATTGAAGCGTTTGAAATGTGGTGTTACAGGAGACTGATGAAGATCAGATGGGTAGATAGGGTTACAAACGACGATGTATTAAGACGAGTGGGAGATGAGAGATGTTTCTGGCGACTGCTAATGAAGAGAAGAGATAGGTTGGTAGGCCACATACTAAGACACCCAGGAATAGCAAGGTTAGTTATGGATGGAAGGGTCGAGGACATTTATTATTTATCTTATGGCGTATACATGAGTTACAAATTAATACACTATTTACATAGTTAATCGCTTGTGGCGTCCCCAGGAAAAATTCGCTTCTCTCTCCGTTGAAACGACTCAGTGGGCATTCTTGGGTGATGTGTTTCACAGTTTGCCTCTCCGCACCGCAGTCGCAAGAAGATGTTGACTTTTTCTTCCATTTGTATAGCGGATCCGGTTTAGCTTGGACCATACTTTCCGGGGCTGTTCAAAGCCAGGTACTTTCTGTGTGATGCACGGCATTTTCAAAGACTCTGCTGGGGCGAATTGTCTCCATTCATTAGACCATTTCTCAGTCAGGTTGAAATTACACATTACAAGATTCTCCGCCGTACAGATGGGTGGAAATCTTGACTTCAGTCTATCTATATGTATGTGGTGGATATCCTCATGAATGGGCAGTCTTTCATTAATCTGGATCTTCTTGTATTCATTCATCAAAGCATTGCATCTGCGGAGGTGGGGTGGGGGAATATGGCTTAATACAGGCAGCCACTGAATAGGAGTTGATCTTATCGTGATTGAGATCATTCTCATTGTATCATTTAATTTAACATCTATTCTCTTCACATGAGGGCTGTTTATCCAGACAGGGGCTCAATACTCTGCAGTAGAGTAAATCAGGCCAAGAGCTGAGCAACGTAAAGTAGTTGCACTTGCACCCCAAGTAGTACCACATAGTTTTCGAATGATGTTGTTGCGAGTCTGAATCTTGGCAGTGCTCTTTCTCGGGTGTTCTTGGAACGACAGTGTTCTATCGAGTGTAACACCCAGATATTTGGGGTGTCTATTGTGGCGGAGAAGGGTGTTATCGAAGTATACCTTGAGATCCCTTGAAGCCATTCGGCTGTTCAGATGAAAACAAGAAACTTCTGTTTTACTCATGTTTGGTTGGAGTCTCCATTTTCGGAAGTAGTTTCCTAAAACAGCGAGATCTTTCGTCAGCGTTTCCTCTATCTCCTCGAAGCATAGGTCGTTAGTGGCAAGAACTGTAGAGGTAGACAAAGGTTAGAATATGTTATACAAATTGCCTCGGATGTAGGGTGTGGTAGCTATGTAGAGATGAAACGATTAGCTTCAGACAGGGAGCCATGGAGAGCTGCATCAAACCAGTCAAAATACTGAAAACTCGAACAACATGAGAAAGCTAACTATTGCAATGGTAACCATGTTGCGACTTCCGGAAAATCTCGACATATATTCGTGTTTCATATCCTCCAGATCCCAAAACCACAGTCAGTTCAACAGTTCAGCCTATACTGTATATCATTGAATAAATAAATCACTTTCTTGTGGACACCGTCATTTTGCACCAATCACTTTCAAATTTATACATAAGAAAAATATATACCGTTCAGAACCTCGGTCGAATTCGTTAATGGCCGAAATTGGACCAAGGGAGTGGAAATGGGAGGCCTTTTTTCGAAAAGGTGAAATATCGCTATAAGTTTCTTGGTATTTGAAAAAAAAAAACGAATCAATTCAAAGTTCATGCACTTGGGAGCAAATATAGTGGAACGCTATGTAAAATTACATCATTTATTTGATGTCCCCCCAACAGAAAGTAATGTTTTTTTAAGATGGTTTTCAAAACACACTAGGATCACCATAAAGTGAAGTGATATAACTACCTTTAAGTTTTCAATAATATCTATTTGTGTTTGTAATTAATCAGATTAGTTTCTGTATTTACTTCAGCGTTCCACTTATTTTGCACCCCAGTGTTCTATTCTTCGTATACGGACCAAAAACGTACTTCGTTTAAGTTTTTTGATAGCACCAACCATTGACCAAAGGGCTGGGGAAAAATGGGAGTTTTGAGATTTAAAAAAAAGAATCGTACTTCCTGTAATAGGTACAATATCAAAACCGTTTCAAATGGTGAACTAGTCCTCTAAATATTACCTAAAACTTTTGTCTGAAATAATTTTTGATATAACCCACCCTTACGCCAAGGGATGAGCAAAATGTTTTCGTAATTACTGGCCTGCAGATATTGGGGTGACGCGTGATCAGCGCATTGGGTCCCCTCGGCCGTTAATCTTGGTTTTCGTGATCGGGGCGCTGCCTCACTGTCAGACAGCTACTCAATTGTCCTCACGAGGCGGAGTGCACCCCGTTCCAACCCTCACGTCAGTTTTAAAATCCCTGACGGAGCCGGGAATCGAACCCGGGGCCTCCGGGTGAGAGGCAGGCGCGCTATCCCAACACAACGGGGCCGGCTGAAAAATTTAGTAAATTTGAAATATGTTTCATTGTCGGATGAAATCTACCTCTGCCTTCCAGCGTGCCGAAAGGGATTTTTAATTTTATATCACAAAGAGCGAATAATTCTATTAGAATCACGCAATTAGCTTTATCACAACATTATGGGAAATAAGGAATAACGTGGGTTGAATAAAGACGAGACTAATTGCAGGACATACAAATCAAGCGAGAGGCAAAACCATCTAATTCCATACTCCCTCTCAAGGTAGAGACGTACTATGTATGCTTCTAGTAGCTTAGTTTCTTATCCGGTCTCTCATCAGTTTTTTTAAATACTTGAGAGAAGTTGTGTAACGTTGGGTTTATTTGCTGATCTCGGTAAACTAGCCTGAGTGATCAAGTAATCCTGTGATGTGTAGGCCCCTCTCTCTCGAGCTTAGTACTGAACATTTAGCTGGGGGCGCGCTTACATTCCCTACGCTCAAATACCAGACAAATCTTGACAAAGTACAAAGGAACTTGGTACAGTTAAACTCGCTGGCATAATATGTTCTTCACTTCCAAACACTATGGCTGTTTGAACTGGCAGAATTGAGGACGGTAGCAGCAGAGAAAATGAAGATAAACGACCGTGCAGGGGATATTAAAACAAAGTCATGTGAACGTTTCTCTGTAAATTCCACAGCTCAAGTGTGGTTAGTGGAACTCGCGACTGGAGTCAGCTATCTCTAGGCAAAGGTTAAGTGAGTCTTCACTCCGTATTCATTCATCAGGGCTATTTCTGTAATTAATGTTGAGGAATTTGTTAATCTCTACTTAGGCTGTGTCCCAATAGTACAATTTCAGCCGTAGTGAACTAGATAGTCGACTACTTTACCGGATGTGACGTCAGAAGTCGTGTTCCAATACTGCTTAGCACATAGCAATCAAGTCTGTAGTAGCTAGTGAACGAAAGTGCTTGCTAGATTGGCCGACTACGTCAAGGAAGTTATAGAAATTGTAGTTTATCGGTATTGTAGGTTATGTAAATTGTAGATTGTCTTTGACTTAAGCCAAACACAAACCATAATTAGGGCTCGGCTAAAAAGTGATCTTCTTGGCGCATCCATGATGGTATCGTTCTGGTATTGTTTATTTAAAACAGCCGATGAAAGCGCAAAGAGCTTACAAGGAGTAGTAGATCACCGCCATCTTGAGTGTTGGTTTGGTACCAGCATGTAAGTCCAGTGCGTTAGTATAAAACAAAGTCCCGATTTTTTGATGTTTCGGGTAATCTTGAGAGCCACTGGATGGATTTTGATGCGGTTTTCACCATTCTGTAAAGGATTCCTCGAGGAAGGTTTCTGAAGAAAATTATTTGTGACCAAAGGAAGTCGAGCAGTAACGATTTCAGTGAATAGAGTCGAATGAAAACCTACCGTCTGTGCGCCTTTTCTATGCATATAAGTGTAGGAATTGTTCAGCATGAAAAGTTCTACAAAAAAGTCCCCGACAGCATATCTCTATCTTCAATACATCGCCCACTAAAGGTGTTTTTACGTTTTCATTTCTTTCAACAATCTCCATTCAATTAGGCTACTAGCTTCCTGACTAGCGAGCGAGCCCATCAACCCAGTTTCAGCCTTCGTTCCGCAGAATACACAGTCAAGTTTAGATTGGACGGAAGGGGGATTTGTGTTTAATGCACCTCGCCATTCTTAAATTACGCCTGACAAGAATTCGTTGCACATGCTATCTCCATGATAATAAGTCCAGTCGGTGATTTTAACCCAACATGCCGAGACGGAAAACGGATATAGGTCGTAGTTCATTGAAATGGAAAAAAAATCGCCTTTTAAGCCTACGCTGGGTAAACTGTTAAAGATACCGGGCGAAGCCGGAGCGGGTTGCTAGGCTTATAAAGAGACACCTGTTGCTCGTCGATAATGCATTTGATTTCTCGAATAAGGAAAAGGAAAATGATGAGCACTTGTGAAGTCCCTTATTTTCGTAACTATCGTCGTATGTTTGTGCTACTAGCGTACGTCAGATTGAAAGGTTATTATTGTCAGCTTAGGGAGTACTGAAATCCACTTTTACTTTTAATAAGACGGATCGTTTTCTGCTCCAAATGTTTCGTGTTGAAACTTGCAAACGAGCTAAAATGATTCAACCAAGCATGCAGGAATAATGATATTTGTCGGCAAACATTAGACACGTCGCGCTTCTATCTAGACATTGGTAAACATTTGAGTTCTCCGTTCCGCCTTCCACTTTGCTGTCATCTCAGGGTACTTTCATATTTATTCACCCCTTTGTTATTTTTTTTAATAACATCTCTATAAATAATGTGAACTTTCTGTCTGAACATTTATAATTTTTGGCTGAAGTTTGTATTAATCTCGGATGTGGTGTATAATGACTTTTTTATTAAAGAATTTGGTTGGTTGGTTCCGCAGTTTAGAGGCTGCGACAACACGTTCATGTAGCCCCGTGTACTTTGAGTGTGTGTAGAATCTGTCTGATAACCGGTGTTAGTTGTGATGGCTGTATTAGTAATTCAGTAATCTGTAATTCAGGTAAGGACTGCAGAAGATCAATTTCAAGTAGTTCCTACTTTTGCTACCAAATGCTACCGTCAACGACACCTAGCCGCGAACTTGGCTACTAGATGCCACCGCAACCGGCACCTGGCGACGAACGTTGAAACTACAGAGCGTTAATCAAATCTAACCTACACATTTGGCTTCACACAAGTGTAGTTAGTGGCATGTTCTTTTACATACCATAAATCTATGACCCCGTCGGCTTTAGGCTACTTCCCCTCAGAAGGAATGCATACTGAGGGATTTGTAACGCTCTTAAAAAATCCGACGACTTCGGCCGGGTTTGAAACCGCGATCTTGAGCATAGACGCTCAGTATGCTACGAACTACGCCACCGAAGCCTCCTTAAAGAATTTGGCCAATTATAGTCCGCTTAGAATCTAAGACTATGATAGAAAGTTTTCGTTTCCTTTTCTTCTCAGAACTTCTTCATACGTTGGCTGATTGTCTGTCATTGTTCCTCCGGTCCTCTTAGGTGATGTTGTACAGTACTTGTAAACTTGAAACATCAGTAGAATTGATCTGCTGCCGGAATTCCTCCCTGTTAAGTATAATGTCATCTGTTACTTCACTGGAAGTCGACTGATGCAATTTACATTAAATTTCGTTTAATGTCAAGAGATTTTGTAAATTGGGACTTCAAGCGGGATACCACTAATCTAAACTCCCAACTATTTTGACTGTAGACTGAAGTGCTGTTCAGCTGTAACTTGATTCATATTTACTCGTTAACTACGGGCACATGCAACTGGATTTTAATGATATTTTAAGTCAAAGATATTGTGTGGATATCATATTGAAATCTGAAGAGAGTCCCAAGTATGAATTGGTACGTTCTCTAGAAGGCTGCACAGAGAGTTGATCAAAAGCAACGATGGTTATGGAATTTATTGATTAGTTCTGTACAAATAAAATAATAACGGCCACTCTGATCTGTATGATACCACGGTAAGGGAATATTGGATTTCAAACCAGACTCATGGGAGACTAGAAAATTGGGCTAATGCGAACGAAGAGCTCTCTGTATTTGGGACAATGGACAGTAAAGTCGATCCCGTAACGCTGACTCTCCCCTTGTATTGCGCACAATGGGATGGCTTTTAATGGTCGACAGAGCTTGAGCGGGTTTGTTTGCAAACAATGATACAGTACCGCCCACCATATCCACTGGCTAAACACGTGTTGTGACTGGTCAAGGGAGAGTTGGATCATGCGGGTTTTACAGGGTGTCGACTACTCTGGGAAACAGGGAATACTCAGGGAATTTTAAAATCCGGGAATTGTCAAGGTATTTTAATGACACTCAGGTAATTTTAGTTTTACAAGGTCCAACCTTGAATAATTGGAAACTAAGCATTTACATTTTGATGGGGAAAAAGTATATTGTGTGATGATTGTTGTAGGGCGGGCATCAATTCCACTCGGGTACCTGAGTCAGGTAGCCAGGGTTAACTCAATTCCACTCGACACTCCAGGTAGTCGCCAGAGGAGTCCCTCAACTCCGCTCGGTCGCGGTCTCTTTATTCTTATGCATTCTTAGAACGACGCAAGTCTTCCATGCTCACTTCTACCATTGATTATAATCAATGCTTCTAATATAACTAATATAACTTCTAATAACGATAACAAATTAAGTATAACTTCTCAAAATAACCTACCGTGGTCAGTTATATTTCAACAGTACAACAACCACTGCTTCAGTGTTTACATTTTTAAGTTTACTAAAATAAGTGGAACAGCTAATTTCAAATCATAGAGTAGAACTTGTTGTTGTTACTTAGCCTACTTCTCATTTAAGAATTTCTTATCACTTGCAAACTTGTAAGAACAGACGAGATGATTGCATAGAAAAAGTGGTGTGCAGACGATATCTTAAATCCGAATAGCAAGAGTTAGAATTCATAACTAATTTGTTGTGTGGGAATGCAGATGATTTTTCCGTTCTAGGCTGGAAAACAGTATTTTCAGCATCCGCAGATGATAACGAAAGTATTTTTAGGTACAAATTATACACTTATTATTATCTAAATTTAATTTTATAATGTCTGACTGGGTTAAAAAATATACAAACATTTAATTATGCACATGTTAAAAACAATGCATAAAATTTGTAGAAAAAAATATAGAAAACTTGGCAGACTTATTTAAAAGAATATTATGATAAATTTTAAATCACATGTACTTTCTGCCTTATAAGTTATAATGTGCCAAACACTTTATACCTGATTTAACGAATTAGTGGACTTGTCATCAGAGCAGTTGACCAATGGCACAACAATGTCTTGCGCTGCAGAAGGTGTTTGACCCAGTCCTTGGTATGCGAGCAGGAGGGTTATGAATGACATTTGTTTACGTCATGGGGATAACCCCTTTGTCGACTCCTTGCCAAAGTCTGAGCGGAGTTGGGGAACTCATTTTTGGGTCCCTTGGAGGACTTAGTGGAATTAAGGAAAATCGAGGGGAATTGATGTTCGACCTTGTTGTAGGTGTATGTTAAATCAGGAAGCTCTCGTTTCTTGCAAGATACAGTAGAGCACACAATTACGTGTGTAGACTGTGTATTTGTATATAAATATAAATTACTATTGACGAGCTACTTTTAATATTCGCAAGTACAATAGTTTTTCTAGATGAAAAATTTAGAAATGGAAAAATATGTCTTTTCAACTTTGCAATGCTACCCTTTATTGTTCAAGCACTTTTTGAAATGCTCTAATAGTACGAACTGTGTTTTATATATTTATTATGGCCGCTACTGTTTGTTACTCAGGTAATTTTCTGATTTATCCTGGAATAATCAGGGAATTTTCAGGAATATCTGTTAGGTGGTTATGGTAGACATTCTGGCAGGGTGTCTACTACTCTGGAAAACAGGGAATATTCAAATCCTGGAAACCTCAGGGAATTATCAGGGTATTTTTTATGGCATTCAGAGAATTTGTCAGCACAAGCAGTGTTGAAAGTTAGTTTCACTGACTGGTCACTTGAAATCACTAACGTTAAAACTTGGGGGTCGTTAAAATACTCAGCCTAAGAAGGGGGTCGCAGTGTCTAAAAGGTTGGGAACCCCTGGACTAGTGAATCGAGCTAGCTAAGACTGCTGTAGCAGCGACTCGGGAACTCTCATAACAAATCGATATCAAAGCTTTAGTGACACAGCTGTTCCCATGCTTCCGTGCACTCTGCATGGCTACTGGTTTAAACTAAAGGAATGATCATCCATAGAAACCCTCACAGTATAGCTGTGCGCGTTAATGTCTGCACCACGACTGCAAGGAGAAACTGGTAGTCAGGAAATTGAAACACGGCAGTGCTAACAGAACGTCGAAATTGGACAAAAGATCGTCTCAATGGCTCCTCAGACTGAAAAGGTCCATGCTGCTGACGACATAGAGTGCGATTATTTTTATAATAATTATTATTATTACTATTACTATTATTATTATTGCCAACTATACGGTTTTACCGTTAATTAAGCTATACTAAACTAGCAACCAGCTCCGGTTTCGCCCGGTGTTTTTAACGGTTTGCCCAGCGTAGGCTTAAAAGGCACACGGACGGCAAGCCCCAGCCGCAATTCAGAAAAGCGACAGTTTGATGCTGGCCGAAACAGGAGTGATTGGCTCGCTCGCTAGCTCGTAAACTCACTCCGAAGCTAGTAATTTAAATTGCCTTCGAATGGAGATTGTTGGAAGACATGAAAACGTAAAAGCACTTATAGTGGGCGAAGTATTAAAGATAAATGTATGCTGTCGGGAACTTTTTCATGCTGAAGAATTCTTACTCATAGCATATAGATATTTTTAACTGTTTACCCAGCGTAAACTGAAAAGGCGCACGGACGGCAGGCTTTTCTTCGAATCTCTTCACTGAAATCGGTACTGCTCGGCTCCCTATGGTCATAAAATAATGTTTTTCTATAGGAACCTTCTTCGAGAAATCCTTTACAGAATGGTGAAACCGCATCGAAATCCATCCAGTGGTTCTCGAGATTACCCGTTACATCCAAGAATCGGGGACTTTGTTTTATATTATGTAGAGATTACAGTGTGTCCTGATTTCCTCTTTCAAATTCGCACTATGACTAGCTTCGCCAGGCCACCGATAGATGAATGCTGTGTGTGTTCGGTAATATTCGATACATCGCTCTGATTTGTATTTCGCGGAACGGTCTTCGATCGTGAATACGGTGCTTCCTGATGATAATAATACCGTATGGCCTAGGGTGCCGGTTGCAAGCTTTTTTATTTGACACCAAAGGGTAGCTTGCATGTTGAATTTCGTTGTTCCTTGGAGCACTATGAAAGTCAAGGAGGTTAGATACCTAAGCTCCTTGAACACTATAGCGCTTTGTAGTACAGAAATGAGGAACTTTGTGTTGGCGGTAACTCCCGAGATTAATTTTGCCATTATGAACCCGGCCTACTGAATTCAAATGGGTTCTTTGACATGCCAACATCGTATGACATGGTGTCGTAATTTTTGCCGCCTTTCAAAAATCACTTACCACGGCCAGGAGCGAACCTATAAGCTTGGGGCTAGTAGACCGACACGTTGACCACTCACCACCGTGGCAAGCTTCCTGATGATAATTGCTATCGAATCCTAATCACTTGATATCGATTTATTTATTCAATTCGTTATTTTTTTATTTATTTAATTACCGTCAGCGGTAACTACGCTCGCTAACGCGCAGCGCTAGGCCATAGGGTCAAGCTCTTTGCGGACTCGGTAGACGTGGGTTCGACCCCCCACCGTCGGCCGTCCTTGAAATGGTTTACCGTAGTTTCCCCATTTTCAACTCCACGTAAATAGTGGGACGATATCTTCTGATAGGCCACGGCCGCTTCCTACCATATCCTTGCCCAGTTTCATTCACTACCATTGATTTCATCTCTCATGATGTTGGCGTCAGGAAGGGCATCCGACCATAAAAACCATCCGCCACTAAGACTTTAATCGCACTTTATCCCTGACCATGTTGGAAAACGGGAATGATAAGGGGTACACATACATTTAATTTCTTAGTTATTTGTTTATTTCTAATTTATTTTTATTTATTTGTTATTTTTATTCATCGAATTATTTATATATTTATGTATTTTTATTTATTTAATTATTTATTTATTATTTTTGTTTATTCAATTATTTATTCAGTTATGTATTTATTATTTGTTTAATTATTTATCGTTTGTTTTCATTTTGTTTTATTATTTATTTAGTTATTTGTTAGATTTTGAATTATTTTTTATTTATACTGTCTATTTAATTAGTTCATTTGTTAGCTTTTTTATTTAGTTACTTACTTAATTAATTAATTAATTAATTAAAATGTCAAGTAACATTTTCTATTAATGTTGAAAAACGTTGCTTCGTAGTTCCGCCTCTTAAAACAACAATAACTAACTGGAGTGGAGAAAATGACAGGAATTTGTCGTGTTTTACCTCATCCATGGTGTATACAGTTTATGGGTTTCAGGGAATTCTGTCGCTTAAGGTTTTTACTGATAGGCCATTTGGAAAGTTGGCCGAAATGTAATTATTATTATTATTATTATTATTATTATTATTATTTTCAAGAATTGGAATACCACATGAGTCAGACTTGTTAATTCGCCCAATTCCAACTACATTGTGCATTACATGACCTAATAAATTAAATTCTTCTTTCATCATTTTTTTCTTTAAATTTACTTATTCAGTATTTGATCGAAAGCAAATTTAAAAGAAAAATCTTTTATAACTGAATTATTTTTCATAAATGACGAAAACTTCACGGGGGAGCGTGGCTCAACTGCTGCTGAAATGGTTTTCATAGCAGACTTTTAGCTCATCATAATTTAATAGGTAAATATTAACCAAATTACTTGTTAACAAGCGAGCGATGGTAGAACACGCGTTGGTGGCTTGGAAAATAAATATGGATAACGCCTGTTATGTATAAACTGAATATTTCATGGGCATTTGGAAATAATTTGTGACGCTGGAGTAGTTCGAATAAAACACTAATGTGCTTGTTTGATATTAATATTCAAATGAAACATAGGATATTCAATACACACTCGAGTACAGGCATGGCAGTGATACAGGTTAATTGCACTCATTCCAGGTTCCGTATTGACCATGTTAACATGAAGTATAACATAAATTTCTCGCCAAATCAATACTTTTTACTTACATAAAAATTCTACAGGTACATGTTTCGAAAACACATAATGTTTCCTTCCTCAGCCCACTGATTGGTGTAAAACATCAAATTACATCGATAACTTACTAAATAACAAAAACACAGTTCACATTTATTCTCTTGTTCTTTCTTTGTTAGGCCTGTGTAATTCGACACATTAATGTCACTCACGGAATAAACACTTATTAGTTGAAGTAACGAATATGGTACAATGAACATTGACACATTTACTCATTGCTAGTTTCAACGTGGGTTGCTGTAATGTACACAATAACCTTGCCAAAAGCGGAGAAAACACTAACTTGCAACCAGGAAGGTAATTGGGTGTGGCGTCATAAAAATAATTCGAGTCAGGAATGTATGTTGGAATTAACCTATTGCGGTGGGGGTTGAATGCAATAATCTAAACGAGGTTAATTTTGAAACGAATGAATTATTTGATTTATTAGCAGATTATTTAAATAATAATAATAAACGCAAACCATCTCCTTGAATGCAATAATCTAAACGAGGTTAATTTTGAAACGAATGAATTATTTGATTTATTAGCAGATTATTTAAATAATAATAAACGCAAACCATCTCCTCAACCCCCACCGCAATAGGTTAATTCTAACATACATTCCTGACTCGAATTATTTTCATGACGCCACACCCAATTACCTTCCTGGTTGCTAGTTAGTGTTTTCTCCGCTTTTGGCAAGGTTATACGACACTTGTGTACATTTCAGCATCCCACGTTGAAACTAGCAATGAGTAAATGTGTCAATGTACCTTGTACCATATTCGTTTCTTCAACTAATAAGTGTTTATTCCGTGAGTGACATTAATGTGTCGAATGACACAGGCCTAACAAAGAAAGAACAAGAGAATAAATGTGAACTGTGTTTTTGTTATTTAGTGAGGTTATCGATGTAATTTGATGTTTTACACCAATTAGTGGGCTGAGGAAGGAAACATGTGTTTTCGAAACATGTACCTGTAGAATTATGTAAGTAAAAAGTATTGATTTGGCGAGAAATTTATGTTATACTTGAAGTGATACAGGTTATCAGATAAATCCTACACACACGTAAAGCCCTTAAAGAATCATCAACAACAACAACAACGAATTATAGGATGGGCTGATGCCTAGAAACGTGGATAATATAATGTATACCATATCAAACAATACAGGAAGACTAGAGACAAACCATCGCGTGCGATAAAGGCTAACATTCTTGGCTGTATGGTCTGGGGGTTTTTGTGCAGGTTTGTTAGGCAATCCTGTAAAGAGATGCATTCGATTTCTACCTCAGGCATCGTTGTAGTGGTTTTCCGTGGTTTACCACTTCTACCCCCCCCCCCCCCCCCCCCCTCCCCAGGCAAATGGTAACTAATTTAAAGCCACTGCCGCTTTCTACCCAAATCCTACCTCGATTATACATACACACATAGTACAGGCATTGCAGTGACACAGGTTATCAGACAAATTCTACACCCCCATTAAATGCACGAGGATATATGACGTTAAGGCCTCTAAATTAATCAACAACAACATCATCTGTTTTGCCTGAGCACGGCTGCCCGATAGCCAAGAGCAGTTAGCCAAGCAATCTCGGCTCGCTGCTTCTGCCTTGCTTTATTACTATTGCGCATATAAAGGTACGAACAGCAGCAGCCATTAGAGGAATGTACGATTTGAACAATATTACCAAACTATCTTTACAAACAGCAATGATTCTCTTCCACGCGAAAATAACCCCCGTCATTACATATGGTCTAGAACTGATATGGGAAAGGCTATCCATGACAGACCTAATCACAATTGAAAAACTAAAGGCTTCTTTCCTGAAAAGGCTGCTAGGAATTGCAAGAACGTCCCAGTCCAGGCTGGCATATGTCATAACAAAAGAAACACACTACATCGAAAATCTCAGATTAAGACTACAACTGCCATCCACTAAGCATATGAATAAACTCCTCGAGATAAGACATCAGAAGCAGAACGAAATCCCGCTCGAATTCTACGCAATAGAAGCAATGGTGGACAGAAGATGGACAAACGAGAACCAGGTGATGAGACATGTGGTAACAAGACTCGCCATCCACGGTTTCCACCTCAAGATCTGTAAAAATGTTAAATACCATGAACCGAATGAAGAATGCATTATGTTCTCTGTGCAATAACCCCTGCGACAAATACCACATCACATCATGCAGCAAACGGACAAAGAGCATAGTTGAATACAGTAAAGATTAATCTACCTGTAATAATTATTTGTAAGCACACCTTATAACTGTCCATTATGGCCACTTGGCTGCAATAAATATTTATTATTTATTACTATTGCGCAACAGCGGCCACTGCTGACTTGGCAAGCCAGCCCGTTTGACCCTCGTTCCTTTGAGAAGGTTTACCTAATTCCTCAATTTGTTACAGCCAAAACCTTCCAATAAAGAAGATCCAACGTTTAGGGGAAAAAATGGAACTTCTTAATAGAGCCATTAAATTATGTATTAGCACGTTTCAGCCGAAATATTTTAGAATACATTCCAAGACTGGGGCAATGTGTGGCCCTTGCGTCCCTCCCCTTCTGGATCCGCCACTGATGTCTACTTATAATTCCTGTCACTAAGTGGATTATTTAAAATTACTGACTGTGCAATGCTATACATCAAATTAATTTTATTCTAACATGTGTTATTCTGATTGTTTCAGGTAAGCTTGCATAGCCCACTTCCACCTTACTGGCTGTAGTGCGACTTCCTTATGTAAGTGTAAGATTGTTTGGACTATATTCACTAAATCTAGCGTTTGTGTATTTTGGCATTATAAAATCCAAAATTTCTAATTTTTAAATCCGAATTTAGTAGTTTATAGCTTTTATGATTTAGTATTTTGTTGCGAATGAGGATTGTGTGCAATAGTATATGTAGCAATCAGGACCAAGCAAATTAATATGATAAAAATGTAAAAATATTTAATTATAATTTAGTTTATTAATGACAATATTAACAATATGCAGTACTCACGAATGCAATTTATGCTATGCCTCATTGACTGGTGAAGAATTACAATAGACAACGGGATACATCTTCAGGTTGTCCACCACAAATGACCGACGATTATCGCAAAACACTTCTTCTGAAGGTACGAAACTGCGGGATTATGTTTCTTGCCCTTGAGGTGTGTTGTAACTTGAGACCGCTTTTTTTTTTGCGTATGGCTTTTAGTGCCGGGAGTGTCCGAGGACATGTTCGGCTCGCCATTTTTGTAGCTGCTTCGAGACGGACACCCAATGGGTGAGCTACAAGTACCGTTGGGGAGGGAAGTTGGAAGGGAAGGGCGAGGAGTTGGAAGGTAGCGGCTGTGGCCTATAGTGAGGGACCAACCCCGGCATTTGCCTGGAAGGAAGATGGGAAACCACAGAAGACCATATTCAAGGTTGCCGGCGGGGGGATTCGAACCTCCTCGCCTCCCGGATGTGAGCGACTGCCATTAGTCATGCCGTAACCACCACGGCTAACTCACCCTTGAGACCGCTGTTCAGCCTTCAGTGCTTTCCCACATGATTGGCAGAACAGAACGCCCACATCAGAACTAAAATTATCCTTAAATTCTGCAACATACTGCTGCAGACGATAACTTGTAGTTGCTTTTACTTTAGGAATCGTACGAATGTATGTATTTATAGGCAAAATGTTTAAAATATGTATTAACATAAAAAATATTTATTTACCTAAAATCCGAGCCCTACATATCACAAACCATTTCCCGTATGTAGCGCTGTCCCGCTTATTATGCGTTTAAACCACAGTCCCTTGAAGAACGTAATAACGGGGTTTTACTGTAGTTCAATATTATTAAAATTGCTCCGTATATTATTTGCCATATATTTTAGGAGAAAGCTAAGGTAGAAGAACGTAACATACAAATATATTAAAAATAAGCGAATTTGTACCGTTCCTTAATTGAACAACGTCCGAAGTAGAACGTCGCTCTGGCGTTATGGAGATGACCTACAGTAGATATTGAGGTGGTCAGTTCGAGTCACCAAATTCGATCACGTTTTCCATGATAATACAGGGAGTCCGGGAATGTTCTCCGCAGCGCCTACTTCGCTTTCACGACCAGTGCATTAAAACTCAAGCAATATGCCGTGTCTTGTGTGTGTTTTCGGCTAGGAACACCAGCTGGCTCATCAGCAGGCTCTTGGTGTCCATGCCCAGACCCCCACAGGAGCAGCGAACTGCGCGCTACCTCCCTTTTTATGAAGCGCACCTGGGCCTCCTTACTGCGAGAGCTACCTTAACCTCCCTATGAAGGCTTCCAAAAAGATGGTATATTGACTTTCATGACCAGTGTATTAAAACTCGGCAAGTTTTCTAGGTTTATGCCGTGTCTTAAGTGGGGTCTGCTCCTGTGGGGATCCGGGCATGGACACCAAGAGCTCGCTGATGAGCCTAGGCGAAACCCCACACAAGACACGGCATAAGCATTGAACAATTGCTGAGTTTTATTATTTACTTACTTATTTATTTGTTTATTCTTTATTTATTAAGTGCTTCGGTGGCATAGTTGGTAGCATGCTGAACTGCTGTTCCCGAGATCGCGGGTTCAAACCCGGCCGAAGTCGTCGGATTTTTTAAGAGCGTAAACAATCCCTCAATATGCCTTCCTTCGGAGGAGAAGTAGAGACAAGACGGCGGTCACATGTCATAGATTTATGGCCTGTAAGAGATCCTTCCACTAACTATACTTGTGTGAAGCTAAATTTCTAGGTTAGATTTCGTTAAAACGCTCTTTCAAAGTTCCAACGTTCACCACTAGATGTCAGTGACATCTGGTAGCGAAAGTTAACTACTTGAAATTAAACGGAACTTGTAGCTTACCCCATGGGTGTCTGCTTGAAGCAGCTGCAGCCTCTGGCGAGCCGAATATGTCCTCGGACACTCCCGGCACTAAAAGCCATACGCTAAATGAATAAATAAATAAATAAATAAATATTAATTAATTAATTAATTTATAACTTATCCATTCATTTTTATTATTAATTATTTATTTATTTCTATCATGCATTCATTCATTTGCTTATTCATTGTTTGAACAATATTGTGCGTACCAAAAACTTGAATAATAGCTATGTATAATTATATTTTTAACAGCTTACCTTTGTCGTATATCTGTGTGTGTAATTTTGAAAATGATGTCCTATAGTTCTTGGAGGAGAAGATTTCCCATCGTATTTTAGCGAGCTAAGTGATTTATTTCTCTCGGGTGTAACAAGAAATCCTTTCTTTCTGCCTCCTGTGTTGTGGTTGAGAGGGAATGCGCTCGCACGAGAACTGATATATATTACAGTATGTCCTTGCGTGGCTGAAAGAAGAGATTTGAGTGAAATGTTACCATACAAACCGAATATAACTTGTTGAAAACAGATTATTAAAGAATTCCATCTTTCAGCCACAAAGAGAGGGAGGAATTTTATCTTGGAATTATATCTTGTAAATCGTAGTTTTAGGGATGAGGGAATTTTATTATTTCTATAAAATGATATTGGCAACATCAATTTTACATCCCATGGACTCACAAATGGTGCGACTTACCACTGGACCCCAGTTGAGTCCTGATATTGGTTCGATTTACTTTTATTGGGTTCCTCTCTTTAATATTTCTTGTCGACCGCATTTGGTCAACTCTTGTTTTCTTCCGACCACGACGCCATTAGGTACCGTAACACTAATTAATAGGTAAAAATAAATAAATTGAAGAATAAATAATAAATTAATACATAAGTATAGATTTTTTTTAAATTCGTTGTGCCCATCTAAGCAGCGCGTTTGAACTTATTAGCTCTTTTTCTTCTTCCCTTCCCAATATCTCTTCATCTTCTCACTGTGTTCACTTTTACGCAGACGGGTGATACCGAGCTCCGCTAATGAGTTCTGTCCATGGGGGTCAATTAGGAAAATCCTAACGGGAAGTTGCCTGAGGCGTGTTTCACTGCCCCACACTCCAAACTGGACGTGAAGTAAATATATTTTGGAATGAGTGTCAACCTGCCCTGATCTTTACGGGTTGTATGGAACTGCGCCCAAGCTTCACTAATGACCCTGGTCATTAGCATCAGCCTTCCGATAGTGGCAGTGGAACTGCGCCCATTGGGAGCGGTCAGGTAGGTTCCCTCCCTCCACCCCTCTACCGAATTATGTTGTGTCGAGTGGTGTGAATTTGAAGTGACTCATTTCAAATCGGTTGTCTTGATTGCGAACAAGTCAAAAACCGTCCAGATTGCGAACAACTAAATATACCCTGTACAGATTGCGGACAAGAGATTAGTGTTGGCCTGGGATACATAAAACAGGTACAGTTTTCAAAACAAGACTAATATTTAATTTTTGTTCTAGCAATATTAGCATTAACTGGTATACTGGGATGTTTTCGACAACCTACCCATATTTTAAAAATAGTTTTGTTATTGCAAATGTTTAATAATCTAGTTTGAGGTAATCTTACCATTTAGAAGATTATTATATTTTTTATTGTATAACAAAACTAGAGGGGTAGTTATTTATGGTGGATTAGAGAGAGTTGTATTATTATTATTATTATTATTATTATTATTATTATTATTATTAGTGTAGCCTCCGTGGCTTAGGCAGTAGCGCGCCGGCCTCTTACGCTGGGTTCCGTGCTTCAAATCCTTGTCACTCCATGTGAGATTTGTGCTGGGCAAAGCGGAGGCGGGACAGGTTTTTCTCCGGGTACTCCGGTTTTCCCTGTCATATTTCATTCCAGCAACACTCTCCATTATCATTTCATTTCATTTCATCTGTCAATCATTAATCATTGTCCCAGAGGAGTGCGACAGGCTTCGGAAGGCGGCACAATGCCTATCCTCGCCGCTAGATGGGGGCTTCATTCATTCCAACCCTGACCCGGTCCAATGACTGGAAGAAGGCTGTGGATTTTCATTATTATTATTAGTATTATTATCATCATTATTATTATTATTCGCCTCTGTGGTGTAGTGGTTAGTGTGATTACCTGCCACCCCCGGCGGCCCGTAGTACAGCTGCTTATCGGGACGGGGAACTACCTCTAATTCTCAGCAGTGCAGAAGCTAGTGGTGGGAGACAGTCCGTCACTTTCCCTTAAACCGACCTTGGGCTAACAGCCGACTTGACTGTGGGCGCAGTTCAATCGGCCTAATTAAAAGGATCTGGAAATACCACTGATTATGGGTGCAGTTCCAAATCTCCCGTTTTCAGATGGGTGATACCGAACTCCGCTAATGAGTTCTCTCCATGGGGTTCTATTAGGAAAATCCTAACAGGGGAAGTTGCCTGAGGCGTGTTTCACTGCCCCCCACTCCAAACTGGACGTAAGGTAAATATATTTTGGAATGTGTCAACCTGCCCTGATCTTTACGGTGTTCGCCACTATCTACTCTTTTTATCTTAAAGACGTATTCGATACCACTCATTAGCAACTTTTGGTATTATTCCAGATTCCTGGTTTTCTTTAGCCTTGCACTTGAAAAATATAAGGTTCCGTTATTTTCTTTGTGTTTCACAGTTACTATTCAGATCTGCACAATTTAATTTTTATGTTGTGGCTTCGTCAACATGCAAGTTATAGCCTGCATTATGAGCTTTAAAACGATATCTAGGGAACCAAAATGCTTATATGTATTCTGCTACAAAATAGGTGCATTCATAAATGAATTCCTTGTTGGAATACCTCCAATGTTGGCCCCGTTGTGACAACTCAGACTTACAACATTTATAGTTTCCTATAACTTCCAGTCGTGCACTTCTTTGACTGTACATGAATAACATGTTAGCTGCACTGATTATATCTACGGAAACTCCAGGGGGTCCCGGTGTGCGCAGCTGTCAGTCAACTCATGGCTTAACCAACATTTCAGAAGAGGTTGCCTACCCATTAGCATGAGCTGACAGGACTGTTTTGGGTAATTAGCGGAGTTCGACCATCCCGTTTCAGACAAGTGGATGAGAATAGGGGGAAGGGAGCATTACGTATGCATGATAGTACTGTATTTCGGAGAAGCCGTCCGTCCGTGAGTGGTTGTGTGTGTCTTTTTGATGTCGGCTTGGCACAGGCTCATATTGGTTTCAGTGTGGTGTGTTGTGTAAAGTTCATGACCTAGCCCTGTATTGCTCTTTTCCTATGGCTAATGCTATAATGTTATGCATGACCTGACTTTGTCACGTACAGCTCAATGAGAATTACCTTTTGACTCCATTGTGTGTGTAGCCTGTATGGCCACTCTCACAGAACGATCATATTAATGAGAGTCATTACAAAACTGTTGTCAGACCACCATTTTTATACGCCGTGAAGACCTTCCTGAAAAACAGTAAAGGCATCATGGATCATCTGGATCGAAAGATGTATCCTCAGGATATTCATGAGCCGAGATTGCTCCCAGATGGAACCTACCGACTGAAACCATACTTCGAATTATATCGACAGTTGGAAACGGCCACTAACGATCTACGTGCACCGTCTACGAATGGACAACAACCTACTTACCATGAGGATATTTTCCTTGGTTAAAAGCTATAAGATTGGAAGCCTGTGGCGCAATGAAGTGTGAATCCACTGAGATCTCTGACCTTGATGATGTCCAAGAATAGCATACAATTTAACCTCATGCAATTTGTCAATTTAATACGTTATGTTGCCTCCGTGGCTTAGGCGGCAGCACGCCGGCCTCTCACCGCTGAGTCCGTGGTTCAAATCCCGGCCACTTGGGTAGATTATAGGTTAGGGAATAACCCACCCACCAAGGGAAGATGATGAAGAGAAGGAAGTAGATTTTGGAATTGGAAGAGAAGGATAGAAGAATAGGAGGAGAGTCCCACAAAGTAATAAGTTTAGTGTAAAACACACTTAAAAGTAGTTGCCAATAGAAGTGAACTCTAGGATACCTAAAGTAGGTACGAGCTTGGTCGAGGCTAACGGGAACCGCAGCTAAAACTTGGGCGGTTTGCAAGAGAGAGGCTTTAATACATTTCCTCCCGAGCATGTATAAAAGTACTATGGGGAAGGGTGATGGTCTGGCAAGACTTAGAGGAACAAATTTACGGTATGTCTTCTTAAAGAAATTAGATTTTTCAAAGTGATTCGAAGAATGCCAATGATTAAACTCAAGCTTGGTATTTTCAATTTCCAAAATTATGGAGTTCTTGAAAGGGCGACCAAGTGTCTCTAAGAAGGAATATGATAAAAGATTATGCCTTATTGGGTAATCTTGGTAAATGAACCAATGGTTGCGTTGGACGTTGGCTAAGCTTTTACTCAGCGAGGAGCCGGCTAAAAGTTTAGACAAAAAGAAACACTTATTTTTTGGAAAACTGACCATAAGTTTTCGGAGAGGGTCTCCACAAGCAGGTAGTTGGCTTAGCGAACTTTACTTGCCTTACTGGCCAATTAGAATTAGCTATTATCGCTAAGAAGAACTTTAGTAAGGTGAAAATTAAGAGTTCTTGCTCAAATGCAACAAATGGTGAAAGCCTTATTAAAGATTTTAATATCATTGAGTGAGGAGAGTCAAGGAAGACAGGATTTTGCCTAAAGTTTATATTCGAAAATGAAAAAGCAAAGGGAAAAGATTTGTTTATTTTACAATTAGAAAAAATTTGATGAAATTAACAATTATGTAATATAATTTTAATTAACATAGTTCGTTTGAACTTTTTAACAAATAGGGTCGCAGACCTCTCCACGTTAAACAGTTGCTCCAGGCAATTGACAATTTTTAAGGTTTTTTAAACCGTGAATTAAAATCTTGGTAAGATTTCACAAATAGGCAAAATGGAATAATTAAAGTTTTAACATTTACAGGAGTACAAGCAGTGTACTATATGAAACCTTCGAAAGAACATTCTAACGAGAATAACAACTTCGAAGATAACAAACTGTAAAACATAAAGAAAAAGGAAGTTCCTACAACTTCTTATATTTATACAGAGTTAATATATGAGAATTATACAAAGAGAGCAGGTCACTTACTGTGAACCTGAAAAGTTGATCAGAAGGAAGGTTCTAGACCTCTTATACTTTGAATAAGACTCGCCAGTCAAATGAGGCAGTTTTCATTTAGCGAGACCAAAAAATAACTCACTCAAGAGTTGATAGAATTGTTTTCCTTGCTTTTGAAGGGAGGAACAATGTAAATTTAAAACTTGTATCACACAAGAAATTATGCAGAATTTAATTAATGTTAAACTAGCAAAGTTGGAAGGGTACCTCGTGAGTAACACCTTATAGACAGTTACAATTTTATAAATAATGGTTGTTAGTAGAAGGTTAAGGAAAGATCATGGGGATATAGGATCAATGTTCATGGCCGTATTTAATATAACCGGACGATCGCGACGCGGTAGAAACGTGGAGAAAGCACTGATTATCACTATTGTCTGTAAAGATGGATGCAAAGTTCACCAGAGAAACACTGAAGCTCATGAGAAAAAAAGTTATTGCAATTATGGAGATAACTGATTGCACTATGTAGGTGAAAGTCTATTTCTCGAAAAAGTCGTGATTTACAATTAAATGCGCCAGAGAATGTTCTAGAAGTTCCAACGGTGGAGGAAGTTAGCTATTGCAAAAATTTATAAGGAAGATTCCTCATTTTAACTAGTAGTTTCGCAAGTGCGTGTCAATACTTGACGGCAAGACTCGCAGATAGAGAACAAGATCTCGAAGGTTCCAGAACGACCTTAGCAGAAAATGGGGTTGAGAAAATCCAACGGAGGAAATAACTTTGTAATTATAGACAGCGGGTATTAGATAATCTCCCACGTAGCGAGAGGGTTTCTCGTTTAAATAGCTTAAGAAAAGCTCCTTTTAGTAAGGTTGGCTTACAAGAAAAGGCTCAACATTGCAAATCCCACGAAGGATGATTTTGCCCCAAGTAAATATTTTCACACTGCCTATAATTAAAATTAAAATCACTTGGAAGTTAAAACCATGAAGATGAGGTTAAAACTTTTTAAAAATGGTACTTATCTCGATTTCATGTTGAAGTCGGAGTTCCTTAGGAAGACTATCTAGCCAACATGGCGTAGAAGAGGTTGTGCCTCTTGGTTTGAGGAGGCTAAGCTCGAGCGGAGCTTTGACTGTACGAGTCAACTGCAGACGAAGAAGTGAGAGCAGCTCAACGGAGCACTGAGAGACCACGGAAGGGGGAGAGAGTGGGGGTAGGAAACAAAAGGAGAACATATAAGCATGGCCAACTTAGCAAAACATAATTGATTTCTTGGTGAGCTGGTCTTCAAGGAGTTGATAGATGATACTAGCGCAGCATGGTGAGTAAAGAAGTAGACGTAGTCCTCTTGCTCAAGGAGAAAATAGCTGACGATGGTAACGAAAGCTGGTAGCCAAATAGATAAGTAAGTCATCTTGCACGATGAGGAATTGAGTAGCTTCAGAGGCTCGCTACTAGATGACGCTAGGTGGATCACAGAAGTTATATATCTGAAACATACTTATGAAGACATAAGAAACATGCTCAACAAGGAGAAAACAGATGATCACTGTTGGTGTTTGGCAAAGAGGAAGGAAGAAATGAACATGCAAAGAGCAATAGACATTATATCTCTCGTACCGTGTATTCAAAGAATACACCACCACTCCATGTGAGATCTGTGCTGGACAAAACGGAGGCAGACAGGTTTTTCTCCGGGTACTTCGGTTTTCCTTGTCACAATTTCATTCCAGCAACACACTCCACTATCATTTCATTTCATCTGTCATTCATTTAATCATTGCCCCAGAGGAGTGCGTCAGACCTCGGCAGCCGGCACAGTCCATATCCTCGCCGCTAGATGGGGGCTTCATTCATTCCATTCCTGACCCGGTCGGAGACTGGAAGCAGGCTGTGGATTTTCATTTTCAATAAGTTAT
The DNA here is from genome assembly GCA_946902985.2 of Meconema thalassinum. Classification (NCBI taxonomy): domain Eukaryota; kingdom Metazoa; phylum Arthropoda; class Insecta; order Orthoptera; family Tettigoniidae; genus Meconema; species Meconema thalassinum. Next base: position 122,958,506 of record OX336398.1, read on the forward strand.
GTTATTAATCGTTGCTGAAACCAGACGGATTAGAGGCCAATCTCTGCCATTGCAATTGTTGAAGTTATGTACTTCATAAGCTTTACATTGGCAAGATATAATTTCAGCGCAGTGACTACATTGGTTTTATTATTTCTATATATCTACATTGCTGGTGAAGTATTGAGGTATCAAGTGTTCCATCATTACTGCTGATTCCAACATGATATTATGGTGCTCTCAACTGTTGCTGCCGTACTGAACCGGTACATTTGTGTTTTTCATTAGCATCTATAGTCCACAGTGAGGCTTGTATTGAAAGTGTTCATAGTTCATAAGACATTTGACATCAATTATATTACTTTAGGTGTTTTTTTTTTTTCAATCTCTCTTTATGGTGCACCATACAAGATTCAATTTTAAGGGAATTTTTAGTGTTACACCAAACAATATTATCTTCTAACGTTCTCTGTCATATCGGCTGATGAAGGGGCCAAAACTATTAATTAGGCCTCGAAATATGTCCCACTAATGACCACATAGTGATCATCTATATATATAAAGCACAAAGTTTGTCTGTCTGTCTGTCTGTCTGTCTGTTATGTATACAAATCTACACCGTTTCACCGATCTGAACCAAAATTTGTATACTTACCCTTTGGAACCCTGCGGGTAACCCTGTCAACATTAAATTTCGGACAGACCAACCCATGCCCTGCATTTAGGCCCTTTTGCACAAATCTACACCGTTTCACCGATCTGAACCAAAAGTTGTATATTTAACCTTTGGAACCCTGCGAGTAACACTGTCCACTTGAAATTTCGGACAGACCACCCCATTCCCTGCATTTAGGCCCTTTGGTCCTAATCCACACCGTTTCACCGATCTCAACCAAAATTTGTATATTTACCCTTTGGAACCCTGCGAGTAACACTGACAACTTAAAATTTCGGACAGACCAACCCATTCCCTGCATTTAGGCCCTTTGGTCCAAATCTACACCGTTTCACCGATCAGAACCAAAATTCGTATTCTTACCCTTTGGTGCCCTGCGAGTAACACTGTCTGCTTGAAATTGCGGACAGACCACTCCATTCCCTGCATTTAGGCCCTTTGGCCCAAATCTATACCGTTTCACCGATCTCAACCAAAATTTGTATATTTACCCTATGGAACACTGCGACTAACACTGTCTGCTTGAAATTTCGGACAGACCACGCCATTCCCTGCATGTAGGCCCTTTTTGCACAAATCTACACCGTTTCACCGATCTGAACCAAAATGTGTATACTTACCCTTTGGAACCCTGCGAGTAACACTGTCTGCTTGAAATTGCGGACAGACCACTCCATTCCCTGCATTTAGGCCCTTTGGCCCAAATCTACACCGTTCCACCGATCTCAACCAAAATTTGTATATTTACCCTTTTGAACACTGCGTCTAACACTGTCTGCTTGTAATTGCGGAGAGGCTACTCCATCCCATGCATTTAGGCCCTTTGGCACAAATCTACACCGTTTCACCGATCTGAACCAAACTTTGTATACTTACCCTTTGGAACCCTGCGAGTAACACTGTCAACTTAAAATTTCGGACAGACCACCCCATTCCCTGCATTTAGGCACTTTGGCACAAATCTACACCGTTTCACCGATCAGAACCAATATTTGTAAACTTACCCTTTGGTACCCACCGAGTAACACCGTCTGCTTGAAATTGCGGACAGACCATTCCATTCCCTGCATTTAGGCCCTTTGTCCCAAATCTACACCGTTTCACCGATCTCAACCAAAATTTGTATATTTACCCTTTGGAACACTGCGACTAACACTGTCTGCTTGAAATTGTGGCGAGGCCACTCCATCCCTTGCATTTAGGCTGTTTGGCACAAATCTACACCGTTTCACCGATCTGACCCCAATTTTATATACTTACCCGTAGAACCCGACAAGTAACACTGTTCACTTTAAATTTCGGACAGACCACACTATTCCCTGCTTTTTGGCCCTTTGGCAGAAAACTACACCGTTTCACCGATCTCAACCAGATTTTACATAATTACCATTTGGAACTCGACGAGTAACACTGTTCACTCGAAATTTCGGACAGACCACTCCATTCCACGCATTTAGGCCCTTTGGCACAAATCTACATCGTTCACCGATCGAAAACAATATGTGTATACTTACCCTTTGGAACCCGATGAGTAACACTGTCCACTTTAAAATTTGGACAGGCCACTCCATTCCCTGCATTTTGGCCCTTGGCACAAAACTACACCGTTTCACCGATCTCAACCAGATTTTACATAATTACCGTTTGGAACTCGACGAGTAACACTGTCCACTCGAAATTTCGGACAGACCACTCCATTTCCCGCATTAAGGCCCTTTGGTACAAATCTACATCGTTCACCGATCGAAAACAAAGTGTGTATACTTACCCTTTGGAACCCGATGCGTAACACTGTCCACTTGAAATTTCTGACATACCACTCCATTCCCTGCATCTAGCTCAGAAATTCCTCGGGGTTGCCAGCTTCCTAACTCACCAGTCATGAGCCCTTGAGGGCGTACCAGAAGTGGTGGGTCTACACACACCCTGCCTCTTTGAGGGCCTTGAGCAGAAGACAGGAGATATTATGAAAAGGAAAAGAAGGCAGACCCCTCGAAGAATGAGGGTATCAGGAAAGATGAGACAAAGCCAATTAAGGCGGGAAATTGAAAGACTCCCTAGCCCTCGGATACCCTAATACAGTCTGGGTCGGAAGAGAACAAGAGTTGACCAAGGGAGGCCGACAGGAAAGAGAACTGAAATGAGCCCGGCACCAGGAAGTAGAAGCGATGCCAGACTCAGCTGGGGTTCCGTGGTCGCCAACCCACGTCCCACAAGTTGTGAGACCCTGGGGGGGTCAGTTGTGAGAATAGCTTGCTGATTCATCGTGAGGTGACTTGAGAGTACTTTCCAGAGCCCGCCATGTTATCTCCTGCTGTCTATGCTGATGCCAGCACAGGGCCGTTAGAAACAGTGAGTGATTCCCGGTCAATCTGTATAGGACGGGGAACCCCGAACGTGTGTCATCATATTTCGTCATCATCTGCGATCATCTCAGGTTCGTGCAGCTTGGACCTATATTCTTTGTCTTTGCCGAGCAGTACGCTCTTTCACTAGACGCATCCAGTACAGGCCTAAGCCAGAAAATAAGGTTGAGACTTTGGAAGACATCGAAGCTAGACACCTGAATTACCTATATCAGTTTTAAAATAACACCATGTTCGTTTAGTAGTCATTTTTTCATTACCTTATTATTATCATCATAAGTGCAAATGACCTAGATGATGCGCGCATCATACCAATAATCACCGCCGCATAAAGTCTTTCTCGACTGTGATTTTTAAAATATTTATTTTTGGTTGGTTGGTTCTTAAGTTTAGGGGCTGCGACAACGCGGTCATGTAGCCCCGTGTACTTTGGGTGTGTGTAGAATCTGTCTGATAACCGGTGTTAATTGTGATGACTGTATTAGTGTGTGTTATCTGTTTTTTAATTTAAGTACAAACTGCAACTTAGAATTCTTCAAATAGTTCGTACTTTTGCCGCCAAGCGCCACCGTCAACGACTACTAGGCCAAGTTCGGAACTTAGCTACTAGACGCCACTGCAGTCGGCTCTTGGCAACGGACGTAGACATCTATGAGCGTTGTTTACCTATCCAATTTAGCTTCACACAGGTGTAATTAGTGGAAGGTTCAATAACATGCCATAAATCTGACATGGGTACGCCGGCTTTACTTCCCCTCCGAAGAAAGGCATACTGACTGATTTTTAACGCTCTTAAAATATCCGACGGCTTCGGCCGGGTTTGAACCCGCTATCTTGGGCATAGAAGCTCAGCATGCTACCAAATACGCCACCGAAGCCGCCATATAGTTATTTTTATTACAGTACATTGTGTACATTATACGTTGAAGTGTCAATTCAATACCGGTAGTAGTTTCCCTTATCATACTCATCATAAGAGCAAATGACCTACAGTAGATGTTACGCCCATTACACCATTAATCACCACACACAATAAGTCTTCCTCGCCTGTGAATTTTGAAATATGTATTTCTATTACGGTAGTTTGTAAGTTTGACGTGTCAATTCAACAGTAGTTTTTATTATCATCCTTATCAAAAGGGCAAATGACCTAGATATTACTCCCTCATTGTCTTTGGGGGCAAATGACTTAGATTTTAAGTCCATTATATTTCTAAGGAGACCTTAAAACATTATCATCATTCCATCGGGCGAAGCCGGGTACTACTGCTAGTCTATATATAAAAAGCACAAAGTTTGTCTGTCTGTCTGTTATGTATACAAATCTACACCGTTTCACCGATCTGAACCAAAATTTGTATACTTACCCTTTGGAACCCTGCGGGTAACCCTGTCAACATTAAATTTCGGACAGACCACCCCATGCCCTGCATTTAGGCACTTTTGCACAAATCTACACCGTTTCACCGATCTGAACCAAAAGTTGTATATTTAACCTTTGGAACCCTGCGAGTAGCACTGTCCACTTGAAATTTCGGACAGACCACCCCATTCCCTGCATTTAGGCCCTTTGGTCCAAATCTACACCGTTTCACCGATCAGAACCAAAATTCGTATTCTTACCCTTTGGTGCCCTGCGAGTAACCCTGTCTGCTTGAAGTTGCGGACAGACCACTCCATTCCCTGCATTTAGGCCCTTTGGCCCAAATCTACACAGTTTCACCGATCTCAACCAAAATTTGTATATTTACCCTATGGAACACTGCGACTAACACTGTCTGCTTGAAATTTCGGACAGACCACGCCATTCCCTGCATTTAGGCCCTTTTTGCACAAATCTACACCGTTTCACCGATCTGAACCAAAATGTGTATACTTACACTTTGGAACCCTGCGAGTAACACTGTCTGCTTGAAATTGCGGACAGACCACTCCATTCCCTGCATTTAGGCCCTTTGGCCCAAATCTACACCGTTCCACCGATCTCAACCAAAATTTGTATATTTACCCTTTGGAACACTGCGACTAACACTGTCTGCTTGAAATTGCGGAGAGGCTACTCCATCCCCTGCATTTAGGCCCTTTGGCACAAATCTACACCGTTTCACCGATCTGAACCAAACTTTGTATACTTACCCTTTGGAACCCTGCGAGTAACACTGTCCACTTAAAATTTCGGACAGACCACCCCATTCCCTGCATTTAGGCACTTTGGCACAAATCTACACCGTTTCACCGATCAGAACCAATATTCGGAAACTTACCATTTGGTACCCAGCGAGTAACACTGTCTGCTTGAAATTGCGGACAGACCACTCCATTCCCTGCATTTAGGCCCTTTGTCCCAAATCTACACCGTTTCACCGATCTCAACCAAAATTTGTATATTTACCCTTTGGAACACTGCGACTAACACTGTCTGCTTGAAATTGCGGCGAGGCCACTCCATCCCTTGCATTTAGGCTGTTTGGCACAAATCTACACCGTTTCACCGATCTGACCCCAATTTTATATACTTACCCGTAGAACCCGACAAGTAACACTGTTCACTTTAAATTTCGGACAGACCACACTATTCTCTGCTTTTTGGCCCTTTGGCAGAAAACTACACCGTTTCACCGATCTCAACCAGATTTTACATAATTACCCTTTGGAACTCGACGAGTAACACTGTCCACTCGAAATTTCGGTCAGGCCACTCCATTTCCCGCATTAAGGCTCTTTGGTACAAATCTACATCGTTCACCGATCGAAAACAAAGTGTGTATACTTACCCTTTGGAACCCGATGCGTAACACTGTCCACTTGAAATTTCTGACATACCACTCCATTCCCTGCATGTAGCTCAGGAATTCCTCGGGGTTGCCAGCTTCCTAACTCACCAGTCATGAGCCCTTGAGGGTGTACCAGAAGTGGTTGGTCTACACACACCCTGCCTCTTTGAGGGCCTTGAGCAGAAGACAGGAGATATTATGAAAAGGAAAAGAAGGCAGACCCCTCGAAGAATGAGGGTATCAGGAAAGATGAGATAAAGCCAGTTAAGGCGGGAAATTGAAAGACTCCCTAGCCCTCGGATACCCTAATACAGTCTGGGTCGTAAGAGAACAAGAGTTGACCAAGGGAGGCCGACAGGAAAGAGAACTGAAATGAGCCCGGCACCAGGAAGTAGAAGCGATGCCAGACTCAGCTGGGGTTCCGTGGTCGCCAACCCACGTCCCACAAGTTGTGAGATCCTGGGGGGTGTCAGTTGTGAGAATAGCTTGCTGATTCATCGCGAGGTGACTTGAGAGTACTTTCCAGAGCCCGCCGTGTTATCTCCTGCTGTCTATGCTGATGCCAGCACAGGGCCGTTGCGAAACAGTGAGTGATTCCCGGTCAATCTGTATAGGACGGGGAACCCCGAACGTGTGTCATCATATTTCGTCATAATCTGCGATCATCTCAGGTTCGTGCAGCTTGGACCTATATTCTTTGTCTTTGCCGAGCAGTACGCTCTTTCACTAGACCCATCCAGTACAGGCCTAAGCCAGAAAATAAGGTTGAGACTTTGGAAGACATCGAAGCTAGACACCTGAATTACCTATATCAGTTTTAAAATAACACCATGTTCGTTTAGTAGTCATTTTTTCATTACCTTATTATTATCATCATCATAAGTGCAAATGACGTAGATGTTACGCGCATCACACCAATAATCACCGCCGCATAAAGTCTTTCTCGACTGTGATTTTTAAAATATTTATTTTTGGTTGGTTGGTTCTTAAGTTTAGGGGCTGCGACAACGCGGTCATGTAGCCCCGTGTACTTTGGGTGTGTGTAGAATCTGTCTGATAACCGGTGTTAATTGTGATGACTGTATTAGTGTGTGTTATCTGTTTTTTAATTTAAGTACAAACTGCAACTTAGGATTCTTCAAATAGTTCGTACTTTTGCCGCCAAGCGCCACCGTTAACGACTACTAGGCCAAGTTCGGAACTTAGCTACTAGACGCCACTGCAGTCGGCTCTTGGCAACGGACGTAGACATCTATGAGCGTTGTTTACCTATCCAATTTAGCTTCACACAGGTGTAATTAGTGGAAGGTTCTTTAACATGCCATAAATCTGACATGGGACCGCCGGCTTTACTTCCCCTCCGAAGAAAGGCATACTGAGGGATTTTTAACCCTCTTAAAAAATCCGACGGCTTCGGCCTGGTTTGAATCCGCTATCTTGGGCATAGAAGCTCAGCATGCTACCAAATACGCCACCGAAGCCGCCATATAGTTATTTTTATTACAGTACATTGTGTACATTATACGTTGAAGTGTCAATTCAATACCGGTAGTAGTTTCCCTTATCATCCTCATCATAAGAGCAAATGACCTACAGTAGATGTTACGCCCATTACACCATTAATCACCACACGCAATAAGTCTTCCTCGCCTGTGAATTTTGAAATATGTATTTCTATTACGGTAGTTTGTAAGTTTGACGTGTCAATTCAACAGTAGTTTTTATTATCATCCTTATCAAAAGTGCAAATGACCTAGATATTACTCCCTCATTGTCTTTGTGGGCAAATGATTTAGATTTTAAGTCCATTATATTTCTAAGGAGACCTTAAAACATTATCATCATTCCACCGGGCGAAGCCGGGTACTACTGTTAGTATTTAATAAAAGTATTGATCGGGCGGAACCTTTAATCTGTGGTATCCGAGGCCTGGGGATTCTCTTCCTTTCACGCCTTATTTGGCCCTTGTCCCATCTTTTCTGATACCCTCCTTCTGCGAGGGGTCAGCCTTCTTTTTCTTTTCATATTCTCTCCTGCCTTCTGCTCAAGGCCTTCAAGGAGGCAGGGTGTATGTAGCCCCACCACTTCTGGTGCACCCTGGATATTGCTACACCCTCAGGGGCTCGCGGTTTGTGAGTTCGGGAGTTGGCGACCCCGAGGGATTCCTGAGCTGTGTCTGGTATCCCCCTTTTGTCCATTACCTGTGGGGTGGACCCTCTCCTTTTTCACTTTCCTATCTGCCTTTCATGGCTCTCCTTCCTTCCACGTCCCTCAATCCGCATTCTTCGAGGGTTGAGGGCATTTCTTTTCCTCCTGTACTTTATTTGCCTTATTCTCCTTTTGCTTTCCATTTCTTCTTCTAGTATATAAGTTAGTAGTTAGTTTTAGTTATAGTTTACATTTCATTTTCATCTTCACGATCACCTAAATCATTAGGGGCCGATAACCTAGATGTTAGGTCCCTTAAAACAACAATTATCTTCATCATAATATCTCAAATAGTTCCTGAGCTATGATTTATTAAAATTTCTGCAACCCTTTTCGATGACCTTGCGCATTAAGGTTTACAGGGTGTTCACAGCAAGCCCTACTTTGTGCTGTAACTCGTTTGTTTTTCAAGATATTTTAATTTTGACACTTGCTTTGGAAAGTAGTTTTCAAGCTCTAATACTTTTGTTTTGTTGGTTTTAGTGTGAAGTTCACGCATAACGCGCAAATCAAAATTTTGTGGAACGATTTTGGCACTTTTTTGCCCAAATCGCTTTTTTGACATCACCTATCGAGATAGCGACATCGAATTAGTCGAATTATCCACAAAAATGCGAGTTTGTGTTTAGATTGGTTCGACCGGGCCGGGCAGAGGCAAGTCGCATGCTTTAAGCGGACGAAAATCGAATCACAAACTCGCATTTTGCGAGTTTGATTTGGGCAAAAACTGATATTTTGGTGGATAATTCGACTAATTCGACGTCGCTCTTTCGAAAGGTGATGTCAAGAAACCGATTTAGGCAAAAATGTGCCAAAACCGTCCCACAAAAAGTTGATTTGCGCGTTATGCGCGAACTTCACACAATAAAAACCAACGAAACAAACGCTTTAGAGCTTGAAAAGTACTTCCTAAAGCAAGTATCAAAATTAAAATATCTTGAAAAACAAACGAGTTACAGCACAAAGTAGGGCTTGCTGCGAACACCCTGTATATACACACACAATTCCGGCAGTGTCTCGTTACGGAGGTACAGTAATGACATGAGATATAACTGCTAGCATTGGTTAACGACGAGATTGTCTCCCGGATAGGATATGTCCTGGGTAAATCGAATGCTTCTGCTGCCACCTTCAATCTCTGTGTGACGTGGCTGCCTTTTTTCTCCATCATTCATTGTAAGAGCCCCGAGAGTGAATGTAATTTGTGCGAGCGATCAGCTGATCGACTGTCGCTTTTGTGTGAACCTAGCAATAAAGAGCCCGTGAATATAGAACACTAGCTTAAATGGAAGAGACTTTGACTCTTTCTCAGAAACTTGAGTGGTACGTGCGTTCTTCTTCTGGAAGGTCGATTCAGTTCTTCCTAGAACTCAGTGCCCTGAATGGCATGTCCTCCTTTTGTAACGCGATGTCTTCCCACAAGGGCTAACGACTGGGTTGACGACCACGGGACCCTAGCTGAGTCCGGCATTACTTCCACTTACTTGCGCCGGGCTCCTCTGTGTCATCTATCCTGTCGACTTAACTTGATTAACTCTTGTTCTCTTCCGAGACCTAGGGAGTCTTTAAATGTTCCGCCTTGATTGACCCTTGTCTCATCTATAAGGACGTGGTGGCGCAAGCTGCTTGCCTCTCACCAAGGTGGACCGAGTTCGATTCCCGGTCAATGGATGTGAGATTTTCGAAGTGAAATGGTATGTCCTGTGGTTCGGATTTGACGTAAAAAGGAGATCCCGTAGCTCATGATCGCGAGATTAACGGTCACATTAAACTACACACTTTCTTCCATTTTCCTTTGTTTCATCTTTCCTGATACCCTCATTCTACATCTCTTACCTTCTGCTCAAGTCCCTCAAGGGGGCAGGGTGTGTGTGTGTGGTTCCCCCCCCCCCCTTGCCTTTCTTGGGTGGTGGTGACGCTGGATGCTTCCACTGGAGGCTTTGTCGTTTGGATTCTGGTTCGAAGTGATGACACCATGACTCATCTCCAGCCACCACTCGTGCCAGGGACCCATTCCCTTCCCTCGCATAACGCTGCAGATGACCAAGACAGTGGGCCATTCGACATGTTTCCTGGTGTGGTTGAAGACTGTGGGGCACCCATTGGGCACACACTTTGCGCAAGTGCAGTCGTTCCTTCATGATGGTGTGCACACTTCCGACGCTCAATCCTACCACGGCGGCTATGGCGTTCACTGTCACTCGGCGGTCCTGGGTAATGAGTGCATCAACCAGCTGGACGTTGTCATCGGTAATGCAGGGGGGGGGGGGTGCCCCAGACCGGGCATCATCGGCTAACGACACCCGTCCTTCCCTGAATCCCTTGTGCCACGCCTTGACCCTTGCAAGGGACATGCAGTGTTCGCCGTACTCTTGTGACATTCGGCGTTGAATGTCAGTTCCCCCTATTCCTTCCGCTGTCAGAAACCGAACAACACCTCTTTGCTCGTCGTTTGACACATCCATGTCACTGTTTGCAATGCGACTGGCAGCGTTGGACGATTGATGCATGCTGCTGCTCGCTTTGTATCGTCACGTGACGTGCACGCGTGCCCTCTAGCGACGGTCTGTGACCTTCCACGCTCTGGTCGGAACCGCACCTCGTTACACACGCCACAATTAGCCGATGTCGTCACCGGTTTGCGCATTCCAGCCTCCGACTCGTTACTTTTTGAACTCACCTCATATATTAATGAAATAGGAATATAATACCTTACGTCAATAAATTGTAATTCTTGAGTACAGTGTTGCATTATAACCTTCTCCAGCAAACAGAATTAGTTTGTAAGTTGGCCTAGTAAGATTTACTTTTAGTTTCATTACATTTTTCGCGATCACCCAAACCATAAGGAGCCGATATAACCCAGATGTTAGGCACCTTAAAACAACAAATATCATCGTCCAAATACAATAGGTGACACGCGGAGGAGGGTTCACTTTGCTACGGTTCCTACTGTACCTATAAGGCCCGTATTTCACGACACTCGTTGGCTTGGAAGCGTCTAGCACCGTGTGATTTGTACCTTCCATGCTAGGTTCTGCCTTCCATGATAGCTTCCATACACCTCATCACTCTCGGTTTCGCGCCTTTTCGCGTCATCAGGTTCCCAGTTATTATTATTATTATTATTAATAATAATAATTCGATACAACCCTTTTTTATCCTTCACACTTGCATCCTCTCAGTTCTCATTTGTTTAATTTGCCCATATTATATTATTATTTTTATTTTATTTATTTAGGAGAGTGATTGAACTTGAATTCATGATTTCTTCTACGGGCGTTTTCCCTCTTTTCTCTTTTCTTCCCAAAATCTCTTCATCATCTCGGAATGCTCCTTCTTCCGCTCAACAGTCTCTTTTTTTTTTTTTTTTTTTTTTTTTTGCAGGTTGTCGTGATGTTCTTTGCTCAAACTTAACATTTGTGATTTTATTCTGGCACTCGGTGTGATCCTCGAGATTTTCTTCTTATTGTTGTTGTTATTATTATTCCTCCAGATTCGTTTCCGTAAATAATGCATATTTGGGATTGTAACTGAGTATATTGGCGGGGGTGTTGTGTGGATTGCGTGGTAGCGAGAGGAGATAATATAAAGTAACTGATGGACGAGCTGGGCGGTGAGAACCTCTCCAGCTGGTCTTCTTCGCTACAAAGAGACGATCTGAAGCGTTCATTCTCATCGACAAGCTACCGTAGGCCGTGCGTCTTCTGTCAAGAAGTGGAGAGGATTTTAACACGAGACGTGTCGAAGTCTACAGTATTGTTAGATAGTAATCCATTCATTCAGTCCTTGTGTTAAATTCCATCACGTACAAATGACCACCCCGTGGTCCTTAAGACAACAGTCACAAATCACACCCAAGTGATAGCAGAAATACAATAATGAAAGTAGCGAAGCAAGGAAACGTAGGGTATGTTGGTAGTTGCTCAGTTCACCAGGTGGTAGTCTCTGAAATAGTGTTCATTTATTGATTTATTATCTCCGTACTTACTTCTTTCTTTACTTACGTACGTACTTCCTTACTTATTTCCTTCTTTCTTTCTTTCTTTCTTTCTTTCTTTCTTTCTTCGTTCGGACGTTCCTTTCATTATTTCTTTCTTTCGTTCTTTGGACGTTCCTTTCTTTCTTCGTTCGGGCGTTCCTTTCATTCAATCTTTCTTTCTTTCTTTCTTTCTTTCTTTTCTTTCTTTCTTTCTTCCTTTCTTTCTTTCTTTCTTTCTTTCTTCGTTCGGACGTTCCTTTCATTCTCTCTTTCTTCCTTTCTTTCTTTGGACGTTCCTTTCTTTCTTCGGACGTTCCTTTCTTTCTTTCTTTCTTTCTTTCTTTCTTTCTTTCTTTCTTTCTTTGTTTGTTTGTTTGTTTGTTTCTTTCTTTCTTTCTTTCTTTCTTTCGTCGGACGTTCCTTCCTTGCTTCCTTCCTTCCTTCATTCGGTCGTTCCTTTCTTTCTTTCTTGACATTAGTCTGTTGGTTGAAGACATAATTTGCGTTACTGTGGTGTTTTTTTGTGTCATGTGGCCGCTTGAGAGGACGAGTGCAGGTCTTTCTAGTTGACGCCCGTGGGTGACCTGCGCGTCGAGATGAGAGATAGGATGGATGGAAGCAGCCGTCGCCTGTCAGAAGGTACCGTCCCAGCATTTGCCTGGTATTGAAAATGGGTAAACCATTTCAAGGACGGCCGACGGTGTGGCTCGAACCCATGCGTCTACCGAGTCAGCCGAGAGCTTGGCCCCATGACGAAACGCTGTGCTTTAGCCAGCGTAGCCACTGTTGTCGGTTGCGTTACTGTAACAGGATTGAAATTGGGGCTGGTGGTTTTTGAACCGTGGCTTGTGTCTGTGCTGTGAAGGCAGCGTGTTAAGGGACCGGGCTGCGGAAGGAGGGGGGTCCTCAGGGATTAATATATATGGCAACAGTGGAGCAGTGTATCGTGGTCCCTAGAGAGTAGAATTCTCTTGGCGTGTGTGACATGATCCCCCACTCTCGCCAGGATGCTCCATATCCTCACTGAAGTTGTGTTTTAGTTCTGCACGATTTACGAAAAAAATCAATCTGCATCATGACGGAAGTGATCGAGCTACGAGGCCCATCCAGAAATTAAGTGTCGCTATTTCTTTAATTAAAAGAAAAATATAGATACATGAAATACTTGATTACCACCAGATACAGCAATGTTTGAGTTATTTTGCGACAATCATCACCAGAATTGAGGCAAGCGGCTTCGGTGGATTTTTTAAGAGCGTTAAAATCCCTTCCTTCAAAGGGGAAGTAAAGCCGGCGGGCACATGTTATAGGTTTATGACATGTAAAACCCTTCCACTAACTAAAATTGTGTGAAGCTAAATTTGTAGGTTAGATTTGATTAAAGCACATAGTTCCAACGTTCGTCGCCAGGTGCTGGTTGTGGTGGTATCTAGTAGCCAAGTTTACAGCTAGGTGTCGTTGACGATAGCTTTTGTAGCAAAAGTAGGAACTACTTGAAATTGATCGTCTGCAGTCCTTACCTGAATTACAGATAACACATACTAATACAGCCATCACAATTAACACCGGTTATAAGACTAATTCTACACACACCCAAAGTACACGGGGCTACATGGCCGCGTTGTCGCAGCTCATAAACTGAGGAACCGACCAACCAACCAGAATTGAGACACGTGTTATATCGTGGGATCAACTTTTGTATTCACAACCTATATCGAAAAAGTCTGCCGCCTGGGTAAAGAACCAGCGTGTGACTAAGTTCCTCGACAGGTACAGTCCTGATGTTCCCTTCAGCGATTTCCACCTCAGGAAATTCCTGTCCTCCGGTCAGCATTTTCACACTGACGAAGAGCTGAAGACGAATGTCTCCACTTTCTTGTGTGTACCTACTTTTTTAGTTCAACGCAGACACTTCATGTTTCCCGCAACACCCGCTAGTGCAGCGAATCCACGACCTTCCAGCTGGATTGTGGAATTCTGATACTAGAATTACCTTCAACTATTCAAATATGTATTTTAACTGTGTTACGAGTTACAAATGACCTTGATGATCCGCTGCTAAAAAAAAAGGGGTTGGTATCACTACCACCTCGACCAATGGAAATATTCGCTCTCAGTTACGCCGACAATTATTACTGACATTTTGGGAAAGTCAGTGGCTAGCTGGTCCAATGCTCAGTAAACTGAGAGCAATCAGGGGACTACTCGCGTGTGGCGGAGCTCTTTCCGGTCACGGAGGGATTCCGTCATTTTGTGTAGGCTAAGGATAGGTCCTAAAAGATCCACCCACTCGTATCTGATGAGAAGGGATGACCCCCCACTTTGTACCTGTGGAACCGTTTTCACCGTGGCCCACATTTTAACCGAGTGTGTGGATCTTGCTGACTTACGAAGAAACCTTGGTTTGCAGATGACACTCAAACTTATATTAGCCGATGACGCGGTGGCTGCTGATCTCGTCATCCGCTTTATAAGTGAGAGTGGGTTAGGACAAGCGGGTTCAAACCCGGCCGAAGCCGTCGAATTTTTAAGAGCGTTAAAATCCTTCAGTATGCCTTCCTTCGGAGGGGAAGTAAAGCCGGCGATCCCATGTCATAGATTTATGGCATGTTAAAGAACCTTCCACTAATTACACCTGTGTGAAGCTAAATTGGATAGGTTAAGAATGTAAACAACGCTCTTAGGTTTCTACGTTCGTTGCCAAGAGCCGACTGCGGTGGCTTCTAGTAGCTAAGTTCAGAACTAGGCCTAGTAGTCGTAGACGGTGGCGCTTGGCGGCAAAAGTAGGAACTATTTGAAAAATTCTAAGTTGCAGTCTGTACTTAAATTAAAAAACAGATACACACACTAATACAGTCATCACAATTAACACCGGTTATCAGACAGATTCTACACACACCCAAATTACACGGGGCTACATGACCGCGTTGTCGCAGCCCTTAAACTGAGGAACCAACCAACCTGGGTTAGGGCCAGCAATCTAAATTGTCCAGTGTACATTGACTCAAAGACTTGTTCTTTTTTGAATTCTGATTTTCTTGTTTATTCCGTAATTTTTGTTTATTATTATAATTGTTAGTTTTATTTTATTAATTTTCAATTTTGTCATATTTAGAAGTCCACCTCTAAATTATTAATTTCATTCCAAATGTGTATATTTTAATCTGTGTTAAGAGGGGCAGATGACCTCGTAGTTCCGCCCCTTAAAACCTCAATAACTAAGTGCCTCGTTAAGCAACATCCATCGCTACCTTGTCCTGTTCGCAGTTACAAATTGATGCAGGCGCCACATTAACATAGGTTATTATACACATTCAACACACGTCCAATAATATTGATGACCACGATGATGGAAGCACCTGACTAGAAGCATTAAAAAAAACTTTCAAGAGTTTCTTTTTGCTTGGCAAATAAAAATTGAAATACTGTAGTTTACAAAGCACATAAGCAAAATTACCAGTGATAGACGAAGCAAAGAGGATATCAATGGTATGTTAAGTCTGGGAAGGAAAGCATTTCCTAAGAAAAGGAATCTGTTGACATCGAATATAGATTTAGGTATTAGGAAGTCATTTTTGAAGGCCTTTGACTGGAGCGTGGCGCTCTATGGAAGTGAAACTTGGACTATTGGTGCAGCAGAAAAGAGGGGAATTGAAGCGTTTGAAATGTGGTGTTACAGCAGAATGATTAAGATCAGATGGGTAGATAGTTACAAACGAAGAGGTATTAAGACTAGTGGGAGAGGAGAGATGTTTCTGGCGACTGCTAATGAAGAGAAGAGGTAGGTTGGTAGGACACATACTACGACATCCAGGAATAGCAAGCATAGTTATAGAAGGAAGGGTCGAGGACAAGAACTGTAGGGGTAGACCAAGGTTAGAATATGTTAAGCAGATTGCCTCGGATGTAGGGTGTGGTAGCTATGTAGAGATGAAACGATTAGCTCAGCTCAGGACAGGGAGGAATGGAGAGCTGCATCAAACCAGTCAAAAGACTGAAGACTCAAACAACAATAACAACAACGAAGCACATGTGAGCATTTGGTCCGAGGAGGAGCGGCTAACTTGGATGATGATGATAATAATAATAATAATAATAATAATAATATCGTATGGCCTCTGGTGCCGGGTGCAAGCTTTGTTATTTGCACCCAGAGGGTAGCTTGTATGTCGAACTTGAGTAATGTGTTCTATAGCCCGGTCCGGTCCGGTCCGGTCTGGGCAGGTCAAACCAGAGCAGAGAGATAGTAAGCGAAAAGGAAGTGGTCAGTGTGTGTGTCGAATGCGTGATATATAGCTGCAGCACTCATAGCTTAATGAATGTTCCCTAACCTCTCTTTGATTTCATTATCCACATTAATCCATCTCGTGCCTCGACGGTAGCGTGACTCAGCAAATCGACTCGACCAACATAGATAACAGACCAGTCGATCATGGTGGTCACTTATATATAGTTTTCCATCACTTTCCCCGTTTATCCTGACCCCATTTAATCCCTCGTATCATAATAATAATAATAATAACAAACAGTGGTCAGACCTGAACTTAAATTAACAAGATTTGGTGATTTAGACAAATTAGTTGTGATGTACGGATGTGTGACCTGGACCATAAGAAAAGCTGAACGCCGTAGAATAGATTCCTTCGAATTATGGTGTTGGAGAAAAGTTCTTCGAGTTCCATGGACGGCGAAGAGAACCAATAAGTAAGTTTTACAGCAAATTATACCAGTGTGTTCCTTGGAGGGCTTAATCCAGAAACAAAAACTGAGCTACTTTGGACACATCATGAGAAGACACAATTCATTAGAGAAGACCTTAATGTTGGGGAAGATAGAAGGCACAAGGAGAAGAGGGAGGCAAAGAATGAGATGGTTGGATGGCATCACAGAAGCACTAAATTCCAGCTTGGAAAATCTTCGAGAGGCAGTACAGGACAGAAGAAATTGGCGTAGTCTAGTACATGGGGTCACGGAGAGTCGGAATCGACTAAACGAGTAGAGAGAGAGAGAGAGAGAAAGACGAATTCTGAGAAAAATACTGGGAGCTAAACGAAATAATAACGCAGACTATAGGTTACGACCAAATAGAGAGTTATATTTGAAATGTGAAAAATTAACTGATGTAATGAGAACGAGAAGATTACAGTTTTTTGGGCACAACTATAGAATGGAAAATAGTAGACTAACTAAACAGATCTTCAACTTACTGACTAGTTACAAATCCAAACCCACATGGTTCATTGAAATTGACAAAGATTTGACAAACGCCAGAATTCAGACAGACACAATAGCAAACAGATCACTCTTCAGAGAAGCTATTCAAAAGGCAAAATTTCAAGAAAGGAAGAAACAAACAACTGGCAGAAAGTGGACTCAAGAGGAGAAAGATCGCCACTCTAGAAGGATGAAAGAAATTTGGAAAACACGGAAATTGAATACAATGGACAATAGCCAGCGTTGATTCATTGTACCCTCCAAATGGGTTATTCGAAAGAAGAAGAAGAAGAAGAACACATAGTTGCAAGAAAAATGCAACACTTAAACTTTTGTAAATTACTTATATTTAAATGCTATAAAATACACGTACTTGATCATTACTATTTCTTATTAAACCACTTAGAATACTTTTCCACACTTTTGAACCTATAGACATCTTTTGTAACACTTCAGCAAGTTTTTGACACTAGTTTTTCCCTCACTGTCTTTTCACGATAAATGACATTATGCAGATTTTGGAAAATAGTGTCCAGTGTTAAATTTGTCACTGTATATTGAATATCTGTTCTTTTTTTCCAATCCACTCAATAAACTGCACACATTGAATACTCAGAAACGAGTTTTGCCTCCTCTGGCCCTCCGTAATTCCTGGAGTCGCTGAGGCGTTGGAATGTCCTCCTGTGGTATTCTCACCCATTCTCCCCGTAGCATCACTCGAAGTTCTGCCATAGACTCAGGAACACGTCTTACATTTCTCCCCATAATATCCTACATGTGCTTGATGGGGTTCATATCTGCACTCTGGGCAGGCCACATCAAACTCTGTACCCCACTTCTTCTAGGTGTTGCTGCACACAATGAACAGCTTGGTGACGTGCATTATCTTGCATGAGGTGAAATCCACCCCCAATAAAAGGTGCAAATGGCACTACCTACTCCCGCAAAATTTCTTCAATGTACCTGTGGGATATGAGAGCACCATTCTCTATGAAAACAAGCTCTGTCCTAGCCTCTAAGCAGATACCTCCCCAAAACAATGACTGATCCTCCATGAAATGGTGTTCTGGAAGAGAAGGAACAGAGGAATACATCTCTCCAGTTCTTCTCCTCACTCTTCCATCAGGTGATCTCAGACTGAACCGCGACTCATCTGAGAAGAGTGAATAAGTTAAGTGTTGTGTTTTTTTTCCACCTGGGTGTAGTTATTATTATTTATATTATTATTAAAAAAGAAGCAATTAACCTATGCCTTCTAATGAAACATGTCTTTAACTAAATATATATATCCTTGAATGCAAACATTAAACATTACTGCATTGTCATCCGGCCAGAAGCTTTGTATGCAGTGGAATGTCTCGTCATGAACGATAAAGAGATGTTGGAGAAATTGGAAACCAAGGAAAGAAAGATATTGAGGAAAATCTTAGGTCCGATTAAAGAGAATGTCAGATTCAGAAGACGGCATAGGCAGGATTTGTAAATACGCATGTGTAGAAAATTACTGATGCGATGCGGAAAATACGGATTATGTTTAATGGGCACGTGCTCCGAATAACGTCAACACGATTAACTTATCGCAGTTACACTTCCCTCCAAGAGAAGAGGTAAAGGAAGCCTGGTTCAGTGAGATATAAAAGGATCCACACGAGATTGGGATCTCATGTGAAGATATCCAGCGAGAAAACTCTTCGGACATCAGAGTTTCCAACCAATGCAAGACGAAGCTGAAAACTGGAAAGACTTGGACGAAAAAGAGAAAGGAACAACACCGTCTACGAATGAAGGATTACTGGACTAATTATAAAGTTAAAAGGAAACTGTTGAAGTGACGTGATCCTTAGCTGGCTGAAAGAAAACAAGATTATTATTATTATTATTATTATTATTATTCTGCTCTGGTATGGACATCTCATGAGAAGGGATGACACATACGTGTGGAAAATAATTTATTTATGATCAAACGAAGCCGAGCAGTAACGATTTCAGTGAAAAAGTCGAAAAAAATACAAGGCGTCCGTGCGCTTTTTAAGCTTACGCTGGGCAGACCGTTAAAAATATCTATATACTATGTATGTAAGAATTGTTCAGCATGAAAAGTTCTACCAAAAAAAAAATCCGCGAGAGCATATACATCGCGGACTATACGAGTTTTTACGTTTTCACATCGTCCAACAATCACCATTCAAATACTGAGGCGACAGTTTTCGAGCTGGCTAGGGGCGAGTCTAGTTACAGCCTAGCTAGCGGGTGAACATATTACCTCAGATATAGCCAGCTGCAAACTGTCGAATCGTGTTGAGTTAAAACTTCAGAGGAGAGTGGTTGTGTTTGGAGTTTCGCTGGAAGTGCAAATAGGTTTTTCTTCATTTCGCCTGTGAACTTTCTGTTCCGCAAAATATATACGAAGCTGAAATTTCGCAAGAGTGGCAGTTTAAAGAAATCAGTCCGAGAAGACGTTGTCACGCTCAAATATCGTCGCGCATCGTAGTTGCACACACCCAATCTTGTTTTTAATTTTATTTACAAAAACGGTCCACGTATTAATGGCCTCGTACACTCTCGTTTCTGGATGTAAGGCGATTACCAACCTCTGTATTGTAGTTCTGGGCGTTCATTTCTAAACTCTCCACCAAGTTGCTAGTAAGGAGAGATTATATGGAGTTCGGGTATATTTTAGAAGTTTTTCATTAAACTGCTGTGGCCTGTATAAAGCGGGAGGAAATTAATCTTAAATGGCAATTACTCTGGACTGTGTGGAATATGAAAAGGTAGCCGTTTATTGAGGATTTCATCGCTTTGCTGCGCTGTTTGTTCTGCTTGAATCTAGTCTATGCTACACGAAGTTTTAAGCTATAATCATCTTTGGGTTTGTTGTGCCATCCCTCCCTCTGGGACCACCCTTCCTTGAAGGGCTTACAACTAGGGAGAAGTGGGGTAGCGATCTCTTCAGTGAAGTTCATGAAAATTAATAAATTTGAGCAAGCAGACTTTGCTAGCTTAAGAGGGGTGGTCTAGATTTATATCTTATTACGAGGGCTATTCCAAAACGAAGGTCCGTTTATTTTTTTTAAATTAACCGAACATTTTATTTTGAAACCACATTTATTTTTAGGTTTTACATACATTCCTCTATTTTTCTACATAGTTGCCTAGTTATTTAGGCACTTGTCATACCTTAAAACTAAGTTCTCAAATCCCTCTGGATAAAAGTTTGCCGCCTGCTCTGACAACCAAGAATTCACACTTGAGGAAAATCCATTGATAGAGTGGTTATCATGAATCGTCGGTCCTAGTGAATTTTCGTGTCAAATGCAGTCACCAAGTCATCTGTGATCACAGACCTGAGCGTTCATCGTCATGAACATTTTCACGGCCACTTTTGAACTCGCGTACCCATTTTCGCACTTTACCTTCCGTTATTGCATTATCACCATTCACCTCACAAAGCTGACGATGAATGTCTGCAGCCGACTTGTTTCTTGCACTCTAGAAACGTATCACAGATCGCACCTCACACGCGGAGGGCGAATCAATAATCTTGAACATTGTTAAGATGCACAGTTCAGCGTACAGGTTAGCTACACAGCTGAAAAGGACGCCTGCTTGTTCACAAAGGATGCCGGGAGGTAGCGCGCACGCTTGTTGCAGCGTGTACACTAACGACGGGCTTAAATTAAAAAAAACGGACCTTAGTTTTGGAATAGCCCTCGTATATAATACGCTAAGACTAAGGTGTATGCTTCACAAAACTCCAGCTCCTAAACCAGAAGGAGTTAGAAGGTGTGGTTTGTACCAAAAACTTCCAAATCGTCTGAATAGTACAGGAAAAATCTTGTATTTCTTGAAAAGTCAACTAAAATAATGTATTTGTTTATAAAGTGTTTTAAACAAATAAACAAGACGATAGCCCCTGTGAGAACTCTGACGCCTACAGCCCGCATAGCACAAGCGCCGCGCGGGTAGTCTGTACACATGGGGCGCGCACAATCCATTATGCGAAGAGTTCTCGCACGGGTCCGCTAGTTTTATATAAAATACTAGATATAAACACGGTACTGCAAATGTGTATACTCATTGTAATGCAGGCGGCTTCGGTGGTGTAGTTGGTAGCATGCTGAGCTTCTGTGCCCAAGATCGCGGGTTCGAACCCGACCGAAGTTGTCGGATTTTTTAAGAACGTTAAAAAGCCCTCAGTATGCCTTCCTTCGGAGGGGAAGTAAACCCGGCGGGCTCATGTCATGGATTTATGTTCAAGAGCCTTCCACTAACTACAATTGTGTGAAGCTAAAATTTGTAGCTTAGATTTGATTAACCCTCTAAGTTCCAACGTTTGCCGCCAGGTGTGGTTGCGGTGGCACCTGGTAGCCAAGTTCACGGCTAGGATTCGTTGGCGGTAGAATTTGGTAGGAAATGTAGGAACTACCGAACTTGAAATGGATCGTCTACAGTCCTTACCTGAATTACAGATAACACACATTAATACAGAGCCTCCGTGGCTTGGACGGCAGCACGCCGGCCTCTCACCGCTGGGTCCGTGGTTCAAATCCCGGTTACTTCAAGTGAGATTTTTGCTGGACAAAGCGAGAGGCAGACAGGTTTTTCTCCGTTTACTCCGGTTTTCCCCGGTCACAATTTCATTCCAGCAACACTCTCCACTATCATTTCATTTCATCTGTCATTCATTTAATCATTGCCCCAGAGGAGTGTGACATGCTTTGGCAGCCGGCACAGTTCATATCCTCGCCGCTAGATGGGGACTTCATTCATTCCATTCCCTGACCTGATCGGTCGACTGGGAGCAGGCTGTGGATTTTCATTTTTTCGCACACTAATACAGGTATCACAATTAACACCGGTTAATAGACAGATTCTACACACACCCAAAGTACACGGGGCTATATGACCGCGTTGTCGTAGCCCCTTAACTGAGGAACCAACTATTGTAATGCACTGACATCGGATTTAGTTCAGTTGTTTACATAACCTCAAGATGGTGGCTGTGCAAAATTTTAAAATTAAGTTTTATATTTCTTGTATCCTACTCATGCGATCGAAGTGAACGTTTGAACCTACACAATTATCGACATCTAATAGTAGTCTACATAACGCTGTGGCCTCCATATATAAAAAACGAACATGGCGACCATCCAAAATATTTAGACGGGTTCTCAATTAACATAAGTAGGATATGAAAATAGGTTATTTAGTTCTTCACGGAACTACTTGTTTTCTTTAGTTTCATGAAATTGCCGATTATCTTTGTCAGTCGATCATCGACATTCTGAAACGTTTACTCTTCATTGTTGACGTGACTCGTCTTTATCTTTCTGTGTAACTCATTTGATTTCAGACATATGTGCTTGTCAACCCATCTATTGCCTAAAATGTGTCTCAATATCCTGCGTTCTCTTTTGACTAGCTGGTCGACTAGTCCCTGTCTGTTCATAGTATAAGTCGCCGAAGCCTATAATCCTATAGTCCTTCAGGTTTCACAAATCTCAGCGACTTTTTTTTATTTATTATGGTGGCTTTATCGTCAGGGGATATGCTCGGTCTAATTTGCGGATCCTAAGATTAATTGCTTCCTGTTCTTGGCCATTTTGGTGGATTACCTGAACTAGGTATTATTATTACTGTATTTTTTACATCGTTATGCCCTACTCTGTAGCACGATTGAACCTGCTTAGCCGATGTGTTGGCCTTCTTTTCCTCCTCAAATCTCTTCATCCTCTCACTAAGCTTCTTCCTTCGTTCTTATGTCCAAGTTATAGCGGCTTTGGTGTTGGGTTTGTCTCCATATTGGTGATAGTCGATTTTGGTTCTGAATTTACATCTGTCCCGTACATTGTCCTCTGAGATATTTCCTTGATCTCTGTTTCAATTTCTCGGTTCTTTGTTTTTAATGAAAGGACCATATTGTTCATTCTAATAATGGGTCCATAGAATTTCTGTCGTCTTTTCCGAAAAGTGTGAGATCTTTTCAGATTGACAATATATTTCTTGGGATGATTTCCCTCTTTACAAACTGTCGTTTCTTGTTTCTCTATGTCTTTGGTTAAAGATCCACCACCAATAATTAAGGTTTCCGATTCAGTATTATAGTGTCTTAAGTTTTGGTTTCCGAGATAATGATGTTTTTATTATATCTGTTCCAAGTGATCCTGTAAGATTTCTGTAATTTGGAAATTCTTTCTATATTTGCTTCGCGTTTTCAACCAAAGGGCTGAATAAGTTGCACTAAATATTTAAATTGGTTCACTTGAAAGATCTTGTCTATTATTGGAAAGGATTGCTATGCCATCTTCAAAGGTCCGACATTTCAAGTTAATTCTATCTTTAAGTAGTCTGCCGAGGGTTATTCCTTTACTTTACTTTTCCCAGGTCCTATTACCGTATTATTATTATTATTATTATTATTATTATTATTATTTTATTTATCGTATGGCTTTTAGTTCCGGGAGTGTCCGAAGACATGTTCGGCTCGCCTGAGTGTGTAGCTGCTTCCAGCGGACACCCTTATGATGAGCTACAAGTTCCGTTCAATTTCAAGTAGTTCCAACTTTCGCTACCAGATATCAATGATACCTAATGGTGAACGTTGGAACTTTTGATAGAGCGTTCCGACGAAATCCATCCTAACAATTTAGCTTCACACAAGTTTAGTCTGTGGAAGGATCTTTTACATGGCATAAATCAATGACATGGGACCGCCGGCTTTACTTCCCCTCCAAAGGAAGGCATCATCATCATCATCATCATCAAGTTTCCACTCCAGTTTCCCGGGTGTGGTTTACGAGCGCTCTCCATTTTGGTCAAGACTTCATCCCGGTTGATTCCCTTGGATGTGATATCTTCCTTCACTTGATCCAGCCATCTCCTCCTAGGTCTTCCAACAGGTCTCTTTCCAGTAATCTCAGTATGTAACTGAAGGATTTATTATTATTATTATTGTTTTTTTTACCATGTTTTGCCCAACTAAGGAGCGTGATTGAACCTATTTAACATTTTACTTTTACTTTTACTTTCTCTTCTTCCCAAAATGTCTTCATTCTCTCACTAGGATTTTTCTTCCTTTCTTCTGTCCATGCAGTGGTGGATCTTATCCGGGGGTTTGCAGCAACGATCTGAAGCTAGGTCTGTCCCATAACATTTCGTCTGTTACCTTGTTTTCGTGAAGGCCATTTCCAATTTCTATTATTCAGGTATTCTTTGCTTTTAATAATGAGGAGGCTTGATTAAATATCATTTTAGTAAGTATTTCATTGCCCATTCTTTGATCAGTCCGTAACATTTCAATCGTTTTTTTCTAACAGTGTCTGATATTTTCTCGTAATGTTGATATATCTCGTGGGACCTCCATTATTAGACTTTTCTTTCTTTCTTTCTTTCTTTCTTTCTTTCGGCCTGCTGTGGACCACGTTACTTCAACCGTTTGTATCCTAGAGCTTTAACTCTTTCGCAATATTCTCACATTCGCGTTCTGTGAGCCTCCTTGCTTTCACCAATCCACTTGTTGCCGGTTTTTCAATTTTGGCTTTTCTTAGTATGCTGGAAGTGTTCTCTGGAGAGGTGCATGTTCATGTGTGATTCCTACTTCTCGAACATCTTTTTTCAACTTCGATGAACCGGGATCCCTTGATTTTCTTGTTGACAAATTAGGAAAATATCTTGTTGATCTGTCTCTGCGTGCTCAAGTGTGTTATGTGGCCATAAAATTGAATCCTCCTTTTCCGAATGGTGTCTGTTATCCTCTCAATGTGCAGGTAGAGTTCATTGTTATGCTGACGGATCCAAGAATCTTTCTCAGGATTTTCCTTTCTTTGGCTTGTAACTTTTCAATCAGACCTTTTCTATTCATTGCCAGGTATTCTCCTGCATACAGTGCATCTGGGTGAATGACTGAACAATAATGCTTAAGCTTGGCGTTGATGGGCACTGATCTTCTTGGCTACAGTAGCTGGTATTGCACTTTTATCCTGTTAATCCTAACTATGATTGCTTCTTTCTCAATTATTATTATTATTATTATTTATAAAGAAAAATATATTAAATCCTATTTAACTTGAAATTCTGTTCTTTCCATCTGTTATCTGTTGTTCAATCCAGGTAAAATGATGAAAGAAAGAATATTATTTTCCCGTCGCAGAATCAGCAGCCTGTAGTTGTTTATGTGCCCCATTCACTGGTAGTTGTATCTGAGATGGGATTGCACCCCCCGTCTGCTGGGATGTAATTGACGAACCGCCGGATTACATCTGCAACCCCCTGTCGGGACATTGAAAGCGTGACGTATTGGGCCCGCGAGAGACACTTCCAATCCATCTCTCAACACAGCTTCGTCCTGGAGAAGTGAAGACAAGCAATCCGTTTTCAATCATGCACCGCGCCTTTGGGTTTAGATGATCTCGATGTTCAAGCAAATGCTTGATTACGGTCTTGCAATATAATTGGAGAATTGACAAACAGGTGCCATTAATACGACACCATATCGAGAAACTGTTGTTACTTTTTTTTCTCTGATCCTCTATAGTAGACTAAGTGAGCGCTTGCTTCCGATGAGCTGGGTAATGCACTGTACGCAGCTACGTTCGGCTGCCGGTTAATAATTCTCAGTTGTTGTTTTTCCTTAGCGTTTTGAAGTATTCTCGGAGAATGAATTAGTTGGAATGCTGGGGAATGCAAAGCAATGGAATCCAGGAAAAATAAACTTGAAATGGCCTTCCAACTAACAAAAGACACATAAAACAAGAAATCCCTCTCATGAGGGTCCAAAATTAAACATTATAAGATAGCGATTTAACCAGAAGCACTGTAGGTTACGCAGCATAAACCCTGAACATGAATTTTAGAGGCCAGGTGGAGAAACTCGAATTACAGGAAAGTAAATTCTATGAAACATCATAGGACCAAAATTTCACTATAATAAGATAATGTACATCAAGAATGAGACAAAAAAAAAGAGAAACTCTCAGATACTGTGCGAAATAGAGCATGAACGTTTACGGTCATCTTCTCAGAATGAACACTAGCAGATTAACCAAACAAATCTTTGATTTCATCCGTAACTGCAAAACAAAACCCACATGGTTTAAAGAAACTGAAAAGGACCTGAGTAGAATTGAAAATTACATAAAATTCCCTGCTCAATCGAAATGGTAAAATAATTATTAAAGACGTAACTATAAGGTTCCAAGACAAATCTACACTAAAATCCAAACCCATCATCTCGGAAGAACAGAGGAAGAGGAGGTCAGACAGAATGAAGAGATACTGGGCACTAAGGGAAGAACAACACACAGAGAAATGATTGATTCAACGTGCCCCAAAGAAGGAGCAAAGGAAGAAGAAGAAGAAGACTAGCGGACCCATTCGAGAACCTGGGTATGTGTATATACTGTACAGGTCTGACGGGATTTCTTGGTTACTGACCTTGGCAGGCCGCGAAAACGTCAAGAAGGCACAGTAAAATACCCACTTCTCGAATTACGAAATCCCTATTTAATAAATTATATCACTACTCCTTCAGAATGAAACACCAATTGAGTGAGGTGAAGTTAAGTGAATTAGTAACTACAATCAATATGTTTTCGTTTTCTTTCCAGAGACGGTTTATAATAATACGAGTATATCTTAAAAAAGGCTATACTTAAAAAAAGAAACATCACCAGTTATTAAAAGTGATGGTTGGTTGGTTCTTAAGTTTAGGGGCTGCGACAACGCGGTCATGTAGCCCCGTGTACTTTGGGTGTGTGTAGAATCTGTCTGATAACCGGTGTTAATTGTGATGACTGTATTAGTGTGTGTATCTGTTTTTTAATTTTAAGTACTGCAACTTATCATTTTTCAAATAGTTCCTACTTTTGCCGCCAAGCGCCACCGTCAACGACTACTAGGTCTAATTCAGAACTTAGCTACTAGACGCCACCGCAGTCGGCGCTTGGCAACGAACGTAGAAACCTAAGAGCGTTGTTTACATTCTTAACCTATCCAATTTAGCTTCACACAGGTGCAATTAGTGGAAGGATCTTTAACATGCCATAAATCTATGACATGGGACCGCCGGCTTTACTTCCCCTCCGAAGGAAGGCATACTGAGGGATTTTTAACGCTCTTAAAAAATCCGACGGCTTCGGCCGGGTTTAAACCCGCTATCTTGGGCATAGAAGCTCAGCATGCTACCGACTACGCCACCGAAGCCGCTATTAAAAGTGAAACTATGTAAAATAATATTTAAATTTACGATATGTTGTGAATATGTTGGTCAACCCGCCCGGCTTTACTGTTATGCGGTCTTGACGCGATCCAGTTCTGTCAGGGGCTATCGTCTTGTTTTGTTTGTTTAAACGCAATTTATAAACAAATCAATATAATCCCGTTGATTTTTCAAGAACTGCAAGATTTTTCCAGCGTTATTGAGACGTTTTGGAAGATTATGATACAAACCGCACCTTCTAACTCCCTTTGGTTTAAAAGCTTGAGTTTTGTGAACCATACACTTAGTGGTTTAAACGTAACGTAACTTAACCCGTGCAGCGAAGCCGTTGAAGACTCGTTGCGTGTTAAAAAATGAGCCTTTCAGCCCAGAGGCCTTAAGAGCTTTATCTATGGCAGTATTATTCTTGATAGGATTTGTTAGGGGGGATTACCAGTGTCTTAAGTGACCAGAATATGGTCTCGTGCTCTAGGCACTGTGAAAAATAGAAAGATACATAGTAGTTAACAGGCCATACAGGCTAGTTCGTAGTGTGAGAGGAAGTGTAAGTTATTCAATTAGGATACGGGGTCGCTTATGGGCATGGCGAGTCCCGGTGGCTTGGTAATCACCCCGAGTTCTGATGAGGGTTAGTGTTGAATGTAGCTTTCTTATATACAGTGGAACTTGGATAATTCGAACCTCAAGGGACCAGTAAAAAAAATCGAATTATCCAAAAATTCGAATTAAGCAAGTTCTTTGAAAAAGGGTAGAGAAAATGTATTGTATTACGGTTACATAATGATTTACGTTAAACAAATCAGATTAAAAGACAACTGTACTGTATAATGACTGTATCGTGAATAACCTCAAAAGTTTCAAATGTTAAAATAAAACCAAAATGTACTATTCACCTATTTAGCGACAGTAGTAATCCAGCAATCTAGTTAAGTCTTAGAGAAATCTACAGTTTTTCAAAAATGTTTGAGATTTTTACCTGTTTCCTACAATGAAGTCTCTCGGCCATTACAAAAGAATCTAACAAATTTAAGGAGCAGAAAACAGAATCACTTACGTCATTTATACTTTCAAAAAGATAACGCCTAAGTTCTGTGATGTGGTTTGTTGCTTGGGCTGCAATTGGAACAGTTTTTTCGGGAACTTTCTCCACGAGTTCATCGCCAGATGCGTCGTCACCATCTTGTTTTTCGGAGTTCAGTACATCGGCGATGATTTGTGCGTCGGTCAGCTTACCACAAACGGCGACATTTTCGTCCGATTGGCTTTTTACACGTAACAACTTCGAATTATCCAAAATATAATTTGAATTAACCACGATTTTTTTAGCATTGATTGTATATAAAATGCTAGGGACAAAGAGAAAAAATCGAATTAAAGAAGATTTCGAATTATAGAAGTTCGAATTAGCCACGTTCCACTGTAGTTCTTGTGTAGTTTTATAGTTTTGATGCCTGCTTTTTAATACGGGCATCAATGTACCAAGGATATACAGTAGATGCAGCTATTGTGATTCCGTTGATGACAGAAACTAGCCAATGAACATAGAGATCAGTTAATAAGACAAGCAGAGTGGAATAGAGCTGGTGTCATCTCCATGTCTGGAGCAGAGAGTTACATCAAGGGCTCCAAGCACGACCCTTGCGGTAAGCTTCCCGGCCCAGACTTAATCCGTCCTGAGTCGGCCAAGGAGATTACTAAACCAGAAATACATATTACATAGCTCGCGCTGCCAGCTAATTACACTTTTACTACCACTTTTGGTCCAACATTACACTGCCAGGATAATTGAATCCAGCCTTGACTACCCAGATAACCGACCGCACTAGAACAGCAATAATGTCCGCTGGACAATATTTTGAATGATCTACGAGTTTTATTTGGCCAAATGTCTAGGTTTCCTGAGTGAAAAGTGTACCGTTTACAACTATTAAAGTAATCGAAATTTAATGTTTTTCAGTCGGTCGACACGTTTGCACCTAATTGTAATGGGCGTTTCTCTAATGCAAAAAAAAAAAAACACGTGAAATTAATAAATACAGCACACTAGAATGACCAGTTTCGATCGTAAAACGATCATTATCAGATCCTTTACATTTACGCTATTAAATCTATGTCAAGGATCATGTAAAGTATAAGAGATTCGTCACTTTTGGTTATAGAATTTCCGAGAGAGAGCACCGCCTGAGGCTATGTATCGCTATACCAAGTCTGGCAACATAAAAAGTGAAAAGCCATATGAATGTAGCCTTTATTACACGTAATTGAACAGTATGTTCTGCGATGAGTTATTTATTATTGATGAAAATAACGCAAACATAACTGCGCCTTTCGCTAGGCGTAGAAATGTACGTCCATATAGGAAAATAATACTCTTTGTTATATATCAATGTTGGCAATAGATTTGTCACGAAGGACACAGTTATGCCGTTCTAGAGCTTAATTCACATTTAGGCTAATTAAACATTGCTCTCCTACTCTACAGAATTGTTGGGATATTCGATGAATATAAAGAAAACTGTCCAAATGCACACACTATATTGCCATAACCTCACTTTTTGCCTAGCATGCCCGCTGCGACCCACCCCTCCCTGTAGCTCTAAACCACATTTTTTTTCGCAACGCAAAGGAGAATGGGTGAGAAAACAAACAAGAGATGAAATGCACACATTTATTCTCTCTATATTTTTATTCGAGAGTAGTCCATATTGCCCACTAGTTTTACACATGGTCAACACCAGGAAGATGAAAATTGCCGTATTGTTTTTACTATCATTATAATTCTTACATCTCAGTGCTTTGCAATTTTTCCTCCCTTGCAGTGGCATGATTGACTCTGAATCCAATTCAAATAAATAATCAAAATACCGAACAAATCAAAACAACCAATAACACCACGAGGAAAATCAATCAAAACAGGCTATTCCTGCTCCCGCCAGTCGGTTTGGTGTGAACGTTGGGTGAGTGCCGACTACGGAGAGTACTGAAATTAATTCTTCATTGGTTGGCAGAACATCTATAGCGGAGCTTTATCGAAACCCACGCGCTCCCTATGATTTGTCATCCCTCTGATCTATGTCTACATGTATCGGTTATGATATGTGCAATATATATGTCGTAGTCAGGTAGTGAAATCCGTGCTTGCCACGGAGGGTGAGTGGTTATCGGGTCGGATTACTAACCCCCCAAGCTTGCAGGTTCGCTCCTGGCTGTGGTAAGTGATTTTTGAAAGGCGACAAAAATCACGACATGCATGTCATACATTGTTGGAATGTTAAAGAACCCTTTTGAATTCAGTAGGCCGTGTTCATAATGGCAAAATTAATCTGGGGATTTTTCGTCAGCACGAAGTTCCTCCATTCTCTACTAGAAAGCGCTATAGTGTCAAGGAGCTTAGATATCTAACCTCCTTGACTTTCATAGCGTTCCAAGGAACAACATAATTCGGCATGCAAGCTGCCCTCTGGGTGGCAAATAACAAAGCTTGCACCCGGCACCAGAGGCCATACGATATTATTATTATTATTATTATTATTATTATTATTATTATTATTATTGTGAAATCCGTCATTTCATGAAGATCCTAGGCACTTCATGAAATGCCGGCATATGATGTAAAAAAGGATAGTTACACCATCTGACGCGTTTCTTCATGAAGTG
The DNA here is from genome assembly GCA_946902985.2 of Meconema thalassinum. Classification (NCBI taxonomy): domain Eukaryota; kingdom Metazoa; phylum Arthropoda; class Insecta; order Orthoptera; family Tettigoniidae; genus Meconema; species Meconema thalassinum. The sequence continues at coordinate 122,989,578 of OX336398.1, forward strand.
ACGGCCGACTTGTTAGGCAGATAGTGTAAGAAATGATTTTACATTATCAGCCGAGGCCTCCTTCTTTCGTTCACAGTACGGTAGCATAATATTCCTTCTAGACGCAAGGATGCTGGGGAGGGAATTTAGGGGATAAATGAGGTCCAGTCCATTTGACATTGGTACCATATATCACAGTGTTCATTTTCTGAGGAAATAACAGCGCTTTGGTAAGTGCCCACATTTTTATCAGATTAATTCTTGGAAATCACACTTCCCTCACAAGTCATCACCGCTTCCGCTACTTCATGAAGTGACGGGCTGGATTTCCCATCAGATGATGTAGAAAATGAATTACACTATGTGACGGCGAAATTTAGTCATTTCATGAAACCACGCGTCAGATAGTGCAACTGTACCTTTTTAGCCTACATCATATGCCAGCTCTTCATGAAGTACCTAGGATTTTCATAAAATTACGGATTTCGCTATCTGACTACGACTATACACTTATTTAAGCAGCTTCGGTGGCGTAGTTGCTAGCATGCTGAGCTTCTTTGCCCAATATCGCGGGTTCAAACTGGCCAAAGTCGTCTTATTTTTAAGAGCGTTAAAATCCCTCAGTATTCCTTCCTTCGGAGGGGAAGTAAAGCCGGTGATCCCATGTCATAATTATGCCATGATAAGAACCTTCCACTTATAGACTACACATGTGTGAAGCTAAATTAAATTTAACCAACACTCTTAGGAGCCGACTGCGGTGGTATCTAGTAACCAAGTTCTGAACTAGTAGTCGTTGAGGGCGGCGTTTGGCTGCAAACGTAGGAACTAATTGAAAATTGGATGTCTGCAGTTCTTACTTGAATTAAAGACAGATAACACGCACTAATACAGCCATCACAATTAACACCGGTTATCAGACAGAATTCTACACACACCCAAAGTACATGACCGCGTTGTCGCAGCCCCTAAACTGACGAACCAACCACCAACCAACACTTATTTAGTTGCAGGAATAATTAAACTAACACAAGTCAAGATGTGTGATTTAGACGATACGTCGTAATAAGTGATGCCAGACTAAGCGATTTTTAAGTACAGTGTTTATTTACTATTCATATGGGATCGTTAGATTTCGTCGCTGTACCCAATACGTCATTAAGAGCGATGTCGCTGGAAACAGTGTCGACTGTCTTATTACACACATCAAACAAAGTTTTGCATATTGCTAGCCAAGAGTCGCAGTGGACTCAAACCCATTAGTCGTTCTTGCGTGCGTGTATGTCGACTGTGTACACTCGCCAGTGTCAATGAGGATAGATCTGTGCTAGTGTGGAGACGACCCGGTGAACGTATGCTGACCAATACATCCGAGACCGATACCAACAGGGTGCAATATATTGGGGTGGCATCTTGTGTGGTCGCCGAACCCCTCTTGTGTACATCCCAGGGCGCATGACAGGCATTCACCCGTAGTGAAAGGCTAAGCTGACAATTTCCTGGACGATAACGTTCGCCTGCACAGAGCTGACATTGTCAATGCCTTTCTTCAGGAGAATGGTATTCACAGAATGGAATGGCCTGCCTATTCTCCTGATCTCAATTGTGTAAAGCACTGTGACCCATGGCAATATGCAAAACTTTTCTTGATGTCTGTATTTACTCTAAATGTTTCTGAAATATAAAAAATGTACTTTAACTTTGTTACAAAGGGAAGATAGTTGGTTGGTTCCTCAGTTTAGGGGCTGCGATATCTTGGTCATGTAGCCCCGTGTACTTTGGGTGTGTGTAGAATCTGTCTGATAACCGGTGTTAATTGTGATGGCTGTATTAGTGTGTGTTATCTGTAATTCAGGTAAGGACTGCAGACAATCAATTAAAAGTAGTTCCTACTTTTGTTACCAAATGCTACTGTCAACGACACCTGGCTGCGAACCGTGCTACTAGATGCCACCGTAACCGGCACCTTGCGATGAACGTTGGAATTTTAATAGAGCGTTAATCAAATCTAACCTACAATTTAGCTTCACAATATTTGTTAGTGGAAGGTTCTTTTACATGCCAAAATCTATGACATGGGTCCGCCGGCTTTACTTCCCCTCCGAAGGAATTCTTACTGAGGGATTTTAACGCTCTTAAAAATCCGACGAATTCGTCTGGGTTTGAACCCGCGATCTTGGACATAGAAGCTCAACATGCTAGCAACTACGCCACCAAAGCTGCCAGGGGGAAGATGATTTCATTATCCCGACTCTTTTTTAAAACAATCACCACCAGTCGTACGACTCTGAGGATGTAGACTTCTTAGGTGTATGCATGCACGATGGGCTTCACACACAAACACACTGCCCTTTTAGTCGCCCCGTAGAACTGTCAAGGGAAATCCGTTGCTGTTAGAGAACTCCCACCCACGGGAGAAGAAAAGGGCCCCTCGAAAAATTGAGGGCTTAAATGTAGTGGATTACCATGCGCAGAGAATTAGTCAGGAAGACGTTCTGAGGAATCTCCACCTGATGAAACCATACCTCTAAAGGAAGTAGCACTTTGTCCCCGCTTAAAAGTACAGTTCCCCCGCTAGAGAAACTAGTGATGCGTGAGAGAAAATAGAGCACTATCAATCATGTCGCTCGCATCAATTTATCTCGATCTTCCGCCACGCTGGCGTACGCTTCATTACCGCTCTGCTTGGCCAGCGGCCCAGAGAGAGTATCTACTGTATAAACCGACCTTGCAGTACAGACCGAATAAATTGACTTACAATGAGAGGTCTGGATATGGACCATTTCGAGAACTAAACAAGGCGTCAACAATATTATATAATTCTTGATATTTTTTATTAAATACCTATGATTAGCCTACGATTTAGTTAACTGTGCCGTACTTTTTTCCTTACAAAAGTATTTTTTAAAATTAAAAAGTGTTTGTTGCCGAGAAATCGGTATTTATTTATTTATTTTATTTACTAGCAACCCACCCCGGCTTCACCCAGTATCTTTAACGGTTTACCCAGCGTAAGCTTAAAAGGCGCACGGACGTAGGTTTACCTTCGACTCGATTCACTGAAATCGTTACTGCTTGGCTTCCTTTGGTAATAAATGAATGTTTTTCTACAGAAACCTTTCTCGAGAAATCCTTGACAGATTGGTGACAAACGCATCAAAATCCATCCAGTGGTTCTCGAGATTACCCGTTATATCCAAGAATCGGGGACTTTGTTGTATACTATGTAGAGTATTTTTATGTATTTATTTACTGCTGGAAGCCATTATTTCGTTCAAATTAAGCAATCTATAGAATAATGTTTTAGAAAATTATTATTAATAATAAGGGCTGTACATACGATTCGAACATTCGATTAATTTGGCTACTTGAAATCTTCACCAATTCGTAATTCTAATGAATGTTCGAACAACGCAGATGTCCGTATATTTTGGTTGTTCGATTCTTTCGTATAGTCGATTATTGACTAAATAGCTTAAAGAAATCACAAACCCCTATCGACGTCAAAATGGCAGGGTAAAAGCTAAAGGAAGTAGGAGACTTCTGTTACTTCGGGAGCAAAATAACCAGTGATGGACGAAGCAAAGAGGATATAAAAAGTTGGTTGGCTCAGGCAACGAAAGCATTTCTACAAAAATGAAATCTCTTGACATCAAATATAGATATAGGCATTAGGAAATCATTTTTAAAGCCTTGCTTTGGAGCGTGGAGCCCTATGGAAGTGAAACTTGGACTGTTGCGCAGCAGGAAAAAGGAAAATTGAAGCATTGGAAATGAGGTGTTAGAGGAGATGATGATCATATGGGTGGATAGAGTGACAAATGAAGGGGCTTTGAGCGAAGAGTGGAAGAGGAGAGATGTTTCTGGTGACTGCTAATGAGAAGAGATAGGTTGGTAGGATTCTTCTTAAGGAATAACAGAATTAGTTATGGAAGGAAGGGTCGAGGACAAGAACTGTAGGGGTAGACCAAGGTTAGAATATGTTAAACCTGTTGCCTCGGATGTAAGATGTAGAGATGAAACTACTAGCTCAGGACAGGGAGCTATGGAGAGTTGCATCCAACTAGTCAAAAGACTAAAGACTCAACAACTGTCGGGTTATTTTACTAAAATGAATGTTGGAAATTTGGCTTTGAATATCCGAATGTGCGAATAATTCCAATATTCAAACTATTCGTAACTTATGTTCTAGTCAGATATTCGTCTTTCGTAATTATTCAAATATTTCTATGTTTGAATACGTACAAATCCTATTATTATCTTGTGAGCTCTTCTGTGTCCTTGGGCAAAAACAAATTTTTGAAAGATTTTAAAATGAAAGAAATAAGCAATTATATTTTTTATACAAAGGTAACGCAAAGGTAATTTTGTGTACATGTAACGCAGTTAGTTATACATTATTTACTCACCCAAGAGTTCTCAAAATACACTGTAATTGTTTCCTGTTCTACCACAATATGTTTTGACATCGTTCCCTGAGATTTACTGATAGTTATCTGGGAGTTTGTGTAACCTGCCTGTGCGCTGGCGTGTCGCTTTGTTCGCGTGTCTGGTCTCCTAATCCTTCTCTCTATTTACGCTCCTTATCGCGTGTGTATACGAGGGCGTATAATAGATATTTATCCGTCTACTTGTGACAGTTTGATGGAATCACCCTCTGCTGGTAAACTTAACCGGATGTAATCACTTATTCTATCTGTGTGTGTGAGTACAAACATGCAACTTTTCGTCACCTTCAAATCTCTTTATCAATGAAGTCTCTTAGGTATTAATGCCGTTTTAACAAGAATTTATTTTTGCGCCGGGGGTTATTTTGACATTAGTGATATCAGTTTCCGACTCCATGGAAACCGGTGTTCGTCATCTATTCGTTGCTATAAACACGCAAGCTCTTAGTTGCGTGCGTGTTGTTTGTTCATCTATGTATACTAGGTCAGTAGCGTCAACTATACGCTGCTTTAAGAACACAAGCTCTTTTTTGCGTGTTGTTTCTTCATCTATGTATACTAGGTCAGTAGCGTTATCTATACGCTGCTTTAAGAACACAAGCTCTTAGTTACGGGTTGTTTGTTCATCTATGTACACTAGGCCAGTAGCGTCAACTATACGCTGCTTTAAGAACACAAGCTCTTAGTTATGTGTTGTTTGTTCTTCTATGTATATTAGGTCAGTAGCGTCAACTATACGCTGCTTTAAGAACACAAGCTCTTAGTTACGGGTTGTTTGTTCTTCTATGTATACTAGGTCAGTAGCGTTATCTATACGCTGCTTTAAGAACACAAGCTCTTAGTTACGGGTTGTTTGTTCATCTATGTATACTAGGTCAGTAGCGTTATCTATACGCTGCTTTAAGAACACAAGCTCTTAGTTGCGTGTTGTTTGTTCTTCTATGTATATTAGGTCAGTAGCGTCAACTATACGCTGCTTTAAGAACACAATCTCTTAGTTACGGGTTGTTTGGTTGGTTGGTTCCTTAGTTTAGGGGCTGCGACAACGCGGTCATGTAGCCCCGTGTACTTTGGGTGAGTGTAGAATATGTCTGATAACCGGTGTTAATTGTGATGACTGTATTAGTGTGTGTATCTGTTTTTTTAATTCAAGTAGGGACTGCAACTTTGAATTTTCAAATAGTTCCTATTTTTGCCGCCAAACGCCACCGTCAACGACTACTAGGCCTAGTTCAGAACTAGCTACTAGACGCCACCGCAGTCGGCTCTTGGCAACGAACGTAGCAACCAAAGAGCGTTGTTTACATTCTTAACCTATCCAATTTAGTTTCACACAGGTGTAATTAGTGGAAAGATCTTTAACATGCCATAAATCTATGACATGGGACCGCCGGCTTTACTTCCCCTCCGAAGGAAGGCATACTGAGGGATTTTAACGCTCTTAAAAAATCCGACGGCTTCGGCCGGGTTTGAACCCGCTATCTTGGGCATAGAAGCTCAGCATGCTACCGACTACGCCACCGAAGCCGCTACGGGTTGTTTGTTCATCTATGTACACTAGGCCAGTAGCGTCAACTATACGTTGCTTTAAGATCGCAAGCTCTTAGTTGCGTGCGTGTTGTTTGATCATCTATGTATACTAGGTCAGTAGCGTCAACTATACGTTGCTTTAAGAACACAAGCTCTTAGTTACGGGTTGTTTGTTCATCTATGTACACTAGGCCAGTAGCGTCAACTATACGTTGCTTTAAGATCGCAAGCTCTTAGTTGCGTGCGTGTTGTTTGTTCTTCTATGTATACTAGGTCAGTAGCGTCAACTATACGTTGCTTTAAGAACACAAGCTCTTAGTTACGGGTTGTTTGTTCATCTATGTATACTAGGTCAGTAGCGTTATCTATACGCTGCTTTAAGAATACAAGCTCTTAGTTGCGTGTTTGTTCATCTATGTATATTAGGTCAGTAGCGTCAACTATACGCTGCTTTAAGAATACAAGCTCTTAGTTACGTGTTGTTTGTTCATCTATGTATATTAGGTCAGTAGCGTCAACTATACGCTGCTTTAAGAATACAAGCTCTTAGTTACGTGTTGTTTGTTCATCTATGTATATTAGGTCAGTAGCGTCAACTATACGCTGCTTTAAGAATACAAGCTCTTAGTTACGTGTTGTTTGTTCATCTATGTATATTAGGTCAGTAGCGTCAACTATACGCTGCTTTAAGAATACAAGCTCTTATTTACGGGTTGTTGGTTCAAATGTATACTAGGTCAGTATCGTGATCTATACGCTGCTTTAAGAACACAAGCTCTTAGTTACGGGTTGTTTGTTCATCTATGTATACTAGGTCAGTAGTGTCATCTATTCGTTGCTATATGAACGCAAGTCCATCGACGTCCCACGAGTTGTAAGCCCCTGTGGGGATATTTTACACCACCTTGCAATAAATTATTCTTATTGCTCACATATTTTAAGCCTTGCGTTTTGGTGGTGTGTTCATATATTGTTGGTTTTTGCTGATGCGGTTGGTGTATCTGAATTAATGTGACCGATGTGTTATTAGTTCTGGTTTGAGGAATAATTTCGCCATAACGTGCAGTAAATGTTATGTTTGTGGTGATGGAATATTGGTATTTTATATATAAATGAATTTGTCCGTCTCGTTGCGTAGTGGCTGTCACCGCGGAGGCCTGGTGTTCGATTCCCAGCTCTGGCAAGAAATTTTATTCTGGTCTGAGGGCTGGAACGGGGTGCACCCAGTCTCGTGAGGAAAAACTGAGAAGAGGTGGGTTCGATTTCCACTTCAGCCATGTTGGAAGTGGTTTACCCCCACGTTTACTCCAGGCAAATGCCGGGATGGTACCTAACTTTTGGTCGAGGCCGCTTCCTTCATAATCATTACCTCAATTACAAATACACACTACTACAGCCAACACAATAATACAGGTTATCATACAAAAATTGCCACACTCAACCAAGTACACGGGGCTGCATGGCCACGTTTTCGTAAGCCCCTAAATGAATCAACAACAATAATTATCCTTTTTGGAAGCCTATATAGGAGGTGAAAGGTGGCTTGAGCTTTTAGCTCTCGTAGTAAAGAAGGGCAGGTGCGCTTCATAAAAAGGGAGGTAGAGCGCTGTTGGCTACTCCTGTGGGGGGTCCGGGCACGGACAGCAAGAGCCCGCTGATGAGCCTATCTTGGTGTTTCTAGGCGAAACCCCACACAAGACACGGCATAAACGTAGAAAACTTGCAAAGTTTAAATAACCATCCTGTTTCAAAGTATCCATTCATATATTTCGCATGGTAGAAATAATGAGTATTGCTATGACAATAGCACAGGTTATCAGACAACTTTCTGACACACACACTCCAGAACACAGAGCTAATTTCAATTATATCAATTACCTCGAAAGCAAACAACTAGGGGCTCTTTTTTTAGATTTCTATTCTTTTGTGCTCTTTGCGTAGATATGCTAAAAGCAAAATTGGAATTTCTTGTCGAAGAATAATCATCTTAAGTTGTTATTGGTATTTTCAAATAATTTAATATTTATTAAAGTGTAACTATTCGTGTCGTTGAAAGCAAAATGTCTATTTTCATGTGTTCTCGTTGGAAATGGTAGCGTTATTTAGCCTGATATAGGAAGCCATTATTTTCCTTTCATCTCATTAGTTTAGGCTCTGGTTTGTGTGTTTTAACGACCGCATGGCATGCGATCTGTAAATAGCATCAGAGGTTGCACATCTGAATATTTGCACAAATATATACCATTTATCGATAATGTGAGAATGATTATGTTATGGTGCAAGTAGTTGGCCGGAAGCTCGCGTGGTGGCGTGCCGATCAGTCCTATATTTCAAGCCTCGTGCGCTTGGAAGTGCAGTGTGAGGCTCCAGATGTCACTACCTGTCATAGAAATCGAAGTTGTTTCTGTACTATAAAATCCGCGGGTAATATCAAATGTTTTTCACCGCTTTGTTTACGTAAAATCCTTACGTTCACCGCTAGAGATACTGGATTCTTTTATCACTAGAAAAATATTTTACTTGTTCAAAGTAGTAGAAGCTAACTATATCGTTGTTTTTGTTGTACTGTAGTTGTTTCATTCGAGGGGCTTGAACATCGTGGTTATTTACCTCCGTGGTTTTGGGTATGTTCAGAGTTTGTGTTATTGTGATAGTGGTACTACTGTAGAGTGTGTATTTACAAATTGGGGATAGGATTGGGAAGAAGGTGGCCGTGGCTTTAGGTAAAGCCCTGCGCCGATGCGGATATCCGCAAAATATATTCGCCATGCGGCATAAAAAGCGAAACACTACGAATCACAGACAAAACGTGATATTTGACAGTTTCATATCTGTTATAAATTGATTGATTGTTGAACTTTGCAGCGACATGGCACTGTGTAGTGAGTTATTCATGAGTTAATTAGCTCATTTGAGAAGTTTCAGCGCAATAATATTGATAAACATTGTTGATTGTGAATATCACAACAGTAATGTTACTTTTTCCCGCCTTTGGACAAGAATAACCACAAACGGCTGTCTTAAGGCTTATTGATGTAAATTCTCGTTCCCCGTATTTTTGTGGACATTACCAGGGCTAGATTTCTGACGGTACACACACTAACACCGGTACGCCGTACCGAAACCTCTGATCGGGGGAAAGGTCGAATATATAACATAATGTTTAGAACCGTTGAACGTTACTTGTAAGTCAAGGTCAACTTGGTCTTTGACTGGATAATTATTTCAGAAAATGGCAAAGACAAAATTATAACAAGAAATAAATGATTGTTGGTGAACGTGTGTGTATTTTCAAACCGAATGTATTTCATTTTTTAAATTACGTAAAAAAATAAATCAAATAATGTACATTGTTTGAATGGTAGCGTAGTTGGCCTACATTAAAATTTAATATCGGCCAACGGCTATGGTAAGAAAAATGTTGCTAAAGCAGTCTCGATGTAATTTAAAATTGCAATCATAATTAGATTGCTATTTTGTCCACTGATTAATTCTTAAAGGTGTTCATAAAAGTGTAAAAATATCGTTTTTTAGAACTCTATATTGCAATATTTCATAAAGCCCCCACCCCCTCCCACCACTGACTGAAGAAGGTTCACAAGAACCGAAACATGTATCAAAAAAGTTAAGGACATCATATACAAACATTTTGTATTGCAAAGTGGATATTGTTGCTATATATCAAATCAATACGGGAAAATCTAGAAGAATGACAAAAGTCATAGATATTCATAGGGGAGTATATGTTAAGGATATTGTAAGGTACTGTCCCGCCATTTGACTGGAGTTGAAAATGGGTAAGAACGAAAAACCTTTTTCAAGGTCGGTGAGCAACGGAGTTCGGACTCACGCAAGGCCATCCGATTACGACGAACCTATAGTAGCATGTCTTGATTGCAACTTGCTCTATGTACAGAATTCAAATTTTCCGATTTTTTCCTCTTTCGCTACGCATGGCTCGCTTTTGTATCACTATTTGTATGCTCCTGCCATCTATTGAGCGGCTCCTGTACTCCCTACTTCATAGTCTGCGATGCGCACATGTTCTGGGAGATTTTGTGGGTGTTATATCGATCTCAGCTCGATACGTGGCAGTTTCGAAACTCGCCGTTGCAGTCAGAGCCAGGCCCAGTTCCAATTTTGCTTTTAACATACGCCTACGCATTGAGGACAAAATAATAGAAATCTAAAACAAGAGACCATAGTTGTTTGCTTTCGGGGCAATAGATATAATTGAAATCGGTTCTGTGTTCTAGAGGAAGCCTCCGTGGCTTAGGCGACGGCACGCTGGCCTCTCACCGCCGGGTCCGTGGTTCGAATCCCGGTCACTCCATGTGAGATTTGTGCTGGACAAAGCAGAGGTTTTTCTCCGGGTACTCCGGTATTCCCTGTCACAATTTCATTCCAGCAACACACTCCACTATCGTTTTATTTCATGTCATTCATTTAATCATTGCCCCAGGGGAGTGCGATATGCTTCGGCAGCCGGCACAGTTCATATTCTCGCCGCTAGATCATTCATTCCACTCCCTGACCCGGTCGACTGTAAGCAGGCTGTGGATTATCATTTATCAGTGTTCTAGAGTGTGTGTGTCTGAAAGTTGTCTGATAACCAGTGCTATTGTCATAGCCATACACAATATTTTTACCATGTGAAATATATGAATGGATATTTTCAAACACGATGCGTGTTTAAACTCTGCATTTTTTCTAGGGTTATGCCGTGTCTTGTGCGGGGTTTCGCCTCATTTACTGCGCGAGCTAAAAGCTCCAACAGCCTTTCACCTCCATATAAAGGCTTCCAATAAGGATAATATGTGCTCCTTCACTTCATGATAATTTTTCTCAGCAGCCATTGGTAACTTATTATGTGAATTCTGAGCTAATTCTACCCCTTAATATTCTCATTTCTATGCGGTTGATGGGCGAGAGATGTTGGTGGATGTTTTTACGGCCGAATGCCCTTCCTTACAGCTCATCAGTATTACCTACTATATAAAGCTCAAATACCACTCACTCACTGACTCACTCACTCATTCATTCATCACGAAATCTCAGAAACCACCGAACGGATTGGAATGAAATTTGGTATGCAGCTTCCTCAAGGGCCGCAAACGCCCACTAAGAAAGGATTTTTGGATATTCAGGTTCTAAAGGGGTGTTAGGGGGGTAGACCTGCATTTCATTGAATAGCAATATCTCCCGATTGGCTTCATTGGGGGATGTGATACTCGGCATATAAACTCATCATTAAAAATAAGAAGACACGTGTCTGAGGGTTTTTCGATGTGGTGTATATTATGAGGTGAAAGGGGTGAAAAGGATTCCTAACGGAGCGTGTATCTCTTAAACGACATAGGCGAGGAGTTTGGAACTCAGCCGAAAAAAATCAGCATAAAAATAACTAAACAGGTGTTTGACCGTTTTTTTTCCTAAATCCAATTTAAGGGGCCCATAAGGAGGGGTGAAATTATGGGGGAGGGGGGGGGGAAACGTAATATGTCTGAGTGTAAAATTATACAGGGCCTATGTTGTAGACAATAACACATTACATCTTTTTTGTCTCTTGCTATTTCATCATACGACGAATACTAAAGTAGTGCAGTCAATAAACGAACTTCACCCTACATCAGATGCGGGATCGTGTTTTATTTTCTGATGTTGTTTAGGACCCTTAGGTAGTTAATAATCCAAGTTTCCGTCATCCTCCCTCCCTTGTTTCGTCCGCCATCTTGAATAAACTGTCAGAAATCGGCATTTTTTTTTTTTTTTCAGTTTTTGGCCTCTAGCTTATTCCCAGTTCATTTTTTGAAAATATGTCTAAATTAGAAAGTGTAGATTACTAAATTTCCAACAACTTTGATGCGGAAGGTGTTTTTGTAGGACCAAGCGTATTCGAGCTACGAGAAGGCGAAAAAGGGCGAAAATTGGCGATTCGGCAAATTTTTCACTTTCGCTCCACTTTCCATCGCAAAAACAGAGGAAAGACTTGATCTCAGCAAAAGGCTTATTGAATGAAAGTTGTAGAGAATTTAATTTCCTTTGAAACTCATGTATCAAAAAAACAATTACGAGCAATGGGTAGAAGTAGGGGTACATTTAAGAAACATAGGGAAAGTGCATTTTATGGGAATCAGCCCTGGAGCTCCGTGCTGGTAAAAGTTTTTCGTTTTCATTATATTACAACCATTTTCTGAACACAGCAGTGCATCTAAATAATATTTGAACCATTTTTTGTATAAATTTTGTATTTACAAAATATACAATGCGTTTTATATATTAATTATTTACATATTAATTATTAGGGAATAATGAACACACTAAAATAAGAACTTTAAAATAGATTGGGATGGATGTGGGGGGGGGGGGGGGGTTGCTACAGTAACCGGATAGTTTCGCAAGGGGGGTCGGAAGGGTTTGACTCTTCGGCAGGGTCTTCGTCGAATGGTATGGACGGTTTGTCGTCAGCGGCTATCAAGGGATGGTTGTCGCGACTTTCCGCCGCAGCAGAATTTGTAGAAAGTGGAGCAATTCAGACCGGCTTTTCTGCATCCACATGCTGCGGAACAGCAGGTGACACACCTGCATGATACCGTCTTCAGCAGGGTACGAGGAGCAGCATCTCTGGTGGTTGTTGTCGGAATCAAGCCCCTGCTTCCACTTGTCCAGCCAAAGATAATCGGGTCTTTCTTCCTGCTCATCCAGGACATCACTTGGTGGTATACCCTCAATGAGTGGTATCGCGCTGCATCGGAGGTTGGGGGCAGCTTTTCGAGGTTCAAGTTTGTCGTGGTGGCAACAAATTTTGTGTGTCGGAGGTCAGAAAGTGATTTGTCGATTCCCCCACCATAGAGGACGACCAATATTTGCTTTCCTGCTTTGGAGATGTCCTCTAATGTGGCTTCTGGATCCATGAAGACATCACTTATCTCCAACAATAATGGTTTCCTCCGGAACAGGGAACAAAATTTGGTTTTTCCGAATCCATAAATGTTTGACGTTGTGTCACACCTACTGATGGCGTGGATGTGCAGCAAGTTCTCGGCGAAGTCATACATAAATGACGAGGGGGGAGTACATGACGTCAGGGGAATGGCCTCTTCCTGTTTTTTTAAGGTATACGTTGTTAATCGTATTTGCTGTCCCGGTGAGAATGACTAATAAATCGATGTCTTCCCCCACAATAATTACAGCGTCGTACGAAGAAGCCATCGATGTTGCAGTGGTCACAATGAGCACGTCAGCATCCTCTTCAGCTTGCTTGTTCATGACGTTGGACGCTTCAAGAGTTGTTCTGAGGAGGGCAACAAATCGTTTTTTATTGCTCTCATTGGACAGAAATTTGTCTTCAGGAGTTGTTTTGACTGTGGCTTCATCAAATATCACATCTGCTGAGGCGTTCAGCTTGCGCCTTATTGCTCTTTCAGCATTCTTGGTACTCATCAGAAGATTGTCTGGGTACCCGTCAAAGATGACCATCACCACTGTCCCATAATGCTGGTGGATGTACTTGATATAATCGGCACAAATTTTCCCAAAATTCGATTCCACACAACGTTGTGGAGCAGATGCCGACCATCGATGACAGTGAGGTGATTTGAGGGGAGCTCGAAATCTATGGGCAGGGGTGTGAACGCTGCATATCAAGCAGACTTTGTGCCCTTGCGCATGACATCCTCGTTGAACAACGACATAGGGTACGGTGCAAGTTCATAAGAGAGGTATTCCTTAAGGTCGTTCTGGGTTGTTTTTGCTATGCACATCCTGAGATAGAGTGTGAGTGGGTCCACAGCAATCTTCTTTTCCCCAACTTTCAAGATGTTCTTGTCAGCTGCTAAAGATATCACTTTGTCCTTTTTTTTTTTGAAGGGCACTTCACCGAAGGTTGTTCCCACTATTCTTGAGAGTCCAGCCATACCGACTTGCTGAGCCTTGTAGCAGTTCACCTGCTCACTTCCAACTACACCAGAGCTGATGCTCATAATTTCCTCTGCTTCCGGAAAATTGGGGGGGGGGGGGGGTTGAAAACCATTCGAGCAGCCGTTGCACATCTTGTTCGTCCCGCGTGATCCTGCTGGGCCTCAGCTCCACATGTTGTTCTGAAGACAATGCTGTAACTTCAGTGTACTGCTCCATTTGTTGAGCTATATCCTGAAGAGAAGTCATTCCAAGAATCCACTTCAACAATGTACTGTCTGTCATTCAACTTCCACTAGTCAAGCCATCTCCAACTTTCATATCTTTCATGAGTTTCTGTTCGATCGTTACCAACACGGAGCTCCAGGCCTGAATCACAAAAACGCATTTCCTCTGGTTTTCTTAAATTTACCCCTACTCCTACACATTGATCGTAATTGTTTTTATGATACACGAGTTTCAAAGGAAATTAAATTCTCTACAACTTTCATTCAATAATATTTTTGCTGAGATCAAGTCTTCCCCCCCTTTTTTTTTGCGATGGAAAGTGGAGCGAAAGTGAAAAATATGCCAAATCGACAATGTTCGCCCTTTTTCGCCTTCTCGTAGCTCGAATATGCTTGGTCCTACAAAAAATCCTTCCATATCAAAGTTGTTGGAAATTTAGTATTCCACATTTTCTTATTTAAACATATCTTCAAACAAATGAACTGGAAATGAGCTAGAGGCCAAAAACTGAAAAAAGTGCCGATTTTTGACAGTTTTTTCAAGATGGCGGACGAAGCAAGAGGGGGAGGATGATGGAAACTTGGATTAATAACTACCTAATAGTCCTAAACAACATCAAAAAATAAAAAACTATCCCGCATCTGATGTAAGGTGAAACCCCTTTTTGAGCTTCTATTGACTGGACTATAGGGAGTTATTAATGATTTTGTACTTTTTGGCCGGAATTTTCTAAGTCCCAGGAATGACATAAAAAATTGATTCGAATGAAATTTCAAAAAATAGTTTTTTTTAATACTTTTATTATATTTTTCACGTCTTTTAGGGTCCGAAACCAACATGATATTTTGATGTTGTTTTTTTTTTTCGTCCCATGCATTTTTGTTTCAGGTGATAGATTTTTTTCCCACTAGGACCCATGCTTATCTATCTATTTAACTAATGTTATAACGGGATTCCAAATGTTATTGCGGGCGAAGCCGCGGGTAACAGCTAGTTGAGAGATAAAGTGGAGATGAATTAAATTGAGCAAGAAGTTGGAAGGAAGCGTACGTGGTCTGTTAGAACGTACCATCCCAGTCTCGTCTGGATTTGAAAACGAGGAACCATAGATAACCATTTCAAGAATATCTGAGTGCGGGATTCGAACCCACTCGTCTTTTTTCCAGTTCGGAGATAGTCTGGCCCTGTGGATACGACTTGGTGCTCGTAACTACACCGGTCGGCAATTGTGATGGGCACATTTTATTAAAATACCGTACGTCTTTCGTCTTCAAATTATGTGTTATTTGTGCCATTAGGCTATTTAATAAGAAAGACAGAGCCAGAAATTCTCAGCTACAAATTTTTGTCTTGGGTCTAAAGAGGTTAACCCTTTATAGGGCAAAACATTATTATTTTTTAATTTTAAATTTATTATTATTGTTAATGTTATTTTTGTTTTCTCTAATTTTAATATTTATGTATTTATTAATTTATGTTATAGATTTAATTTTGATATTTCTTTTATTTAATTTCGAATTGATTTTTAGTTATGTTTATCCTATTATTTTAAATTGTATATTTCTTTTATTATTGTAATTTTATTTTCATGCTTATATTTCTATATTAATTTATATTTTATTTTTATACTTAACAGTAATTGTTAATGGTTTTTAGTTTACATTTTTCAAAATTTTATCCAGCTCAATACGTCAAGTAGATAAGTATATAATATTTGATTTTTTGAAATACTATCACTTCGGAATGAAATTTCTCCGAAATTTGGCTCAAAGATTCAACCATTAGCATCTTTGAAAGCATAAACTGTCCTTATGACAGGTGGTTAATATAGAGACCACTATCCCACAAAGGGTTAAGGTTAGGTTTTGGTGGAGAATAATCAATTTTAGCATTTCTGATGTTTGGGAATCTCATCATATTGAAATATCAGAGGAGGTTTGTTTGGAGCAAAAATATTAATCTATTTCCGTGACAAGAGTTAGTGAAGTTCGTCAACTTTGGCAAACATATATCATTTGTTTATTAATGTATTCGAAGACATTTCTTCGACAGCCATTTCTTACAATTTTTATTTCTATGCAAATAAGGTACATTATCTCAGAATTTAATGCATCAATCTACTTGAAGTTATCACAGTCTCTTGATACGTATAACAGGGTTTTGGACATTATTAGACTCGACGTCAGTTTCCCAATATAGCATTCATACTTTTCACGGCTTAATGCACTAAATAAGTTTAGTTAGTTAGTTATTATTGTTTTAAGGGGCGGAACTACTAGGTCATCTGCCACTACTAAATAAGTTTGTAAGGCGGTGAAATTACTTCCAATGTTTAACCAAGAGTCTTCATTATATTTTCTTTTAAGAAACTCAATATAAAATGATTTTTGATGTGTAACATCTTTCCACTCGGTTGCTGGATATTTTTGTGGGAGTGATTTTGAAAAATGGGACGGAAGTGGATCGGACGGAAGTGTGTAAGACGCACTGCCAGCTGGATCGTATCCCTCCTGGACATTCATCAACACACAAAAATCTTTTTTATTTACACACTAATAATACATAACAATTCCAAGACTCTCTTTTTTTTCTTCACTGCTTATTTTATATTTCTACTCTCGCACTGCCTTCTTGATACTCTACTTATAATCATATCAATATGACTCATTTTAACAGAGTCCATATGAAATTACGTGTTGGTCTGTGAATCGAGAGGTCCGGGAACTGATCTACTGCTGTGCACATTGCATTTACTCGCATGTTGGCCTATTTATAAGGAATTTAAGGTTATGAGCGGTGTCGCGTACATTAATCTAGTTGATCCATATCGTATTCTTTACTTAGGCTAGTGCTGCTCGAAGCTACAAATCATCTAATAAAATGAGTCCCGTATTATAAACTACAATATCTGTAAAACACTCCCTTTTACAATAGATTAATATTTGTGCCAATAATAGTAAAAAATACCGGTGTATCAACAATTTCACGTGAGGTTTCTTCTATGTCAGATGTTACACATCATATGCGACTACTGTAAGGGTCGTTTTTTTAGAATTTCCACTCACAGAGGAGCCTTACTAATGCAAAATACCACACGTTTTGTTTTGATTACTTCACTCTACTTTTCGTGTGAATTTAGAGCTAAGAGTTTCGCAGTCATTTTACTGATGATCCTCTCTTGAACTATTCAAATATTCATGAACTATGGATTGAAATCACCTGACTTAGTGGGTATATTCCAAAGTGAAAAAAAAATAGAAAACGGACCAAGCTCACGTAACCCTCGGAATACCCAATTTTAAAAGTTTCCAGACACAATTCCTTATGGGAAAAGGTGTAAGTCGACAAGGGAAAAAACATTACTAAGTTGGGTTACAAAAGATGGTCAATAAAATTATTTTGAATAAAAAATTGATTGTTTTTTTATTTTATTTGATTCTAATAATTTGCAATGGGATGACCTAGAATAATGGCTGCAATATTTATGCATTGCTTCAAAAGCAAAGCTTTTTTTAAACTTATCAAAGAAAAATTTACAAAGAATAAGTTTGAAGAACTAGAACATTGATTCTAAGTTGGATTGCAAGCCATGAAATCTTCTTCAAATGTATTCAGTTTCAAATTATTAACTTCAATAGTAAGGTCATGAATGAACCTTTTGCTTAATATTTTGTTTCTAAGCATTTATTAATTGTAATGTTGGTAACAGTGAATGATATTTGCCTTTACAGTAACTTAACTATTTTATCTTATAAAGGTAGTTAGTTAGTTATTGTTGTTTTAAGGGGCGGAACTACGAGGTCATCTGGCCCCTTATAAAGGTAAATGCTGATAACAATCGATTCAATAGTTTGTGTGGTAGGATCATATTGAGAAACAGAACGGTTTTGCTCAACTATTCAGTTTACGCCACCTAATAGGGAGCGCTGCGTTCTAGCATTTCTGCCAACAAATGGAGAGTCAACTCGAGCAATTAATGTTGGCAGCTGGTACTTACCAACGCTCGCAGCGAAGAGACAGTCGGGAGTTGTTTGCATTCTTTGAATTAATTGTGTTTCGAAATACTGACGTGTTGTGGCTCCATCTTATGATTTTCTTTCGCTCAAAACATATTTCATACACAGGGGAGGGCGAGGAGGGAGACTGCCCAGGGCACCGCGGTTCGGGGGGCCCCACGCCATGGATTTTTTAAAATTTAATTAATTAATTATACTTTTCAAACTAATTTATAATTCATATTCCTTTTTCAGTGCAGCTATGACCTCCCGTGACAGTTTTGCAAGTTTAGATTTCAGTGAAATATTAGAAGACTTCAGTCGGGAAAAGAAAGTCGCAAAGTAATATTTTAATATTTCATAGTTTACATTATCTTCTTCAAGGGGACTTCAAGGTTTCTTTCATATTATTTTAAAAATGTACTGTAGTGTATTCAAAATATTGTAACTATTCTTTATTTTATTATAATTACCTAACAATTTTCCATTTGATTTGATATATTTTTTATTTCCTCTTGTTGTGGGCCACACCTTATCCTATCGCCCAGGGCCCCGCAAGGCTTGGATCCGCCAGTGTTCATACGTTGCAAGAACTGTTTGCGTTACTGAGACCCGCTATTGCTATATTGCTTACTTGTAGTGTGAATAATACTGGCTCTGGTGTGTTTACAAAACTGTTAGAGAGATGTGACGAATGAGCATCATCACTGATTCCCCAATTTATGCATCTTCCTCCCTTATCTCTACATGGTATAAAAAAGTCCCCAATTCTTGGATGTAACGGGTAATCTCTTGAGAACCACTGGATGGATTTTGATGCGGTTTTCATCATACTGTAAATGATTTCTCGACGAAGGTTTCCGTAGAAAAACATTCATTTATGACCATAGGAAGCCGAGCAGTAACGATTTCAGTGAATCCAGTCGAAGAAAAACCTGCCGTCCTTGCTCCTTTTAAGCTTACTCTGGGTAATAATAATAATAATAATAATATCGTTTGGCCTCGGGTGCCGGGTGCAAGCTTTGTTATTTGACACCCAAACGGTAGCTTGCATGTCGAATTTCGTTGTTCCTTGAAGCATTATGAGAGTCGAGGAGGTTAGATATCTAAACTCCTTGAGCACCATAGTGCTCTCTAGTAGAGAAATGAGGAACTTTGCGTTGGCGGAAACTCCCGAGATTAATTTTGCCATTATGAACACGGCCTACTGAATTCGAATGGGTTCTTTGACATGCCAACATCGTATGACATGGTGTCGTAATTTTTGCCGACTTTCAAAAATCACTTACTACGGCCAGGAGCGAACCTGCAAGCTTGGGGGTGAGTAGACCGACACGTTGACCACTCACCCACCGTAAACCGTTAAATATATCTATATACTATGAGTGTAAGAATGGTTTAGCATGAAAAGTTTTACAAAAACGTCTGCGACAGCATACATCTATCTTTAATACATCGCACACTATAAGTGTTTTTACGTTTTCATTTCTTCCAACAATCTCCATTCAGTGGAAATTTAAATTACTAGCTTCGGAGCCTATCACCCCAGCTTCGGCCAGCATCAAACTGTCGAGTCGTGTCGAGTTAAGACTTCACCTCGGTTTTTCTGAATGGCGTCTGGGACCAGTCGTCTTTTGACCTTACGCTGAGTAAATCGTTAAAGATACCGGGCGAAGCCGGGGCAAGTTGATAGTGTTTGAATAAAAATAAAGATTGCAACTCTATTTCAATGGAATTGTTGCTTAGCCATGGTAGCAGTGTGAAGGGAGGGGGGGGGGGGGGGGGGGGAGGCAATCGTGTTGTAAAAGTTAGGTTGTGAATGTCTCATAATGAATGCAGTGAGCTTTTTATGATGTTATAAATGAACTTCGCAGCATTTGTACACAGTAATGTATCGATATTTAATTGATATATGACTAAATTAATATGCTAGAGCCGTGAGAGAACTAATTGTAGCAAATCTGTTGCCGACATTGGAGTAATTGATTGTCATGTTTCTTTTGAGAACCTGACTGGCTGCGTGGCTCAGAGGTAATGTTCTCGCCTGCTGTGCCCAAGGTTGCAGAATCTAATCCTGGCGCAGTCAGTTGGCATTTGAGAGTGCGCAAATGTGAGGTAGCCGTGTCAGTAGATTTACTGGCACGTTAAAGATTCTCTATAGTGCAAAATCCCGGCACCCCGGGGTGGTGTCTCTAAAAGCCGCAGTAGTTAAAAGGGACGTAAAACCAATATTCTTTTGAAAACCAGTTATTATTATTATTATTATTATTATTATTATTATTATTATTATTATTATTATTATTATTATTATTGAAATCCAGACACCCTTCTTGGCGTACTGCAATGATTCTACAGGATACCTCCTTTAATGTATCGGACGCCTGTAAAGAACAATGGCATCTGCAATCCTCGTCACCAAATCATCACATCATTAAGAACCCCTGCAAGTGCCTTGATGGATTTTCCCTTCCTAGACGACAGTGGAGGACGCTAAACCGTATTAGGACCGGCCAAGGTAGATGTGGAGCCACTCTCTTCAAATGGGGATGGAAGGCATCACCTCAATGTGACTGCGGAGAGGAGGAACAGACAGTGGACCACATTACATTCGAGTGTCGTTTACGTGCATATAGAGGCTCTATAGAATACTTACACTGTATCTCAAGCGAAGCCCTTCTCTGGCTCTCAACCTTAAACATGGAACTCTAGTTATGAACTTGAGGTGGTAGTTGTACTGTATATATTGTATATAATATTGTATTCATCATACGCTAAATAAATAAATAAATTATTATTATTATTATTATTATTATTATTATTATTGCCGTGTGGGTCAATGTTTTAGTTACCCGGTGTTGTTCGAATTTTGTTTTGTTATACTTTTCGCTCTGTACGCTCTTTTTTAATGTCATAACAGAAAGTTTCTATGTTTTATCGATAATCATGTTGAAAGATTCAATCAAATCATTTATTCCTGTGTAATCGAATAATTTAGTAAAGGTCGATCCGGCTCGGTCGATAGTTACTTCTCGTTTATTTGACTGGTCGATAATATCGACAATCAGCAAAGGTCCTATTCACCTCCGTCGTTTCGGTGCAATATCGATATAATCAGAAGAGGTTCATATGACTCGTATCTGTGAAGTCGATAGTCCATGGAAGTTTCGACTGGGGTTGTCTTTGTAGAGCGCCGGCGCCCCATAAATCGATGCGGCGTGTTTCTCGCGTGTAATTTTGTTTTCTCTCGTTAGATGTCTCCAATCTGCGGTTCAAATCTTAACCTGACAGCTAGCACGTAATTTAAACAGTAGGGCCTAACCTCCGCCCTGTGTGTGGTTTAGGTCTACATCCTGAATAACGTTCAAGGGTTTGAGATATATCAGGTCGGCATTAGTCATCTCATGGCATGAAAAGAAATGGTTGGTTGGTTCCTAAGTTAAGGGGCTGCGACAACGCGGTCATGTAGCCCCGTGTACTTTGGGTGTGTCCGCCGGCTTTGTTTCCCCTCCGAAGGAAGGCATACTGAGGGATTTTTAACGCTCTTATAAAATCCGACGACTTTGTCCGGGTTTGAACCCGCGATCTTGGGCATAGAAGCTCAGCATGCTGCCAACTACGCCACCGAAGCCACTCTTGAAAAGAAAGAAAGAATGAAAGAAAGAAAGAAAGAAAGAAAGAAAGAAAGTTGGATCTTTCCAAGAGAAATTTCAGGTTAAGGCAGATTTACAAGAACCTCCTTTGATTTTATCCTAATCATTGAACTCATTAAAATAATTTAGTTTCCTCTCGTTAGATGTCTCCATTCTGCGGTTCAAATCTTAACCTGACAGCTAGCGGCTTCGGTGGCATGGTTGGTAGCATGCTGAACTGCTGTGCCCAAGATAGCGGGTTTAAACCCGGCCGAAGTCGTCAGATTTTTTTTAAGAGCGTTAAAATCCTTCAGTATGCCTCCCTTCGGAGGGAAGTAAAGCCGGCGGTCCCATGTCATAGATTTATGGCATGTAACAGATCTTTCCACAGACTAAACTTGTGTGAAGCTAAATTGTAGGTTAGATTTCGTTGGAACGCTCTATCAAATTTCACACGTTCACCACTAGGTATCATTGACATCTGGTAGCGAAAGTTGGAACTACTTGACATTGAACGGAACTTGTAGCCATGGCGAGCCGAACAGTTCCTTGGACACTCCCGGCACTAGAAGCCATACAATAAATAAATAAATAATAAATACAGTTTTATGTGTTGGTTGTGAAGGATCCTTGCAGTTTAGTTTTTGGAATTGATTAATTCTATTAATTAGCCATACCTGTTGCAGTTACACAGAAAGGAGCCCAGCGCCAAATGCTTAAGATGACTTAATGCCGCCAATCGGAAGAGCTACAGGAATATGATTTCCTGTGAACAATCTTCCATAAAACTATGATTTTAATCATCTAATGTATTCAGAATTTGTAGATCCAGTCTTTTCGCTTTTTTTTCTCTCTAGGTCTGGCTGGCTGCGTGGCGCAGCGGTAAAAACTGCTGTTCCCAAGGTTGCAGGATCGAGTCCTGACACAGTTGTCAGTTGAGGGTGCCCAAATGCGAGGGAGCTGTGTCACTAGATTTACTGGCACGTTAAAGATTCCCTTCTGGGCAATATTGCGGTATCCCGGCGTCTCTAAGAGCCTCAGTAGTTAAAATGGACGTAAAATAAACATTATTATATTTCTCTAGACCTAAACTCTTTTCCCCAGAGGCTCACATCTAGTGGGACGTGGATTGGCGACCACGAGACCCCAGCTGAGTCCGGCATTGCTTCCACTTAACCTACTTGTGCCGGGATCCTCTCCGTGTTCTACGTTGCATTTTGTATGTATTATGAACCTAACCTGCATTTTATGCGTGTTTTTTCAATCTATTCCTATTGTGAGTATTTTCCTTCTCAATTCCCTTTTTTAAGTATTTCCACTCACCGTTTTGTAAGTCGTTTCAACCTGAGTTCCATTTTATATTAATTTCAGTGTCATTTAATTTTCGTTCTGGTTTTCATTTCATTGCCATTTTCGCTCTCACCCAGACCATTAGGGGCCGATAACCTAGATGTTAGGTCCCTTAAAACATTATCATTATCACCTAAACTTTTTTAGGTCTGTAGAATGGGTATGGGAGATAGAAATTACCCTTAGAATCACCGCGCTGTTGGACGCGGCGTTTTCTTCTGCCGTAACTCCTATCGATATGTGTAGATAAAAGCCAAAGTATTCACAGTCGAATCTGTGTTATCGCTAGTCGACTCCAGTCTGTGATCAATACAGTATTTGTGGCCATCGTAGTAATCCTTATCTCACGCTAGATGTCTCCACGGAACGACCTGACATGCTGAATCAATATAATTTATACTGCTTGACTAGCGCTGAGCGACGATCCGTTGTCCCGCCAAATGTATTCGAATACGTTTTTCACTGTCACGCTGATAAACAGCACGAAAACTTGGTGTGGATTCATTGTCTATCGGGAATGAACTCCTTCATTGATACCTTCAATCTATTTTTATATCATCTTGTTTCTTCGATTCGGCCAACTAGGGATCACGTCAGTTCAAATTCAACTGTCTCTTCTTCCGAGCTCTAACTACCGCCCAGTGTTCCCGCATTCGTCTCCGGTGTTGTTCATTTGGGTGTTGGCGAATTGAGCCAGCTAATCTTCCGAGTGGATCTTTCTTATCTTGTCATTCCATCCCACAGTCCCTTTTGGCCAGTTGCCCCAGGCCAGGTCCTGGTTCTACCCCTGAAATTATCCTCCCTTCCGTCCCCCACCACTACCACTGTGAAAACCCAAAATCTAAGGTAACTTATTTGTTCTTGCAGAATGACCCGCTGGCTCTGGGATTTCCTGTAAACACTCTGCCATGCAGGGCTGTACAAATTGCACAATTCACTGAAACAAACATTAGCCTATGCCTTAATTCTTTTAAAAGGCCACATCAGTTAAAAGTTACCTTAAACCCGTTACATTATTATTACTATTATTACTATTTTAATTATAATTGTCCCCCGTGGTGTATGGATAGCACGATTTTCTCTTACCGAGGAGGCTCTGGATTTGATTCCAGCCAGAAACTTAAGATCTATGTAATGTTATTGGTTTTACGTCCCTTTTGACTACTATGGCCGGGGTGCCGGAATTTTGTCCCGAAGATCTTTAATGTGCCAGTAAACCTGCTGACACGGCTCCATCGCAATTACGCACCCACAAATGCCAAGTGACTGTACCAGGATTCAATCCTGTAGCCTTGGGCTCAGTAGGCAAGAACGATACCGCTGAGCAACGCAGCCAGTCATACTTAACGTCTGATTTGAGGGCTGGAAACAATTGTCGTTTATTCATTTTAAAGGCTTGGCGATCATGTAGTGCTGTATACTTTGGTGTGTGTGGAATCTGTCTGATAATCTGTGTTATTGGAACTGCTGTAGCGTACTATTGTGTACTTGTAATTTGGCTAGGATATGGTTAGAAGGGCGCCATGACCTTAATTTAGGTACAATCTAGGCATCTGCCTGGAATACAAATGAGAAACCATGAAAAACCACTTTCAGCATGGCTGAGGTAGGAATCAAACCCGCCTATTCTCAATTCTGCATCAGGAGAAGGAAAGCCTCGTGAGGACAATTAAGTACCTGCTTGATATGAGAAGTAGTGGTCCATGATCTAAAATCAAAGTGATGTGGCTAAGGGTGTCGTCGCGCAGGTTATTCGTCCCCCACAATTTGAAGGCTATGAACTGGGTTGCAGTCGGCTTGATGTTTGGGTGCTCCCAACCACGGCTTTGTTAGACCATTATTGTTGATTCATTGAGGGGCTTTGTGACATCGTCGTCGTGTAACCCCGTGTACTTGGTTGTGTGTGTGGAATTTGTCTGATAACTTGTCTTATTATGATGGCTGTATTATTGCGTGTAGTTGTAATTAAGATGAGGATTGGGAAGGAGGCAGCCGTGGCCTTCAGTCAGGACTCAATCCGGCATTTTCCTGGAGTAGAAGTGGGAAACCACGGAAAACTACTTCCAGGATGGCGGAGGTGGGACGAACCCTCCTCCTCCTCTCAATTGTACCTCACGAGGCTGAGTGTAACCCGTTCCAGCCCTCAAATCTGAATTAAATTTCTTGGCAGAGCCGGTAATCGAACCCGGGCCTCCGCGGTGATAGCCACTACGTAACGAGGCGGACATATAATGCTCAATGAAATGTCATCTAAAAAAATCTACTAAAATGAATGAAAATGACTTTTAAAAAACTACTCCATCAAACTGAAATATGGCGACAGTTTTACAGAGGATTCATAGAAGGAATCCTGTTTTATTCACTACACAATTACCTACTCTCATTAAAATATACTTGAACTTAACAAGGAAATGGCAGTTAAAATGTCATTCGAATTAATGCACTAAAGAAGGAAGCAGCCGTGGCCTATTGGAAGGGACAGTTCCTGGATTTGTATAGAGTTGAAAATGGAAAAAACGGAAAACCTTTTCAGGCTGGCTGCATGGTCGAAATATAATTGCTAAATAATATTGTGACCCTTGGTTAGTATATAAATATAATTTACACCAATTAAAAATTCAGTTCACCGGGCTGATTGCCAAGCTACCCCAGCCCTTAAAATGAATCTCCAACTATTAATTATGGTACTGGTATTAAGTATGTTTTAATTTCATCTAATAGATTAGGGTATTCAATGAAAATTGTTCACTTGGTTTATTAAAATTTAATTTTGTTCATTTATTAGTGTATGCAAAGAAGATCGGGTAAAATGTTAGAGATGCACTTACAGTAGGTTATATTAACGCTGTCAGTTTATCGAACACAATCTCATGGATGTCCATATTTGGGAAACTATTGAGGACACATCGTATTCTTTGTATAAAGCTCCTCCACAGACAGTAGTTGTCACCATATCCAGAAAGCTAGGTCATACATATGTGAATTTATAGTAATTGACACCCCTGGGACCGTCAAACTGAGTGACACCTCCCCTCCAACAGTTTAATGACAAAATGTTGGAACGGTGTACAGTATGGTATGTGTTGGCTGCAAAGTGGGGGAAGGTAGAGGAGGTTGCTAATGAGCTATCGCTGGCTGAATTGGACTATGAATTATCAAAGGGGCAGATCATGGTGGCCAGAAAAGTCTGTCCGATTTTATCAGTGTAATTAACTGGCCGAATTGGACTGCGCCCGTTCATTTCTCTCTTGGGACCACGCCTTCCTTGTCTTCAGCTTCGGATTTTCCTGGAAACCTTTGTGCGTACGTAGTTTTTCCTGAATTGGAACACGCTCCTGGATATCTTTAGGGGAAATTTCCATTTCACGTTGATCTTTCTCAACTTCCGTGAACCATGCCCCTTTGGTTTTCTTATCTTGAAAGTACGTCAATATCCGTTTTGATATCTTGCCTGGGCTCATTCGTGTCACGTGGCTATAAAAGGCAACCCTTTTTCGAATCGTGTCACTGATCTTCTCTCTATTCTTTATTTTATGTTTTTAGTTATGGTTGTGCTCAGTTGCTCCGTTGGTTAAGTTGCTGACTTCAAACCCATGCTTGTGAGTCGAATGCGAGTGATAAAGAGAACCTGTTTGTGGTGGAGCTCCTTCCGGGCACGGAGGGAGTCCGTTACGTTATGTAGATTGGGGATAGGTATGCAAGGTTCACCCTCTTGTACCTGTTGAGAAGGGAATGGGGTTGGGATTCGGAAACGATCCCCAGAATTAGAATGAGAAATACACTACAATCCCAGCATTTTTCTTGGAATGAGAGTGGGAGATAGAACCGCCATTGCCCGGTCCCAAGTCCGGGATGAGAAAGGAGGAGGGTTCGATGGCAGGCTTAACAACAAGCCGGTCGGTAAAACAAATTCTGTTGTATCTCAATGCACTGGCTAGAATAAATATTTTGGATGAAACTGCTAGGGCGTTCCCCGCTGTAGGCGACGCGCATCATCATCGCCCGAATGGTGTGAGAAATGTGCAAGGGCTCCCCACTCAAGGACGGAGTGGGCTAAAGAAGCGAGTCCAACAAATCAGAATGGCAACCATTAACATTGGTACTCTTACGAGTCGAAGCCGAGAACTTGCAGATACCTTGAAGAACCGGCAAGTAGATATTGCCTGCATCCAGGAAACTAAATGGTCTGGCTCAAAATCCAAGGATATTGGTGAAGGATACAAGTTATTCTACCACGGAAATATATCAGGCAGGAATGGCGTAGCTATAGCTGTGAGTACAAAGTTCAGAGATCATGTCTCTGAAGTAAACCGTCTTTCTGACCGATTGATGTCTATTAAGATCGACACTGGTACGAAAACCTTACGTGTGGTTTCATGTTATGCTCCACAAACTGGGTGCACGGATGATGAGAAGGTGAATTTTGGAACAACCTCGAACCTTACCTACAGTTTGTTGAAGAAGAACTCCTGTTCATTGGTGGTGACTTAAATGGCCACGTTGGAGGGAATAGAAATGGTTTCGAGAGAGTACATGGTGGACAAGGCTTTGGAGAGCGAAATGAGGATGGAAACAGAATCCTGGAATTTGCTGAGGCCTTAGACTTAGCTGTGACTAACACCTTTTACAAAAAGCGACCATCGCACCTCATTACCTACAGTAGTGGTGGAAGAAATACGCAGATTGATTATTGGCTGGTACGAAGGAGTGATCTGAAGTTTGTCACTGATGTAAAAGTCATACAATCAGACATTATTGCACCCCAACATCATCTGCTTCTCCTCAATTTTAGGATTCGCCTTGATCTCGGCAAGAAAAGTCTTAAATCTACATCGGAACGAATTAAATGGTGGAAATTAAAACAACATCACATCCAGCTGAAAACATCTATAGGTTCTTTATCTATGCCAGAACAAGGTCAACACGTTGATGACATCTGGGCAAAGGCCTCCACACATATTACGACTTGTGCTACTGACATCATGGGTAAATCAAAACCTGGACGCAGTTTTATCAATAAAGAGATATGGTGGTGGAATTCTCATGTCCAAGATGCCATCAGGATGAAGAAGTTAGCGTATAAGACCTGGCTCCAATCGGGACTGGATCTTGATCGTCAGCAATATAGAAGATTGAAGTCGGTGGCAAAACAGGAAGTGGCAAAGGCTAAAGCAGACCATTACAAGAGCATGTACGAAGAGCTCAACACACCAGAAGGAGCAAATAATATCTACAGACTAGCGAAGAATCGCCATCGTTCCACTCAAGATGTTGGACATGTTATGATCATTAAGAATGAAAATCAACAACCTCTACGGAAACCTAATGAGATCCTTAACCGATGGAAACAGCACTTCGAAAACATTAGCAACGAAGAATTTCCGCATCCGCCACTACCAGCTGTGGATCCTGTACTTGGTCCAGTACCAGCCATCACGGTTGCCGAAGTGGAGACCGCTATGAAGAAAATGAAAAATGGAAAGGCAACTGGATCAGATGATCTCCCATCGGAGGTGTGGAAGATGCTTGGATCACAAGCAGCTCAGTTTCTAGCAGATCTCTTCAACAAGATCATCAATGAAAACGAAGCTCCTCTTACTTGGCTCAGCAGTGTAACAATACCAATATGGAAAGGTAAAGGAGATGTGCACAACTGCTCAAATTATCGACCGATTCGCCTGCTTTGCCACACTATGAAGATATTTGAGCGTATCGTGGATACACGCCTTCGTGACATAATCAAGATTGCCTCAAACCAGTGTGGTTTTATGAAAGGCACAGGGACAATCGATGCTATTCACGCCGCTCGTCTTTTGATGGAAAGGCACCTAGAAAAGCGGAAACCACTCCATATAGCCTTCTTGGATCTTGAAAAGGCCTTCGACAGGGTACCTCGTGATCTAATATGGTATGCACTACGACAGCATGGGGTACCAGAAGCATATGTTCAATGGGTTCAGCTTCTTTATCGGAATGTCACCAGCTATGTCCGATGTGCTTCAGGAAACTCCGCAACTTTTCCCATCCGAGTTGGTGTTCATCAGGGGTCAGCTTTGTCCCCGCTCCTGTTCATCATCTGTCTTGACACCATCGCAGCCGAACTACTGCAACCACATCCCTGGACCTTGCTCTATGCTGACGATATCATTGTAGACTGCAAGTCTCGCCAAGAATTGGAGCAACATGTTCAATGTTGGAAAACTGCACTAGACACCCATGGCCTACGACTTAATATTGGGAAGACAGAGTATATGGAGTGTGGTGTACCAAGTGAAGGATCTATTCACACTGATGGCACTGAACTCCGAAAATCATCTGCATTCAAATACTTGGGTACGCTAATCTGTTCAGATGGCCGAACACTCCCAGATGTCCGAAACAGAGTCAACGCTGCATGGCTGAAATGGCGCCAAGTTACTGGAGTCCTTTTTGACCGGAATGTGCCACTATATCTGAAGTCGAAAATTGACAGAACCATCGTTCGACCAGTAGCACTGTACGGTACTGAATGCTGGCCAGTAACGAAGAGACATGAACAACAACTACATGTCATGGAGATGAAGATGATTCGCTGGACACAGGGACTTAATAGACTGGACCACATCAGGAATGACAATGTTCGAGCTACATTTGGTGTGGCTCCAATCCATGAAAAAATGCGGGAGAGCCGTCTGCGTTGGTATGGCCATGTACTGCGTAGCAATCACTCTTCAGTCGCGAGAACTGCACTTGACATCAGTCCAGAAGGCCGACGACCACGAGGGCGACCGAGAAAGCGCTGGCTGGATACTATGCGGGAGGACATGCAACTAGTGAATGCCACAACTAGAGACGCTCAAGATCGAGCAGTATGGAAGAAAAAGTGCAGAAAAGCAGACCCTGCAATAAAGCGGGATTAATGCTAGGAAGATGATGAGAGTGGGAGATAGAAATTACCCTCAGGTGGCCATTGCTCGAAGTTACCGAAAACACCGTTGCCCATATTTTAATCGAGTGTGTGAATCTTACTTGGTTTGCACCATAAGCTCAATCTCATATTAGCCGGTGACGAGGTGGCTGCTGATCGCGTCATCTATTTCATGGGTGGGAGAGTAGGTCAGGGCCAGCAAATTAAATTATCCTGTTATTTTTTACTTAACTTTAATCAAATATTCAAATAATACGCCAAATCAATACTCAATTTATATATAATTCTATATAAATAGGACATGTTTCGGCCTTCAATGAGGCCATCTTCAGCTAAACAAGAATCAATTAAGAATTAAGCTAAACTATTATAAAAGTATTTAAATCTAGTAAGAAAAGAAATATTGATGTTAAAATTGAATAAAATGAATCACTATTAAAATGGATATATTTACAAATCAAATTAAATAAAATGAAAATAAAATACTTGTCATTTTTCTTCAAAATGTAGTTAAAAACGAGAAAATATTATTGGTGAATGTAAACAAATATTCAAGTCAACCCCCCCTCCCCCCTGGCACTATACAGCCCATGACGGGCTAAGGCCGACCAAGCGACCGCTGCCCAGCCATTTGGCCTGCAGATATTGGGGTGACGCGTGATCAGCGCGTCGGGTCCCCTCGGCCGTTAATCTTGGTTTTCGTGATCGGGGCGCTGTCTCACTGTCAGACAGCTACTCAATTGTCCTCACGAGGCTGAGAGTGCACCCCGTTCAAAACAAATATTAAACTATATAATAATTCTTATCAAAATAATAGTCTACACTTAAAATAATTTAAAAATAAGGTTCTGTAACCAATAATTAATATAGATCAGTGAAATTGAATAAGCACGTAGTTAAATGCTTAAATGAATAAGTAAATCTTCTATCTTCAACATGAAGTTAAAATTCTGAATAGGTGCCAAATACTAAGTGTGCCGACATGAACGTAGTTTAGATCATGAAATATTAAGTAAATGGATCACTGCTTGAGACGAATAAGGAGATCTTCACTCAAGATGGAGTTAAAATTTTGAATACGTGCCAATAAGTAATAGTGTTGACATAAAGTGCCCTGCTAAGAAAATAAATATGTCAGAGAAAAATTTTATGTAATTAGAATAATAAATTAATAGATATATGATTGTGGTAAAGATCTACATTTATATTTAATTGTAACATACCTTGATGTAAGAGAACGAAGAATTGGTGCGTCAAAGTTAGACAAAAGCTTCTTGTGCGCAAATGTCTGTGAAGAAATAGTGGGTAATATGAAGCACATGTTTAGATGAATGAAGAAATGTTAACTGCATTTATATATTATTATGTATTCTTATCTTCTATAGCTTTATCGTGGTATGTAAATAACATATGTAACCTATAATATGTTCCCCGTTTTGATCAATGAGGCTAAGTATGTCATTATTATCGTCTCTGTGAAAATAAAATAAAAGTCATCGAGATTTAATGTTTGGTACATAGCACTGCATAGGTAACAGAAGTGCAATTTTATAGTATCAAAGAAGCATGAGAGTAAAGTTTAATACAATTCCGTAGTGGCGTTGCTGTGTAAAATAATTGCTTATGTATATTATATTTAATCTGTATGAAATGTTGTCTTAAATGTGAAATAAGTATAAGTATGTATAGTGTATGTGCGTCTCTTTAATTGACTATATCTTGGCACTTTTTTAAACTTCATTATTATTCTTCCTTGAAATTATATATTTCATTTTAGTTACATATCTAATGCAATTTACCTAAACATTAAATCTCACAGTTATATATTCACCAAATTATTTTAATGACATGCCACCTATCATATACATAGTAACGCTACAACGGCTAGTTTATTAACCTTCTCCGTATCTCCTTGGACATTTCACATTACATTCAGTTACCGATATAATGCAATATACCTAAACTTTTATCTCAATAAAATTTATATATTTAACTAAGATCACCGCGCTGTTGGAAGCGGCGTTTTCTTCTGCCGTAACTCCTGTCGATATGTGTAGATAAAAGCCAAAGTATTCACAGTCAAATCTGTGTTATCGCTAGTCGACTCCAATTCTGTGATCAATACAGTATTTTTGGCCGCCATCGTAGTAATCTTATCAACGCTAAAACGGCTAGTTTATTAAGCTTCTCCGTATCTCCTTGGACATTTCACACTACATTCAGTTACCGATATAATACAATATACCTCAACTTTTATCTCAATAAAATGTATATATTTAACCAAGATATAGTCAATTAAAGAGACGCACATAAACTATACAAACTTATTATATTTATTTTACATTTAAGACAACATTTCACACAGATTAAATATACAGTAATATACATGAGCAATTATTGTACACAGCAACGCCACTACGGAACTGTATTAAACTTTACTCTCATGCTTCTTTGATACTATAAAATTGCACTTCGGTTACCTATGGAGTGCTATGTACCAAACATTAAATCTCGTTGACTTTTATTTTATTTTCACAGAGACGATAATAATGACATACTTAGCCTCATTGATCAAAACAGGGGAACATATTATAGGTTACTTATGTTATTTACATACCACGATAAAGCTATAGAAGATAAGACCATAATTCCGTGGTCGAATGGCAAATGTCTAGTCTGGGATGCAACGTGCTCAGATACGTTGGCTCCTTCCTATATCTCATCATCGTCAAAAGAAGCAGGAACTGTAGCTGAGATCGCCGTCACTCGGTAGTATAACAAATATGGGAAGATCATGGAGGACTATATTTTTGTGGCCTTTGCTGTGGAGACAATGGGTCCTTGGATTGAGGACGCAATAAATCTAGTAAACAAGCTAGGAAGAGTAATAGGTGGAGTCTCTGGTGATCCTCGTACCTAAACCTATTTGATGCAGAGAATCATCATAGATATTCAAAAGGGAAACGCGGCCTGTGTTATGGGAACTATTCTACATACCACTTCAATGGACGAAATATTTTATTTGTTATAGTTAATTTA
Source organism: Meconema thalassinum (assembly GCA_946902985.2). NCBI lineage: Eukaryota > Metazoa > Arthropoda > Insecta > Orthoptera > Tettigoniidae > Meconema > Meconema thalassinum. The sequence continues at coordinate 123,022,600 of OX336398.1, forward strand.
ATACGGATGTCTTATTTCAAGAGTGTATTGAACTGGCTGATTAATGTAAAATGTGCCTGTTTGTGTAGCTGTAGAAATAAAATTATTTTCGTCCTTTTTCTTCAATCATCTAAACATGTGCTTCATATTACCCACTATTTCTTCACAGACATTTGCGCACAAGAAGCTTTCATCTAACATTGTCGCACCAATTCTTCGTTCTCTTACATCAAGGTATGTTACAATTAAATATAAATGTAGATCTTTACCACAATCATATATCTATTAATTTATTATTTCAATTACATAAAAATTTTCTCTGACATATTTATATTCTTAGCAGGGCACATTATATTAGAAAGAAAATAAAGGGATTCTGCCTTTTCAATACTTATATTGAACCTACTCACAGGTACATGTTTCGAAGGTAAAACTCAAAGGTAATTTATCTTTGTTATTTTTATGTACAGGCTGAGGAAGAAGGAGTTTTACCTTCGAAACATGTACCTGTGAGTAGGTTCAATATAAGTATTGAAACGGCAGAATCCCTTTATTTTCTTTCTAATATATAGTTAGTAAATACGGACCTCAATTACTGACATTATGAGAGCACTTTATGTCAACACGATTACTTTTTGGCACGTATTCAAAATTTTAACTCCATCTTGAGTGAAGATATCCTTATTCGTCTCAAGCACTGATCCATTTACTTAATGTTTCAAGCTCTAAACTACGTTCATGTCGGCACACTTAGTATTTGGCACCTATTCAGAACTTTAACTTCATGTTGAAGATAGAAGATTTACTCATTCATTTAAGCATTTAACTTTCTGCTTATTCAATTTCACTGATCTATATTAATTGTTGGTTACAGAACCTTATTTTTAAACTATTTTAAGTGTATTATTTTGATAAGAATTATTATATAGTTTAATATTTTCTCTTTTTTAACTACATTTTGAAGAAAAATGACTAAGTATTTTATTTTCATTTTATTTAATTTGATTTGTAAGGATATCCATTTTAATAGTGATTTATCTTATTCAATTTTAACATTAATATTTATTTTCTTATTAGATTTAAGTAATTTTTTAATAGTTTAGCTTAATTCTTAATTGATTCTTGTTTAGCTGAAGATGGCCTCATTGAAGGCCGACATATGTCCTATTTATATAGAATTATATATAAATTGAGTATTGATTTGGCGTATTATTTGAATAGTTTATTAACTTCTATCAATACAGATTTTAATGGCGAATATCTTCGCATTTTACTCAACTTGTTCTTTTTTTTAACTCTTAAACTGTTGCATTCTTCTCTTCTCGTGCTGTTCTCAGATTAGCGGTAGCAATAAGTCACCAAGCCCTTCTCACACCTGACTCTGCCTTGTCAAGCCAAGCAATTGCTTACTGGGGGAGAGATGACGCTTCGTCGTGATCCCTTTTACCTTTGGGTACCTGGTGAGTTAGCCGTGGTCGTTACGGCGTGGCTCACATCCGGGAGGCAAGGCGGTTTGAATCCCCCCACCGGCTACCTTGAATATGGTATTCTGTGGTTTCCCATCTTCCTTCCAGGCAAATGACGGGGTTGGTCCCTAACTATAGGCCACAGCCGCTACCTTCCCATTCCTCGTCCTTACAATCCCACTTTCCTCCCCAGACAACACGCCACACGTGACGGTACTTGTAGCTCACCCCATGGGTGTCCGCATAGAAGCAGCTACTAACTCTGGCGAGCCGAACATGCCCTCGGACACTCCTGGCACTAAAAGCCATGCGCTTAAAAGAAAAAACTTTGGGTGGCCTTGGAGACCACATGTTTCCTATGCTGATGTGCTCGGATGTGGCGGCTCGGATTGCCGGTATCCGTTAGCAGTCTGAAACTTCCTGTACATACGCAGCCGTTCGTTTTCCCCAATCTATCTGAATGAATGTCACTGTAATTGTCAACTGATTACTACCTGTATAATCGCCAACTAGGAGTGAAACCCACAGGGTTCTTTCACTACTTTGTTTGCTGTCCGGTCTATGATCAGGTTTAGCCAACCTTGCCGCTGGGCCTGTCAATATTGTTTTTTTGTTAGGTTCCCGGAACTGTCAGCCGTTGATTGAGTATGGCGAGTTGACGACAACAGGTATTAATGGAAGGCAGAGTTTGAACAAGCTCTAGTGTAGTCTCCCTGTCTTTTTGCTTTTTGTCTCAGTACTGGCTTCTTCTTTTCTCGTGCATCTTCAGCTGTGTTAAAAACAAGTGTATTTTGGCTGAAAGGCTGTATAATTTAGCCGCCGTCTATGGTCTCGGGATAATTTTGTACTGAGGTTCCGGATCCAGAGTTCTGAAGGTTCAAACGGGGCAGATCTGTGAAGAGATGGGTTAGAATTCTCCCATCATAGAAGGTTTTTTTTGGCCGTGGTTTTCCCCCCTTCTACTCCAGGCCAATGCCGGGGACGAAGAGGACATGAAGGTCCATCAAAGGGGAAGATATTAATGTTCCGATAACCTTTCCGATTTTGCGTGTAACATCGATGTGTTGTTAAGATCGTGTGAGGTGTCCTTTATCCAGTTGATTGCAGCTCACCACCAATCTGCTTGCAGAGTAATGATCCGAGATTGCGTCGCGCGTCTCACAACCGCTTAATGAAAGGAGTAAATTGAATAAAAGACTAAAGGACAAGAAGGGAGAACCTCGCCAAGAAATTGCTTAGAGCCCTTGAATTCCCTGCGAGAAGATTCGCATACTTTTCATTGTCACTCGCCTCATAACTTTTGCCCCCCATATGACAGTGCAAGATGGTTAGAGGAAAAGTCCTGTTGTTTCATGCTGAGACGTGAAAAACAAATAGACACTTTTATGGGCCGACCCATGCTGTTGTCCATATCCTAGTCCCCACAGTTGGTTTTCAAACCGTCCCTTATCGCCAAGAGAACTTTGGTCAGCAAATCAATCACGCTTTCGTTTTCATATTGCCTTAATTAAATGAGAACTGTCCTCCCTCGCTCCCTCCTACCCCCCCCCACCCCCCCCCCCCCCCCCCCTTCTTCCTCCCCCTCTCTCTCTCTCATCATGCTTGCTCCTCTCCTTCAATCGTTTAAACTCATTTACTTCCTCTTGTAATAGCTTTACTTTTTCTCTTAGATTCTTTACCTCTGCGCTATTTTGAGCCAGTCCTTATGTCCCCATTCTCATTCTTTACACAACATGCCTTAATCTTCTTGGGGGCGTAGTGGCGCAGCGGTCAAGCTGTTGGCCTCTCACCAAGCTGGACCGGGTTCGATTCCTGGTCAATGCATGTGGGATTTTCGAAGTGAAATGCCATATCCTGTGGTTTGGATTCCACGTAAAAAGGAGGTCCCGTTGCTCATGATCGCATGATTAACGGTCACGTAAAACTAAAAGCTTCCTTCCTTTCCTTAATCTTCTTAATTCCATTGCATTGCTCAAGGAGAATGTCACGGATCTGATCTGTCTGATTCGCTTCCTATGCAATTTAATGTTATTTATTTTTTTATTTTTTTATGAATTTATTTATTTATGTATTTTTTACATCGTTATGCCCTAAACCTGCTTAGCTGATGTGTTAGCCTTCTTTTCCTCCCAAAATCTCTTCATCCTCTCACTGAGCTTCTTCCTTAGTTCTTCTGACCAAGTTATAGTGTGTGTGGTGTTCGGTTTGTCTCCAAATTGGTGAATGTCGTTTTCGGTTCTGAATTTATATCTGTCCCGTACAATGTCTTCCAAGATGTTTATTTCCTGGAGATCTGTTTCAATTTTGGTTTTTAATGACAGGGCTAGGTTGAGAATTCTTTTAGTTAGTCTGTTTTATTGTTCATTCTGATAATGGGTCCATAAAATTTCAACCGTCCTCTTCCGAAAAGTGTGAGAGTTTTTTCAGAAGGACACTATATTTTCTGGGATGGTTTTGTCCTCCATATTTCCTCTATACAAACTGGGCCAAAAATGTTCCTTAAAATTTTCCTTTCTTGTTTCTCTTTGTCTTTGGTTAAAGATCCGCCACCAATGGTTAATGTTTCTGACTCATACAACGCTTCAGGTTTGATTACTGTATTATAGTGTCTAAGTGTTGCTTTCCGAGATATTGTTTTTTTTTATTATACCTGTTCCAAGTGATACTGTATAAGGTTTCTGTAATTTGGAAATTCGTTCTTAATTTGCTTCGCGGTTTCAACCAGAAGGCTGAATAATTTCTCCCAATTATTTGAATTGGTTCACTTGAAAGATTTTGCCAAATTTAGTTACGATAGATTGGTTGGTTTCTTAGTTTAGGGGCTGTGACAAGGCGGTCATGTAGCCCCGTGTACTCTGGGTTATGTAGAATTTGTCTGATAACCGGTGTTAATTTTATTGTGATGACTGTATTAGTGTGTGTTATCTGTGATTTAGGTAGAAGGACTGCATACGATTAATTTTTTTAAGTAGTTCCTACTTTTGCCACCAAATGCTACCGTCCACGACACCTAGCTGTGGTCGTGGCTACTAAATGCCATCGCAGTCAGCATCTGGCGGCGAACATTGGAACTAATATAGCGTTATCAAACTAACCTACACATTTTAGCTTCCACAAGTGTTGTTAGTGGATGGTTCGTTTTCATGCCATAAATCTATGACATGGAACCGCCGGCTTTACTTCCCCTCCGAAGGATGGCATACTGAGGGATTTTTAACGCTCTTAAAAAATTCGACGACTTCGGCTGGGCTTAAACCCGCTATCTTGGGCATAGAAGCTCAGCATGCTATCAACTACGCCACCGAAGCCGCTGTTATCATAGGTTGTCCATTATTTTGTTATTTCTTCTTCTTTTTGCGTTTTGCCCATTATAGAGCGCGCTTGAACTTGTTTTTCGGCTTGATGATATTCGCCTTCCTATCTTCCCAAAATCTCTTCATGAAGTCACTGTGCTAACTTCTGTCCACTTGGTTCCAGTCCTGCCACTAGTTTTCACCCTAAACTTGTGCTTTGTTACTGCGGTCCTGAAGACTTTGCGGTTTCTCAGAATATTTTCTCCGATGTTCAACTCTTGCAGGTCCTCTCTTGATTCATCCAGCCAGGCTATCCTTGATTTCTGAGAATTTATTACATTGAATAACCTTTTTGTAAGTCTATAATCGTCCATCCTGAAGAGGTGTCCATAAAATGTTAAACGTCTTTTTCGTACCGTGTTGCTGAAACTATCTGTGTGACGGTATAGGTCTGAATTTCGTCTTTTAATCCAAATTCCGTTTTCTTGTGTGGGGGCCGAATATTTTTCTAAGAATTTTACGTTCTTGCTTTTCTATATTTGCAATTTTAGAAAGACCTCCTAAAGCTATGGTTTCTGAAGCATATAGAGCTTCCGGTAGTACAACTGTTTTGTAGTGTTTCAGTTTTGCATTATGTGATATTACTCTTTTATTATAGTAATCCCATGTTAGTATGAATGCTCTATGAAGTTTTGAGGCTCTTTCTGTGTTAGCCAAACTGTCCAATCCTGAAGGAAGAATTATTTCTCCAAGGTATTTAAAAAATTCTACTTGTGATATTGCTCCATACGCTGTTTCTATTTTTTCTTTCTTGTTCTTTTGCTGAAAATTCTTCATGTACTTGGTTTTTTCAAATGATATTTGAAGGCCTGCTTGTGATGCTATTCTGTATAATGTCTCAATAGCATGCTTAGTTTCTTCTTTGTTCCTAGTGATAATCGCTAGGTCATCTGCGAAAGCCAAGCATTTCACATTGATTTTGTTTCCAGCAGTTCCTATGCTAACGCCTTTGATGTTCTTTTCCCACTCTCTGATGACTTTATCTAGAACCAGGTTAAATAGAAGGGGTGAAAGTCCGTCTCCTTGGCGAACACCTGTTCGTACTTCAAAAGAGTCAGAAATTTCCCCAAGAAACTTCCCCTTCGATGTTGTATTGGTGAGAGTCTGACGAATCAGTTCTCTGGTCTTCCTGTCCACTTGAAGTTCTTCTAGCGTCTCAAACAGGGTCTGCCTGTCCACAGAATCATATGCTTTCTTTAGGTCCACAAAGGTGACAATTGTGGGGTTGGATCTGCGGATCTTCAAAATCATCTTCAGATTCCATATCTGTTCAGCACATGAACGCCCTTTTCTAAAACCCGCTTGATATTCACCAATCAAATGGTCTGTTTGTTTCTCTAGTCTGTTCAGAAGAGCTTTAGATAGGATTTTATAGGCCACAGATAATAGGGATAGACCTCTATAGTTGTTTGGATCAGTTTTGTTACCTCTCTTGTGCATTGGATGTATTAACGCGCACTTCCAGTCCTGTGGGATCACTTCTGTTTCCCAAATTGCTTTTAAAATTGCGTGGATTCTTCTGGTGACCTCTTCCCCACCGAGTTTCAACATTTCAGCGGTAATACCGTCTTCTCCTGGTGCTTTGTTGTTTTTAAGAGATTGAATGATTTCAGCTGTTTCTTCCATTGTCGGTGGATGGTAATCTGGATTCGGTGCAGGCTTTTCAAAGTGCATTTTTTCTTTCGGTGGGTCACAATTGAGTAGGTCCTGGAAGTAATCTGCTAAGATCTTGCAGTTTTCCTTGGTGTTTGTTTCTAGTGAGCCATCTGGTCTACTGAAACATATGCTAGGTGGTTGATAACTAGACAGACTCTCACGGAAGGTCTTATAGAAACTTCTGGTGTTGTTTTTTAGGAAATCCTGTTCTATCTCTATGAGTTTATTCCTGTCGTATGTCCGCTTCTCCCTGCGGATGATCTTAGCTGTTGATTTCTGGATCTTAAGGAATAATTCCCATCGTTCAGTTGTCTGATGTCCGTTCCATTTATTCCAGGCTTTAATTCTGTCTTCAATTGCTTTATCACAGGTTGTGTTCCACCATCTGTGTTTCCTTTTCCTATTTTGTTATTTATTTTTTACTTATTTATTTATTTGGACTGTCTTGAATTTGTTTTCCATTCTTCTATATCATATTTTATTTGGGTCCAGTTATGATCCTACAATGATCGTTGAACCGCTCGAACTGAATGTTTGAAATCAGCACATCGTCAGGGAATAAGATGCTTGTGATATGAGTGTGTGTAAACGAGACGCAGACTTATTGGGGAAGTCGTGTGAAGACAGCACCTGTCGTCCTACTACAGACACGCCTGGTTTCACTAATTGAAATCGTGGTGGCGCAATGTGCTAACAACTATCATCAATAACGAGATCTGCAACCCTCATTATATGAAGAAAAAAGATACCGTACTAGCGATCCATAGCTCAACGTGATCTGAGTATGATATAGGAAAAGCGTCACTTCCAAGCCCTGGATTCTTTCTATTGCACCGTCGGTTTTTTTTTTCTTTTTAGTACTGGCGTATTCAAGAACTCTGTAAAGCAATATTTTCATAAGTACTCTGAAGAAATACTTTGCACAACAAAAACGAGTAGTGAATTATATTCAATCATTTTTGTATGATACAATCAATCATTTCGTCTGGCGTCAGGACTCGCAAGGTTAATTGAATTACTGTTTGTCCACATACTCAAGAACACTGTTGAACAATATGTGTAACATGAATGTTAACACTATGTGGGACTACACTGCAAAAACGATTTTTAAGAAACTAGCTGGTTATCCAGGTAAAAATATACTACTGTCGACCAAAATACTGTATTATGTGCACTCGAGTTTGAAGGTTGTTTGCGAAGTAACCAATAGACCTACATAAAATCCAATAACATCATCATTTTTGTCGTTCTATTTTACGTTAATTCATGTAGGTTTGGAATGTTTAATTTATATTTTAATTTTTTTTTTTATCGCAGTTGAAACACAATAAGTGCCCGTTTTTAAGCGTGTTTCAACCATGCGTCACATATAAGAATTATTATCTCACAAACCCGTCATCAGATCGAATCCAAATTTTAACACAATATACATTGGAATGTTGTATAACTGGTTTATTAATTTCCAATTTGTTTGTGTTCAAGAACGAAAGTTATCATTTTTGTAAGGGTAACTTTTTCTCGGCTCGGGGTCGTTGGAAAATGTAGTTCTTGGTTGCGTTGTAATCCTTATACATCAAAAAGTTATGCTATATGAGTGTGAAATACGTAAATCAATTCACTTATTTTATATCGTTTTGTATTTGCACGGGGAAATAAGACATGGTTCACCAGCTAGCCGCTCCGGGAAATCCTGTACAGCGTTGCTGATATGGAGCCCATCACTTCCGAGCGAGGCCCGCCATGACGCGTGATCGAGCCCATCTTGGCAACGCAGTGCAGCTTTCACCGGAGCGGCTAACTGGTGAACCATGACTTAATTCCCCGTACAAATACAAACCGATATAAAATAAGTGAATTAATGTACGTATTTCACTATCATACAGCATACCTTTTTGATGTATAAGGATTACAACGCGACCAAGAACTACATTTACAAACCACCCCGAGCCGAGAAAAATTTACCTTACAAAAATGATAACAACTTCGTTTCTTGGACACACAAACTTTTAAAATTAATAAACCAGTTATACAACAATCCAATGTATATTGTGTTAAAATTTGGATTCGTTCTGATGACGGGTTTGTGAGATAATCATTCTTAAATGTGACGCATGGTTGAAACACGCTTAAAAACGGGCACTTTTTGTGTTCCAACTGCGATAAAAAATATTAAAATATAAATTAAAAATTCCAAACCTACATGAACTAACGTAAAATAGAACGACGAAAATGATGTTATTGGCTTTTATGTAGGTCTATTGGTTACTTCACAAACCACCTTCAAACTCGAGTACACATAATATTTTGGTCGACAGTTGTGTGTTTATCTTACACTCTTGTCACTTTTATTGTTTTAACATGAGTAAGACTTGTTCATTTTTTATTTGGCATTCTAATTATTGTATTCCCGTACAGTATATTTTTGTTTCTTCTTCTTCTTCTTCTTCTTCTTGAATCGGCCAGTTTGGGGTACGTCAGATCACTTCTTGTGCTCCTCTTTTCTCGCAATACTTCATTCTATCTGATCTCCTCTTCCTTTCCTCTTCTGTTATCAGCATCTTTTTTTTTTTTTTTTTGTGTCTACCTTGGTTTGGAACTTCTTAGTGTCATCTTTGGTCACGATTTTGGCTGTACCATTCATTAACATGATCTTAATAATCTGGAGTTCTCGCAGGCCCTTTTCCACTTCCGTAAACCAATTAGGTTTGATCTTCTTTTTGAAAAAGAAGTCAAAGATTTGCTTAGTTTGTTATTACAATTATTGCTTTTTTATTTTATTAATATTGGGCTGATTTCGTATTTTAACTAATCAAAATGTATGTATTTATTTATTTAACTGTGTTACGTGTGGGGTGGGGGTGGGGTGCGCAAATAACCTTGTTGTTCCACCCCTTAAAACAACAACAAAAACATTTTTCTTCTTCTGCTCTTGACGTTCGTACTTGCTCAACAACACTTTACTACTGTTACTTTCCAGGGGCGTGGTGGCGCAGCGGTCAAGCTGTTGGCCTCTAACCAAGGCGGATCGGATTCAATTCCGGGTCAATGCATGTGAGATTTTCAAAGTGAAATTCTATGTCCTGTGGTTAGCATTCCTTGTTGAAAGGAGGTCCCGTGGCTCATGATCGCGAGATTAATGGTTACATAAAACTACAAACTTCCTTCCTTTAGTTCTGTAACTTTCCTCGCTAACGAGCGGCGGCTTAAACGCTACTTACCAATAGCATGCCTCCTCTATTATCTCCACGTGGACTCCAGAACCGGTCCTGATGTCAATCTAAAATTTTGGAGCCGCTCGCTGCGAGCAGACCTAGCAAGACAGCGGTTTTTATTCGCCAGGTGTCGTTGCGTCATGCGCTACTCTGCCTGGAAATCTGAATTCGAGGTGTTTGAATAGGGGACATGTAATGTTAATAGTTTAAATTAAATTAATTTTTTTAAATATTTTTTCCCGCCGTGGGCGGCTCTCGGAGTCGCTCCGGTGGCTTCGTTTAGGGCGTTTGTTGATTATTACGAGCGATGTCATGGGGGTATAATATTTTTGGGGGAGTTTTTTAGTTAAGTTTCGGATATTTGACTTGAGGTCATAGGGATCAGTTTCACCCGTTCGTTTCCATGTTTAACAGCAGCAGCTTCAGTTTGGTAATAAGTACTGTATAGTAATAATAATAATATTAAAATATTGTTTAAGTTTTTGATAGTTTTTAAGGAAGTAAGAATAAGTCCTTTCGTGGGTTAGTTTTGGAAGTATGAAATGGATTTAAGACCTGTGGTAGGTTCTGATTTTAAAATAAGTGATGATGATGATGATGATGATGATGATGATGATGATGATGATAATAATAATAATAAGCCTTGCTGAGTGGATGATGATGATGATGAAGAAATGTTTTGTAAAGTGCATTGAAGGAGATAGTGTGGTCTGATTCGGCTGATTTGAGTGTGGCGCTAGGAGTGCTGTGTCGAGATTGGCTGTAGGTATTTGTGGGCTTTCTGGTGTTATTGGCGGGGTTTATTGGGGATTTTTGGGTAAAATGATGGTATGTAGATGTGCTGTGTTGTGTTTGTACAGTTTTGCGGTCCTGATGGTCTGCTAGCGTGTCAGGTTTCCAGTGTTGCACATCTGCACGTAGTTCTGTCCAGTCCTGCTGCTTGCTGTCAGTGGCTACGGTGGTGAGTTGACAACGCTGTGCCTCCCGCTGGGAAAGTCTTGGCTACCAGCAGACATGGAATGTTAACATATCCGCCTAGCTAGGTTTCAAAGGAGACCCGCTCGTTAAGATGGAGAGTGAGGGAACTATAACTATCTGGTGGTTATGGTTTAAGCCATGCGCGGATGCGCATGTAGTTGCATGTCTGTGGGGATAGCGGATAAGCTGCGGATAATGTTTGGAGTAAATTTGCGGATAGTTTTTAGAATAAGTTACAATCCGAATTTGTTTATTATCACTACTAGAACCCGGATGTTTATGACATATCATATTATTCCGTTATGTTTTTTTTATGACAAATGTAAGGTGATGATTTAAGCTAATCTCATTCAAATTATGTCATGAAGCATATTTAACACTCTGAACTGAAAAGGGTTGCAATCCTGGCTGTATGACATTCATTTTAAGCATAGCACTTGACATAGTCTAGGGCAGCGGTTCCCAAACTTTTCCCCCTCCCGTACCCCTTTGTACATGTTTATCTAAAATAGTACCCCAGAAATAGTAGACTTTTAAAATGTTAAATATTTTACGGGCAATATGCACATAACTCAATAATTAAAACATTAATAATAAAAAATAACTTACAATTATTTATAAGCAACAACTTTACCGAAGAGTAGATACGAGCCCCGTGGTCCTAAGTAGGCCTAAACGATAAAGAAAGAAAGAAAGAAACTTATTTTTAATACAGTATAACTAATATTTTAATGTATTATTTATTTGCTGTTAGTATGCATTTCATTTCAATAAAATGCTAAATATAATTTTCAATTTTACTTTTATTTACTTCTACAAATGAAGACGTATAAATATTTATCTGATGAAAATAAACATATACAGTACATAAGATTTTTAAAATTTGATTTAATTTAAAACCAATTAATTTTAGCGATTAGTTTGGAAAAAATAAACAAATCAAGACAATAGCAGTGCAGCGGTGAAAGTGACTGGGATTGGGTTAGGGTGGGTTGTCGAAGGGGAGCATTGACCTTACGTGCCTGAATAAGATGGCGCTGCATGCCGGTACATTACGACTGACACGTACGATGGAAACATGGCGCCCACCATTGACGTTTATTTTTGGCGTACCCCTAACCGGTTCGTTGCGTACCACCAAGTTGGGAACCGCTGGCTCTAGAGGAACGGCTTTCTCCTCAAATGTCTGAAGTGTGTTGCTTTATGCTTTATATAAAAGTATTATTGTAATGCCAGTGGAAGCTTCTGTGGCTTAGGCGGCAGCACGCCGGCCTTTCACCGCTGGGTCCGTGGTTCAGATCTCGGTCACTCCATGTGAGATTTGTGCTGGACATAGCGGAGGCAGACAGCTTTTTCTCCAGGTACCCCGGTTTTCCCTGTCACAAATGTCATTCCGGCAACACTCTCCACTAAAATTTTATTTCATCTGTCATTCATTTAATCATTGCTCCAGGGGAGTGCGACAGGATTTGGCAGCCGGCACAGTTCATAACCTCGCCGCTAGTTAGAGGCTTTATTCGTGCCATCCCCCGACCCGGTCGGTTGACTGGAAGCAGGCTGTGGATTTTCATTTCATTGTAATGCCATTAGATTCGGATAACAAACGTGCGGATGTGGGTAACAGTCGTGCGGATGTGGGGCGGATGTTTATCCGTGCAGGGCTCTAGCTATGGTTTATCGCTTGTGTGGCTCCTCTCATATTTCGCCTAACTTACTGTCGGTTCTCTACGAGAAGATGAAATTAGCAACCCTGCAACCTATGAATAATGAGAGGGGGTTGAATTGAATGAGAAACTTTTTAATTTTATTTTCTTCTATAAAACTTCGTGAATGCAGTCAGAAACTTTCCAAAAGAAAAGAATGGTAGTGGAAACTTTATTTTTTCCTCGGGTGCCGTTGCTGAGTTGGATTGAACTTTGATGAGACATGAAGGGAAAGAATCCCTTTGATGGCATTACCTGCATAATAATCACGAGCAGAGTAATCCTTTATGAGATAACGATGTCGTTAGGGAAGGAGACCAGATCAAGGATCTTACTATCAGCGTTTCAGGACTAAAATTTATTTAGACTGGAAAAAAGAGAAGTGGGAGGGCGGGGGGGGGGGGGGTAATTTGACTAATATAGATTTGTAACATTAAAGGGTCAAGTAGGAAATCTGATAAATTAGACCAGGGGTGGCCAAATAGTGGCACGCACGAAGAAATCACTATAGGCTATGCAATTTTAGTGGTTTATTAAAACACTTTTCACTTGGGTCTTAAGTTAAAGTTCGAATAATAATGTCATAACATAAATATCTTCCCCCTTCTCAGTTCTCTGCATTACGAGACATGGTACCTGTGATATTATTGTACAGATCCAGGTCGATATACTCGTATGTGTGTGAAAATACCTTTTCCATCATTAGTTCAGTACTCAGCATCTCAAAATTCTTCTGGTTCTTGCTACTTCATCAGTGAATCCCAACATTGAAGAACTTGTGAAGAGGAAGGATATCCAAAGGCGGCAATAAGAAATAAGCCAGTCTTATATGAATGCAAACCTAATAGGACATCCATGAAATAAGTTCATTTTGTAATCTTTTTTTTTTTTTAATCATTTCAAATGATCTTGTTGTTATGCTTTGGGTTGTGTTACGGAGACGGAGACTGCGACGTCATGCAACCGCGCGGGAAGCCTAAGTTAATGGGTAAAAGACGGCGAGTGCGTGACGTCATGCAGCCACGTGGGAAGCCTAAGTTAATGGTTAATGTAGTCTGTTGAAAGAGTCCTGGGGCTTCGAGCGAAGTGAAAAGTATACAGGGTGACTCCTAAAGAGGTGTACAAGATGCCAGATAAGAATACAGGGTGACTCCTACAGAGATATACAAGATGCCAGATAAGAATACAAGGTGACTCTTAAAGAGGTGTACAAGATGGCAGGGAAGAATACAGGGTGACTCCTAAAGAGGTGCACAAGATGTCAGACAAGAATACAGGGTGACTCCTAAAGAGCTGTACAAGATGTCACTCAAGAATACAGGGTGACTTCTAAAGAGATATACAAGATGCCAGAAAAGAATACAGGGTGCCTCCTAAAGACGTGTGCAGTATGTCAGAGCAAAATACAGGGTGACACTTAACGAGGTGTACAGTATGTTAGATTCAATCAAATACACGGGACCCTTAAAGACGTTTGCGAGATATCAGATTCAAATAATGGGTGACCCTTAAAGAGTTGTAAAAGATGTCAGACTCAAATACAGGATGACCCTTAAAGAGGTGCCCGCGCGGGAAGTCTAAGTTAATGGGTAATGGAGTATGTTGAAAGAGTCCTGGGGAGAAGCCCTCCTGAGCCTTTCTAACATGTGTAGCATTTGTAGCATGCATCATTTGAAATGATATAACGTCTAGTCTTTCAGACTGACTGTATTTTTTTTTTTTATATATATAGGCAAGTTCTTTTATCTTTGAATCTTCAGTCTTTTGACTGGTTTGATGCAGCTCTCAATGCCTCCCTGTCCTGAGCTAATCGTTTCAGCTCTACATAGCTACCACACCTCACATCCGAGGCAATCTGTTATTCTAACCTTGGTCTACCCCTACAGTTTTTCTCCCCAACCCTTCCTTCCATAACTAAGTTTGCTATTCCAGGGTGTCTTAGCATGTATCCTACTAACTTATCTCTTCTGTTCATTAGCAGTCGCCACAAACATCTCTCCCCTCCCTATCGTCTTAATACCTCTTCGATCGTAACCCTGCCTACCCATCATTCTCCTGTAATACCACATTTCAAACGCTTTAATTCTCCTCTTCTCTGCTGCACCAACTGTCCCCAAGTTTCACTACTATAGAGCGCCACGCTCCAGACAAAGACTTTCAAAACTGACTTCTTAAAATTAAAATGGTATACAATCCAAAACATTTTTTTCCCCTTACCTTGTTGTTTAATTGGGAGGCTTTGACATCGTGATCATTTCAGCTCCGAGGACTTGCTTGGGATTGTGCAGGATTTGTCTGATAAACTGTGCTATTGTGGCGTTTGTATGTTTACGTGCTGAGTGCGACCGTGCCGGATGCGACCCAGTAATAATCGTGGCTGTAGTGACCCTGCTAGTAGCTTACAGTGCCCCATGCGGCCCATTGTTCGAGAGAAGAATTGAAGATCTTATTTCCAAAGTGACGTAAATCCATGAAATGCAAAACTTCAGAAATCGCGTTTTTGTTTCTTCGTATAGGCCTAATTAAATTCAGATATGATTATGAATATAATGTAATTTCATTCATTACTTTTATGCACATCCTGACACTGTGTTTTAAAAATTTCCGTTCATTGGAAATTGTGGTAATCGTCTCCTGTAAGTTGGAGTTAGGACGTTATGGAAATAAATCATATATTGACATACGCTTTGAGTGGCATTTATGGACATTTAAATGATTTAAACACAAACTGATGCTCTACATTTTCTTCAAAGTTAGCCATTGCCTTGATTTATCACGTGATGCCCAGAGAGTCATCGGATTGGCCAACGTGGATATAAAAGACATTGGAAATAAATACACTTGGAGTTTGATATACGACGTATTGCTACTTAAAACCTTCGCTATACGTAGAGAGAACCTATAAACATGTTTATAGGTCAAGGGGTCAAGCTCTCTGCTGACTCGGTAGACGCGTGGGTTCGAGCCCCACCGTCGGCTGTCCTTGAAATGGTTTTCCGTGGTTTCCCATTTTCAACACCAGGCAAATGCTGGGACAGTACCTTCTGACAGGCCACGGCCGCTTCCTTCCACATCCTTGCCCAGTTTCATTCATCTTCATCCATTCCATCTCTCATCCCGACGCGCAGGTCGCCCACGGGCGTCGACTAGAAAGACCTGCACTCGGCCTCTCAGGAGGCTACACGACAAAAAAAAAAACCTAACATAAGCGGAATTTTAGCAGAGACAGATGTATTAGAAATTCCCAGATTCTACCGTTATATCGGTGCTTGGGTCGCTAGTGGCACGGGTCGCATCCGGCACGACACCATTTGTATTAGGTAACTTAAATGCAATCTGGCCCTGCAGCGTAACCGTGCTCGTTAAATCGTACGTCACGGCAGCTGCAACAAGTCCGGAGATCGGAGGTTCGAATTCCGGCGCTGACAGCCGCTATCCTGAGCGAGGTTTTTCCCCGGAATAGTAGACTACCTTACCGTCAAGTCCCGGGACGCCTACCCCAATCCTGACTCAAATACAGTCATCACATAAATACAGGTTATCAGACAAGTTCAACACACACACCTAAGATGTCCCAAGCTCCTCAAATGAATTAACAACAACAACAACAACGTATAACAATAATAATAATAATAAATTAAAAGCCTAGAATTCATAACGCAACGGTGAGAAATTAAGACGTTCAGCTATTTGGCCATGAAACGCACAAATAGTGCGAAGTCCGAGGTTGCGGGTTTGAGTCCCGCTTGGTTCAGACATTTTAATTCCCTAACTTCTATCTAAATGGCTTACCACTATTTGTGCATTTCAGGGCCTAATAGATTTTCTCAATACTACTACCACTACCACTATTAATCGATATATTGTTTCCTGATAAATATATTACCTCGATTCCGACGAAGTGCCAAGGTATAGAAACGCGCCGGCCTGTGAGGGCTTTCGCACTCTTCTAAAGCGATGATAAATGAAAGAGTAGACTACATTATTAGTGGAATTAAATTGAGAGAGAAGAAAAGCCAGTACGTTCCAGTAACCTAGGGAATTATGGATGAAAGGCCACCTTTTAAATAGAACCGTGCGAGCCATGGAACGGTCTTAAATACACAAATAAAATTTTAAAAAAGTAATTAATTAAATAAATATATACACAAGTTTATACACAAATAGATAACGAATAAACAGATGCATAAATAATTGAGCAAATAAATAAAATAAGAAATAAATAAATGAATAAACAAATTGAAAAATTAATAAACAGATCAATATATATCATAAAAAGAAAAATAAAGAAAGAAAAATATGCGAATAAATGGATAAATAAATGTATAATTATATTAATAAGTTGATAAACGATTAAACAGTAAAATAAATGAACATATCAACTAGTACTAAATAAATAACCAAATAAATAAATAGATAAACCGATAAGTAAATAAATAATCAAACAAATAAAAACATAATACCAGACTTTTTTCGGTAAATCAAAAAAATACAACACCTCGCTTGTTTACAGATTGGCTGGCTGGTAACGATATACATCATTACCGTGTTTTGTTCATAAATTAGACCAGGCCGGCTCTACCTTGCTACCGCTCCATTATAATTAATTACTATAGCTTGGTCTGGCGGGCAAGAGGAAGCCGACAATGAATGAATGGATCACTGATTGGAAGTGAAAAGTGATGTAACCTGATGCCTACTGGAGTTTGCAATTAGGACTGATTGCTGTCTATATAAAGTTATTACTTATTGTGCCATTGTACCTTGAGATAAACCTAGCTAGTGTAAATTACAGTATATCGTTATTTATGTTGAATAACTATCAATAAAAGTCGGCGTAACCTTGGTGGCTGGCATGTTTTTCATTATCATCATTTACAGCATTGTGCCAGTAGTAGGAGTGAGATTGATCTTACTTTCTCGTCCTCCCAAAATCTCTTCATATTTTCGCAATGGTTCTTCTTCCTGAGCTCCTCCGCCCAGGTTCCATTGGTTGTAATGTATGGGCGGTCTGAAAATTGATGATTGTCAACAAGATCCCTGAATTTAGATCTGTCTAGTGCCGTATCACTTGAGATGTCTATTTCCTGAAGGTCGTTTTCAACTTCAAGCAGCCAACTTGTATTTAAAAAAAATTAAAGCTTGCATTGAGAGAGAGTAAGGTTTAGAATTCGAGTCACTCTGTCATAGCTCAGTCTGAGAATATGCCCATAAAATTTCAAATGTATTTTCCTGAATGTGTCCGAGATTTTCTTCGAACGCTGATTTCCTTTTGATGCAAATTCCCTCAGATTATTATTATTATTATTATTATTATTATCTTCAATTACTCATAATTATGGTACAACTACGTTTACAAGGTACGGATTTGATAATCAAGTACCCTGTAAACCTATTACTGAGCTAAAAATAACCTAACAATATGGCACGTATCCAGCAGCACTGCCTTCTGTATTCTGGCAATCAGGTGTTTCATTTTCAGTTCCTCCAAAGCCATTGCCAACGTCTTTGGAACAACTTCCGTGGAAGAGATTACCACTGGCAAAATCCTTACGCATTTTAGTCCCCATAGTTATCGCATTTCTTCCGCCAACGGTGCGTACTTGTTTGTCTTTTTAGCTTGGGTAGTTTGCATATTTTGGCTAAGTGGGATTGCAATGTCTATCAAGTAGGCCTTTTGCTTTCTTTTATTGAGATAGGCAATATCAGGTCGATTGGCCAATATTTTCTGGTCGGTTAAAATAGTCTATCCCAATACATCTTATAATGCTCATTTTCAAGCACGTTGGCAGGCTGGTAATTGTAGTACACCATGCTCGTATCCAGAAGTCCAGATTTTATAGCTAGCTCTTGATGTAAGATCTTAGCAACATCATTGTGTCTCTTGGTATCCTCTATACCATCCAGCGTAGAGCAGCCACCGATGATATGACCGATGGTTTCCAGCGCCGAGGTGCATCTGCGACATCGATCATCTGCTACATTCTCTTTAAGGATGTGCTTTCTATAATGTTTTGTTGCAATGACACGATCCTGTATCGCAATTTAAAAAAAAACTCAGTTCACTGAAGAGAGAACTATTCTTCAACCATAAGTTCGACAATGATCGGTCGACATTATGTTGGCTGAGCATGGGAGGGTGTACACCATGCAGTTCTTTTCGTAACCATGCCACCTGGCGCTGTTCAAACGAAGACTATATATTAAAAATATTTATGAAAACTTAACAGAGTCCGTCCGGCCATTCTATCCGGTCGATTTACTTCGTTCTTTTTTTTTTTATGAAAGGTATTCATGCACAGATTTGTTATCAAGTATTACAAATCACTTAACTTCCGCCTTTCTCAAATTATTTGATTTTTCCAACTTTTTCCAACTTGTATCTCATTGAAACAATCATATCTTTGGTTCTAATTGAGGTACGCACGTCGTTTTGGACTAAGAACACTCAGTGGATCCAGCGCTTTCATTTGAGTTCTTAACTATTCAAATCGGCTGATTCTGAGGAAAATTAAGAGTGGATATTCGATATTACATCTCATTTTTTCAACATTTTGTCTCATTGTAGCAATCATATCTTTGGTTATAATTGAGTTACACAGTTCATTTTGGTCTAAGAGCACTCTGTGGATCAAGCTCTATCTTTTGAGGAATTAAATATTAAAATTGGTTGATTTTGAGGAATGTTATGAGTGCCGAAGCGAATATTAGAAATATTTATGAAAACTTAACCGAGTCCGTCCGGCCATTCTATCCGGTCGATTTCCTTCATTCTTTATTTAAATGAAAGGTATTCATGCACGGATTTGTTATCAAGTATTACAAATCACTTAACTTCCGCCTTCCTCAAATTATTTGATTTCTTGAACTTTTTCTAACTTAGTTTTCTCATTGAAGCAATCATATCCTTGGTTTTAATTGAGGAACGCAGGTCGTATTAGTCTGAGAACACTCGGGTGGATCAAGCTCTTTCATTCGAGCTCTTAAATATTCAAGTCGGCTGATTCTGAGGAAAGTTATGAGTGGACATTCAATATTACTTCTCATTTTTCAATTTCTTGCACCGAGAAATGAACATTGCCATTCAATTTATAGGGTAGTTTCAGATCTACTTCCAGGAACTTCTAGATTGTACACGAGTGTGAATACATTGGTAACTGAGGAAGAAAGTGAAGTTTTGCAGTTTCCCACTGAATTTGTGAACAGGCTTGAGATGAGTGGTCTACCTCCCCATGTGCTGACTTTGAAAGAAGGTGCTATTGTAATGCTCCTTAGGAATTTCAATGCAACTAAGGGATTACTGAACGGGTGGAGGCTAATGGTTAGAAAAATGTACAACAATATCATAGATTTATAAGTTCTAACTGGTGTGAATAGTGGGGAGCAAATACTGCTACCTCGCGTAGATTTGTCACCATCTGACACTACAATGCCGTTCTCTTTTAAAAGACGGCAATTTCCTATTACACTAGCCTTTTTTATTACGATCAACAAAGCGCAGGGTCAAACGCTTCATCGAGTTGGAATCTACTTGCCTGATTCTGTTTTTAGCCACGGACAATTATATGTTGCCTTATCCCGAGGAAGAACATTTAAAGATGAACAAGTAGAAAATAAACCTAAGGGTCGACGCACAGCGAACATTGTCTGGAAGGAAGTATTGTGAAATAAATGTTATAAACTACTAGCAACCCGCCCCGGCTTCACCCGGGATCAGTTATGAATGCATTACGTAATCATCATCATCTTCTTTGCATTTTCCCACTTATGTGGGGTCTGCCTTCCTGCAATGTTTCCTCCACTTCAATCGATCCATAGCGTCTCGGGGGCGGAGCTTAGTGAGCCGCATGTCATCTCTCAGCCTATCCAACCAGCGTGTTTGAGGTCGCCCTCGAGGTCGACGACCCTCCACATTTAGTTGAAGGGCAGTCTTAGCAACTGAGGTTTCACTGCTACGGAGCACATGTCCATACCACCGCAGACGTGATTCACGCATTTTGTCTGTGATTGGGGCAACCTTGAAATCCTTCCGCACGGCATCATTCCTAATATGGTCCAGTCGAGTCAAACCATTGGACCACCGCAACATCTTCATTTCCATTACATGAAGTGCCTGTTCGTGCTTCGATGTTGTAGGCCAGCATTCAGATCCATGAAGGGCCACCGGTCTAATCACTGTGCGATATACCTTAGATTTTAAATGTAATGGAATTTTCTTATCGCATAGGACTCCAGTAACTTGGCGCCATTTCATCCATGCGGCAGTGACTCTTGTTTTGACATCAGGAATCGTGCTGCAGTCTGAGGTGATGCATGACCCAAGGTATTTGAATTGGGTCACTTTATTAAGTTGAACCTCACCAACAGTGATCGTGCCATCAGTTTGGTCACCGCATTCCAGGTATTCCGTTTTCTTCAGGTTCAATTTCATCCCAAATTCTTCAAGACGCATCTTCCACTCTTGTACTTGCTGTTCGAGGTGCCCACGGGTCTCGTTAGCTATCATGACATCATCCGCATATAATAATGTCCATGGATGCCTGGTTTGGATGTCATTTGTGATGGCGTTCATACAGAGTATGAAGAGCAAGGGGGACAAGGCTGATCCTTGATGGACACCAACAGTGATTTGGAAGGTATCGGACATTCCTGCTGCACACCGCACTGAGCTTGTTGTCTTTCGGTACAGAAGTTTCACCCAGTTTACATAGGCTTCTGGTACACCGTGTAGCCTCAGTGCTAGCCAGATGAGATCATGTGGTACTCTATCGAACGCCTTTTCCAGATCAAGAAAGGCTAAGTGAACTGTCTTCCTTTTCTCATGGTGTCGTTCCATCAATAGACGAAGTGCATGGAGAGCGTCTGTTGTTCCGCTGTTTTTAACAAAGCCACACTGGTTAGATGAAACAGTGATGATGTTTCGTAACCTCGCTTCAAGAACACGTTCAAAAATTTTCATAGTATGGGATAGGAGGCGGATTGGCCTATAATTTGAGCATTCCAGTATATCTCCTTTTCCTTTCCAAATAGGAATTGTGATACTGGTTATCCAGGCCTCTGGTACTGTGTCTTCCATAATAATTTTGTTGAAGAAGTCAGTAAGCCATACTACACCTTGTTCCTCCAGGAGATTCCATACTTCGGCTGGTATATCATCTGCACCAGGCGCTTTCCCCGGCTTCATTTTGCTGATGGCAGTGGACACTTCTTCTGTAGTGATAATGGGCACAGGGCCGTGGATAGGGTCAGCTGTCGGTAGAGGTGGATGAGGGAACTCCGTATTGCATATATCCTCAAAATACTCCTTCCAGCGACATAGTATGTCATGTCTCTTTTGTAGGAGGAGCCCATTTCTGTCTTTGATGTTGATAACATGACCGAGATCGTGTGAGGCACGCTCGCGAGCGCGCGCAAGTTTGTAGATTCTATTTGTGCTACCAGGTTTATCCAGTTCGTCGTAGATGGTTTTGTAATGTGCTGCTTTTGCAATTGCAACAGCTCGTTTTGCACTGGACTTGAGAGCCCGGTACCTACCCAAATCCTCCAAGCTGCGTGTCTGGTGCCACGTCTTGTAAGCAGCTTTCTTCTCCCTGGTTACCTGCTGCACATCATCATTCCACCACCAGGTCTGTTTGTCAATAAGGCGTCGATTTGGTTTGGTGACACCTAGAGTGGATGTGGCATATGTCTTGATGGATTCGGACAGTGTGTTCCAGCCATCTTCTACTGATGACGTAGAATTTGAAAGCGATGGTATCAATGCTTCTTTGATGGTAGCTTGATGTTCTAATAGTCTCCACCATTTAATACGTTCAATCTTCGTGCTTGGCCTCACAGATACATAATCTATATGGACTGCGGCATCTAGTACAAGTATTCGGTGTTGAGGAGCAACGCTGTCATATGGGATCACTTTTGTATCCTTGATCATTGCGAGGTCTCTTCGTCGCGTCATCCAGTAGTCAATTTGGGATGTATGACTTCCACTATAGTAGGTGATAAGGTGTGAATCCCGCTTTCTAAAAAAAGTGTTAGTTACAGACAAATCCCACGCTTCCGCAAATTCTAGAATTCGAATACCATCATTGTTACGGCAACCATAACCATGGCCTCCATGATTTCGTTCAAATCCATCTCTTTCATGACCAACATGTCCATTTAAGTCTCCACCAATGAAAAGAATTTCGCTATCATCAACAGCTTGAATGTGTCCCTCTAGATCGTTCCAAAACTTGTCTTTCTCTTCTTCAAGGCAACCAGTCTGTGGAGCATAGCATGACACAACTCGGATTAAACTGGTCCCCAAGGTTATCTGTATTGACATCAGGCGGTCGCTGATGCGTGCTACTTCAGAGACGGTGTCGCGAATCCACTGGTTTACAATGACACCGACTCCATTTGCACTTTTCTTACCATTATAGATTAGCTTGTAGCCTTCTCCGATATCTCTTGATTTTGCACCTGCCCATCGGGTTTCTTGAACGCAAGCTATGTCCACATTCCGGTGCTTCAAAGAGGCGGCCAGTTCTCGGCTTCGGCCTGTCATTGTTCCAATGTTGACAGTGGCTAGCCTGATACGATTTGATTTATGTTGGTCTAGCTTCTTTAGCCGACGTCGACGATGCGTCGGTAGCCCTCGTCCATTTTCCACATCGTTCGGGCGAAAACGGTGCGCGTCGCTTAGAGGGGACGCCCTAGCATTTATATCTGAATGAAGAGGAGTCAACTGCATGTTGGATACGACAAAAATTCCTCAACCGACGTGTCGCTACGCCTGTCGTCAAGGGCATTTTATACCTACTGCCAGGTATTCATGAGGCCGCCCCTAACATGGAGAACAGACGCCTTTTGCAGCCGCTCCTAACATGGAGAACAGACGCTGCATTTGATATATGCCCCAATTTGTGCATATACCTTTTACTCAATTATCCCGAGCACTAGGATGCCTCTTCCGCCATCAACACTGTACCGAAGAATATCTTCTCCACTGTAGCTGCCGTTGAGGTCTTCACCGTAACCCTGGCAAGGGACCCTTACAAGGTACTACCAGCCGGGTCAGCTGGCCCAAGGTTTTTTTGAGAGGTGTTACTCCTCTATCACTCACCCTTTGTCCTGACTTGTGACAGGCAGAGCCTGGCTCCCCAATAATGGGTCCAGGTTGGTGGGGTAATAAGCGCCTTTATTTTCGATGTCAATGAACTACAACCTATATCCGTTTTACGTCTCAGCATGATAGCTTAAAATCACTGACTGGACTATTAATTATATTATCATGGAGATGCATGTGCAACGAATTCTTGTGAGACGTAATTTAAGAATGGCGAGGTGCTTGAAACTCAAATGTCCCTTCCGTCCAATCTAAAAACACTTATAGTAGGCGACATATTGAAGATAGAGATATGCCCACGCGGCATTTTTTGTAGAACTTTTCATGCTGAACAATTCTTACACTCATTGTATTTAGATTTTTTTAACGGTTTGCCCAGCGTAAGCTTACCAAGCGCTTGGACACCAGTTTTTTTCGACTTTTCCACTGAAATCGTTACTGCTCGGCTTCCTTTGATCATAAATTAGTTATTTTCTACAGAAATCATCCTCGAGATATCCTTTACAGTGGTAAAAACCGCATCAAAATCCATCCAGTGGTTCTCGAGTTTATCCGTAACATCCAAAAATCGGGGACTTTGTTTTATACACAGTAGAGATTACATCATAATGTCGTTATTTTTTAATTCCTATACTGAAAAATAATGCTGCGGAGCAGCACGTGCTCTCTAGTTAATGCTATTAATAACGTGTCATCCGGAGAGATTAGGTAGTTAGCTAGTTAGTTATTGTTGTTTTAAGGGGCGGAACTACGACGATCCGGAGAGGGCTGGTTCAAATCCTTCAAGCAGACACCCGTAGACGTCCTGCGCAATAATAATAATTGAGGAATATCAAATGTGGGGACTAAATATCAATTACAACAAAACGTAACACCTTACATTAGAGAATAATGGTGGTGAGAAACTACAGATCGGAAATGCAGAAATTCAAACAGTTACTAAATTTATATATTTGGGTTCAATAATAGAAACTGGGGGAACAAGTTCATCCGAAATTGCGAAAAGAGTGAGGCTAGGAGAACAATTGGAGCATTAAATTCCGTTTTATAGAGCAGAAATATTTTAAACAAAACTAAGAAACGTATTTACAGTTCTTTGGTACAAAGTATTTTGTTATATGGAGCAGAAACTTGGACGTTAAACTGACAGCAAGCAAACAAATTATTAGTAACAGAGATGGATTATTGGAGGAGGGCGGCAAGAAAATCAAGAATGGATAAAATTAGAAATAAGAGAATCAGAGAAATTAGGCAGGCAAAAAAAGTACTAGAAGTGGTTGAAGAAAGAAGATTACAATTGTTTTGACATGTGAAAAGGATGCAGAATAGTAGAATTCCAAATTTAATTTAATGCAAGCTGAAGGCAAACGGAAACGGGGTAAACCAAGAGAACAATGAATGAATGAATGAATGAATGAATGAATGAATGAATGAATTGATGGTGTAAAGAGAAGCATGGCTATCAGAGGCTTAACCGAGGAAGATGCTGAAGACCGAAATTTGTGGAGGAGTAGAATATATATGTTCGTAGCTATTCTCGTTGATATGAAAAGATTAGCTCTGAAGAGGGAAGCATGGAGTGCTGCATCAAACCTGTCAAAAGACTGAAGACTCAAACAACAATGAACTAGACCACAAGAGTGTTCCTGAACCACAGTTTTGAAACCTCTGGACTAGACTCTATATTTCGCTTGTCACCTTCGTTAATTTAAATGTCCTGACGAGACAATATTGTGCGGATATTCTGTACTCTTGTGGAGATATATTGTGTGAGGTTGTTCTAGTCTCGGAAGCTATTAACCAATTCATTCACTTCGTCTTTACTTTATTGAAGCTGCTCAAAGTGAACCTTACCGGAACGGGAATCTGACAATAGCTGCTGATGTTACAATTCCCAGACACATGTGCTGTAATTTCTATCAGAATGCTGTCAAGCGAACCGTTCATCCAGCAGCCAGCTGTTATCTCTTGGACCAGCTATTCCATATTATGGAGTCACAATCTTAACCCGCTGCCAAACAAAGGCCTTTATTGTGCCCGCCGTTTCTGTCGGCTACCCCCCAGGGGCTCACATCTAGTGGGACGTGGGTTAGCGACCGCGGAACCCCAGCTGAGTCCGACATTGCTTCCACTTACTTGTGCCGGGCTCCTCTCCGTCTTCTTTCCTGTCGACTTCTCTTGGTCAACTCTTGTTCTCTTCCGACCCCGACGGTATTAATGTATCCGAGGTCTTTCACTTTCCCGCCTTAATTGGCCCTTGTCTCATCTTTCCTGATACCCTCATTCTTCGAGGGGTCAGACTTCTTTTTCTTTCCATGTTATCTCCTGCCTTCTGCACAAGGCCCTCAAGGAGGCAGGGTGTATGTAGCCCCACCACTTCTGGTTCACCCTCAAGGGCTCACGGCTGGTAAGTTTGGGAGTTGGCGATTCCGAGGGATTCCTGAGCTGGGTCCGCTTTACCCCCTTTTTCCTCTGACTTTGGGGCGGGCCCTCTCCTCTTTCCCTTTCCTATCTGCCTTTCATGGCTCTCCTTCCTTCTAAGTCCCTCAATCCTCATTCTTCGAGGGCATTTATTTTCCTCCTGTCCTTTATTTGCCTTATTCTCCTTTTTTCCATTTCTTCTTTTAGTATATATGTGTGTAGTTAGTTTAGTTATTTATAGTTCACATAACATTCTCATGTTTCATTATCACTCAAACCATTAGGGGCCGATAACCTAGATGTTAGCCCCCCTTAAAACAACAATTATCATCATCATCATCATCATCATCATCCTGCCGGCTACGAGCAGGGCCGTGTGACCAGGCTATCTCCGAACCCTTTATCGGTGAATAATATTAATAACATGGATTTTTTTCAGGGCTCGTGTGTCCAACTCCTGGTGTAGCCCCCGCTGCTCCGGGATCGATTCCCGGCTCTGCCAAGAAATTTTAATTCTCGTCTGAGGGCTGGGACGGGATACACTCAGCCTCGTGAGGCAAAACTGAAAATGGGTGGGTTCGATTTCCACCTCAGCCATCTCGGAAGTGGTTCGTTTTCCGTGGTTTCACCATTCCTACTCCAGGCTAATGTCGGTATGGTTCCTAATTTAAGGCCACGGCTGTCCTTTCCCGATCCTCACCGGAATTAAAAATACACACACTAATACAGCCTTCACATCAGACTCAATTCCATACTCACCCAAGTACACGGGGCTACATGACCACACTATCGCAAAGCCCCTAAATCAATCAACAACATATTTATTTCATGTCACTTCATTTATTTATTTATTTATTTATTTATTTATTTATTTGTATGCATCATTTCCTTTTTGTTTGAATTTCATTTCACTTTTATTTTTATTAATTAATTTATTATATTTTAGTTTTGTTTTGTTTTAATTTCTTTTCTTTTTATTTATTTATTTATTATTCATTTTGTTTATTTATTTAATATTTTTTTTATAATTATTTATTTATATATAGGCCTATATATATAATTCGTTGAGGCCATCTAGGACCACGTTATTTCTTGTTACACTTGGCAATTTGCTTCGCTTTCCTCTGAGTCCAGAATTCCCTCATTCTCTGTGAGTGGGCCATCGTGCGCTCCACTGTCCAGGTGGTACCTTGTCTTCTTTTCGGTTTCTCATCTCGGGTTAGCCCATCTGTCAGCATCTCTTTGCGGAAGAGATCTCTATTGAAGGCGTCGTCGAGTTTTAGATGCAGCATTTTGAGGTCGTTTCTGGTATTCATAAACCAGGGCATTGTGGTTTTGGGTTCAGAGTTCAAAAAATGAAAAGTCTGTTTAGTCAGCCTGTTTCCATCCATTCGTTTTGAGGTGACCGTAATACTGTGCCCGCCTCTTACGGATCGATTCTATAACTTTCTCTATTTCACCGCAGACTTCTTTGTTAGATTTTTTATAATGGATGTCATTCTTGTAATTTGATTCCATTATCGTACATACATTACATTATGCGAACCGGCCAAAACTAAGGACCACGCAAATATCATTTCATTTCCTTCTCATAGTTCTTTCTTCCTTTCTCTTCCTCCACACTTCCTTCATTCTTTCAGAGTGTTGCGCCTTTCTCTCTGTTGTACATCTTCCTCCGCTGCGTTCTCTCTTTTCTCCCACAAGAACCTTTATGTTCGAAAGTATTTCCCTGAATTGTGTTCTGTCTCGAGAGCCGTCATCTGTAATTCCTAGCCTCCGGAGGTCTTCCTTCATTATTTAAGATTTATTATTTATTTATTTATGATGTATGTGCTCATTTATATAATTAATTAATTAATTATGCACCCAACTACACGAAGTTGAAAGCCCTCGAATCTGAAGTCCCTAAATGAATCGAATACAGTATAGGAATTCAATTACTAACTAGTGATTTTTAGTAAACATGAGTTGGCAACTCTTGGTGCTATATTATAAAGAAATCCACCAACCCTCTCCTCACCTCATAAAGGCTGGCTTTCGCTTGTTGCTACACGGCCTCAATGAATTAATGGCTGGGTGAAAGAACCTGTCCTTCACAACGACCTCTCCAAGCCTCTTACAAGTGTACAGATCGCTATCAAAGTACCATCAATATTCCACGGCCAGCAATCACATTTGAACACTTAGAAGATAAAATAAAATAAAATAAGAACTTGTCGTCAAAGAGTTCTGACAGCTTGACAGCTTTTTAATTATATCGCTTGAGGACAGGTAATGTAGCGTGGATAAAAACAAAAGGAAGAATTGGAGAGAGGCCCAACAGGCCTTGACTAGACTCTACCGGTGTTGAGTATCTCTTCTACAGTGAGAGCCTTCTCTGCAGAACGGAACCTCGCAGGCGCCGTGTGACGGCTGGGCCACTGTGCCTAGCAGCAGCGTAGCGCCCAACTAGTTTAACATATTTACACTTTTTAACATATTTAATAATAATCATTACTTTCATAATTTCAAAGCAGTTGCTGGAAATGCTGTCCTTCATTTTATAAACACACATTGTATCAACGTTAGGAAGTTTTGGTAAACTCGCTGTAAATATCAGTGCAGTTATTTCGTTCTCCAGGTACGCGAATTGTTTCTGTATTTTTTATTTTTTTAGGTTCCCCCACAAGTAAAAATGGCGCTGTGCTTAAACGTGCGAACACATTTATTGGAAGACTTTGTCTTGAGAAGATAAGTTTCCATTAGGAAAATTCTATGTTTTGTCCTATACTTAACCATGTTCACGGGATACGAGACAGGCTACAGTACTTTAACACAAGTCTTAGTTATCTCCGGTTATGTAATCAATGCTATGTCAGCATCCGGTACTTCCTGACCCGCTCTTGTGTAATCTGCAAATATTAGTCATCAAGCTCTGACTCAACGCTCTTTGACCGTCACACGGCCTCAGCGAGGTCCCGTTCTATAGAAGTGGCTCCCCGTCAAACATGCCTCTACGACAGAAAAGAGTACGCTATCAACTATTACCCCAGTTTGAGAGAGCTCAGGTAATTGGTCCTTAGGAGAGTTGGTTATATTTACGGAATATGTTGGCCGTCAAGCATCTGCGATACATCAGTAAAGCGCGGCGCCATACACGCTGAGATTGTGTATTAAGGGGATTCGTAATGCCCTATGTTGCCAATGTTAAAATGACCATATGAATGACCCATTTTCTCCGCATCTATTAGATATATGATTTACATTTTTTTACGAACTGTTGATTGGTTCTTCCTCAGTGTACTGATCCTCATTCATGTGGAAAACTTTAATAGATTTTTTCATTAAAGAGATTTGGAGATTTTATGTTTTTTTTTTATCTATCTACTTGAACAAATTGACTCTTCGAGGATCCACAGTATCGGTGTGCAATATACATTATATGGCAAAATAATTATGGAGATACCATCAGTCGTTCATGAGAAAACGGGGCTTTTATTTTGGAAGAAAAAAAAAAGAGATATCTCGGCGTGTATAACACCACGGAGACGAGAGACTTGTATCATGAGTCTATCCCGTGAGACAGTCTCTTGATATACAGGGTGTAATTGGTATAATGGAAGTCCGTTACACTGGTGATAGAAGAGACTATTCTAAGCTTCCTAGATACAAAAATGTGTCACCTATCTTTAAATTGAAAATTAATCATTAAAAAGTCAATGTTTTTAGGTTTTTCAGAAACTCTTCAAATAGAAGATGGTGCACAGTCTGGGGGAAACGAGGCGGGGCGAGGTGGGACGACACGCGGAGGGGAAGTTGTTAAGTAATCGGAGCATTGACCTTACCGGTTGAGTTGAAATTGCACGTAGTGGCTTGGGACGTTAGGACCGTTAGTATTGTGTAGCCTACTTTGTAAGTGTAAGTATAAAATAATTTGGATAATCGGCTCTGGTGTGTCATTGGCGTCCGTCACGTTAATTAAATACAGTGTGACAAAATTCCGACACCCATAGTCTGTTCAGAACTAGTATTTAAGACGGAAGTAAAATACTTGATGTTTTGTTTGAGAGGCTTGGCGATTTTGGTCATTTAGCCCCATGTAGTTGGGTGTGGGTAGAATTTGTCTGATAACCTGTGTTTTTGTGGTTGCTGTAATGTGGTTATTTTTAATTCAGGTCAGGATTGGGAAGAAGGTGGCCGTGGCATTAAGTTAGGAACCATCCCGGCATTTGCCTGGGTTAGAAGTGGGAAACCATGGAAAACTACTTCCAAGATTTAATACTAGTACGGTACCACATGTACATAATAATAATAATAATAAAAATCAGCAGAAATGTTGAAGTGGGCAGAACCGGAAATCCTAGACGACCTGCACCATATCTTCCAACAAATTTGGGAGACGGAAAAGCTACCAGACGAATGGAAAACAGCGCTGATCCACCCACTCCATAAGAAAGGGAACAAACAAGATGTTCACAACTACAGAGGCGTGTCGCTACTCCCAGTCACTTACAAAATCCTCTCAAGGATACTTCTGAATAGAATAGAAGGAATCCTAGATAAGCAACTTGGAGAATACCAAGGTGGGTTCCGGAAAGGCCGCTCCTGTGCCGAACAAATCCTAAATTTGAAATCAATAATTCGCCACAGAGCGCTGAACGGCAAAAGTATAGTGGTTTCATTCATTGACTTCAAAAAAGCCTTCGACTCGGTGGACAGAGGGACCCTAGATAAGATCATCAGAGAATTTGGAGTCAAAACCAAACTGGCCAATATTATCAGAGAAACCTTAACAGCCACAACTTCTAAGGTGAAGTTCATGGGAGAATTGTCTCTGTCATTTGAAATCAAGACAGGTGTGCGACAGGGTGATGGATTATCACCATTACTATTCAACTGTGTCCTCGAGAGGATTGTGAGAATTTGGAATTCCGAACTTGAAAATCAAAAGATAGCCCCGATCTGCCTAGGACGAAAAACGGGAGGAATCAAAGTCACTTGCTTGGGTTTCGCTGATGATTTTGCGATACTTTCAGAAAACCTAGAAGAAGCGGCCATACAGATCAACCTCTTAGAAAAGATCGCTAGCAAGACAGGACTTAGGATCTCGAAAGAGAAGACCAAGTTCATGATGAATGACAGACATGGACCACAATTCCTTGAAACAGAGATTGGACGGATTCAGAGGGTGAAAAAGTTCAAATACCTCGGTGAAACCATACAAGAGAACGGCCTAGAGAAAACTGATGTAGAAGATCGTATCTCAAAAATGGAAAGAGCTTATGGGCTAACTAAAAACATCTACAACAAGAAATGCATCTCATGGAATGCCAAGCTAAAACATTACAACACGGTAGTAAAAACAGAATGCCTGCATGCCAGCGAATGCCTCTCGATGAATTACAAGTTGGAGAAGCTAGAGATCCTAGAAAGAAGAATACTACGGAAAATCATGGGCCCAGTCCAGACTGAAACCGGCTGGAAACTTCGGAGTAACAATGAAGTCTATAAAAATGTGGAGAGAATCTCAGAGACCATGAAGAAGAGGAGGTTATCGTTTCTCGGACACTTGTACAGAATGGACAGGACTAGACTAGCCAAACAGTTATTCGACTACCTGTGGAACAAGAAGACAACAACGACATGGATTAAGGAAGTTCCAAGAGATCTCGAAAATTCCAACATCCAGGAGGTTCAGATGTCAAACATGGAAACATTTCGGCACATAATTCAAAATTTGGAAGGGTTTCACGTCACAAGAACCACAAAGAAGGGAAGAGCCTGGACGGATGAGCAGAAGAAACAGCATAGCGCCCATATGAAGGAGTACTGGAGGAAGAGGATACTTCAGGCAAAGAAAAAATGAAATTGTAGCGTGATCCAAAGTGGTCAATTCGCAAATAAGAAAAATAACAATAAAGCAAATATAGCGAGTTGGTCGGCCCTATCAAAAGGCAATGGCATGTAGAACTGGTAAAGAACATACCTATCATTGTCTCACGTACGGGCGTGATCCCAAGTACTTTGCTCCAAGGCCTAGAACTGGATGTGGTTACTCAACTGTACAGACTAATGCAGAAGGCAGTAGTTCTCTCAACAGCCCGAATCGTCTGGAAGTTCATGGGTAGCGATTTCGACTTTC
This sequence comes from Meconema thalassinum, assembly GCA_946902985.2. Classification (NCBI taxonomy): domain Eukaryota; kingdom Metazoa; phylum Arthropoda; class Insecta; order Orthoptera; family Tettigoniidae; genus Meconema; species Meconema thalassinum. The sequence continues at coordinate 123,054,596 of OX336398.1, forward strand.
CAGCTTAGAAGTGGCTGTTGCAGTAACAATACTCATGTTCCCTGAAGCCTGTAAACAACAGTTATGTTGTGATGTACCAATGTGTTATATGTACTGTATAAAACAATAGTAATAATTAAATGATACATAGAGTGTTGGTATAAGGGAAAGGAGATTGAGAATCATGTAATGGAAAGGTAGGAGGAAATTGATGAGGATGCAAAAGGAGATTTCATATTGAGATCAGAATTTGACAGAGCATTGGAGGACTTGAGCAGGAACAAAGCACCAGGCATAGATGATATACCGATTGAGTTGCTACGCTGCATAGGAGATGAAGGTCTGATCAGGTTATTTCACTTGGTGTGTAGGATTTATGAGACAGGTGAGGTACCCCCTGATTTCAAGAAGAATGTTATTATCCCTATACCAAAGAAAGTGGGAGCTGACAGATGTGAAGATTACCGTACAATCAGCTTGATTACTCATGCTTCAAAGATCCTGTCTAGAATAATTTACAAGAGGATGGAAAGCCAGATAGAAACGGAGTTGGGTGAAGACCAGTTTGGTTTCAGGAGAAATGTAGGAACAAGGGAAGCTGTACTAAGTCTTAGGCTGATTTTGGATGGTCGAATAAGGAAAGATAAGAGAACGTTCATGGCATTTGTAGACTTAGAAAAGGCTTTCGATAACGTTGATTGGACTAAATTGTTTGACATTTTGAAATCTATTGGAATAAAATACAGGGATAGGAGGGTGATATACAATCTATACAGAAACCAGACAGCAGTCATTCGAGCAGAAGGACATGAGAGAGAAGCTGGTATTCAGAAAGGTGTAAGGCAAGGCTGCAACTTATCACCCATACTTTTCAATCTTTACATTGAACAAGCAATGAAGGAAATTGTAGAAAAATTTATAGTTGGAGTGAAGGTTCAAGGAGAAATAATTTCAACTCTGAGATTTGCTGATGACATCGTCATCTTGGCCGACACGCCTGAGGATTTGAATGAGTTTTTGAATGGTATGGACTCCGTCTTACGGAAAGAATACATGATGAAAATTAATAAATGTAAAACAAAAATACTGGAATGCAGCCGAAAAAAATCAGAAACCTCGATGGACATCAAATTAGCAGGTGAAAAGCTGAAGGAAGTAGAAGACTTCTGTTACTTAGGAAGCAAAATAACCAGTGATGGACGAAGCAAAGAGGATATAAAAAGTAGGTTGGCTCAGGCAAGGAAAGCATTTCTACTAAAAAGGAATCTGTTTACATCGAATATATATTTAAGTATTAGGAAGTCATGTATGAAAGCCTTTGTCTGGAGCGTGGCACTGTATGGAAGTGAAACTTGGACTATTGGTGCAGCAGAAAAGAGGAGAATTGAAGCATTTGAAATGTGGTGTTACAGGAGAATGATGAAGATCAGATGGGTAGATAGGGTTACAAACGAAGAGGTATTAAGGCGAGTGGGAGAGGAGAGATGTTTCTGGCGACTGCTATTTTTTTTTTTTTAGCGTATGGCTTGTAGTGCCGGGAGTGTCCGAGGACATGTTCGCTCGCCAGTTTTGTAGCTGCTTCGAGACGGACACCCAATGGGTGAGCTACAAGTACCATTGGGGAGGGAAGTTTGAATGTAAGGACGGGGAGTTGGAAGGTAGCGGCTGTGGCCTATAGTTAGGGATCAACCCCGGTATTTGCCTGGAAGGAAGATGGGAAACCACAGAAGACCATCTTCAAGGTTGCCGGCAGGGGATTCGAACCACCTCGCCTCCCGGATGTGAGCGACTGCCAGCAGTCATGCCGTAACGACCACGGCTAACTCACCCGGTGGTGATTGCTAATGAAGAGAAGAGATAGGTTAGTAGGGCACATACTAAGACACCCAGGAATAGCAAGCTTAGTGATGGAAGGAAGGGTTGAGGACAAGAACTGTAGGGGTAGACCAAGGTTAGAATATGTTAAACAGATTGCCTCGGATGTAGGGTATGGTAGCTATGTAGAGACGAAACGATTAGCACAGGACAGGGAGGCATGGAGAGCTGCATCAAACCAGTCAAAAAACTAAAGACTCAAACAAGAACAACAACAACAACAATTAAATGATAGCGAGGCTGTGTAGCTCAGGTAGTAGAGTGCTGTCCTTCTCGAGGGTTCGATCTAGGCTCAATCATGTAATAAATGAAGGTGAACAAATATGACAGCCTTATGCTGATGGATGTAATGGCACGTACTTGAAATTCTGTGATCACAGCATTCCGGAATCTCGACATCCCAGAGAAAAAGAAAAATAGTATGTCTAACAACATATTATTAGTATTTCTTTCTTTCTTTCTTTCTTTCTTTCTTTCTTTCTTTCTTTCTTCGAATGAGCCAACTATGGACTAGGTAGGTTAACCAAAATGGTTTTCAGCTTGATGAGTTGGGATTGGTTTCACATTCTTAAGAGTCTTCTTCCTAACCCATATCTCCTTCATTTTCTGACTTTGTAGTTGTTTAGCTGCTTTTGACCTCTTTGGTCTCTGCCCTTTCTTAAGTTTAATCTGTGGGTCTTCTTTTAACATTTTCCGTAAATAACGGATGCAGAGATGTTAAAGGTTTCCAGATCTTGTTTGACTTGCTGGTACCACAGTGATGTTGTTTTCTTGCCGGAGCTGGCTCTGTGGATTACACTGGTCAACCTTGACTCGTTCATTCTCTCAAGGTGTCCGTAGAATTGGGAGGCGTCTCTTGATGATTGTGTCCATTAGAAGTTCTTGCTTTAGGTATACATCGTTGGGCTTGTGATACCTTTCTCCATTTATGATCCTTGGGCCTAAGATCTTCCTCAAGATAATTCTTTCCCTGACCTTTAGTTTCTGTTGTGTATTTACATGAACATTCTAGAAAATGCTGTGTTAACATGAACATTGTAGTCAGTGTTCTGTATTTATGCTACTTGAGTTAACACGAACATTCTAGTCACTATGCCCAGAACATTCCAATCTGGAACATTCGATTCTGGAACTTTTCAGCTACTATGTATATATGCACCCGTGGACTGTAGACGTCAGTTCCGCTCAAGTTAGTTCACATTGTGTATCGTTGTGTATCGACTAGTGTTTAATAAACCGCTGTGTTATATTAACAAGTGTATGTTATTTATCTTGTATCTCCCACGACATAACAGTGCTGCCAGAAGTGGGATAAGATAAATAACGCTGTGAAACCGAGTGACTTTCTAACCTCAACGCAAGTGTTGCACCGAACGACGTTCATCGCAGTGCGTGTTGGAAACTAAACCGAGTGAACTTTCTAACCTCAACGCAAGTGTTTGCACCGAACTAAGTTCATCGCAAGTGCGTGTTAGAAATACTGTTTTCCACTCATCTTCACCATGCCGGACTTAACCTCTGAGCAACTCCAACAATTCTCGGCAATGATCGCCGACGCTATCCGACAGACAATAGGGTCAACAACGTCATCAGAACCTCGACCGCCAAAGTTCACAATGCAACCGTATCGCACTACCGACGGAACGACTGTAGCCGACTATTTCGTTCGCTTTACCTGGGCGCTCAACCTCAGCAAGGTACCCGCGGAACAGCATGCAAACTTTGCACGTGTTTACATGGGATCTGAACTCAATGATGCCCTGAAGATCCTGGTGAGTCCTAATGATCCGGAAACTCTGTCATACAACGAGATTCAATCTAAGCTGAAAGGCCACTTTGACGCCACACGCAACAAGTTTGCTGAGAGCATCAAATTTCTCAGTGTAATGCAGAAGCAAGGAGAAACCATCGCTAGCTTCACCTTAAGACTGCGGCAGGCTGCAACGTTTTGTGAGTATGGCACATTTCTTGATCGCATGTTAATTGATCAAATGCTCGCAGGTTTGGAATCACGAGCAATGTGCGACGAGATTATTGCAAAACAACCAGAGAACTTCACTGCAGCATATGAAATCGCGCACGCACTCGAAGCTACTCGCATTACCACCGACGAGGTCGAAACAGCTGCCGCTAAGTCTGAATCAACCAGTCGGATTGGATACGAGAAGCCTCTGTCCAGGAAGAACATCAACCAGCACCCGCCACGCACCAAGTCAGCTCATCGAAGTCAAGGGTCTTACAACCTAACCAGACAGCACCAATGGCCACACCAGGCAAACCAGAGTGCATCCCAGGACAACCAATCAACATGTGCAGGGTGCGGTGAAGCTCACCCTCGTAGTCAGTGTAGGTTCCTGAACGCAGAGTGCCTGAAGTCTGGCAAGAAAGGTCACATCAGAAAAGTTTGCCGATCGAAATCGAGGAAACATCGAACAACAAACCATGTGACCGAAGAAGAGCTTCCAGCAGAAAACCTCGACGTTGTGGACTACCTCAGCAAAATCGAGGTCATCGGATCGGTCAACGCAGCACCTAAGCCAATGGTTGATGTCAACATAGAGGGAACCACCGTCATAATGGAACTCGACACCGGCGCCCCCTGCTCAACCATGAGCAAATCAAAGCTAAGTATGATCAAACCAGGTTTTGTGTTGCAGAGAAACGATCGTAACTTCGTCAGTTACACTGGCCATCCGATTAAATGCATTGGCAAAACGTCAGTGTGCATCACCATCGGAACCACAACCAGGAACCTGAATCTCTACGTGGTTGACGATGAAGTCGAATCGCTCTTTGGCCGAGAGTGGATTTCAGAGTTTGTACGGGAGATCGATTTTGGTCACCTCTTCGCAAAACCCGACCCAATCCACAAGCTCTCAGACAAGCAGGCTCTGACCTTGGAACAACAGAAGCAGCTCGACAACATTCTATCTCGCTACCAGGATGTGTTCAGCGACACCCCCGGGAAGATCTCAGTTCCCCCAGCGAAGATGCACCTGAAGGCTGGAGCCACACCTGTTTTCGCCAGAGCTTGAGACGTACCAGTTGCCCTCCGCGATGCCTATGCCAAGGAAATCGACAAGAAAATTGCATCTGGCTTCTACAAAAGAGTGGACTACTCTGGGTGGGCATCGACAACGCACGTCGTCGCCAAGAAGAACGGCAAACTGAGGATCACAGGCAACTACAAGCCTACTCTCAACCCGCGGATCATCATCGATGAACATCCGATTCCCAAGGTGGAACATCTGTTCAACCGAATGCGCGGCGCCACTCTCTTCTGCCATCTGGATATCTCCGACGCGTACACTCATCTCGAGGTCGACGATGAGTTCTGCCATGCTCTCACGCTTAACACGCCAACTCACGGTCTGATCCTCCCAACGCGAGCAGTATATGGAGCAGCTAACATCCCCGCTGGCAGCGGCGAATGGACACAGTCATGCATGGTCTCCCAAACGTCGTAAGTTTTTTCGATGACAGTATAGTTTTGCTGATAGCTTTGAAAATCTGATGCAGGCCCTCAGCACCACTCTGGAACGGTTTCAGCAACACAACCTCAAGCTCAACCGAGCCAAATGCGTTTTCGCTCAAACTTCTCTGGAAGCCCTTGGCCACAAAATCGATGCGTCAGGCATCCACAAGTCGGATGCACACATCCGAGCTGTACGTGATGCACCGAAACCAACTACATCAGAAGAACTCCAACTGTTTCTTGGTAAAGCAACCTACTACAGTTTGTTCATCCCCGATTTGTCCACCAGAGACAGACCACTCAGAGACATGCTGCTCAAGGACCCTCTCATCTGGACACCAGAAGGCGACAGGGCATACAAAGACATCAAGAACGCCCTAACCTCGCCCCAGGTACTCGTGCAGTATGACCCAGCGTTACCACTCCTGTTGGCCACGGACGCCAGCAAGACCGGCCTGGGAGCAGTATTGTCACACCAGCGCAGCAACGGGCAAGAACGTCCAATCGCTTACGCCAGTCGAACGATGACAGCAACGGAGCAAAGGTACCCTCATCTCCGCACGAGACTGAACTTGACCAGGCCACGTCGAGGTCACCGCACAACCGACCAAGTCATCGTGCAACCGACCAAATCACCATGCAACCGACAAGGTCACCGTGCCGACCAAGTCATCGTGCAACCGACCAAGTCACCGTGCAACCATCCAAGCCACCGCACAACCGACAGAGTCACCGCACAACCGACGAAGCCACCGCACAACCGACCAAGCCACCGAGCCTGAGACGAGTTCGCTTCACCGAGACACCAGCAACAGTCCAAACACCACCAGCTACACCTGTAGACAGGGCACCGCTTATATCGCAAACCCCTTTTATTCCCCGCAGGAGTACTCGCCAGCGCCGACCACCGTTGAGATTCTCTCCTGATTCCTAAATCATCCATTTAAAAGAGGGAGGAAATGTTGTGTATTTACATGAACATTCTAGAAAGTGCTATGTTAACATGAACATTCTAGTCAGTGTTGTGTATTTAGGCTACTTGAGTTAACACGAACATTCTAGTCACTATGCCCAGAACATTCCAATCTGGAACATTCGATTCTGGAACTTTCCAGCTACTATGTATATATGCACCCGCGGACTGTAGACGTCAGTTCCGCTCAAGTTAGTTCACATTGTGTATCGTTGTTTATCGACTAGTGTTTAATAAACCGTTGTGTTATATTAACAAGTGTATGTTATTTATCTTGTATCTCCCACGACATAACAGTTTCTATATCAGTTTTGCCCCTTTGATGGTTAGGGTTTCAGCTGCATAGAGGACCTCGGGCCTGATTACAGCGTTATAGTGCCTTAATTTCGCATTGATGGATATGGATTTCTTCTGGTAAAGTTTTCTGCATCGATTGTATGCAATATTCAGTTTCAGAATCCTTTCTTCAAATGCTTTATTGTTCTTGAGGTCTTCGCTGATCCATTCCCCCAAATATTTAAAATATCCGTCTTTATGGATCCTGTTGTTGAAGAAGGTAGGCTATTCCTGGTGCAGATTTGTCATTTGTCATGAACACTGTTTTCTCGTAAGACAACTGAAGGCCAGTCTTGGAGGCTATAGATTGAAGAGTATTGATCTAGTCTATTGCTGTTTCAACCGAATATGCTAGCATAGCTACATCATCAGCGAAAGAGATACAGTCCACTCGGGTATTGATTTTGAGTTTCCTGTTTATCACTCTTAGATCTGTTTCAGGGAGTGTTTTTCTCCATTCTCGGATTATTTTCTCTAATACACAGTTAAGTAATATGGGCGAGATACATTCGTGATCTGCCAGAAACGGTATCCCGTAAATTCATCTATGCGGACGATATAAATCTTACAGTCCAGTGCGCCACTTTTGATGATGCAGTAGATTTGCTGAGCGAAGACCTTAAGAAGATGAATGTTTATTTCAAAAGTTCAATCAAGTCCTACTAAAACTGGGGTAACCTCATTTCACCTTTACAACCTACGGGTAAACTACCAACCTATAGTGAAGTTCGGGAACCAATATCTGAAGTACAACAGCTCCCCTAAGTATTTAGGAGTGATAGTGGACAGGGCATTAACTTTCAGACAGCATATTGCAAAAACAGCAGCAAAATTAAAAAGCCGTAGTAATTTACTAAGTAGGTTAGCTGGAACATCATGGGGCGCTGATGCCATCACTCTCAGGACTACTGCTTTGGTTGTCGTATACTCTCTAGCTGAATACTGTGCAGGCATATGCTTGAATAGCTCCCATCCGCCAGACAATGCGGATTATCTCTGGCACTCTACATTGCACTCCCTCACAGTGGCTACCTGTACTGTGAAATATTGTTTCTCATCACATCAGGAGACAGCAACCTCTTTCCCGCCTGTGGCGCAGAACTATGAATAATGAAGTTCTCCCAATCCATCAAGACGTCAATCAACCTTCTACATCCAGGTTGAAATCACGGAAACCAGCCTACAAGACGGCTATGGAACTTACTTCAGTTCATTCAACCCCCGAAATACATGGAAAGTTGAATGGTCTACCTCTCCACCTCGTGGCCTAATTAAAGTACTTGATCCTAACATCAAACTCCTGGATTCCAACTCCCTCGAGCTGCCTGGTCCCGTCTGAACAGAATTCGATGTGGCACTGCTCGAACTAGAGCAGCCTTACATCGGTGGGGTTGGATAGACTCGCCTCGTTGTGAATGTGGATACGAAGTGCAAACCATCAAGCACATCGTGCAGGAATGCCCTCTTTATATGTACCCTGGGACATTAGAGGAGCTCCATGCAGCCACTCCACGAGCTCTTCAATGAATTCAAGACCTGGGTCCTAATGTTGTAAATTATTTATTTGTAAATCTCTCTCTATATAAAAATGAAAGTTTGTCTGGTTTTTTTCTGAATTTCCACGGTAGTTTAACGCGTTTCAGACTGGTTGCGCGCAAAAACAAAATTTTCGTCTGTCTGTCTGTGTACAATTTTGCACGCGCATCACTTGAGAACGGCTGAGTGGATCAACGTAAAATTTGGTACAGAAGTCCATCAGAGGCACGAAAGTGATCATTGATGTAACTCTTCTCCATACCTCTCATAAAAGAGGGCCTACCCCCTCCCTTAAAATGCATGCTGTAATAGGCGTAGAAAAACGAGACAGAGCTCATTTTCAGCGTCTCAATGTGAGAAAAAAAACTCGGGAGCCCTACGGGCCCCGAAAACCACATTTTAAGGTCCTAAAACCAACAGTTTTTGAGATATACCCTAAAAACTAATTTCATTTATTAAGCTACAAGCTACTACAACCAACATTCGATCATACTCCTTGAAAAGGACAAAGAGTTATAACAATACCCATGCATTTAGGAGAAAGTAGGCTATATGTTCTTTACTGAACATCTTGTTATATATTAGTATGATGATGAAAATATGAAATTTTTAAACCAAAGGGTGTAGTGACGTCACAAATGTCGGTTTTACTCGCTAACCGTTGGAGATACACGAAACGTGATAAGGACATTTCGGATAGAAAATTAAATTTTAAAGCTCGTAGTGCCATCAAAAGGTTGCTATATCTTAGCGTTCTCTTTTTATTTGAAATGGAAATATGAAAATAGTCGCCATTTTTCAATAGTGCAAAATATCGTAATCAAAAGTATCCTATATGTAAACCTGGTAAATCAGCTACATCCATGCAAAATTTAATTTAAATCGGACCAGTGGTTCTTGCGTTATTGAGTAACAGACAGACAGACAGACAGAAAGACACACACCATCTCAATTTTATATATTAGTATGATGATGAAAATATGAAATTTTTAAACCAAAGGGTGTAGTGACGTCACAAATGTCGGTTTTACCCGCTAACCGTTGGAGATACACGAAAAGAGATAAGGACATTTCGGATAGAAAATTAAATTTTAAAGCTCGTAGTGCCATCAAAAGGTTGCTATATCTTAGCGTTCTCTTTTTATTTGAAATGGAAATATGAAAATAGTCGCCAATTTTCAGTAGTGCAAAATATCGTAATCAAAAGTATCCTATATGTAAACCTGGTAAATCAGCTACATCCATGCAAAATTTCATTTAAATCGGACCAGTGGTTCTTGCGTTATTGAGTAACAGACAGACAGAAAGACAGACACACACCATCTCATTTTTATATATTAGTATGATGATGATGATGAAAATATGAAATTTTTAAACCAAAGGGTGTAGTGACGTCACAAATGTAGGTTTAACTCGCTAACCGTTGGATATACACGAAAAGTGATAAGGACATTTCGGATAGAACATTAAATTTTAAAGCTCGTAGTGCTATCAAAAGGTTGCTATATCTTAGCGTTCTCTTTTTATTTGAAATGGAAATATGAAAATAGTCGCCATTTTTCAATAGAGCAAAATATCGTAATCAAAAGTATCCTATATGTAAACCTGGTAAATCAGCTACATCCATGCAAAATTTAATTTAAATCGGACCAGTGGTTCTTGCGTTATTGAGTAACAGACAGACAGACAGAAAGACACACACCATCTCAATTTTATATATTAGTATGATTGAAATTATGCAAGCTGGTTACCATGGCAACACAATCTCAGAAGTCCATCTACTGTATTTCAGTAAGATGCAATGCCATTCCATTTATTGCATTACTGTGAACGTTCGCAAACGGCTTTAAGGTTATCACGGAACCAACTTAAGCTGTAAAATTCATCAATACGTATATAATGCGCTTAAGGGGGTCAAGGGGTACGCCTGAATTTTTTCGTGTGATTTACACGGACGGGTGTGGTACTAAAGGTCTTATTATATCCCTATCCCTATATTATTAAATTATTATTATGATTATTATTATATTATGGCGTACAAGGACGAGCAAAACTTATTTTCAGCCCCTCAGTGGCTCTGAGGCTACTACGCTTTAAGGCTCTAAAACCACGTTTCTGAGATATTCCCAGAAAACTAATTTAATTTAATAAACTAATAAAGACCACCTCGTGGCGCAGTGGCTAGCATTGTTGGCTGTCACCCCCGAGGTACCGGGTTCGATCCCCGGCTCTGCAAGAATTTAAAAGTCTTGGTATGGTCTGGAACGGGATCTCCTAGCCTCGTGATGCAAAATGGGAACCTGCCGGATGCTATGGTAGGAGGAGGAGTGGAAAGAAACTGGCCACCCTACCACACGCTAACTCTGCCTCGGGATGCCTGGTTAGTGGGTCTTGTTCAGGTCGCCTACGTCCTTGGAGGGGATATGGCACTCTCTTATTTTATAAACTAATAAATAGATGAGTACAGAAGAAGACCAAATCAGGAGCTATGTAGATATACTGAGAAAATCATGGATGTGGCTAGGAAGAGACGTCTGGCTTTCTATGGACATGTCTCATGGATGAACCCAACAAGACAAACCACCCGGCTTCTCAACTACTAGGGGAAGAGAAAGAGCGTGACATCGTCGCTAACAGTAGTTAACAAGGATATCCAAGAACTGAAGATAATGAAAAGTGATATTAGAATCCGATCACATCTCAGAAAGATACTTAAACAGAAGAGTTTTCAGGACAGTCTACCCTGTAAGAAAACCGGCATCATATGGACAAAAGAGAGGAAGGAGAAACATAGCCAGAAAATGCACGAATATTGGGCAAACATCAAGTCCCTCGCCAAGCCGAAAAGTTTAACGTCGTGGTCCTTAGCTGGCCCATCCGAAAGAAGAAGAAGAAGAAGAAGAAGCTAATGAAGTAATGCAACCCGGTAACCTTGACAACAGTGTCACAAGAGGTGACATCCAACTTTCCATCTTTTTCTGTAAGAAGCAATGCCACTCAATTTATTAAATTTCTGTTAAAGTTTGCAAGTGGCTATAAGGTTATCGTGGAATCAAACATAGACTGTAAAATTCAACAATGCGATTAAGGGGGTCAAGGGGTACCCTAGATTTTTTACACGCGACTTACACGTGCGATATGTTGTACAGAAGGTCTATTATATCTCCAAACAGCAACATTATTTTCAAAAAATTCCTGAATTGGAATAGTGTTTTTTACAGTTTTTGGAAATTTGGGCCATTGGAGACTAAAAATCTCGAATTTTCGTGCACCACAAGCCTTTATAAGTTATTAAAGGGGTCTTCCTGGGGATGAGGACTTTCCACAACGGTGAGGATCAGTTTTAATTTGACATATATTACGTTTCGTCTACGAGGTTTTCAATATTATTTTCACGTCAGGAAGTACACGTTAGGTGAATTTAGTTTGAGAGCACATTTTAACTAATCATATTTTTGTCGACAAACGGGTTCATCGTAAAGATGATTTTCTTTGATACTGAGTGGTTGATATATCTTTATGTTTATGTTCGCCTATAATTCATGTTCGGGTGCTTGGAGCATCGTAAAATTAGGTATTGTAACCATGAGTCAATACACCAATCATTTAGAAAACGCTTCAACGTACTTCTCATAGAAGGGTGGGTATAAAGAACAACTTTTCAAAATACATGCTAAAATAGGCTAAAAATAAAAATTATCCTACAAGGACGACCAAAGCATATGTTGCGCTTCTCAACGTGTGACACAAAACTTGGGAGTCTATAAAGGGTCTCCGAAAACCACATTTTACGGCGATATAACAGTGTCTGCGATATACCCAGAAAACTAACTTCGTTCTGATAAACTTTTGAACGAATGACAAGCCCCTAACCATTGGAACAGTATCTCAATTGATAACGTCTGGTTATTAATACTGAAGACCGTTCGTAGAGCGGGTACTTCTGCTAGTTTATATATATTAATGACTGTCTGGAATGCATCATACGCTAAATAATAAATAAATAAATAAATAAATAAATAATAAACTTCTGTTTAAATCTCAAAAGGGTCAGAGATTTTTTTCTCTAAAGTTCACTTTAGATATGGTGTTTGTTAGGGTACATTTGACGATGTTCAGTGTTTTACGATCAAGTCCGAGTTCAAGCAGGATATTGAACAACACTGCTCTATCAACAGAGTCGTAAGCCTTTTTAAAGTCAATAAATGTGATCACGAAAGTTGTATACTGTTTCTTAGTCTGCATAATGATGGATTAAGGGCCGATTGTATAAAGCATTTGATCTCAGTTCACCAGATTCAGCTGATCTTAGCGCGAGCTGAACTCAGAATTTCTGTTAAACGTTAATCTAAGATCACCGCGTCTTGATCTGAGTTCATATTGTAACGTGCCACCCCTAGTGGCGCTTTCGTTAACTGGATTACGGTGGTTAGAAGCACAACACAATTATTCCTTTAAAGAAATGTTAGGTTTATTGCGGGTCTTAGCAAGTCACAGTTCACCACACAATAAACAGATACAAGCAATTAGCATCTCACTCTAGGTCCCCTCTTGCTTGGAACACTTCCATTTCACTTGGTCTTGCAGTTAATCCTCGCTAATGAGACCGGCGGCCTCGGTAGAAATACCTGCAACACTTCCTTGAATACACAAGCTACAGTTATTTACGATAGTCTGGCACTCACCACTAAATGCTTGTCTTAAACGCAGTCCCTCCGTATGATTCACACTGCTTCGCTGTCTGGAGAAACAGCCTCACTTGGTTTCGTAATTCGCACGTCACTCCACTACAATAATCTCTGTCGCACTGGTATACACACTAGCTCAAAACACTGTTCCTCCCTCGCTGATGAGGCCGCTTATATAGCAGGCTGGTGACTCAATGAATGCTTCTAGAATCGTCCAGGATTCACGGCTTCTCGAGATTTCCATCACTAGCTGGGTCACGAATATTCTGGACCATCCCTTTGTCCTCGCAGCTCGTTGCATAAGGCGCAGGTGACACACAGAGGCAGAGCATAACCCGGAGCAGCTGTGACTCACGCGGCGAGGCGACGAAACAAACTCACAGCCGTAACAGTATTTAACCGGCGACAATTCTCGGTTCAGACATGTTGATCTTGGTTCACAGCTGTTGTCCGTGAAATATTTTAGCGCTTAGATTCCAGTTCTAGGCTGTATTAAAAAGCGAAATATGCTAGAAAGCTAGTACATTAGTAGGCCTAGGTTATACGACGGTACGGTACTATTTCTTTCTGGACTAGGCTTAATTTGCGCGTGCTCGCTTATGCATTTTAGTCCGAGTGATTTTGGATTTTGAGTAGGAAGAATGCCATTCTCCTAAAAATCGTGTCTTATTGAGACACTTGAACGTTATATTTCTTCAGTTTTAAATAAATATCAAAACACGACCGGTTCTTTTTACATTTTATTGTATTTGGTCACCTATAAACCCTGTTGTTCTGTGCCTCAAAGTCGAGGGTTATATTAGGCCTAAAGGCTATACGGACGTAATACGTGTTCACATTTGATAACAATTTATGTTTTCAATCCAAACTGTGTGTTTTTAATCTGTGATGGTGTTGTAACTTTTCTTTGTATCGTTGACATATGCACCATTACCGTAATTATTCCTACGAATGCGATGCACAATTTTGAGGTTAAAAGCATTCCGAGAGGTGCTTCATGCCACCAGTGAATACGGTATATTAATACCGGTACCACACACATACGATACGGTAATAGTAGTATTAAATGACTATTTTATCCACGGTGCCTTTTGTTTTTGAAAGTGGTAGGTCATTGGTACTTAATCTTACCTTTGCTAATATGGTAGCCTATTACATATCCTGTAGAAGAACTACAGTATCATAGGCCTAGTATTCATGTGACACACACTTCACATTATTTAGCCCATATGGCAGTAAACATGCACCACAATTGTAAGAGCATAGCTGGGTGCCATAAGCTACGGTACTTCTAAGTAGTCCCTCGTGTAAATTTAGATACATGTGCATTTCAATGGTTTACATTTATGCAAAATGTTTGATCAAGACATCTTTGCTAGGTATATGAATTTATTTGTACTGAGAAAATGTTTTTTAACATTTCCATCTATCCTATTTTGCTTCCATTCTTCTCCACTCCCCACCTTTTACTGTGCTCGTATCTTTTATTTCCAAATACCAGTAGTGTCAATAGACCCAGGTCTTCCAACCATCCCCTGGACTGTGTCCCCGATCACTTGAGGAGAGCCCTATGTTGTACAACTGCATCACATTAACAAGAAAATACTAAAACAATACTGTAATAGATCACCAGCTGTAGCATAGGCCTTATAGGGTGTATATTCACAATTTCCTTTCTTTTCTTTGTGGAAAGATTTTTCTTTGATTGGGGATAGATGTTATTTCAGGCAGGGATATAAAATATGTTTGATTGAGGTGTAATGTTTTAAGGGGTGGAGATAGTACAAATCCCCCAGAGAAGGAATACCCCGTTCAATAACTCGCACCCTACATGAGTCGACGTAGGACAATATTGTGGCAACAATTTCAGGAACTCTCAGGGCCTGAAATTGCTTTAGCACATTTCATTTTCTTCAGTTTCTACCTACTCAACATTTCATTTATCCACCCACCCAAACTATCTGCGTGTAATCATATGTCAACCCAGCAGCTTAGCTGAGTATATCGGGCCATGTTCCAAGACTGTAATGAGGAAATGCAACAAGTCCAGATATTTTAATCCCAGTGATGACATTGATCATCCTAAGTGTGGCTCTTCAGGGGTACCCACACTATACCAAGGCAAATGCTAGAATGCTACTTACGGGTACCTGTAGTCCTGGGTCACTTACCCCAAACTTGTTCCAGGTTTTCCTTAAATATCATCCATAGAAAACTTACTAAATCCACTGTTTTTATTACAGTTACATACTGGTACACTACTACAGCCACCTCAAGTTATCAGACAAAATCAACACACACCCAAGTACATACGGCTGTTGACCAAGATGTTCCAACAACCATTTGATAACATATTCTAACATTTAAATTTCTGAAGTGCTAAAGAACCATATTTAAAAACTACTTTTTGAAAGAGAAGTGAACCTGAAACCTCCAATAAAACAGTGGTCTGCTTCATAGTAAGTTCTCCAAAACCTACCCAATTCAAATGTTATTATGTTAACCAAATTTCAAGAAATTCAATATGCAAGCAATTAACAGCTTGGCTTCGACTGTCCCATACATGACAACTGTAATTAAATGGCAAACATCAGATTTCTGATTAAAGTTGTGAGTGCATTACAAATGATAACTCTTGTACTGGACATTAACTTGTATCAATAACGAACGGTGAATGCTCCTCGACCATTTTTTTAGCGTAGCCTATCTTCAGTCTTCACCAGTCTTCTGTTGCACATTTAACAGAAACATTTTTTTATATGCACATAACAAAATTTTATAAATATAAATCATCCATGGTCAGTTGTAGAGAGAGCACAAATGAGTGGTAGGGACATTGTACTCCAATCACCATGTAACCTTGTTAAGTCAATGGAGGATAATATTGTGGCAATAATTGCAGGAACAATCAGGGCCTGAAGAATGAACAACTAGTTCAGAATAACATTACATCCTTTTATTTTATTTTTATTAAATAATGCATTAGTAAATTTCATTTCCTTCAGTTTCTGTCTGCTCAATACTTCATATTCTAATTATTCTTTCATTTATAATTTTGCCGATTGTCCTCTTCAAACAGAGGCTTCTGCTTGCTCTGTGTTCTTGCTAGAGACACCTCCAAAGCTACCTGCAACAATAACACATGTTAGAAAATAACAAGTGAAGTGTGGAGTGTACTTTAAAACAACTGAATTCTCACTATGGATAAGCATTCATTTAACCTTAGGGCATAAAGTGCACGCATAAATAAATAGCATAAAGAGAATGGAAGAGAAGAAGATTCCCAAGAGGATACATGAGATGCAGAAGGAACGACCAAGGGGAAGACCAAGAGGTACATGGCTGAAAGGAGTGGAAGAATGTGTCAAGAAGAGAGGCGAGGACTGGACTAGAGTGACAGTGGAGAGGCGGTGGGAAGAAAGGACTAAGTGGCGAGGCTTATGTTCCAAACAGGCCCAGCCTGGGGCTGGAAACTGTACATGATGATGATGATGATGCAAGTGCACGTATAAATAAATAATAAGTAAAAGTCCAGGAAAAAAATCATGCTAAATAATTTGTTTTATTTAATACGGTAGGGAACGTTTTAAGTTTATTTGCCTACTCCTTGGGAATTAGTAGCTTCCTCCGATGTTTGATGCTGACATACTAAAACTAACCAGGTGCCATCAGAAGATTTCATTCCTCCCCCTTTCAATTAAATGTAGTCCACAGAGGCTTACTTATCTTTATATCAAAATGTAACCATCATTTAAGTTAATTTGAGACTGTGGTAAACCATGCTACTTAACCATTGTGCTTACGTTGTCCATAAATAGCAATCTCAACATAGTTCCTGTAAACAGATAAGTTTGCCTACTGCAGCATGCTAAGGAGACCTAGCATTGGACAGTACCTGTAAACGTTTTCTTAAATTTAGAATACAGTAACATGACCTACTTAATCAACACAGAACACTTTATACTGTTACGTGCCACCCCCTAGTGGCACTTCCGTTAACTGGATTACGGTCTGTAGAAGCACAACACGAATTGTTCCTTTAAAGAAACGTATAAGCTTTATTGCGGGTCAGAAAGATACACCACACAAATAGCAAATACGAGCAATTAGTATCTCACTCTAGTTTCCTCTTGTAGGGAACACTTGCCTTTCACTTGTCAATAAGCCACAGAAGTTAATCCCTCCTAATGGGACCGGTGGCCTCGGTAGAACTACCTGCAACACTTCCTTGAATACACACGCTACAGTTATTTTACGATAGCCGATCACTCACCACTACACTCTGCTTCGCTGTCCGCTGGCTAGGGAAACAGCCCCCGGTGTTTTCGCAATTCACCACACTAACCTCTGTTTCACTGGAAAACGCACTCGCTCAAGACACAGTTCCTCCGTAGGCTTCACACTCCTTCGCTGTCAAGAGAATCAGCTTCATTAGGGTTTCGCAAGTCACGTCACCAACAACTGTCGCTCAGGTAAAAGCGCGCACTAGCTCGAAAAATACACTGTCCACCTCGCCGGCCAGGTCGCTCTTATATAGCAGGCTGGTGACTCAATGAATACTTCTTGACCCGTCCAGGATTCACGGCTTCTCGAGATTTCCATCACTGGCTGGGTCACGAATATTCTGGACCATCCCTTTGTCCTAGTAGCCCTGTTGCGAAAGGCGCAGGTAATACACAGAGGCAGAGCATAGCCCGGGGGCGGTGGTGACTCACGCGGCGAGGCGACGAAACAAACTCACAGCCGTAACAATATATTTTGATGTAAATTATTGAAACTTTTCAGTTTGTATGGCTAAATAGTGTGTATCTCAAATAAAGTCAACACTTCCACATACACCCCCGTGCAAGGAGTTGATGACCATGTCTTAAAAATGAAGCAGAAACAAAGAAAAGACTGCTTAAAAACCCTATCAGAGATTGGTATCAAGTTGCTTTAACCATGACCTGTTCATCAGCTATTGTAGCCATTGCCATCAAAGCCTGCAAAAAGTTCAGGCTCTTGGCTACTCATGAGCTGGCTCCACAACACTGAAGTGGAGAGCTCGGCAGTGGCTACAGTGTAATTGAACAGAAATGCCTGTGTACACTGAATTGTGAGCAAGAATCCAGCCCTGGCATACATGATAAAGAATTCACTGTAATTCACTGCCCCCTGTACATGGAGTAGCCTACGACCAGAGTTTTTTTTATAGAAGACAGTAACATGATCATTTATTTTCATGTTAGCTGTGTTAGAAAATAGGCATAGCAGATCAATGCAAAGGGTGCAAAAAGAATGATAGGATGTAGCCTACAGTATATTTCAGTTGGATTTTCATGACTGCATATATGACCAAGGAGGCTTTCAGCTGTTGGGTCATGTGTTGTAAAAATAGTTGGAGTGTAAGACCTTTGCCTGAACTAATTGCACTACACCATGACCTAATAATTGGAAGCCTCCTTGGTTATGATGCAGTATATTTATTTACATACCAGTACTTCTTTTTTTTAAAGTAATATAGGCTACTGCACATTTTTCTACCCACTTAAACGTTATAGTAATCAATTGCAGCTTACGAGAAAGAAAACCAATGAGTTTCCAAACATGATGTACAGTATGATATTGCCTAACATTACTAATATGGCATTAATTTGCAAAATTAAATTAAAGTTTTGATTTAAACCTTTGGATACCATACTGTTCCGAACCTATACCATTACCTAGCAATGCATGCTAGTATATTATTTCTTGATGGATTAAGATTTAGGGGCCTTGGTTGCCAATAAAAAGGACAGCCTGTTGTCCTTTGTGATACAATGACAAGAGTCTCAAGGAAGGCTACACAAATAAACTAAGCAATCAATAGTCTACAATATCTAGGCTATTGATTTAGTGTTCACTACCAGTAGCCTACTTACCTTGAGGAATGACCTAGCCTACTTGTCTTAAGCATATATTGTATAACAGTGTAATTGATGTAAAATTATATTTATGGAGACTTTCAGGGTCCTAATATCAGGTATCAACATGATCTTCCCCTCTCTACATCTTTAAATTCACTTCATTAATGCATAAAACTATGGTACACGGACCAAATTCAGCTATTGTAGATTATTTTCAGGTTAGGTAGATAGGTGGGGTGGAGAAATGCCTTACTATACAACATAACTGAAAGATGTGCAAGGAACGTACCTTCATGGATTTCATGCAGAAGGAAGCATAGTGATTTGTATGAATATCAAAAGTTGTACGAGACCACAATTCACATGTGATCCCACTTTCAGCTCAGGCAGGACCAGATTGGATCAGCTAGCTATAATCAAATTTGAACCTGAAAGAAATTTAAACAAGTAGTTCCGTGAAGAACTATACAGCCTATTTTCATATATCCTACTCATGTTAATTGCCACTATCAACATACAAAATTTCAGTTTAATTGCTGTAACAGATTCGTAGATATTGAGAACCGTCTGAATATTTCAGATTGTCGCCAGGTTGGATTTTTATTTTTGTACTATTACATTAATATTATTGTGTACGTGTGGTATTCAAACTTCAATCGCATGATTAGAACACAAGAAGTAAAAACGAGATTTTAAAATTACGCACAGCTCCCATCTTGTGATTATGCAAACAATTGAAATAAATTAGATGCCAGTGGATCAACATTTGTATACGCATTTAACGTGCAACGTTTCACGGCACTCGGATAGTTATTTCGCGAAAAACGTCCATTTAAATATTTATACTTCGCGTCGCCGTCATGTTGGATTGGTGCTCACCAGGTTACTGAAGTCCTATAGGTGAACATATGTTCATAGTCTCTATGAACATAAAAAAATTCAGTTTGGTTGCTGTAAAGGATTCATAGATATTGAGAACCGTCTAAATATTTCGGAAGCTCGCCATTTATGATTGTTATATGTATAGGCCATAGAGTTATGTACCATTCAAGGACAATTATTGCCTAGGTTCGTTATTCAAACTTTCACTTCGATCGCATGATTACGACACAAGAAATAAAAACTTAATTTTAAAATTTCGCACAGCCGCCATCTTGAGGTTATGTAAACAATTGAATTAAATTAGATGGCAGTGCATTACAACCTGCAAAATCATTTACTGTACCACATTTCACTGCGCTCAGAGAGTTAAATCACGAGAAAAGTCTATTAAAATATTTCAAATTCGCTTGGTCGCCATGTTCGTTTTGTACTTTACAGTTTTATGAAATATACATAGGTAAACTTGTATCTGTACCTTTTATCACCGTACGAAATTGCAGGGTGATATCTGTAATAGTTTCGGAGATATAGAATGTCAGTGAAATATTTCGCACAGCCGCCATTTTGAGGTTATGTAAACAATTGAACTAAATTAGACTCCAGTGCATTACAATGTGTATAAACATTTGCTGTACCAAGTTTCATTACGTTTGGATAGTTAAATCGCGAAAAAAGTCTATTTAAAAGTCTCAACTTCGCTTGACCGCCATGTTGGTTTTGTGGTCACCAGGTTTTTGAAAGTCTCATAGGTGAACTTCTAGTAGTGCCCTTTATCACCGTACACAATTTCAGGGCGATATCGGTAATAGTTTCGGAGATATTGAATGCAAGTGAAATATTTCGCACAGCCGCCATGTTGGATTGGTGAGACATAACAAAATTTGAAGGGCACAGTCGAGGTCGCCGGGAATAGTGCTATGAACTTACCGAGTTTCATTGAAATCGCTCCAGCCGTTTAGATTTTATTATGGGACACACACACACACACACACACGCACACACACACGCACGCGCGCGCGCGCGCGCGCCCCGGACAAAAGGTGATCTCATAAGCCTATTTTTTCAAAATTGAAAATAGGCTAAAAATGGTTTGAAACCGTGTTATACAGTATATCTTTCAGCAATGTAATCGCATCTAGGGTACGTTTAAAAGCTGTAAATAATTATATCAATTAACTTCACCTACCTTTATGGATTCGGTTACAAGTCCTTTGCGAAATTTCGGCCGCGAATTTGAAGTCCATGGAACATTCTTTTTCCGGTTACCGGTACTGAAATGGTGTTTTATGTTACATTTTTTGTCTTAACATTCCCGCTCAGACGAACATGGTGTGCACTTAGGTGATGTTATAGGTTTTCATCCCCAACACATGTCAATACGCTTTCTTTTGAGGTTAACATACACAAAAATAAACAAACAAAAAGTTGAAGATCGCTCGGCGAGATGAGTTTAGTGCACTCTATACGTGAATATCCTTACTATTTTGCGCTGTTTTCCATATTGAAATCCTTGAACTTGAGATCAAATTGAACAAGGATCTCGGAATCCGCGAATAGTTTTACGCAACATGGACGACGACTGAATTTGGTTCAGATTTTGAACTCCAGTTAATTTGATCCCCAGTCAAGCGATCTTTATACAATCGGCCCTTAAGGTTGTATTTTGTTCAATACATGATCTGCCCTTCCAGAAGCCTGCTTGGTACTCTCCAATTTCTTTATCTAGCTGAGACTCTAATCTCTTGAGAAGGATCTTAGAGAGAATTTTATACGTTACCGAGAGAAGCGAAATGCCTCTATAATTGTTAACATCATCTCTATGCCCTTTCTTATGCAGAGGGTGGTTTAGAGCAGTGGTCCATTCTGCAGGGATTTCTTCCTTAATCCAGGTGTATTGTATAATTCCAGTCAAGATGTCTATAGTTCTGCTATCTGCATACTTCCATAGCTCCGCTATGATAAGAGACTTCTCCGCTGGCTTTGTCGTTCTTAAGTTCTTTGATAGCCTGTTCCACCTCACCCTTTGATGGCATTGGAGCATCTATTTCATTGCCTTCAGGCTTGTTGAAGGTTAGTTGTTCCTTTGGTGGTTTACAATTTAGTAATTATAATTATTATTATTATTAATATAGTATTAAACAAATTATAAGAGATTAGGCCTATATCTTTACTGAATGTTATTTATTTTTAAGGAGGGTTCCAATTGCTTATGACTTTAAGGGGGCTATTTATTTACTCGTGTCAGGAACAAAAATATTACATAAGAAATGTTGTACAAAATAGGCAACAAAAATGACAAAACTTTAACATCTAAGGTTCTAAATAATGCATGACCAATATTTTGCCATGTCACGTCCATTTGGTGTAGCCTTCACCAGATCCTCCATGGTGCACAGTATAGGACACAGACTGCACTGAAGCAGATGACCCATAGTCTGTTCTTCACCGCAGTCACAAAGGACCGAGTCGCAGCAAAAACCCCATTTATGAATGTTGGACTTGGATCTGCCAACCCCAGATCGCAATCTGTTGAGAGACTTCCAAGTTGTCCAAGCCTCTGTATGTCCTGCTGGGAGCCTTTCAGATGGAGCCATTCACTGAGTAATCTGGGGGCTTCTGGTCAACCAAGATGTAATCCTCAAAACCTGAGGTTTGTCAGTTAGGCACTCAGTTGTGTGAAGAAAGCTTCTTCTGGACTTCAGTCGAGAGTGGGCTGGTTGAAGGCTATACAATGGATGTGCTTGAGACACAGCAACCCTAGATCTCTCACATTTAGCTGCAACTTCTCTTCTGATATCTGGGGGTGCAATGCCTGCTAAACAATACAGTTTATCACATGGCGTGGGTCTCAGGCAGCCAGTGATGAGCCTACACGTTTCATTTAATGCTTGGTATGACACGACCTATACCACACAGGACATGCATATTCTGCTGCAGAGTAACAGAGTGCTAAAGCAGTGGTTCTAATTGTTTGAGCTTGAGTCCCCCAGCTGGTACCAGATAATTTGCGAAGGAGGCAGTTTCTTGCGGATACCTTATTTTTGGTGTTTAGACAATGTCTTTCATACGTGAGTGCACGATCCAATGTAATCCCTAAATATTTGGGATTCGCACAGTGATCCAACAGCATGCCTTCCTACGTTACATGCAGTTTTCTCTTTATATAATTTTATTAATGCAGCCAATGGTAATGTGCTTTTCTTTTCAGGACGGGTCAGGGAAGGGATATTGGAAGGAAATCGGCCGTGGACCTATTGAAAGGAACCGTCCCGGCATTTGCCTGGTGTTGAAAATGGGAAACCACGAAAACCATTTTCAGGACGGCCGAGGTGGGATTCGAACCCACGCTCTCCCGATGCCAGCGAGACACTCGGTAGCGCGTTAGCGCTCTCGGCCTCCGCGGCCGGTCAGTTTCCTCTTTGCCTATCTGTTCTTGAGATGGAAAGCGCAGACTTTTGTTTTCAAAGGGTTTGGTTTCAATTGGTTTCCTCTATAATAATCACTTAGTTCCTCTAGAGCTTGAGATAGACGTCTTTCCACAACTTCTAACTGATCCGCCTGGACGGTAATGGCACGATCATCCGCATAAATAAAGCTTCGAATACCTACTGGTATTGGCTGGTCATTTGTATATATGTTAAAGAGGATAGGAGCCAGAACACTACCTTGAGGCAATCCATTTCGTTGATTCCTCCAACGGCTGTGCTGCCCTTGAAAGTCTACCAAGAGTCTACGATTTTGAAGAAGACACCTGACTATTTCAGTTAATTTATAGTCCTCTGTCATCAAGTAGAGTTCATTCAGCAGTAAGTGATGATTGACTGTGTCATAAGCAGCTGTTAAGTCAATGAAGACAGCCCCTGTGATCTTCCGGTTCTGGAATCCATCTTCAATATGCTGAGTAAGATGTAGGATTTGTGAAGTGCATCTTTTACCTGTTCTGAAGCCAGCTTGCTCAGGGATTAGGAAAGGTTCAATTACCTTTGTGAGCCTACTTAGAATCATTCACTCCACCTGGAAATATGAAATGTTTTCGTTTTTTATCTCGAATGAAAGAATACACATTCCTTTACCAAAATCTGAAGTTTTATGGCGAAATTTTCGATTTTGACGGAGATATTTTGATATAAATTCATGCATATGCCAGTTGTGTGGGCGTGTAAGTGGAAATGTATATACTGTACTGTACTATGTTTAGAGCCATTTTCCCAAAAGTTTAATTTTTTAACTCAATATACAAAATAACTCAAGAACTAATGGTGCTAATTGCATGAAATTTGGAATTCTCCTTGTTGGAACTAGGTTATAGAGGATGAACCTCAATTATTGAATTCCTTTGAAAACCATGCTCAGTCCACCTAAAACATCATGTGATTTCATAATTTTCTTCAATATTCAAATGAAATACCTATAAAAGGGTAACTGATTCTTCACTACGTTTATAAAGGTCTATCCTGCGTAATTTGCTGATGATACTACACTCATTGCAGGAAGTGGGCAATAACTTGATGAATTGCTCTCCAGAGTGAAAACCATCAGTTCGGATTTTGCTCTCGAAATCAACATGAAGAAGACCAAACATGGTTATCAACCGACAAAGTCAAGTCCCAATTCAAGTGACAGGATGCCTACACGATCTGGAGTTGGTGCATGATTGTGTATACCGGTACCTAGGAAATTGTGATAAAGAAATAAAACGACATATTGTCCTAGGTCGTGCTGCAGTGGTTCAACTTACAAAGATCTGGCAGAACCATGACATTATCCAAGAACAGTATAATAATAATAATAATATCCAAAACATACGTACGCACAAAGGTTTCCAGGAAAAGCCGAAGCTGAAGACAGGGAAGGTGTGGTCCCAAGAGAGAAAAGAACAACACCGGAGACGAATGCGGGAACACTGGGCGGTAGTTAAAGCTCGGAAGAAGAGACAGTTGAACTGACGTGGTCCCTAGTTGGCCGAATCGAAGAAAGAAGAATATCCAAAACAGTGAAAATGCGATTGGTGAAATCACTGGTGTTTTCTGTTTTCTTATATGGTTGTGAGACCTGGACTGTGAAGGCTAATGACAAGAGCCGAATCGATGCCTTTGAGATGTGGTGTTGGCGGAGTATGCTACGTACACCATGGACAGAAAGAAGAACTAATGCCCCCATTATAGAAGAACTGAGCATCACAAAACGTTTATCTTCCCGTGTTAGTGAAAGTTACCTGGGACACACTTTGAGGAGAGAAGGAGACAATTTAGAAAATACCATTCTACAAGGCAAATTAAAGGCACCAGTCCAAGAGGTAGAACAACAAGTAGATGGTTAGACCAAGCAGAGATCACCGGCCTACCTCTTCACGATATCTTACAAAGGGCTGAAGATCGCTTAGGATGGAAACGTCTCGTCAAGGATGCAGTTGCTAATGTAGTGAAGTCATGAGGTCACGACGCTCAGCAATGAGTCAGCAGAGAGCTTGGCCCCATGACCTAACGCTGCACTTTAGCCAGCTTAGCCCCTGCTGTCGGTTTTAATGATGATGATGATGATTAAGGAAAAAATAGTTTAATCACATTGATAGTTTACAAGAAATTTTGTTTTTTGTAGCATTCAAGAAAGTTTTTTAGATATTTTAATATGCAAATTTTATTGCACTTGTATATATTGACAAGTGAAACTTTTTACATCTAATGAAAGTCTAGCAGTTGTGCTAGAATTGTGCAAATTTTAATTCAAATCCCTGTTATGGTTCCATAATTTACAAAATGCATGCGTTCCAGGTGTATCAGCCACCTTAATGTGGAATCACATTGGTGATTGTTGTGGGAAATATGGCTGGTTATCAGTATATTGACAGGGTACTCAATCGAGTTGTTGTCCCTGTGATGGCAAATATTGCAAACTAGCGTGTATAAACCTCCCGCCTGGCTTTATTGGCAGGGACTATCGTCTTGTGTATTTGTTTAAACGCACTTTATAAAAAAAATTGTGATATCAAAGTGCGATTCGTAATTGCTCCAGATAATTCTGTTTCTTTTGAATCCTCATTTGTTACGATCAGTTACTTGAAGGAGGACGAATGATATCTAGAAATTTCAGCTTTTTATATTGGAAAG